>CP136064.1:195215946-196681315 GCA_032622095.1 Siphonodentalium dalli
ATGACTGGAGTCATAAATTCATTTTCATCATAATTACCATCACTAGAGTCATAAATTCATTTTCATTATAATTACCATGCTGTTTGCATCGTTCATAGCCCACTTGAGTGTATTTTGCATTCATTCGTGGCTCAAATTCATTCATTTGTTGCATATATTATGTTGAGTATAAAAGGAGATGGTCCCATAAATGGCCGGATTTAGGGTACAGTCCCCCCTTTTTAGACCAAAAGCCAAATTGTTTCATACTCTCGGTCAAATGTTTGGACTGAAGTGGCAACCAATTTTCCAAATATAGGGGGTTCAAATGGAACCTTTATACGTGGAAAATGCCCGTCTGCTTCAGTGGGGTGTTTAAGTTTGAAATTCAAAGTTCGCCTCCAATGGAGATCCTCTATAGGTACGTCCCTGCAGGAATTGTATAAATCAGTTCAATACTCCAAATAAGAATTTAGATTGTTTGCCGCGAGAAAAAAAAATATGCGTGGACACCTCAGTGCGAACAATGTTCTGGTTAAAGCCAATCAACCATCGGTAACCAGTCCACGGGGACACGGTGATGATTTTGCAGCAATAAATTGTCCGGTTAAATTTGTACCTGATATTTTCTGATAGACATTATCTTGCAGCCCTCGTGAACGCGCCTTTAGTCTCGTGGTATCAAATCGGATGGTCTTTAGAGGCGACTTGCAGTGATTAATTACACCCATGCCAACATGCATATGGCTCATTGTGACATTGTTGTTGATGTTAGTTTTGGGGATGGGTGTACTGAACTATGTAATATATTTACGATTTTGTTTTGTTTTGTTTTTAATTTTTTATACCCACCACCCCGGGAATGCAAGTTTTTTCCTGCCCAACCTCGGTCACCCACCACTCCAACTCAAGTTTTGTCCCAAGGGCAATTGGTGACCCACCCCAAAAAGTTTGCTGAAAACCGGTGAAAATAACCATGCGAATACAAAATACATGTATTCTTTGCAATGGCAGAAAAAGTAATCCCGAAAACAAAAGTTGGTATCCCCACAACGATGAATACCTGTTTTGTAAAATGAGCAAGTTATGTTCAATTACTTATATTTTTATTACATGAGCAAGGGACCAGAAATCTACCAAGAATGAACATCGTACAATAATACAAGATATCTAAAGCACCATAAGAAGCTGACCATCGGCATCACATCACAATTTTTTTCAGTGTAATTGTTCGTTGTCAGAAGTGGGACTCACCCCTATGATATCGTGTTATAAAATACATATTGGGTAATTATTGAACAGGGAGCCCCTTCTCTTGATTAATTGTTATATTTTTGGTCCAGTTTTATAAGCCTGAACAATTACGTTCATTTTAGTAGTCATAATGTGTTCTTAAACATGTATATGGAACCAAAATTACATGGCATTGAAAATGTCTGCGATGTATAAGGGTTCAGATACATCTACCCATCCTGGGAATTTTAGTGACCCCCTAGGTTTGACGATAATTTGATCTTTTCAGGTTCAGCTCAAATGTTTTTCGGTGTCACAGACGGGAATCTTGGCTTGGATGGAATGATCGAAGTTGTCGCCAAACCACTGCCATGCATTGAAGATTGTGCAGCAATCTGCATCAGGAACAATAAGTGCAAACGATACACCTACGTTGAAGGAAAGGAGTGGGACGGCTGCAAATTATATGGATAACACCATGCATTCACACTATAGGACATGCGTGATATAAAAATGATGCATATAGCCTGGTTGGCTTGACTTAAAACTGATCATATTGTTCAGGCCCGAAAATAAGCCTCGTAATAACTAGTTGTTATTACATTGGAAGGGTGCAAATAGGTCGATAATAATAAAAATAATAATGCTTATGAAATACTCATATACAGACTCTATATGTACTCTTAAAAGATGAACTGTCTTGACAGAAACTCGTGAGCCGTTTTTCAACATTCCGCAAATCAACACAGGGTTAATCTATAAACGACAATCTTCATTGCTAGATGCTGAAGGAAAATGGATATCTGTTCTTCTTTCTGAGACGATAATCTCAATAATTTCAACAAGTCTCCCCTAGACATATGCAGTCAGTTTGTATGTATTCACTGAGTCGCTTTCCATGTTACTTTTTGGTTCAATTAATTTAAGAACAAAATAGTTCAAATTGGCATAGACTAGAATACTCGAGCACCACAAAAAATGGGATAACGACCAATTCATGCAAATTGCATTGTCCGCTACATGGGACAGATCATATGACTAGGGAAAAACAATTCGCGCATATCCTATAGTGTGGATACATAAAGAGAAGTGTGTGCATTTTACTGATTTTCTCCATTAGTTTCATTGAATCATCATCACCTTTTTATTTTTTAAGTGGATAACGTAATATAATATAAATTATACAAGTGTTTCATCAATATATTACCATTTTGAATTATTATTGTATTGGCCGACCCTAATGAACATTACTGGCAAATTCCAATATATACATTCAACTGATATATTAGACATGCACATGGCGGCATTTCGTCTACACCGTCATATAAGCCGTATGACCCCGCGATTGATATGGAGGCTGTCCGTTCTAAAGGACAGCTATGGATTGAATAGACTCAGATTGTTTAATTAACCCTAACGGTTTTGTCGACGGGGTGGGGGGGGGGGGGGGGTGGACTCACAATAAGTCGGACCCCATTCCAATAATCCATCATCAATAACCGACTAAAGTCGTCATGGTTAATTTTACAATTACATGGGAAGCAAATAAAATAGAACAGAGACGGAATAACGATAAGGGCTAGCTATGTTAATTTTATGCAATTTACGCTGGAAATAACTTGTGCTAGTTTTGTTGTGTGTCCTTGTGAATTTCAGTGCGACGAGCCGTTTTTTCCATTGAGGTCCATTGGATGTGATGACACTAGGCGACAAGAAAACATACTTACAAAATTAAAGTACGATTTTCCTGTAAATTTTCTTTGAGGTTTCTGTGGGAAGTCTTTATTGCTGTAAGGAAAACGCACAACACAATGAAGCATACATGTATGTCTCAAACTATCAACTTTCATTTTAGTCGCTGACCATGATCTCAATATTTACCAAAGATTTAGAATCAGAATATTTTATTTCATGACAAATCAACACGTAAATAGTTCAATATAAAGTATTCAAGAAAAGAAATGAGATGTCACGTGGAGGCGACATGACAAATAAGGTCGTCTTCTGTCGCCACCATCAAATTATAAAATTAATTAATCAAATTGATTCTTTAAACTAAATCCGGTTCTATGACATGTGAGGGCTGGTATAATCTACTGTTCAAGCTACAATCTACACATTAGTGACTAGAACATTTTAGTAAATTATGATGTGCTAATTCCAGTATAATGGCTTAGTATTATATTGTAATATATGTAAAGGTGCAAATAGGTAAATTGAGAAGTAATATAGATATTGAATCGTAAACCGCTTAGTGATTTTTTCTCATATTAATGTTGAAAGTTTATTCTATTCAATGTCCATTGAACCCATATTTGTTCAAGTATAAAAAAAATTGTTCAAAATCGAAAATAGCACTGAACATAGGCTCCTGACAGTAGACCGAGATATGAGAGACAACATATTTAAACTAATATCTTGCATTCCAACATTAGCAAATGAGAATAGATCACAAATCAGGATTCATGTCACACATGAGAGGACAGCGACTTATGTTGACACATTTGTTATGTTTCCCCAGTTTGGTTTAAAATTTAGAGTAAGCTTGATCAATGTCGAACAGTCTGGACAGAATTTGGTTTTGCATTTAACTTCCAGTAAATAATTTCCAATATTGGTCTTTGTAATGAGGTTCTTTAAGGCTGACTTTGGCAATATATTTTGGGTAGTTTTACCAAGTTTATTCCAGATTTTGGGAAAACATGGATAGGTAATTTTTCAGTGAATTTGACGCGTGATTTCTTCTCGACTAATATGCCTGGTAATCATAGTGGGATTTTTTTTATATGCTAAAGCTGTTAGTAAATTACTTAGGTAAATTGACTCAAACCCAATTGTGCACAAAAAGGTAAATCCGTTGTTTGTATATGTACGCCATTTTCAATAAATTCCCGGTGATAACAACGATCTAATATCGATAATACAGTATATAGAAAACTAAGTAATTTGAATCGAAAATGTATTGTGTACACGTTCATGTTAAAGGCACGGGCGGCTTTCGTAGCAGAAATATTCATATTTGTTCAAATCGCCATCAACGGAAGGAATATTAAAATATATATAGTTTTGTTCATATGCCAAACATAATCAGCGCGTAAATAGTATATTATCATCAATGCGTACGATGGTGTATGTAAACAAGAACCGTCTCGTGTTACAGAAGTTTTGTTTCTGTTTACATAACACAGCGCAATTTTATTGGTTAATCACACACAAATGATATAAACGCTCTTTATTATTTCCATGTCAGGAAAACAGTAACAAATAATGCTCTTTATGTTTACCATATCCGGATCTAAACAAAAGCCAGGTTTGTAGCGTTTTTTGCTTTTGTTTACATAACAAAGGAAAAAAAATTGACAATAACACACTGTTTATGTCATACTATTTCTGATTGGTATAAGAACAAGATCTGTCTATATTTTACTATTCTTTCTGTTTTCTGCGGTTTTTGACGGAGCTGATTATTTTAACAGCATATAAATACCCACCGCCAACGCCGCCCGTATCTTTAATAGGTTATCTTAAAATCAAAGTTAATAATTTGATATAAAAATAAATTTATGGCTGGAGTCATAAATTAAATTACGAATTTCCGTATACAAGACGTAATCAAAATAATTCACGGATTGTGGGTTGGGGAAAATGTGGCACACGTGATCGTGTAAAAAATTATGTTGATACTGGGCGTAAACTCAAGCCACTCACTGACTAGTGACTATACAATGATTTAATGAGTGGTATGCATATACTATAACATTTACTTGATACATTTTCTTGAAAACTGTCCAAAAATTACTCGACAACGACAATTGGTATTTTCGCATTCCGGCTAATCTGCCATCCGTAACATTACTTCGTACTCAACATACTTTCAAATAATGGAAATCTGGTTACCTTATTCTACAACTCACAGACTAAAGAAACCAACAACAACATTTTGGGTACAGTATCCATTTAAACAAGGGTTCGTTATGTCTATTATAGCGATTTCTGGTTATTGCACGGATAGCTTTCTTCTGTGGGACAGCTTGATTATTTACCGAAATTCCCCCATAGCTCAATTCCATATAGAATAATTATGGGATTGTATAAAAGAAAATATGTCATGGGAAGAGAGTCAAAGGGAAGCAATTTTTTACTCGATTTATAGCGTATAGGGAGTTGGCAATTTGTGCGCAAATAACCTTTACATGGTACTCATCACATGGTACTTCTACAACATCTTTAAGATATATTATGTCAGTACCTCCTATAATAAAGGACATACTATTCCAATTTTTAGATCTTTGTTGGATTATCTTTCCGATGAGTTTCCATTTACTTTTAGTGTCATATTTATATTCATTTATCGTGTGATTATAATGTAAAGTTTTACTTGCTCATTTTATTCTATTAAAATATTTACAAAATTCTTTCTTAGCTTAGCTTTATGTTCAGGTGAATTAATAAGTACTTTAGTAATCCATGGTATCTGTTTGGTAGATTTAGTTTTTATCAAAGGCATTCAAATAAATTTCCATAAATGATCTGGGAACACATTTGCCCTATGACATTCTTATAATTATTAGATACTAACAATCGTTTAAAACATGATATATAGTCATCGGTAAATACACGCTGGTATTTTCACAATATCTATTTTTTGATTTTGTAATAGCGAAAAGTATGGCAAGCCGTGTTCACATTTTCGATTTATTTGGACTTAAGTGCAAATATTTGCACTTAAGTGCAATTATTTGAACTTAAGTCCAAATAAATCGAAAATGTGAACACGGCTTGCCATACTTTTCGCTATTACAAAATCAAAAAATAGATATTGTGAAAATACCAGCGTGTATTTACCGATGACTATATATCATGTTTTAAACGATTGTTAGTATCTAATAATTATAAGAATGTCATAGGGCAAATGTGTTCCCAGATCATTTATGGAAATTTATTTGAATGCCTTTGATAAAAACTAAATCTACCAAACAGATACCATGGATTACTAAAGTACTTATTAATTCACCTGAACATAAAGCTAAGCTAAGAAAGAATTTTGTAAATATTTTAATAGAATAAAATGAGCAAGTAAAACTTTACATTATAATCACACGATAAATGAATATAAATATGACACTAAAAGTAAATGGAAACTCATCGGAAAGATAATCCAACAAAGATCTAAAAATTGGAATAGTATGTCCTTTATTATAGGAGGTACTGACATAATATATCTTAAAGATGTTGTAGAAGTACCATGTGATGAGTACCATGTAAAGGTTATTTGCGCACAAATTGCCAACTCCCTATACGCTATAAATCGAGTAAAAAATTGCTTCCCTTTGACTCTCTTCCCATGACATATTTTCTTTTATACAATCCCATAATTATTCTATATGGAATTGAGCTATGGGGGAATTTCGGTAAATAATCAAGCTGTCCCACAGAAGAAAGCTATCCGTGCAATAACCAGAAATCGCTATAATAGACATAACGAACCCTTGTTTAAATGGATACTGTACCCAAAATGTTGTTGTTGGTTTCTTTAGTCTGTGAGTTGTAGAATAAGGTAACCAGATTTCCATTATTTGAAAGTATGTTGAGTACGAAGTAATGTTACGGATGGCAGATTAGCCGGAATGCGAAAATACCAATTGTCGTTGTCGAGTAATTTTTGGACAGTTTTCAAGAAAATGTATCAAGTAAATGTTATAGTATATGCATACCACTCATTAAATCATTGTATAGTCACTAGTCAGTGAGTGGCTTGAGTTTACGCCCAGTATCAACATAATTTTTTACACGATCACGTGTGCCACATTTTCCCCAACCCACAATCCGTGAATTATTTTGATTACGTCTTGTATACGGAAATTCGTAATTTAATTTATGACTCCAGCCATAAATTTATTTTTATATCAAATTATTAACTTTGATTTTAAGATAACCTATTAAAGATACGGGCGGCGTTGGCGGTGGGTATTTATATGCTGTTAAAATAATCAGCTCCGTCAAAAACCGCAGAAAACAGAAAGAATAGTAAAATATAGACAGATCTTGTTCTTATACCAATCAGAAATAGTATGACATAAACAGTGTGTTATTGTCAATTTTTTTTCCTTTGTTATGTAAACAAAAGCAAAAAACGCTACAAACCTGGCTTTTGTTTAGATCCGGATATGGTAAACATAAAGAGCATTATTTGTTACTGTTTTCCTGACATGGAAATAATAAAGAGCGTTTATATCATTTGTGTGTGATTAACCAATAAAATTGCGCTGTGTTATGTAAACAGAAACAAAACTTCTGTAACACGAGACGGTTCTTGTTTACATACACCATCGTACGCATTGATGATAATATACTATTTACGCGCTGATTATGTTTGGCATATGAACAAAACTATATATATTTTAATATTCCTTCCGTTGATGGCGATTTGAACAAATATGAATATTTCTGCTACGAAAGCCGCCCGTGCCTTTAACATGAACGTGTACACAATACATTTTCGATTCAAATTACTTAGTTTTCTATATACTGTATTATCGATATTAGATCGTTGTTATCACCGGGAATTTATTGAAAATGGCGTACATATACAAACAACGGATTTACCTTTTTGTGCACAATTGGGTTTGAGTCAATTTACCTAAGTAATTTACTAACAGCTTTAGCATATAAAAAAAATCCCACTATGATTACCAGGCATATTAGTCGAGAAGAAATCACGCGTCAAATTCACTGAAAAATTACCTATCCATGTTTTCCCAAAATCTGGAATAAACTTGGTAAAACTACCCAAAATATATTGCCAAAGTCAGCCTTAAAGAACCTCATTACAAAGACCAATATTGGAAATTATTTACTGGAAGTTAAATGCAAAACCAAATTCTGTCCAGACTGTTCGACATTGATCAAGCTTACTCTAAATTTTAAACCAAACTGGGGAAACATAACAAATGTGTCAACATAAGTCGCTGTCCTCTCATGTGTGACATGAATCCTGATTTGTGATCTATTCTCATTTGCTAATGTTGGAATGCAAGATATTAGTTTAAATATGTTGTCTCTCATATCTCGGTCTACTGTCAGGAGCCTATGTTCAGTGCTATTTTCGATTTTGAACAATTTTTTTTATACTTGAACAAATATGGGTTCAATGGACATTGAATAGAATAAACTTTCAACATTAATATGAGAAAAAATCACTAAGCGGTTTACGATTCAATATCTATATTACTTCTCAATTTACCTATTTGCACCTTTACATATATTACAATATAATACTAAGCCATTATACTGGAATTAGCACATCATAATTTACTAAAATGTTCTAGTCACTAATGTGTAGATTGTAGCTTGAACAGTAGATTATACCAGCCCTCACATGTCATAGAACCGGATTTAGTTTAAAGAATCAATTTGATTAATTAATTTTATAATTTGATGGTGGCGACAGAAGACGACCTTATTTGTCATGTCGCCTCCACGTGACATCTCATTTCTTTTCTTGAATACTTTATATTGAACTATTTACGTGTTGATTTGTCATGAAATAAAATATTCTGATTCTAAATCTTTGGTAAATATTGAGATCATGGTCAGCGACTAAAATGAAAGTTGATAGTTTGAGACATACATGTATGCTTCATTGTGTTGTGCGTTTTCCTTACAGCAATAAAGACTTCCCACAGAAACCTCAAAGAAAATTTACAGGAAAATCGTACTTTAATTTTGTAAGTATGTTTTCTTGTCGCCTAGTGTCATCACATCCAATGGACCTCAATGGAAAAAACGGCTCGTCGCACTGAAATTCACAAGGACACACAACAAAACTAGCACAAGTTATTTCCAGCGTAAATTGCATAAAATTAACATAGCTAGCCCTTATCGTTATTCCGTCTCTGTTCTATTTTATTTGCTTCCCATGTAATTGTAAAATTAACCATGACGACTTTAGTCGGTTATTGATGATGGATTATTGGAATGGGGTCCGACTTATTGTGAGTCCACCCCCCCCCCCACCCCGTCGACAAAACCGTTAGGGTTAATTAAACAATCTGAGTCTATTCAATCCATAGCTGTCCTTTAGAACGGACAGCCTCCATATCAATCGCGGGGTCATACGGCTTATATGACGGTGTAGACGAAATGCCGCCATGTGCATGTCTAATATATCAGTTGAATGTATATATTGGAATTTGCCAGTAATGTTCATTAGGGTCGGCCAATACAATAATAATTCAAAATGGTAATATATTGATGAAACACTTGTATAATTTATATTATATTACGTTATCCACTTAAAAAATAAAAAGGTGATGATGATTCAATGAAACTAATGGAGAAAATCAGTAAAATGCACACACTTCTCTTTATGTATCCACACTATAGGATATGCGCGAATTGTTTTTCCCTAGTCATATGATCTGTCCCATGTAGCGGACAATGCAATTTGCATGAATTGGTCGTTATCCCATTTTTTGTGGTGCTCGAGTATTCTAGTCTATGCCAATTTGAACTATTTTGTTCTTAAATTAATTGAACCAAAAAGTAACATGGAAAGCGACTCAGTGAATACATACAAACTGACTGCATATGTCTAGGGGAGACTTGTTGAAATTATTGAGATTATCGTCTCAGAAAGAAGAACAGATATCCATTTTCCTTCAGCATCTAGCAATGAAGATTGTCGTTTATAGATTAACCCTGTGTTGATTTGCGGAATGTTGAAAAACGGCTCACGAGTTTCTGTCAAGACAGTTCATCTTTTAAGAGTACATATAGAGTCTGTATATGAGTATTTCATAAGCATTATTATTTTTATTATTATCGACCTATTTGCACCCTTCCAATGTAATAACAACTAGTTATTACGAGGCTTATTTTCGGGCCTGAACAATATGATCAGTTTTAAGTCAAGCCAACCAGGCTATATGCATCATTTTTATATCACGCATGTCCTATAGTGTGAATGCATGGTGTTATCCATATAATTTGCAGCCGTCCCACTCCTTTCCTTCAACGTAGGTGTATCGTTTGCACTTATTGTTCCTGATGCAGATTGCTGCACAATCTTCAATGCATGGCAGTGGTTTGGCGACAACTTCGATCATTCCATCCAAGCCAAGATTCCCGTCTGTGACACCGAAAAACATTTGAGCTGAACCTGAAAAGATCAAATTATCGTCAAACCTAGGGGGTCACTAAAATTCCAGGATGGGTAGATGTATCTGAACCCTTATACATCGCAGACATTTTCAATGCCATGTAATTTTGGTTCCATATACATGTTTAAGAACACATTATGACTACTAAAATGAACGTAATTGTTCAGGCTTATAAACTGGACCAAAAATATAACAATTAATCAAGAGAAGGGGCTCCCTGTTCAATAATTACCCAATATGTATTTTATAACACGATATCATAGGGTGAGTCCCACTTCTGACAACGAACAATTACACTGAAAAAAATTGTGATGTGATGCCATGGTCAGCTTCTTATGGTGCTTTAGATATCTTGTATTATTGTACGATGTTCATTCTTGGTAGATTTCTGGTCCCTGCTCATGTAATAAAAATATAAGTAATTGAACATAACTTGCTCATTTTACAAAACAGGTATTCATCGTTGTGGGGATACCAACTTTTGTTTTCGGGATTACTTTTTCTGCCATTGCAAAGAATACATGTATTTTGTATTCGCATGGTTATTTTCACCGTTTTCAGCAAACTTTTTGGGGTGGGTCACCAATTGCCCTTGGGACAAAACTTGAGTTGGAGTGGTGGGTGACCGAGGTTGGGCAGGAAAAAACTTGCATTCCCGGGGTGGTGGGTATAAAAAATTAAAAACAAAACAAAACAAAATCGTAAATATATTACATAGTTCAGTACACCCATCCCCAAAACTAACATCAACAACAATGTCACAATGAGCCATATGCATGTTGGCATGGGTGTAATTAATCACTGCAAGTCGCCTCTAAAGACCATCCGATTTGATACCACGAGACTAAAGGCGCGTTCACGAGGGCTGCAAGATAATGTCTATCAGAAAATATCAGGTACAAATTTAACCGGACAATTTATTGCTGCAAAATCATCACCGTGTCCCCGTGGACTGGTTACCGATGGTTGATTGGCTTTAACCAGAACATTGTTCGCACTGAGGTGTCCACGCATATTTTTTTTTCTCGCGGCAAACAATCTAAATTCTTATTTGGAGTATTGAACTGATTTATACAATTCCTGCAGGGACGTACCTATAGAGGATCTCCATTGGAGGCGAACTTTGAATTTCAAACTTAAACACCCCACTGAAGCAGACGGGCATTTTCCACGTATAAAGGTTCCATTTGAACCCCCTATATTTGGAAAATTGGTTGCCACTTCAGTCCAAACATTTGACCGAGAGTATGAAACAATTTGGCTTTTGGTCTAAAAAGGGGGACTGTACCCTAAATCCGGCCATTTATGGGACCATCTCCTTTTATACTCAACATAATATATGCAACAAATGAATGAATTTGAGCCACGAATGAATGCAAAATACACTCAAGTGGGCTATGAACGATGCAAACAGCATGGTAATTATAATGAAAATGAATTTATGACTCTAGTGATGGTAATTATGATGAAAATGAATTTATGACTCCAGTCATACATTCATTGTCATTATAATTACTATGTTGTTGGCATCATTCGTCAACAGTGTCATTTGAATTTCCGTAAAAAAAAATTACGGACTTTCCGTATTATTATAGCAAATGTGATGGCAGCAACATTGCAGCAAAATTACGGATATTTTTTAACAGCGTAGTGGGGAATAGGTAAACGTGTATGTTATTATTTAATCGTATTATAATACATGCATTTACAACGTGGTGGGTTTGGCATAAATTTTGTTATGTTTCGGGTGACCCCTGTCGCGTCGAGTACCCATGCATTTGATGTTTTATAGAGTTGGGGATCTGGATTGGTTCATGTGGGAGGACAACGGAATTATTACACGTGTCTCGTGGTCATACATGGCCATACATTGGAATTAGGACGTGAATACTCGGAACAGACGATACCATCGATGTATCACAACCGGAGCGCGTGGACGGCGATGCCTATACGGGCGTATTCCCCCAAGAGAATATATACAACGGATACCGATACCGCTATATACGAAGAAACGCTCCAAAAACTGTTCGAGAACACCCATCGTCAAAATATTTTTGCACTGCATAAAGGAAATTATGCAAACCAAGCACAAAGACTCTATCGCCCTCTTACCGATGATGGCGGCAATTTACTATTGACGACCACATCAAATCATCCATGCCCACGTGTTCATCTCTAACTCAGACCTCGACGAGTCGTCGTGTAGTCTATCAATATTCACTCAGGAATATGGCAGCACGGTAACAAATATTTATTTCACTATCGAAGACATAATTTCTGCAATTAGAACGTTGAAACATTGGCCACGATGGTATTACCGTTAAAAATAATCCAAATCACGTGCCCAGCTATCGCCACCCTCTTAAAGTTCTTTTAAAGAAATTTATCGAGCTCTGCGTTTTCCCAACACAGTGGAAGCAGGCAAATGTTATCCCTATCCACAAGAAAAACGACAAATCTAGCTGCAAAAACTACGGCCCTCATATCCTTACTCGCGAGCCTCAGCAAGATTCTGGAAAAATTGTCCTGAAATACGTATATATATAGCGGCTCATTTTTCAAATAATAGTAAACTATTTCAATATCAAGCAGGCTTTGTCCCAGGACATAGCACAACTTTCCAGTTACTCGAGTTATACCACACCTTGTGCCAGGCCCTCGATGAAAAGTTAAATAAGTCAGCAATATTTTCCGATATTTCAAAAGTATTTGAGAGAGTCTGGTTCAGAGGGTTGCTATTCAAACTGGAACAATCAGGAATAACCGGAAACATCCACAATTGGCTGAACAGCTATATTATATCTCTCGAATAAATCACAACGTGTTTTGGTGGGCAACTCCTTTTCTGTTTGCCACAATATTCCGACAGGAGTTCCACGGGGATTATCATTGGACCTTTCTTATTTCTGTCATATATAAATGACCTGGCAACGACCATACATTGTACTCGTATGTACGCAGATGATACATGTTTTTTTTCACTATCCAAAATGTATCACTCGATGACAGTTCACGGGAACTCGTTGAAGATCTGGATAGAGTATCTTGTTGGTCGAAACAATGGTTGGTTGCTTTCGATGCAGATAAAACAAAAACAATGGTGTTTTCACTCACTCCCTCGGAAGATTGTTTGGATCTTGAACTTGATTATCAGGATATAGGGCAAGTAGACTGCCAAAAACATTTTGGAATCTCTATACAATCAAATCTTCTTTCGGACACCCGTATCAATGAACTTTGCAGTCGAGTGACAACCAGACGGTCACAACTAAGGAGAATACAGTTTCTTGTAAATAGACAAACCCTTGAACTAATGTTCAAAAATTATGTACTCCCGATAATGGAATACGGAGACATTGTTTGGGATAATGCGCCTCCCCCCCCCGCCATCCTCAGGAATCTGTAACGCCTCTATATCGACGCCGGTAGAATAGTAAGTGGGACGATACGCTCTGTGTAGAGAGAGTCATATGCGAACTCGGTTGGCCTCCCATTAAAGACGAAACATTCATAAAATGCATATCTGGAACAAAATATTAAATAATCATATCTCTAAATACCTCACCAATTTACTACCGCAAACTGTCCGTGAAACATCCCGATATCCCACCAGAAACCCTTTGCGATACATAAACTACTTCACTAATACGGCCCACTTCAAATCGAGTTTCATCTCGTCCATTATCGCTGAATGGAATCTATCGTGCAAAATCAATACCGACAACAAAAAACCGAATGACCCCTTATCAGAACCAATCAAGACGAAATCATAAGTAACATGTATAGAACTTTCTGCAAAAAATAAATGACTATAAAACCCCCACCATAATACAAAGCTGGTCAGAGGAGACTAAACATATTGCACTGTAGACTCAAAAAATAACTGCAGTGATCTAAAGTTTGATAAATATGAAAATTACATCTCAGCTTATTCAACGTGTAGTTGTGGAAATCCAAGTGAAGAATGTTTTCTTCAGCTGTCCTTTGTACGACGATTCCAGAGATCTTATGTGGGCACGGTTGGACGCACCTAATGTGGCCATCGTCTCTGAAAAAGATCTCCCGTTTGGCATTCCGCACTATATTAAATACACACATTTGTAAGATAGTACATTCTTTTATTTCATCGATAGATCGTTTCTCATAATTCGCATATCAAATTTGTATCCAACTCCCCAAACGCGAGACCATATATAGCCACAACATTCAAACCAGTAGCCACATTTTACCAATCTCTTAATATAATACATCTATGATAGCAGCTAAATGCCAGAGGAGGGGAGCTATGATAAGTTCGGCAACTTGTGCTCCGATCCGCTGTGCCCACACCTATCTGTACGTTTATAATGATATGTGTAATTTATACTGTTTATTGTGGGTCAAAATAAATTATGCTCAACAACGGATACCGATGACCTTCAATCCAGTTGAACACTGATCACCTGCTGGCGATAACATTCGGTTCTCTTCGTGTGATATTTCCTTGTCTAATGTTTCCATTGATCAAGTAAGTCACATGGGGAAAAGCATGTTCTTCTTCCACGTGAAAGCGCCTTAATATTGGCACTTGCTCTACATCGCCAAATAATTAGATCCTATATACATACGCTTGGGCCCATTAATAGGAAGTTTTTGGTGATTATAAATCTACTTTCAAACAAGAAGTTTTACAGATCCAGATAAATCCAGATAAAACCATCACTGGTGCGTGTCCTATATACAACACATAATTACCAGATAAAAACATCACTGGTACGTGTCCTAGATACAACACATAATGACCATATAAAAACATCACCGGTACGTGTCCTATGTACAACTCATAATGACTGGATAAAACCATATCTGTTGTGTGTTCTATATACTTTCATTTTTTTCTTCGCACCATTATCAACTGATATAAGAATAAACTATACATCTTTACCCGTTCTTTATTAAATACTCATTGACGAATAGTTCCCATAGGAAATGTTCAGATAATAAATTCAACAAACTTTAGCATATTGTCTGGAAATCTTCCACCAATGAATAGTAATCCTTCTACACTTGTATTATATTTTCGCATGTCTGTTAAAATAATTCCCTAATATAACTATCATGCATGATTCAGAAGATATTATAGGCCCAATAATCAGGTCATGTCTATATTACAGGGGGATGCCCGTCAAGAATGACGGGTCAAAGTATTGGGCAATGTGTTTATTCCTTCACAAAATCAAAAACGATTGAACGTAAATATAATAACCATGCATCACATATTGAACATCATATAATTGTTTGGTAGTGATTTCATAGAATGCGTTGAACTTTTGTATTGCGCATGCGTCGTCTTCTAATTAAGATACACATAAGGACGTTGTCCAGATATGGATTAAATCTGACGTATGAGTTAAATTTTATAATCGAGCGAAAATCGTGTAAGATTTACAGACAGAGACTGCATGGGATTAATATATAGCACTACATTTCACATCAACCATAAATGGACTCTTCATATTGGTTGAGAACTGTGTACTATATTGATATTGGATCCATTTAAATGTAAAACAATTCTCCAGTGGTCTACATAACCTGTCATATCGCTGGATCGAATATTTATGATGATCCATGCTGGGATAACAGAAGGAGATGTTCTGGGTTCATTGGGTTGTAAATTATTACTGTTTCGGGATTTGGTTCAGCAAATATGTTCACCGATCGCATTATCATACCGTCATATTATTATACAGCGTACCAAAGACCAAGTCAAATCTACCACTGTCGCCTGCGAACGAAAAGCAGTAACCTGAAATATGACCTGTTTTGCAATCATCTGTATACTAGTCCATTTTGCGATTGTGGAGAATTAGAAACTGCTGAGCACTTCTTACTCCGCTGTCCAATATTCGGCCGTGAAAGAGTCCGTTGTTTAGCTAATCTAAATGTGAACTTGGAAGTCAAAATACCACTGTATATGGGTCTGTTGATATATCTTATACAACAAAAAGCCGCCATATTCATCGCCGTACAAAAGTTCATCGGCGATACCAAACGATTTAACTGATAATATGGTTATGAACTGTAAGGCGTGAACAAAAAGCCTAAACAAAACACAAAAATTGTGCTCTCGTATACTTTTCCTTTTCTCTAATGTTAAATTGTTGTGTACTTATATTATGTATTATATGTGCTATTCTTGAGAATAAAATATTGTTTACACTAAATATGTTCACAGCGGTGGTTAAACGCGTCACAATGTATGGGCATTAATTAAAATTCACAAGAGTTTACACCGACTTATTATAATTAACTGGTCAAACTAATCATTGAGTTGCAGTATCGTTGACACGTGAAAACCTGACATCGATGCGAAATATTCTTAGTAGAAAAGGAATAAATTAAACTGGAATACGATTTAATTATTTCCCACTTTTAGATTAGATCCACACGAAACATGAATATGACTTACCAGATGGGGATGAAGTTCGGCTTCCTCCAGTGGATATCGTGTATCGTCGACATAACTCGTGAGTGCTCTCTCTGTCGGCTAGAGGTTCAGCGTCGAGGTACTGGGAATCTAGAAAGAGGACACGAAATAGAGAATTGTTTGCACCTCACTCGCAGGCTGGATACTAGCATCTTGTGATATGGGATTAATACATGTGCACGTATAGGTATATGAATACAAACATTGAGTAACTGTTCAAACGGGGATTTATGTATGTGTTATATATATTCCGATAGGGGTGAACGCTTTACGTTTGTGAAGCGTTCATTGAATATAACTTGATCTCCCCCGTGTGGGGTACATACCATGGTTTATTTCAAATTGTTTGAAGTGGCGCCATGTGGATCAGCTGTGCATGGGATTGGAAATGGGCACAGCAATTGATTAAATCTCCAGGTCTAATCTAATGATGTGGATCAAAGTTGCCAAAGTGGCAGTGTTGGAGTTGGAGAGTGGTACACGATGAATCAAGCGATATATGGTGTAATGTTCCCAAATGGGTGCTGTCCCGGGAATGGACAATTGTTGCTGAATTCAGTCACTTCGCCAAACTCATAGCTGGTAATATCCGCGTGATTCTATATATAGGTATTTATATGATATTGCAGTCTAAATATTCATGGATGGTGTCGGGGCACAATGAAAGTTAGGGATACGGGTTAATTATTAGCATTGACATATATATAGAACCAGTTGGCAAATTCTTAACTGTGCATACATGCGTTTGTTATTTATTTTTTAACCGCGATAGAAAACATTTCAAGCGTTTTGGTTAATGTTAATCTGTGAAACGCCGAGCAACACTGCTAGTATATAAAATGATTATATATCACATCTAAAGTAGAGAATTGCGGATTCCACATATATAATGGCCATGGAGTACCACCATGTGAGATTCATCGTGTATATGGTATACAAGTATGGGGACATAGAAGTCATATTTCGGATTATAAACAACGCAAAATATAACTCACACACTGAACCTCTTTTCCGAAAATCTTAAATTCTCAAATTAAACGATCTTTATGTTCTTCAAATCACAGCTTGTGTACTCGATTGGAAATTCGCACTTACGCCCAAATCTTTCAATAATTTGTTTACAAGACAAGATAAAACGAAAAAGGTTACTCGTTAAATGGAACTGTTGTCATATGAGAAGCCCCGAAACAAAACAATCGAGAACCTCCCCACATTTTCTACTTCCCACGTGTTTGGAATCGCATTGACAGTGACCTAAGAGAACAAGGTAGCCAAGGAAAATTTAAAAGAACAATAAGTGACAACTTTCTAGCATCCTATGCGGAAGAAGTAATCTGCGAAAATTCGTATAAAATTTTGAAGACTGCGTGTAATTGAAATTTCGAAAATATCGGTCCGCGAATCTAGTCACATATACAGCTCATTGGTGAGTACGAACATATCAATATGAACCGCCACAGTTTAATTCGAACGTGTCGTTTACTAACACTTATTGAATATCACTCTAGATGAAAAATGGACAACTCAAATGTACATGCTTATAACTGTACATGAGCATCCATTCAGAAAAAGAAGGTAAATAAATTATACGTACATGTTACATGTACACGTTAGGACTCGGCTCGTCGCAAATCTGCATCTCCCATTATCTTACAACACACGGCAGTCCAAAACAGCTATATATTAGTGTGGTGCTTTCTCCCAAGTCGAGTCATATTGGACTCTCAAAAATCAATTCGCACCCATCATCCCAATTTATTAAAATTATCTCGTGTGGTTCCCAACATCATGCTTGCCAGCAAGATATACTTCTGTAATTAAAGGGGTTGACAGGAAGACAGCCCACACCCAAGACCATATCGAACCTGGCAGTAGCATTTAATTTTCTATTAGTTCTAATTGTTGTGTGTTAAAATTGTATGCATTCTGACATATATATAAACTATCTGTGTTTGAGACAGTGTATCACTAAGGTCGTTGATAACTTGCAGAATGGATCCATAATATAAATCGATGTTAGAGCGTTGGAGAGACGCCTCGCTACATAATGTCACGAGTTCCACCAGATGGCCAGTATTGCGACTAGAACATCACTTAAAGGTACTCAATCTGATTCGATGGCCCATAATGGCCCATATCATCATATTCCAACAGCATTATTTTTTTAATGCCGCTTCAGTTATCAGAATCGATTAATTGCCCAAAACATAATGTTAATCACAGTCAACTATAGTATAACATTGCCCAAAACATGCTATTTATCAATAATTTGTTCAATGAAATTTTGCCGGTTTGTCAAATATCTGACACAAAAAAAGCCACTTGAATTTTAGAGTTATCCATCTTCATCCGCTATTTGGTCCGAGACCTTCTTCTCGTCGACTTTTACTGGGCCACTTTGAGAGTACATTAATGCCCTAAATAATCGACTCCTTAACCACAGCAGAATTATGGGTAATTTTTCAGGATTTAGTCGGAAAAATGACTTGTTGCCATTCATCGGAAAGCTCTCACTAAAAGTATTGGTGGTGAAAAAAATAATAGATTTCAAAAATCGATATCTGATCATTCTGAGCTTTGATGGGTGGGTTCCTCGACGAATCAAATATTGCTTACCCCTGAAGCCATGGAAATAGTAATTTGCGAGCGTTAATTCGGATTATGCATCTTTAAAGAAATATAAATGTTCTTATTGTTCGATTAAATTATAAGCAGATGTATATTATCTACGAATGCAATATAGTCAAGATTCCATATTGTTTTAGTAATCCATAGAAAGATCCACAGAGAGTACCGACATCGATGATAGAAAAGTATATATTTTTGAGTGGGCACCTTAATGTGCCCTCCCCTCATAATTGGCACTGGACATTTTATGTTATATCCATATATCATGGAAACATTTGTAAAGTATGTAAAGCGCTGATATCGACTTACCTTCACATATATATTTCTTTTCTGTGTCACATGAAGCTGTATACCATTCACAGGGTGGTCGCTCCTTTCCAGATGCTTGATACACACAAGTCTGGTTGTGGAGATTGGTTGGTTCTCCGGCTCCCCAACAGTCGATACTAGAGTTCAAGCCCGCCCCATCTGTCCACTTGAAGCTCGACGCTGCGTATTCTAGCCCGAACCAAAAGCTCCCCATGTCGTCTCTGAGGTTCAAGAATCCCATGTTATAAGTTAGAGGATCTTCCAAAATTATTGTCTGGCATTTCGTGATACAAAGCGAGGTGAGACCAATATCCAACATGATTTTATGATACCAAATACATTGTCTTCCCTATCCCCAGATAACTCAATTAAAACAAAACACTATATGTGCCGTCAAGTGAGGTGCGAATTTGTTCTAGACGCCGTTTAATGGAATGCGTGTATGCTAAATACACAATTCTTAAATATGTTGCCTGCACATATCATAAAACAATACACAGAAAAAATTATAAATAAAAAACCCTATGTTGAGAGGTAAAAAAAACTATGGAAACATGTCTCCAGAAACTGTGCACGCGATGTACTGTTACGCAGCTCAGATAGTGTCAGGAATTCACACTAATAAAAAAAAAACTCGGCATGCAATGCAAATAAATACTTGTACTCATTTTGTAAATTTGTTGTTTACACTTCAGTTCTACGCTTGAAACTGATCTTACCGCCCAATCTGTCGACCGATATATATCGGCACTAATTAACACCACTGACATCGATTCTCATTGGCCACACTAACTAATTGTGTATCCTAAGAACCGATAGAAGACAAGATTTTCCCGCTAGGGTACGTTCATACGCTGGCAATATTGCACTGCAAAAATGCCAGCTGCAAAGGTTGTTTTGTTTTATTTTGTTGGCTGGCATTTTTGCCAGCTCGTGCTGGGTCGTGGCTGATCGTCAACAATCAACGGTGATATAATAACGGCGTATACCTCTCTGGCGGTGGCCACAACACAAGGCCACTAACAATAATTGATTGTGTCTGTACCGTCCTTGATACGATCGAATGGGATCGGGGTGTGTTCTCTGTGATTCTCATACACACCTAATTATACATGTGTACGGATCTTCGTTATATGATGATATGATGATATGGCGTGATACAAAGAGTACCAAAAGTGATGCTTCCCGAGTCATAAATGCGGGAGCTATAGGGGGTGGTGGCAGGACTCACTATGAGTATCCATGCATTGCTTCAAATGTGCTTACTTCAGTGAGCGTGTACAAATTCTCAATTGTTATAGAAATGGTCATGTATCGATCAGAATGGCACATTGAGATATCACTCAATTCAGATCAAGCTGGGGTTCGAATACGTGCCAACACCATCTACCCAGACTGCGATATCGATGTAATTGTAGTGGTTTAAAAGTGACTGCATGCTTGTGTCGTGGTGGTGGGGGCGGGGTCTCACAGTAGGGATAATGGGATGTTAGTCTTTGGCATTGATAAAGCATATATGGGCCTATATAATTATTCATGCCATTTGAATAACTAAAATTAAAATAACACCCACCATTACAAGGATCCCACCAACAAACACCAACAATTAATTCATAGAATGCATACCTTCTGAATATTAAGAAATAGAAAGTTGTGAGAGAATTTTTGAGAAAACCATGTTTTTCTCCAATTAATCAACCTGCACGATAGAGTCTAGAGTTCTCTCCCTTGATGTGCGCAAATTATTTTTCGTACATTTTCAAAAACGTACTCGCTAATTAACGAGTTGACACATTAAAATGTAAAAGTCTCAGAGTTCATTATGTGGTTCTCCAAATTGAAAAATCAAGCTCATCGGATTAAAAAATTAAATGCGTTTGCAAATTGTCAATGTGAACTAGCGGACATGGGAGAGTGCATGATCGATGATGACCTCTAGCTTTCTGTCGGTAGGCCTACTGTAGAAATGGTATTAACACAGACTATTTTGGTTACATATCTCTTTCTAAACATGTCCGTCTGAACCTTTTCTTTTATAGTTATGCGTTCTCATAAGGCAGTAATTATTACCTTTAAAGGAAGCGTCCAGATCCGAAAATCCCCATTCCGAGTCGTTCACTAAAATTCGCCTTTACAAAATCGTCCATTTTGAAACATTCAGACGACGCACGCATCACCACGTATTAGACTTCTGACGTAATAGCGACTGACAAACCGGGCGGCCGTTTCGTGTCAAACAATGTCGATTGTTTGTTAAGAACAACTATGTTCCCACACCAAACGCTGCTGTCATGTGCTACGACCAAAAATATGTTTCAGTACAAACAATATCACGTCTAACAATTCAATTTGTTAAAATTTAAACAATTAGTTTTCCCAGTATACTTTAGATTCCCTAAACGTACACCCAACACATCCCACCTCGATCCAAAATGGCTGCCGCCCAGAGGGGTCCAAAAATGGCATGGATCCCATGTTTGCGTTAACCCCTCTGTGGTCGGCCATTTTGCATCGGTTGGGTGTATGTTTATGGTGCCTTGAGGGCCACTCACAACAATAGTATGTCAAGGGGTGGCTGAAGGGGCCGAGCATGGGTCCCCTAGTTGAACCCCTCTGGGCGGCATCCTTTTGGATCGGGGTGGGTGTTGTTAATATTTAGGGTTTCTTGACGGCCACCATACACCACTAGTTGACATAAATTGGTATGGGTCCTTATATGATCACCTCTGTTGCCAGTTTAGATTAGTTTGTGGGTCCACACTATACCGCCATTTGTTTAACCTAAATCGGTCAAAGGGCTGAGAAATTGCATGAGTTCCCTATTTGAACCCATCTGGAAAGTGACCATTTTGGATCGGGTGTATGTAAAGGGTGCCTTGTGGCCACCCTACAATTAACACCCTTTGTTTGACATAAATATATATATATTCGAATAAGGAATGGAAGTCACATTCGTGTCATGATTGGGGAGGGGAGGGGAGGGGCACCGAAACTGATAGTGATACAAATATGTTTAGCGCTGTCATCTAGTTCCTACTTAGCATTTGCATTTAAGTTAATTGTTTGTTAGATAAATATTGTGCAGTTAATTATGACATGACTAACCATTTTCCCAAAAAGTCCGCCCTATGAGCATCACCAGACCAGTTTGTTCTCAAATGGGGGTGTTTATTTTACAGTTTGCACTCACTTATGATTAAGTATTATTGGGGGTGGGGTCAATTTTTTTTATGTGGACCTGTGTTGAGAAATGGCATTGGTCGGCAATTTTGCATTAAGTTGGGGTATGTGAATCCACCCTACAACTCTCTTTGTATGACTTAAATATGATAAGGGGTGCCTGAAGGGCCCGAGAAATTGCATGGGTCCTCTAATTGAACCCATCTGGACGGCAGCCATTTTGGATCGGGTGGGGTGTGTGGTGAATATTTATGGATTTTGGGGGCTACCAAACACCACTCTGACATATATATGTTAAGGGCTCAGAAATGGCATGGGTCACTATATGATCCCCTCTGAACGGCAGCCATTTTGGATCGGGGTGGGGTGTGTGGTGAATATTTATGGATTTTGGGGGCCACCAAACACCACTCTGACATATATATGTTAAGGGCCCAGAAATGGCATGGGTCACTATATGATCCCCTCTGAACGGCAGCCATTTTGGATCGCGGCGAAATGAGTGGGGTGAATATCTAGATTGGTTTGCGATCCACCATACAGCACCATTTGTCTAAACTAAATATTTGCACTAAATAGTATATTATCATCAATGCGTACGATGGTGTATGTAAACAAGAACCGTCTCGTGTTACAGAAGTTTTGTTTCTGTTTACATAACACAGCGCAATTTTATTGGTTAATCACACACAAATGATATAAACGCTCTTTATTATTTCCATGTCAGGAAAACAGTAACAAATAATGCTCTTTATGTTTACCATATCCGGATCTAAACAAAAGCCAGGTTTGTAGCGTTTTTTGCTTTTGTTTACATAACAAAGGAAAAAAAATTGACAATAACACACTGTTTATGTCATACTATTTCTGATTGGTATAAGAACAAGATCTGTCTATATTTTACTATTCTTTCTGTTTTCTGCGGTTTTTGACGGAGCTGATTATTTTAACAGCATATAAATACCCACCGCCAACGCCGCCCGTATCTTTAATAGGTTATCTTAAAATCAAAGTTAATAATTTGATATAAAAATAAATTTATGGCTGGAGTCATAAATTAAATTACGAATTTCCGTATACAAGACGTAATCAAAATAATTCACGGATTGTGGGTTGGGGAAAATGTGGCACACGTGATCGTGTAAAAAATTATGTTGATACTGGGCGTAAACCCAAGCCACTCACTGACTAGTGACTATACAATGATTTAATGAGTGGTATGCATATACTATAACATTTACTTGATACATTTTCTTGAAAACTGTCCAAAAATTACTCGACAACGACAATTGGTATTTTCGCATTCCGGCTAATCTGCCATCCGTAACATTACTTCGTACTCAACATACTTTCAAATAATGGAAATCTGGTTACCTTATTCTACAACTCACAGACTAAAGAAACCAACAACAACATTTTGGGTACAGTATCCATTTAAACAAGGGTTCGTTATGTCTATTATAGCGATTTCTGGTTATTGCACGGATAGCTTTCTTCTGTGGGACAGCTTGATTATTTACCGAAATTCCCCCATAGCTCAATTCCATATAGAATAATTATGGGATTGTATAAAAGAAAATATGTCATGGGAAGAGAGTCAAAGGGAAGCAATTTTTTACTCGATTTATAGCGTATAGGGAGTTGGCAATTTGTGCGCAAATAACCTTTACATGGTACTCATCACATGGTACTTCTACAACATCTTTAAGATATATTATGTCAGTACCTCCTATAATAAAGGACATACTATTCCAATTTTTAGATCTTTGTTGGATTATCTTTCCGATGAGTTTCCATTTACTTTTAGTGTCATATTTATATTCATTTATCGTGTGATTATAATGTAAAGTTTTACTTGCTCATTTTATTCTATTAAAATATTTACAAAATTCTTTCTTAGCTTAGCTTTATGTTCAGGTGAATTAATAAGTACTTTAGTAATCCATGGTATCTGTTTGGTAGATTTAGTTTTTATCAAAGGCATTCAAATAAATTTCCATAAATGATCTGGGAACACATTTGCCCTATGACATTCTTATAATTATTAGATACTAACAATCGTTTAAAACATGATATATAGTCATCGGTAAATACACGCTGGTATTTTCACAATATCTATTTTTTGATTTTGTAATAGCGAAAAGTATGGCAAGCCGTGTTCACATTTTCGATTTATTTGGACTTAAGTGCAAATATTTGCACTTAAGTGCAATTATTTGAACTTAAGTGCAAATATTTAGTTTAGACAAATGGTGCTGTATGGTGGATCGCAAACCAATCTAGATATTCACCCCACTCATTTCGCCGCGATCCAAAATGGCTGCCGTTCAGAGGGGATCATATAGTGACCCATGCCATTTCTGGGCCCTTAACATATATATGTCAGAGTGGTGTTTGGTGGCCCCCAAAATCCATAAATATTCACCACACACCCCACCCCGATCCAAAATGGCTGCCGTTCAGAGGGGATCATATAGTGACCCATGCCATTTCTGAGCCCTTAACATATATATGTCAGAGTGGTGTTTGGTAGCCCCCAAAATCCATAAATATTCACCACACACCCCACCCGATCCAAAATGGCTGCCGTCCAGATGGGTTCAATTAGAGGACCCATGCAATTTCTCGGGCCCTTCAGGCACCCCTTATCATATTTAAGTCATACAAAGAGAGTTGTAGGGTGGATTCACATACCCCAACTTAATGCAAAATTGCCGACCAATGCCATTTCTCAACACAGGTCCACATAAAAAAAATTGACCCCACCCCCAATAATACTTAATCATAAGTGAGTGCAAACTGTAAAATAAACACCCCCATTTGAGAACAAACTGGTCTGGTGATGCTCATAGGGCGGACTTTTTGGGAAAATGGTTAGTCATGTCATAATTAACTGCACAATATTTATCTAACAAACAATTAACTTAAATGCAAATGCTAAGTAGGAACTAGATGACAGCGCTAAACATATTTGTATCACTATCACTATCGGTGCCCCTCCCCTCCCCTCCCCAATCATGACACGAATGTGACTTCCATTCCTTATTCGAATATATATATATTTATGTCAAACAAAGGGTGTTAATTGTAGGGTGGCCACAAGGCACCCTTTACATACACCCGATCCAAAATGGTCACTTTCCAGATGGGTTCAAATAGGGAACTCATGCAATTTCTCAGCCCTTTGACCGATTTAGGTTAAACAAATGGCGGTATAGTGTGGACCCACAAACTAATCTAAACTGGCAACAGAGGTGATCATATAAGGACCCATACCAATTTATGTCAACTAGTGGTGTATGGTGGCCCTCAAGAAACCCTAAATATTAACAACACCCACCCCGATCCAAAAGGATGCCGCCCAGAGGGGTTCAACTAGGGGACCCATGCTCGGCCCCTTCAGCCACCCCTTGACATACTATTGTTGTGAGTGGCCCTCAAGGCACCATAAACATACACCCAACCGATGCAAAATGGCCGACCACAGAGGGGTTAACGCAAACATGGGATCCATGCCATTTTTGGACCCCTCTGGGCGGCAGCCATTTTGGATCGAGGTGGGATGTGTTGGGTGTACGTTTAGGGAATCTAAAGTATACTGGGAAAACTAATTGTTTAAATTTTAACAAATTGAATTGTTAGACGTGATATTGTTTGTACTGAAACATATTTTTGGTCGTAGCACATGACAGCAGCGTTTGGTGTGGGAACATAGTTGTTCTTAACAAACAATCGACATTGTTTGACACGAAACGGCCGCCCGGTTTGTCAGTCGCTATTACGTCAGAAGTCTAATACGTGGTGATGCGTGCGTCGTCTGAATGTTTCAAAATGGACGATTTTGTAAAGGCGAATTTTAGTGAACGACTCGGAATGGGGATTTTCGGATCTGGACGCTTCCTTTAAAGGTAATAATTACTGCCTTATGAGAACGCATAACTATAAAAGAAAAGGTTCAGACGGACATGTTTAGAAAGAGATATGTAACCAAAATAGTCTGTGTTAATACCATTTCTACAGTAGGCCTACCGACAGAAAGCTAGAGGTCATCATCGATCATGCACTCTCCCATGTCCGCTAGTTCACATTGACAATTTGCAAACGCATTTAATTTTTTAATCCGATGAGCTTGATTTTTCAATTTGGAGAACCACATAATGAACTCTGAGACTTTTACATTTTAATGTGTCAACTCGTTAATTAGCGAGTACGTTTTTGAAAATGTACGAAAAATAATTTGCGCACATCAAGGGAGAGAACTCTAGACTCTATCGTGCAGGTTGATTAATTGGAGAAAAACATGGTTTTCTCAAAAATTCTCTCACAACTTTCTATTTCTTAATATTCAGAAGGTATGCATTCTATGAATTAATTGTTGGTGTTTGTTGGTGGGATCCTTGTAATGGTGGGTGTTATTTTAATTTTAAACATTGTTATAATATTAACTTATTCAGTTATCTGTTTACAACTTTCTTCTATTCACAATCACCTGATCACAGTGACACTTACAGTGACACTGACCTGATGACAGTCACAATCAGAACTAGTCTAGTCTGCGTGGCCCTGGGTGAACTTTTGTGTATAATATTGAATATATTCACACAGTAAACAATTAATATTTAATTTATTCAGTGTCTTTGAAAATAAATCAGAATTAGTTTTTGTTAAACTAGTTTTTGTTAAACTAGTGGTTTAAAGAACAGTCCCTAGAAATCACTGTTTGTTAGATATAATAATTAATATTATTAAATCTAAGACTATATACAGCACTATAGAAATAATCTATGTAGTAGAGGTAATATATTTATTATTATATTTTAATCAAGTTGAATATTACATGGACAGTGTTTCCCAGGACTGTGGTTTAAAGATAATTACAGTTTAGCGTGATTACCCTTATCCCGGAATGGACCACATACATGCTGGCGATGAAAGACCGATGGTCTATTTTAGTTCAAATTTAGACCGATCGGTCTAATATTTAAAGAATAATAGGGGGTTTCTAAGAAATTCCACAGAACAGAAGTTATTCTAGTATTTTACTGTATGTAACATAACGAGTGAGCGAAGTGCAAAACCCGGAACCCCGAGGCTGACTAACATAGCTTGACGTTGCTTAACCTCGGTAATCATATGGAGGAGCGGCAAAATGCCAAAGTGGTCGGATACCACTACCCTTGGTAGAACAAGTTGAAACCAACTTTTTATGGAAGGTAAATCTATATCATTTATGAAAATGATTCTTGGCCTTGC
This sequence comes from Siphonodentalium dalli, assembly GCA_032622095.1. Taxonomy (NCBI): domain Eukaryota; kingdom Metazoa; phylum Mollusca; class Scaphopoda; order Gadilida; family Siphonodentaliidae; genus Siphonodentalium; species Siphonodentalium dalli. Next base: position 195,244,156 of record CP136064.1, read on the forward strand.
CGGAATTGGTGGCAGCTATGTATGGTAAGACTATTTGTGAAGGTACACTACCGAAAAATTAGCCTGTTTTCAGCGGTTGACCAGCTATACACAATTGGTTCAAAGTTAATCACATCACCAAAACAGAACGTTCTATTTGTTATTATGGGGTACATGGTGATACTAGATCGGAACGTTCTTATTTTTTCTGGTTTGTTTGAGATTTCACGACGTCGTGGCAGAGAATGTAACGTTCTGCGTCAAAAAATCATGATGATTCAGAGAAACTGTCTGTAAAAAACTAGCACGCTCGACCTAGCTTGTCAGATCATATATGTTTGGAAAGATTGGAGTATTTTCTATCGGGCGGTCTTAACTCTATTTTCCTATCCATACAAATATTGCAGTAATAGGCAAAAACTTAAACCCCCCCCCAATGTCATAAAATGCTAAGTATAGCTATCATATGCGCTACATAGACACAATAAAGAGGTGACAGGCAGATGAGAAGGCACACAAGTGTGCCACACATAATACATTGTGATCATATGTGTACGGATGTTTAGGGTTAAAATAGAATCGTTACAACATTATCTGATGACTCTTAAAAAAGCCAGAATTGTATAATTTGTAGCTATACGATATATGTATATTCGATAAGATGATTCAGTTTCATTGTCGCGTAACGGTCTATTCGAGTTGGAACGAGTAATAAAGTCTGTATAATAAACATGAATATAACAAATCGTTGATACGTCGTAGCGTTTCGTCCTGCATGTGTGGTCTTTATACAAACTCCAAGCATGGTAATACTAAACGAATATCCGGTTAGCTGCATGCATATACGAACGACAGCATTCACGTGCGTGTGATCAAGGCATCGCATTATCATTCATTCACCTTTTTGAGATCGCAAATCTGAATGCTGATATGGATGTTCAATTAATTTCAATTGAAATACATTCATGATATATATGTACACAATATTTCGAATATGTTGTGGATTCATATTTCAGATGACATTCGCAGTCCAATTGATCAGTTTCAGATACACATAGAGACACTCGAAAACTCATCAGAACTCCTTAAGTACTATACGCATATTTACTGCACAGAAGATCGGCGTTTGGTGAAATCTTCGTCTGCGACGTTGACATCTTTCTGGGCCGACATTGGTCACTCCATATCGCGCGGATATTGAGAACGACACTGATTTTTTAAATTCTGTTCAAACCTATGCTTCATTGACAGATTCAACTATATACCGGCATTTGTTTTGGCAGCGTGAAAGTCCAGGAAATATACTAGTGGGTGGATGTTCTCGAAAATTTGAGTGAGCAAAAGCAAAAGCACTATTGATCTGGGAAAACTGATTGACAGCGGGTGGATAAATACTCCTGCTTCATGTGGACATGCACATACGTTGTTCGTTGTCTGTTTTACGATGAGAAACTAACATATCCCCATATCATATACGTGAAAATGACTTTCACATTTTCTCGGGTTTGGCGATACCCTCGGATTTGGCGATACCACGTACATGGGGGTGATAAACGTCACATAGAGAGGTGGTGGATTGGCACTTAGCTCAACGAAGTACCCGCCTTGTATTGGTATTTTTAACTGGTACCACAAGCTTTCAAAATGTCGGTGGAAATTCCTAACCTAATATCCATGATTGGCAATTTATTCGAAAATACCACTGTATGCATACAAAGTCACCCTTTTAACATACATACATTATTTTATCTGAATCATTATTATCAAATTTTCCAATTATTCGGTCTAAAAACAACAAATATCACACTTAATACTGTTTGGTATATCAAATTATCATCTTCCCCAAGCTCCAACATTTCTGAAAAGTACCACTTTCGGAACTCTTTATACCACGTCATGAAATTCCTCGCGTATAGTTAATAATTAAGTATGAATATCCATGACAGTAGCTGAGAATAAACTTTTCTATCAATGCCTCACACAATTCGAATCAAGGACAACACGGACACTTGTAATTATTGTTAGTGGCCTCGTTGTGTGGTACCGACAAAGAGGTAGAGAGACCTTTATCATAGATCGTCGTTGATTGTTGTCAGCCAGCCACGACGAAGTAGGAAGTAAAATTTGATAATACAAGATCATCAGCATCATCAGTTTTTGTTTCACCAAAATTCATTTATGTCATATTTATTAATAAAATTGCAAAATTCTGGGCATACTAGTCTACTGGCCAAACCACAAACATTCAATGACAAAATATTAACATTATTAGATACACAACATTTATGCTGGTTCCCCGACCTGTCCTATGGAGTTGAATTCACTCGTCGTCTCTTGCCTTTCTGGTGCCTGTCACTCTGACCATCTACAACAACCTTGACCTCTGTCTCGTCTGTATCATCCTTGTCTACATGTATATCTTCAAGTGGTTCGTACAGTCTGTTGTTGATATACAGTTTGTCTTTGACCAATCGCACATTATGTCCTGCTTTCTTTGCGTCCTTTTTAACCGGATACAATTTTCTCCTCCGTTCTTCTATGGGTGCAGGAAATTGTTCATAGATGTACATTTTCTTGTGCTGAAACTGAAGCCAAGAATAAGTTGCAACTTATAGGAAATGAGAACAAGATAATCTTAGCTCCAACAACTTCGCGCCATACAAAGTTAATACATTTTGGGTGGATTTGAGTAAGCGACATCACTGAAGGCGTGTAAGTGGCGTTTGGTTCAAAGTTCAATCCACAACCCCTCTTACTTATAATTCCGAAATTCCGAACGCGATTTATTCATGTTGGAGCCTACTCAATGCGTTTGTGAATGGTTGCAAGGATCTCCAAAATCAATATCATAACTTAAAATTAAAACCTCAAACACTTTCCACATGTATGTCAATAGATCTCCGCGACCATATGTATGTATGTATGTATGAGGAACACCATTCCAGGATATACCCACATATATGTACATTGCACTTTCAAGACACGCTATATATAGTGAACCAAATGAATTTCCTATCAATGTGGAAGCAAGAATGGGAGGGGTGTGTCATCGTCCTAATGGTTGGAGTTCAAGGAAGAGGCTATACGCAGGGACAGTTGTTCAGTATTGGAGCCTATGGGAGCTATTTTTCAGCATAATGAAAACATTTGTTGTGTATAATTATAGGTTTAATAGCGGATTTATCTGCATTGGGTGGGCAAACGCCCCGTTACCCCCCTTCCCATCTTCTCCATCATGGCCCCGATATTGTTTCTCCAATACGCGTGTTCTTGCATCGCGCGCTGCCTTTACAGATACTTGCACTGATTTTAAACATAGATGTTACACAACCGATATACAATTGTTTCAAATTGAAATAAATGTAAACTCTTTCGACTATAGGAGTGGTCTAAAATTGAGAATCTCGCACCTGAATCTGCCCGAAGTGTAAAATATGAATCTACAGGACATCGTTGATCGGCAAAGAACTGGGTCTTATGTTCGGAAAGTGAACCGATCTTATCTGTGGTGAACTGGAGCTTTTTCGTCACAATTTCAAATCTAAATATCATATGATTCCAAGGTCATATCCACTGTCCGGTGGTGAGAAAACACATTTTGGTCTATTAAAACCTTGCAGTGTCGTGTCAGTATCGAAGTATTCGTTTTTTCCACAGAAAATTGTGTTCAAATTTACCATGGAGTCAAATGGAAATTTGACACTCAAATATTTACATTTAAATTGGCAAGTTGACGCACTATATATTGGAAATATCAAACTAATGGACAGCTGGGGTTGTGTGGGAGTTATATTTAACACAAAAACTGTATATTATCTTACCTTGGTGAATCCATTTGCGAAATTCAGCGCGGTGACGCTTAAAAGGATCACTAGTGAACTGGAGTGCGTCGGAAGTGAACTGGACAAAAGATCGGAAGCAGTTCCTACCCCGTGTAGTAGTTTCATCCAACTTGAAAATGCGGTGCGATAATGGTGGAACAATCAATGACAAGCACGTTCTCTAGCGACGTGAAGAACTATGACGCCTACTGTTTTATCAATATCTTCCAAGACAGACAGGCGTTTGTTTCTCGCACGTTGCTCCATTGTCTCACTTGTTGTCAACCTGCTCTGTGTCTCGTCTTGCTCACATCCCATTTTGACGTGCTCGTTATATCAAGAAGTTGGAATTAGGTTGAAGTCGAGAGATGAACAACTTTGTCTGGTCGTTGATCCTGCTGCTGACAACCATTATAGGAGGTAAGAACTCAACCGCAATATATGAAGATATTGTGTTCTATACGTACCATACAATCATGTAGCTATATAGCCCATCTAATCGCGAGATTAAAGATTTCCGCGCATCTGTTCAAATTGTTTCTGTAAATTTACGGAGTAAAGGGATGGATAAATATCTGTAAAATTACAGACTCCGGGTTTACTTTACAGGACTAATTAATTGTAAATTTACAGCACTTATAGGTTCGTTATTTTACGGAATGATGATTTGTGAAAAGAATAATGTCCACATATATGACGGTTTAAAATGCTTCAATTTAACGACGAAGGCTATGTGGTATACGATTTAGGTTCATAATTCTACGAACTTTGTGACTTCAGTTCGTTTCCTGAAAGTGCATGTAGGTATGGCACATAAATGATATGTTTTTGGAAATAAACTAGCATCTAATAAAAATAAACATACAGTTTTAGTAGAAACCAACACCCAATGGTCATAGCGTGTTTAGTGTTGCTGCAGTTCCTTATTATTGATTTCTTAGTGTTCCAAACCAGTACAAACTAGAAAAAATCCAATAAAAGGTGTGAAGCAAAACAAATAATTTTGTCACGGAAAAAATTGCTTTGGGCTTATTTTGACACCCACCACCCCAGCATAAGTGTCGGAAAATCCCCCCCTGACCAGGGGCCGAATTCAGTAGTGACAATGAGCATAGGCATATCCAACATATCTGCGATTCCCCCTCCTATCAGCCGCGAGAAAACGTTTTAAATAAAGAGCTTTGTTGTTAAATGTTTTAAATAAAGAGCGTTGTGATCTGTGAACACTCACATTCTTCGCTGTACATATGTCGTCAGTGTCTTCTTGTCACTCACCTTGCATAGACGTGTTCGTGCGATTCTCCGATTAGAATCAAATCTCAGATTTCCTCGTCCTCTCCTTGCATCCATTGTTCGGTTAATTGTTTGCCATCTTATTGCTTGATGATATTTGTTATTTGAATCTCTTCCCATTTGTTAAGCTTTTGATTACATTTTCTTACTAATTTTGTTTGTTGTTTCGAGCTTCTGTTCACTTGTTCCTTGTATTGAGGTTTATCAGGAACTTGGTTGTCATGGCAAACCTTTGTTTATTCGCAAGCCTGTACAGGTGTGAAGACTCGAGTAGTCGTTTCGTTAAAGTTTTACCCAAGCGGGTTTAAAAAATCTTAACATATAGTGAAGTCTACGGCGATGGACTACACACAGTTCTGCGGCCTCGATACGAAGCCGATCGCGAATATCGTTCTAGATTCGCACAGATCTTGCATTTATAAATATTTGCACCCTAGATCTTTGGAAATGGCTCGGAAACGCAAAGAAAGCGCCAATGTAAGCTCACACGAAATGCCTCCAGCCAAAATGAAAAGGCGATCTGAAATTGCACTATTCAATTTCAGAACCGATTGCCTATTCTGTGGTGAGCGTTGTGATGTAGAGCAGGACGTGAGAAATCCATCCAGGTGGAGACCGTCCTATCTTTTTAGGCAAATCGGGCGAAAATCCGACAAAATATCTCCCAAAGAAGAGGTGTTGCGGGTATGTGACAAACGAAATTATCAGTTATCAGAACAAGTCAGAGTTCGAGTCAGTGGTACGCTCAGCGATCTACATGCTGCAGATGCTCGCTATCATTCTGACTGTCGACAGGAATTCATGTCTTCGAGAAACGTGACAGCTGCGTCACAAACTTTGAAAGACACAGCTGATGCAGACCCTGTCCTGGATGGAGTAGTTGACTTCATGAGAAGCGACAAATCATTGAGTTGGAGCTCCGTAGATGTATACGCCAAGTACATCGAGCTCGGTGGTGTTAGTTTGGCACGCCGGACGCTTGTTTCAAGGCTATCTGAAATATTTTGTCACGATCTTCTCATTCTGTATTCGCCGTCTATCGCGTCAATTCTAGCAATGAGACAACGTGTCGGCTCTGTGATGAGAATTGTTGACGACCAAAACGATGATCTACTAACATCGATAAAAACTATGAAGGAGACAATCTCGCGAGAAATTCGCGATATAGAGATAGACATAAACAGTTATGACTCAGAATTGAATACCCAGAATGTTTCCAGTATGTGAGAGAATCTCTGCTCGATTTTCTTGGGAATCTATCTCCGGATCTCGATCATACCCTTTCTTGATCGGCAACATCATCACATCGTCTCTGTTAAGAGTTGCAACCCCGCTGCAGATAAGTTTGGCTGTGGTTTTGAGAGACTCCAAAGAGTTGGTGAGAACAATGCATGATTTTGGCGTAAATTGTACATATGACGAACTTCTACGTATCAAAAAATCGGTTGCTTCCATGGCATCGAGTAGCAGTGCTTGTAATGCAATACGACTAGTAGTTCGGCTGATCGGTTAGTACAAGTTGTCGTTGACAACTTCGATGCCGACATCTCTTCACAAAATGGGAAACTGAGCACCCACTCACTAGCAATGGTAATGGCACAACCAAATACCAAAGGTGAAGTCGATAGTCCAAGGATCCCGAGATTGAAGAAAGTTGACCTGGGTAAGCCCATTGATTATCAGTTGAAGACCACTCAATTCAACGGACCCAAGAAACCTGAAATGCCGACTAAGTTCGTACATAAAGATATCCCTACATTGAAAATGCCCGCAAACATTGTCATAGCAAAGCAGAGGGCAATGGAGCTCGATTTCTCTTTTCTGAAAGATGTTATATCGAAAGATGATTGTGCCGAGTTCAACGGATATAACTTACGAGCCTGTCGTGAGAGTGGTCAATCTCCACAGTCCTCAACAAAGCCGGTATATTTACCACTAATTGATATGCCGCCGGCAGACTCAGAAACAATAGCAACTGCTATGGCCAAAGCATACGTCTCACTCAAATTACCGGGCAAACGTTCATATTGTTCACAGCCGACCAGCAGCTGTACAAAGTATCACTCCAAGTTCTCTGGTCTAACCCAGACATGGTCTGTAATATGATCCCAAGATTGGGGCGCATGTCGGCAGTATTGGTACTCTAATGGCTAATAGTGAATGAAGTCCTTGAGTTAGTATTCGGCGGTGTGGCAAAGATGCACATCGGTAAGAAATTCCCAATGAGTGTTCGTGCACTGCGATTATTAACTGAAGAGTTACTCAGAGGAATACTGACGGAAGACAGTATTGAGTGTCCTGATGATCTTGCAAACAGATTAGATGAACTCTCCCAGAAGAGCAAAACTACTAAACTGTGGGTAGACTGCCTAATTAAGCCAGTATTTATTATGATGTATGTGCCAGCTGAACGAGAAGGTGACTGGCCACTGCACCTTGCCTCAGTAGAAGCGATGTTGCCATACTTCTTTACATCTGGACATGTCAATTATGCTCGATATGGATTATACTACTTCCGTGAGATGCAGTATCTGCCCCAAGATGTCCTGTCGAATTTCATGAAAGGTGACCACGTGATGCGTCACATAGAGGGTTGGTGGAATGGTATTTGGAGTGATATGTTTATCGACACAACCTTTATGCGCTATGGTCATGGGAAGTCGGGTATAATTGGCATCACCCTGAAACCAGAAACACTCAAAGTTTGGGCACTCAGTTTGCACACGTGTGGTCGCTTACTGAATAACGTGCATCAGCTGAGAGAACCAGAAGGGCAGTCTAGCTCTGATCAAGGAAGAGGCAAGAAGTATAATTGCTGCCGATAAACAAGACCGAGATGGTCTTAGAGAAAACTTAGAAGATGTTGTCAACCCACTCAGCCCTGATCAACATCCAGAAGGACTCATTCACATAACGACTGGTAGGATAGCTCCATCATCGGTAAACGTTTTTAATGCACCTACGCTTGGCCAAGAGAAGATGGCAGAGTTCGAAAGCAAGTTACCGAATGGATTTTATGACACCATTTCAAACCCGGTGGTGACGATGTCTGCCATGAAAAAGGGCATACAAGTTGGCGAGACAAATGTATATGACTGCAACCTGATTTACACAAGAGTTATGGGACTCCAGTCGAGCATGAGGGACGTGGATATCACTGACGTGCTATCTTATGAGCTTTCACTGGTACCATCAGCTTTGTTTGATGAGTCTGGTGACATGCGCATCCCTAAATCGAAATCAGTGCTGAAGCATCAACTCTCAGTCGTCACGTCTGCTCGACAGTTAGCACCAGCAGGACTTAGTATTAGCACAATCATTGATGGGTGTGCTCTCATGTGGATTCCCCACTGGCCAGCGTCAAGTTCTCTTCGGAATCCTACTGTTCTGGACTTCGTTCACAAGTTTCAGGAACTTTGAAGCATAGCCTGTTGATTGGTGATGTGTATCTCGTGTTCGATAGGTATCTTGATTTTACCACGAAATGTACCCCGAGAGCCCATAGAGATACAGGCTCTTTTCGAGAATTCAAGTTGAAATCCACATCAGTACTTCCTTCTCAGAAACTGATGCTGACTGTCCCCGAGAATAAAAAGCAGCTCATCAGTATAATCTGCAAACAGCTCGAGGTAGACAAAGAGTTTGCCACCGACAATACTATGGAGCACAAATTGGTAGTCATCGGCCAAGATAATGTACCGATAGAAATTAACAAAGGTATTATGATCGGAAGGCGCGACTTGAAGACCACTCATGAAGAGGCTGACAATATCATAGTGCAGCAAGCAGTGCAAGTGGCCGAGGAAAGTGAGAAACAGATGATACTGATGTCTTCGTATTACTGCTTCACTTCTACCACAAACAGAAGCTCACATCGTCAGTGATTATGGAGTCTCCTATCCGGGATAGGTCAGTTGTCGATATTGGTGCAACCGTGAACAAACACCATGATATCGTTCCAGACATTTTAGCGGCACATGTTATATCTGGCTGCGATACAGTTGCCGGTTGTTTCGGTATAGGGAAAGGTCGTGCCCTCAATATATTGAAAACCGATGGAGTTTGTCTCGATTCAGTGTGTGATATTGACGCTTCTATAGACGTCGTCATCAGAGAAGCGACATCATTCATGACAGCCTGTTATGGGGTTTCATCATCCGTCTCGATGTCCTAAGCAAGGGTGAGCTCGTGGTCAACTAAAGTGGGCAGACCAGGAGCATCAAAAGTTCCGAAACTATACACCTTGCCCCCGATTACACAATCTTTCATAGAGAACGTCAAACGCGCCCATTTGCAAGCATGCATATGTAAGCATGCGTTGGATCTCGATCCACCACCACTGGACCCAACAGACTATGGGTTTGTGAAAGACGAGGCGTCAAAATCACTAATACCTACGACTGTTCCCCAGGACGTCCTTCTTGTCCCTGACAATATTCTGCAAATGATCCGATGCTCATGTTCAAGCAAACAGCCATGCAGAACGGCAAGGTGCAACTGCAATGCAGCCATATTAGCATGCACTGTGTTCTGTAGGTGCCATGCAAATATTGTATGCTGCAACGAACAGTCGATGTTGGCAAGGGACGGGTCCTCTCGGACTTCTGAAGACTAACACCATTTCTCATTGACTTGGTCGTTGTACAGAACAATATGTACCTATCTACTTAACAAGCTGTTTGTGTCGTTTCGATAACCCTCCGCCCAGAAGTCGCACCTCGTACTGTCTCTACTTCAACTCCAATCTGGATTCTCACTAACCTCTCTCCTTTTGTGTATGAAACGTTCCACAAGAGAGGTTTTCTTACACCTCAACTGAGTGCGTTGTTACGTAATGGGAAACTTAGTGTCAATTTGGCGAAAAATGGCAATATTTTTGACATTTGGTAGAAAATTGACCAAAAGTTTGAGTTTTTGATGATCAAATTCTATTCCAACTGAAGGCTCTCCCCTTCTCGCAACGTTCCCTTGTGATTTCCCCCGGTTAACAGCAAAGTTGGTGCCAAGAAGTTCGGAATGAAATTTCGGAACGAAAATTTCCTCTTTTTGACGGCCATCTTTTGTTATGCTCGATAAAAAAATTTCCTCAAGGCTGACAGAAGTCCAGGCGATTGCATATTGATCTGGGATGGTTATACAAAAAAAAAAAAACTTTATACGCTAAAATACGCACAAGCCTAATATTTGACTTTGGCTGCCGGACTAACGTTGAAAAGACGAAGTCAGAATAATTCCTCACGTCCAAGATGAAGCCTAATTTGATTTCAATTTCAAGGATTTTCTTCATTTTTGTTTTGAGAATCGTCCCCACCCTTGTCCTGGCATAACCGGAAATGTGATTTGATTTTTTTTTTGGTCTTCGCTAATGACAACTGTTGTTAAGTTTTGGAGTTGGAACAGAGACTGCGGAGAATTGATAAATTAGACTCATTTTTGCGATTCAGTTGATTGCACCTATGATCTAGTTATCTAGCCAAGTTAACTTAGAGTAAATCATTCATTGAAACATGAACGACAATAACAAAGACTCAGAGTTTGAGAATGTCAGTTTCAAACACAAACTTTACCAAGTCAACTCAAAGAACGGAAGTCTCAAATCACAGTAAAAGAAGTGTTTTTGGTGACATTTTTTCCGTCCGAAACAAGATATGAAGTACTATTTTTAGTTAAATCACTCACCTTCTATGTATATAGTTTTCATATCATCCGTTTGTTGTGTGGTAATAGGTAATTTGTGGAAATACTAACGACGAGGTGGTGGTTTCTATATTTGAACTCCAAGGCTTAGCAACAACCATGTCTATGCAACGTCAAATCTGATTGGTTAAGATAGACAATCTGACCAATAGGGAAACCGTTTTTATTGCGCCTTTCACTTACGAGAGCGTAAAGTGTTACGTTACGTTAAGTGCGTGCTCTGATACTATTAGCAGGTAACGTGAACTATATATATAACACAATAATACAGCTTGATATGTATACGGATCTCATGCGCGTTACATTTTTGAAAACTTTCAGATTTCCCTTTGCGAAATCTGATTAAGTTTTCTATAAATGCTACCAATAGAAATACTATGTCTGAACTGTTGTTGTAATGATTACCTCAATGGCAAATTGTACACACAAGCAGGTACCGAAATTCTGCATTTATCTACTTTTGGTAGGCGACAAATATTGACCAACAGATCCGCGAAGAAAACATCACTATATATGTACGCTGAGTTTTTATGCTATATAATCCGCCAAAGCCGCAAATGTTTATCCTTCTTACCAGTTCTTTGTTTTGGTTATCCAACGTTTACAAAAAGAGTGGGTACTACAATATTTGAAGCGCTTCTAAAGCACCGCCTCTGACATTGTGTCGATGTTATTGTTTATGGACGCCGGACTATCTCATATATATTTTGAAGACCTCTGTCTGTCTGTATGTCCTTTATATAATCGAAAACGGGTTGACCGATCGAGACCAAACTTCCTATCTAAAGGTAAAATCCCATGGGAATCGTCGACGTCGCATTTTGGACAAGCTCTGAGCACCCATTCTCCACTCCCAATCATCAAAATCACCGCAAACGCCACTTCGGGGGTTACGGCATTAACGATCTTTATATTGACCATATTCGGAGGTGTTAAGGATTAACGCTCTTTATTACAATCGAAGCTGCTAAGCGGCTACCCATGCGTAAAATACGGATGCAAAACGAAACGCGGAATGCAATTATCTAGATTAAAAAGGCAGAATGGGTTGTTGTGTCATATATGTCCTAGGAACATGGGAATTTTTCATCGGGTCAGTCTTTGAGGGGCGGGTACCATGAATTAATTCATGAAAAACAAAAAAATGCGTGTGGTGCTGTCGTTTCGACCGATCGGGACGAAACTTGGTACGTGTGTGTAGTTTGACCAGGCGGTCGTCCTTGTCGTATTGGCGAACCCGTGCGACGCCCGTGCAGCGCATGCGCAGACGAGATCTCGGAAACGGTGGAGCTATCGATTTGAAATTTGCTATGTGAATGTATCTTGCCCCGGATACGATTTTTATCGGGTAGCCGAGTCCGTGCGACGCAAGCTTCGCGCATGCGCAGACGAGATCTCGGAGACGGGTGGAGCTATCGACTTGAAATTTGGTATGTGAATGTATCTTGCCCCGGATACGAATTATGTCGGGTCGCCGAGCCCGTTCGACGCCAGCTTCGCGCATGCGCAGACCAGATCTCGGAAATGGGTAGAGCTATCGACTTGAAATTTGGTTTTTGAATAGCCCGGACAACGTCGGGCTCATCGGCTAGTCTCATATATATTTTGAAGACCTCTGTCTGTCTGTATGTCCTTTATAGAATCGAAAACGTGTGTACAGATTGAGCTCAAATTTCGTATATAAGTGTAAAATCCCACGGACACCGTAGTTGTCGCGTTTTGGAGAAGCTCTGAGCACCCTTTCTCCACTCCCAATCATCAAAATCACCGCAAACGCAACTTCGGTGGTTAAGGCATCAACGATCTTTATATTGACCATATACTGAGTTGTTAACGACGAACGCTCTTTGTTACAATCGACGCTGCTAAACGGTTACCCATGCGTAAAATACGGATGCGGGACGAAATGCAATTATCTCGATTAAAAAGGCAGAATTGATCTCTAATAATCGACGCTGCTAAACGGCTACCTATGCGTAAAATACGGATGCGGGACGAAATGCAATTATCTCGATTAAAAGGGCAGAATTGATCTAAGAAGCGTTTGTTTACAATTCAACGACGGGGGAAGTTTAGGACGGGTACCATGAATTAACTCATTGAAAAACAAAGAATGCGTTGTCTGTCGTTCCTAGGAAGGGGGGATTTCATCGGGTCAATTTTTCCGCCAGAAACAAAAATGCTATGTGAATGTATCTTGCCCCGGATACGAATTTTATCGGGTCGCCGAGCCCGTGCGACACCAGCTTCGCGCATGCGCAGACCAGATCTCGGAAACGGGTGGAGCTATCGACTTGAAATTTGGTTTTTGAATAGCCCGGACAACGTCGGGCTCATCGTCTAGTCTAATATATATTTTGGAACTTCTGTCTGTCTGTTTGTTTGTTAGCTATGGCCGGGAAAACTGCCGGACGGATTTCGACCAAACTTCCTATCTAAGGGTAAAAACCCAGATGAAGTGTCGTACTCCTGTCTGTCTGTTTGTTTGTTAGCTATGGCCGGGAAAACTGCCGGGCGGATTTCGACCAAACTTCCTATCTAAGGGTAAACTACCAGATGAAGTGTCGTAGAATTGCTTTTGAGAAGCTCCGAGCACTCATTCTCCATTCCCACTGCCGCCGTCTTGGAATTGTGGGGGTTAATCGCGTGATAGTTAAAGAGCGTTCGTATCCGCAGTGTCGTTGATAAAGAGCGTGACTGTGTCCAGACATGGGCAGACATGGGCGTGTTGTGTCTCTGTCCAGACATGAGCGTGTTGTGTGATCCTTAGGTCTGTGTTCGTATTTAGGGGTTCCTAGGAATGGGGGAGATTTTCATCGGGTCAGTTTTTCGGCCCGAGGTGACCTTCACCTTGAAACAGGTACCCACAAATTATATATATGTATGTGTGTGTCCGTTGTATACTCGAAAACGGCCCTACCCATGGAGTCCAAACTTGCTACCTGGGGCCACTTTTGTCCGGGAACTCTCATGGACCAGTCAAATTGTGACCCCGACCTGACCTTGACCTTCAAAATGATCAATTCAAGGTCAAAGCCCGGACGAAGTTGGGTCACCTGCTAGTATATATATATATATATATATATATATATAGAGAGAGTCAGTACACCTAACTTGAAGTCGACACGATGCGAGCACCACATGCAACTGGACAGGTGTTTGTCAAATACATGGGTGCATTGACCATACATAACCTTCTAACATGCGATTGCATCCCCTACTCGTACCAGATATGTTTTTCGAGTTCACACTCAGCACAAATAAAAAATGAGGTCCATAAACTGATTGTTATCTTTGATGATTACCTGTCAGACGCTGCGAATAATTGAATACCGTATATATCACGACGTAAATATAAAGCTTATATAAAGTTATTGTAACCTAAATATATTGTATCAAAATAGCTTTTCGGTTGTGCATTCAGCGAATTGAATTCAAGGTGGTGTACACTTCCAACATATATGGAGATGGTTCTAGAACCTGCTAGAAAACTTTCTTATATTGAGAACATATTAGAAATAAATTCTTGATTAAAAAAATTAATTTTCTTGATATGAGATATACTCCCAAATTTTCTAGTCTAGAAAACTTGTTCTTAACGTTTGAGAAAATATTTCTTACTTTTTCTAGATATTAGAAAAAGGCTTTCCGGGGTATAAAAATATAGTTCTTTCCTTTTCTAGATCTCTTGCTAGATATTATTTCTTTATTTAAGAAAATATCAGAACATGACTTTCTAGGAGTTTAGAAATTATTTCTTATATTAAGAAAACATGAGAACATGACTCTCTATGATTTAATAAAACTAATTAATCCGTTCTTAGAAAAATTCAGAAAAATATTCTCATAAACATAATTTATTTCCATAAGATATTGATTTTCTTACTGTAAGAAAATTTGATGAAAGAACAATTTCTAGGTATACTAGATAATATTTCTTGTGTTAAGTTTTGTTTTCTCAAAATTAATAAGAAAATCCTTTTTGTCAGTGCACATACACATACGAAATAAATTACATACTAAAGCTCCAATATATTTTATATATGCCTAATAATATGACTGAGGGCGTTACAATTTCTGACTATGGTTTTCTTGTTATTTGTGCAATGCGCTTTTCATGTATACTATAATGGAGCCGCTCTGATTATTGGCTCTCATTTAACTTGACAAGTCTATTTCCGCTTAATGGGACCCATGCACAAGTCTTGTCGGCGCATGACATTGGATTTGACAACGACGCATACGCGAATGTTGAATAAAATATACCTTTTTATTATATACTTGCCCATGAATTATAAGGTTTTAGCAGTGAGATATAAGTGATATCCCACTAATGAGTGATGTCACCTTGAAATTTATGATGTATTGACATTCATTGGGGGCCATAGGCAAGTAACTAAAGTATATAATAAACAGAATATCCAGACTTTTTAAGTGGATATGGGTTAAATCTCATTCGTGATGACAAAACATTTGAATTGAAAAAGTGTGGATATCCTCTATATATCATGCCGTTTTTTTGCATCTGGCATTTTCAGGGACCCACCACCCACAGACCTGCAAAAAAAATTGCTTTACTCCCAATTGGTTGACCCCCCCCTTAAATTTATCTAAATTTGGTCTAAAACTGCATAAAACTCTACTGATATCACTCATATGAATGGGAATGGTCTCATTTAGTTCAAATGACAGTTTAACCTGTTTCAGAAGCCGTTTTAATTTAAAAAAAAAGTTTTATAAATTGCTGATTGTCTGTAAACCTAGATCATTGTGCAGGATACACACAATTTCATAATTTCTACCTATTTCCTGATTAGTCTTTCAAACAGACCATTATCTAACATATTCCATACCACTTATGTTAGTGTACTGGAGCAACTTACTTCTATTATAATAAACTAGCTGAAACAGGCTCCCTTCGGGAGCCTATATATTCAGCGTCCGAGATACCCGTGCCCCCCCCCCCTTTGTGGGACTTCGCACATTTTGATCTTAGACAAAGACTTTATTTAGCGGCGGCCCCTTTGTGCGCTTCAAGCACATTTTTATCATTGAAACATTTTGTTTTATATATATATTGTTTTAATATATTTTTTAGATTGAATTCCTTGCTCAATTTAACGAAACAAATGTTATGTTATTTTTTGTTTAATTTCAAAATTTTGAAAAACTAACACCATTAAAAAATCCGCCAGGGTACCCCGAGTCACCACACCAAATTTGGTTGAAATCGGTCCAGTGGCCTGAGTGAATAATTCGGACAGATCCTACTCGTTTATATATATATATATGACAAGCAGTCACAGCACTCTACCAGACTTGGACACCTTAGGTCTTGTGAGAGATCATCTGAATTGATAGACATGAAAATAATTCAGTCATTGGCTTGATGCACTAATGACAGATATTTCTACCCATTGATAGTCACATTAATGTTTAATATAAGTCAGTTACTCGCTATTTATACATCCACAGAATGATCTATGCATAGCTACATCAAGACAAGTTTATTTATTTAAGTTTTACATTTTTTCTAAGCTTCTTTCGTAAGGGTGTAGGGAAGGAATTGTTTCACCCCACTGTCCCATATGCAACATGTCATAGCTTAATGTCATCTCCACTAAGGCCCATATGAGGTCCCAGTACCATAAATATGGTGTTTTTGCTGTTATATATACTTAAAATATGTTTTAAACTGTTACAAATGTAAAATAAGGGCACAAAAGTTCTTTAGTATAAAAATTGCATGAGGTTGTAAAAAACGTGTTTTTTGCCCATCGGGGCACCCACCCACCCTGGCATACATTTCTGAAAATTTTGTATTACCCCCCCCCCCCCCCCCCCTGTTTATATTATTATACATCTTTGCTGACCAACGTCTCATTTTAACATTTTTGCCATTTCACAGTGATATTCTCGGCAAAATACCAGTTTATTTACGTTGATCGCCTTGGGGCCAGGGAAGCAGAATACTGCTGTCGTCAGCTAGGAATGAGCTTACTGAAAATCAACAATATGGAGGAGCATGATGACGTCACGAAGTACCTCGAAGATTACAGAGCGGCTGCCGCGTAAGTTTTCATACCCTTAGCGCGGATAGAGGTTTTCTAACACCCAAACAAATGGTAACAGCATATTCCAAATTCGAACACTGTAAATCAACAACACTTGGTCGTGTCAGATAAGCTTGACACCACAGGCCCTTGGGGAAAATTACTAAAATACCAATATAGACCATACCAGTGTAAAGGTTCCAATGGTCGATTTTGGCTAAAACAACACCAACAATCAAAACCCTACAAATTATAGAAATCGATAATTGCAGCCAAAATATCTCACGGGTGTGTCTTGTAGGCAAAACAATTCCCTTTCATTTAACTCGGCGAAATCGAACGAAGAGAAGTCGAGATATGATATCGGAATCTAACTGAATTCTACCGAACAAATCGGCTCGTCATTCTCCCTGTCCGCCGAGAGGCCTTTGACCTAGTTATAAAATCAATATTTTCGAGCAATAAATTGTCGCGAACGTGTAATGTAATTAAACGAGATGTCATAACCTATAAATGCTCACATATATTATACAGGTCAGTCGGAAGCCAACAATACCTCTTTTATTTAACCCGGTGTGGTTGTGCTCGATATTTTCAACATTATTCATCAAACGAATTCCAGAAACTAGACGTGTCTGCTCACCACCGACTATTATTTACACGTTTCGCTAAGGGTGGATACACACATGCATGTAATCTCTGTAAATATCGTGTATTTTGCGTTTTACATGGATCATACACACCGTGTAATATGTGTCCGCTGACAACCCAATCATTGCGACTGTGTTTGACCACAGTGAGTTAAACTCTGAACCGCTGAAGAGCCGTTGACTGGGACGAAGTCGTCAGGCCGCTTAAAATAATTATTCGCGCGATAACTCAAATGGTCGACGTTCTGTTTAAATCATTGTCAGTCTTCTATTGATGTTAATACCAGTGATGGCCTCTTCCTCAACGCAGGGGGCTATGACCCCCCAACATGCACGGAGATATATTATCCCAGAAGCTACCGAATTCACCATTGCATATTTCCTCGACAGGGGTGTGCATGCACCACCCTGAGTCCTGACACCTTGCTTTATAAATATCGTAGTCATGTCTGTCGTGTCTGTTTTCTACGAGTGGTTAATCTAATATGCAGCAATTTATGCTATTCATATAATTATGAACATATTATACAGCTTTAAATTTGAATGCATGGTGTTGCTGTTTGTCTTCATTCGGCGAAAGGGCTGCCTAGCTACGAGTTCCCAACTACGTCACCTTTCCTCCCTTGTGTTATACATGTATACGAAAAATTTACAACCATGGAATATTTAAGTAAAACATTATATTGTAATTCTTGCCCAGATAATCCCGGCTGATACAATCAATTGACTCCCTTAGTTATTGGAAGCTTTCGAGAACCAGCCCCTCCCCCAATCATGGATTATGGTCGAAAATGTTATAATTCAAGCTTGTGACAGTTAGGGGCTTGTTCAACCTTTGGCTTGAGAAACATAAATATAAATGGGGGGGGGGGTGTCACTCTTTTTAATTTCAACGCTGTACCTGCATTATTTTTTGGCGCTATAATGAATAATTGCAATCCCAATTGAATTAATGTTATCACATGAGCTCGCTCTCAAATTATCAGAGAAATCTCAACAAGCCGGTATCATCCTACAAAAGAATTCTGCATATTTTATTTCTGTTTTGGATGACCCTGTTTCCAAGAAATGACAGAAACCAATCAAGTATAAAATCTACCGGGTCTAATCCACTTTTCGAAATGAATTATAACTCGTGAAAAACAGCAACATATATCAGACAAGAATTACTCATTTCGGCATCCACGAAAGAAGACATGCTTATGACTGGCCTGAAATTTCTTGATGGCAGTTTGTTTGATAATGGCTCATAACTACTCACTGGTGAAATTGACCTCTCGCGCGCAGGTGATTAATTTTGTCAATTATTGGTGTGGCCATGTAAAATACATGTATTTTACATACAGACATTACATGCATGTGTGTATCCACCCTAAATGTCCGATATAATTAAATAATATTTTCCCGCGTTACGAGAGTTTAGCGGAAAAATATTGTCTTCTACCGGTCCTTAGGGTAAACAATTAGTTATTGTGGCCAATGATAATCGATGTCAGTGGTGTTAATTAGTCCCGATATCGGTCGATAGATTGTGCGGTAAAATCAGTTTCCAGCGTAGCACTGTAGTGTAAACAGCAAATTTACAAAATGTGTATAAGTATTTATTTGCATACCATACCGAGTTTCTTTTTATTTACTTGTGTGAACTGACACTATCCGAGCTGCGTAATAATACATCGCGTGCACAGTTTCGGAAGACAGGTTTCCATAGTTTTTTTTACCTCTCAACATAAGGTTTTTGATCTGTGGTTTTCCTGCACGGCTACGTAGCATTTAAAGTAGGAGAGTAACAACACATGTCCAGCACATTGTTGATAATGAGCAGAAAATTTGAAAGTATCTCAGTATATTGTTTTATGATATGTGCAGACACCATATTTAAGAATTGTGTATTTAGCATACATACATTTCACTAAACGGCGTCTAAAATAAATGCGCACCTCACTTGATGGCACATATTGTGTTTTGTCTTAATTGGTTTATCTGGTATCATAAAGTCATGTTGGCTATTGGTCTCACCTCGCTTTGTATCACGATAAGCCAGACAATAATTTTGGAAGATCCTCTAACTTATAACATGGGATTCTTGAACCTCAGAGACAATATGAAGAGCTTTTGGTTCGGACTAGAATACGCAGCGTCGAGCTTCAAATGGACAGATGGGCGGCCTTGAACTCTAGTATCGACTGTTGGGGAGCCGGGGAACCAACCAATCTCCACGACCAGACATGTGTGTATCAAGCATCTGGAAAGGGGCGACCACCCTGTGAATGGCATACAGCTCCGTGTGACGCAGAAAAGAGATATGTATGTGAAGGTAAGACGATATCCGCGATATACGGATATAAGAAAATGTCCAGCCGCAAGTATGAGGGCCCACTCAAAATTATATACTTTTCTATCATCGATGTTGGTACCCTCTGTGGATCTTTCTATGGATTGCTAGAACTATACGAAATCCTGCGTAGATACTATATATCTGCATGCTTATAATTTAATCGAACAATAAGAACATTTTTATGTCTTTGAAGATGCAAAATCCGAATTAACGCTTACAAATTATTATTTCCTTGGCTTCGGAGATAAAAAATATTTGATTCGAATCGAGGAACCCACTCTAAATTCAAGTGGCTTTTTTGTGTCAGATATGTGACAAACCGGCAAAATTTCGTTGAACAAATTATTGATAAATAGCATGTTTTGGGCAATTTTATACTATATAGTTGACTGTGGTTAACATTATTTTTGGACAATTAATCGATTCTGATAACTGAAGCGGCATTTTAAAAATGTTGTTGGAATATGATGATATGGGGACCATCGAATCGGATTGAGTACCTTTAAGTGATGTTCAATTCGCAATACTGGCCATCTGGTGGAATTCGTAACACCGATCACTTCGTTCAGAGGACAAACTTCTTTTGACACCATCTGGTGCTAATTTGATCACGGTTGGCTACCGATCTTTCAAAGTAACATGCGCAAATGCATGGAATCCTCTGCCATTGAACATAAAAGAGTCACCATCTCTTGACGACTTTAAAAAGTCATTGAAAACTTACTTGTTTGCACGGCGTTTCAGAAAGTGACTTTGATATTGTGTATATTTATATTTCTTGTTTATGTTTATGTCAAGCGCTTAGGGCCCGCTTATTGGGGATAAGCGCTATACAAATATTATTATTATTATTATGTAATGAGGCGTCTCCCAAACGCTCTGACATCGATTTATATTATGGACCCAGTCTGCAAGTTATCAGTGACATTGCTGGCAAGCATGCGGTTGGGAACCACACGAATTCATTTTAATAAGTTGGATGATGGGTGCGAATTGATTTTTGACAGTCCAATATGACTACATACTTGGGAGATGGCACCACACTAATGTATAGCTGTTTTGGACTGTCGTGTGTTGTAAGATAATGGGAGATGCAGATTTGCGACGAGCCGAGTCCTAACGTGTACATGTAACATGTACTGATCATTTATTAACCTTCTTTTACTGAATGGATGCTCCTGTATGGTTATAAGAAGGTATATTTGAATTGTATATTTCTCAATTCGAGTCATATTCAATAAGTGTTAGTAAACGACAAGTTCGATTTAAAATTCGGCGGTTCATATAGATATGTTCGTACTCACCAATGAGTTGTATATATGACTAGATTCGATGACCGATATTTACGATATTTACCAAAAGTCAATTACACGCAGTCTTGACAATTTTATTTCGGAACGAAAATTTCCTCTTTTTGACGGCCATCTTTTATTATGCTCGATAAAAAAATTTCCTCAAGGCTGACAGAAGTCCAGGCGATTGCATATTGATCTGGGATGGTTATACAAAAAAAACAACTTTATACGCTAAAATACGCACAAGCCTAATATTTGACTTTGGCTGCCGGACTAACGTTGAAAAGACGAAGTCAGAATAATTCCTCACGTCCAAGATGAAGCCTAATTTGATTTCAATTTCAAGGATTTTCTTCATTTTTGTTTTGAGAATCGTCCTCACCCTTGTCCTGGCATAACCGGAAATGTGTTTTGATTTTTGTTTTGGTCTTCGCTAATGACAACTGTTGTTAAGTTTTGGAGTTGGAACAGAGACTGCGGAGAATTGATAAATTAGACTCATTTTTGCGATTCAGTTGATTGCACCTATGATCTAGTTATCTAGCCAAGTTAACTTAGAGTAAATCATTCATTGAAACATGAACGACAATAACAAAGACTCAGAGTTTGAGAATGTCAGTTTCAAACACAAACTTTACCAAGTCAACTCAAAGAACGGAAGTCTCAAATCACAGTAAAAGAAGTGTTTTTGGTGACATTTTTTCCGTCCGAAACAAGATATGAAGTACTATTTTTAGTTAAATCACTCACCTTCTATGTATATAGTTTTCATCTCATCCGTTTGTTGTGTGGTAATAGGTAATTTGTGGAAATACTAACGACGAGGTGGTGGTTTCTATATTTGAACTCCAAGGCTTAGCAACAACCATGTCTATGCAACGTCAAATCTGATTGGTTAAGATAGACAATCTGACCAATAGGGAAACCGTTTTTATTGCGCCTTTCACTTACGAGAGCGCCACTTTACGTTACGTTAAGTGCGTGCTCTGATACTATTAGCAGGTAACGTGAACTATATATATAACACAATAATACAGCTTGATATGTATACGGATCTCATGCGCGTTACATTTTTGAAAACTTTCAGATTTCCCTTTGCGAAATCTGATTAAGTTTTCTATAAATGCTACCAATAGAAATACTATGTCTGAACTGTTGTTGTAATGATTACCTCAATGGCAAATTGTACACACAAGCAGGTACCGAAATTCTGCATTTATCTACTTTTGGTAGGCGACAAATATTGACCAACAGATCCGCGAAGAAAACATCACTATATATGTACGCTGAGTTTTTATGCTATATAATCCGCCAAAGCCGCAAATGTTTATCCTTCTTACCAGTTCTTTGTTTTGGTTATCCAACGTTTACAAAAAGAGTGGGGACTACAATATTTGAAGCGCTTCGAAAGCACCGCCTCTGACATTGTGTCGATGTTATTGTTTATGGACGCCGGACTATCTCATATATATTTTGAAGACCTCTGTCTGTCTGTATGTCCTTTATAGAATCGAAAACGGGTTGACCGATCGAGACCAAACTTCCTATCTAAAGGTAAAATCCCATGGGAATCGTCGACGTCGCATTTTGGACAAGCTCTGAGCACCCATTCTCCACTCCCAATCATCAAAATCACCGCAAACGCCACTTCGGGGGTTACGGCATCAACGATCTTTATATTGACCATATTCGGAGGTGTTAAGGATTAACGCTCTTTATTACAATCGAAGCTGTTAAGCGGCTACCCATGCGTAAAATACGGATGCAAAACGAAACGCGGAATGCAATTATCTAGATTAAAAAGGCAGAATGGGTTGTTGTGTCATATTATTATGTCCTAGGAACATGGGAATTTTTCATCGGGTCAGTCTTTGAGGGGCGGGTACCATGAATTAATTCATGAAAAACAAAAAATGCGTGTTGTGCTGTCGTTTCGACCGATCGGGAAGAAACTTGGCACGTGTGTGTAGTTTGAACAGGCGGTCGTCCTTGTCGTATTGGCGAACCCGTGCGACGCCCGTGCAGCGCATGCGCAGACGAGATCTCGGAAACGGGTGGAGCTATCGACTTGAAATTTGCTATGTGAATGTATCTTGCCCCGGATACGATTTTTATCGGGTCGCCGAGTCCGTGCGACGCAAGCTTCGCGCATGCGCAGACCAGATCTCGGAAACGGGTGGAGCTATCGACTTGAGATTTGGTCTCTCTGTATGTCCTTTATTGAATCGACAACGGCTGGCTCGATTGAGTTCAAACTTCCCATCTAAGGGTAAAACCCCATGGACACCGTAGTTGTTGCGTTTTGGAGAAGCTCTGAGCACCCTTTCTCCACTCCCAATCATCAAAATCACCGCAAACGCCACTCCGGGGGTTAAGGCATCAACGATCTTTATATTGACCATATTCGGAGGTTAAGGATTGATGCTCTTTATTACAACCGAAGCTGCTAAACGGCTACCCATGCGTAAAATACGGATGCAAAACGAAACGCGGAATGCAATTATCTCGATTAAAAAGGCAGAATGGGTTGTTGTGTCATATATGTCCTAGGAACAGGGGAATTTTTCATCGGTCAGTCTTTGAGGGACGGGTACCATGAATTAATTCACGAAAAACAAATCGCCGAGCCCGTGCGACTCCATCATCGCGCATGCGCAGACCAGATCTCGGAAACGGGTGGAGCTATCGATTTGCAATTTGGTTTTTGAATAGCCCGGACAACGTCGGGCTCATCGGCTAGTCTCATATATATTTTGAAGACCTCTGTCTGTCTGTATGTCCTTTATAGAATCGAAAACTGGTTGACCGATCGAGACCAAACTTCCTAATTTCCTATCTAAAGGTAAAATCCCACGGGAATCGTCGACGTCGCATTTTGGACAAGCTCTGAGCACAGATTCTCCACTCCCAATCATCAAAATCAT
Organism: Siphonodentalium dalli; assembly: GCA_032622095.1. Classification (NCBI taxonomy): domain Eukaryota; kingdom Metazoa; phylum Mollusca; class Scaphopoda; order Gadilida; family Siphonodentaliidae; genus Siphonodentalium; species Siphonodentalium dalli. Next base: position 195,268,206 of record CP136064.1, read on the forward strand.
CAAAATCACCGCAAACGCCACTTCGGGGGGTTAAGGCATCAACGATCTTTATATTGACCATATTCGGAGGTGTTAAGGATTAACGCTCTTTATTACAATCGAAGCTGCTAAACGGCTACCCATGCGTAAAATACGGATGCAAAACGAAACGCGGAATGCAATTATCTCGATTAAAAAGGCAGAATGGGTTGTTGTGTCATATATGTCCTAGGAACAGGGGAATTTTCCATCGGGTCAGTCTTTGAGGGACGGGTACCATGAATTAATTCATGAAAAACAAAAAATGCGTGTTTTGCTGTCGTTTCGACCGATCGGGACGAAACTTGGTACGTGTGTGTAGTTTGACCAGGCGGTCGTCCTTGTCGTATTGGCGAACCCGTGCGACGCCCGTGCAGCGAATGCGCAGACGAGATCTCGGAAACGGTGGAGCTATCGACTTGAAATTTGCTATGTGAATGTATCTTGCCCCGGATACGATTTTTATCGGGTAGCCGAGCCCGTGCGACGCAAGCTTCGCGCATGCGCAGACGAGATCTCGGAGACGGGTGTAGCTATCGACTTGAAATTTGGTATGTGAATGTATCTTGCCCCGGATACGAATTATGTCGGGTCGCCGAGCCAGTTCGACGCCAGCTTCGCGCATGCGCAGACCAGATCTCGGAAATGGGTAGAGCTATCGACTTGAAATTTGGTTTTTGAATAGCCCGGACAACGTCGGGCTCATCGGCTAGTCTCATATATATTTTGAAGACCTCTGTCTGTCTGTATGTCCTTTATAGAATCGAAAACGTGTGTACAGATTGAGCTCAAATTTCGTATATAAGTGTAAAATCCCACGGACACCGTAGTTGTCGCGTTTTGGAGAAGCTCTGAGCACCCTTTCTCCACTTCCAATCATCAAAATCACCGCAAACGCAACTTCGGTGGTTAAGGCATCAACGATCTTTATATTGACCATATACTGAGTTGTTAACGACGAACGCTCTTTGTTACAATCGACGCTGCTAAACGGTTACCCATGCGTAAAATACGGAGGCGGGACGAAATGCAATTATCTCGATTAAAAAGGCAGAATTGATCTCTAATAATCGACGCTGCTAAACGGCTACCTATGCGTAAAATACGGATGCGGGACGAAATGCAATTATCTCGATTAAAAGGGCAGAATTGATCTAAGAAGCGTTTGTTTACAATTCAACGACGGGGGAAGTTTAGGACGGGTACCATGAATTAACTCATTGAAAAACAAAGAATGCGTTGTCTGTCGTTCCTAGGAAGGGGGGATTTCATCGGGTCAATTTTTCCGTCAGAAACAAAAAATATCTCGGAAACGGGTCGAGCTATCGACTTAAAATTTGCTATGTGAATGTATCTTGCCCCGGATACGAATTTTATCGGGTCGCCGAGCCCGTGCGACACCAGCTTCGCGCATGCGCAGACCAGATCTCGGAAACGGGTGGAGCTATCGACTTGAAATTTGGTTTTTGAATAGCCCGGACAACGTCGGGCTCATCGTCTAGTCTAATATATATTTTGGAACTTCTGTCTGTTTGTTTGTTAGCTATGGCCGGGAAAACTGCCGGACGGATTTCGACCAAACTTCCTATCTAAGGGTAAAAACCCAGATGAAGTGTCGTACTCCTGTCTGTCTGTTTGTTTGTTAGCTATGGCCGGGAAAACTGCCGGACGGATTTCGACCAAACTTCCTATCTAAGGGTAAACTACCAGATGAAGTGTCGTAGCATTGCTTTTGAGAAGCTCCGAGCACTCATTCTCCATTCCCACTGCCGCCGTCTTGGAATTGTGGGGGTTAATCGCGTGATAGTTAAAGAGCGTTCGTATCCGCAGTGTCGTTGATAAAGAGCGTGACTGTGTCCAGACATGAGCGTGTTGTGTCTCTGTCCAGACATGAGCGTGTTGTGTGATCCTTAGGTCTGTGTTCGTACTTAGGGGTTCCTAGGAATGGGGGAGATTTTCATCGGGTCAGTTTTTCCGCCCGAGGTGACCTTCACCTTGAAACGGGTACCCACAAATTATATATATGTATGTGTGTGTCCGTTGTATACTCGAAAACGGCCCTACCGATGGAGTCCAAACTTGCTACATGGGGCCACTTTTGTCCGGGAACTCTCATGGACCAGTCAAATTGTGACCCCGACCTGACCTTGACCTTCAAAATGATCAATTCAAGGTCAAAGCCCGGACGAAGTTGGGTCACCTGCTAGTATATATATATATATATATATATATATATAGAGAGAGTCAGAATTTCGATCGATCAGTACACCTAACTTGAAGTCGACACGATGCGAGCACCACATGCAACTGGACAGGTGTTTGTCAAATACATGGGTGCATTGACCATACATAACCGTCTAACATGCGATTGCATCCCCTACTCGTACCAGATATGTTTTTCGAGTTCACACTCAGCACAAATAAAAAATGAGGTCCATAAACTGATTGGTATCTTTGATGATTACCTGTCAGACGCTGCGAATAATTGAATACCGTATATATCACGACGTAAATATAAAGCTTATATAAAGTTATTGTAACCTAAATATATTGTATCAAAATAGCTTTTCGGTTGTGCATTCAGCGAATTGAATTCAAGGTGGTGTACACTTCCAACATATATGGAGATGGTTCTAGCACCTGCTAGAAAACATTTTCTTATATTGAGAACATATTAGAAATAAATTCTTGATTTAAAAAATTAATTTTCTTGATATGAGATATACTCCCAAATTTTCTAGTCTAGAAAACTTGTTCTTAACGTTTGAGAAAATATTTCTTACTTTTTCTAGATATTAGAAAAAGGCTTTCCGGGGTATAAAAATATAGTTCTTTCCTTTTCTAGATCTCTTGCTAGATATTATTTCTTTATTTAAGAAAATATCAGAACATGACTTTCTAGGACTTAAGAAATTATTTCTTATATTAAGAAAACATGAGAACATGACTCTCTATGATTTAATAAAACTAATTAATCCGTTCTTAGAAAAATTCAGAAAAATATTCTCATAAACATAATTTATTTCCATAAGATATTGATTTTCTTACTGTAAGAAAATTTGATGTAAGAACAATTTCTAGGTATACTAGATAATATTTCTTGTGTTAAGTTTTGTTTTCTCAAAATTAATAAGAAAATACTTTTTGTCAGTGCACACATACATACGAAATAAATTACATACTAAAGCTCCAATATATTTTATATATGCCTAATAATATGACTGAGGGCGTTACAATTTCTGACTATGGTTTTCTTGTTATTTGTGCAATGCGCTTTTCATGTATACTATAATGGAGCCGCTCTGATTATTGGCTCTCATTTAACTTGACAAGTCTATTTCCGCTTAATGGGACCCATGCACAAGTCTTGTCGGCGCATGACATTGGATTTGACAACGACGCATACGCGAATGTTGAATAAAATATACCTTTTTATTATATACTTGCCCATGAATTATAAGGTTTTAGCAGTGAGATATAAGTGATATCCCACTAATGAGTGATGTCACCTTGAAATTTATGATGTATTGACATTCATTGGGGGCCATAGGCAAGTAACTAAAGAATATAATAAACAGAATATCCAGACTTTTTAAGTGGATATGGGTTAAATCTCATTCGTGATGACAAAACATTTGAATTGAAAAAGTGTGGATATCCTCTATATATCATGCCGTTTTTTTGCATCTGGCATTTTCAGGGACCCACCACTCACAGACCTGCAAAAAAAATTGCTTTACTCCCAATTGGTTGACCCCCCCCCCCAATTTATCTAAATTTGGTCTAAAACTGCATAAAACTCTACTGATATCACTCATATGAATGGGAATGGTCTCATTTAGTTCAAATGACAGTTTAACCTGTTTCAGAAGCCGTTTTAATTTAAAAAATTTTTTTTTATAAATTGCTGATTGTCTGTAAACCTAGATCATTGTGCAGGATACACACAATTTCATAATGTCTACCTATTTCCTGATTAGTCTTTCAAACAGACCATTATCTAACATATTCCATACCACTTATGTTAGTGTACTGGAGCAACTTACTTCTATTATAATAAACTAGCTGAAACAGGCTCCCTTCGAGAGCCTATATATTCAGCGTCCGAGATACCCGTGCCCCCCCCCCCCCTTTGTGGGACTTCGCACATTTTGATCTTAGACAAAGACTTTATTTAGCGGCGGCCCCTTTGTGCGCTTCAAGCACATTTTTATCATTGAAACATTTTGTTTTATATATATATTGTTTTAATATATTTTTTAGATTGAATTCCTTGCTCAATTTAACGAAACAAATGTTATGTTATTTTTTGTTTAATTTCAAAATTTTGAAAAACTAACAACATTAAAAAATCTGCCAGGGTACCCCGAGTCACCACACCAAATTTGGTTGAAATCGGTCCAGGGGTCTGAGTGAATAATTCGGACAGATCCTACTCGTTTATATATATATATATGACAAGCAGTCACAGCACTCTACCAGACTTGGACACCTTAGGTCTTGTGAGAGATCATCTGAATTGATAGACATGAAAATAATTCAGTCATTGGCTTGATGCACTAATGACAGATATTTCTACCCATTGATAGTCACATTAATGTTTAATATAAGTCAGTTACTCGCTATTTATACATCCACAGAATGATCTATGCATAGCTACATCAAGACAAGTTTATTTATTTAAGTTTTACATTTTTTCTAAGCTTCTTTCGTAAGGGTGTAGGGAAGGAATTGTTTCACCCCACTGTCCCATATGCAACATGTCATAGCTTAATGTCATCTCCACTGAGGCCCATATGAGGTCACAGTACCATAAATATGGTGTTTTTGCTGTTATATATACTTAAAATATGTTTTAAACTGTTACAAATGTCAAATAAGGGCACAAAAGTTCTTTAGTATAAAAATTGCATGAGGTTGTAAAAAACGTGTTTTTTGCCCATCGGGGCACCCACCCACCCTGGCATACATTTCTGAAAATTTTGTATTACCCCCCCCCCCCTGTTTATATGATTATACATCTTTGCTGACCAACGTCTCATTTTAACATTTTTGCCATTTCACAGTGATATTCTCGGCAAAATACCAGTTTATTTACGTTGATCGCCTTGGGGCCAGGGAAGCAGAATACTGCTGTCGTCAGCTAGGAATGAGCTTACTGAAAATCAACAATATGGAGGAGCATGATGACGTCACGAAGTACCTCGAAGATTACAGAGCGGCTGCCGCGTAAGTTTACATACCCTTAGCGCGGATAGAGGTTTTCTAACACCCAAACAAATGGTAACAGCATATTCCAAATTCGAACACTGTAAATCAACAACACTTGGTCGTGTCAGATAAGCTTGACACCACAGGCCCTTGGGGGAAATTACTAAAATACCAATATAGACCATACCAGTGTAAAGGTTCCAATGGTCGATTTTGGCTAAAACAACACCAACAATCAAAACCCTACAAATTATAGAAATCGACAATTGCAGCCAAAATATCTCACGGGTGTGTCTTGTAGGCAAAACAATTCCCTTTCATTTAACTCGGCAAAATCGAACGAAGAGAAGTCGAGATATGATATCGGAATCTAACTGAATTCTACCGAACAAATCGGCTCGTCATTCTCCCTGTCCGCCGAGAGGCCTTTGACCTAGTTATAAAATCAATATTTTCGAGCAATAAATTGTCGCGAATGTGTAATGTAATTAAACGAGATGTCATAACCTATAAATGCTCACATATATTATACAGGTCATTCGGAAGCCAACAATACCTCTTTTATTTAACCCGGTGTGGTTGTGCTCGATATTTTCAACTTTATTCATCAAACGAATTCCAGAAACTAGACGTGTCTGCTCACCACCGACTATTATTTACACGTTTCGCTAAATGTCCGATATAATTAAATAATATTTTCCCGCGTTACGAGAGTTTAGCGGAAAAATATTGTCTTCTACCGGTCCTTAGGGTAAACAATTAGTTATTGTGGCCAATGAGAATCGATGTCAGTGGTGTTAATTAGTGTCGATATCGGTCGATAGATTGTGCGGTAAAATCAGTTTCCAGCGTAGCACTGTAGTGTAAACAGCAAATTTACAAAATGTGTATAAGTATTTATATGCATACCATACCGAGTTTCTTTTTATTTACTTGTGTGAACTGACACTATCCGAGCTGCGTAATAATACATCGCGTGCACAGTTTCGGAAGACAGGTTTCCATAGTTTTTTTTACCTCTCAACATAAGGTTTTTGATCTGTGGTTTTCCTGCACGGCTACGTAGCATTTAAAGTAGGAGAGTAACAACACATGTCCAGCACATTGTTGATAATGAGCAGAAAATTTGAAAGTATCTCAGTATATTGTTTTATGATATGTGCAGACACCATATTTAAGAATTGTGTATTTAGCATACATACATTTCACTAAACGGCGTCTAAAATAAATGCGCACCTCACTTGATGGCACATATTGTGTTTTGTTTTAATTGGTTTATCTGGTATCATAAAGTCATGTTGGCTATTGGTCTCACCTCGCTTTGTATCACGATAAGCCAGACAATAATTTTGGAAGATCCTCTAACTTATAACATGGGATTCTTGAACCTCAGAGACAATATGAAGAGCTTTTGGTTCGGACTAGAATACGCAGCGTCGAGCTTCAAATGGACAGATGGGGCGGCCTTGAACTCTAGTATCGACTGTTGGGGAGCCGGGGAACCAACCAATCTCCACGACCAGACATGTGTGTATCAAGCATCTGGAAAGGGGCTGCCACCCTGTGAATGGCATACAGCTCCGTGTGACGCAGAAAAGAGATATGTATGTGAAGGTAAGACGATATCCGCGATATACGGATATAAGAAAATGTCCAGCCGCAAGTATGAGGGCCCACTCAAAATTATATACTTTTCTATCATCGATGTTGGTACCCTCTGTGGATCTTTCTATGGATTGCTAGAACTATACGAAATCCTGCGTAGATACTATATATCTGCATGCTTATAATTTAATCGAACAATAAGAACATTTTTATGTCTTTGAAGATGCAAAATCCGAATTAACGCTTACAAATTATTATTTCCTTGGCTTCGGAGATAAAAAATATTTGATTCGAATCGAGGAACCCACTCTAAATTCAAGTGGCTTTTTTGTGTCAGATATGTGACAAACCGGCAAAATTTCGTTGAACAAATTATTGATAAATAGCATGTTTTGGGCAATTTTATACTATATAGTTGACTGTGGTTAACATTATTTTTGGACAATTAATCGATTCTGATAACTGAAGCGGCATTTTAAAAATGTTGTTGGAATATGATGATATGGGGACAATCGAATCGGATTGAGTACCTTTAAGTGATGTTCAATTCGCAATAATGGCCATCTGGTGGAATTCGTGACATTATGTAATGAGGCGTCTCCCAAACGCTCTGACATCGATTTATATTATGGACCCAGTCTGCAAGTTATCAGTGACATTGCTGGCAAGCATGCGGTTGGGAACCACACGAATTCATTTTAATAAGTTGGATGATGGGTGCGAATTGATTTTTGACAGTCAAATATGACTACATACTTGGGAGAAGGCACCACACTAATGTATAGCTGTTTTGGACTGTCGTGTGTTGTAAGATAATGGGAGATGCAGATTTGCGACGAGCCGAGTCCTAACGTGTACATGTAACATGTACTTATAATTTATTTACCTTCTTTTACTGAATGGATGCTCCTGTATGGTTATAAGAAGGTATATTTGAATTGTATATTTCTCAATTCGAGTCATATTCAATAAGTGTTAGTAAACGACAAGTTCGATTTAAAATTCGGCGGTTCATATAGATATGTTCGTACTCACCAATGAGTTGTATATATGACTAGATTCGATGACCGATATTTACGAAATTTCAATTACACGCAGTGTTGACAATTTTATACGGATTGTCGCAGATTATAGTCTGGTCGATAAACTCTAAAATCCGATTTGAGCATTTTTTTGTAATTCAAGATGGCGTTCAAGATGGCTGACATTTTCCGTTTAGTCAGTTTGATGCAATTATAGTGAGAAAATCTTGTAATATATATACATTTATGTGAAGCTAAAACATACCGTCACCTTTGTGTGCCAAAATTGGAACTCCCCGTCCAAGATGGCCGTCAACATGGCGGCCGGAAGTGGAAAATGGTATGTTTTTTTACTGATATCTATAAGATCAGTTTCTGCTGTTTGGAACTGGAAAAGAATTGTGACTTTATTTTATACTTAGTATGTTAACTGACCATTGGGGCAATGAAATATGCCATTCTGGGGTCCAAAACCGTTCCGATCACTTACAAATTCGATTTTGTAGAATGCGGTATAAAATTTCACAAAATATCACCATTGGGATTCTAGTCATATTTCTCCAATAAATGGGAAGAACTGTGCAATTTAAGTGATGCATTCTATTTCTTATTGATATTCCAACTCAATGGTACACAAATTTTCACTTTGGCTCAAGATGACTGCCAAAATGGCGGCCAAAATATGGAAAATGGTAAATATTGCACCAGCGTGCCATGCAACCGCTTATAAGTTGTGGTTGATGAACAAAATTGACTATTCTGTCTTATATACATTGAATACCAACATTTCTTATGCACCTTGATTAATTTTTACTATTTACTATACTGAAATTACCAGAATTATGGGATTTTTCTATCACAAATTTGGCATCAAAATCGGCAAAAAAAAACTTTTCAGGTTTGGACCATTTTTTTAAAGTAAAATGGAACTATCTTTGGTATGAAAGGTTCTTTTTATTTTTATATACCTTAAATTTATTACAGTGGGGTGATTTAGACAATATTACTCAAGATGACTTGCAAAATGGCAACCAAATTTGGTAAAAAGTTTATATTCCGATCATTATTCTCTGCTATTCCGAAACGGTAGCAAATTGTGACTCACTTGGTTATTAAACATGCTACTTAATCAACTGACAACTAAATCTTATATTCTGGTTGTCTCTGTATCTTATGAGGCCCGACAAATTCATTTTAAGGGATGCAGTATGCATTTGCCGAACACCTCTTTTGGGATTCTGCATGTCCATGTTTTTAACGGAACGTTGAAACTGAACTGAGAGGGATCATATTATGTGGCTACTCTGGTCCATTAGCACCAGAATTGATTAACTTATAAACTATTGTCAGGAAATCAATTTACTTCACATTGCATATAAAACGCAATTAATGTGGAGAATACTCTTATCTTACCTCTCTATCGATTAACATATCCTTAAATTATTGTGGAAAGCGATAGTCACCCAAAGGTGCACCAGTACAAATTACACACGAGCATGCAGTCACTCGATATATACATGCAAACCACATAAATGGCCATGTGCCACTCGCTGTATAGACATACACCTAACCCATTACCATGTAGCCACACTTTGGTTTACCCATACACCCAACGCATGGCCCTATAGCCGTGAGTAACCATGCTGACACGCCAGGTGTACTACACCTCACACGAGCTGTATACATACCGATATTCACTACATCCATGAACATAAAGTAAACTCTTGTATACCTATTCGCCTCACACAATAGGCCATACAGTCACTCCATTTGTATTTAGTTATGTCCCACAAGCATGGCTATATAGCCACTAAAGATATACAAATACAGCCCACCCATAACCATATAGTCACTCCTGGTATACCTGTTTGCTACATTCATGATCATACATCACTTCTTGTGTACCGATTTGCCTCACCAGTGGACATACCGTCCCTGTATATATACATATTTGCGACAACAGTGGCCATATAGCCAATCAAGATATACATATTCACCCAACCCAAAACCATACAGTCACTCCAGATATCTACATATAGATCTCACCAATATCCCTTCTAGATATACCAATATCCCGTACCGCGAACACCACCATTCATACACTCCAGACTTGCATATACACCTGACCCATGACAATTCAGCCTCTCGCTGTGTACGCATAAACCACATTCGTGATCATAGTCACTCCTTGTATATCAATTCACCCCACCATTATTTTTGCCATACTGTCAATCCCTATATACACATTGGCCGTGGCATGACCATATAGTCACTCATGATATGCATATACACCTCACACATGACAACAGCGTCACTCCAGATGTATATATATACACCTCATCAATGATAATACAGCCCTTCTCGACATACCAATACCCCGCACACACGGCAATTCGTACACTTCAGACTTGCATATGCAGCTCAACCATGGCAATTCAGCCACTCGCTGTATACTTATACACCCTGTCCACGAGGAATCAGCTATTCACTGTATACTTGTACACATCCACCAATGACAATACGATATATATAAACATATACATTCGACCCATCACCACGAGGTCACTCTATATACACAAGCCGCCAATGGCCACCAAAGTGTACTCCAGGTATGCATATACACTTCAAAAATGACCATGTTCACATATACACATTCTCCATAACCATACAACCACTCCCTATATATCCATACACCCATCTATTACCATACAGCCAACATATGTATACATATACACCCACCCATGACAATACAGCCACCCAATGTACACCTGTATTGTACATCCCACCAATGGCCACACAGTCACTCCATATATACATAAACAACACACATGCGGACAATGTAGCTCGTTATGCCCATACACCACTTCAATGACCAGACAGCCACTTCCTGTATACATGTTCACCTTAAATAAATTAGAAAAGATTGTTGATACCATTAACGATTTCGATGTGCTGTGTTTTAGTGAAACTCATCTGGACCCATCATTCTGTTCGGATAGTCTAAAAATTCCGGGTTATCAAGACCCTGTTCGGAAAGATCGCGACTCTCGAGGTGGAGGTATATGTGTTATGTTCGCGACCCATATAATATACAGGCGGAGACATGAACTAGAATTTGACTCATCAATACTTTGGTTTGAATTATTTTCCAAAAAAAGCCATATTATGCTAGGAATGTCATATAGATCAGATCAGTTCTGCGATCCAAAATACTGGGAATACCTAGAGACTTCGATATCAGATGCACTTGACATATCAGAAAATATTATTATCACGGGGGACTACAATTCCAATCTCCTAGATGCATCTTCTAAGTTGAAAGAAATCATAGACCGATATAGCATAAAAAATGTTATAACATCTCCTACAAGAATATCACGCTCATCGAGTACGCTATTAGATCCAATTATTATCAGCAATTCGTTTCCTGTACTAGAAGCCGATGTAATAAATCCTGGAGTCTCTGACCATTTGGGTGTATATATGTCATTATCCTATGATTACTCAAATGTGACATCTTTTCGCAGAGTAGTGTGGAACTACTCCAGAGCAAATTTCGAAAGAGCCAATGAATTGCTCGGAAACACAAACTGGGATGATCTCTTATCGGGTCTTGACATCGATTCAGCCACAATAATTTTCCAAAATAAATTTAATTCAATAATGCGAGAAACAGTCCCCCAATCATCTGTTACGGTTCGACCTAAGGACAAAATCTGGTTTAATTCAGAAATCCGAAGAGAAATTCGCAAACGTGAAAGATTACGAACCAAAGCTCTAAGAAACAATAACCCCGATACTTGGCAAAATTTTAAGCATTCCAGAAACAAAGTAAATAATATGAAAAAGTACGCCAAATCCAAATTTGAAGAAAAATTGGAAGACCGCGTGAAGGGACCTTCATCGCCTCGCGATTTCTGGCAACTAATAAATTACCTCCTTTGTAAAAAGAAAACAACGAATATTACGCCCCTGTACTGCTCCAGCGACAATATAAATACTGTAAATGTAAATGGAAGACTATACGCAACTGATGATCTAGATAAGGCCAACATACTGAACAAGAGCTTCATTTCAAATTCATCGATACATGACTCAAATCACAGTTTACCTTTTTTAAATTCTCGTTGTAGCAATACTATGAACGACTTTGAGTCCACCGAAGACGAAATAATCTTAGCAATTAAATCTCTAAAATTAAACAAGGCCAATGGCCACGATGGAATTAGTGCGAGAATGCTTCAAGCCACGGCTAAAAAAAATGCTTATCCTTTAAATTTACTCTTCCGAAAATCATTCGATACCACAAAATTTCCATCTATATGGAAAAAGGCAAATGTTGTTCCCATCTTTAAAAAAGACGACCCTGCTGATAGTAAGAACTATCGCCCCATCTCGCTTCTACCATGCATTGGAAAGATATTAGAAAAAGTTGTCTTAAAACAGATCAGGAAGTTCTTTAATGAAAATGAACTAATATACTCACGCCAATCGGGTTTCATGCCAGGGCAAAGTACATCTCATCAACTCATAGATCTATATAATCACCTGAGCCAATCTCTCGACTATGGCTTATATACGTGCTCTACTTTCTGTGATATATCGAAGGCATTCGAGAGAGTTTGGCACAGTGGATTGGTACATAAACTGTCTAGTTATGGAGTGCGAGGGAAACCATTGAAATGGATAGAAAATTATCTAAGAAACCGCCAGCAGCGCGTATTAGTAAATGACAGCTTTTCTGATTATGAGATCATCCCAGCGGGCGTCCCTCAAGGTTAAATTTTAGGACCTTTTCTATTTTTAGTTTACATAAATGACCTACCAGACAACATCAGTTCCGTGACCAGAATGTACGCCGACGATACCTGTCTTACAAATAGCCACCACGATCTGAATGAGTTAGCACGGATTATGAATATGGACCTTGAAACCATAGCAACATGGTAAAAAAATTGGCTTGTCAGCTTTAATCCCTCTAAAACAATGGGCATGTCATATTCATTGATTGGCACCTCTGGTGATATCCCTAATTTAACTTTTAATAGTGACACAATATCATTTGTTGAGACACACAAACACCTTGGTCTTGAGCTCCAATCAAATATGTCGTGGAACAATCATATAAATGCAACTATAAAGAGAGTAGCATCCCGCTTATCACAACTTAGAAAATTTAAATTCCAACTCGACAGGAAGTCATTAGAAAATATATATAAAACATATATACTGCCTCTATATATGATTACTCGGATGAAGTCTGGGCATGCGCGCCAAAATATCAATTGGATAAACTTGACCGATTACACATTGATGCAGCCAGAATTGTCAGCGGCCTCACGCGTTCAGTATCAGATACAGACATTATGACAGAAGTCGGCTGGCCCCCGCTAAGAAAAAGGCGCGAACTTCATAAATTACAAACTATGTATACCATTGTAAATCAGAGGGCCCCTACTTACCTCACTAAAATAATACCACCCAGGATAGCCGATATATCCGAGTATGAATTCAGAAACCCCGAATTTTTTTTACACATACTTTAGCAATACCGAGCACTACAAAAAGTCATTTTTTCCCTCAACAATAAAAGCGTGGAACGACATGCCTTCCGCAATAACAGAAGCTCCGACGATTTTCGATTTTAAAGATTATTTTAGAATAATTGATCCCACCGCTAGACCTCCAATATATTTCTATACAGGTCGTAGGCAATATAATGTATTGCACGCCAGACTAAGAAACTATTGTAGTGATCTTCAGTCTGACAAATTTCAGAATTATATTGCAGGAAGCCCACGTTGTACGTGCGGCAACCAGTGTGAAGATGCCTATCACTACTTCTTTATGTGTCCCCACTACCAGTCAGAACGAACTGAGATGTTTCATATGCTACACAGAGAAGGAATTAAATTAACGCACATTAACAATCTACTTGCTGGCCTCCCGAATGCTCATAACAAACAAAATGTGAAATTGTTCAAAATAGTCCAGCATTTTATCGCGGAGACTAAACGTTTCTAGTTAAATTTCAAGATAAGAAATTAGTTTATCAATTATCACATGTTTTCCTTTCGCCTCAGCATAAAATGCAACTCGGTGTTGGCACCCCCCCCCCCCCCCCCCCCCACCAATCACTCTCACTGACTCACTCTCATCCTTCCTCAATGATTTGTTACAATCTGCCATCATCATCATCTTTCTCATTCACCACGTGCAGCTGTAAATAAGTTACTTATTGTGCCATTTTGTTAAACAAATTGTTTGTATCAATATATACCGGAGAGGGGCTCATTAAGTTTTGTAACTTGTGCCCCAATCCATTTTGTATTATACTACAAATAAAATATGATTAAAAAAAATAAAAAACAAAATGTTCACCTCACACATGACAATACAGCTACTCCTTATACACTACACATCTCACCATGGACACCCCATACATGACTATATAACCACACATTGAATAACTATTCACATCATTCATGGATAGAGTAACTCCATGTGTACCTATTCCCCTCGCCTATGTCCACACAGTCAACAGACATAAACACTGCATTAAGTTGATCAATGTTGATGCTAATGTGCCAGAATAGCCACATACTATGATCCATCTCAGTTCAGATTCAACGTCCTGCCCATCTCCGTTCAGAAGCAAGGACAAAATATATCCCAAAAGAATTTTTTGGCAAGATCCATATTGCATTCCTCAAAATGAACTTGTTATGCCCAATGGGGTACCCGGACAACCAGAATAGAATATTTAGTTGACAAAGTAGCATGTGAGTCACAATTGATTATGCATGCATATACACCACGCATATACACATATGTGTATGTATACATACTCAAGTTGATTAAGTAGCAAGCGAGTCACAATTTGCTACTTTTTCGGAACAGCAGAGAATAATGTTTACCAAATTTGGTTGCCATTTTGGAAGTCATCTTGAGTAATTTTGTCTAAAACATATCAGTGTGACACATGTAACACATATAAAAACAATAAACATCTTTGATACCAAACATAGTTCCATTTTATTTTTAAAAAATGATTCAAACCTGAACAGCGATTTTTTTGCCGATTTTGATGTCAAGTTTGTGACAGAAAAATTCGAATAATTCTGTTAATTACAGTGGATAAATTAGTAACAAATACCCAAGGTGCATCCGAAATATTAGTAGTCAATGTATATAAGACAGAATGGTCAAGTATTTGCATCGACCACAACTTGTAAGCGGTTGCATGGCACCCTGGGACAATAATTACCATTTTACATATTTTGGCGGCCATGTTTGCAGCAATTTTGGGCCAAAGTGACAATTTGGGTACCATTGAGTTGGAATATCAATAAGATATTGAATGCACCAATTACATTGCACAGTTCTTCCTATTTCTTGAACCTTGGTGAAATATGACTAGAATTCCAATGGTGATATTTTGTGAAATATTATACCGCCTTTTGTAAAATCGAATTTTGAGTGTACGGAAGGGGTGTGGACCCCATGAATAGCATATTTAATTGCTCCAATGGTCAGTTAACATGCTAAATACAAAATAAAGTCACAATACTCAACCAGTTCCAAATCACAGAAACTTATCTTAAAGATATTAGTAAAAAACGAAGAAAAAAATCCACTTCCGGTCATTTTGGTGGCCATCTTGGATGGGGAGTTCAAATATTGGCACATAAAGGTGGCGTTTTGTCTTGGCTTCACAAACATGTATACATATGTGTACATATGACAATATGTTCTCACTATAATTGCACCAAGCTGACTTATAGGAAAATGGCAGCCATCTTGGACGCCATCTTGAATTACAAAAAATGTGCTAATCGGACTTTAGCGGATTATGGATATGTTATAGAGGATATATTCCTCTTCCAAATGGTATACAAACCAACTTAGTCCAAATTTGTTCTAGGTCAAACCTTTTATCGACCATACTATTACTTCTTCCGCATAGAATGCTACAAAGTTGTCACTTAGTATTCTTTTAAAGATACGGGCGGTCTTCCCTGAGGATATAAGTTTTTAAATAGTCACACCCACTAAACCCGTCACAAACAGAAAGAATATTATATAATAGACAGATGTTGTTCTTATATAAATCATAACTATCGCGTAGATTGCATGATATTGTCATGTTCGTACCTTGGTTATGTAAACACACATATATAGAGGATATGAAATGAGTGTTTCTCTCATATGATATTTATGAAACGAGTCTAAGAATTTTCAGTTTTCTCGAGCCTCTGGCGAGAGAACTGATAATTCGTGACGAGTTTCATAACTATCATATGAGAGAAACACGAATTACATATTCTATTTATCATATGACGCCTATAAATTGATTATGATGTCCAAAAACGCACACAAATCACTAAATAGCTATATGACATCGGCAGCAAAAGGTTAATGTGACGTCACTTCATTGCGCCGGAAGCCCAATTACACCTGGTAACTAGCAGAAATAACATGCACGCGAAGATATAGTGCGCTATTCTGTTCTCAGTTTGTGACATTATATCGTATGTTTATTAGATAAATATGAATTACATATTCTATTTATCGTATAACAATGTCCAAAACTATATATTTCAAGATTATAATTGCGAGAATTTCGGCATCGCGTTGATTGATGCGCAAGAATTTGACCTGCATTTAGTTAGAAATGCGGCTCGGCCACGGCTGCCATTCAGCCAATCAGAACACACTTTATGTCAACAAGCCAAATCAAATTATCGGAAGGTGATATGAACTAGTAATTCATATGAAATTGATTTATGACATACTTTCCAACGTAAATAATGATTGAGTCATATGATAAAACAAGTTACGTTACGATTGATTATAGACAAACACTCGGAACGACCAAATGTCCAAAACTATATATTCGGCATCGCGTTGATTGACGCGCACGAATCAGTCCAATGAAAATGTTCGGTTGCACTGTAGAATGCGTAGATAAAATTAGTGGCACCATCAATAATCGCATTCAAATCACGTCAAATTTTACCCTTTCTAACCGCCGTCAGTTCAAAATGAAGCTAATCCACGTTAATTCATTATTGGGAAATTATCAGACAGAAAACTTGTACATAATATAATTGTTCTCGCAAAGAGATAAATATTTTTCAATCCAGTTAGTATTTTCTCCTAACCTATATATGGTAATACGTACCAAATAAACAATATTACATGAGTCGTATTGTAAGTTGTAAGCGCACCGAATTAGGAGTTTTACAACCGACGTAAAGCGCGCGAATCTAAATAAGGAAATGGTGCAATACCGTGACTCATCTCATAAACAATCCACTGCGCTTTTTGCGAAAAACTAAACAACAGTCGACCTGTATTTTCTCGGACACAAAACATGTTTTGTGAATAATATCGCATTCATATCATCATTATGCTATACTATAAGTATATTCTTGAGGAAATTATCATAATTTGGTAATGTTACTTCTAAATTATAACATACAACGAAGGCCGCTCGTCCCTTTAAATTTCCCCTTGCTACATTGTTCTCTTGGGACATTGTCAATGCGATTCCAAACACGTGGGAAGTGAAAATGTGGAAGGTGTGTGAAGTTGTTTTGACATTGGACGTTGGACGTTCAACAAAAACGATCTAAACACCGCATATTTGCAGATGAAAATTAGTGTGAAGTTGGTTTGACATTGGACGTTGGACGTTCAACAAGAACGATATAAAAACCGCATATTTGCAGATGAAAATTACTGTGAAGTTGGTTTGACATTGGACGTTGGACGTTGGACGTTCAACAACAACGATCTTAAAACCGCTTATTTGCAGCTGAATCGAATCGCACATATATAGGCACAGGTAGAACCGCTTTGTTTCGGTCCAAGCGGTATTGCGTGGGAATAATCTATGCTCCATAGGATTTCCCTACCGAAATTTCAAGGTTATTGATCCACTGGTTTTGCCTCTACCCTCTGCACTCACGGCGAACTTTAGACAGAATTTTCATGTCGAACGTCCATTTGTTTACCTTTCGAAAGACATTCAAACAGACATTCAAATATATGCTTCTGGCCCAATTATAGGGCCCGTTTCGGGTGCCATGGGCGTACCCGGATGTGTAACGAATGAAAATCATCGGCATATCATAATGCTTGCAGTTTGTGAGATAATGGGGGTGATCAAATATTTGGGAATATCGCTGTGAAGTTGGACGGACGTTGGACGTACGTGGACATTCGCGACACGGTCTGTTTTCAATGAAATACCATAGACTCGCATTTGTTGATATGACTAACAGCTGCCTTGTGCCCACACAACTCTTATTTAAAAAAATCACCCTCCTTGCAAACATATTTCCATGCAAATAATCAATTTGTTGAATGTCCACGAACGTCCAACGTCCGTCTAACTTCACAGCACCATTTCCAAAAAAAAAAAAAAAACGCAGTTTCCAGTTTGCACAAGGAGACTTCTCTAGACCTAATTCGCGCTCTCCAGTTCACAAATTTTAAACTTTTTTTTTTTTACATAATTTTCCGAATGTTCCTTTCCCCTTTGAAAAACATTCAAACTGAAATTCAAATGTGTACACAGGTAGAACCGCTCTGTTTCGGTACAAGCGGTATTGCGTGGGAATAATCTATGCTCCATAGGATTTCCCTACCGAAATTTCAAGGTTATTGATCCACTGGTTTTGCCTCTACCCTCTGCACTCAAGGCGAACTTTGGACAGAATTTTCTAAGTCGAACGTCCATTTGTTTACCTTTCGAAAGACATTCAAACAGACATTCAAATATATGCTTCTGGCCCAATTATAGGGCCCGTTTCGGGTGCCATGGGCATACCCGGATGTGTAACGAATGAAAACCATCGGCATATCATAATGCTTGCAGTTTGTGAGATAATGGGGGTGATCAAATATTTGGGAATATCGCTGTGAAGTTGGGTAGGGTTCTCTATTCCGAAGGTTCGCTATTCCGAAGGTTCACTAATCCGAATGTTTACTAATCCGAAGGTTCACTAATCCGAAGGTTCACTATTCCGAAGGTTCGCTATTCCGAAGGTTCGCTATTCCGAAGGTTCACTATTCCGAAGGTTCGCTATTCCGAAGGTTTTCTATTATGGGCGTTTTTAGCCAGAAGTGAATCAAAATTTGCACCCCCGTACATTTATACACCCCAATCTAGTTCCAATTTGTCCCAGATGTCGGTTACTAATAGCAAGAAGGCAGTATCAGTTTATCATTTATTATAGAAAGTTGAAAACACAATGACTGAAATAAACTACAAGCTAGAGATGCATTCTACCCGAACTGGCAATATGTACTTGAATAAACATCAACATTAAAATCAATACAAAGTCAGAATTGCAGTTAGGAGGCCCCCACCCACACCCCCCATGGAATACGGAATACCACTTAATAGAGAGGGTGGAATACGGAATACCAGTTAACAGCCATATGGAATACATAAAAATATATGAAAACTTAATTTTTTGGAAGGTCGGCGTACGAATACCGGTATATTTGGAATACCGAATACCTCCTAACAGAGGGGCCGGAATACGGCGTACCTCATAACAGGGCATGGAATACGGCGTACGAAAAGGGGAGGGGTGGGGGCCTCAGTTAGGTCCATTCAGCGGTATTCTGCTATACAGTAAGTTATAGCGCTCCAGTATTGATTGACCGTAAGAGCCCCACTGTTGTAGTCCACCTTTAGCTGGCGTACTCTAGCCTCTAAGATTCTGTACTTCCTCCGTCGTTTTAAACTTTGACGCTGCTGCTATATCCTGATCTTCTTCGTGGTTATGCTCTTGTTCATCCAACACTCTGATGATTGCATTTAATTGGATCTACCAAATCGAAGATGTTCGTTTTAAACGCAGATCTGCGTGACTCCCGCCAGCATCTCCAATGAATTGCTGTTTTTTTATACTTTATTTTTCTGATATTTAAAATTATTATACATGAGGACCTCTTCGGCGGTCTCCGTTGCAAACATACGCCATCCTCGTATGGGGGTACTAGCGTTTATGACTCTTATGCGGGATACGTGACGTAAATAGGTATTGAGATATAACGTCATACGTCATATGGAAACACAGCAATTGTGTGGGTTGCGTGACGTGAATATGAATTGAGAAATGACGTCATACATGACATTAACCCATTTGGAGAGTGTCTGTAACGTCATATACATGACGTCATGAGTAAATTTAACGTCAACCTCATAGCAATAATTATTAACAAGTTCGTGTCAAAGGGGTCCAATAATTCGTTTTAATTTATGTGCATTTTTGTTAACGTGTGTTATCATAATCGATTGAACTTATACATTTGGGACATTATATTAATCAAAATAACTCCTATGTAAATCATTTATAAATCAGATGATTTATTGAAGTTATGTCTACGTAAAATAACACTTCCTGAAACGACATATATGTCGTTCTACTCGCCAAAATGTTAAATCTCAAGGAAACCCACGAAAACAAAAATGACATTTATTCGCTGCTATGACGTCCGTAACTATTACGGACGTAAAAGTGACCGCCCTGTGCTATATGGTCCGTAGGTACTACGGACCTACTTCAGCACACTAGCAGTAGGCCACTATACATAACTTGAACTCAGAGATTTGTGCATCGGAATAACTGTATCTCAAAGTTTCAAACAGTGTATGATGTTCCACGATTGTGAACGATAATAGCCTTTCAACTGGGTCAGTTTTATGGTTCTTGTGATATTCCCGTTATATATATTTTCCCACTGGAAAATGGCAATAACGTCAACAGCCCAGCACACGACGTCATAACGTCATTTAGCAGCGAAGAGGTTAATAAAAAGAGTCTTCGTGCTAAAGAACCCTCTCAATACTTTAGAATATAGAATTAACTTTTAAAATAACAAAAACCTTCGGAATAGCGAACCTTCGGAGTAGTGAACCTTCGGATTAATGAACCTTCGGATTAGTGAACCTTCGGATTAGTGAACCTTCGGATTAGTGAACCCTCGGATTAGTGAACCTTCGGAATAGCGAACCTTCGGAATAGAGACATGTTCCCGTGAAGTTGGACGGACGTTGGACGTTCGTGGACATTCGCGACACGGTCTGTTTTCAATGAAATACCATAGACTCGCATTTGTTGATATGACTAACAGCTGCCTTGTGCCCACACAACTCTTATTTTAAAAAATCACCTTCCTTGCAAACATATTTCCATGCAAATAATCAAATTGTTGAATGTCCACGAACGTCCAACGTCCGTCTAACTTCACAGCACAATTTAAAAAAAAAAAAAACGCAGTTTCCAGTTTGCACCAGGAGAATTCTCTTGACCTAATTCGCGCTCTCAAACAGACAAATTTAAAAAAAAAATTAAGAGAATTTTCCGAATGTTTTTTACTTTGAAAAACATTGGACGTTGGACGTTCAACACTGTGGATCTAAAAAGGGGTTACCGGCAGGTGACTCGAATCGCACATATATAGGCACAGGTAGAACCGCTTTGTTTCGGTCCAAGCGGTATTGCGTGGGAATAATCTATGCTCCATAGGATTTCCCTACCGAAATTTCAAGGTTATTGACCCACTGGTTTTGCCTCTACCCTCTGCACTCACGGCGAACTTTAGACAGAATTTTCTAAGTCGAACGTCCATTTGTTTACCTTTCGAAAGACATTCAAACAGACATTCAAATATATGCTTCTGGCCCAATTATAGGGCCCGTTTCGGGTGCCATGGGCGTACCCGGATGTGTAACGAATGAAAATCATCGGCATATCATAATGCTTGCAGTTTGTGAGATAATGGGGGTGATCAAATATTTGGGAATATCGCTGTGAAGTTGGACGGACGTTGGACGTTCGTGGACATTCGCGACACGGTCTGTTTTCAATGAAATACCATAGACTCGCATTTGTTGATATGACTAACAGCTGCCTTGTGCCCACACAACTCTTATTTTAAAAAATCACCCTCCTTGCAAACATATTTCCATGCAAATAATCAAATTGTTGAATGTCCACGAACGTCCAACGTCCGTCTATCTTCACAGCACAATTTCCAAACAAAAAAACCGCAGTTTCCAGTTTGCACAAGGAGACTTCTCTAGACCTAATTCGCGCTCTCCAATTCACAAATTTTTGAAACTTTTTTTTTACATAATTTTCCGAATGTTCCTTTCCCCTTTGAAAAACATTCAAACTGAAATTCAAATATGTACACAGGTAGAACCGCTCTGTTTCGGTCCAAGCGGTATTGCGTGGGAATAATCTATGCTCCATAGGATTTCCCTACCGAAATTTCAAGGTTATTGATCCACTGGTTTTGACTACACCCTCTGCACTCACGGCGAACTTTAGACGAGATTCAAACATGTGCTTCGAAGTATCTTATAGGGTTCTTATTCGATATATTTGAATGCTTGTATAAATACTTTTTGTAATATATCTTTTATAAAATTATTGCGTTTAATCAGAGACGTGGATACATGGTTTTTGGGGGGGTGGGGTGGTACCTGCCAAAACATTAGTTGGAAATTTCACACCAACAAAAGGTCGAAAATGTTCTTGAAGTTTGATTTTCGAACAATTTATTGTTTTTGGACCAATATATTTGCATATTTTCCTACCTTTGTTCAAAATTTTGGACCGAGATGGTCATCAGTTGGAAATATTCCAACATTATGGGAGTGACAGGTTGGAAATTCCTAACACTTGGAAAGCTTGTGTCCTGGTCCCTCCCCTGTGGCCAGTCAAAACCAGCTTGTTAATTTAATAAACAATATTGTCATACATTTGGTTAACATTGTCATTGGAATTGTCATCAGTTGGAAATTTTCCAACCTAAGCTGACCTAAGTGGGTGTGTCAGGTTTGAAATATCCAACTCTATAGGAAGGCTTAAGGCTAGTCTAGATGCTAGGATTTGCGATATTCTTGTTCAGATTTCAACAAATTTCCATGGCCGGCCCGGTGTGTCATTGTCCCTCCCCCGTGGCCAATACAAAACTGCTATTTAGTTTAAAAAAATAATTAACAATTTTACTACATTTGGTCCAACTTGTGGAGTGAAATGGTCATCGGTTGGAAAATTTTCACTTTAGCCTACACAAACATGACACTAAATCAACCAAATTAAGTAGCGGACATAATTAAATAACTAAATAAACACTACATCAATAAAATAAAGTCGATTTAATCCCTTCTAATTAATGTGCATGTGCCATGTGCATTTGTCTGGAGTTAGACCACTAGATGTTAGGATTTATACAATTTTTTAGGTTAAAATATCTGAATGTTCTCATACCGGGAATATATAAAATGTGGTTTATTAATATATAGGATACTAGGCCTGATCACTGAGGTGCAAGGGGGCGGGGTGCAAATGGAATTATGCAAACCTTGTGCTTGGTTTGATTCTGATTCAAGGGGGGTGTGTGCAATTATAATTTCCGAAGATGGACACCCCCCCAACACAGACCCTCTAGCCACGTCCCTGCGTTTAATAAGACAGTGGTCGGTCAATTTTTTTTGCAGTTTCGCGCTGGACTTCGCTAAAATTGACACGACTCCCACATGGGCACAAGACGAACTGCTTTGTTTTGGACAGAGTGGTCCACGGGAAGAATCATTGATCCAGAAGACTCCCCTGTTGAATTTGAAGGACATTCAAACAAACATTCAAATATAAAACTGAAATACATTTGAATGTTTGTAGACACCAAATACAATTATAATAGCTGTGTGTTGAAATTCTTGCGTTTAATTAGACATTGGGGGGGGGGCAATTAAGTGTATTGACAGAGGTTTGCGCAGGAGAATAAGATGACACAATGTTGAAATAAATCAGCTTCATTTATATATTAAAACATAGAAAACTTGTAGGTGTACACATAACAAACTAGAGTATGTGAAGGCAACAAAAATGTTAACATATACTATCATTTGAACTATATATTGGTGATGCTAATTTGCTTGTTTACACTCATGGACGGATGAAATAAAACAGTATAGTTAAAATCCAATATTCATGAATACCATTATAAAATGCCACACATTTGTATCAAAAATATGTAATGTGTCCTACAATGTTAAAAGTGCATTTTTACAAGACAACAGTTCAAGTTAATTGTGCCCCAAAGTGTGTCAATATGAGGATATTTTTGCTTACTTTTTCCCTATATGGAAACAAGTAGGGGATTCAGGTATCTTCTAACATTTATTGTTATGCCCATTATATATAAATCTTTCCCCTTCATGTCATGAAAAATTATTATATATATAGTATCCAGTTGAATCAGAATAATTTAGGCTTGAACATTGTTGGTCACTTCAAATACTATTATTTATATCAAATCACAGGATGTATAATGGCCATGTTTTTTATTGAAAATGTATCAAATTTGATAGCTCCTATCTGGAGGCGATCGCAGACATGCCTCTGCAGGGTGTGCCGATTGAAATGTGAAATTAAAGATTGTGGCTGGCAGCCATGTTTTAAACAAAAATTCAGAAAAAATGGTAAGCTCCCATCTAGAGGTCACAGCAAGGATAGATATGAAGTTTGGAGACGATTGGATGAGGGATGATGTGGTCTGTAGGGCGTGCCAAAGAATTTAGTCATGCAAAGAGTAAAATCCAAGATGGCTGCCAGCGACCATGTTTTTTTGTTTTTGTTTTTATAAAAAAACTCATTCAAATTCAATACATGTAGCTCCCATCTAGTGGTGATCTCAAACATGCCTGTAACTTTTCCAAACATTTTGCCAATATTTATGGGCTGCAGCACAGGCTCCTGGGGAAAAATAGCAGATATACCAATATATACTATACCAGTCACTGTTAAAGTATATATTGGAATATCTGGTATTTATTCCCAGGGGCCTGTGTGATGTATGGTGTTTAATTAGAATGTGAAAACCAGAATGGCCACTATCGGCAATGTATTAAAATTTGGAATAAATGGTAAGTACCCATCTAAAGGTCACCACGAGGATCCATATGAAGTTTGGTGATGATCAGATGAGTGATGTGGTATGTAGGGTATCTCAAAGTGTTGTCATGCAAAGAGTAATATCCAAGATGGCTGCTGGCAGTCATGTTTTTAATCGAAAATTATTTTAATTCGATAGATATAGATGTTATCCTAATCAAGCCTGTAAAACAAAATTCGGAAAAAATTGATGGCTCCCATCTAGGGGTCACCCCGAATATCCATAATGAAGTTTGGTGATGATCGGATGAGAGATTTGACCTGTATGATGTTCTGAAGGAAATCGTAAACACCAAAAATGGGAGTTTTGTGTACCAAATTCTTCACAATTACAAAGGAAGTAGAAAAGAGTTATATTGCTACTATTGGAACCAAAATTTAAAAATTTCATATGCTCGTCTGTTGTGTATACGTGATTTTACATGTATATCATTTTAAATATATTACGCATTTAATTTCCTGAGAATACCGTACATTTGAAGATTTGATAAAAAAACAAACATGTTGTTGTACATATGACTATAATGAATGGATGAGGCTACAATGAATGAATGAAGTCGATATCATCATTATTTTGTATGATGCGACTAGAAAGAGCAATATCACAAGCAAGTGCTGCACGTGTGGCTGGAATCTTCAACATA
The DNA here is from genome assembly GCA_032622095.1 of Siphonodentalium dalli. Taxonomy (NCBI): domain Eukaryota; kingdom Metazoa; phylum Mollusca; class Scaphopoda; order Gadilida; family Siphonodentaliidae; genus Siphonodentalium; species Siphonodentalium dalli. The sequence continues at coordinate 195,293,694 of CP136064.1, forward strand.
TCCACCAACACAGGAAACATATCACAAAAACATAATCACTAAATTAGCTCTCAGGTAAAGATCAATATTTTAAAACAAATTCACAACATATCTTGAAGAAAGCATTGATGGATAACAAGAAAATAAGTTTCTTTCTATATATTACATAAATAAATAGCAAACATGTAGAAATACTATGAATATAAACAAAATGCTAGATTCTCACCCACTCACGACCCTATGTTTGGTCCATCCTTTGATTTTTTTTTTCTACTAGTATATGGAAATTATTTTTACATAAACTCATTTTCCTTATAATTACCAGGTTTCCATCATTCATTGAGCACATGCATGTATTTTGAACTAATCCATGGCTCAAATTAATTCATTTGTTGCATATATATTCTGTTGAGTATAAAAGGGAGATGGTCCCATAAATGGAGGTATTTATCGTACAGTACCCCTTTAGCAAGAATAAAATATCAAAAACAAGGGTTGCACATCAAAGAGTTTTTTCCCCATAAGAGTTACTCTGTCTGACCAAGAATCACTAAAAATGGACGACTAAATAACCATAACTCAGAATTAAGGGCCATTACTCAGGTAAAAATAAGCCTGTAAAGTTTCAAAAACAAATCTGCAATAAATGTGGGCTGAAGGGCATGCTGACGAATTCACATTTGAAATTCAAGATGGCTGCTTGCGGCCATGTTTTTCATAAAAAATCGTTCAAATTCGACAGCTCCCATTTGGAGGTGATCATAGACTCAAATGCTGAATATCATTGAAATCGGTCAAAGTTTGAGTTATCTAGCTAACTTGTCATGAATGATCAGTCACTAAAAATAGACAAAATAACACCCATAACTTTCATATAAAAGACCGGAAAATCTGGTTTTCGAACTTGTTCGAGATATTGTTGTTGCAGACGCATATACCAAATATCAATTAAATCGGTTGGTGTTTGTTTGAGTTACTAGTATCCCACTAATGGTCTTGCACAATGGTCCGGACGCCTACCTACTCACCTCGCCAAACCGTATGTTGAGTTTTTGAAACTTGACTAATAAAATACGATATGAATTATCGACCCCAATAAAACAATTGGATGAGAATCTAGTGTTTATAATGGCAAGATATGTGTTAGTCCATGTTTTTTTGACATAAATCAGTTAGTGAAATTGGTAGGTATAACACTGGTTTACGTTGAAGTACCATTGCCTTACTGTACTGTAACAAACTTCTTAACAGTTCGGGTCTTCTCTAGATGAAAACAAACAGATAAAATGTGAGGTTACTCCTAATTATGTGACATATTCTCTGCATAGTTTAACACATTATAATATAGTTCATGTGACTTTCTCGCGTTCTGATAAGCTGCACACTGCCACACTATTTTCACTATGGCTTGTGGACTATTCCTCCTCTCGAACCACTATTTTGGCAAAGTCAACCCCAAGCCATGCATTATCTATATAATAGCACCCAAATAGCCGGCCTACTATTTTTACCGAATAGTAACAAACTCATTTTGCACAATCGAATTGACACCTGAATATAGGGCTAATCTGAAAATATAATGAATATTACGTGTTGCAATATCGCATATCATTAGAATCTTGATACATTTTAATGATCTTACAAATCTCCCATCAAAGCTATCCAATGTATTCAATAGCTTGTGCGTTGCGTTCTGCAAGCCTCAGCGGACAGTTCTAAATTTCCCAGAAATTTCTATATAGAAATAAACACATGAATCAGGAATATATGATGTTAGTTGTAAATAATAATATAGTTATACTCCCTGTCATCATCAAAAGATTGCCGTAAATTGTAAAATCTACCATTTCCAAAATTTGCAGCAAATAAAATTGTGACAAAATCATGCACAGAAATTGTGTGCAAATTGACACTAATATTTGCCATTATTCCTCGAGGATCATTATTTTGTCAGTCAATGACACAACATAAACTGTCTATATAATAATACATAATTCAGTGCATCATTAAGATATAACTCTTTCTGATATTAAAATGTTGAATTTATTATTTATTTGTATGATAATGCTGATTAAAATTGATAAAAAAAACTCTGGCCACTGAATCTGGGCGTAATGTCTGCTATAGTAGAGTAAAGCGACGGTACTTCGATGTAAACCTGTAATATCCCTACCAATTTCGCCACAGGCTCCTGGGGAAAAATACCAGATATATACCAATATCTATCATATTCCTCAGATTCTCAATATTTTTACATCTCAGCCACAGCTATTTTTCAATGTGTCTTACTGGCCATGAAATTCCTTTCGTTTGATGTATAATTTGATAGTATCAAACAAAGGGAAGTTGAGATATTGTAGCAAAAACTTAAAAAATCTACAATAAACTTGTGAATAAAATGGGTCGTCAGTTTCCCCATCTGCCTAATATTCTCAATAATTCAAAAAAATGTCACTTACCAAAAATATGCCACAGCTTATATTATAGGGCATATTTCCTTTATAATATAACGTAGCAGAGTCAATTGAAGCAAAATTGACATAAACAGGGAATTCGCAAGTTTGGCAATTGTGATCGTAATAATTGAATTTGTATCCGTGTATAATCACTACTTACTGGCCAGGGAAACTAACTGCTTTTTGTCTGTAGGTTTCACTAGTTTCGCTATGATATCTGGACTTCTCTTCGTTTTATACTATTGACTTATACACCAAAAGAAAGGCAATTTCATAAACAAAATGACACATTGAAATATACTGTGACTGAGATGGAATGATTTTGAGAATATATGAGGAATATGATAGATGTTGTGTTTTTCCAAAAATCAGAATTGTTAACCTTATCACTGGTATAGTATATATTGGTATAGCTGATATTTTTCCACAGGGTCTGTGTATTTCTCTATCTGGTTTATGCCATATGTGGTATGGATACATACAAATATTGGATGAGACAATTAACATGGAATTTATTTTCCAATCTAATGTATGACTCTAGAAAGTGCAGTATCACATGAAAATGCTGCATGTGTGATTAATTTAAACATATCCACAAAGTTGGCACCAACACAGGAAAGATATCATATCACAAACAAAATCAACATATCTTGAAGAAAGCACTGATGGATAACAAGGACATAAGTTTTTTCTCTCTGTATATTACACAAATAAATAACAAACATATATACATGTATATGCAGGTCAGGCAAAATTGGCTTTCTAGCTCAATTGGGATCAGTAAACCAATTCAATCTCAAGTTTCATCGTATTTTGTACACCTACAACTGACTGCCAGAAATAAGATTAAGACGAGGTGGAACTCTCCCAATAGGACTAAGGATACCCAATGCAGTGCAATTAGGCTACATTAAGTGACATCAGTCATCCAACTAATAATGCACATCATTATCATATAATCATGAAGACTTTATTTATTCTAAAAAAATACCCTGTTATTTAGGTTCCTGTGAATCTTTAATAGGGATTCCAATTGGTACAAAATCATAAAGAAGGACTTTACAAACCATTTATATTGTGACTTTTTATAACCCTTATGAGAATGAGAACACTGCAATCTTCATGAATGTTTAGATAATTCTTTTGTATCCTCCACAGCTTCAGATTGAATACAAACAACCAATATCTCATTTATTGAACATTGAAGCACACTGTCATAAATTTTTGTTAGGATTTGTCAATATGCAGATATATTACTTTCATTTATGAACATAAATCTTTTGTTTTTTTAAATTAGTATGAAGTTTGGCTAGCTATAACTCCGAGCAAGACAATCACTGGTGCGTGGCAAAATATGCCCATTGGTAATTCCAAGGGCCATAACTATGGTGAAAATTTAGCAGGTGGAACCCAAATCCAAACTTGACCTGTATTTTGGCTTAGTAAACTCATACCAAATTTTATTCCATTGAATTCCGACTTACTAAATTTATCAGGAAACGAAAAAGCAAACGGACGGACTAGGGTCCTGTGAATAATCAAATACGATCAAATTGAATTCCGCATAGCATTTGCGACTCAAATAGAATAACGAATTGAAAATATCAGTTCGGCGACGGTAGCATAAGTGAGAAAATTCCAGTTTTTGAGTATGATAAGTCACCCATTGTATACAACCATTTCTCGTATTAAAAAATAAAAGTTTATAGATTTTATACTTTGTGCAACTGCTTTGTGTTGAAATAATTGGAATGTTTGCATTAACTCGCCTAACAAGAACATTCTTGATGTTTAGGCATATATAAGCACATTCGCAGAATCATTGTTTTGGCACCAATAATTTTCCATTTAATAATCTGATTTCAAATCAGACGTCAATTATAGCAATTTCAGTCTTATTTCTTGAAATAGGTGTGAATCTATGACACATGTCTGACTCAGTATGGGGTAACACATTAGTATCTGTTACAACAGAGTATGAACTTTGAAACGACAAATGAAGTCACTGTATGAGCTGTTTATATTTAGAAACACAGGCATTACCCATGCAAAATGGAATACAAATTGAATGTTCTGGTTGAATCAAATATCTTTTAGAATAACGAATATTTGCAGGACCCTTGGACAGAACAAAAGAATAATATGTCCCAATTTTAAAACGGCCATATAAAATTATTACTACAGATAGATTTGATGCAGTGTTTAAATTGGTCTGCAATTTATAGTTATGATATGCATCGGATTAAGTCAGATTTCCAAAATTATGTCTAGAAATCTCCACAACATACAGGTACATGCATGTGGATATTTATAGAAAAGATGTCACAAACATAGTTCACAATCTTGAAGCACTAATTGATAACAAGAAAGATAAGTTTCTTACAGTATATTACATAAATAAATATCAAAAATATACATATAGTATGTGTCAAAATGTGGGGCAGAGTTCAGTGTCCAAGCTAGGCTGGTCCCACCACTGCCATATTTCGTTATAAAATCTAACATTTCTTTCATTTGAGTGTTTTATCGGCTACTATTCAATCTGATTTCATCTAGAAAATTTCCAAACCAATATGAACAAATCGGTTTCTCAGTATAATGCAGAATGAATTGTAACCTAGCAAAGATTTAAAAAATGGAAGTGTTAATGACACTGTAGCTCAACTGATGTCATAAATCACAGTCAATGGAGCGATAAGGAATGCAGAATATATGAAGTTTGGCATCAAATGGATGAAAAATGTTGGAAGTAGGTCATACCGAAGTAATTAGTGATGCAAAGAGTAAAATCCAAGATGGCTGCGAGCAGCCATGTTTTCCATCAAATTTGATAGCTCCCATCTTGGTGATCCTGAACATGCCTGTAATTTTTTTTAACATTTCTCCACTTAATGTCGACTGCAGGGTACACCAATATATTCAAATGTGAAATCCAAGATGGATGCTAGCATGATTTAAAAACATTTTGAAAATTTGTATGGCTTCCCATCCAGTGGTCACCCCAAGAAGGCTGCTGACAGCCATGTTTTTCAAAAAAAATCTAAAAACAATTATCCATCTAGGGGTCACCCAAAGGAAACAAGTTTTGTGACGTTCGGATGAGGTATGTGACCTGTAGGGTATGCTGTAGTGATGTGCAGTTTTGATATTTCATGTCGGTTTTGGTTTCGGTTTAAAACCAGGTTTCGGTTTTGGTTTCGGTTTTATTCAATACATCAATGAATTTAAGCATAGCAGTGATAGCACCAATATTCCCAGCCATTTTTCAGTCATTCCCATAGTCTATGTACAATGCACAATAAGTCATGTCTGAGATTCCGATTCCAGCCAACGGAGATCTACCTAGTACCGTCGCAGAATGAGTGAATTTGATCAATTTCATTGGCTGATAATATTAATACACATTACAATTGGGTCCCCAAAACAGTCGCTTTAAAACATGCCATATTTGCAAACTTTACAATATTCTTTCAGTGAATTTGGTAAGTAGAAACGATGTTTTGTGCATCGAAACTGCATGAGAAAAATTCACGTCGCCAAACTCGCCATTCAAATTGCAGTAGCCGACAGCACGTGGCTGTGTTATTGTCTCGACCCCATCTGCAGACAATTGAATAGCGCCAATTTCATTGGCTGCTATTTAAGATCGGCAAATACCAGTACAGTTGTTTAAAAAATAGATGTCATATTTGCTTAGTTTTGATAATACAAACCATAATATTTTACAAACGTGAAATCTTTTTGAGGTATTGCTATTTCTACAGTTCTTGCTACATAATAAACCATCTGGAAGGAAGTCAGTTGCTATGTAGAAGTTGACGTCATCTTGTCGTTCTCTGACAAGAGATTTGCAGTAAACGCAGTCAACAGGCATTGTGCTGAATTGAGGAATGAATGAAAATCGGATAGCTGCCCAGGGGTCTGTAACACGCTCCGCTCTCCGCCCCTTTTTGCACTGCCCATATACGCCGCCTCTATATATGCACCTTCTTCGCGTTAATGGTAACATATAATGTTACCATTAACGCGAAGAAGGCGCGTATATAGATGCAGCGTATATGGGCAGTGCAAAAGGGGGGCGGACAGCGGAGCGTGTTACATGCCCCTGTGTGGGAGAGTGATTTGGGGGGCTAACCCCGGGATCTTCGAAAGGGCCAAGAGGCCCTTTCCTTAACCCCTCATTTTACAATTTTTTTTAAGGCCCCTGTGGATAGCTGGGCTAACTTTGTATGTCTATAAATCCGAAGTGAGAATAATGAGCTAATGGCTTCGTTCGCTAAGCGGCAATCAACAGTACTTAGGGTTTTTTTTCATTGCATGTCGGCAACCATCATTGTTTTTATAACTGAGCCGCTGTCAGTGACTGTCCATAAGTGAAGTTCATTTTGTTATTACAACTAAGACATTAAATCGCATGGAAAGAGCAATTGTGTGGGCTGCCTGACGTGAATATGTATTGGAAAATAAAGTCATACGTAATGACATTAAATCTCAAGGAAACCCGCGAAAAAATAAAAAATAACATTTACTGTTTCAATGTTTTAAGTTATTTCCTTTATAAAAAGAGTCTTCTTGATAAAGAACCCTCTCAATACTTGAATATAGAATTAACCTTTAAAAAAACAAATCTTCGGAATAGCGAACCTTCGGATCAGCGAACCTTCGTAGTAGTGAACCTTCGGAATAGTGAACCTTCGGAATAGCGAACATTCGGAATAGAGACATGTTCCCCGTTCGTGGACATTCAACAATTTGATTATTTGCATGGAAATATGTTCGACTTAGAAAATTCTGTCTAAAGTTCGCCGTGAGTGCAGAAGGTAGAGGCAAAACCAGTGGATCAATAACCTTGAAATTTCGGTAGGGAAATCCTATGGAGCATAGATTATTCCCACGCAATACCGCTTGGACCGAAACAAAGCGGTTCTACCTGTGACTATATATGTGCGATTCGAGTCACCTGCCGGTAACCCCTTTTTAGATCCACAGTGTTGAACGTCCAACGTCCCATGTTTTTCAAAGTAAAAAACATTCGGAAAATTCTTTTAAATTTTTTTTTAAATTTGTCTGTTTGAGAGCGTGAATTAGGTCAAGAGAAGTCTCCTGGTGCAAACTGGAAACTGCGTTTTTTTTTTTTTTTAAATTGTGCTGTGAAGTTAGACGGACGTTGGACGTTCGTGGACATTCAACAATTTGATTATTTGCATGGAAATATGTTTGCAAGGATGGTGATTTTTTTAAATAAGAGTTGTATGGGCACAAGGCAGCTGTTAGTCATATCAACAAATGCGAGTCTATGGTATTTCATTGAAAACAGACCGTGTCGCGAATGTCCACGAACGTCCAACGTCCGTCCAACTTCACAGCGATATTCCCAAATATTTGATCACCCCCATTATCTCACAAACTGCAAGCATTATGATATGCCGATGATTTTCATTCGTTACACATCCGGGTATGCCCATGGCACCCGAAACGGGCCCTATAATTGGGCCGGAAGCATATATTTGAATGTCTGTTTGAATGTCTTTCGAAAGGTAAACAAATGGATGTTCGACTTAAAAAATTCTGTCTAAAGTTCGCCTTGAGTGCAGAGGGTAGAGGCAAAACCAGTGGATCAATAACCTTGAAATTTCGGTAGGGAAATCCTATGGAGCATAGATTATTCCCATGCAATACCGCTTGGACCGAAACAGAGCGGTTCTACATGTGTACACATTTGAATTTCAGTTTGAATGTTTTTCAAAGGGGAAAGGAACATTTGGAAAATTATGTAAAAAAAAAAAATTTAAAATTTGTGAGCTGGAGAGCGCGAATTAGGTCTAGAGAAGTCTCCTTGTGCAAACTGGAAACTGCGTTTTTTTTTGTGTGGAAATTGTGCTGTGAAGTTAGACGGACGTTGGACGTTCGTGGACATTCAACAAATTGATTATTTGCATGGACATATGTTTGCAAGGAGGGTGATTTTTTAAATTAAGAGTTGTGTGGGCACAAGGCAGCTGTTAGTCATATCAACAAATGCGAGTCTGTGGTATTTCATTGAAAACAGACCGTGTCGCGAATGTCCACGAACGTCCAACGTCCGTCCAACTTCACAGCGATATTCCCAAATATTTGATCACCCCCATTATCTCACAAACTGCAAGCATTATGATATGCCGATGATTTTCATTCGTTACACATCCGGGTACACCCATGGCACCCGAAACGGGCCCTATAATTGGGCCAGAAGCATATATTTGAATGTCTGTTTGAATGTCTTTCGAAAGGTAACCTTGAAATTTCGGTAGGGAAATCCTATGGAGCATAGATTATTCCCACGCAAATACCGCTTGGACCGAAACAAAGCGGTTCTACCTGTGCCTATATATGTGCGATTCGATTCAGCTGCAAATAAGCGGTTTTAAGATCGTTGTTGTTGAACGTCCAAATGTCAAACCAACTTCACAGTAATTTTCATCTGCAAATATGTGGTTTTTATATCGTTCTTGTTGAACGTCCAACGTCCAACGTCCAATGTCAAACCAACTTCACACTAATTTTCATCTGCAAATATGCGGTGTTTAGATCGTTTTTGTTGAACGTCTGTTACGCCGAGTTATGTAGTAACTGACGAGTTTTGTGGTAGCTCACGAGTTATGTAGTAACAATCGACGAGTTTTGTGGTAGCTCACGAGTTTTGTAGTAAAATCGACGAGTTATGTAGTAATTTGGGTTACGAGTATTGTAGTAAAATATCGACGAGTTTTGTAGTAAAAAACAAGCTAACGAGTTTTGTAGTAATACTCGTCGAATTTTGTAGCAACATTTTTTAGTCAGTTTCAACGGCGGGTTTGGACTTAATAAAATCTTATATAGTAAATGTAATGTTTTCTTGTGTAAGTGTTTGTGTGGTGGACGTTAATGACGTTGTATCTCAACTTGATGTTGGTCCCTCGTCACTGCGGCGTCGTTTCTCATAAGATCTGAGCCAAACTTCGTACCTAGAAGTACTATAACCATGTTATTAACTTGAACATGTCCACCATTACGTCAAACGTCGCGTCCTGACGTTAATGACATTGTAGCTCAATCTGATGGTGGCCCATCGTCATTCATCCGCTGTTTATCGGCAGATCGGGACGAAACTTGATACATAGACGTATTGTGGCAATGTTATTTATGTGGACCTGGTCCCGATTACCTCAGACGTCGCGTTCTGATCTTAATGACGTTGTAGCTCAACTTGATATTGGTCCCTCGTCACTGCTGTGCCGTTTTTCGGCAGATGTGAGCGAAACTTCGTACCTAGAAGTACTATGGCAATGTTATTAACTTGGACCTGGTCCCCATTACACCACACGTCGCGTTCTGACGTTAATGTCGTTGTAGCTCAACTCGATGGTGGTCCCTCGTCACTCCTCCGCAGTTTATCGGCAGATCAGTTCGAAACTTGGTACATAGACGTATTGTGGCAATGCTATTTATGTTGACCTGGTCCGATTACCTCAGACGCCGCGTTCTTACCTTAATGACGCTGCAGCTCAACTTGATATTGGTCCCTCGTCATTGCTGTGCCGTTTTTCGGCAGATATGAGCGAAACTTCGTACCTAGAAGTACTATGGCCGTGTTATTAACTTGGACCTGGTGCCCATTACGTCAGATGTCGCTGTAGCTCAACCTGATGGTGATCCACCGTCACTCATACGCTGTTTCTCGGCAGATCTGAGCTAAACTTCGTACCTAGAAGTACTATGGCCATGTTATTAACTTGGACCTGGTCACCATTACACCAAACTTCACGTTCTGACGTTAATGACGTTGTAGCTCAACTCGATGATGGTCCCTCGTCACTCCTCCGCAGTTTATCGGCAGATCAGTTCGGAACTTGGTACATATACGTATTGTGGCCATGTTATTTATGTGGACCTGGTCCCGATTACCTCAGACGTCGCGTTCTGACGTTAATGACGGTGTAGCTCAACTTGATATCGGTCCCTCGTCACTGCTGTGCCGTGTTTTATGCAGATATGAGCGAAACATCGTACCTAGAAGTACTATGACCATGTTATGAACTTGGTCCTAGTCACCATTACGTCAGATGTCGCGTTCTGACGTTAATGACGTTGTAGCTCAACTGGGTGATGGTCCCTCGTCACTCCTCCGCAGTCTATCGGCAGATCAGTTCGAAACTTTGTACATAGACGTATTGTGGCAATGCTATTTATGTTGACCTGGTCCCGATTACCTCAGACGCCGCGTTCTTACCTTAATGACGCTTTATCTCAACTTGATATTGGTCCATCGTCATTGCTGTGCCGTTTTTCGACAGATATGAGCGAAACTTCGTACCTATAGAAGTACTATGGCCATGTTATTAATTGGGACCTGGTCCCCATTACGTCAGATGTCGCGTTCTGACGTTAATGACGTTGTTACATAGCTCAACGTCATGGTGGTCCATCGTCACTAATCCGCTGTTTATCGGCAGATCGGGACAAAACTTGGTACATAGACGTATTGTGGCCATGTTATTGATGTGGACCAGGTCCCGATTACGTTAGCCGTCACGTCCTGGTGGCAATGACGTTCTAGCTCAACCTGATGGTGATCCATCGTCACTCATCCGCTGTTTCTCGGCAGATCGAGGCGAAACTTCGTATACCTAGAAGTACTATGGCCATGTTATTAACTTGGACCTGGTCTCCTTTACACCAGGCGTCGCGTTCTGACGTTAATGACGTTGTAGCTCAACTCGATGATGGTCCCTCATCACTCCTCCGCAGTTTATCGGCAGATCCGTTCGAAACTTGGTACATAGACGTATTGTGGCCATGTTATTGATATGGACCTGGTCCCGATTACCTCAGACGTCGCGTTCTGACCTTAATGACGTTGTAGCTCAACTTGATATTGGTCCCTCGTCACTGCTGTACCGTTTTTCGGCAGATATGGGCGAAACTTCGTACCTAGAAGTATTATGGCCATGTTATTAACTTGGATCTGGTCCCCATTACACCAGACGTTGCGTTCTGACATCAATGACGTTGTAGCTCAACCCGATGATGGTCCCTCGCCATTCCTTCGCAGTTTATCGGCAGATCAGTTCGAAACTTGGTACATAGACGTATTGTGGCCATGTTATTTATGTGGACCTGGTCCCGATTACCTCAGTCGTCGCGTTCTGACGTTAATGACGTTGTAGGTCAACTTGATATTGGTCCCTCGTCACTGCTGTTTTTCTGCAGTTATGAGCGAAGCTTGGCACATAGAAGTGCTGTGGTCATGTTAGTAACTTGGGCATGGTCGCGATAACATCGGATGTCGCGTTCTGACGTTAATGACATTGCGCATCAACTTGACAGACCGGGGAGAAACGTCGTATCTAGAAGTAGCATGGTCCACCAAGATAGATAGTTTATTCTATTTCACCAATACAACATGGTATTAAGAAATACATACAATAAATGAATGACAGAGTATATAATATAAGGTTGTCATGGCACTTAGGTGGTTCCGGGGATTTGGTATCGAAACCACCATTGTCGTACACCCTGGTTGAATGGAATATACCGGGTGCACGACTCTGATTGTTTTGGCGCCGGGGCTCCGGTGTCATACAAGTATCTAAATGGCTGTGATGTACTGCTCAGTTAGGAAAACAACGAACTGTTTCATTTAAACATCTGATAAATTTGCACAGGTTTGTCCATATACTAGGTTTATCATTACATAGGAGAATAGATAATTTACGTTGGCTGGGGTAATTCCAATGTGATCTTTTTACGTAAAGTTTCCTTTTATCTGAGAAGTATAGACAATGCAATAGTGTATGATATTCATGTGTTACAAAATGTACAAGTTCGGTTATTTATCGGGGTATTGTTCCATCTCCCAACTTCAACTGGCAAATAATGATTGGCTGTTCTAAATCTCACAGTCGTTAAAATGTCTTTATCTGGGGCTGATTTCAAATAACTTTCTTCACCAAATTCTGGTTTCAAAGTACGATAAAATGATCCTTTACTAGCTGTGGCTGTTAATGATAGCCATTGTTGAATAAATTGGTCTTTCAAGTTTATTTTTAATTTGGAGCATAGTCGTTTTCCATCAATGCTAGGGGTCTGATTAGCCCATGTGAATTGAATTGTTTATTAGCAAAGTCAACATCTAAGTTGCAACATGCCATACAACGTATTTACACAACATTATACAAACAATACACAACATACATATACATCAATAAATGAGTTCATCATATTATATGATATTGATAATAAATACAAATAATGCTAATAAATTTGGGAATATGTTTTCTGAAATGGTTTAATTCATATAATATTTACATTATATATAATATAATGTAATACTTGCTTCATGGTAACTTTATAAACGCTAATTTTAAGAAAATGCTCACTCTTTTCAATATACTTATGTTAAGCAGTGACAGCATATAGGTTTCTCGCAGATCGTTAAGTTCAGTACACAAAATAACAAAATGGTATTCATCACATACAATTTCGCCACATAACGGGCATTTCGTGTCTTTACATGTACTTTTATTCCATCTGCATTGCTCTATCGGTAGTCTGTGATTGGCTGTTCTACATTTTGTTCGTCAATTGTTACCATTGGTTAGTAATAATCGACGAAATTTGTCGTAAAATTGACGAGTTTTGTGGTAACATCGACGAGTTTTGTAGTAGAAATGTTTTAATTCAATTGTGTATGCCCGTGTGGAGTTAATACAAAAATTATCCCATGTATGGCTCTAATTTGCACCTGGACTTTTCGGCACTTGTTCCCTCTGACTTTTCTCTACTTATTGATTCGGCACCTGGACCTTTCGGCACTTATGTTCAGACTTTTCGGCACTTGAAATTGTTATTTTTAATTATATATTTCATTATGATGACTGTATATGTTAGTTTTGATTGTTTCCGACATGTTTATTTAATGGTGTGATCACTAGTTTCACCCTTGATATCTACTCAGTGGGTCATTATGTGAGGTGGTGTTTGTTTTTCTAACCGATGTTTGGCGATGTGTCCCCGAGCTCTGTGGCCACCCATCCAAGTACTTACATGTCTCGGAGTTGATTATCGACGATACATCTTCGGCTGCAGCATCTTAGTACTCCAATTGTCACCACAAACAATTGGGTTGACACAACAGAACTAAATTTTTCGACCAGTCAGTTACATCTTAATGTTTCTCGAAGGGTAGACAACCGAAACATTTATTGTTCAGATCCAATGGTCAGCAAATAGAAATAGTAAAGTCATTCAATTATCTTGGTGTAATATTTTGTAGATCGGGATCCTTTTTAACAATGAAGAAACATGTAGTAATGAAAGCTAGAAAGGCCATGTATGAGGTAATAAAGATAGGACGACGAAATTCTCTATCTATCAGAACGCAACTTAGACTTTTTGATATGCCCGTGAAACCAATTCTTTTGTACGGTTGTGAAGTATGGGGCGGGGGACAACTCTATTATAGAAAGTGTACATCTCAAATTCTGTAAAATATTGCTTCGCCTCAAGATTTCCACACCCAGTTATATGGTATATGGTGAGCTAGGTCGATTCCATGTTGAGATAGACATCAAGCTCCGAATGATTAGTTACTGGAGTAGGCTTATACATTCAAACAATAAAATAAGCAGTCAGATATATATATATATCGGTATCTATCGTAAATGGCACCACATTAGAACTACCATAGATCACATATGTTACAAATATACTTAACCAGTCAGGAATGTCAGGCACATGGGCTAATCAGAACCCTAGCATTGATGGAAAACGACTATGCTCCAAATTAAAAATAAACTTGAAAGACCAATTTATTCATAGTTTAATGTTTATTAGGTATCATGCTGCGTATTCGCACAGAACAAGAATATTAGTAAACAGTATGATGATGGTGATGATGATGATGATGATGATAACATATATATATATATATTTACATGTCAAGTCCACACACTCACTACGTAAGATTATTATAACCATGTGGAATTTAATTAAACTGCAGTTATTTATAGTTAATCCTAATTCGTGAAAGATGTCGTATATATCTGTTTTAGACATGCAGTTGCTTTTAATAGTTCAATTTTCCTTTTATATAAGACTTTCATGTTGTCAAATGTATAAATACTTTGCAATAGTATATATATACAGTCCTTGACATGTAAAACGCATTAATACACATTCCTAAATGCACAATATAGATAATATAGATATATTAAATTACACTATTACAATATAATGAGATGAAACTTCATTGTTGTCTGTTCATTGATATGTAATATGTGAAACTGTGCCTTGCACAATGATTTTGGCATAATTCTTCTCTATAATTTCGAGTGGGGATGGCTTATATCATATATCTCGCAGAGGTGTTTTCACAAATATACTAACCCTCTGCAGGATGGCAATATTGTCAATGGATAAAAGAGCATGGAATTTGTCAAGATTAGGAAATTTCCAGTAATATTGAGGGATGAATTTCTTTCTTATCTCTTCAAATTTTTTACAAACAATGATCAAGTGGTATTCATCCCCGAGAGCCTCTCCACACGCAGAGCAGGTTCTCTTTTCCCGCGAGATGTCTTTCCAACGACCACTCTCAATTGCCAGACGATGATTTGATGTTCTTATTTTGACTAAGTATTCAACTAGATGTCGGGGTAATTTCAGTAGATAACCACTAATTTTCAAATGTGGCTTTATCGCTTTATACAGATTTCCCTTGGACGATGAACTGATATCATGCCTCCATTCAGACTCAAATTGTGTTATTAGTCGTTGTTTCAATTCTCTGATATTCCCCTTGGACAAGGGCGAGTTGTCTTCCCACTTGTCGATTAGACTGGATTCTTCAAGGCATTAACAGCCACAGCTAGTAAAGGATCATTTTATCGTACTTTGAAACCAGAATTTTACTACAAAACTCGTCAATTGTCACCACAAAACTCGTCAATTTTACCACAAATCTCGTCGATTTTACTACAAAACTCGTCGATGTTACTAAAAAAAACTCGTCAATTGTTACTACAAAACTCGTCAATTTTACCACAAAACTCGTCGATTGGTTAGTAATAATCGACGAGATTTGTGGTAAAATTGACGAGTTTTGTGGTAACATCGACGAGTTTTGTAGTAGCAATTTTTTAATTCAATTGTGTATGCCCGTGTGGACTTAATAAAAAAATTATCCCATGTATGGCTCTAATTTGCACCTGGACTTTTCGGCACTTGTTCCCTTGGACTTTTCGGTACTTATTGATTCGGTACCTGGACCTTTCGGCACTTAGGTTCAGACTTTTCGGCATTTGTCGTCGATGTTACTACAAAACTCGTCGATTGTTACTACAAAACTCGTCAATTTAACAACAAAACTCGTCAAGTCAACGTCAAGTTGAGTTACAACGTCATTACTTCAGAACGCGACGTCCGAGGTAACACGACCAGGTCCAAGTTAATAACATAGTCATGATTCCTCTAGGTCCGAAGTTTCGCCCCGATACGTCGAGAAACGACGGATGAGTGCCGACGGACCACCATTATATTGAGATACAACGCCATTAACGTCAGGACGCGACGTTTGACGTAATGGGGGCCAGACTCAAGTTTATAACATGGCCATAGTACTTCTAGGTACGAAGTTTCGCTCATATATGCCCATAAACGGCACAGCAGTGACGAGGGACCAATATCAAGTTGAGCTACGTCAGTAACGTCAGAACGCGACGTCTGAGGTAATCGGGACCAGGTCCACATAAATAGCATGGCCACAATCGGTATATGTACCAAGTTTCCAACTGATCTGCCTATAAACTGCGGTGGACACCGTGGAGTGACGAGCTAGGGACCATCATCGAGTTGAGCCACAGCGTCATAACGTCAGAACTCGACATCTGACGTAATGGGGACTAGGACCAAGTTAATAACATGACCATAGTACTTCTAGGTACGAAGTTTCGCTCATATCTGCAGAAAAACGGCACAGCAGTGACGAGGGACCAATATCAAGTTGAGCTACAACGTCATTAACGTCAGAACGCGACGACTGAGGTAATCGGGACCAGGTCCACATAAATAACATGGCCACAATACGTCTATGTATCAAGTTTCGTCCCGATCTGCCGATAAACAGCGGATGAATGACGATGGACCACCATCAGATTGAGCTACAATGTCATTAACGTCAGGACGCGACGTTTGACGTAATAGGGGACATGTTCAAGTTAATAACATAGCTATAGTACTTCTAGGTACGAAGTTTAGCTCATATCTGCCGAGAAACGGCGCCGCAGTGACGAGGGACCAACATCAAGTTGAGATACAGTGTCATTAACGTCCACCACACAAACAATTACACAAAAAACATTGCATTTACTAGATAAGATTTTATTAAGTTCAATCCCGCCTTTGAAACTGACTAAAAATTGTTGCTACAAAACTCGACGAGTATTACTACAAAACTCGTTAGCTTGTTTTCTACTACAAAACTCGTCGATATTTTACTACAAAACTCGTAACCTGAAATTACTACATAACTCGTCGATTTTACTACAAAACTCGTGAGCTACCACAAAACTCGTCGATTGTTACTACATAACTCGTGAGCTACCACAAAACTCGCCAGTTACTACATAACTCGGCGTAACAACGTCCAACGTCCAATGTCAAACCAACTTCACACACCTAAATGTGGAAGGTTCTTGATTGTTTTGTTTCGGGGCTTCTCGTAGACAAGAGTTCCCTTTTGACGAGTAACCTTTTTCGTTTTATCTTGTCTTGTAAAAGAAATTATTGAAAGATTTGGGCGTGCATGCGATTTTCCAATCGCGTACACAAACTGTGATTTGAAGAACATAAAGATCGTTTAACTTGAGAATTTTCGATTTTCGGAAAAGAAGTTCGGTGTTTGAGTTATATTTTGCGTTGTTTATAATCGGAGTAGATTTTTTTGGTAGAAGATACAACTACTAGTTTGACCGCTATGGCCCCATACTTGTATACCATATTCACGATGACTCTCACATGGTGGTACTTCGTGGCTATCATATATGCGGAATCCGCAGTTCTCTACTTTAGATCTGGTATATAATCATTTTACATACTAGCAGGGTTGCTCGACATTTCACAGATTAACAGTAACCGAAACTTTTGAAATGTTTTCTATCGCGGTTAATAGATCCCCTCTTGAACAGTTACTCCATTTTTGTATTCATATATATGTACACGTATTAAACCCATACCACAAGCTGCTAGTAGCCATCCGCGAGTGAGTTGCAACCAATTCTCTATTTCGGGTCCTCTTTCTAGATTCCCAGTACCTCGACGCTGAACCTCTAGCCGACAGAGCGAGCGCTCACGAGTTATGTCAAAGGTACACGATATCCACTGGAGGAAGCCGAACTTCATCTCCATCTGGTAAGTCATATACATGTTTCGTGTGGATTCTAATCTGTAAAAATGGGAAATTAATGAATCGTATTCCATTAAGTTTAATTTGTTCCTTTTGTACTAAGAATGTTTCGCATCGATGTCAGCTTTTCACGTGTCAACTATACTGCAACTCAATGACTTTATTATTGTCGGGAGCGAGACCAAGATAAGTTTTGTAACTTGTGCCTCAATCCCCTGCTTTAATTATGGATGCAAATAAATATGTTTACATCAACTCAATGACTAGTTTGACCAGTTAATTAGAATATGTCGGGGTAAACTCTTATGAATGCTGTCAATGCGCATATCATTGTGACTCGTTTAACGACCGCTGTGAAAATATTTGCTGAACCAAATCCCGAAACAGTAATAATTAAAAACCAAAATGGACCCAGAACAACTCCCTCTGTTATCCCATGCATCAGCATAAATATTCGATCCAACGATAATTTATGACAGGTTATATAGACCATTGGACAATTATTTTACATTGGAATGGATGCAATACCAATATAGTACACAGTTCTCAACCAATATGAAGATTCCATTTATGGTTGAGGTAAAATGTAGTGCTATATATTAATCCCAGTCTCTGTAATTCTTACATGATTTTCGCTCGTTTATAACATTTCACTCATAAGTAGATTTAGTTCAAATTTGGACCACGTCCTTGTGTGTATCTTAAGGGGGAGACGCACGTTTTGCATAAATCACAGTAAATCCAGCCAGAAATGGCAAGTGATTTTCAACAAAGAATTTCTCTGGATCTATCTGGTGAAAAATCTTGAATTTTACATATGATAATTTTCATTATATATAGAATCAGAGCAATTATAAAGAGACAATAACAAGAATGGATTTTAATACATTTGATAGGTTGAAAATATTTGTTTCGTTTCTGTCCCTTTAGGTACCGAGAACTGCCAGAAAAATTTATTATTTCAAACAACATGTCAACCATCAAATAGCTTATTGTCTTGACTCCATGAGAGGAGGCTCCATTTGTATCATAATGTTGAGTTAGCTTTTTAATTGCATATTATAGCATCATACCCCATGTATTATAATGAAGAATAAAGCAGTCACAAATATGCCAGCCCAATGAAAACAAATGTTCAAATGTGGTGCTGTCCACTCAAGCAGGGAGCAATCAACAGAAATTAGGCCACAGTGTTAAGAGATATGGTGGTCAGATTTAACTTGGTTATGAACCCATGACCCAGAACTCAACTGAGCCCAATTTTTCAATGACCAACAAGAATGGCATGAAAATTCTCAATAATACAAAATTTATTTATGGTAGTTGTCTTTCTGAGTGAAAATAATCATTTAATTTCATGAATCAAGAAAAATTAAGTCTCCTCTCATGATCTTCAGATATGATATCATGTATATATGAAATGCACTTTCGAATTTTTTTTTTTACAGTAGTTCTCGGTACCTGAACACAGTGAAATTTTAAAGATTTTTCATGCCATAAAAGTAAAGTAAATGAGATTATAATAACCAAATGTCCAATGGTTCTTATGTATGGTACCACAATAATCTCTTGTACAAAATTTCACAAAGATATTCCTGATAGATTTAGAGAAAATACATTTTGAAATACCAGGAAATTTTGGCAAAACGTGCGTCTGACCCTTATTTAGAAGACGTCGCATGCGCAATACAACAGTTCAACGCATTCCATGAAATCACTACCAAACAATTATATGATGTTCAATATGTGATGCATGGTTATTATATTTCCGTTCAAGTTGGTCCTGATTGGGGGGGGGGTCATTAAGTGTTTTGTTGTCGGTAGTGATTTTGCATGATAGATTCCATTCAGCGATAATGATAATACAATAATAAGGTTTTATCTCTTTACAAGAAACTTTATTCTCCTTAGTTGTCACAGTCTGGTTGCCAATCAACTGCAAATTTCATTGATACGGGTGTCCGAAAGAAAATTTGATTGTATAGAGATTCAAAGATGTTTATGGCAGTCTACTTGCCCTATATCGTGATAATCAAGTTCAAGATCCAAAGAATCTTCCGAGGGAGTGAGTGAAAACACCATTGTTTTTGTTTTATCTGCATCGAATGCAACCAACCATTGTTTCGACCAACAAGATACTCTATCCAGATCTTCTACGAGTTCCCGCGAACTGTCATCGAGTGATGCATGTTGGATAGTGAAAACAGCATGTATCATCATCTGCGTACATACGAGTACAAGAATGTACGTCGTTGCCAGGTCATTTATATATGCCAGAAATAAGAAAGGTCCAATGATAAATCCCCGATGAACTCCTGTCGGAATATTGTGGCAAACAGAAAAAGGAGTCGCCCACTAAAACACGTTGTGATCTGTTGACAGATAGCTGTTCAGCCAATTGTGGATGTTTCTGGTTATTCCTGATTGTTCCAGTTTGAATAGCAACCCTCTGAACCAGACTCTTTCAAACGCTTTGGAAATGTCGCAAAATATAGCTGACTTATTTTACTTTTCATCGAGGACCTGGCACAAGGTGTGGTATATCTCGAGTAACTGGAAAGTTGTGCTATGTCCTGGAACAAAGTCTGATTGATATTGAAATAGTATATTATTATTTGAAAAAATGAGCCGCGATATATCAGGACAATATTTCCAGGATCTTGCTGAGGCTCGTGAGTAAGGATATGGGGCGGTAGTTTTTGCAGCTAGATTTGTGGTTTTTCTTGTGGATAGGGATAACATTAGCCTGCTTCCACTGTGTTGGGAAAACGCAGAGCTCGAAAGATTTCTTTAAAAGAACTTTAAGAGGGTAGGGATAGCTGGGCATGTAATTTGGATCATTTTAACGGTAATTTCATCGTGGCCAACGTTTCAACGTTCTAATGGCAGAAATGCCTTCGATAGTGAAATCAATGTTTCTTACCGTGCTGCCACATTTCTGAGTAAATATTGGTAAACTACACGACGACTAGTCGAGGTCTGAGTTAGAGATGAACACATTATTGAGCATGAATGCTTTGATGTGGTCGTCAGTATTAAATTGCCACCGTCACCGGTAAGAGGGGGATAGAGTCTTTGTGCTTGGTTTGCATAATTTCCTTTATGCAGTGCCACGAATATTTTTACGATGGGTATTCTTGAGCAGTTTTTTTGAGTGTTTTGTTTTGTATAGCGGTATCTGTATACGTTGTAGATATTAGAGACCGTCCGCAAAATCACGATTACGATTACGGATAGGATACATTGTCCTAGTAAGGTGGGCACCATCACAATTTACCTACAATGGTGAATTGGTGAGGCGGTATATGCCCCACTATATTCAGTTACACATATATTTTATGGAAAAAGTAATGTGTGTCTCTTTCAGATCCAATGTTCACATCTGTGTGTTATACACTACACGGATAATGATAGAGCGCCCCCAATCAGGACCGGGGGCACATCCTTGACACATCTGCACATACTTCAACTGAGTGAGGCATATTTCGTCTCACATAAGAACCCCGGTGCATAAAGATATATTGAATTTTTTGCCTGTCCGGGTTGAATATTGTCCATATCCGTAATCGCGCGTATTTTCGAAAGGTCTCTATTATCTCGGGGAATACGCCAGTATAGGTCTCATCGTCCACGCGCTCCGGTTATGATACATCGATAGTATCGTCTGTTCCAAGTATTCACGTCTTAATTCTAATGTATGGCTATATGTATGATTACGAGACATGTGTAATTATTCAGGAGTCCCCCCCCCCCACTAACCAATCCAGATCCCCAAATGCACGGGGAACTGGACGGGGCAGGGGGTCCTCCGATTTGCCAAACATAAAAAAAACATAATTTATGCCAACCCCACCACATTGTACATGCATGTATTATAATACGATTAAATTATAACATACACGTTTACCTATTCCCAACTACACTGTTAAAACGCGCCTTTAGTCTCGTGGTATCAAATCGGATGATCTTTAGAGGAGACTTGCATTGATTAATTACACCCATGCCACCATGGCTCATTATAGTACCCCACAGTGATGTTGTTGTGGGATGTTCGTTGTGGGGATGGGTGTAGTATATATATCTTTTATTCATCTATTTCTGAAGACGGTGAAAATAACCATGCGAATGAACTGCCAAGTATGTAAGCAACATAAATATCAGAAAATAACAAAACACTCGCTTAATTAAACTTGTCGACTACGGTTCAGCATCCCTAACCATAGGTTACCTCATCACCGGAATTTATGCGACATAGATGTGTTTGCACAGCAGGGCGATCGCTAACATGATGACTATCCCCAACTAGATGGCCAAATGTTCGCAGGGTCTCTGTTGTAATTATATATTTTCCATTTGCAATGTTCCAATAATCAATAACAAGCAAGAACAAGGATACACAATATACACGTATTCTTTGCAATGGCAGAAAAAGTAATCCCGAAAACAGAAGTTGGTATCCCCACAAAGATGAATACCTGTTTTGTAAAATGAGCAAGTTATGTTCAATTACTTATATTTTTATTACATGAGCAGGGATCATAATTCCATACATTTCTACCAAGGATGAACATCATACAATAATACAAGAAATATAAAGCATCATAAGAAGCTGACCATGGCATCACATCACAATTTTTTTCAGTGTAATTGTTCGTTGTCAGAAGTGGGACTCACCATATGATATCGTGTTATAAAATACATATTGGGTAATTATTGAACAGGGAGCCCATTCTCTTGATTAATTGTTCTAGTTTTGGTCCAGTGTATAAGCCTGAACAATTACGTTCATTTTAGTAGTCATAATGTGTTCTTAAACATATATATGGAACCAAAATTACATGGCATTGGAATATCTGCGATATATAGGGGCTCAGATACACCCACCAATCCTGGAACATTCGTGACCCCCTAGGTTTGATGATAATTTGATTTTTTCAGGTTCAGCTGAAATGTTTTTCGGTGTCACAGACGGGAATCTTGGCTTGGATGGAATGATCGAAGTTGTCGCCAAACCACTGCCATGCATTGAAGATTGTGCAGCAATCTGCCTCAGGAACAATAAGTGCAAACGATACACCTACGTTGAAGGAAAGGAGTGGGACGGCTGCAAATTATATGGATAACACCGTGCATTCACACTATAGGACATGCGTGATATAAAAAATGATGCATATAGACTGATTGGCTTGACTTAAAACTGATCATGTTGTTCAGGCCGGAAAATAAGCCTCGTATTAACTAGCTGTTATCACATTGGAAGGGTGCAAATAGGTCGATAATAATAATGCTTATGAAATACTCATATACAGACTCTATATGTATTCTTAAAAGATGAACTGTCGTGACAGAAATTCATGAGCCGTTTTTCAACATTTCGCAAATCAACACAGGGTTAATCTATAAACGACAATTTTCATTACTAGATGCTGAAGGAAAAATTGATATCTGTTCTTCTTTCTGAGACGATAATCTCAATAATTTCAACAAGTCTCCCCTAGACATAATTATGCAGTCAGTTTGTATGTATGCACTGAGTCGCTTTCCATGTTACCGTTTGGTTTAATTAATTTAAAGGGGTATTGTACGCCATTTTCATTAAATTTCCGCTGATAACAACGATCTAATATCGATAATATATAGAAACATAAGTAATTTGAGTCGAAGGTGTATTCTGTAAACGCTCAGGTTAATAGGCTATCTTAAAATTTAATAATTTAAAAGTTAATAATTTGATATAAATTGAATTTATGACTGGGGCCATAAAATGGCGTCAATTAAATTACGAATTTCCGTGTACAAGACGTAATCAAATAAAGTAATTGAGGGATACTGGATTGTTAAACCGATCGCACACACGATCGTTTAAAACATTATGATGATACGGGGAGACCACTCAAGCCACTCACTGACTAACGAAGATACAATAACTTAAATGAGTAAATGGGACTAGTATGCATATAATATAACTTTTATTTGATTCATTTGGTTGAAAACTGTACAAAAATTACTCGACAACGACAATTTGTATTTTTGCATTCCGGTAAATTTGCCATCCGTAACACTACTTCGTACTCAACAGACATTCAAATAATGGAAAAATTGTTACCTTATTCTCCGACTCGGAGACTATAGAAACCAACAACAACATTTTGGGTACAGTATCCCTTTAAAAGAACAAAATAGTTAAAATTGGCATAGACTAGAATACTCGAGCACCACAAGAAATTGGATAACGACCAATTCATGCAAATTGCACTGTCCGCTGCATGAGACAGATCATATGACTGGGAAAAAAACAATTCGTTCATATCCTATAGTGTGGATACACCAAGAGAAATGAGTGCATTTTACTTATTTTCTCCATTAGTTTCATTGAATCATCACCTTTTTATTTTTTAAGTGGATAACGTAATATAATATAAATTATACAAGTGTTTCATCAATATATTACCATTTTGTATTAGTATTGTATTGGCCGACCCTAATGAACATTACTGGCAAATTCCAATATATACATTCAACTGATATATTAGACATGCACATGGCGGCATTTCGTCTACACCGTCATTTTAGCCATATGACCCCACGATTGATAGGGGGTTGTCCGTGCAAAAGGACAGCTATGGATTGAAGAGACTCAGATTGTTTAATTACCCCTAACGGTTTTGTCGACGGGGGTGGGGGGACTCACAATAAGTCGGACCCCATTCCAATAATCCATCATCAATAACCGACTAAAGTCGTCATGGTTAATATTACAATTACATGGGAAGCAAATAAAATAGAACAGAGACGGAATAACGATAAGGGCTAGCTATGTTAATTTTATGCAATTTACGCTGGAAATAACTTGTGCTAGTTTTGTTGTGTGTCCTTGTGAATTTCAGTGCGATGGGCCGTTTTTCCATCGAACATTAAGGTCCATTGGATGTGATGACAGTCTAGTCGACAAGAAAACATACTTTACGATTACGATTTTCCTGTAAATTTCCGTTGAGGTTTGTGTGGGAAGTATTTATTGTTGTAAGGAAGAACGCACAGCACAATGAAGCATACATCTATGTCTCAAAATATCAACTTTCATTTTAGTCGCTGACCATGATCTCAATATTTGCCAAAGATTTAAAATCAGAATATTTTTTCATGACAAATCAACACATACAAAGTATTCAAGAAAAGAAATGAGATGTCACGTGGAGGCGACATGACAAACAAGGTCGTCTTCCTGTCGCCACCATCAAATTATAAAATTAAATAATCAAATTGATTCTTTAACCTCTTCGCTGCTATGACGTCCGTATCTATTACGGACGTAAAAGTGCACGCCGTGTGCTATATGGTCCGTAGGTACTACGGACCTACTTCAGCACACTAGAAGTAAGCCATTATACATAACTGGAACTCAGAGATTAGTGCATCGGAATAACTGTATCTCGACGTTTCAAACAGTGTATGATGTTACACGGTTGTGAACAATAATAGCCTTTCAGCTGAGTCACTTGTATGGTTCTTTTGACATTCCCGCTATATTTTCCCATTGGAAAATGCCAATAACGTCAACAGCCCAGCACACGACGTCATAACGTCATTTAGCAGCGAAGAGGTTAAACTGAATCCGGTTATATGACACGTGAGGGCTGGTATAATCTACTTTTCTTTTTCTGTCATGTTCAAGCTACAATCTACACATTAGTGACTAGAGCATCTTAGTAAATTATGATGTGCTGATTCCAGTATAATGGCTTAGTATTAAATTTTAATATATGTATAGGGTGCAAATAGGCAAATTGAGAAGTAATATAGATATTGAATCTTAAAAGGGTACTGTTCACCAAATCCGGCCATTTATGGGACCATATACTTTTATACTCAACTGAATATATGCAACAAATGAATGCATTTGAGGATGGATCAGTGCAAAGCATATACTCATGTGCTCGGTGGACAATACAAACAACATGGTAATTATAATGAAACTGATTTTATGACTCCAGTCATAAAATCATTTTGATGACAATTACCATGTTGTTTGCATCATTCATAGAGCACATGAGTGTATTTTTCACTAATCCATGCCTCAATTTCATTCATTTGTTGCATATATTCTGTTGAGTATAAGAGCAGATGGTCGCATAAATGGCCTGATTTGGTGTACAGTCCCCCTTTAAACCTCTTAGTGATTTTATGTTCATATTAATGTTGAAAGTTTATTCTATTCAATGTCCATTGAACCCATATTTTTTCAAGTACATAACAATAATTTTCAAACTATAAAATAGCACTGAACATATGCACCTGACAGTAGACCGACATCTTAGAGACAGCATGCAGTAAACTAATTTATTGTACACCCAATGGCTTATTTGTGCGAAATACAGCAACATACAGAATATTTCAAAACGTTCAATAAACAATTGCGTATTGTTCTTGAACAATACAAACCGATTACGTCAACAACGCCATTGGGGACGTCAACCGTAACCCACAATTTCTTCGCTAAATTTAAGTATTTATTAGGTATTGTCTACACTAAGCACACCTTTGTTCAATTAAATAAACAATATAGACCTAAATTTTAGTATAGTACAGGCTACAATCTTCAGAGTGTGCAATACACATAGAACAACACAGTTTTGTGAACATGCTAACGTTATTGCACTCGTTTGTGATGCCGCGAGGTAAAACTCTAACCTCCGGTTATCGTTTTACCATCGCGTCACAACAAACTCGTGCAATAACGTTATCATGTTCACACACTTGTGTCGTTCCAACATTAGCAAATGAGAATAGATCACAAATCACGATTCATGTCACAAGTAAGAGGATGTCGTCTTATGTTGACATATTTGTTATGTTTCCCCAGTTTGGTATTTAAAGTAGTTCAGACGCTAGGTGCAGTTAGAAATGGGTTTGTTCAACCGGCGTAGTAGAACATTTCGACTTGTTGTCCGTTGTCGGTAACCACAATGCGGTCCTAGCTAGGGTGGATGTATACTCTGAAAGTGTTGCAATTTATTTTAATCCATCGTTTTTAAATGTTTCCAGACGAAAATGACCCTAAATTGAAAAATTGAACTTGCGAGGTCCACATGGGCCAAATCGCATATACTGACCATTTCAATTTGAGCAATAACGGTGTCATTTGACGTAGTAGCAAAACATTCGTTCTGGTTTAAGCAGTTTTGAAAAAATATACGATGTAGAGCATTTTTGTGCAAAAAGTTGCTGTCTTTTCAAATTTTTTTTCAAAGTAAAAGCACTGTGTATGCATATCTGCCGACACATTCCCAATGTTAGAGCTTAATAAATTTCTAGAGTGAACTGGGGATTCAAATTAGTGGACAACACGTAGATATGTTGCATAAAAGGGTAAGTTGTCTTAAAAAAAACCTAACCCTACCCCCAAAAATTGAAATTTACATTATTTCTGCAGATTTGTTAATCAGACGTCTATTGTATTACACAATAATGAACAGTCACGTGATCGTATCCTACATCCCATTGCAGCGCACTTTAAATTGAAACCGAATTATTCCTGAACAAGGTATTCACAAATAAGCCAAATTTTTCCTGACACGATCCATTTTTTCTATAATAGACAATTCGGAATGACGTCGTACCAGGCACAATCAGGGAAATATTCTGCTTCCTCTTATGTGTAACATGTGTACGGACAGACGGAGTGGTTCATCATATGGATACATTTGTATAGTGAATTGACACAACTGAGATGGAGACGAGTCCTCTGAAGTTAATGAGTGTTGCCAAAAAGTGCAAGGTTTCGATTAACTTCAATCGCTGTTTAATATGCCAGAAGTTGAAAGATGAGAACCTGCGAAAAGCTTCTGATCCTGGTTTGGAGTCCTTCTCTCTTGCGTTGGAAATTCGCCAATCATCAACAGCGTGTGATTTACCGTCTTGGTTATCTACTTTTCCCGAAGAACATGGAATTGACCTTAAAAACTCGACATGAATTGCTTCTCCACAATTACAAGTTCTTCAAATTTCAGTGCCGTAAAACATACAACGTCAGCTACTTCTTTTGATCAGACAACCGCAACAGTTAGACGAGAACTGTTTGATTTCAGGACTAAATGTCTTATATACACACTGTTGTTTCATTATGGAATCAAGACGTTAGTTCGTGTCAGCACGTTTATATTTTGTGAGACAATCGAACGCCGCGCGAAGGAAAAATAGGACGAGGAGATGCTGCGTCGTGTTTGGTGCGATATTTCGAAATTGCGCTTGAAGCAAGATACCATAGATTGTGCCACATTAAATATATTAAACATATACGTTTATATACGTATATATCCAGCAACACGATCACCGCACACGATGTTGCTTTGGATAATTTGATGGGTGAGATTCTCCCAAACTTAGAGGAAGGTGTCACGTATGATATGGGTCAACTACTAAAGCAGTTCCTGGATATATTA
Organism: Siphonodentalium dalli; assembly: GCA_032622095.1. Lineage (NCBI taxonomy): Eukaryota > Metazoa > Mollusca > Scaphopoda > Gadilida > Siphonodentaliidae > Siphonodentalium > Siphonodentalium dalli. The sequence goes on from CP136064.1 coordinate 195,321,992, forward strand.
CAGAACATAGACAACACAGCGTGTGGCATGACATACACTAAGCAAAAATTAAAGGTCAAAATTGAGAAGAATTACCCAGATAAAGTGTTTTATATTGATCAATCCCGCGCAAAACCTGAAGTCGCTATCAGTAGGTCTCTCTATATAAAGGATGCCATCAATGCCGCAGCAAAGACCAAGGCTATGCTTAAAGAACTACAGTTATCATCCAGTATTTCAGAGTCGTTAAATCCACAGTGGCTGTCAGAGGAATCACTTCTGTATATGACGGCTCTCGTCACCAGAAGGCTGGTAGCTGATGTACCCGGAATCACAGCCAAGCAGCTAAACCCTGATGATATTTATATCCGCGAAGCTGTATCGATCGTGGGACAGGAACTCTATAAGTTTATATATACGGGCTTAGCAGCAAAACGCATGGAACACGCAGTCAGTGTAGATCCAGTAGCCTCCACCGCCAAGTTCTAAGCGTGTGCCAAGGTCTCATTTATATATCGTCTAGAGGACGGTGTCGTATCCCGAAGCAAGTAGGTCTGAGCGTGTCCGTGCATCAAATCACACAATCAGAGGACGTGGTCCAAGTACTCAACAGACATGGACACGGCATCAGTTATGACGAAGTTGAAAGGATCGAAACGTTGTGGGTCGACAAAATCCAGACAGATGGACTGACCGTGCCAACCAATATGGCGCATGGCATAGTGACACGAAGGGCTGGTGATAATTTCAACAGAGCAACCAAATCGGTTGTTGGCTATCACCACGGCGTCGTGAATATGGTATTATACCAGGCAGCGGATACGGGCATAGGTTCCTTCGACGTCGTCCCAAGTATGGGTGCCCAGCATAGAGAATCCGAAATTGCGTCTGAGCCCTAACATTGGAGGGAAACAACCGGACCCCGCACATTTGATTGGAAATGTGCGCATCAGTTGGTTCAACCAGTGTTCCCCAGAATATACATTATTGAGGTCGACTGACAAAAACTATGTTCTCTTGCGTACAATTCCAACGAAGATATTTGATGTAGAGTTTAGTAAATCGTCATCTGTTCCTGGCTGGACTGTATATCACACGAGTGTCACCAATCGAATTAACGTGACCAAGACTAACATTGGATACTGTCCGATGATTCCAGGCTCAGCAGCTGAGTTCGATACAATCTATACCATGATGAAACAGTTTCAGAGTTTGTTCAGGACTCTAGGGCAGAATTGGTCGTGTGTTACATATGACGAAGCGATATACTGCAAGGCTCAGATGATTAAATGGAGAAACTGGCTGAATTTAAGAACGACGAGTTTGAATTTGGAGGCATTCACAGAGCCATCAACTTCATGGGTGACATAGGCAAGATCGAGGACATTGCTGTAGAGGCTGGTGTACATGGTAACGCAACGGTCAATCGGATTTTGTGTGAAAATCGTATAACCACGGCGTGTGCTTACATAAATTGATGCACGAAGCATTCGGACATTTGAGGTGGAAGGCATTTCTGGAATGGCTTAGCTGCAACGGAGAACAAATTGAGTCACACATAATGGACAATATTGTTGCAAAGGCAGAAACTGTGATGGACTTGTTCAGCGAACTGAACGATGATAGCAGGCACAGCTTACAAAAATTGTCACTGAATTCCAGTCAGCTACAGAGCCCCTGTTCGTAAAGTTTGGCGAATTCTAGACCATGGCATGTTCTGGGACAACTATGTATCTTATTTGTCACAACTGCTGCTTGATTATGTTGCTGCTAAGCGCGATGATAATAGATTGATGGAGATAGAGACATCAGCAGAAATGCTTCCTCTTGATTTCATGTGTAAAAATGTGCACTACGCGCGATGGGGATTAGTAAATGTAGCGGAATAGAGGCTAATGTTCGAGCAGAAGCCGGAATTAGCATCCGCCGTTTTCCAAAAGAACACATCTGTTCACTATACTTGCAAGCCTTTCTCTGGCGTTTGGCATGATATGTGACAATTGAACAATCCATCAACACGAACTGCGACAAATATCGAAGTTTGTGTTGTCACACCACGGCTCTGGATAGGTTCTAGCTCACTGCGCATCTAAAGGCCTCAGTTGCGTTTGCAGACATTTGAAATGAGTAGGCTACACGACGCGAACAAATTTTCGTACATGGAGGCATCCGACGTCCTGGCAATGTTTCCAATGGATTGTGTACTACTGGGCAAAAAAGATATATTCTTCCTCACTGGCGTTGGCAAACGGCGTCGATATATAACAGTGCATGATTGTTCGAGGGAGTTGTGCTATGGTTATGTTATGCCAGCTATCCATGCATATAGTGGATGTGACTCTACAAGCGCTTTCAGTTCTATTGGGAAATTGAAATGGTTCCGAACATTGCAAGATCACCCAGAAATTTTCCCAGCCTTCTTGGGAATGGGAGAGGACCCGACTATACTTAAGGAACATGTGAAGGCGACATGCGTGTCTCTAGTTTGTTTGGTTTTTGCGAACCGTGAACTGACCTCCCTTGATGTGTTACGTTATGAATTGTTCAGCAAAAAGAACACATGCCCTCTCCCCAATGCCGATGCTGCCATCACCACGATTGGATGGGTGGGTTCTCAATTCTAATGGACAACTTGTCCTGGAGATGATGCCTCTCCCACCAGCACCGACGGCTGTCCTCGAACTTACAGTATGTAGGTGTAAGTCAGATTGCAGTACAGGGCGATGCCGTTGCAAGAAAGAGGGTGTCCTATGTACAGATGAACGCGGCTGTGATCAAGAACTGTGTGATAACAACCGTATGAGTGACGAAGACGTGAGCAATGACGAAACTATGTAGGTTATATAGCATATTCTACGTTCCTCATATGTGTTCAACGTAACATGGTTGTGCTCAATTCTGAACATTTAGTGACATACTGGAGTAGAATTGTAATGTTATATAGTTATGTCACGTCCAAACAGCAAGCCTGAATATACTCAGATATAGAACTCATGTTTTATCCTGATATCAAAAAAACTTCAAAACATGGACATAGAAATCACAGAATCATATATAGCAGGATCAGAGTGAACACCCATGTAAACTTGCTTAAATTCTAACATTAGTCACACATTTCTATTTGGCTCCAGTTAATAATAATAATGTGTATCTTTGACAATGGTACTTATAATTGTTTCGGATAACTAACATTAAAACTTAAACATACTTTCAGCTTATTGGATTGCAAAGTTTATTTCCAGCAGTGATGCAAACTAACTTTTCACTAAAAAACACGTTTATTTTGCGATTTCAACAAATGTTGTAACTTTAATTTCCTATAACTCAGACAACTGATTAACTTTCTTATTATTTATTATATTTTTATTGACAGAAATAATATTCCGACGCAATGTGCGTTGATATTCCATACTGTAGTTCGTTGTTTCAATAAAAGTTATGTTTTACTAACCCTCATACCATCAATAATTAGTCCCATTTTTATTAGCATGCATGTGATAAAAGTCGATTTTTCTCAAAACTGCAACACTTTTGGAGCATACATCCACCTTGACGCCAAAATAGACACATTGGGCGATAACTAGGCAACCATGCATATTTTCTACCACGCCGGTTGAACTAACTCCTAAAATAGAGCTCTTTTCAGACTTGGCGTCTGGACTTTATGCCTGGTATTCTGGGGTCTTTTGTATATGCTAAAGCTGTTAGCAAATGACTTAGGCAAATTGACTCAAACCCAATTGTGCAAAAAAAGGCAAATCTGTACAAATTTTAAGATGTTATTAATTTTAAAGGGGTACTGTACGCCATTTTCGATAAATTACCGGTAATAACAACGATATAATATCGATAATATATATAAAACTAAGTAATTTGAGTCGAAGATGTATTCTGTAAATGTTCAGGTTAATAGGTTATCTTCAAATCAAAGATAATAATTTGATATAAATTTAATTTATGGCTGAAGTCATAAATTAAATTACGAATTTCTGTATACAAGACGTAATCAAAATAATTCACGGATTGTGGGTTGGGCAAAATGTGGCACACACGATCGTGTAAAAAATTATGTTGATACTTGGCGTAAACTCAAGCCACTCATTGACTAGTGACTATACAATGACTTAATGAGTACCGTAGTATGCATATAATATAACATTTATTGATACATTTGCTTGAAAAATTACTCGACAACGACAATTGGTAATTTAGCATTCCGGCTAATCTGCCATCTGTATCATTACTTCGTACTCAACAGACTTTCAAACAATATAAATTTGGTTACCTTATTTTACGACTCACAGACTAAAGAAACCAACAACAACATTTTGGGTAGAGTATCCCTTTAAACAAGGGTTCGTTATGTCTATTATAGCGATTTCTGGTTATTGCACGGATAGCTTTCTTCTGTATGCAGGGACGTGGTTAGAGGGTCTCCGTTGGGGGGGGGGGGGTGGGGGGTGTCCACCTTGGGGAATTCCAACTGCACCCCTCCTTGAATCAGAATCGGACCAAACACAAGTTTTGCATAATTCCATTTGCACCCACCCCCTTGCACCTCAGTGCTCTGGCAGGCCTAATATCCTAAATAAACCATGCTTCTATATTCCCAGTATGAGAACAATCAGATATTTTAACCTGAAAAATTGCATAAATCCTAAAATGTAGTGGTCCAACTCCAGACAATTGCACATGGCTACGGGCAAGAGACCAGGACACACAGCCTGACCATGGTTGTTCGGCCCGTTGTGAGAAAATTTTGAAATCTGAACATCCTAGCATCAAGACGTGCCTCAACTGAAGCTTTCGTAGTGTTGGAAATTTCAAACCTCATGCTCCCTCTCAGGTTGGAAAATTCTCCAATTGATGACCATTTCAGTCCACAAGTTTGACCAAATGTAGTAAAATTGTTGATTATTTTCTGGCCGACCATGGTTCGGCCCGGTGTGGGAAAATTTTGAAATCTGAACAAGAAAATCGCAAAATCCTAGCATCTAGACTAGCCTCAAGCCTTCCTAGAGTTGGAAATTTCAAACCTGACACACCCCCTTAGGTTGGAAAATTTCGAACTTATGACAATTCCAATGACAATGTTAACCAAATGTATGACAATATTGTTTTCTTAAATTAACTAGCTGTTTTTGACTGGCCACTGGGGACGGACCAGGACACAAGCTTTCCAAGTGTTGGAAATTTCCAACCTGTCACCCCCCATAAGGTTGGAAAATTTCAAACTGATGACTATTTCAGTCCAAAATTTGGAAAAAAAATAGGAAAATATGCAAATATTGGTCCAAAAACAATTAATTCCCCGAATAAATTGTTTGAAAATCAAACAACAAGGACATTTTCAACCTATTGTTGGTGTGAAATTTCCAACTAATGTTTTGGCAGGTATGAAATTTCCAACTGTTGAAAATTTTGACCAAAGTTGGGGGGGGGAAGAGACACCCAACCCCCTGTCGCCACGTCTATGTCTGTAGGACAGCTGGATTATTTACCGGAATTCCCCCATAGCTCAATTCCATATAGAATAATTATGGGATTGTATATATACACACACACATATATATATATATATATATATATATATATATATATATATAAAAGAAAATATGGCATGGGAAGAGAGTCAAAGGGAAGCAAATTTTGTACTCGATTTATAGCGTATAGGGAGTTGGAAATTTGTGCACAAATAGCCTTCACATGGTACTCATCACATGGTACTTCTACAACATCTTTAAAATATGTGATGTCAGTACTTCCTATAATAAAGGACATAATATTCAAATTTGTATATATTTGTTGGATTATCTTTCCGATGAGTTTCCATTTATTTTTAATGTCATATTTATATTCATTTATCATGTGGTTATGATGTAAAGTTTTACTTGCTCATTTTATTCTATTAAAATATTTACAAAATTCTCAGCTTAGCTTTATGTTCAGTTGAATTAATAAGTACTTTAGTAATCCATGGTTCTGTTTGGTAGATTTTGTTTTTAATTTATTTAGTGGAAAAGCTATATCAAAGGAATTCAAATAAATTACCATAAATGATCTGTAAGATTACTGGGACCACATTTGCCCTATGACATTCTTTTGCCCTATGACATTCTAACAATTGTTTAAAACAGGATATATTGTCATCGCTAAATACACGCTGGTATTTTCACAATATCCATTGTTTGATTTTGTAGTAGCGAAAAATACCTAAGTGGTCGGCTAAGTCAGTTAGCATTATGCCAGATTCAAAATTGGCAGTCTTTAATCAAGATAATCAGAATAGAACAATAGTCAGTTACATGTAGTCTTGTTGTTTTGTTATTGTAAGTAAGAAACTAGAAGCAAAGATAAAGATGAGGAAATGATTACTTTTATCATGCCTTCCATGTTGTAGTAAGTCAATAATGAAATCACCCATTATAATTGCTTTCTTGTGTTCACTATTAAATTGAACCATTATTTCACTCATTACTTTAATGTATTTGTCAAGGTCGGCTTTTGGTGATATATTTGGCCTGTAAATAGTTACTACAGTGTATGCTTTGTTTTTCTAAATTTATAGGATAATTCCGAATATACATAACATTATGATGCGCGTTGTGGTCTGTCTATATATTGTTCACAAAAATGACAAAAACAAACAACGGAATTACTGGTGGCTATGGTTATATCGACGTCGAATGATACCTACCAGTGACGTTTTCCATACATTCACGATTTTGGTAAATCAACTAGCCTGTGGCTAAGACCTAACTTATTTGTCAACAGTTTTGATGTTAAAATTACTACATCAAACCATATTTCTACTTGAAGGAAAAAATGTTGTTTAATTTGAAATTTCCTGCCATTTGGAGCCGAAAAGTATAATTTTTGCTGAAAAATTGCTCTTTTTCATGGAAATATTTTTTTCCATTATCATTTGAACAAATATCGCAATAATGCAAAACTATTTAGTCCATATGGTGCAGGGTGTAGAAACAAGTTCCGTCATGTAGGGCCTCCCTACATGACGGAACTTGTTTCTACACCCTGCACCATCAGCTCAAAAATCAATTTTTTTTCCGCAAGCTGAATTTGTTTTTTCCTAATGCCTTTTTTCAAATTATATCATCAATTTTGACCCAGACATGGCAACAAACACTCTATGCTGAAGTATATAATATATATAGTGTTATATAGGAGTGTGCTTCAGAACACATACTGAACCCCTCTGTTGGATGCATATAATTCATCAATGTTCAAGATTGTGACCCTAAACAAATTGTGTCATTCAAGACTTCACCAGTGACTCTGAGTGACTTAAAAATATCTTGACCAGTTCTAACATGTTGATTTTAATCAAACATAACACTGAACATAATAAAATAAGCTATCAATTTAACAGAATAAATTAAAACAAATTTGGCACTACCTGCTGCGAATCATTAAAATTTTAAAACAATACAAATAAAACGAGATACATCATATATCACATTTTGTAATCAAAATTAAAACTGGAAAGAAAAACATATTGCATGCCACTGCCTGGCATATGGATAACAGACTACATGTATTCAATTATATCAACGTTTTTGATTTTCTACCGCATCTTTGTTTATGATATCAAAGGTTGTGTACATGATATATCAGTCAAGAGTTATTTGGGAGATAATTGACTTCCAAAAGTTTCCCTAACTGTGTAAAATAAAAAGCATTGCAAAGCATCAATGACGAAAATGTGTATGTGATACATTGAATGGTTACGTTATCGTGCAGATATTTTTCACAAATCTTCGAAAAAGGTGGATAGAGGTGTCTCTGAAAATACACCGGGATGTTTGTTTTTGTAAATAAGGGGGTGGGTGGGTGCCAAGATAGGTCAACATGACTAAGCGCCTTGTTTACGCTTCGGCTGTTCGTTGTAGATCACTGGTGCCACAAAGAGAGACAACATATCAGTTATTAACTTGTTCTAACGATTTAGTAACTGACATTTTTTCTTGTAACGACTTCGCCAAGTCGTTATACCGAATTTTTTTTCTGGGATGTTTTTGGGACTTGTTGTTACCGAACAATGATGCTCTCAGCCAGACACACACTCGTTTGCTTTGTATTACTCCATTTTTATTAATTTGTTTCGTTAACTTATATTAATTAATCTGAATGAAATTAATATTGTTCGTACTGATAAATTGAAGGTATTCCGCTGTAGATATATACGACAGTAAAAATTACGTGCTAGGGCATACAATTGCGACATAAAAACTAGCCTCTAAATTCGTGTTTGTCATAACACAATGATGCTCTTAGCTTATTTGATTTATATTTCTCAAATTTTAGTAACTACCTGGCAATCAATCAAATAATTCCACAAACCATACGCTTGGGATGTGAAAACTGCACCAACTTACGCTGACACGAAGCTAAATATGTGTATGACTCATGCATATTTGTAGTTTGTTGTCGACCACATATAATTATGCAACGTATACAAAAATCTGACACTTTTTTAAGCTTTCTGACTGCACATAAAGGACATTATTGGTATCCCAACTAAAAAAAGCAAATATGTTATTAATCGAAGTCTACTGACAGCCCCCCCCCCCAACTAGTTCGGACAATGGCGGCCACACACACGGTATATTCTGGACGACATAACGACCACACCGGAAAGCAGGTGTAAAATAGGTGTGCGAGTTTTATGGATGTAAATTATTAAGTTTTTGTTTATCAATCCTCAAAATATTAATTCGTCTTATATGTCGCAGTCCATCATTAAATTGAATCTCCAATTTGATAAAATCAAACATGATCGCGGAATGTGAAAATTTAATAATTCATTTCTTTTGAAAACGGAGTATCAGGAATTAGTCAAACAAACAATTAAAGAAACTGTGGAACGTTACAGTAAAAACGACACGGAATGCTCACTTACCGTTACACCATCTTTATTTCTCGACGCTCTGTTATTAGATATCAGGGGTAAAACCATTCAGTTTTCCACTCGCGTTAAGAATAATCAAATAAATAACGAAAAACGGCTGATTCTAAATAAAACAGAAGCCGAAAAAAACTGTCATTAAAATTGCACCGATACGACTGACATATTACAAAATATCAGAGACATCGACGCAGAGATGGAAACAATTCGGAAATGTAAACTTGATGGCCACAGTCCGAACGAGAATTAAATATATGGAATAGGCAGAGAAACATGCGAAATATTTCTTTAACATAGAAAAGACGAAATTTAATCTAAAAAACAATTGAAGCGTTATAGACAGAAACGGTCAAAAATGTGTGAACCCATGGAAATTGTTGAATCTGCCAAAAACTTTTACACTGAGTTGCACACTGAATAACCTTAGTCGACCAATTATGATGCGAAAGAAATTCCAGATGACATGAGAGTTACCCTGCTTACCCCACACCAAACATCATCTATTGAAGGCCAATTGTCTCGTTCTGAACTAACAGGATCTCTTAGAATTATGAAAAATGGAAAATCACCTGGTCCCGACGTGTTTACGGTCGAATTATATAAAATATTTTGGCAGGAAATAGGTTCATACCTAATAATGTCGTTGAATAATTGTTTTCAAAAAGGCGAGCCGTCCATCATGCAAGAATAAAAGAGTTATAACCATGATCCCCCAAAAAAGACAAAGAGAGCAAATATCTAAAGAACTGGCGCCAAAGTACACTTACAAACTAGCATCCACATGTATTGCTAGCCACATGTTCTTTGTATTGCTATCCGTATTGCTTTGTTCCATTATACACGATGATCAGACAGGTTTTCAGACACTGATAATGTCTTACAAATGACCGCTGCTACATGTCCGTACCGGATCTGCCGCGACGTTCCAATGCAATACGAAAATGTATAAAATTTTACATGAAACGGATAAATCTCTGGTACGCTTCTACTGATTGATTTCGAGAAAGCATTTGATACGGTTTTCTGCTCGTTAATCGAGCAATGCTTAGAAACAAATAGTTTTGGAGAAACGATCAAAAGGTGGATCAAAACATTTTACAATTATATTCAATCAGCTGTCGTTGTTAATGTCAACTTGTCCTCATTTTAAGCCATAGAGAGGCTGTAGGCAAGGTGACCCATTATCACCGTATATTTTCTCGTATACGCTGAGATATTCGCTGAAATGATAAGAATAAATACGAAAATAATAGGTACCACCCCCGACGAGACAGAGTACAAAATAAACCAATATGCCAACGACACTACCCTCGTACTAGACGGGAGCGAGGCCACCCTCAGAGAGTCTCTATCCGCGCTTGAATCATTCGCTACTATGTCGGGCCTGAAGGCTAATATAGACAAAATTACAACAAGTGTGGCCGGGCTGGCGTGAACACCAGTTCCTCAGAGGAATGCAAAATCAAAATTTCGAATACATTCACAGTCCACGGAATTAAATACAGCACCAATCAATTTCAGATGGATAAGATCGACAACTTGAAAAAGATAATAGACAAATGGTAGCCTGAAAAATGTTTATAACCCATAATTCACTTCACGAGGCCACGGGCTCCCAATGGGTTATAAACTGTTTTCAGGCTATCAATGGGTTGATTACTATTTCTCTTTTTACTGAAGGTAAAGAATAATACCGATATTTGCAATTGTATACCAAAGTAACATCATTACACTACATACTACTGAATAATGCACAAAATAGCATGCAGAATAACTAGAACACAATAATTATTATCAATCTTCCATGATTCCGGTACGAAATTATCTAAGTACATTTCTAATATAAAATACCCATAATTCACTTCACGAGGCCACGGGCTCCTAATGGGTTATAAATTATTTTCAGGCTATCAGTGGGTTGAATACTATTTCCCTTTTTACTAAAGTAAATAATAATACCGATTTTTTGCAATTGTATACCAAAGTAATATCACTACACTACACACTACTGCATAATGCACGAAATATCATGCATAATAATTAGACCACAAAATTATTATCAATCTTTCATAATTCCGGTACGAAAATATCTACGTACATTTCTAATAAAAATATTTCCCCATGCGCCCATTGAATACCAAGAAACACAAACTGAGAAAACACTCGGAGGGCGAAATAATAATCGCGGCAAAAACGCATCTGTATATGCATGACCACAGCTGCCACGGGGCTATCCGTGTGGACGCTTCTTGTGTCACCACTGTATGATGATGTATGACCGTCCAGATGTTAAAATGAAAGTGTCAATGACACTGTTGCTCAACTTGGGAAGGACATATATGAGCAATGAATAGAATGATACAGAAGGAAAGTAAAAAAGTTACAGTAAAGGTCTTGTATTGCGTAGATGAAATTATTTTCAAAGAGGTGATCCTAATCATGTCTGTAAATTTACAAACCATTTCTTTGGTATATGCGGGCTGCATGGTGTGCCGATGGATTCAAATTTGAAATCCAAGATGGCTGCTGGCGGCCATTTGTTTTAACGAATTTCAGAAATCATCAATAGCTCCCATCTAGAGGTAACACCGAAAATTTGCTTGAAGTTTGTGATGGTGGGATGCCGGATTTGGCCTGTAGGGTGTGCCGAAGGATTTAGTCATGCAAAGAGTAAAATCCAAGATGGCTGCTGGCAGCCATGGTTTGTAGTGTGTGCCAAAAGATTTACTCATGCAAAGAGTAAAACTCAAGATGGCTGCTGGCTTTTATATTATCGAAAATCGCTAAAAAATCTCATAGCTCCCATTGGTGGAGCAGCATAACCGAAAAAGAGCTCTAGTTTTCCAGATACCCCTACCCACAGTAGAACAAGTTGAAACAAAATTTTTGAAGAAGAAATATTTATTGTTCACGAAAATGATAGTGAAAATTAACGGAATTGGTGGTGGCTATTGTCAAATCGACGAAGAATGATACTATACCCACCAGTGACTTGTTTCAGAAATTAGCGATTTTGATAAAGTGAGCCCTGCGGCTATGTCCTAACTTATTTCCCAACATTGTTGGTGTTACAATTACTACATCATACCATATATCTACTTGATATGAAAAATGTGGTGGTTAATTTGGATTTTCCTGCCATTTGGAGCCGAGACATTTATTTTTTGCTGAAAAATCGATCTTTTTCACAAATTGTTTTCCCCAAACATTATCAATCAAATGGATATTACAATAATGCCAAAATATTTAAAACTTTAAATCAATTGTAGAAAGGTTTGCGAAATAATAGATTTTAGCTACCCCTCCCCAAATACGTTTTTGGTCGATAAATTACATATTTTTGTTAAAGGATTGCTATCCTGATGAAACAACAAAACACTATCGGAAAGCCACCCCTATTGTGATCACAATGATCCAAGTCCCATAACAATCGCGTAATAAATAAGCCTAGAAATAAATAAATAATACCCCCACCGGTTGTCGGCTATCTCCGTCGCAAATCCTCATATGACGTCAAATGAGTAAACTAATTAAAAACACGGAATCGGAGTCGGAGTTAATTGTGTCTACCTATATGACGTCATATGAGTGGCGATGGAAAATGCGGAATCGAGCGCGTGAGTGTAATGGAATTACTGCGGGGCATGGCATGTCAATAACATTGTGTACACGTGGTGAATTTTCAACGCCCGGTGAGTTATCTTCACTTGTGATTTGTCATAAGTGCTGCTTGGAAAGTTATTGTTTTGACAAGAAATATAGAAGGCCGATTGAGCGGGGTAGATAACACTTTCGTGGAAAAAATAAAGCTTATAAAAACACGAGCCGACATGTGAACTCTATTCGGGTGCGTGTTCACGATGTTATTTTAATTTTCCATATATATGCCCCGATTGTCCCGTATTTACAATTCATTCGTGACAATGCCAAATAAATGCAGTGTTTTCGGCTATGGCCGGTATAGTGACTCTCAATTAGGTATAATTCTGCATTCATTTCCAAACGACGTTCGTTTACGGGACATTTGGTGGGATTTCTGTGGGGAAACCCGTTACTCAAAATCAGAAACTATTGAAGTAGTTGCCAACGAAATAGTCCTGAATTTGTTCCGTCCACTTCGAAAAAATGTGTTTCGAGCACAACGCGAATACACTTGGCCCGAACAGTGGCTACCGACGACAATTCAGAGGAAATGCAACCCCCACGTTAAACAAATGGACCACCGACGAGAATGCCATCCCAAGAAAAACGTCAACTCCCGTAAAGAAAATAAATTTGCCGGAGCTTCCAGTCGTGAGTATATCCAATCGAACCTATCGCTAAAAAGCCAATACATATACCAAATAAAGAGCGTTTCATTTGACGAGTCAGTCATGGTTACGAATACATACCATTGCAGTTAAAGTGGGGTGTATATTGATGAATAATTTAGTAAAGTATTCACGATGACAACTCGAGTCCCCATTTTCCTTCACTATGACTCAATAAAGAGCGTTCCATGTTAAGAGTATTCCTTATATGGTGCGAATAAATAGAGTTTAATAAACCGGAAATTGCTACGACTTTGACGGATATATAAAGCATGTATATCGCAAGTTCGTGTGCATGTATTAACGTGTATTGGTGTAAACAGTAAATAATCACGATGACAACTGTTCTAAGTCGAGTCCCAATTTTCCTTTACCATGACTAAATAAAGAGCGTTCACTGTAAAATAAATCACAGATGAAGACTTTGATATATTAATAAGTATATTCTACCACGATGTATAAATAAATTATCGTATATTATTTCGGTTTTACAGTCAGTTATCTATATAAACATGTGCTCGTGTTTCTCTTTTTTTCGTTACCGGAATAGTCAAATTATATTATATATTCATATAAAGATTGCATATATGCGAAGACTTGCACAGTTAATACTAATATACAATTATCATATCGTAAACATTCCAGTGTCCAGATCCTACGTAAAATGCGGCATGGCTTTATAATAACAACACATCGCGATACATATCATAATAACACGCTAAAGACGTTTAATTGTGAGAACACGATGTATTTGCATTCGCAGTGTTCTCCCATTATGCGACAAACGTCAAAAGCCGCGATGGAATTCATGATCGCTTTGCGCGTGCAAACTTATGGTATCGTTGAATATCTAGGCGTTGTCAATGAGTTACCACGTGGTCGATCATGTGACTATGCTTCTGTTTACACTTGACAATCATGTGATGTAGCCGATGATCACGTGACTCGTCTATACAACACAAAATCTTCGGCTAACTTCGGAATTTTTTTTAATCGTTATAAAAATAACGATTAGCGGCCGAATATTAGATTACATGCGCATAATGGACATTTTATGTATATATTATCGGTATATTGAAAGAAAATACTAATTTTTTTTCAGGATCATATTCCTTTAAGAACTTTACCAAATTTCCCAATTGATCATAATGTGACCAAACATGACTCGTTGGTAAAAACTGGGCCCAGGGACATTGCTTAAGTGATTAAAGACGTGTTCAGGCTTCCAGACCCAAAGTTACAACAACACCACCACAATTTATTTATTGATGGCAACAATTACTATAAATAAACATGCGTCGACGTCGACTTTTAGGACTCGTTCGCTTTTTGTAAGGTGCCACAGACTTTCGGAAAACGCAAACGTAACAAAGTAACTAGATATTTACTAATCGAGTAGCCTTTTCTCCACACCCTCTGCTAAAACGTATACTTCATTTTAGTTCGTGGTACGTTCAAGACTTCAGATAGTGTAGGGGGTCCCAATAAAAAAAATTCGACTTCCAGGAGTCAGGAACCAACCTATCCTTATAAGCTGTTTATGTCCCGATAGAACTACCCTCTGCCATAGCCTCTGTTAAAACCGAGAGCACATCCCTTCAGTCCGTGGTGTTTTCATGACTTAAAATAGCGTAGTTGGTCACAAAAACAGTTCAAATTTGCATTTTTGTTATTTGCCAGCCGTTTTTTGTAAAGTGTCACAGGCTGTCGGAAACCAACACAGCCTTATAGTGTGCCGGACAGAATAGCCAATCGACCACAATATCTATTGATACTGAGAGCATAACCCCTTTAGTATGTGATGTGTTCAGGACTTCAAATAGGGTAGGGGTTCAAAATAACTGCAAATTTGCCAGCCTCTTGTTGTGGGAATCAACACTTCCATGGTGTGTATATCCTGATAAAAACTAACCCACCCCTGGTAAAGTTGTCCTGCTAATATGCTAGTGGTCCTGCCGAATTGCTATGATGCGGGTAGGGCAAACTGATGCCGTTACGAAAAAGTACCGTTATTTTTCCTAAAGTTGTCATTTTCGCGGTGTTTGGCTAATCCGAGCGATTTGAAAAAAAAATCCAGTGTGTGTATGAAACATTCAAGAACATATATATTTTGTAAAATATATTAATTCCTGCGCTGGTGATTCTAAATCGACGTGAATATCCATCTTGATTATAGTCGATTTCCAACAGCTAATACAACCCGTATTAAAATATTTCGCAATAAATATGTTTTTGAATGTTTGATACGCATACTGGTTTTTCCTGGATATGTTCAGTTTATCAGAACACTGCGAAAAAGTCAAATTAAGAAAATATAACGGTACTTTTTCCTAACAGCATCAGTTTGCCCTAACAGCATCACAGCAATTCAACAGGACCCAACCCCATGATAGCACATTAGCAGGACCACTTGACCAGGGGTGTAACCTTTGGTCACACCCTCGGTGAATATTGAAAGCATATCATTTCAGTATGTGTTATCGTCAAGACTTCAGATAGGGTAGGGGATCCTCAAAATTTGGCCTTTCTTATTTTCCTACCACTTTTCGTAAAGTACCATGATCATGCTTTCTGAACCCAACCCATCTATTTTAATTATGTACTGCCTTATAGAGCTACCCATTGTCCATGCACTCAGTTAATACTGACAGGATATCGTTCCAGTTCGTGGTGTGTTCTAGTCTTCAAATTGGGTAGGGGTCATAAACACAGTGAAAAATCGCATTTTGTATTTGCCAGCCTCTTTTTGTAAAGTGTCCCTGGCTGTCTGGTACCATCCCATCTATAACAATTGTCTATTTCCTGATATAATAGCCATTTGTCCACACCGTCATTTGACATTGAGAGCATATCCACTAATGCCCTAAATAGCCGACTCCTTAACCACAGCAGAATTATGGGTAATTTTTCAGGATTTAGTCGGAGATATGGCTTGTTGCCATTCATCGGAAAGCTCTCACTAGTTCGTAATGGGTTCAATTGTTTACATGTAGTAGGGGGTTCCTCAAAATTCCCATTTATCGTTTGCCATCTGCTCTTTGTAAGGTGCCACGTGCTTTCGTGAATTTTAACGAATCATTAAATATGGCAACTTTTTTAATAGAACAGCCATTGGGTCACATTCGCGAGTGATATTGATAGCATATTCATTTAGCTCGTGGTGTGTGCAATACTTAAAATAGGGATTGGAGTCCCATATGGCAGTGAACATTAGCATTTTTCGTTTGTCAGCCGCTTGCTGTAAAGTGCCATAGACCTTCGGGAACCATCCCATCCATAGCATATGTATATTTCCGGATAATACTATCATTTGTCCACACCCGCAGTTAGAACTGAGAGCACATCATTTAAATTATTGTCGTGTTTAAGACTTTAAGTTTAAGAAAATTCGCCTTTCGTATTTTCCAGCCGCTTTTTGTAAAGTGCCCCAGGATTTCGTGGGAACCAAAGCACCCATATCAGTTGTTTTCCCTGATAGCAATATCTTTCTTTCACACATCCAGCTAAGATTGAGAGCATATAACGTCAGTTCATGGTGTGTTCAAGATATTAATTGGTCAGTGGGTCCCACAAAATAGTGAGAATTCGCCTTTCTCATTTGCCAGCCGCTTTTTGTAAAGTGTCCCTGACATTCGGGAAGTAACCCATCCAGAAATAAAGATGTGTATTTCCTGATATAACTCTAATCGGTTCTCTACACCGTCAGTTAATATTTGGGAGTATATCCCCTTTCAGTTCGTGGTGTGTTTAAGACTTTAAATGGGGTAGGGGGCTCAAACAAGGAAAATTAAACCTCGTTATTTGCCAGTCGCCTTTCGTAAAGTACACAATACTTTTGGGAACCAATCCACCCATATAAATTGTATACTCCCTGATAGCACTACAATTTGTTCACACTGTCAGTTAATAGTAAGAGCATACATCTCCAGTGCATTGAGTGTTCAATAGTTTAAATGGGTTTATAAAGGGGTTCCACACAATATTCGCCTTTATCGTTTGCCGATTTTTGTAAAGTGCCAAAGGCTTTCGGGAACCAACTCATCCATAAACATGTCTTGGTGTTATTACCCTTTACCCACATCCTCAGTCAACATTGAGATAAATCCTTTTAGTTCATGGTGTGTTCAACTGTAACACTTCAATTAGATAAGGGTCCTCAAAACAAATTCGTCTTTCTTATTTATCAGCCAGTTTGTGTGAAGCGACACAGGAACAAGCCACCCACACACATTATTTATTCCCCGATAGCACTACCTTTCGTTCATACGTAGTCACTATAGAGAGCATATATCTTCAGTTCGTATTGTGTATAAGACTTTCAATCGGGTTGAGTGTTCTCGAAAAATAGTAATATTCGCCTTTCATATTTGCTATGCAGCCGCGTTTTGCAAAGTGCCACGCTATACGCTAAACATTGTTTATTTCCTTATATAACTCTCCTTTGTACACACCCTCAGTTAATATTGAGATAATATTTTTTCACTTCGTGGTGTGTTCAAAACTTCTAATAGTGTAGGGGACCTCAAAACGTGGAACATATTTGAACTAACGCTTGCCACCTTGGTCAGACTAGTTTATGAGATATAAAATACAATATCCATTTTTCTATATTTTGGTCGATTTAGAGGGACACCAACAATAACGATGACAGCAACAATGTTTGTTCTATATATGTTAGTCTATATTGTCTGTCGTTTATAACAAATACTTTAGTTCTACAAAGTCGCTATATACTAATATAAAATTAAATGTTGTAAATAAAATGTGTTGTTGTTTTAGCTGGGTTTCGAAGCATGATGACATCTTTAACCACGCTCGCGGTGTCTACGGATCCGGTTTTCATAATGAATCATGATTAGGTCCTATTAGAATCATTTAGAAAAGTGTGTGTTGTCGTTATCATAAATATGTATTTTTTCGAACAAAACGTGTTCGGGGTAGCGGTGGCTAAAATCCAATATCTGGCAAACCGTTGTGATGTCCAGATAACTACTGAGCCGTATGCATTATATAATTGCTCATATGTTCATTATAACAAATATTTTAGTACTATAAAATCGATGTTATTGCATGCATAATTAAATGTTATAAATAATATGTTGTTGTTGTGACTGGCGTTTTGGAAGCTTGAACACAATCTGTAATCAATTAAACGGCATATCTGGACAAATATGTCAGTACATGATTAATATTGGGTCCCGATAAGATCAATCAGAAAATGTAAATTCGTTATAAAAAGTTTTTGACAAAAACGTGTTTGTGGAGAGGTAGCTAAAATCCAGTATCTCACAAACTGTTCAAAAATTTCTGTTAAATTCTTCCTACAAATACTTGTCAGATCACTGATACACCATATGTATTAAATATGTTGGCATTATTGCAATATCCGTTTGAATGATAATGATTGGGGGAAAAAAGTGGGGAAAAGAGCGATTTTTCAGCAAAAAAATTAATGTTTCGGTTCAAAATGGCAGTAAAATCCAAATTAACTAACACTTTCTGCATATCAAGTAGATATATGGTATAACCTAGCAATGATAACACCAAAAATGTTCCCAAATAAGTTAGGACATAGCCGCATGTCTCGCTTTATCAAAATCGTTAATTTCTGGAAAAAGTCACTGGTGGGTATCCTTCATCGTCGATTTGACAATAGCCACCACCAATTCCGTTATTTGTCACAACCATTTTCGCGAAGAGTATAAATTTCTCCTTGAAAACAAGGTTGGTTTCTACTTGTTCTACCTTGGGTAGGGGTACCCGACCACTTTTGGCGCTTAGTGGTCGATGCACTAATCGAGATGTGATCCTAAATATGCCTGTAGATTTTCAAAACATTTCTCAAATAAATTCGGGCTTCAGCTGAGTCGTTATTTCGTGAGAGAATCCGGATTCAGATTACGGATTACACTCCGTACTACGTGGTTCGGTAAACGAACAGACCAGAATCAGTAAACGAACAGACCGTAATCGTTATTTCGTCTTAATCCAGATTCCGATTCTGATTCCGTAATCGTAATCGGAATCAGAACATTCATAATGAAAAAAAACCCGAGATTTCCTCACCTCGGAAGTTTAAAAACACAATTAAACATAAGAACACGCCACATGGGCACAAATAATTGCAGTATATAAACGATCCATATCAAAGAATTTTAAATGCGGAAACAAATTAGTGTTATCGAGTGTAAACGGGGAGAATTTTACTAAAATTAGCCAAATAATAATGTTATTGATAGTAACGCTGGGGAGCACTTCGGTTGATGGCAAACTTGAAGCAAAGCCTTATCAATTTATTTGTCACTTTCATCATGTTCATTTCATAATTCCATCCATAAAATACCGCCCGAACGCATGTCGATTTCAAATTCGGCGGATAACGTTACCATTGACCAAATTCACGTGAACCTGGATAATGTCTTCTGCTTCGTTCGTAATTATATGTTCCTTCTTATTCAAGAAATAGTAGCGTTATATGATTTCGTGAAATGCAGTTGTTTTATCTCTGCAGAGCCGAAACACAGGCACTTTTTGGCCAACGTGCTTTGCATTAGTTTGAAAATAAAGCTTTGCACATGTAGTTAATGTTGTGGTCTTGTGACCGCACGTGAGCTGCATCTCCCAATCGCACAATCACAGATGCAAACCGTATTCTAGGATCGCAGGACTCTATAGTGGAAATGTCAATTTATTTGATTAAATTCTCACATTAGGGACGTGGCTAGAGGGTTCCCATCGGGTGTGTGGTGATTGGATGGGTACACCTTCAAATTCCCAACTGCACCTCCACTCCCTTGAACCAAACATCAAACTCACATGTTCGCAGAATTCCACTTGCACCCCTTGGAAATATCCAACCTGACACGCCCTAATGTTGGAAAATTACCAACTGATGACCATTTCATACACTAATTACTGGTTGGAAAATCAAACAATTAGAACAATTCCAACCTATATAATTATGGTGTCAAATGTCCAGCTAATGTTGTGTCAGGCATGAAATTCCCAAATTTTGGTATTGTACCAAATAGACACCCTAACCAACCCGTCGCGACGTCCCTGTACAACTGACAAGTTCCGTGTGTTCCCCACATCGTCTTCGGAATTTGATTCAGGAGATCAAGAGCTGTTAGAAATATATACAAGAAACACATGATACATATCAAATACATGAGCCATGTTTGACGCTGGGAGAACATTAAACCTAGTACCGGCGAACACGTGGATTTCAAAATCTGACCTATTATATGACATGCTTTTTATTTAAAAAGTACAATTAATTATGAAATGAAACCACATGTAGGCCACTAGTAACAAGAATAAAGAAGGAACTATTGTTTAATAATAAATCGTCCGGCTTTGTACGGACATGCGCAGTATGCGATATAGAGAAGGGTGGTATAACATCGGATCAAACTGTAGCTGATCCGATGGTTGGGAAATGATCGCTTTACTATAGCGGTATTGGGGAAAGAAAACGATAGTCATATAATACAAATGAATACTTGTGTCGAATATATGAGTGATGTTTGACGCTGGGAGAACGTTAAACCTAGTACCGGCGACCACGTGGATTTCAAAATCTGACCTAGAATCCGTGTAATCTCGATTTAGCCCCGCCACGTAGTCCGTTTCGGATTCTGAATCTGGATTCTCTCACAAAATAACGACTCAGGGTGTGCTGATGGATTAAAATTTGAAATCCAAAATGGCTGCTGGCGGCCATGTTTTTAACGAACTTGTTTCTTAAATCGATGGCTCTCATCTATAGAAGTCACCCGGAAGATCCATATGAAGTATGGTGTTGATCGGATGAGGGATGCGGCCTGCATGGTGAGCCAAAGGAGATTGTTGACGGACTCAGGACGGACGCCAACCCATTAATCAAGTTGAGCTAAAAATGGGCGTATTTCGTAAAGTGGGTTATCCCTGGGTCACACTACTGAAAAACGGTAAGTTTTCGTTCGTTGTTATGTCACAAGTTAAAGTGATGTGAAACGTAAATTGAACCTCACAATTGAGTTCCCTGCGTTATTATGTGGAAAGACTGAATAAAATAACCCCCATACACGTAACTAACTATTTACTTTCCCTCAATCGGGACGAATAATTCCACTGTAAACGCGAAATAAATACACAAACGAGTTGTCGTGTGGAGTCGCGGAAACACCCGAACACTTCCGACTTGGTCGGGATTGAGTCGGCTTTCGTTCTCAGAAAATAGCTTCCGTGGAGGGAGACCGTTTGCTGGAATAGCGTAACATCAGCTTAATAAAACGAAAAACAAGCGGTATAGTCAATTGGAATGGGAGGGATATAAAAGGAATTAATGCCTGAAATCACCAACGAAGAACATTGACCGAGTTATGAAAGAATTATAATCAAAGTGGTCATGATCGAGCAATGAACAACGGTAACAGTTGAAAATGTTACTATTTATAGAAATTTGTAATCATTGCAGATCGTTGACCGATTTTATGATCGAACTACAGCAGGTACAGTCTCGTGCAGAAAGAGTTGTCTTACATGTGTTTTTCAAACTGTTTAATTACCTGTGCAATGCTACATGTGTGCCATATTGCTATTCACTATTCTAGTACAGACCGTATTTGTTTGGGACAGCGATAGTGATATAGATATCCATATGGAATTATGTTTTCTTCAATTTTTGAGTTTATATAGGCCCAAATAAATATACCATAAGATGGACTCAATCATTGACAGTTGGATGGAAGTAAAGAAGTGTTGTGTATTTGCACTAAGTAAGCGCAATTGCTTTATGCTTAAGCGCAAATATTTGTATGCAAATAAATAATAAATGTAAAAAAGACTCCCATGTGATTTGCTCTAAACTCAAATTAACTCAGGCCATAAAACATTACTCAAACATAGGTGAGGACTCCACCCAGATCCCATACTAAGATGGATGTTCAGACTGAGGAAACCAGTTGGAGATAGGTACATGTATTTGCTTAAGCATAATTCATTTCAATCACGCTTAAGTGTAAATGAAATCCACTTAAGCGTAAATGAGTTGCGCTTAACCGTAATTCATATACACCCCCATTGAACTCCACATACTCAAGCTGAAATGGATGCAACCACATTACTAATGCCAGTAAGTTAACATACATCAGATTATACAAATATACATATAAGGTAAGAGTAAGACAGCCGATGAAATTATTGCTCTTAATATAATTCCAATGTATTATGATAACGCATAAGTCAATTATGCTTAAGCGTAAATGATTACATTAAGCGTAACTGATTTACGCTTAAATGCAATTAGTTAATATAAAATGTGAAAATGAATCATTTGCGCTTAAGCGCAAGTATATGTCTATCAATATATTTGCGCTTAAGCGCAAATACCTAACACTCCCTTACTTCCCTCTGATTGTGAATGATAGAGTCCATCTCATAGTATATTATCATGGACCCATAGTAGTACCCCCAAATAATACTGAAACATTGAAGAAAAAATATTTCCATATGCATATATCAGCATCTCTGTCCCTGGTGTCCCAAGAATTGGTGCCTCACTCCCAGAGCTCTAGTATATTTTATTAAAGGGACATTTCCTACACAGATATATACCATTTCCATGGCCATAAATATGGAATTCGGGGTTACTGGGGACTCGCTTCCCTCATATGGTGTACTTATAATAATAAAAAATTGACTTGAAATTGGGGAAAACCCCAATTTTCATATTATCAGCATCCCTGTCCCCAATTTTATAAAAGAGATATATCCTGCACATATCTCTACCATTTCCATGGTCATAAAAGAGATATTGGGGTTACTGGGGGGGGGGGGGGTGCTTCCCTCATATGGTGGGTCTGTGCCATTTAAAATTAATTCAGGGGGGTGATATCAATGCATATTAATTTTTATTTGCGCAAATGATTTACACTGAAGCGCAAATGATAGATGTTATTTTGCGAAATATTTGCGCTTGATCGTAAATGAATAATAAATGTGAAATGGGTATCCCATACATGAAATGCCGTATCTATATGCTATAGCGCGTATATCCTACAGGTCTGGGTGAACCACCGATCAATCAATAACAGCCCGATCGGGCTAAAGTAGACCGATCAGGCTAAAATAGACCGATCGTTCTTTCACAGCCAGCTTGAATCTTGGATAAAGGGAGTAGGCCTACTCTAAATTGTTCTTTCAAGTGAAATAGGCCTCCCATACATGAAACGCCTTATCTATATACTATAGCGCGCATACCCTACAGGTCTGGGTGAACCACCGATCAATCAATAATAGCCCGATCGGGCTAAAATAGACCGATCGGTCTTTCACAGCCAGCCTGAATCTTGGATAAAGGGAGTAGGCCTACTATAAATTGTTCTTTCAAGTGAAATAGGCCTCCCATACATGAAACGCCTTATCTATATACTATAGCGCGCATACCCTACAGGTCTGGGTGAACCACCGATCAATCAATAATAGCCCGATCGGGCTAAAATAGACCGATCGGGCTAAAATAGACCAATCGGTCTTTCACAGCCAGCCTGAATCTTGGATAAAGGGAGTAGGCCTACTATAAATTGTTCTTTCTAGTGAAATAGGCCTCCCATACATAAAACGCCTTATCTATATCCTCTAGTGCGCATATCCTACAGGTCTGGTGAACCACCGATCAATCAATAATAGCCCGATCGGGCTAATATATACCGATCGGGCTAAAATAATCCCATCGGTCTTTCACAGCCAGCATGAATCTTGGATAAAGGGAGTAGGCCTACTCTAAATTGTTCTTTCAAGTTACAACCATTTTTTTGTAAAAAAATTATTCTTATTCATTTTGAAACTAATGAAAGACAATTTTGACACTAATGAAAGACAATGTATAATTTTTTGCTGCTATATTCATCATAAATTTGAACAAATCTTCAAGCAAACAAAATTTCAATATTCAAGAAATCTCTTACAACAGTGTCAGGAAGACCAATCGATCTAGCTCAGCACGATTGGTCTATTGTGATGTCAAATATTATTGAAATATTGCTTATAATTTACATTTACAGAAGTCAATAATTCGCATGCAGATAACTTCACCTTGTATTCGGCCAAATAGGCCCAAGTATGTTGACGTTAGATTAGAAGGCAGAATTCCCAGATTTGTTTATTATTGGTGAACCTGGATAATTTCGGAGGTGTGCCAATCGTCTTTTGCACACTGTGAATACGTACTCATTCTCTCCTAAATTTGCAAAAATTTCATATATATATAAATATATATACAGAGTGTGAAAACATTGTTAGTTGCCAAATAATTGTCGACATTTTACTTAGAAAACTTGAATGCAAAAACTATGATAGGCCCCCTATTATTTTGTTTGTTTTTTTCTCTTTTATGTGAATCTTTTTCGTTATCGACATGCCGGCCTTTGTTTTGGCTGTTCTCACAGTCGTGCGTGCCAGCCGATCGTCGTTATTCGGGTGGTTCCGATTTCCTCCGAATATAATTCCATGAGACTCCGCGCGCTGATTCGCTCCGAAAATGTGTTAGTATCTGAGAAGATTTCTTACTCTGATCGCAGTTTTCAACAATTTAATACAGGGCGAGTACCGCACTGATAATATGCCACATTGGGGTTTTCTTTCTAGTTTTTTATGACCTTTCTTGTGGTATATCGGGCACAGTTCTGTCTGACATCAAATATATGCCCACCTGGAGTGAAGCTAATGACTTTAAGGTTGGTCAATGCAATACTAATGCAAAATGGTAATATATTGGTGAAACACTAAATTATTTTATGTTATTATCCATCCCTTAACTAAAACTTTTTCTGATTGGACAAAAGCCGCCACATGATAATCCGGGAAAAAGTCATATTGAACTCCCGAATGTCAGATTGCACTCCCGAAAGTTTCCAGTCCAATATGAGTTTTTATACAAGTTATCGGGACTCCGGGTGACGTCATTTGGATAAACATACAGATGGATAATAAAAATGTCATTATACAATGTTGTGTACAGTATTTGTTTTCTTGTACTCGCCCAGGTTGTGGTGAAAAGTCATATATGACTTTTCACCACAACCTGGTCGATTTTATTTATTTATTTTGTGTTTAATGTCGCTTTCAGCAACTATAAGTCCATATTACATATAGCCAGTTTTAATGGTGGAGGAAATCAGCACACGTATACGGCTATACTCTAACAATGATTTCAATGGCTGATAAACTCATCGAACATGTCACATCAACCCGGAGTCGTAAAAGAAAACGATAGTCATATAATACAAATGAAAATACTTGTATAACATTGTATAATAACTTTATATTATATTACGTTATCAACTTAAAAATTAAAAAGGTGATGATTCAATGAAACGAATGGAGAAAATAAGTAAAATGCACACACTTCTCTTGATGTATCCACACTATAGGACATGCGCGAATTGTTTTCCCCAGTGATATGATCTGTCATGCCGCCGACAATGCTGTTTGCATGAAGTGGTCATTAATTAATTTGTTCATGTAGTGGCATGGTTTTGTCTTTAACACTTTGTTTTTCTCGTGGTGCTCAGGTATTCTACTCTGTGCCAATTTTAAAATTAAACATAATGAATCGAACCAAATGGTAACATGGAAAGCGACTCAGTGTATACATACAAACTGACTGTATATGTCTATAGGGGGAAACTTGTTGAAATTATAGAGATTATCGTCTCAGAAAGAAGTACAAATATCCATTTTTCTTCAGCATCTAGTAGTGAAGATTGTCGTTTATAGATTAGCCAGGTATTGATAGAAAGATTTTTGCGGAAATTTGAAAAACTGCCCATAAGTTGCTGTCACGACAGTTCGTCTTTTAAGAGTACATACATAGTCTGTATATGAGTATTTATTTGCATTATTATCGATATATGAGTATTTCATAATCATTATTATTATCGACATTTGCTCTCTACTTCCAAAGTGACAACAGCTAGCTAATACGAGACCTGAACAATGTTATCCGTGTCAAGTAATCGTCTCCTTAACCACAGCATAATTATGGGTAACTTTTCAGGATTTAGTCGGAAATATGGCTTGTTGCCATTCATCGGAAGCTCTCACTGAGAGCTCTCCGATGGAATGCAACAAGCCATATTTCCGACTAAATCCTGAAAAGTTACCCATAATGCTGCTGTGGTTAGGGAGTCGATTATTTAGGGCATTACTGTACATCATGTTTATATCGCGCATGTCCTATAGTGTGAATGCATGGTGTTATCCATATAATTTGCAGCCGTCCCACTCGTTTCCTTCAACATAAGTGTATCGTTTGCAATTATTGTTCCTGAGGCAGATTGCTGCACAATCTTCAATGCATGGCAGTTGTTTGACGACAACTTGGATCATTCCATCCAAGCCAAGATTCCCGTCCGTGACACCGAAAAACATTTGACCTGCACCTGAAAAAAGCGAATTGTCGTCAAACCTAGGGGGTAACGAAATTCCAGGGTGGGTGGGTGTATCTGAGCTAGTATATATCGCATATATTTCCAATGCCATGTAATTCTGGTTCCATGAACGATGCAAACAACATGGTAATTATAATGAAATGAGTTTATGACTCGAGTCAATTTTATTATAATTACCATGCTTTTTGCATCGTTGGCGGATACTTTTGTGGGTTTTTGAGATGATTGTGTAATACAAATGACGGTGATTGTATGTATTTTCTTTGTTCTTTTACCATGTAAGCTGAACATTACCATATAAGAAAGTTTGACAAAGTAGCTACCAAATCGGACGGTGGATCTTTAAAGATTATTAATCCGATTAAGCGCCCCTAAATTATCCATTTATGAAGTCTATTATTTTTCACCATCGAGAATTATAAGTGGCCAGTAAACAGTCGACGACCCAACTGTCTCGGACCAAATTGCGGATGAAGATGGATAACTCTAAAATCAAGAGGATTTCTGTTGACAATAAGGCCAAATTTCGTCGAACAACATGTTGATAAATAACACGTTTCGGGCAATTTTATACTATAGTTGACAGTGGTTAGCATTATTTGTGGGCAATTAATCGATTCTGATAACTGAAGCGGCATTTCTAAAAATGTTGTTGTTTGAATCTGATTATTTGGGGACCATGGAATCGGATTTAGTACCTTTAAAACGTTTTGAATTTTTGCCAGGCTTCAATGATAAGTCTATGATAAAGAGTCTATGATAAAGAGCGTCCATGTTTTCGTTTCTCGAAGGCGGTATACATATATAGCCAATAACATGCATTCTCGATTATGAACGTTTGTAACAGTTTAAAACATATTATAACTACAAAACCCCTTATTTATGTTACTGTGACCTTATATGGGCCTTAGTGGAGGTGACGTTAAATGACGTGTTGCACATGGGACGGTGAGGTGAAAAACTTATTTCCCGACATCCTTTGAAAGAAGCTTCGAGAAATGTAAAACTGAAATAAATAAACTTCTCCTTGTAACTAAGACCTTTAAGCCTAGATCATTATTTGCATGGAGTAAGAGCGAGCAACTGTCTCAGACATTAATGTGACTATCAATGACTAGATAATAACTATCATCAGTGCATTAAGCTAATCAACTCAGATGATCAGTATCCCCTCACAACACCCAAAGTATCCAAGTCTGGCAAAGTGACTGCTTGTCATTTAGTATAAAATAAGTTGCCCCAGTAGACTAACAAAAGTGGTATAGAACAATTCTTGATAATGGGCTGGTTGACAGACTAATCAGAAATTGTTGGAAATTATGAAATTGTGTGAATCCTACAATGTCACAGTGACACAAAAGTCAAGATTGAGTTCACTGTCCTGATAGTATGTTATGAGCTTAAACTGTATTACAGCCAAATAGCCAAAAACACAATCTCGGTTCAATAGCTTACAGGAGAAAATGATTCTCACTGGATATGCAGGGGATATGTTGGGATACGTATAATTTGCTTTTGTAAAATTGGATGAGGTTAATAAATCCCCCCTTTGGATCCTAGAATGCAAAAGAATTCAACTTTTTCAATGGAAGGAGAAGAACTCTATCTTTAATATATAG
The DNA here is from genome assembly GCA_032622095.1 of Siphonodentalium dalli. Taxonomy (NCBI): domain Eukaryota; kingdom Metazoa; phylum Mollusca; class Scaphopoda; order Gadilida; family Siphonodentaliidae; genus Siphonodentalium; species Siphonodentalium dalli. Next base: position 195,350,262 of record CP136064.1, read on the forward strand.
AGTTATTCCCACTGCATTGCAAATAATACTGCCTTTTACTGCAATCCAGATGACAAAACGCGTTGGCAACTCAACAAAAACAACATGTCCTCAGTTTATTACACCGGATAAGTTGATAATACAATGTGTTGGAGCTTCCTCTTTCAAATGGTATATAATATGGCATATATTTTATATAATGTAATCTGGGGGCTCGAAAATTAAGTGCGCATTTAATAATTAAGATTTACAGACACGACACTACATGTGATTAATATATAGCACTACATTTCACCTCAAACACACATAAAATCTTCATATTTGTTGAGAACTGTTCTACACTGTATATTGGTATTGGATCCATTTCAACGGAAAACATTGCTGATGCTGGGATAACAAAGGGAGGTGTTCCAGCTGGGTCCATTGGATTCTAAATTAGTATTGTTTGGGGAGTTGGTTCGGTAAATATGTTCCCAGAGATGGTTAAACGCGAGTCGAGTTTACTCCGACATATTCCGATTAACTGGTGAAACTTTTTTTTTGAGTTGCAACATCGTTGACACGTGAAAAGCTCATATCGGTGCGAAACATTCTTAGTAAAAATGGAATAAAGTAAACTTAATGGAATACGATTCAATAATTTCCCACTTTTAGATTAGATCCACACGAAACATATATATGGCCTACCAGATGGGGATGAAGTTCGGCTTCCTCCAGTGGATATCGTGTATCTTTGACATAACTCGTGTGCGGTCGCTCTGTCGGCTAGAGGTTCAGCGTCGAGGTACTGGGACTCTAGAAAGAGGACACGAAATGTATAGGTATATGGATACAAACATTGAGTAACTGTTCAAGAGTGAATTTATGTATATAAACTTCCCTTAGCACGTGCGCGACACATATAATGGGTTATTTTAAATTGTTTCAAGTGGCGACACGCGGATCAGGTGTGGGGTTGACATGAGGCACAGTAATTGATAAAAACTCCAGGTCTAATCTGATGATGTGCATCAAAGTTGCCAAACTGGCACTGTTAGGGTCAGGGACAGTGGTATACAAGAAACGAGGAATCAAAAATGATATTTGGTTTAGTGTTCCCAAAGTGGCGCTGTCCCAATAAGGAATGAATGTCGGCGAAGGGGCACCGACATTGTTTAAACAATTGTAGCTGATTTCAGTCACTTCACCAAACTTCATCATTTCCACATGATACAATATATATAGGTATTTATTTGATAGTGTAGTCTAACTATCCCTAAGAGGGACCCTCCTAGTCAGGGATGGTGTCGGGGCACGACGAAAGTTAGGAATACAAGCTAATCTTTAGCATTGACAGAGAACCAGTTAGAAAACTGTTAAATGTACATGCATGTATTTCTTATTTATTTCCTAACCGCGATAGATAACATTTCAAAGATTTGGTTACTATCACACCGTGAAACGCCGGGAAAATCTGCTGGAATATAAAATGATATTATATCACATCTATATAATATAGATAACAGCGGATTCGACCTATATAATATCCCCGAAGTACTACCATGCGTGACAGTGTATAACTAAGGCTGAAGGGGTCACTCTCACCAAAAAAAGTGCTGAAGGGTACACAGGGTTTGAACATTTGCTGAAGGGTACACAGGGTTTGTGATCGGCATGAACACCATTACTTAAATTGTGTTTATGAAAGTCTGGCGCCCATTAGCAGTTTGTTTTCAGTACATTTTAATATTCATTGGAACGTAAACAATTATTCTCTAACAGAAATCATGGCAGATACGAAAACTGAATGTCCTTTAGAACAACATTTCAAACCATGTGTACCCTTCAGCACATTTTGAAAATCATGTGTACCCTTCAGCACTTTTTTTGGTGAGAGTGACCCCTTCAGCATCACTAGGGTCGCTGATAACTTGCAGACTGGGACCATAATATAAATAATATAAATTGATGTCAAAGCGATTGAGGGACGCCTCACTACATCTCACGAGTTCCATCATGTGGACAGTATTGCGAATTGCACATCGGTTAAAGCCATCAAAACGTTCCTATCGTTCGATACAATTATAATTAGATTTATATTATCTAAGCAATGTAGTCAAGATTATGTATTGTTCTAGTAATCCACAAAAAGGTACAGACAGAGCACCAACACCATAGATGAGAGAAAAGTAGATATTTTTAGTGGGTTTCCACCCCTCGTACTTGGCACCGGACATTTTATGTTATGCCCGTATATCACGAAGACAGTAAAGTATGTGAATCGAGAAGATCGACTTACCTTCACATATATATTTCTTTTCTGTGTCACATGGAGCTGTATGCCATTCACAGGGTGGTCGCCCCTTTCCAAATGCTTGATACACGCACGTCTGTTTGTGGAGATTGGTTGGTTCTCCAGCTCCCCAACAGTCGATACTAGAGTTCAAGCCCGCCCCATCTGTCCACTTGAAGCTCGACGCTGCGTATTCTAGTCCGAACCAAAAGCTCGACATATTGTCTCTGAGATTCAAGAATCCCATGTTATATTAAGTTAGAGCATCTTCCAAATTTATTGTCTGACAGATCGTGATGCAAGGAGAGGCGACACCAGTAACCAAAATATTTTACGATACCAAATATATGGAAAGCCGAAAGGCACATGCTTTTTGCTAGTTGCCAATTGCTATGGTTGTTTGTTGCTAGTTGTGATAGTGACCAACGAAACACGGCGTCACAAACTGAATGTTAGTTTTAGCCAACCAAATACACCAGTGCAAGACAATTAAAGTTACACACCAAGTACAAATTAGAAGGCGAGATTTACAAATAATTCAACAAATAAATATGCATAGATGATGATTTCGCACGTATAGCTGCAAGAGATTAGAAACTATATGTCTGCAGTGAAATCATATGCCTACCCGGCCCACAAAAGTTCACAATACTAACAAGAATGATATCAAACCACACGACCACATACCTGCAGCGTCGTCGATTAATTATTCGCCCACATCTAATAATGCAGTTATATGTACCCCCGGTCTCAACAAATGGGATGTGTTTTGAAATGGGGAGCTTTTCAAAGGGCTACACATCAGCACATTGGAAAATGAACCTTCTAAATTGTTTGATCGTTTATGTGCAGGCGACCTGGTCACGTTCATGACGAGTCACGTGATATTTGTTGGCAATGGACACACACGTTATAATTGAGTTATATCTTGTATAGTTATGTGCATGCACGGGTGGCTGAACTCGACGCGAATCTCAGGCTTGCGCTTGTCCCGTCTATGAACTTGTACGTGTACCACGCTATACACGACAACTAGAGAAATTGCAAGTTATACATTTGCTATCGTCGACTTCCCGTATATATGTAGGATAGTGAAGATGAATGTGGTAGCATCATGTATCATGGCATCGATTGACAGAAATGCCAGAATAATGCACAATGGGCATGTGGATATTGAGATCGAATTCGTAACAATTATACAAAATGCACGGCGTGCGCATTTCTGATTCTTAAATGCTGCCGGTAATATTTTTCGTCGGCTTCAATATGCTATTATTTTTTGACGACGTTTGACATGCATTTTGTCCTTTATTACCTATCGATATTAAAATGATAATGTGGATAATGATCGACTGCCAACGGCACGGCGCACGATACGATACCCACCAACGCGTTGTCATAATTGTATTTTTTTACACAAATTCTTGTTAATTTCCACTTGATTGGTGTTTAGTCAATTAATCTATAATTATATCAGCAATACATGCACAGTATTTGATCTTACTCGGATTAGGTGTGAAGAGTACCTCAGAATGTATCAAGCTTATCTGACACGACCACGCGTTGCTGATTTATAGTGTTCGAATTTGGAATATTCGGTTGCCATAAGGGTATATGTAAACTTACCTGGCAGCCACTCTGTAATCTTCGAGGTACTTCGTGACGTCATCATGCTCCTCCATATTGTTGATTTTCAGTAAGCTCATTCCTAGTTGACGACAACAGTATTCTGCTTCCCTTGCCCCAAGGCGATCAACGTAAATAAACTGGTATTTTGCCGAGAATATCACTGTGAAATGGCGGAAATGAGAAAGATTGACGTTGGTCAGCAAATATCACAGGCCTTCTAAAAAGTGATTGATAAATAATTAAAATAATTTTTTTATTAATATTTACATATAAGAAGACACAGGTATGCATTAAGCAGCCATTTTCCTCTCCATGCTACTGGCAACTGGTCATTTTACAGTATGCAAGTCATGTGTCCATTTCAACACTTAAAAGGAAATAGCTAACTGACCGCAGGAAGTGGTCACTGGGCATGACAACTGTCAACAATTTTAAATTCTTTGTTGATATAACTGGCCAGTACATTGTGTCCACTCACCACTTCCTGTCAACAATGGGTAGTGTTGAAATGGACACAGGACTTGTACACTGTAAAATGACCAGTTGCCAGTAGCATGGAGAGGAAAATGGCCGCTTGATGCATACCTGTGTCTTCTTATATGTAAATGTTAATAAAAACAAATATTTTAATTATTTATCACTCACTGTTTGGAAGGCCTGTGGCAAATATGTGCAGGTCTATTGTCATGAACATTCGTGATTGAGTCTTGTCGCGGTGACTTTTAGTTGCACGTTTTCTTACTGCAGACCTATAATTATCACAACTGCATGTGTTCGCCAATCGATCCGTAATCGTGTTAGCTACATATGACTGATCGTTTCTGTACCATGATTCCAATAAATAAATAGGCAATCATTGTAATCCCTAGAGAGACACTATGTTGTATCGCGCATAGGGTTGTATTATGACACGCAGCCGCCGAATCAGCAACTAACGGAATTACAACACGTGCCCAACGCATCGAAGCCAAAAACTAATACTGTAAAATGGTAGTGTGCCTCCACAATAAGTCTCTTTGGATCCCCATGCACGCCAAATAAAACTCGTTTGGAGTGATCCCCTCTCAGATTCTTTTTTGAGACCCCTGCCAATTTCGATGTCACCCCGGAATCCAATTGTGACCTTTCATACAGAAACGGCGTCCCTTTGACGTTAACTTCCGGAAAATAAGAGGTTCCGTCAACCTGTTATGCTCCATGACTGCCCGAGTATGACTAGTACGTCCCACTAACTGCTCATCAGCAACCAACTATCGGTTTGTCAACCAGTTATTTTAAGTATATCTATCTACCTGGCCATGTGCCGGTGACAGTCACCATACATACCGACTATAATAGTAACACACAAACTTATTTTAAGGTCGAATTGTGATGATATTGCTGACTGGAATTTGACCATTGACTATATTGACCAAGCACTTGAGTGTGAACCAACTACCGCCGGCGAAAGAAACGGCTACCACCATATGAGAGAGCAGCAGCTGAACTCGTGTATTCTTATTTAGCGGTTCAACCTTAGCAGTCGCCACGACTGGACGCAAGCGCGACAACTGATGATAATAGATCATACTTCTCTGAGCCCAATGTCTTTACCAATATTGATACCACATAAAATTATGTATAACAAGAGATGGACTGTCGTCCGGTGCATACCCCCTCGTGGCATACCGCCTCGTGTGGGCATATCTATAACTTATGAGGGCTATACTCAGACAGATGAACCCAAACACCAGCATTTTCATATAAACAAAGATGAGTAACTATAGAACAATAAAAACAAAACAAACATTTGAATGTGCCATTAAATGTCCTCATAGTGGTGAACATCCATACAAAATTTCATTGAGATCCGAGCATTACTGTTCAAGTTATGACCTGAACAGACATCGGATGGACCAAACAACCAACATTTCCAGATAAACAAAGATGAATAACTCTAGTACTTGTGGGGTGCGATGAAATTAACATATTTTTTTTCCTAACTGTTTTATTCCACAAAGTCATGCAAACAAAAGATCGCACAAGTCATGCAAACAAAAGATCGCACCTCACAAGTAACCTGTGGTGCGTATAGCCGGACGGACGGACGGACGGACGGACAGGTGCAAAACAGTATACCCCCCTTTAAAAAGGGGGGGGGGTATAACTATTAGCTACATTTAGCATTGGCGGGACATTGAATTATTGTTAATAGCATCGTATGCTGTTATGTATGTGTGTGCGGTTTATATTCCATAAACCGGCGTAGACATGAATCGTTCTGGTCGAAGAGAAAAAAAACAAATATATGAACGCCATTCTTTCGCAGAACGCCAAAAATAAAACCGGCTATAAATGGTAGCTATATTATCTATATGTAGTGGACCATGACCATTCAGCCTGAAAACTGCACAAAGCTGGCATGGCTCATTTTTTTACATTAAAATATGCTGAATAGTTTATTGGGCTATACTTTCCCCATTTTCAATTAAAACCCCATTTTGCAAGTTTGTCACAGTTAAAACGTTTCACATTACAACTGCCAGTATTTAGTTCTTGGAAATAAGTAGTGTATGTTTCCTGACTCATGGACGATGTGAATTTACAACACTGTGAGTAATATAGCATCATAAAAGCGTTTTTCTCAGACTAAAACTGCTACATGCGTATCTGTGTTTGCCATATGTCTATCCTCTCGGTGTTTGGCTATTCAATATGCCTACCACAAAATATTGACGGGACAGTATGTCAAATAGCTTTTTTTAACTGAAAAATGCATTATTTGACTTACAAATCGACATGCTGAGCAAATTTGGGAGTCTGTTTACTTTGAAAGTTTGAAAAAGTCGACAAAATCCGAGATATTTTGTCTTCAAACAACTTATTCTACAATGCCAAATTGTTACCAAGAAGTTCATCTTATAAATCAGACATTACTGCATCTGACGTGATAAAAAAATCTGACCTTTTACAGCGTATTTGATCAATTATAATCTAAAACATACCTTGGTTGCGAAACCCGCCACGCAATATCACCACAGCAATATGCCTACCCACAGCCACCAGCCTATAGGGTTATCGGGCGTGCAGAGGGATATTATGTTAGCGGATAAAATAACAACACTCTTTTGTAAACATATACCAATTAGATATTTTGTTTGCTTTTAGCTGATCGAAAATCAATAGGTGCTCAAACTTCCTCTGGGTTATATACTGGGCGATTCCCCACCACAAAAGCGCATTATACCAGTACAACCGAACTAGGTCACCCATTCTCATAGATCAAATTGATATGTTCCTTAAATGACATCACGCACCAACGATAAAAAACAGACGCTCCCATTAGGTGGCCAAGTCCATTCGCCGGACACAAACGCGTCGCCACTTCTTACCAACACAAAACAGGAAACGAACCACTAGTTCGAGTATACAATATGCTCGTTAACTAATACGTCCGTCGATAAGCACGGCAATAATTAACCCTTTCCAGGAAATAGCTAACCCTTCCCAGGCAATAGTTAACCCTTCCCAACCAACTTGAAAGCCCTCTCCGTTCAAACAACACATGCATACTCACCGATTTAAACTAAATATGGTTTGCGTTAGAGCCTCCAGATGCAATCATCTATATCATTGGTAACTGGTTTTCCGTGCTTAGAACATATGTATAGTTATATTCGCAATACAGACCTGGGAAATTTTCAAGGTCTAGTGAGAACTAGAGAACACGAGAACGCCATAATCCAGGAAGATCCAGGGAACTTCGATGAGCCGCGCTTACTTTCCTATATAAAGTTCATTTCAATAGAACGTTGTTTGATTAACTAAAGACTATATTTCGACAACCTCTCCAATTCTTATCTCTGGCGACATTCCAGCGGCCACCAGTCTCATAGTATTGATGTACAATATTCCAGAACAACATGTATGTCCTGGACAGTAAACGCATTTTTTGTGTATCACGCTGAGTGCTCCATTCAGCTGTTTGCAATTAAGCACCAAACGTCCCCTTCCTGCTGGAACTTTTACCAGCGACACTTGCCAATCGATATGGCTAATGGCGACGAAGCTGAAAGCGGCATCTACTTTAGGGCTATATATATTGCAAAGTTTTGTGATATATATCGCGGTTCAAGTCTGCAAATGACTGTGTAACATTGTCCGACTCAAGCGGACTAAAGTCAGGCACAAATAAATGCTTGCTGTCTGACTATCATCCTGTCTGACATCACTTTATAGTGTACAACTGATAGCAAATACTGAAATTCACGCTATCAACTTACAATCAAGTAAATAACTAACATGTTTGATATTGTTTAGTTTGTAATTGGATTTCTGAACTGAGAGAGGTAGCTTATTTTATACTGACATATCAGTTTGTAGCTCACAACGTGTCATTCACCAATTTATAAGTTCCTTGGAGTTTATCCATGTACGTGACGTCATAAATTGTATGTAACAGTGACTATACACACACAATGGGCACGCTGTCATAATGTATAATTGACCGAAGCGTTGGATATTTGGGTGTGACAATTAGATATCACTGATATCCAACTTCCAGAGTATACCACGGACTTAAGGGGTCAGCTCTTGTGAACTCCTGAGTATTGACCAGAAAGGGTTAATCGGTACTTGGATGGGAATTGACAAAACATTGAATTATTGTTCTATATTTTGGATAACGAAATGCATATTCGGAGGCTCCAACCAACTAAAGTCTCAAGATGTTGGCTATATCCACAACAAGCTGAGAGTGACGGTGACAAAAGTCCATTATACATGGACATACACAATTTATTTCGATAAAGATTGACAGCAAGCAGTCTGGAACAATTTACCAAAGCGCTTGTCAGATTCAAAACGTTAGTTTTCTAACCTTTGGAGACCGACTGACATATTGAAGAGCCTACGACAGCCTGAAACCATTTAGAAGCATCAACATGCAAATATTAAAAATTATCTACATTTAACTGTCTCAAAACACTTGTGGGTGTCAGAAATAAGGCTAGTATATAATGGTACACACACTCATTTAGATAGTGTTTCACCAAACAATATGGGGACCTTGACAACAGCTGGCTGAAAAATAACATACCTGATTTGTTCATGTTTTAAATTTAAACCCCTGTCCCAGTAAATGGCAATGGAATACCACACATATATGATTCAGCTTTCATGGTATACCACGGCTAATAGGTGGATTGTGAAAACAAGGGAGCATGAAAACTGAAGAGGCAGACTGCATTCATGAAGTCAATGTTATCTCGATACCTATGTATTATAGGTCATGAGAATAAAGAATTGATCATTCAAAAACAACGGATGACACATAACACGTGAATCAGATTACCGCTGATTATATAACAAGTATTTCAATTCTGCTGAAACATATGTGAGTATAGCCACTTTGGGCAATATTTTGAGAACAAACCAGGACCAATTTTCAAATTCATCCGTCACAAATCGCTCGTTATGTCAACGGAGGGAAAGCTGTTTCGAAATAAGGACGAAACTAGATATCAGCTGACTATATTTCACGAATAACATATAATCAATATATTTTCTGTGAACTTGTGAATGTATGATACAGAGCCACACACAACGGCAAATAATTGGGAACGAATATATAATCACGAAACGCTCTCTAAATTCGAATAATTGTTTGCAACTCAAGGTTAAGTTATCCTCATTATTATTTGTTTAATTTCATATAAGATCTATTCCAGAACTGATACCAATAATTTACTGTAGATCTTGCTTGACAAGAAAGTTGTGGTATGAAGAAAAACAATGACCATGCACGGTATACCTGTATATTAGCTACACAAATGACATGTAGAGCACATAATATATGTTTTGGTTCGGTTCTTACCTCCTATGGTTTTCAGCAGAAGGATGAACTACCAGACAAAGTTGTTCATCAATCGATAAAATGGGATGTGAGCAAGACGAGACACAGAACAGGCTGACACCAAGTGAGACAATGGAGCAACTGACCGAGAAAGAAACGGCTGGCTGTCTTGGAGGGTATTCATTGACACGGAAACAAGTTGAACATAACAAGAATAATGTGAACATAAAACAAATATGAAGTGAATGAATACGCGTTGAACATGGCAGCTTAGCTAGTGGAACGAGAACTATTATTGTTATATTATATCGATCAGGTATATGTAAGTAGATTAAAACTAGCGATATATACCTTGAGCTGTAGACCCCCATGTGGAATGTTGGTGGATATGATACAAATTTTTACAATTTTGGTTGTTTGCCATCTGGCAATTGTCGCTTTGTTGGGTTTTTATCATTTGAAGAGAGGTACCCAAATTTGGTCTATTTTTTGAGTATTTATTTTCCATTCACTAACAATATAGACTACACATGTTTGAGTTTTCGACATGTTGTTCGTATTAAACTTTCTACTTACAATTTACAATTTCTACTAACAATTATTGACACCATATCACATAGTTAGTGCGAAGTTTTGATATTTGTGCGAAAAACCATGAAAAACTAATGCAATATGTCCTTGCTGATCGTACTAAGTCTTGATACGACAAAATTGTCGTACGTACTTGATACGACAACATTCTTGTAAATCATTATCTACATGGAAACTTTTCTAATGAAGTTTGTCGATAAAACAAATGATAGTATCACATAGTTAATGCGAAGTTTTGATATTCGTCGAAAAACCATGAAAAACCGTGATCTCAAGGGCGTTTACTAATTCAATATGTCCTTGTTGGTCGTACTTGATACGACAAACTTGTCGTACGTGCTTGATACGACAACATTCTTGTAAATCATGATCTACGTGGAAAGTTAAACAAATTATAGTAATGATGACTTAGTCTTGAGTTGAAAACTATTCTTCGGATTTAGAGAGCGTTTATTGAGTAATAATTTTTCTCCATTATTTGCTGTTGTATGCGGCTGTGTGTCACATATTACTTACGCAATTCTGGAGAGGATGACCAGTCGAATGTGCAGTGTATTTACATATTTGATCGGGTCGTATGTCCATTGGTGATGTGCATATGTATACCTGGATTGACTGTATAGTAATGGGTGGAGTGTAAATGTATATCTTGAGTGGGAATTTGGTTGTGGTTGATGTGAATATGTATAGAGGGAGAGACTGTATGGTCATATGTGAAGTGAATATGCATACATGGAGTTAGTGTATGGTGGTGAATTATGTGGATATACTTGTAGGAGTGATTAAATGGCATGTGTGGCTGCACATGTATATCTATGTATAACTGAGGTGTATGACTATACACTGAGTTGATGTGTGATAATGTGTGAGGTGAATACAAAGATACAAAGAGTGACTGCATGGTATTTGTTGGTGTACGGGTATACAGGTTTTGGCGTTTTGCATTGATCTGGTGTATATGTGTATTTATTACATAAACCTACCTTTATTCCATTCAATAAACCCATTCTATAAATTGTGATATTAAACGTTCGTTTAAAAAAAAATAGTGCCATGTGACCTTTGACTTCCAGTTTGTCGTCTGTTTACATTTCGTGCGCTACGTCTCAAGATACTATGGCTTCCAATATTTTTTTCCAACAAACTATAATGGATGAAGAGTTTGAAAAGTTGTGTCATTAAATATACGCCATTAAATACGCCAAATAGTCTTTATTTTTCTGGGACTATTTCTTTACTCGAGCAAACAACGCATAGGTACGTGAAACGTAATCGCATGCATTATAGAAGCCGATGTTAGTTTCGCGTCCCATTTGTTGATTGAAGTATGTTTTGTCGAGGTTTTGAATCATGTAATAAATAGAATCTACAACTCGTCCCCAGTTTATAGCGGAATTTACAAAACTCGTCCAGTAAATTAGGTCTGGACCTCGCCTTCAAGCTAATTTACTTGACTCGTTTTGTAAATTCCTCTATAAGCTGGGGACTGGTTGTAAATCCTCTAAAATCTGGAATGACTGTATGTCCATTGGTAATGTGTATATGTATATTTGGAGTGACTGTATGGTCATGTGTGGGTGTATATGTATATCTGGAGTGGCTATATGACCATGGTCGAGGCGAATAGGCATACACGGAATGGCTGTATTGTCATATGTGATCTGGGTATGTTGACAGGGAGTGACTGACGTGAATGTGTATATTGGGAGTTACTGTATGGTCACTAATGTGGTAAATAGGCACACAGTTAGTGACTAAAGAGTCATAGGTGGAGTGTAGGCGCATACCTGGTGTACCTTCATGGTGAATCATATATGGTCACGTGAGGGTGTACAGCTATACCAGGTTTGGCTGCATGGTTATGGCTGATGTGTATGGGTATTTTGGTTGCATTGTCATTTGTGTGGTGTTTGTGTATATATGGAGTGATTGTATGGTTATGGGCGGGTTGTACAGGTATACTTTAGTGGCTGTTAAATCAAGGATATGCTACTCGAGAGTGAGGTCACATTAGGGATTTCTCCGTCTTTGTGGCGTTTATGCACAATTGAATACACGCTAAACGGGTTACCTGGCAACAGTCGAATCGGGCGAGACGATATAGCCAGCGTGTAGTGGCATCTGCAGTTTCTGACAATAGTTGTTATGGGAAAATTCCAATTCCAAACTATCATTAATTTTATTGAATAGCATATGTTGTAGTTGCACGTGGAGGTATGGACACATTCTCGGCATCTCAGACCAAACATAACCATATCCTCATGAGATAAAAATAAGTTTATTTTGTGAGAAAAGTGCACCATTGTCGTTTATTGGGTTGTGATAGGAGTGTCCGGACCACCATGCATCTATCTACTATATCTTCAGCAAGAACAACACCGCTACTGCATTATTAGGGCATAACAATCGAATATATGGCCCAGTTTCTTTCGATAGACTGTCATTAGTAGATGTTATGAAAAACAATGAAATAATTCCAAACATATGTCATTACAAGGCAATCTGTGGTTGCAGAATGCTTATTTTTGTGATTCTCAGTATCAAATTCACGTAAAAAAAATATAGTTTTAATATTTTATAAATCATTTTGCTAATTATTTCGGTATATTGATACATTGTTGGGAAGTATAATCAATTGCTCCACAACAAAACTATTTCCATATTAGACATTCCAGGAGACTGATCTCGTATGACCAAGATACTTACCCTCACCCCATCAAAATGTCTACCAAAAGATAATTGGCATATTGACATTCCATCCGTGAGTCAGAGTTTTTTAATTCTGCCCATTATACTTTATCATAAAACTGCCTTAGCAATTACTCTTTACAAACAAAATAGGAGAATAACAATAGACATCGACATTAAGACCACGTTGACCCCCAGAATACTGCCAGTGTGGCTTTTTCACACTCTTCACAAAATTAGGAAATAATTTAAATTTTAATTTGCGAAAAAATCAATAGTATATCCATGTTAATATACCCCTATCCCACAAAAATGTTGAATTTAGTCAAATACTATAAAACTTAAAAAGTGCCATACAATTTGAATGCGACACTTATCAGAATGGTAAACATGCTTAGAAAGATGCGGAATAGCATGATGCTCTATAATAATAATTGGTCTTCAAAATTCCTCAGAGAGGGGGATCCATATGTTGGCTCGGGGTCTAATATGTTGTACATAATGATACATGTGCGTGTTTTAATATCAAACTATTTTACCTTGACCTTTGGCATTGACCTGTCATGGAATATATCGGTATTGCTGTATCTGGCCTTGACATTTGGCCTTGAAATATTTGTCGGATAAATTGGCACCTATTGTTATAAAATCATCAAATGTAATGCTTCCCTCATATCCACCCACACCAAGTCTTGAGCAAAATGTTTCAGTTTGAATAAAAAAAACCGGATCTTCCATGTATTCCTACTACCACCCATCCGCCCACTCGCGGTTAAATTATCTACGTACATACGCCACGTATGGTATGGTACAATATCTAGAAAGTTTTCGGTTATATTCTTACGATTTTTTGTGCGGACGCAGATATTTATTAGCGGTACACCAACAGAACGGTTGACAGCTGAATTATCGGGTCTAAATGTTACATTCTGTTACCATTTATAAGTCAAATGTAACAACTCAAATTGACAATCAAGCTTGGGAAAACAAATATCTCAGCTTGAATTAAAAAAAAAAACGTATACTACGTATATCCGGAAATTCCGTGATTAAATTCGCTATGTAGGCTGGTATATATAATATATGCACATGATATATATTTCGGTTCGGTCCTTACCTCCTATGGTTGTCAGCAGCAGGATCAACGACCAGACACAGTTGTTCATCTCTCGACTTCAACTTAATTCCAACTGCTTGATATAACGAGCACGTCAAAATGGGATGTGAACAAGACGACTTAAACGAGACACAGACCAGGTTGACACCGATGAGACAATGGAACATTTACAGAACGTGGTATGGATGTAACCTAAACTTGCCGAGAAAGAAACCCGCCTTGGAGGGTATTGATTGGCTGGTATTATATGCGTCATAGTACTTCATGTCGCTAGAGAACGTGCTTGATCATCGATTGCTCCACCATTATCGCACCGCAGTTTCAGGTCGGACGGACCATAACTTGTCACTTGAGAAATACGTGTTACAGATATGAAGCTATTACATCTCATAACTAAGGCTGATTAGGTCTGACTCGTCGGTTTTTGGAATAAATTTACCAAGGTTGGAGAATATTGTGTTAGGTTATCATTGCTTGAGCAATAGTCTAAGGCCGACTAAGGGCCATGATCATAACGGTACTAAAGTTGATTTAATTAATCTGGGTCACTTAAAGGGACTCAATGCAATCGCAGTGGGTAAATGTGAAAAAATATATATATAAGTCTGTAAAACACCACCACTATAGTAGAACATATATGTTCTTATATGCATTACTAAGAGTTCTCCAATAACGAAATTTCGATTGTTGAAACCATTGGCATGTAAACAAATCTACACACATCGCTGATCATGAAGTAAGTTCAAATATATTAGTCTGAATACGATTTTCAGCATATTTTTCAATGCTTTGACCTTTCCAAAGTTTTTAATTACACATTGGTATCTTATTGCACTAATGGAATTTATGTCGAAAATTCCACTGTAACATTTATGTTTACATAATAATGATTTTGACATTCAAATCTCAGTATTGGATATTTATTAACAATGAGTATAAGTTAATCTATTTTCCGTGTGCTTGTTGTTTTACTTTTATGTTATTTCGCATGAACCCACTTCGAAGGCGTCGGGTCTCTTAATCACACTTAAAAAATAACGACGAGAGTGACCAATTCGGCCAAAGTAAAGAGGGTTCTATTCCCAGTTTCGATCCTGATAATTTCGTTCGGATGAAATGGTACCAGGATAGTAGTTCACCTGCTTTCTAAAACAATATTATTATATCTTTTTTTCCTCCAATCATTAGCGAGTTTGCGAGTTCAAACCGGTACGCATATGGGTAGCTAGCTGCCCGTGCCGGTACACGTTGTGTAATCTGAAACTGTTTCACGTGTAAGTGACCACACCGACTGGTAAAGTATGGTGAGCCAACTGCAACACAATTGATATATGCTATATATATAGAAATTGTTATTCGCATTCGCCTTATTGCCCAACATTATACTTACCGTTATGGAGCACATGCCCCGGTTATGGGGGATATACCAGATATACCATAAATATACTATATTTTACTCCCATTTTTCCAGTAGATTTTGCAAGCTTTCGGTACGATATCTCGACTTCCCTTAGTTTGATACTGGCGATTTATCAAAATAAAGGAAATTTCATGGCCAAGAGGACACACTGATATATATTGAGTCTGAGATGAATGGTTTTGAGAATCTATGAGGAATATGATAGATAGAACATTCCTGCTCGACTTTCAAGGAACATATATTGCCACTAACTAGAAAGAGACAAACCATCGAGTAGCCCATAAGCGATTTATCTATACGTATACCATCCATGCATATAATCCATTTAAATGCAACCATTACGCGATACATAATTATATAGCATTGCATTGTACAATAAATCTTGACCACCTATCATAACATATATTCATCTTTAAGGGGGTGGCAGTAAGTCAGTCTAGCCTGACTATGCCACCCCCTCGAATATACAATACAATATATGTAAAATGTATTCTGTATTAATATGTGTATATTGAAATAAAATATTCTATATCCTATATCCTATCCTAAATAGTGTATTTTTCCAAACATCGGACCTTTGAACCTTGTCATTGGTATAGTATATATTGGTATATCTGGTATTTTACCCAGGGGCCTGTGTTATGGAGACGATGGACTTCTGGATAATCTGTTGCATTCATCAACGACGAGGCGACAGTGCATGGGAAGGGGTTGGGGTTTTTCTTCAATCACTATGGTAACATTTTCAATTGGATTTCACAAATGATTTCATAGACCGATCGATTAATGACTAAAGAGTTGGACAGGTAACAGATGAAACTCACTCAGAATATGCTAAGAGTTTTATATTTCGATATACTCACTCAGACTATGATAAGAGTTCTATATATCGGTATACGCGACGTGTCTGTATCAACATATAATTATTATACTCACTACAATAATCATTATTCTTGAGGTTCAAAAGCGCCATGTTCGTTTAAAGGGTAAGATCTGTTAAAATGAGTATCAGTCACCACTCACATACGATAAAGTAACTAAACCAAAAGTTTAATACATGTATAAGTATAGGATAATGCCTGAAAAATGTATATTATCTCAGCGAATGGATCCATCGAAACCGCAGGACGCGATCGTTCTATTCGCTGAAATAATGCACAGTCTAAAGCTATTATCCGACTTAAAACATGGCCTGATCCAAAACGTCACCTCTGACCAGAATTGATAAACCCAAAATCTGATCAACACACATGAGTTGTACAATGTGGTCGTCCCTGTCCACCCGTTCATTGTCGTGACAGCTTAACACGTTGTCAACATAATGGACTGGCAGTACCCCATTGCTTTGACTTTGACTAAATAAGACGTTTTTGCTCTTACATTTCGGCAATTGTATGCAATTATTTATCACGTCGTATTTCTGATATGGCGGAGCATCGAATGGTTGATTTGTGCACGTGGTATGCGAATTTTAACAGTGTTAAATTAAATGCCTGGAATTCGATGTTAGACATCCCCAATGCGGGGTAGCATCACTAAATTCACCCGCTGGGGACCTCATTCTGCAAATGACAGAAGAGGCTATATGGATATACTCGTCTGATATACTTCCAGTTGTCCTGCCAGAGCACCATTATATTCTCATGTATTATCGAAATGGTCATGTATCGATCGGAATGGCACATTGAGATGTGCCTCAACTCAGACCAAGCAAGAAAAGCGGCCCTGAGTTTCGCCCATATATGTCGGGGTCAGAACCCGTGTCAACCTCGTCTAGTATGCATAGATATCTAATATATATTTTTGTATCATACATGTACATACGAGTCATATCAAATGAAATCTTTCACAGTGAAATAACCGTCCATTAAGTTCGACATTGAGCACCCGTTATTAAACTAATGGATCGTTGTTTGTAAAATAATGTACTATCAATTATCCAATACATGTATTAACCGGACGCGGCGAACAAAGTAGTGACGTCATGATCATGTTTTGATTCCACGATATCCCAATGCCTATATACATCCAAGGGTCGATACTGCATCTCGCACAATCATCTACTCACTCCCTGTCTTTGTCTCTCTCTTTATTGGAGAGAACAAAGTTGTCATTGAAAATATTGGGTTTCCATAGTTAGCTAAGTGCTAGGAAACGCCTCGAGGGTTTGAACATAAAACGTGGCTCAGATAACAAGTTTATCAATACGATTTGCGGATGATATCTTGCAATAAATAGGTTAATGGATAGCTGATTTCTATTTCATAGAATTCATGTACTTATGGGTGAGAAAACCTTAGTGAAAGATTACCGGCTAATGGGACACATCTATACCGTTACATACCACTATCGTTGTATGTGCTGCAAGTGACAGTGACGAAGTTCACAAATTTACCCGTACCCGTTCCCGTCGGACGAGTATCGCAAGCTCGCTATTGAAGATTTCATAAAGAATATAACATTGTTATGCACATCAAAATGAACAGAATAATACCATCAATAAATTTTACAGAAGAGGAATATAAATTAATATGAGCAGCAAGATGTATTTACACGTATGTACGATGGGCCTGATGACGATGATGACCATAATGGTGATGATGACGACTAACATGGTACGATGATGGCAGTGATGCTGAAAATGGTGACGGCGATGATGATGATGATGGTGATTATGATGATGATGTTGATGATGATGATGGTGATGATGGTGATGATGATGATGATGATGACGACGATGATGATGATGATGCTGATGCTGATGCTGATAACCATGATAATGTTGATGAGGATGATGTCGAAGATGAGGAAGAAGATGGGGATATTTTTGTTTATGATGATGATGATGATGCTGATGATGATGATCCTGCTGATGATGATGATGGTGGTGGTGATGATGATGTTGTATATCACACATTACACATAATACGTGTACTTCATGCACAAATTTTGTTCACAGAAGAATGGACACATAATTCTGATAGGGTATGATCACGACGGTTTCAAACGCCGTGTTAATTGATTTTGAATATTGGGATAGGTAGTGTTCATTCCGTTCGCTTGCGAGAGAGAGTTGTACGCCAACCACAGTTGTGAAGTAAATCATCTATGTAGTTACATGTAGTAAAACAATCCATATCATCAGTAACATGCTGTACGCGATCACTGACGTGCGTGAGATAAAAGGATATCGTGCCCCAATGAGTTGGTTCATCAACGGCAATGAAACAAAGTATACCATGCCGGTCGATTAAGTCTTTCAGTGCCAGGTCCGATTTTTATATCAACCCATATACCCTGTCCCAATGCATTCTCTTATATATGCGAGTCGACCATAGGTCGCCTCGCATATATAAGAGAATGCATTGGCCTAACAATTTTTCATCATTTGTTATTATTTTTTACAATTTTAATAATTTTTTCTTATATTCTTTAATAGACTTATTTTGTTGGTGTAGTGCCAGGGAATCTTACGTTTTTCATGGGCATCAAAATTATTACTATGAATACTTGGTGATAGTTTAGAGTTATAACATGCCCCTAAGGTTTTATCCAGTTTGTTTTTAAATTCGCTATAGCATTCTTAAGCATACCCAAAAAACATTTAACCCAAAAAAAATAAAATATATATATATATATATATATATTTTTTTTTTAGGGCCGATTTTACAGACCGTAAATTAGGGCCGATGAGATCGGCCCCTGGCGCTGAAAGGGTTAAGCCAAAAACATGTTGTTTCGTATACGTGTCAACTCCTTACAGTCAATTAGGATCTGTTTTGAATTTGCCGACATAATGCCATGATATGCGTTCACAGTTAGGGAATCGCCCTTCATATCGGCAAGTGGTTCTATTGATGACCAGTGCTGTCGTGGTGTAACATCGTTTTTTTGTAAACATTTTCGGCACAAACGCCGGAGTTTGGACATACTGATGAGCGTATGATGAATTCTCAGAAAGCAGGTGAAAGCTATGTCTGACGTCATTCTCAGGATCCATTCTGCCTCAATGGCAATTTGTATGTTAGTTTTTACAGGAGGTTTCCCGATCTCTTTTGATGGGAAGAGACCAGAACATATATACTCATCGACGATATCCATAAGGTTATATTTCTCGACAATTGTAATAACATCGCCAATATACGAGATATTTGTTGCTGTTGATTGAACACAGTTCTGATGTCTGCATTCAAAAATAGCTTTGCATTCTTTACCAGGTGCTAAGCGACATATTTCAATGGGATATACGATTTGTGTCGTTAACATATTCAGTAAATAACTTACTCAAACCTCATTGCGTTGTAGATGGCATTTATCACGTGTTGTTGGTGTTTTGAGTGAAATACCATTCCTAGGGGCATTTTGTTGTCAAGTTTAACACCATTCCATACCATACGTGGTCTTTCGCAAGATGCATACTGTTCAAATTCCAAATGCTCAAATTTTGGAAATGATAACATGTTTCAAGCTGTTGTGTCAGCATTTGTGGCGAGTTTTTGTTAATCCTCTATAAAATGTCCACCAGATGGCATAAAGGAGGTCAAAAAGAGCATATCCAACAAAATAAATGTTTTCCGAGGTTTCATATTTGGAATATGGCCAACAAGAGAGATCACTGAGTCGCGGGCGTATTGGATTCATCCAGCTCCGTTCCATGATTTCAGAGATTCATGCAGACCCAGCTCCGTGGTTTTAGTGCTACCGGTCAAAGTTCTGATGTAGGATTTCCATATATAGAAGTCATGAATAATTCATTACTTCCATATATGGAATGCTTCTCCAGAAACCACAGATCCGGGCCTGGTGGATCCAATATGGCCGCGAGTTAGTGACGGGGCATATAGAATGCTGATAAATAAAATGTTCTCAAATTTTTGGACATTTTCACTAAAAATCGAAAAATTCGATTTAGAATTTAGATTTCTTGTCACTGCATGAACAAATTGAGTACGCAATCTCGATTCTAGGTCGAACCAATCATAAATTCACAAGATTTATGTTGTTATCTTTCCAAATACCCAAATTGTGGAAATAATACAAAAAAGCCCCATCAGGTTTTATTGATTTATTGACATTTTCTAGCTATTCTCCCTATTAATTCTAGTTTATATTTCTGTTTGTTAAATTAGTGTCGAAATGTATCCCTAGAAAATTGAAGGTATTTACAGTGGACAGGTTAATTCCGTAATAACTTGTCGCATTGTATTTTGTGACCCTATCCCTATCCATGCTGCTTGACATTTTTCAGGATTTATGCGCCGACCCGATATACCCGAACACATTCGTCTAGTGTTTAGTACGATGTGCGTAGTCTATTTTCAGAACCATCATGTTTGATCGTCGTGTCGTCATCATATTGTGATATTTTGTATTCTGAACCGCCGTGGAAAATCCTTTTAATCGTATTGTTTTGGCGTATCATCAGCCCCAAAACTTCGGCGCAGAGGAGGAAGATATGCGGGATATTGAGTCACCCTGGCGGCATCCTCTCCCTAACATGAATCTCTGAGAAATATGACAATCAATCAGACTGGATGAGCTGACATTCTTATACAAAATTGATAGCCATTTCTTTATGGCATCTCCAAAATTAAAAAGTTCAAGACATTTTCTTATAAATGACCAGGAAAAGTATCAAACGCTTTTTCAAAATCGACAAGGAGTAGTAGGCTAGATTTATTTTCTTGTTTTGTTCTGTGAATTGTGTCATATAATATATCAGTCGGTGTTTATCACCTATATATCTACTCGCTAAAAACCCAGGCTGATCGGGGTCGATTATAGATGCGAGCACACGTTTTATGCTGCCCCATATGCACGCCGAGACTAGTTTGTAAGATGTATTCAAAATGTTATAGACCGGATTCGTCATCTCAGGTTTAAACCTGGTCTACGTAAACCTCTAGGTTTAAACCGCCGTAACCGCCATGAGTCAGCTGGGAGATGGGGCGCTAGTTTTTTTTTAGCATTTGCCTATTTTTATCCTTTTTTAAATCAAGGTTATAATACTTTGCTTGTGTGTGATGGATAGCTCTCCCATCGAAGATTATTCATTGAGCGACTTTGTTAAAAGGGGGCCAATGTCAGACAAAAATCAATTATACAATTCATATGGGTATTCTGATGGCCCTGGCCGTTCACTATATTTTTGGTGTTCTTAGGCGAGTCTGTCAATTCTTGCAAGGTTAGATGTCCTTCAATACTTGATGCATGTATGGTGCTTAGTTTAGGAAATGTTCCATCTTTAAAATGGAAGTTTAAATCGCGATAATCCATTGACCTATATGAGTATACATTAAGATAAAAATATCTTGCTTCTTTCGTGATATCGGTCTGTTTTGTGAGTGTGCTACCATTCGCAACTGTCAAGCTGGTCAGTGTTTTTGGAGATGTAATTATGTTTTTTCTTAATTTAGAAAATTAATTGTTGGGGTTTCGCCTTCCTCTATCAATTTTAGTTTCTTTTTGCATTGCTTCAATTTCAGCTACTAATTTTTCTAAGTCCTCCATTATTTTCCGTTTTTCATCAGAGTTCTATGTACGATGCTTAATGTCTGAAATATAATTTTTGCCTTTTGATGTAAGATTTTTCACAATTTTATTCCCTCACGTTTGGATTTGCGGAAAAGTGTATGGTGCCGCCTCTGACACCAAAGGACACTGCGCCGAGGAATAGTCGTTTTCAAATTGAGCAATTTGTCTTCTTTTTGTTCTCATGTGAGGAGTAAGAAAATCGATCTTATTTTGTGTTCAGCTGTGATTGCTTTTACTAAATCGACATATTTCCAAAAAAACAACGGACCAGTCTTGATGTCACTGACGTTTAATGAGAGTGAAATATAATTGAATAATCTGATTTCTACCTAGGTAAAATTGTCGGATATTTGACCGTTAGATTAAAGAGGACCTCAGAAATAAAAGTAATCTGGCATCGCCATTTTAACTGGGGATTTCCTGCTCCGCGTGTAGCGTCTTTCATGTTTGTTAAATAACCTCCACGCGTCAACTAGTGCGAGACTGTCGGAAAGGTCCACAACTTCATTATGGGCATGGTTGTTGTTATAGGCCGGATTCGTCATCTCATGTTTAAACCTGGTCTACGTAAACCTCTAGGTTTAAACCCGCCGTAACCGCCACGAGTCAGCTAAATCCGTGGTTTAAACCCGCGACCACAGGTCTAAGTGACGTATTCGTCATCTCTGGTTTAAACCTGGTCCAGCCAGACTAGTGGTTTAGCAGTAGTGTCTCTGTATCATCGAGATAATTAATCGTACTTTCCTAATGCGGACCGCCTCGTTTTATTGATTGCGAAAATCAATAATTACGACAGCGAGCATATTTTGATTGGAAATTTATAAGTGAGAGGCACTCACACCAATATATAAAGCGTGCGGGGATATGTTTCTGTCAATTGCGATATTTTTTTGCGTTTTATAAGCTTAAACCGGCAACTAAACCATCAAATTCGGCGGTCCAGCTAAACCAGCTTTACCGAGGATATTCTCTCAGGCTAAACTTGAGATTACGAATCCGTCGTTTCTTCATCGCGGTTTAGAACTGTCAAACAATCAGTCAAAGGGTGGAGCTGTAAATAATCTCGAGTGAGGGCGTGTCTGAGTGGCGACTGCCGACTGGTGTTATCATGTCACATTTGATTCATTCGCACGCGAGCTTTGCTCAGATATGGACATGTTTCTTCAATATGATTTTTACAACTATCTTGTGGTTTTTTTTGGCTTGTGGCAATCACAAATACTGGTGTTTTATACGAATTCATTTGAAGGGTTCAACGTTTTAATTTTGACACCAAAACGATGCTACTGCATGACCAGATATTCTATACACATAGTTTGCAATCATAAACTTATATTGCTATATGAGCAGGGGGGGGGGCGAATTGTTTTTACGAGACGTGAGGTAGGGGTGGGTGGGTACCCGAGGCCGGAAACAGTTTTTGACCACTTTTTTTGCATTTTTTTTTCATTGACATATTTTCAATTGTTTTAAACATGTTTGTTTATATGTCGTGGCTTGTTGCAATATGAGAGGCACTAATACATTCAATATTGTTATAATTACCCCCATAACTTGATATGAAATGGAAAAATAGTGAATATTGCGGGGGTGGGTCGCAAAATGTTCATTGATTTTTTTTGCGCGCAAATTATTTTTATTGTGTCTGTTTCAGCTTGCTTGGCAGTTTTTGTAATGAAAATTGTCTAGTTCACGGTGTTGTTCAATAAAAAAAATACTTCAGATAGCTCTAGGGTAGGGTGAACTTAATGCAGTCTGACAATATCAGCTAACAACTCATGACAGAATATTAATTACAATAATTATTTTACTCTTTATTCATACAGTTAGTTGATGCATGAGTGTAATGTATGAAATAAGTATTTGTATCAGTGTTTGTACACTAAAATTGATTGCATATCAGCATTTGTGATACACTTATGGCCATGTGACAGTCAACGCAGGGCAACTCATTTTATTTTTAACCCTTCGAACACTATGGCCCCAGAGCATTAGTAGCACCCTGGCGCTGGGCTCCCACTCGTTCAAATAACCGCCGGTATTCTCAATGTATCAGAATAATGTATAGTTAATAATATATAGTAGATACAGGTAGACATAAATCAAGAGTACAGCCGCCGTATACTGTAAACCGAAGACCAAATTGGAGTTATCTTCCCTACACCAACACAATGACGTTACGCTTACTTACTGTGACATCATCTCCACGGTCACATGTCACTAAAGTGCACATCCGTGTATATGGATTTGGCACTAAATTGACCATCCGCGTTCAAACTCAAAGGGTTAAACATTATTTTAGACCTAGTACTAAGTCGTAATGCGAGGTCGGTTTGGTGGTCATTCAGGCATACATAAAAGCTAATTCATATGCACATTTTCCTTTTTGGTATTACTATAGGCTCTAGGCCTACTAGTTGATGCTGGTTGATGTCCGAAAAAAAGATAAATTTAATTTTGTGTAATTTTTTATTCTATTATAGGCCCTAACACTGGCCCTAGTTATTTTTTTATTCCCGGGGATTCAACATATTTTTCATCTACTCACACAGATGAATAGGCTGGGTTATAAATTTACCGATATAATCACATCATATTCTACCTTTGTTGATTGCTTAGAGTTCAATTTGGTTGAGATTATCGCTGATTACTGCTGATTATCGCATAATTATCAGCCAAGAAAATATTTGTCTTGTCAGGTCTTGTATATGTTTGTAAACAGGAAGTAACTTTTAATTTGGTCTTTCAAAGAAGGGACCAATATAGAGCGGTTGGTCGTTTTTACAGAGGGGACCAACATAAAGCGTTGGGGTTTTGGGATGGGTGTCTAAAATTTTATGTAAAAAAAATGGAAGAAAGGGTGGGTGGGTGTAAAAAAATGGCAATGTAAAAAAACCACCCCCACTTTTTACGGCCCCCCCCCCGATGAGTCAAATTTGATAACTTATTTTGATGTAGATCATGCCACAAAGCTCTACTCTGGCTACGCCCATATATTCCCATAATATTCCATAATATTTAAATTAAATTATTTTTATTTTTAAATCAAATATTTTAAAACCTAACGCCGTGATACCATCAGAGTCACCACAACTAATTTGGTTGAAATCGGTCCAGGGGTATGGGAGAACAGTTGCGATATTAAATTTCTCCCAAATTGTAAATTTTATTCGATTTCTTCCATTTTGGGGGGCAATTTGGGACATACATTCTACCGATATGGTTTACGACTAAGCATTGTTTGTGTGTATTTTCTTGTATTACTAATATGGTAATAGTTAGTGCACCTACCACAGAAATTCAGAATTTTTCAATACCATCTTTCATCATGGACTTTGATTACAAAAAGCTCAAAGCGGATTTTGGAACTGTTATAGGGGTATATATATTCCTCTTCAAAATGGAATGACTTAGTCCAAATTGAGTCTAGGTTTACCCTAAATTTGAGTTTGTCGAACAGACTAATATGGGGGTAGTTCAAAATCATGCTCCTACTACAATTCCCACAGATTGACAACTATTCAAGTCCAAGACCCCCCCCCCCCACATTAAAAGGGATGATGACACTTTAATAACAACCACTCATTACGCTGTTAACCCATCAACACGCGATTATGTTGAGCGTCAAAGTTGAAAGTGTGATTTTTGAAAATGGCCAAATTTTTAATTATGCAACATTCAGAAGAGGAAAAAATTGACTCTGCATTTACAATGTTCTCAATTCGTTCAAAATTTCAACGCGATGGGCGAATAACATAAGATATGCAAGGTGTGAGGGGGACTTACTTTTTAAAGTGTTAATTATTGCTTCAAAAGAATTCTGTCTTCAGCAGACAAAGTTGTGGTAAAACGTACACCCGTGAATGTCCTAATTATAGAGTTCTAATATTTATATTGAAATTTATCAAAGTGCTCTAATGTAGCGTTCCCAGTGAGGTCGATGACAATACTCAAACGATTTAAAAAAACGACAGTCATGGATGGTAAAGAAGGAACTAATACAGATGTCGGCTGGAAATATTTCTTTATTCAATTGAAAATAAGATCATTGTAAATTATTCAATAGAAAAGCTAAACAGGTTTACTATCATACAATATTAACAAGATATAAAACAAATGACTCGCATAAAACATATACTCAATGGACAATAGATTATTGAACCCGAGAGAATTGCAAATGAATTTAATGAATACTTCGCAAGTATATGTCAATGAAAATCACAGAAGTATAGACCTTAATCTATTATCAACCGCACTTGACACAAGAATATTTCCAAGAGAGCCAACAATGAACTAAACAATCTAACATATATAGTGGCGTAAAGCTAACATAATTATGACTAAATATTGAGAACAAAACTAGGTTGATTCAACCTACTGGGGCCTATACTATAGAATACATTTTTTGTAATAGCAGGCTTATTTGAGCCGTACAGAAGGTGTCGAGTACTATGGACCACTGTAATCTAGCAGCTAACGCGATTTCTTGTAAATCACAAAAAGACGGCAAATCGTGTACTATCGACCACCGTTCGTCAAACGCACATCTAAACATTTGTGATTTTATCAAGGGAAATTACTCTAATAATATATGCGAATGATATGGCAATGCCTATTTGTGTCAGTTGGTGAGTGATTTAGTTGATGAATAAAGGTACATAATGTGTGACTAGTTTCCGATACTTGGGTTATTTTGACCACAATTGCGCACGATGAAAAGTAATTCCTTCGGTATCGTATGGAATATTTACCATTTTCAGATGGTTTATGTTACATAAACATGTAACATGAAACATTTGAAATTAACGGTTTTTCGAAAAGGGTCGACAAGCACACATATCGGTTGCCCTTCAAATGGCCACATCAACTTTATATAGCAATATTACCAAGGATGGAACCTGATTTGTCTAGCTAGCTTAGGGCTGGGACAGCGGCTGAAATATTAGAAGTGGGAACATCTAGACCTTAATAGTTGAAAAGGTTGAGGTACAATGCATCTGGGAAAATTCAAACCCATGATGGGGTGCGATGGCTGTTCTCTGACTTGGTTTTTTCGACCGGTGTCAAGGATGGGTGTTCATTTGGAAATTCCAATGTGGACGAACACTCCCTCGTCCAGGGTCTCCGGGGACATCCAACCTCGATTTTAAAACATATATATAGCACCATCTACTTAAACTATACCTAATTAATGGTACATTCCATTTATACCCAACTAAGCGGCTGAATTTAGGTCAACATATGACATTTGGTTTATAACCAACACGCACTACTACATTGGTACGTTAAGGATCATGAGACCCCGATTTTTTCTAAGAATTCACTCATGGAACATTCTGTGCGGCACTATTGGCCAAATTAAATTGTTTAGACCACAAGGTGAATGCAAACTTCTTGAGCACACAAATGCCATGCGGTTCAAATATGTTTCATAATGTCATGGTAAATATTTGGGGTCCACTGATTCTTAACGCAACTTAGCCTGAAATTATCAGTAACTGTTTCAACACGAAATGCCACCACCCCCGATTCACCGCGTATCCGTGTACCTTCGCACAAAGATCGTTTATACGTTTTGAGCCCAAGCCCCACAACTTTAACTCTTTAATTCCGTTCATAATTAAAATCTCCTTTCAACTCCATTGAGCGTAAACCACCTCAATGGGTTAACAATTGAGATTCCGTGACTGCATTACAAAGAACATGTACCCAGCTAATCGCACTCACAATTATCCGCACGGATCATCGTCGTGGTCACGGCGTGAAAAATCAATTATGTAGCCTATGCCGTTGTAATCTAATACGGAATTTTTACAAAAATAGTATTATCGCTGTACTATAGAACCCGCTTAGCCCGTACTTTATCATTCCGTATTGCGAATTTTTACATATTACAAAGCCGTAGCGTTCGAGTACTATGAAAACATGAACAGATGAAACTGTCAGGCCCCCTTTTTCTCCACCAAATGCAAAGATTTTCCGGTCAAGTGAATCCCGGTATATAGATGGTTCGCCAAAAAAGATCATATAAGTCATTGCATGTCAATGTATTTTGCATATAAAGAGTTTTGGGCATATGTTGAGTTTCAATCTACAATGAAAGAAATACACTGATAGAAATACAGTCGAATACTATAGAACACAAAATATGTATTACAAAATTTGTAAATCACAAATTAACGCTGATATTACACAAATTGTATTCTATAGTATAGGCCCCTGGAGAGGAATATCGATTAGGAATTCGCCAGTTGAAACTTGATGGTCAAATAATAGAGATAATTGCACAATTTTTTTTTTTTAATTCCTTGAAATCCCCATGAATGATAATCTAACTTTTAAAAGTTATGAATCATCAATAGCAACAAAGATTTCTCATTCGCTGTACATGTCAATAACCGAGCCAGAAATATTCTACCCCATTCATGTCTGAAACCCATATATCTCACATTAACACTGTTTTTATTATATGTCATAGAAATTTTGGGGAATGCAAAATCCTGTAACAGATTAATGAGAAAACAGAAAAAGGCTTCACGCACAATTTGAATTGGTATGGGAAAATAAATAGAAACTCGACATACAAGAGAAAAAAACCCGTACAGTATTTAGTTCCCTTTTGCCATTTCATAACATTCCACAAAATGGAATTTATTAAAGTCAAATATACGTTCTAGTAAACACTCACATCAGATATCTATGTTTGTTTAATATGTACATATTGTTATACTTTTATGCACAGGTATTGGGCACAATTTTTTTTTTAATTTAATAAAAATCTCGGAAAGGTATCTATCTCATTTTTGATAGAGGTCAGCATTTTTCTCTACAAAAGCAACATTTTATTTTTTTCTTGACCTGTAATTGCAGCACTATGTGACCAAATAATCATAGTTTTTAAAAATATTTGGTTCGCCGTCGTATTTGAGATTAGTGAACATAGAAAAACATTTAAAGTTGATAAACCAAATTTATTTTGTTGGTACCCGATTCGTCCGTCCAATGAGTAATAACAAAATCAAACAATCCAACCCCTAAATCACCGAAATCTATACCTAATCATCAAACTAAATAGCCCTATTGTCAAACAGACGTTGTTTCACGAAGGACAGCTAATTTGGGTGTGGTACTCAACATACATCGAGTTTAATAACGATTTTTGTCTTCTTTTTTTTCCGTCAGTTTTACAGATTTATTTTCGCGAGAGGCCATTTTGGAAGTGCGAAACAAACTCAAGAAACGCTGCAGTAAATGACTCCAAAATAAAATAATTTTACATTGATAAAAAAAAATATTTTATCTATGGTGCATGGGTATTATATATCCACCGCATGATTTTTGTCATTACGAATGCCGGATATCAATTAAAAGAGAGATATTAAAATTAATTTAATAATGTTCAAGTTAGTTTCGCTTTCAGTTTTCCAAAATGGCCTCCCGCGAACAGAAATCTGAAAAACTGACTAAAAAAAGGACATAAATCGTTATTAAACTCCATGTATGTTGAGTACCACCACCAAATTATCTGTACTTCATGAAACAACGTCTGTTTGACAAGAGGGCTATTTAGTTCCATGATAATAGTATAGGTTTCGGTGATTTAGGGGTTGGATTAATTGATTTTTTGATTTTTCATTGGACGGACGTTTCGGGTACCAAAAAATAAATTTCATTGACAACTTCGAATGATTTTCTATGCTCGCTTGTTTAAAGTACGACGGAAAGCTAAACTTTAACCAAACATATGATTACTTGGGCACATAATGCTAGAATTCCAGATCAATTTTCTAAATATTTTGCTTTGTGAGGATGAATTTTGACCTCCTATTTTCACTATCAGCCTTGATACTTACCTTTAGATATTTTTATTAATTGTTTTTTTGTTTTTTTTTGCCAAATACCTGTGCTTTTATGTATACAGCTATGCCCTAAATAATCGACTCCTTAACCACATCATAATTATGGGTAAGTTTTCAGGATTTAGTCGGAAATATGGCTTGTTGCCATTCATCGGAAAGCTCTCACTAAGCCATATTTCCGACTAAATCCTGAAAAATTACCCATTATTCTGCTGTGGTTAAGGAGTCGATTATTTAGGGCATTACTGTAGTTATCTGATAAATAAATTAATTTGAATCTGAATCACATAAATCTTCAGTCGAGAACCGTGGAGTCGTCACTCGAAATAGAGCGCATGTTGAAATAAGCGCCATTACTTTGGAGGGTGCTGTCATCATCTAGAACCGACAGACGTTCTCCTGATCCATAGTTGACATTCTCATCATCCAAAATTTCCTTGCCATTCCTTTGCCGTTTCCTGCAAATCAAACCAGATTTACAGTTGTGCTTCGCGTAGATGAATAACTCGTCACATATTTGAGATATGAAGACAGAACATATTTCAATGTTGCATGGATTACTCAATAAATTTATGGTTACTAAATACCAGCTGATTATTGTATGTTTGATTTACCCGATGAGTAGTTACTTGATTACATGAATTTGTTTGTCGGGAGGTTTAAATGGCGGATGCGGCAGGTTCTGTCGGACTAGTTATATAGGCGGACATACGCGTGAACCCATAGGCCCGATTCGTCATCTCAGGTTTAAACCTGGTCTACGTAAACCTCTAGGTTTAAACCGCCGTGAGTCAGCAAAATCCGTGAATTAAACCCGCGACCGCAGGTCTAAGTGACGCATTCGTCATCTCTGGTTTAAACCTGGTCCAGCCAAACCAGCGGTTTAGCAGTAGTGTCTCTGTATCGTCGAGATAATTAATCGTACTTTCCTAATGCGGACGCCTCGTTTTATGGATTGCGAAAATCAATAATTACGACAGCAACCATATTTTGATTGAAAATTTATAAGCGAGAAGCACTCACACCTACACAGCAGTTTTTGTCAATTTCGATATTTTGTTTGCGTTTTATAAGCTTAAACTGGCAACTAAACCATCTAATTCGGTGGTCCAGCTAAACCAGCTTTACCGAGGCTAAACTTGAGATGACGAATCCGTCTTTTCTTCATCGCGGTTTAGAATTGTCAAACAATCAATCAAACAGGTTTTTTTTTGCTTGTGGCAATAAGCTATAAATTATCTCCAGTGAGAGCGTGTCTTAGTGGCGGCTGCCGACTGGTGTTATCGTGGCAGAGTTGATTCATTCGTACGCGAGCTTTGCTCAGATATAGACATGTTCCTTTATACATTATACCAGAAATTGTATTGATTTATGATTATACAGCAAAATGTGTTGACCATATCCAATAATACAGTGGATCAATATGCTTGTTATTGAAATTATCAATAATAACTCTGTCGTGATGAAATGAAAATTGGTCATCTCCAAATTGTTTTGTTGATTACTTGTAAGTCGAAGTTATATACTAATACTTAAAGGAGAGAGAATCCACTTTCGTTTTGTAACATCGTAACAATTATGTATATATTATCTATGTCAATGTATACCCCGCCTGTTATATTATGTATTATATTCTCAAACACTGTTTTTACAGTTTAATGGGAAATAAACATATTGAATTGAATTGAGTATGACTTTACAACTATCTTGTGGGTTTTTTTTGGCTTGTGGCAATCACAAATACTGGTGTTTTCTACGAATTCATTTGAATGGTTCAACGTTATAATGTTGACACCAAAACGATGACCAGATATGCTATTCACATAGCTTGCAATCCTAAACTTATATTGCTATATGAGTCAAATTTGATAACTTATTTTGATGTAGATCATGACACAAAGCTCTACATTGGCTCCGCCCATAAATTCCCATAATATTCCACCAGTTCAAAACCTGGGAACTTTTTGATTTTCTGCATGACGGAAAATTTATTACATTGAAAAAAAAAGCCACGCATGTAATATATTTCTTAATAAAAGCTGTGCCTCTGTATAGTTGCCCACTTCAAATAGTTCAGATGCCGCTTCTGGTATGTACTCATAAGCAAATTGCTTTTACTTGACTGACCTCTTGGTCCAGGATTGACTCGATTATGGAGCCTTTATTCAGCATCAGAGGGGCCTGCGGCCCTTTCGTGCGACAGGAGCCTGCGTCACATTTGCGCACATTTTGATCATTTGAACATTTTAATTAAAAAAAAAATTTAATTCAATTTAAACAAACAAATATTAATATAAATTTAAAAATATTGTTTCTCGTTACATACAACTTCTTGCTCAATTTAAAAAACACAATTGTTTTCATTTTGTTTAAAATTAAATTTTTCTTATTTTTAAATCAGTTTTAGAACAGTTGCGAACAGACAAACGGACATACAGATATACAGCTTCTATATCCTTTAATATATACATATATATACGACAAAACGCCCCCTTAGACCCGGTTTGGCTGGACCGCCAATGTAGGTTTAAACCAGGCTTAAACACGGAGGTTTAAACCGGGGATGACGAATCCGGCCATAGCATTTCTTTGATAAAATTAATGAACGCTCATTAAAGAGTATAGTTACTTGATTCACGCTAATTAAGTTAGCGGGAAACTATATAGCCGGTAATTTCGTTATACATGACAGCGTGGACAAGCTTCTGTTTAACAATTGACACGCGACCCGAACCGAGTTATAGCTTAGGGTGGAAATATACACACCTGGTTATATTAATTATTTTCTTTTTATGTTACATACATGTATACATGTTTTGTAAATTGGTTGTCGGCTCTACAGTGACTCATATTTATAATTTTTAGTTTGATGGTTTGGAGAGATAAAAAGTGTATGTCACAAGGAAGATAAAAAGTTTAAAAGAGACCGCAATCAGTTAGGAATTGCAGATCAGGAGAACATCGAGCAAAATAATACAAAACACAAAACTGAAATGAATAATAATTCATATGAGAATCATACTGAAGAAGATTTTCATGGCCGACATGTAACATTGATTTAGGCACAGGTGGTGGCAACCGCATCGCAACAGAGGGTACGGAAAAGTGTATTGCCTTCATTAATGTGTTTGGCTTGCAACATAAACTAAAATCGATGAGTTAAAAAGATTTTGTGGACAAACATGATATAATTGGTTTCTCAAACCGAAGGCAGACGATGCTGATCAAATAATTATTCCGAGGATATGAAGTATACTATAAAAATATGTGCCCATTGATGAGGCATAAGTCCGGCGGAATTGCAATATAATTTAGAACATATATGAAACGACAAATGAAGGCAGTATAGACAATCCCTGTAAATATATAGTTGTACCACTCAGTGATAATTATCTGTTCGGGACGTATGGGAAATCGTGTTAGCACGTAAGATAAAATTGAAAAACCGCTTTGAATGAAAGATTGTAGTTCTGTGACTGTCATTACAATAAACTGTGTTCCTGTTCGGCATTCACCAGCTGTCTCCGATGGAGAAGACCAATGTTTTATGGTTGACGCTAAAACTCATCAATTTCGCGCCTTCGTTTCCTTACTCGTCCACTCCTTCTCTTACTACATATGATTCGTACAATCAATTGCACAACGAACTAACACGATACTATTTACGACCAACTATATTCGTTATAATTGAGAAAAAAACTGAAATCTGGATATCTTCTGATCATCAGTTGATTCAGCATTTTAGGTACACTCCATCAAAACCAAAAACATACTTGTGGTGCCATCGTCTTGTTACATTTTATTATACAAAAAATAAACAGGACGGTGCTCGTATCCGCATCGGTATTCTGGTTAGTCGGGAACAGGCAACTAAGGGCGAAAGGAACACAGCAGATATACTATAATATATATTCTGGTGTCGTGTTCATTTGAAATGCTGGTGTATAAGCAAATCGTGCCATTTCGATAGAGAACGGTCGCTGGAATAAAACCTGGTATATTCAATGCACGTATGGCATTTGTTGATGTCACGTCCCACAACATGGACGTCCATGTATTCTGATTGGAATGAAGTTTACTGAAATTGCAGCTATTGTTTGTTATTTTTTTGTAATTCTTTGACCCCTTGTACACATGGCATACGAATAAATAACGCATGCACGAGCGTGTGCGTTTGTGCATGGGTCTATGTACATGACCATATGTGTGTATGTATATGTGTGTATACACATGTGTGTGTGCGCGTGTATGTATTCCAGAGTGTGTGTTCAAGGGTTTGTGTATGTGAGTAACTAAGGGCAGTTGTGGTTTGTACGTGTGTGTGCATTCATGTGTGGTGTACATGTACATAAGTTTGATTTTCTTCGAGTTAAATGTTTGTAAATACTAAATTTTCCTTGTTTTGTGTTCTTATTTATTGTCTGTCAAAATGTAAGCTCCCTGTTTACGGAGGAAATACAGGTATTTCTATATGCAGTAATGCTGGTATGAACATGTTGCAGAGTTATATGAAGTTGGCCCATATGATCCTTACCTGCTGTAAATGATCATAAGCAGGATTGCAATACCCAGTGCTACAGAAGCCAGGACAACGCCGACGATTACTGAGGTCGGAACATCCTGAAACAGGTGAAGAATATTAGATCATCCGTGCTCTTACTTTTATACATGTTAAGTGAACTCTTATTTAACATTTAGAAACCTGAAATTATCCAATTAAGCTCGCGTTTGATACATCCCGGTACGTTTTCTATATATGCTTTATTCTCTGATCAAATGTGACATGAGAAAACGAAAATTATATACAAAATATGAATAGAACGAAGAAATTTTGAATGTACAAAATATACAACGACCTCTCGGGTGTCATAATCAGCATCAAAATACGTCGAAAATAGACTAAAAATATTGTTCACAAAAGAATAGAAATCATACTGGACTTGTATTATCTGTTCATCTGTCTGGTTATATTTCTTGAATATCCCTCCAGATGACTATTCGAATGTATAATTTTATAACTGATGGGAGATTTTTTTAAACGGTTAAATGCTCGTAAACAGACTTTATATGCACTGAACTATTTACTCAAATCATGGACTCTCGAAAAACGTCACAATGGAACAATACAGGGCGCTCATTGTTAGTCTATTCCTTATATGGTTAAAACAAATAGCGTTTGTCTCACTTTTGTGCGAAATATTTAATACGGCATTTTTTCAGAATTTAAAACCTGTAGATCTGATGATATTATCCGCCCTCCTTCTAAATTACGTGTACATAATTTGGAGGTTCAAATAAGTCATGTCGGTAATAAGTTTCGACGTGTATATAAAAATAATCTCGTCCGGACTATTTAAAACCGCTCTTTACTTCAGAGAATTGGAACTAAGCTGGTATTTAAAGGTTCGCACTCAAGGCTTGGCCAGTTTGATATTAACCGAGATGTCAGTCAGTGGTAACTTACCAAGTGCTGATACTGTATATCTCGGCCGACATCAAACGGGTAGGGTTATCTATTCCGAAGGTTCATTATTCCGAAGGTTCGCTATTCCGAAGGTTCATTATTCCGAAGGTTCGCTATTCCGAAGGTTCGCTATTTCGAAGGTTCGCTATTCTGGGCGTATTTAACCAGAAATTAATGAAAATTTGCACCCCCACCACAAAAACACACGAGGAATGAAAAATACTATTACGCTAGTATTCACATATAGTACATTTATACACCCACTTCTGATTCCCAAATTGTCACAGATGTCGGTTATTAATAGCAAGAAGACAGTATCAGTTTATCGTTTAATATGGAAAGTTGAAAACACCATGACTGAAATAAACTACATTTAAGAGATATAGTTTTTTCCGAACTGGCAATTTGAAAGAAACATCAACATTAAAGGCCCACTAAATTTTCGAACCCCCAGATCACATATATAACATATATGCCATATTATATACCATTGGAAATAGGAAGCTCTCTAACACTGTATTATCAGCTTATCCGGTGTAATCAACTGTGAACATGTTGTTTTTGTTGAGTTAACGACGTGTTTTTGTGCTTTTAAAGGTTCATCTGGTTTTGTTGCGCAAAGTGTATTATTTTCAATAGAGGGGGAATAACTCTATATTTTAAAGATAGTGTTATTTCCCTTCAATTGAAAATACATTAGGTTGAATTATGTTGCATTCTGGGAGCCATACCGGGGGGATCTTTTTATGATTTAAGCTGTTTTCTACTTCTCTATGGACATCTTCTGACACAGACGTTACAATTCAATACAAATTCACAATTGCAGTTTGGTTGATCTCATACCCGTCTATTCAACGACATTCTGCTACGCATTATTCATTAAGAGTTATAGCCCCACTGTTTTAATCCGCCTTTAGCTGGCGTATTTTTGCCTCTAAGATTATTGAGATATAACGTCATACGTGATGACATTAAATCGTATGGAAACATAGCAATTACAAGTGTGGGCTGCCTGACGTGAATATGTTTTGTTTTGGGAAATAACGTCATACGTAATGACATTTAGTCTCAAGGAAACCCGCGAAGAAAAAAGTCACATTTATTGTTTCAATGTTTTAAGTTATTTCCTTCACAAAAAGAGTCTTCGTGATAAAGAACCCTCTCAATACTTTAGAATATAGAATTAAAATAAAAAAAATCTTCGGAATAGCGAACCTTCGGAATAGTGAACCTTCGGACTAGTGAACCTTCGGAATAGCGAACCTTCGGAATAGAGACATGTTCCCCATCAAACTAACCTGATAACCTCGTTATTAGTTAGACAAAAATATACGACAATACCATTGCTATCAATTCCGATTCATTGACAGCAGGTAGATTGTAATCGATATCACAATGTTTTAATCACATTAGATATTGACGAGTTGTTACTTTGTGTATGACCATGCCCATTATGGCCTGGCAGATATTTACGATTTCCATTGACATTAGGGAGCAAACTCAGTTTGAAATGGCATGGGGCCATTACTTCAAGTCAATATAGAAATTCTCGTTATATCTGAATATCACTGTGACTACGTCCCCCAAATGTATAAAGGCCCTTCGCTTGATAACGTCACAACAACTAGTTGGTAGGTTATCAGCCGAGTTTTGGTCTGATATCAGGTCGCTAATAGGTCGCCCAAGGCAAACGTGATATTTGATTAATAAGTGTATGTACACGTATGTACTTTGGATACAATGTTTCGGATATGTTGAGCATGGATTTGAAAACTACTGTTCGTGCAGTACATTCTTCAGAAATAAAGTACAAATCCTTCCAAATGATATCATTCTTAATATTATCAGTTTAATTGACAATGACAATTTTCGTATACTCGATCCTCCATACTCATGAAAACATAATAATATACCTTTGCATTTCGACTTCGTGTCATGTGAATATATAGTATATTGCAAAAAAATGGAGAAAATGCATTTTAAGTACTTATTTAAAGTATACATGCATAATTTTGTTCAATTAAAAAAAAATTCACAGCAGAAATATACAAAATACACGAGTGTCGCGAACCGAGTTTCACTGCTAACCTTTTTGTTTTCGTCGTTCGCTGCGTTCTTTTCGAACACTCCATCGTACTCTCGTGAATGGACAAGAGCGGCTACCTCTCCAGGTGTCTGTTTGTTGATGGCTTCCTTAACTTCACGTTGTGTCAGATGGCGTGATGTGTTACCAAGAGTCACATCGGCATACACACCAATAATGCCAACCCTATAATGAAATAATACAACAACTGTAATCACTAAAACTTGTTCAGAATGTTCAACGGTGAATATAGTCTAATATAGTATAATATCGTTTCTTGCAGGATCTTAGACACAGGAACATGGCTAGGGGGTCTCTGTTGTGGGGTATCCACTTTTAAGTTCTAACTTTAGACCCCTTAAACTAGACCGATGTTTCCAAGTTCGTAAAAGTAGATTTGCGACCCCTTGGGTTGGACACTTCCAACCGGTGGCGGATGATTTCCAATTGTTGGAAATGTCTAGCCCAACACCCCTAAAGGTTGGACATCTTTCAACTAATGGCAATTTAGTAAAAACATGTGTACGAAAGTGGGGAACTGTATGACTTTTGGTCTAAAAAAACACATTTTACACCAACTACTGGTTGTATAATCAAACTATCAGGCCAATTTCAAACCTTCTGGCCCGATTCATCATCTCAGGTTTAAACCTGGTCTACGTAAACCTCTTGGTTTAAACCACCGTGAGTCAGCAAAATCCGTGGTTTAAACCCGCGACCGCAGATCTAAGTGACGCATTCGTCGTCTCTGGTTTAAACCTGGTCCAACCAAACCAGTGGTTTAGCAGTAGTGTCTCTGTATCGCCGAGATAATTAATCGTACTTTCCTCACGCGGACCGTCTCGTTTTATTGATTGCGAAAATCAATAATTACGACAGCGACACTCTTTACGTGCTGTATATATAAACACATATTCGGTTCACACAAAGTGTGTTTTGTGAATAATATCGCATTCATACTATCATTATACTATACTATTAGTATATTGATGAGGAAATGTTCATAATTTAGTAACTTGTATTTCTAAATGATAACCTATAACCAAGGCTCTCCGTGACTTTAAGCAAGTGCAGAACATGTTGTAAATACCAATTACCCAAAACAATCAGTACTGTCAACATAAACCTTTTGATACTATCAGAGAGCATTTGACAATTTCCAGCATAATTTGGAACATACTTTTTGTTTTGAATAAAATCTTTTTAGGTCAACATGAATGCTGTACTCAAATTCCCATACAACTCATCAATACATATATACACTCTCCCACACAACCCACTCCCTCGCCCTATCTCCATATCCTTAATTAACCCTTTCAGTGCGAAGTCCGATTTTTGTATCAACCCTCTTAGAGCTCTTTCCATCACTGTATCACATTATTATAATCAATTAATTTGAAAAATGATCAAGGAAATATGGGTTGATACAAAAATCGGACTTGGCACTGAAAGGGTTAAGCATCAACGAAACTCACTTATCTGCGGTCTTCCCATCCTCCAGTCGCACTTTCACAACGACTTTCTGACCGAACACCTTCTCAAAGAATTTGGAAAGGCCGTTCTGTATGACTGCCTTCTTATCTGAGCTGTAATGGTCGTACAGGCATAGAGATGGTCCGGTAGTAGCGACACCTTTATCACAATTCAATACAGTCGGTTTCAATGTTGGCTTCATTGTTGATACTGTGGTCAATTTATCATGCTCGTAGGTTATTGTTGGGGTCAATCCAGATTTAGATGCTGTTGTTGAGGGCGACTTAGATAATACTTTGATGGTAGTATTCTTCATTGTTGTTGTTGTTGTTGTCACAGGATGCATTGTTGTCGCTTGTGATGATTTTGTCATCACCATACCAGCAGCTGTTGTGGTACTGATAGTAGTATAAAGAGTACTAGTTGAAGTTGGTGGTGGTTTAGTTGTTGTTGTTTTCATCGTAGTCGCACTAGTGGTTGTTGTGGTCGACATTTTTGTTACTCTGGTTGTTATTGCTGTAGTAGTTGTTGTTGTTGTACTAGTTGTTGTTGTTGTTGTTGTTGTCGTCGTCGTCGTCGATACTTGTGACTCACAGTGTTTACCTGAATATATGATAGTGTAATTAATTTTTAAAACAATTTATTCGTCTTGTTTGGTATAATTTTTTTTACATGTTATTACATCATACATTAATTATATAATGAAGGCTCACTGGTGAGCTGAGCATAATTATGCTGTTCATACTCCATTTCAGAATGGATTTAATTTGTTGCTATTTTTGTTATGTTATGTACATGGAAGGAGTGCGGGTGGTGTGTGGCTTAAATAATGCAACGGTATCTATGCGTGAGATTAAAACTATGTAAATATATACTGCGTGTTATACCACTTCTTATTCGTGTATTCTTATTCGTATATATATATATATATATATATGAAATATTAATACTTCTTTTGTGGTCGTGTTTTCTATTTGTATATATGGCAAATCTTCGTCGTTGTATTTGATAACTTTTCACTATATATATGGAGGAAAATAAAGACACGCACATATATATATATATTCTACACTTCGGTGGCCAAATCTTTCAGATTATTATATTTAACGCGCCAACATGCGGGGTGCTTAAATACACACGTACCACTCTTGTATGGAGTCAATTTGGTATACGCACACACACTCTCCCTGATTCGAGTCATTTCGATTATTTGGGAAAGTATACTTAGTAGTTTACAAAACAATATACACGTACCTGTATATGGCGGTTTACAGTGGCAGACGAATTCAGTCCCATCGGGCTCGCAGTTCCCGTCGTGAGCGCAAGGTTTTTGGTCGCATGCTGTTACTTTGTGACCGCATTTCGGACCATTGAAGCCTTCTTTACACACGCAGATAAAACCTGTCGCGGTCGACTTGCAAACCCTACTAACAGGACATAGCTCGCCAGAGCAGAAATCAGTTTTAGTTTCACATCTTCGCCCCAAATACCCATGAGCACACTGGCACCGAAAGCCGGCCATTCCGTCCACACACGAACCGTTATGAAGGCAAGGACGAGAAGCACAAAAGTTTATCTTGTGTTCACACCTCGTACCGTTGTACGGTAGTACACAGTGGCAGCTATACCCGGTATTTTCACTGGTACATGTCCCATGATTCAGACACGGATTTGAGTCACAAAAGTTTATCTTGTGTTCACATCTCGTTCCGTTGTATGGGAGAACGCATGTGCATGTAAATCCACCATCACCACTGACACACTTCCCGTGATTCATACACGGATTTGAGTTACAGAAATCTATTTTATGTTCGCAGTTCGTGCCGTTGTATGGAAGAACGCATGTACAACTATATCCATTATCACCACTGATGCACTTCCCGTGATTCAAACATGGACCCGGAACACAGAAGTTTATATTGTGTTCACATCTCGTTCCGTTGTACGGTAGTACACAGTGGCAGCTATACCCGGTGTCTTCACTGGTACATGTCCCATGATTCAGACACGGATTTGAGTCACAAAAGTTTATCTTGTATTCACACCTCGTACCGTTGTACGGTAGTACACAGTGGCAGCTATACCCGGTACCTTCACTGGTACATGTCCCACGATTCAGACACGGATTTGATTCACAAAAGTTTATCCTTTGTTCACATCTCGTTCCGTTGTATGGGAGAACGCATGTGCATGTAAATCCACTATCAACACTGACACACTTTCCGTGGTTGAGACACGGATTTGAGTCACAAAAGTTTATCTTGTGTTCACATATCGTTCCGTTGTATGGGAGAACGCATGTGCATGTAAAT
This sequence comes from Siphonodentalium dalli, assembly GCA_032622095.1. Classification (NCBI taxonomy): domain Eukaryota; kingdom Metazoa; phylum Mollusca; class Scaphopoda; order Gadilida; family Siphonodentaliidae; genus Siphonodentalium; species Siphonodentalium dalli. Next base: position 195,391,516 of record CP136064.1, read on the forward strand.
CCACCACCACCACTGACACACTTCCCGTGATTCATACACGGATTTGAGTCACAGAAATCTATTTTATGTTCACAGTTCGTGCCGTTGTATGGAAGAACGCATGTACAACTATATCCATTATCACCGCTGATGCACTTCCCGTGATTCAAACATGGACCCGGAACACAGAAGTCTATCTTGTTTTCACATCTCGTTCCGTTGTATGGGAGGACGCATGTGCATGTAAATCCACCATCACCGCTGACACACTTCCCGTGGTTCAGGCACGGATTTGAGTCACAAAAGTTTATCTTGTGTTCACATCTCGTTCCGTTGTATGGGAGAACGCATGTGCATGTAAATCCACCATCACCGCCGACACACTTCCCGTGGTTCATACACGGATTCGAGTCACATAAATTTATTTTATGTGCACAGTTCGTGCCGTTGTATGGGAGGACACATGTGCATGCAAATCCACCATCACCACTGACACACTTCCCATGGTTCAGACACGGATTTGAGTCACAGAAGTTTATCTTGTGTTCGCATCTCGTTCCGTTGTATGGGAGAACGCATGTGCAATCATATCCACTATCGCCACCAACACATGTACCATGATTCATACACGGATTCGAGACACAGAAATCTATTTTATGTTCACATTTCGTGCCGTTGTATGGAAGAACGCATGTACAACTATATCCATTATCACCACTGATGCACTTCCCGTGATTCAAACATGGACTTGGAACACAGAAGTCTATCTTGTGTTCACATCTCGTTCCGTTGTATGGGAGAACGCATGTGCATGTAAATCCACCACTAACGCTGACACACTTCCCGTGGTTCAGACACGGATTTGAGTCACAGAAGTTTATATTGTGTTCACATCTCGTTCCGTTGTATGGGAGAACGCATGCGCATGTAAATCCACCATCACCGCTGACACACTTTCCGTGGTTCATACACGGATTTGAGTCACATAAATCTATTTTATGTTCACAGTTCGTGCCGTTGTATGGAAGAACGCATGTACAACTATATCCATTATCACCGCTGATGCACTTCCCGTGATTCAAACATGGATCCGGAACACAGAAGTCTATCTTGTTTTCACATCTCGTTCCGTTGTATGGGAGGACGCATGTGCATGTAAATCCACGATCACCGCTGACACACTTCCCGTGGTTCAGGCACGGATTTGAGTCACAAAAGTTTATCTTGTGTTCACATCTCGTTCCGTTGTATGGGAGAACGCATGTGCATGTAAATCCACCATCACCGCCGACACACTTCCCGTGGTTCATACACGGATTCGAGTCACATAAATTTATTTTATGTGCACAGTTCGTGCCGTTGTATGGGAGGACACATGTGCATGCAAATCCACCATCACCACTGACACACTTCCCATGGTTCAGACACGGATTTGAGTCACAGAAGTTTATCTTGTGTTCGCATCTCGTTCCGTTGTATGGGAGAACGCATGTGCAATCATATCCACTATCGCCATCAACACATGTACCATGATTCAAACACGGATTCGAGACACAGAAATCTATTTTATGTTCACATTTCGTGCCGTTGTATGGAAGAACGCATGTACAACTATATCCATTATCACCACTGATGCACTTCCCGTGATTCAAACATGGACTTGGAACACAGAAGTCTATCTTGTGTTCACATCTCGTTCCGTTGTATGGGAGAACGCATGTGCATGTAAATCCACCACTAACGCTGACACACTTCCCGTGGTTCAGACACGGATTTGAGTCACAGAAGTTTATATCGTGTTCACATCTCGTTCCGTTGTATGGGAGAACGCATGCGCATGTAAATCCACCATCACCGCTGACACACTTTCCGTGGTTCATACACGGATTTGAGTCACAGAAATCTATTTTATGTTCACAGTTCGTGCCGTTGTATGGAAGAACGCATGTACAAAAATATCCATTATCACCGCTGATACACTTCCCGTGATTCAAACATGAACTTGGAACACAGAAGTCTATCTTGTTTTCACATCTCGTTCCGTTGTATGGGAGAACGCATGTGCATGTAAATCCACCATCACCACTGACACACTTCCCGTGGTTCAGACACGGATTTGAGTCACAGAAGTTTATCTTGTGTTCGCATCTCGTTCCGTTGTATGGGAGAACGCATGTGCAATCATATCCACTATCGCCACCAACACATGTACCATGATTCAAACAAGGATTCGAGACACAGAAATCTATTTTATGTTCACATTTCGTGCCGTTGTATGGAAGAACGCATGTACAACTATATACATTATCACCGCTGAAGCACTTCCCGTGATTCAAACATGGACTTGGAACACAGAAGTCTATCTTGTGTTCACATCTCGTTCCGTTGTATGGGAGAACGCATGTGCATGTAAATCCACCATCACCGCTGACACACTTCCCATGGTTCAGACACGGATTTGAGTCACAGAAGTTTATATTGTGTTCACATCTCGTTCCGTTGTATGGGAGAACGCATGTGCATGTAAATCCACCATCACCGCTGACACACTTTCCGTGGTTCATACACGGATTTGAGTCACATAAATCTATTTTATGTTCACAGTTCGTGCCGTTGTATGGAAGAACGCATGTACAACTATATCCATTATCACCGCTGATACAATTCCCGTGATTCAAACATGAACTTGGAACACAGAAGTCTATCTTGTTTTCACATCTCGTTCCGTTGTATGGGAGAACGCATGTGCATGTAAATCCACCATCACAACTGACACACTTCCCGTGGTTCAGACACGGATTTGAGTCACAGAAGTTTATCTTGTGTTCGCATCTCGTTCCGTTGTATGGGAGAACGCATGTGCAATCATATCCACTATCGCCACCAACACATGTACCATGATTCAAACAAGGATTCGAGACACAGAAATCTATTTTATGTTCACAGTTCGTGCCGTTGTATGGAAGAACGCATGTACAACTATATCCATTATCACCACTGATGCACTTCCCGTGATTCAAACATGGACTTGGAACACAGAAGTCTATCTTGTGTTCACATCTCATTCCGTTGTATGGGAGAACGCATGTGCATGTAAATCCACCACTAACGCTGACACACTTCCCGTGGTTCAGACACGGATTTGAGTAACAGAAGTTTATATTGTGTTCACATCTCGTTCCGTTGTATGGGAGAACGCATGTGCATGTAAATCCACCATCACCGCTGACACACTTCCCTTGGTTCATACACGGATTTGAGTCACAGAAATCTATTTTATGTTCACAGTTCGTGCCATTGTATGGAAGAACGCATGTACAACTATATCCTTTATCACCGCTGATGCACTTCCCGTGATTCAAACATGGACCCGGAACACAGAAGTCTATCTTGTTTTCACATGTCGTTCCGTTGTATTGTAGATCACATTTGCATACATATCCGCTATCACCAGTGGTACACGTCCCATGATGCAAGCATGGATTCGAGTCACAAAAATCTATTCTATTTTCACATCGAGTGCCATTATAAGGAAGAACACATCGGCATGCATATTCTGTACCACGACTAATACATGTACCATGATGTTGGCATGGATTCGAGTCGCAAAAGTCTATCTCGTGTTCACAAAATGTGCCATTATAAGGAAGAACACACTGGCATGTATATCCTGTATTACCACTGACACATGTCCCAAGATTCAAACACGGATTCGGTTCACATAAGTCTATCTTATGTTCACATGTCGTACCATTGTAGGAAAGTGCACATTTGCATGTATATCCATTTTGACCATCAAGACATGTCGCATGATTCAAACACGGATTCTGTTCACAGAAGTCTATCTTGTGTTCACATCTCGGACCTTTATAGGAAAGTGAACAATAGCATGTATATCCATTTTGACCATCAACACATATCGTATTATTCAAACACGGATTCGGATTACAGAAGTCTATCTTGTGTTCACATCTCGTACCGTTATAAGAAAGTGCACATTTGCATGTATATTCATTTTGACCTTCAACACATGTCGTAAGATTCAAACACGGATTCGGGTAACAGAAGCCTATCTTATGTTCACATGTCGTACCGGTGTAGGGAAGTGCACATTTGCATGTATATCCATTTTGACCACCAACACATGTCCCATAATTCGAACACGGATTCGGTTCACAGAAGTCTATCTTGTGTTCACATCTCGTACCGTTATATGAAAGTGCACATTTGCATGTATATCCATTTTGACCACCAACACATGTCCCATAATTCGAACACGGATTCGGTTCACAGAAGTCTATCTTGTGTTCACATCTCGTACCGTTATATGAAAGTGCACATTTGCATGTATATCCATTTTGACCACCAACACATGTCCCATTATTCAAACACTGATTCGGTTCACAGAAGTCTATCCTGTGTTCACATCTCGTACCGTTATAGGGAAGTGCACATTTGCATGTATATCCATTTTGACCACCAACACATGTCCCATAATTCGAACACGGATTCGGTTCACAGAAGTCTATCTTGTGTTCACATCTCGTACCGTTATAGGAAAGTGAACAATGGCATGTATATCCATTTTGACCACCAACACATGTCCCATTATTCAAACACTTATTCGGTTCACAGAAGTCTATTTTGTGTTCACATCTCGTACCGTTATAGGAAAGTGCACATTTGCATGTATATCCATTTTGACCACCAACACATGTCCCATTATTCAAACACGGATTTTGGTCACAAAAGTCTAGCTTATGGTCACATATCGTTCCGTTGTATGGAGGAACACACTGGCATTCATATGCCGTGTTGCCACTCACACATTTCCCTTCATGCAAACAAGGATTGGAAACACAGAAATCTATCTTGTGTTCACAGCGCGTTCCGTTGTAGCCATCGCTGCATAAACACTCCAACTGTCCTGTGTCAGTCTCAGCACAAATTCCGTTCTTTGTGCAGAATGTGTCCGTACAAGTCATAGGCGATGTCTGGGTTGTCGTTGCACTTTTTGTTAAGCAGGTAAATCCGTGATCCCCGTTGATGCATTTAGTTCCGTTGCTGCAGTTGTTCTGTGCACAGAAATCTCTTATCTCGCCGCAGTTGGCGCCAATGTACCCTAAGTAAAAAGAAATGAATTTGTCACCTGAGTCCATGTGTGCAATGCGAGCTTAAATAGCGACCAAGCCATCGTTCACATTACAGTCATCATATTATCCCAAGGGCTAGCGTATACCCATGGTAACAGCATAGTAAAATGCTGATTACAATATATGCGGGTAAATTATATATTACTACGTAATTCAAGGTACTTTACTATGCTCGCACTATTACATAATATTACAATATTACCACAATGTCAAGGTAAATAGACATTTACCATGGAAAAAAATGTACCACCGTGTTATCATTGTTGGTAAATTATCGTTTATCATGGTAAGATCAACGTTTACCATGGTACGATCATAGTAAAATGTTGGTTACGACGGTAATTTATATTACTATGTGAACCAAGGTACTTTACTATGCTCTCATCTTACATAACTATTACATAATATGTTAAACGATCATAAATATACGATAATAGCATAGTGTGTTTTGAGATGTGTTTTATCTCAACTCGTTAGAAGTATGATTTTTCGCGAGGCTCTCAAAACACACTATGCTATATTTGTATTTATCTTATGCCAACTGACACTATCATTTTTGGTCAAATTAAGCCTAATTTATGACAGTTTTCAGACAAAATCAACCTACATTTTGGTTATTTCGAAGAGCAATTCCCGTTACGCATGAATACGCAGTTACAGTACATGTGATGAGGTCGCGAATTTGTGTAACATTGGGGTGATTTGTCAGCAACAAACAAGATATAAGTCCTGATTTAATATGAACCCATGTACAGAAATCGGAACAGTGAATTCTTTCAATAACATATCAATGTTCTCAGACAAAAAGCAAAGACATTCAAACTGTTACAGTTCAGAATTCGTTAGATTGAAAATAACCATGCAAGTTCTGAGAAAAGTGTACATCGTACATTTTACAAATTTGGTGCGGTGAAAGCTGTCTAAAATGACGGGAACAGAATAGTGAAAGCTTAAAATTTAGTCCTATTACGGACATGTGATCATGTTTCATCGAATGTGTAGCTACATTACTATTTTATTCCACTTGTATGCATTAATTTATTCGTTTAAACCATTCGAAACGCTGAAGTAAATGTGACCCAATTTAGAGGCGAGAGTTTTTGTTGATACGTCGCCAAGGCAGCAACGTCGTGAGGTGAAAGGTCACATTGTGCATAGTCCTTTCTTGGAGTTTAATACACATATGTAAGATATCACTAATATTTAATACAAAGTATAACATCAAACCGGTATAAGATAATACCATGGTAAATATACATTTACCATGGTAAGGTTCCACATACCATGCACTACAATACCAAGATAAATTTCAATTTACAATGGTAATACTAGGGTAAGTTTTATTTCATTAGGGTCAATCAAGGTATTCCAGATAAAATAGCACCATGGCAATCTAACATGGTACTACTATGGTACTGTCAAGGTGCTACCATATTACCATGGTAGTGTGATACTACTTTGGTACTACAGTGGTACTACCATGGTTCTAACATGCTACTACCACATATCTCTACTAGGGTACTACCCTGTTAAATTGATATTTACCATGGTACTATACCATGGCACTATACTAAAGTACTCTAACATGTTATAGATGGAACTGTCATGGTAGTATGGTACTACCATGGTACTACCATCGTGAAGTGATATTTAACATGGTACTACCATGGTCCCATGTAACTGTACTAGGGTACTCTACCATGTTACCTTTGATGCCGTTGTGTCTTGGTCATATTAGACAAGACTATTATACTATATTGTATCTCACGTGACTTTGTTATTGAAATCAAGCTTTCAGATTGGTTGGCTACTCGACTCTATTAGTCGTAGTTGTATACTACGCCTTCAAGTCTCTCCCATCGTGCACTATGCATATGTAGTTTTGACTACTAAAAATAGTAACGAACACTACATCAAACTTTGTTCTGAAACTACTTGTTATTTCGCCGCTGATCCAAATTAAAGCTTCAGTAAGGCGAACATCAATTGTCTGAACTCAGTAAAAGTTGAAAATTTCTGCATTTGTTCGATACAATATAATAATTAGAGCATGACTTGTCGTGAAATACGCCGATATAGTGCATAGTGTGGTTGTGTAGTTCACTCCGCTTCGCGTCGTGAACTACACAACCTCACTATGCACTATATCGGCGTATTTCACTCCAAGCCATGCTCTATTTATTAAATATATGTAGACCAGACAGGTCTTCTCGGTCCACAATAGATTGTGATATTGGATGCGTTGGTGTTGTTTTGGACACTCTTCTGTAACAGACTTTCATTAAAAAGACATGCTACATTTACACGTGGAGTCCGGGCATTCACATGACATCCTGAATGTGGTTAATGATCTGTCATGTCCATTAATCTGCCTTCAAGATGATATTTCACTTACTTCATAGAAAAGGGTAAAGTGACGGTAAGATCGTTTAATATGTTGTTTACGAAAACATTTCTGATATTGTCAAAATCGAAATTCTCTGAAAAGCCAGGGTAAATTATAAATTTCGCTGCTTTGACATTCAACGGACCTCTGATATAAGCATGTTTGATATATCATGTTTGGGAAAGGCTGCTATTTATGTCCATATACACAAATCGTCATTTGACCTAATTCAAAGACTTACAACCAAGATAACCTCCACCCACGATTATGTTCGCGCAAAGTATGGTATATAAGAGTAACGGGACGGGACCGTCCAAAACATCATCAACCCAACCTATATATCCCAAGCTGTTGTGGATCGAGAAGAATTGATCTTCTATACAATTATGTTGCAGTTGATGCTACCATGGTAATACCAATTGTGTAATGTCTTTTGTCGTAGTAGCACCATGATTGCATTGTACATTGCACTAAGGTATTTGATCATGCTACAGTTATCATATAACATCGCACATGTATATCGTACTACCACTATGGTGATATTGTGCTACCTTCGCTGATTTACCACACTTATATTACTACCGTATAACATAGCTAACATAACAACATGCTAATACAATTAGATCACTTGTGTCAGGAAATATGAAACATCCCTTATAAAAAGTACCATAGTACTACCATATGGTATAGAATGGTATTACCTCAACTCATTCAAAATCGCAGGATGCGTTATTAGCGGCCGCATAACATTACTACTGCAGGGAAAGTAGAACCATCGATCTATAATTACAACCCATCTCTAACTGGAACCAACCCATATAAAGAGCACAACGCTTTACCATTGTACTTTGGTACTTTACCATGGTACGTTACCATGGTATTAACATGAGCGATAACTCTATTTTTACAATAGCACATTACGCAGATGAGGCGTTTTCTGTCTCTTTTTCTGAGAAGAAAATCATAATTTGTTAGTTAATCAGTTAAACAATTGTATCCGGTGTCATACTAAAAAATTTACAGAATGGGACAAGAATATTGTAATAACTAAGAAGACTAAGTCATGAAGAGTTTAAAACCTTAGGTAATCACGTCTCAGGATAGACCTCTAATCTGCTGTCTTAAATTTTAAAGCCTTTAATCTAAAATCGTACCTTGGTACTACCATAGTAAAGTACTACCATGGTACACTACCATGTTATTTTAATAGTATACCATGATAAAAAGCATGCTACATTTCACCATGGTAAAAAAAAAACCATGGTAAATTGCACAATAAAATTTACCATGCGGTCAAATTACCACGGTAAACTTTACCATGGTATTTAGCATGGCAACAACGTGGTACTTTTTATATGGGTAAACCCGAATTCTTTAGTTCAATCGCGTACGATATTCAAAGTCGTACGAGTCGGACATGTAGAATTGTTTATCTGGCGGATTTTACAGATGGTCACCATGCATATGATTTTGCCATAAGTATGTAGATGAATAGTAGATAGGAGTCATTCTTTGGATAAAATGTTTGATGTGGACCCGAAATATATCTTGTTTGGTTTCCGTATTGACTGATAGATAAACTGGACATCTTTCGCAAAAATGAACTACTATTTATAAGAATTACGAGTAGTGTAGCGCGCCAATAGAATCTTATATTTTTTATTGTTCGTAGTCAAGTCGTGAAGTCAAATGAAGACGTCGCTACAAACGATGAATTACTACTGATAACAATTACGAATAGTGCATCACATCACTAGAAATTGCGCTCTTTTTATCTGTTGTCGTTTTGGCAAATCCGTAATTACGATTACGGTTTCGAGAAGCCAAGCCAGCCCTCGTGCGCGTTATATGGTATTATATTCAAAAATATTGTGAGTGCTGTCGTTTTCATGTGTAATAAATCGCAAGGAAAGTGAGCATAAAACACAAGGTCACTATTTTTGTTTCACGTAGAGAACACTAGAAACGTTCAACATGGCGGTCGACCTTTCTGGCACAGTCGGTATTAGAGCCAGATTGGTTTTTATGCGTTGTGTTACCGTGAAATATAACTGACTTCCATTGCAGTTGGCTTTGGTCTATTGGAATATTAAATTTCATTATGTTATATTTAAAGCCACGTTGCGGTTTGAGCTCCAAATTAAACCTAATAATATTAGCTTTTGAATTGTTACCGGTATCGAAATAGTTCGATGAATACCTGAACGACCTTTTTATGAGCAGCATATGTCACAGAAAGAAGTCAAAAAATACAAGTTCCAATACAATGTGAGAGCTTGGTATACAAACGCTGCCATTTTCATGCATCGGAATTCTGTTCGGAGTTCTGACAAACTTAGATGGACTTCCGCTTCATTCTGTGGTTATTTATGCATGTTGTGAGCATGTGTATGTGGCTATTTAACGGACACATTTGAAACTATCTCAGAAATTAGTTAGATCTTTGTCTATACAATCTATCACTCAGTCACACTGAATGCGTTATATATAGGGCAGAAGGGTATGTTCAAATACGATCCACTGAAAAATGATTTAAAACATAGATTGTGACAATGCTTAAATGTCAATGTCTCTTTTCCAACAAAAAATCATTTCTTGTGGCATTAAGAAACAGAAGATAGTGGTGGCGCGTTCTGACATTTTTTTCTCCTCTAGTATTGTCTATAACTATGGAATCATCATTCGTGGCATTGGACGGTGGTAACATAATTATAATAAAGCATTCTTCCGTCAAACTGGCAAAATATCATTTTCTGCTCAAACTTCTTACATTTCTATACATTTGGTCACGTACGAGTAGGCTAATGTGTGGTTTCCTTGGAGGCATGGTATTTTCATTTTGAATTTTATCGGGAAATGTGAAGATCAATCTCGATTTAACCCAGTTAACATGAGTCGCTGCATGAATACTTCGTTTACCTGCGGAGCACTCCTTGCTGCCTGTTGTAGTATTACACATATAGTGACCACCATTAGAATTTATTTGGTCACAGAACACGCCACAGTCGCTGCCGAAATAGTTGTTGTCACAGACGACTTGTGTTGAAATGTCAAGTCTGAAATAAAACGTGATAAGAATTAAAAGATGCAAACAAATCATCTATATACATATCGTTATTTTTGCTGAATCGCAAAGTGAAATGTTCCGAAATAGAAACTATATACGGCTCGTAATCAGGCCCACTATCATATGCTCTAAAATATCTGAGAATTAAAAAGTCCACAGGACCCGATAAAATTAGAAATTATTTTCTCAAAAATGAAAACATTCCCGTCAATATTACGGGGAAATCACCCGTGAAATTGGACAATATTCTCAAAAATTGGTCTAAATTATCAGAAACGGTGGAATTTAACGTGATCCGAGAAGAAACTACCACCATAAGCAACACATCCTCGATTCCACAGACGATAGCTCGTGCTAAGAAGTTGTTGTTAGTTTTATATTTGATTTAATTTTGTTTTCTGGCGTTGATACATCATTATAATATAATGTGATGCATACAGTTAGTTTCAAGCAATAGGCCTACGCTTTAGTGTTACCCGTTATTTCGCCGGTAAATACCAGGATGTCTAACTTTTATATCAACCAATATGTCTGGCTGTCTGCTGCCGTATATTACGAAATCTTAAACCTGTTCGATTGTAATTCATCTCTAAGTTATCACCAAATCATCACATTGGCGACAGGGATTAAAATATATCGAAATTACAAGCATGATACCAGGTTGTCCAGGGTTCGATCCGATTCCTGATGCAGGTGCTGTCGGTATACGATGGGGAAAATGGTCGCGAGATTATTCATGGAAGCATTTCGTGACATTGGCAAAGGTACATGTATATGACATTGAAACATTTCAACAAAGCGAAAACCGAGATATTTGCTATATACCAAACCTACCAAAGACATTGAATCTTCACAAGATGTCAACTACGTGTCACAAAACCAGAAACAAATCGAACCAAATCCCAGAATACACACCAACCCCCATCGAAGTATAAACGTCATAAACGCTGTGGTTTATGTGGTGACAATTATCCACACACAGGTGGTAAAACAGCTTGTCATGCATATGGTAAACAGTGTACGGCATGTTCGTGTTTCAACCATTTTCAGAACATTTGCATGTCAAATGACCGACCACATGACGACCGACATCTTTGTGAAAATCAACCGACACGGTGATCGTAATCACAAACAGAACGTTGGGACGCTGAGAACTAAAATGGGAAATTTCGATGATCAGCTAATCCGACAAAAGTGATGCAGAATATGTTTTATCTATGAACACCACAAAACAACCGATGTTATTGTTTGACATAAATGGAACTGTGACCAAACTGGTATCTTACTCAGGTGCTGGCATACATGTGGTCGATGAACGTGACTTTAAGAACCTGTCTCCACAACCAACTCTTAAGAAATCAGGCCCTAAGATATTCCCGTATGGATCAACACAACCCATGAGTACGCTTGCACAATTTATGGCTAAACTGAAATTTTGTGACAGAATTCTCAGTTTTCACACTGTCTCCGGGAAGTGTGGTTCACTCCTATTGACTCGACAAACAAGCTCAGACTGAAAACATTTGCTCAAAATGTTAACTCTGTATCAACTGACACATGTAACATCATAAGTTCCCTGACACAGGAGTATGAACATTTATTTCGCTGTGGGTATTGCTGCTAAAATAGTCACATCCGCTAAAACCGACACGAACAGAAAGAATATTATATAATAGACATATTTTGTTCTTATACCAATCATAAATATCGCGTTTACATAAATATTTGTTTATAGACAAACACTCGGAATACCGGATCGTCCAATGAAAATTTTCCGTTGCGCTGTGGAAGGCGAGATCAAAGCGCCATCAACAATCGCATTCAAATCAAACCAAATTTTATATTAATCTACCTATTCTACCCGCTGTCAGTTCAAAATCCAGCTAATCCACGTCACTTCATGATTGGGAAATGATCAGACAGAATATGTGTACATAATATAATTGTTCTTACCAAGATATGAATATTTGTCAATCCAGTTAGTATTTTCTCCTAACCTACACTGAAAAAACAGAGTCGGGTTGACATGTTTAACTTTGCGTGTAGGTGTTTATTTTCTATACACCGCGTATAGATAGTAAACATATCGTTTAGGTTTTGTGTGTAGATGTTTATTGCAATATGTTTAGGTATATGGTCTTTAGTTTCCAATGTGTATGCAACTATCAGGGCAGATCACATGTTTATAGTTTAATATATAAGTATATCGGCCAGACTGAGTTTTGTGAAGTATATGTATAACACATTTATATAATTTCAATTTTTCAAGAGGCGCTATAACATTAAAACACTGACTGTTTGTGTGGAATAAACGTGGTTTTTAGGTTTCACATGTTGGTCTAAACGTGGTGTTTAGGTCTGACGTCTCACAAAACGTGTTAATTTGGCAAACCAAAGCGAGTCTCTTTGTTTAACAACATCTAACATGCATGTCTTGTGTAGTCGGCGATTGTGAAAATCGATATAACCCGAAAGTGAAAGTTTCATAACATCGAACGCCAAACACGGAACCGCGAAAAACAAAATGTGGATTAATGAAATTCGAAGTGTTTGTAACAATAATCTATCGAAGACATGGATTCCTGGAGATGAGGACATAGTCTGCGGTTTGCATTTCATAACAGGTAAATACTATATTTATATTTAATCAGGAATCTATTCAACCGAGTCAATGCCGAGAAAGATATCCCATATAATTTGCCCATTAATAGTACCATTATATGGGAGCTATTACTAATCCGAAATTGTGTAACATTTTACGGCCTTTCCTTTCTTCGTGCCATTGTTTACATTCCGGCTACCCACATAGAAGCGAATCAAACGTCGCCTCTTCAAACGAATTTGGTGAAATTGAACCGGGGACACTCAATAATGTTGCATTCGTCGCAAAACATAAATCGCAGGGTCGTACTGATGAGGGGGTGGGCTCTGGAATGTGACACTTGTTTTCCTTTTTCAAATTAGTTACAACTTTCCAATTGAGATTTTGCAGAACAAAAAAAATGAAGGTTGCCTTTTTAATATCGGTTTTAATATTTGAATTACAGTTGTCAAGAAATGAATTAATTAGCTACATGTATGGAAGATCGGGTTTCATGTATCCATTGTTAACCCTTTCATATCATTTTCCCTTACAGGCAGCAGGCACGATGATCCCACTCATCCAGAGTATGTACCATCGTAAGAAATGTGGCACTCCAAAATGAGCCTGGCAACACATGAATCGAAGATTGGCCGTGAGAAGAGGCACAGAAAAAGGAACTCAGCCAAAATATTGATATATGACGAAGCAGAAGCTGCACATCCTCATCTGATAACACAACAGTCTCAACAGATGACCAGCAAGTTGAAGGTATTTTGAATGTACGACACCTACTGTACTGGTACAAGTACTGGTATTCGAAAATGACTTTACAAATGACACAATAGCTATTAATTTATACGCAGCATTTCCTTATTCGGTGGAAAATAATAATAAATTAACTATTGGCACAAAGCATGAATTGTGAATGAAATGTCTTCTGAGTTCGTTGTGAATTAATAACCAACCACAAAATTATATTACTATAAATAATAAAAGTAAGCTGACTTCTGAATCTATTATTTTTCAAGTATCCATGACATTTATATTAAGAATATGGTGTCTCTCTCAAAAAAGGACACAAAATTACACAAGGAGAGTAAACTATCTTCGATAGGAGAGAGATCAGCTCAAGGCAGAAAACATCAAAATGAAGTTTGGAGTTAATCACCGATGACGCCAAAACAATATTTTTCACCGGTCTGCCATCTTTTGGAGTATTCCTCTGGCTGGTGAAATTGTGTGATTGTGTTCTACCATATTCAAACGTTATTACCGATCAGGAAGTTATGATGATCATTCTTATGTGCAATATTGGTACACTGAGCGCATACTCTATAGCTGGGTCCGTAAGCTAGATAATGATGCAGTGTGTTTTTTTTTTTGCAAATATTTCCTGTCAAACTCGATCGACCCACCTCAAAAAAGTTTTTTTTTTTTTAAATGACTTATTTTAAAACAATTAGAACACATCTCTCATGTTGTGAATTTGTAAGCGTGAACATGTGTTGTTATAGTACTATAGCATACATTAGTTATAGAGGATAATGATTTTCCCTTCAAATTTATAGTTTGAAATTGAGATTTTTTCAAAATTAATGAATTTAACATTCTTACAGCTGTTACACTTTACTGGTATGCATGTCACATTGTGTGAATTACTAGTCCGTGCATGACACAATGTGTAATTCATGTGTATAGAGAGGAACTTTTCTTTGTCTTGTCAAAATGGTGCACTGAAAATAAATAAAAAAATCAAATCCCCACGCACTCTAATTTTCCAAGAAAATCTGATAATCTAGATATTTATTTTATGGTGTAATAACAACAATTTAATAACTTGGAGCTAAAGTTTCAATTTTGGAATTTGGTGGTTCTTTTCTCCATTTTACTCACAAATACATACTAACATGTTAAATTATGATGCTGAATTTCAGTACTATGTTATATCCTTCGTATATTACCAGGCTGAATTATATTCAATTGAAATCTGTATGAGCTCTATGTATATTATGTTTTACAGTTTATATGTGACTTCATATTCACTGATGATTACAAATTAATAAACATGTATAGGAACTAAACACCTGGTTGTGTTTATAAAGTGGGACAAGCCATATACACCTGGGTCCGTTTATTTAATAAACATATTGAGGTGTTTACTTTGTAAACACCGTGTTTACTCTACCTAAACACCTCGTTTATTATCTAAACATGTGATGTGTTTATTTATCTAAACACATCCATATGTATAGCTTACCTAAACACCTCGTTTATGTTATAAACACATTGTTTAGCATGCACACATGACAATGTGTTTATAAAGTGGGACAAAAAAAGAGTTTAGCTTTCTGTGTAGAAGTTAAACACTTGTTTTTTTCAGTGTATGGTAATTGCGTCTCATAGCGAATAAGGAATTTATTGGTTGCAAAGTCATATTCAGTAATTGTGTAAGGCACTCTGGGGCAAATTTTTACATTATTCCACATTTGGAGCCAATGTAATTGTATGCCCCACATACATCGCACAGTTATGCATATTTCTTGTTGAAATATGACTAGAATCCTAATGGCGATTTTTGATAAACTTTTTATACCGCATTATGTAACTCGATTTTTTTTAGGATTCGGAAGGGACTGGGTCCCAAATGGTATATTGCATTGCCCAATGATCAGATAACATGAAAAATACAAAACAATGTCATTTCCAAACAGCAGATACCTAGAAGATAGTAGTAAACATTAGTCAAATATTCCATTTCCAGTGGCCATTTTTGGCAACCATCTAGGACGGATAGTTGTAATTTTGCCCCAAAATATGGCATTATTAGTTTCACAAACATATTACGTTTGTAGACATTTGGGCCAACTGATTCTCTCTATAATTTGCATCAACTGACTTAGTGCCTCGTCCGAAAAACGGCGGCGATATTTGGCGCCATCTTGCCTGGTGACTACAGCGCCAGTTTGTTTACGTGAATATTGCTTCAAAGTTGAGGGACATGATAGGTAATAAAATGAGTGGGTGAGGTTAAGTCCTGATGTGTACCCTATCAGTAACCTATCAGCTCCCGGGCTGTTAGTTTCTGAGTGTTTATCAACTCACATTATTTTGGCTCCTTGTTTCTGTCGAAGGTCAGTTTTTAGAGTGGTATATTTTCGAAATTTGGACACAGTCTGATGAATAGTCAGATTGAATTGTCCCATTCTATCTGAGCCACTAAAGTCACTGTCTTCAACTGTGATTAATACATTTCCACCACCCTGAAAAGATAATATGGGCACATTCAGTCTATAGTAATATATCATATACATGTATGTACCCCATAACAGGTGTCGCTATTGATCCGATCTTTTTGTTAGCCCTTTCTATACTAAATGGATTATCCGGGCCCACGCAGTGATAATGGTAACATGGAAGGTCTATTATTCATCTGGGTGGATGTTAAGGATATATGAGCAGACAATGGAAAATAGAAAATGAAAGATTCCTATTGATTATTGGGAAATATTCAGATAAGTTCAACCAAATGACGTTTGTTGAACTTATTATCTGAATATTTCGTAATTGATAACTACTCGTGTTTTGTATACATGTGCATATCTGTCAACGGGCGCTATATATAACATGCCGTTGGACAGAATCGTATAGCAAGCTGTTTCAATATGGGATTGATTGAAAGCATGAGTGAAAATGTGCCTATATTATACTTTTACAAGCGGACAAGGATATGTTACTTGTTAAAAAAACTAACCTCCCAATGTGTGAAATGTGTCACCACTGGATTAGGTATGTCGACTATTTTATCGCTAAAATTGATGTCGTTTTTGTTGTCTTTTGATGTCGACTGTACACATTCGGACCTGGAAAATGGAAATTTCAAAGTTCGGCGGCCATTTTGTCTAAAATACGTCAAATAGAAATCAACATGGTTTAACTAATAATCAATAATAATAAATAATCAATATTCTAACTTCATAGAAGTCAAATGAAAAATAATAGATGTCGAATAACAGTCAATAATTCAACTCAAACTTATGAGAGGAATTTTAAAATATAGGTAGAATTACAACAAAACAGAAGTTAATTTAAAATCAATCTACGTATTGTCCAAATCAACAGACTTGCCAACAGACACTGCCAATGGGGATTAACTCTATCTTGAACATTTTGATCAATAGACAATTGCGATGTTTAATATTTGTTGCACACAAAATAATAGAGGTCGCTAGATTTATGTATTGGGAGAGTATACAGGCCAATGTGAACGTTCGAGTTTTGATTCGATGTGAAATCGCGCAAAAGGTTGGATTCGATTCGAAATACTCGCGAAGATTCGATAACGTTTCGAAACTTCCCGAATCACGAAACTTACCTTAAAACAATGACATCGTTTAACAGAACGGAGATAACCGCATATGTATCAATTATTAGTGTAAACTTCATCTTGGACTCATCGAGACTTGACCTTAAAGTTTGGTAAGGGTTTACATTTCCACACAGATGTGTCACCAGCCGATTGTCGTTACTTTGTGACTTTTCAAAAAAGAATTGGTTGCGGTTCGTAATAATTTCGTAACATCACGAAACATAATAGCGAGTTTGCGATTTCAAACCGGTACGGGTACGGGTACGCGTACGGGTACGGGTAGCTACCCGTACCGGTACACGTTTTGTAATCGCAAACTGTTTTACGGGTAGAATTCATCACATCGACTGGTAATGTATGGTGAGCCAACTGCAACAAAAAATATATTGTAATATAGACAGATTGTTATTCGCATTCGCTTTATTGGCCGATGTTATACTTACCGTTATGGATTGTTGGAAATTTGTATTTAGATTAGATGGGCCTCAGGATAATCAGTTGTTTTCACCATGGCAGTTGGAAGGGGTTGGTGCTTTTCTTTCACTCATCTTGATAACATGTTCAACAATTGGATTCTACAAGTCATGGACCGATCGAGTGTTGACTATAAATCGGATGGAATTTTCAGACGTAGAAAATATATTATGATAGCTCAAATATACAATTACGTTAAATTTTCCAACCAATAATCGGTATAAAATGTATTGTTTTAGACCCAGGGTCTAATAATGTCGTGCATGTACTTTCAGTCAGATATAAGACCGAATTTGTCCTTTATTTTAGTTATGGAATATTTAGTCATATTAAGTAATCTTTGGTTTGGAATCTCTCAACAGATCGAAGGGTCGGGACAAGGGAATATATATCCAAAGAATTGGGATTTTTGTCGGGATCTAAACCCGGTGGTAGGTTTGAAAAATTAAACTTGGTAGCATAAAATGTGTTAAAATGTAGTCTGTTTATTTTAATGTATTGAATAAAGAGCGTTTGCTTCACTTATGTGCGAAACACCGAAAACAGCTGAAACTCGTTCTGATTATGCTTAGATTTTGTAGAGTATGTATAGGTATTTCGTGTCTTTTAGCGACCTATATTATCCCCGCTACAATATACACAAGTATTGTGGTTCAAATGCGTCATGTCCGTTCAGATGGTAAATATATATTAAAATGAGAAATCAGTCCCCACCTATATACGATAAAGTAACTAAACGGCTGTATTCAAATGTACAATGCATAGATAAATCCACGATATATCGATTCCCTTGTACCAAGGATTGACACAAGGACGTGACGACAGGGTGTCTCGCCCCCCAACTTTGGTCAAATGTTCAACTGTTGGAAATGTGATATACCTGAAACAACATTTGTTGGAAATTTCACACCAACAATAGGTTGAAATTGTTCTTGTAGATTGATTTCCAAAAATGTATTACTGGAGAATATGTAGTTTTTAGACCAACATTTGCATATTTTCCTAGTATTAGTAAACAAATTGGACTGAAATGGCTATCAGAAACTGTTGGAAATTTTCCAACTTTTGGGGGTGTCAGGTCTCAAAATTTACAACAATTGGAAAGCTTGATGCCAGTCTGTATGCTAGGATTTAGTATTTTTCATGTTCAGATTTCTAAAATTTCTCACACCGGGCCGAACCATGTTCGATCCGGTGTGTCCCGGTCCCTCCCCAGTGGCCAGTCAGAAACAGATAATTAATTTAAGAAAGTACAAATCTGGATGAATTTGCATGGCGTTAGACCACTAGATATTAGGATATTAGGATTTTTCAGGCTCAGATCTGCACATTTTCTTGTACTGCATGGTCGACCCAGTGGATTATGCCCCCCACCCCCGACTAGTGACAAAAGACTACTGATTTATTTAGAATATGCTACCATCCAGGCGGTTGTGATGGACCAGTTGGGGAAAATCAAAGCCCAACCGGGGGGAGGGGGTGCAAATGGAATTACGCGCAAACTTGTGAATTTAATATGGTTCAAGTGGTGTAGTTAGAAATTCGAAGATGGACACCCCACTTACGCGGAGACCATATATAGTCACGTCCCTGCAATGGTCGAGACTGTATCCATCGCACTATATACTCACTCTATTAACGACAACCTGTCATTAATGCGTGAAAAAAGTTGTCAGTGAAATGATCGGCCTTCCGTATTTATCTAAGTGCTAGAAGCCGCCTCGAGAATTTGAACATAAAACCTGGCTTAAAATGACAACTTTATCAATGATGTTTGCTCATGACATCTTGCAATAAATATGTTAACGCATAGCTGACTGGAATTTCATGTAATTCATGAACCTTTGAGTGAGAAAATCGTAGTGAAAGGTTACCGGTCAACATGACACATCTACCCGTTCCAAATCGCTATCGCTTTATGAGCTGCATTGAAAGTACCCAATAGACGGTGACGACGTTCACCGATTTACCCGTATCCGTTCCCGTCGGACGGGTATAGCAAACTCGCTAATGTAAATGACATGCACATAAATGTTACTGACACTCATAGTTGGAATGATTATTCAAAGGGAATATATTCCAATAATTACCTACATAGCTGGAAATTGAATTACTTCACTTTGCACAGGAACGTCACGTGGAACACATTGTATTACCCCCTGGCATCACAGTATGGTGCGGCATGCTGAACATTCCAGTTATACCCGAAAATGTTTTCCGCTATAGCTTTCACAGTATACCAATAATTTTTCTTCTAGTCCGATCTCATTTAGCCAAAATATGACTTTGTAGGGCAATGATGAATTGATAAAATACGCATTCGCCGGCGACGATAACAATTTTTTAATGTCGCTGAACTTTCGATTATGGGGGAAATACTATGGTTCAATCCGAGGTTCAATTCGATTCGAAAAAAATCTTGATTCGCAGGAGCCTATGGGAGCGAACTCAATCGTGGAAATCACCATATTAATCAATCGCGGGAAGGTGAAAATGATTTAATTATTATAGATAGATTACAGGTCCGCCCAG
The DNA here is from genome assembly GCA_032622095.1 of Siphonodentalium dalli. Taxonomy (NCBI): domain Eukaryota; kingdom Metazoa; phylum Mollusca; class Scaphopoda; order Gadilida; family Siphonodentaliidae; genus Siphonodentalium; species Siphonodentalium dalli. The sequence continues at coordinate 195,412,057 of CP136064.1, forward strand.
TAGCCAGAGTACCCGTCCTGGATTTTGGTCGCCTAGGGTACCCGCCGAGGAGGGCCCAGTGATCGTTCTGGTTTTGGGTGGCCCAAGTGCCATCCGAGGAGGGCATATAGTTAATAGTGCGTTATCGTTCCTGAGTGACAAATGCCCACATATATGGATGTATCCGTGTTGTGGACTCACTGGACTTTATGTTGATTTTCGTTGTAACATGTGAGTTTCGATTTTTCAACTGACAATCTGTTGAATCAAAAAGACTATTAGTTTTGGACGTTTCGTAGTATAGTACAAAACTTTTGTCTGAGCATAACCTAATAGTACAACTGAACCGTTGGTCAACCCTCCTTATATAGAAATAACAAAAAACTAATTGTTGGTGCAGGCCCGTCGCTGCTTGTCGCGCATATAGACTAACGTTCACAACGTTCGAAACGTTCACAGCAAATACACAAGTTTTCTCGCTCAGTTGAGAACAACTATAGCCAGGCTGCAACAACCAGAGATAAAAAAAGATGCTTAAGATAAAATAAGATAAGATACGATTTAATGGTCTTTAAGACACACATTTGTGTAGGACAACCTACATGTATAGATAACAAAACAGGAATACATGGTATATATGTGATATACATGTGACAATTGACAGATTAACACAGATTGTAAAGATATAGAAATTATAATATCAAATTATTTGAGTTATTACTGGACATTGGTCATCTACGGAAGGATGTGTTGTACCATGTGGTACATCACCACCACCGTAGCTGCATGACCAATGCCCAGCATGAGTATGGCGTTTATATAGGGTATGAACCTGTAAAGGAGTTGTCCGGCACTAACAGGTGACCAAAATCCATCGGGGATAGCATAAGAAAACAGTCCTAAGACCATTTATTTCCGTTATGTCCCCAATGGATTCAGGCCACATGAGAGACCGGAACATATCGTACGCTTCATACCATCACGAACTACTGGTTTTAAAATATATTATGTTATAGTTAACCAATGAGATGTAAACGGTCAGTTGGTGACAGTGAGCTGAACGGCACATATTTTCCACTAGAGTTAAAAAACACTGGAGAGATATATCGATTAAAATAGGTGAGAGGGTGTCTTTGACTACTGTGTAGATCCAGTGGCTATGTGGTGATGATAAGGCTAGCACCAACTTATCGCAGTGTACCATGGACTGTAAGGTGATGTTATTCCCTTCGACCTGGATGACACCGTTCGATCACGTACTACGACACCACAGTCAAAGGCTACCCTCACCCTAGACATTAAATAAAAGTTATATACAAAGCAAACTCTCCTAAGTGCATCACGAAACTACACAATCGCCTACTTTGTTAATACTACTTATAGATAGAACTTTCAGAATTTTTATATCTATTAAAATACTCTGATTGAATAGCCTTGGTCCATACTGTGTTGTTACCTTTGGGATCAATTTGGTTAGAAAAATCATTCCAGAGTACTATTCCTGTATAACAGAAACTGTCCGAGCCAAAAGGACCTACATGAGGGATTGTGATTTTTTGTTTCCCTGATCTTAATTCATAGCTACAGTAAGAGCTAACTCTGGTAATGTGTTCAGAGAGATATTTTGGAGCCTTTGAGTCCACAATCTTCTTCATTAGCAACAGATTTCTTTGGTTAACCCGCTGTTCAACAGTTAACATATTCATTTTAGATGTTCCTTGTACCCCACAGTTGCTCGGTTATGCAGCCCAAGACAAAATCTGAGATTTCTGCAATTTCCCTTTGGTTGTTGTTGTTAGTGCACTATACCATGAGCAACAATCATAATCAAAGTAGCACTGAATCAAAGCAAGAACTAGTAATCTTTTTGTGAAGCTTGTTAAAAATTCAGCTTTTCTATAGAGGAACTTTATTCTTGAGCATGATTTAGATAAGACTGTTTGAGTTGAGGCTTCTCTACTTAGATGTTGGTCCAAAACAACTCCCAGATAAGTAACGGTGTTAGAGGGGCTGATTCTAGTCTGATTACAATTTATGTTAAGCTGATTGCAGGATCGAATTCTTGGTTTGGACCCAAACAGAATAGATTCGGTCTTACCTAAATGTAGGGAAAGCTATTGCCTATAAGCCATTCACTAAGAGAGGAAAGCTGTGCACTCAAAGACTGCTCTATCCTCTGAACACATTTCCGAAATACAAGCAATGCAGAGTCATCTGCATACAATAGCAGCCTACACTTTACTGCAATACCGGTGCATCATTGACATAGAGTAAAAATAATAATGGCCCAAGAAATAACCCTGGGGAACGCCGCAATTAATAAAATTTGTGTCTGAGAAAGAGCCATTCATGTCAGTAATTTGTGTCCGATTAATTAGATAAAGCTTTGAACCAATTAAGAGCATTACTATCAAAGCCCATGGCGTGCAATTTGTCTAAAAGTATATGCTTAAAAATTCACTATGGAAATCTACGGTTCGGCGGTTCGGCGGTTCGGTTGCCGACACTGCTTGTGTTTACATGCATGATGCATATCAACATGTTATAAATTTCATCACAAATTTCAATGAAATATGAAATTTAATAAAACTGTAGATGTGACGCGGTGGTCAGAGAAAGACAGAATGACTAACAATACACAATAACTTGACCTCATCAATTCATAACTCATGCGCCCCGCATGCTCGACTCGCTTGACCCGCCTACGCTCAGACTGAGTGCATATTCAATTTTAACCAACTTACTACAGCTACTTTTCAGTTAACCCCCTTCCGCTTTTGTTATTCGTTCAAGGCAACGATTTTCGGCTATATATACGATGTAACGAAGAAAAACTGAAATTCATTTGCGTCATCTGCTAAAGGCGGGTGATTAGCGTTAATGTGCGTAAACCATGGCCATGTTTACTGAGTGAGTTAACTTTAGCTGGTCTGATTTCGCTAGGTGCACGTATCAAATTTTAATGTCGGACTGTCAACAAACGGCACAATCGAATTTCATATACATTCAGTGGTCAATGATCAGCTGCTGAAAGGCGTGTTTTCTGTACAATTATCTATTTGCAGAGACGATTTCGCTGATGTTCTTCGTCGTAGAAAATCACAATCTAAAACATGAATCATATGTGGTGTTGTTACGTAATCGTCAATGCTACCAGTCGATTCTTAAAACCAGGGGGGAATTTCATATATTACAAGATTTCATAGCGTCCCAGAGGCAGATATATCATATCATATCACACATGTCTTGGATAGCACACATTTCACCGAGGTTTCAGTAATAGCCGTTGCTACATTGTCAGACAACAATAACCTGTCATGTGTTCGCCAATTACAGATGATCTGACAGATAAGACAAGATAATTATTTTGTTTACTTGTTATACGTGGGCGAACGGTGAGAAAGTTTCAGATGCAAATACACACGACGGAAATATCTATGACAAGAAGGGTCATTGATAGCTGTGTTATTTTTCGACCGATACGATTTGCAAAAGGGTAGCACAACATTCCGTACAAAATGGTTTGACTCCCAGAAAATCTAGAATGCGCTCAAAGAGGCAATATATCGAATTGTGACAGCACAACGGTTTGTGCCAATTGGAAGCCCATTATCTCATGAATGTCAAATCGGAAAACGGCGTTTGTTTTAACATTCGAGGATTTAGTGATTGATTTTGAACTCGAAACTAGGTTTCACTTGTGAGTTTATCGAAATGGGCTATTTGTTTTCACCAAATCCAGGTTGCTTGAATTACAAATTCAGAGCGCAGGAGCTTGGCTCGAATGAGACAATAAATATCAGGGATATTGGGCAAGTGAGTTTTTTTTTGCCAAAGATATGTGAAAGCTAATTTGTAGTTCACGTTTGTATGATTATTTTTCCATTAAAATTGTGGTTGTTTGTCTGAATAAGCAGTGCTCTTACTTATATTATGTCAACCTGGAATTGAGGGCCAAAAGTGTTGGCACACACACGTGTATGGAAGGGGTATCGAGGGCGATGGCCGTGAAGATACACGTATAAATTGAACTTCCTTTCATTTAAAATGCCCGAACAATTGCGATTTACAAGTTGCTGATACGATTAATTCCGCGATAACCGACAAACAGAAGCCATTTTCGGAAGATGGTACCCAAAGAGGCCTCAATCATAGCATCGCGAAGATCCGTAAGTAGCATATCTGTTACTGTACCTTCAGGTGGGGTTATGCCTCCCCTATTGGTGTGTGACTCCTCAGTGAATATATCATGCCCCTTCCCTATATATTTGTTAGTGATTATATCACTTAAACTCCTCCTTTTTGTGTTACTTTTTACTCATAGTCTTTATTTAATGATTTCTTTTAATAAAATAAAGACCTATCTTCCTTTTCTGTGCATAATATTGGAACCTTCTGGAAACGCATGTATAACTTCAATGTTCTCGAATTTTTTAAACCCACCCATGGAACCTTCGATATCTCGAATGTTTTCGAAGCTTTCAAACCACACTCTAGTTTACAGCTTTCCCTCTAGAAATTTGGTACCTTAACGTTGTTAACCCTCTTTGAACATTTAACACCTAAATTCATTTCAAAATCGATCAGTTACAAACTGCAATATCACTCCATAGCAAACTTCAAGTCATTAAGGCCAGGCACAAAATGCTCTTGGAGGTTCGCCCGCTTCTCTGTGAATAGAAAACCAATAACACAGGTATCATCAAAATTGTTCCTCGCATACAAAGCTAGAATTTTCTAGAAGCCACGCGAAATCCAATAAAGCACATTTTTCTATTCTCTCAAGATTGGTCAGCTTTCTCTGTGAAAACTAAGAACATAGATATCAAAGTCTATCATACTTAAAACTCGTTAGAGTTCGGCATTTCTCCCTATGTAATGGCCCACTAGTTTATCGCCATGCTTTCGTAATATAAAGTTCTCTGTCAAACGACCAAGTTCTGTGACCCTAACATTTACTTATTTTGAAGATAGTTTGTTCAAAGCAAATGCGTCAGTATGAGACAAGCATTTTATATAATTTCATATTGATACCACTTAAGGTATATTTAAAACTTCTGGCCTGTATCTACGCTTTAAATTTAACTCAGGAACCAACAATACAAACAGAGTTCTTACTGTGCAAGAAAAATTTCTCTTTGAATCATACATTTTTTAAAGGACAAACAGATGTTTTATCAATTGCATACAGCTATGAGACGTCCTCGCATTTTATGTATCTGGCAAGTATCTAATTGTCTGTCAATATTTTAGCCATCAAAGCATATAAACGCATCATAAACGTTTAAAGACATATTATGGACGTGTTCGTGTGCGTGAAATTGATAAGTTAGTACCCAGGCGCTATTCCAACCTGGGGAATATAGCATTCTACTAACATCGCCGAAAATTTCAACGAAATCGGTCATACCACTCCATAGAAAACATCGTCTGAACTACGCTCCATTGTAAATATTTATACAAATGATTTCGCAATCGAGAGTCATTGCATTTAATTATTATATAAGAATGACGGTGTGTTTTGTCAATTTTGAGTAATAATCGTAAAAAATAACTACATGTACTTTGAGCACGATTATTCTCACTTTCTGTTTGATCACCCTACTGGAGTGTTTCACATCACTTTAACATTTAGCTTATCTGCCTTAACCGACATGTATATCTCTTCACAGTAAACATATGACAGAGTAAATTTTGCTTACCCACTCATCGGTATACACAAAATATAAACCACGAGTCATCTACATTCTTATTATAAATCCAAATCCATTTAAAAACACATGCCACATAGTACAGCGGCCAAATGCCAAAAGTGGTCGGGTACCCCTACCCACGGTAGAACAAGTTAAAACCACCTTTTTTTTAAAGGAGAAATATATACTGTAGACGAAAATGATAGTGAAAAATAACGTAACTGGTGGTGGCTATTCTGAAATCGACGATGAACGATACCCACCAGTGACTTTTCCCAGAAATTAACGATTTTGGTAAAGTGAGCCCTGCGGCTATGTCCTAAGTTATTAGCCCACATTGTATGCGTTAAAATGACTACAGCATACCATATATGTACCTGATATGCATGAAGTGTTGGTTAATTTGGATTTTCGTGCCATTTGGAGCCGAAACATTTATTTTTTGTTGAAAATCGCTCTTTTTCAAAAAGATTATATTTTTCGAACATTATCATTCAAACGGATATTGCAATAATATTGAAATATTTAGTCCATATGGTGTAGTAGTTATCTGTCAAGCATATGAAAAAAAGAAGTTAACAACACTTTTGAACGGTTTACGAGATATTGGATTTTAGCTACCCCTCCCCCAAACACGTTTTTGGTCGAAAAAAATACATATTTTTGATAATGACATTACAAACATTTTCGAATTGATCTGAATGGGACCCAATATGAATCTTGTACTGAAAGTGTTGTCCAGAGATGCCGTTTAATCGATTACAGATGTGTTCAGGCTTTCAGACCCCCAGTTACAACAACAACAATTATTTTATTGATAACAGTTAATTTTGCATGCATTAACATCGATGTTAAGTACTAAAACCTTTGTTATAAACAATACGTGACCAACTATATAATTCATATGGCTCAGTAGTTATCTGGACATCACAAGTAGAAAGAATTTGACAGAAATTGTCAACGGGTTTCAAGATATTGGAATTAGGTACCGCTCCCCCGGACGCTATTTGGTAGAAAAACTACATATTTATGATAACAAGACAGACCTTTCTAAATTATTCTAATGAGCATCTAATCATTATTCGTGTGATGAAAACCCGATCCGTAGACACCGCGAGTCTGGTTTTAGATGACCTCAGGTTTCCAATTAAACCCCCAGTTACAACAACAACAACAACACAATATTTTATTTATCACATGTAATTTTATATTAACACATATCGACTTTGAGCAACTGAAGTATTTGTTCTAAACGACACATAATATAGACTAACATAATCATACAGAACAAAATCAGTATTGCTCCCCCGCCCTATTAGACGTCCTGAACACACCACGAACTGAACAAAATATGATCTCAGTATTAAGAATCATGTAATTATAAAGGACAATTACATAAGGAAATATACAATGTTTATGGATGGGTTTGTTCCCGAAACAGTGTGGCACTTTGCTTGGCAAATATGAAGGGCGAATTTGCTATATTTTTCAAGAACACTCTACCCAATTTAAAGGCTTCAACGCAATACGAAATTAAGCTATATGATCTCTAATTCTCTATATTAACCGAGAGTGTGACGGGAATGTAGTTCCATCAGAGAATACATAATTTGTATGGATGGGTTGTGCATTTGTCGCTTTACACAAAGTGGCTGATAAATAAGAAAGACGAATTTGCTGTTTTAGGCCCCCCCCTACACAATTGAAGTGTTAAAGTTGAACAACTCACGAACTGAAATGATTGCTGTAAATATTAACTGACGATGTGGACAAAAATAGTAATATCGCGGCGCATACATGGTGTTGATGGATGGGTTTGTTGGATCCCGAAAGCCTTTAGCACTTTACGAAAATCGGATGGCAAACTCCAAAGGCGAATATTTTTTGGTTTTGTGGGACCATTTTATATGCCCATTTAAACTCTTGAACACACCATGCGCCGAATATGCATGCTTTTATTATTAAATCACAGTGTGAACGAAAGGTAGTGCTATCATGGAATATACATGTTATATTGGTAGTTTGGTTCCCAAAATCCTAGGGTACTTTACAAAAGGCGGCTGTCAAAAACCAAAGCTGAATATTTTCTTTGAGCACCCTACCCCATTTAAAGTCTTAAACACACTAATGGATGGACATGTTCTCAATATTAACTGGGGTGTGGACAAATGGTATCTAATTCAGGAAATATAACTCTTCATTGTACGATGGGTGGGTTGGTTGGCTTCCCAATGTCTGGGCACTTTACAAAAAGTGGCTAGCAAAGAGAAGGCGAAATCTCACTGTTTGTTGGTACCCATAACCCTTCTAAACTCTTTAGCACACACTGAACCGAATCTATATGCTCTCATGTATTATTTACAATTTCTATGGGTGGTTTTGTTCTCGAAATCCTGGAACACTTTACAAAAGGCGGATGGCAAATACGAAATGTAATGTGTTAGGCCACACTGCCCCATTTGCAATCTTGGGACACACAATGAACCGAAAGGCTGTGCTCCCATTATTAACTGCGTGTGTAGAGAAATGGACGCTATATAAAGAGTATAGTATACCAGGGTCTTGAATGTCTGGGTCACTTTACAAAAAGTTGTTGATGAAAGAGAAAGGCAAATACTCACTGTTTTGGGGGGGGGGCCCATTAACCCATTTAATATCTTGATCAGAGCATGAACTGAGTGTGTGATCGAAAGGTATTGCTGTCATGGAATTATTAATTGATATATGGGTGATTTGGTTCCCTCGAAATCCTGGAACACTTTACAAAAAGCGGCTGGCAAACAAGAAGGCGAATTGTCTATGTCTTGAGGACCCCACTATCCAACTTGAAGTCTTAACAACATGATATGCTCTCAATGCTAACTGAAGTTGTGGACAAATGGGATTATTATCTGGCAATACGAAACTGTTATGGATGAGATGGTTCCCGATAGCCTATGGCACTTTACAACAAATGGTCAGCAAACGAAAGGGCTAAATTTTACTCTCAGGGGACTCCATCCCTATCTGAAGTCTTGAACACAACACTAGCTCACGGCATAAGCTATCCATATTACCCGAGATTGTGGCCGAATGGCAATGGTCTCGCGAGCCCGCCGTTCGCGAGAACACCATGGCACCTTACACAAAGCAGATGGCAAACGATAAAGGCGAATTTTAAGGGACCCCTACCTCGTGTAAACCATTGAACCTACCACGAACTGAATGGATCATGGTCAAACGACGATATGGACAAATGGCTATTCTATAAAGAAATACACAATTGTTATAGATGGGTTAATACCCGACAGTCAGGGACACTTTACAAAAAGCGACTGAAAAATAAATAATGCGATTTTTCAATGTTTGTATTACCCCCTTCCCAATTTGAAGACTAGAACACACCACGGATTGGAACGATATCAGCATTGACTGCGTGTATGGACAATGGCGAGTTAATTGTTTAAGGACGTAAACAATGTAAATAGATGGATTTGGGTTCAGAAAGAATGAGCACTTAACGAAAAGTGACTGGAAAATAAGAAAGGCAAAATTTTGAGGACCCCTACTTTATTTGTCTTGGAAGACACCACATGGTGAAATGACCAAAGGTTATATTTTTATCAGAATATACATATGTGTTGGTTCCCGAAAGTCTGCATCATGTGGCACTCCACAACAAGCAGCTGGCAAATGTTCACTGTTGTATGTACCCCTACCCCATTTGAGGTCTTGAACACATGTACTGAAGGAATTATGAATTCAATATCAACATATATTGTGGCCGAAACTATGCGATATATAAGTACGTGGTAGTTCTATCCGGAGGTAAACAATTTATCTGGGAGGGAGATTGTATGGGGAAAATTAGGATGTAATCCAGTTGGAACTGATTGGATACAATGATATACACATACTTTCGTTGGAGCTGATTGGACGCAATGCTACACAGATAATGTTGTTTTCGTCATTGATACGCCCGTCGCCGTGAGATTGCAGACGATCTGGAGGTGGTAAATTTCGCGCTCAGCAGGGTTTCAATGCTTTTCACGAAGTTTTAACAAATGACAGCATTATGGAAATCGCTTTGTTTTCGAGATAAATGTCTGAACCCCGTCAACTATTTTAATATTTTCGCGCTGACTGAGTTGCTGTACATAAAAACCACTGTATTCCAAAAAGTAATGATATGCTTTTTCTATTTGCCACAATGACAGAGAGGGGACGTTTTAATGTGATTACTCAATTGGCCATAGTTCAAACTACTGCATTTCAATCTTAAACGGGAATGGAGTACTTGTGCATCTATACGTCGGACATGATGGGTTCTCCAGCTGTCCAATTATTGTAATCTCTGTATACCATTATTGTTTTTTTGAGAATAAACTATTGATTGGTTGATTGATATGCGACACTTATTGTATGTAATAGCAAATAAAATGCGTTGTTGTTGTAATTTGGTGTCTGGAAGCCTGAACACGTCTTTAATCACTTAAGCAATGTCCCCTGGCTCAATTTTCAACAAAAGAATTATGTTGGGTCCCAGTATGATCAATTGGGAAATTTGGTAAAGTTCTGAACAAAAATATGTAATTTTTCGACCAAAAACGTGTTTGGGTGAGGTGTAGCTAAATTCCATTATTTCGCAAATTGTTCTAAATTTCTGTTAACTTCTTTCTGCACATGCTTGGCAGATAACTGCATCACCATAAGAATTAAATATTTGGGCATTATAACAATATCCATTTGAATGATAATGTTCGAAAAATAATATTTTTGTGAAAAAGTGCGATTTTTCAGCAAAAAATATATATTTTGGCTCCACATGGCAGGAAAATCTAAATTAACCAACCCTTTTTTCATATCAGGTAGAAGTATGGTATGATGTAGTAATTTTAACCCCAACAATATGGGCAAATAGGCAAGGACATAGCCACTGGGCTCGCTTTACCAAAATCGTTAATTTCTGGAAAAAGTCACTGGAGGGTATCGCTCATCGTCGATTTGACAATAACCACCACCTATTCCGTTATTTTTCAATTTCTGTCAAATTCTTTCTACTTGTGTTGTCCAGATAACTACTGAGCCATATGTTATATAGTTGGTCACGTTGTTTATAACAAAGGTTTTAGTACTTAACATCGATGTTAATGCATGCAAAATTAACTGTTATCAATAAAATAATTGTTGTTGTTGTAACTGGGGGTCTGAAAGCCTGAACACATCTGTAATCGATTAAACGGCATCTCTGGACAACACTTTCAGTACAATATTCATATTGGGTCCCATTCAGATCAATTCAAAAATGTTTGTAATGACATTATCAAAAATATGTATTTTTTTCGACCAAAAACGTGTTTGGGGGAGGGGTAGCTAAAATCCAATATCTCGCAAACCGTTCAAAAGTGTTGTTAACTTCTTCCTTTATATGCTTGTTAGATAACTACTACACCATATGACCTAAATATTTCAATATTATTGCAATATACGTTTGAATGATAATGTTCGAAAAATATAATTTTTTTTTAAAAGAGTGATTTTTCAATAAAAAATAAATATTTCGATTCCAAATGGCACGAAAATCCAAATTAACCAACACTTCTTGCATATCAGGTACATATATGGTATGCTGTAGTCATTTCAACACCAATACTGTGGGCAAATAACTTAGGACATAGCCGCAAGGCTCACTTTACCAAAATCGTTAATTTCTGGGAAAAGTCACTGGTGGGTATCGTTCATCGTCAATTTGAGAATAGCCACCACCAATTCCGTTACTTTTCACTATAATTTTCGTAAAGAGTATATATTTCTCCTTTAAATAAAGTTAGTTTTAACTTGTTCTACCGTGGGTAGGGGTATCTCGAAAACTAGAGCTCTTTTTCGATTTGGCCGCTGCACTAACAGCCAAACTGAGAGATTGTTACACAATGGCTCAAAATATCAGGCATCCGCTCCTACTAGTTCGGGAGCCCGCATATGTTCTATTTACACTTTTGCGCACAAAAGGTATGACCCCCTAAAGTTGGTACCAATAATGGAACATTCTGAAAAACCGATTTCTTAAGTTGCGCATTCCTGGGGTTTAGGGGCTGCTGAACCCCAAAAGGTGCCAACAATCACTTCTATTTACACTTCCGCGTACATCGATGAATTTTGGTTTGATGATACTCCTGAGTGTACTGATTAAGAAAACACAACTTAAGAAAGGGATTTTCCTGGGGTTTTCAGATAAGAAAGGGGGTCCCATGCTGAACCCCAAAACGTGATTTTTTACTTTTTTTTACACTTTCGCGTACATCCATTATTTTTGGTCTCAAAGTACTTTGATATATACTAATTATAAAAACACAACTTAAGAAGCAACTTTTCCTGGCGTTTTAAGATAAGAATGGGGTCATCGGGTCACCCCTCAAAACGTAAAAAATCACTTTTATTTACATGATTGCATTACAAATGTATATATTTTCGTGAAGCTAAGACATAATGACACTTTTTTGGGCCAAAATTGAAACTCACCATCCAAGATGGCCGCCAAAATGGCCGCGGAAGTGTAAAATATGACGTTTTTTTCACAAATATCTTCTAGCTCAATTCATGCTGTTTGGAACCGGTTGAGTAATCCACATTTATTTTGTGTTTTTTATATTAACTAATCATTGGAGCAATTAAATTGGGGTCCTAACCCCTTCCGATCCCTCAAAAATTTGATTGTACAGAATGCGGTATAAAATTTTACCCAAAAAAATCACAATTGGGATTCTAGTCATATTTCAACAAGAAATGAACAGAACTTTGTAATGTGAGTGAGGCATATCATTACCTATGCATACTCAAAATCACTGGAACCAAAATTCTTACTTTGGCTCAAAATGGCTGCCAATATGACCGCCAAAATATGGAAAATATTTCACCAGCGTGTCCTGCAATCGCTTACAAGTTGTGTTGATATATAATATTAGCCATTCTGCATTCTATACATTGAATACTAACATGTCTGATGCACCATGGTTAATTGTTACTATTTTCACCACTGTCATCGTCAAAAATATTGGACTTTTCTCTAAAAAACTTGACATAAATATTGGCAAAAATTCAGTTTTCAGGTTTGGACCATTTTTTCAGGTAAAATATAACTATCTTTGGATTGAAAAGTGTTTATTGTTTTGGTCTATCTTAAATATGTCACACTACGGTGTTTATAGACCAAATTGCTCAAGATGGTTTCCAAAATGGTAATCGAATTTGTAAAATGCTAATTTTTTACATATATCCCGAACATTCTCTGCATTATCCGAAAAGGTAGCAACCTGTGACTCACTTGGTTATTATACGTGCTAGTTAATTAACCGACAACTACATGTTCTATTCCCAGTTGTCCCAGTTCCGTATAGGGCATGACAAATTCATTTTAAAGTATGTAATTTTGCCTAGAACCTTTTCTGTGATTTTGGCCATATTTATTGAAAGGAAATGGGCAGAACTTTGAGACAGAACTGAGATGGACCATAATCTTTGGCTATTCTGGTCCAATATGATAACAAAAATGTCTACAGGATACAATGTGGATGCCAAGATCGTAGCCAGGGAGTTACTCTGTGATTATATGTGAGGTGAGTAGGTATACATGGAGTTAGTGTATGTCATGACTGATGTGAGTAGGTATACAATGAGTGACTATATGGTTATAAGTGGGTTGTCCATGGTAAGATGCATCTAGGTATACTGGGAGAGGTCATGGTCAGGTGTGAGGTGAATCGGTATGCATGGAGTGGTTGTATGGTATATGGTTGTGTATATCCAGTACGGGTGCATCCGGTGTGCCTGTATGGTCATTGGTGTGGTGTATGGATATAGCTAGATGGTCATCTATGTGTTGATTATGTATATATGGAGTGACTGCAAGGTCATGGGTAGGATGTACATGTGTTGTCTGTATGATCATGGATGGGGTGTGTGGATAAATAGGTAGTGATTGTATGGTTACGGGTAATGTGTATAGGTATACACGGAATGACTGTACGGTCATGATTTAATATAAATACCTAGAGTAAGCTGGTTGGATATTATCGAACGTGTAGGTACATAGGTGAGTGTCCTTGTGGTAATGGTGGGATGTATATTTATATATATTGTGGATGTATTATCATTGGTAGGTGTATAGGACTTAGCTGTATTATCGTGGATGACGTGTATGATTATACAGTGAATTGCTGAATTGTCATGTGTGAGGTGTATATGCAGTATGGATTGTTTGAGTGGTCGTATGTCCGGTTTTTATGTGTATCTGGAAGGGCTGAATGGCCATTAGTGAGGGTTACATGTATACCTGGAGTAAATTTATGGTCTAGGGTGGGCTGCATATATGTATATCGAGTGGTTATATGACTATGTGCGTTGAATAGGTATACAGGTAGTGACTGTATGGTTAATGGTGAGATGAGTACATGTAGGTATACAAGTAGTGACTGTATGATCATAAATGTAATGAACATATATACAGGGGTGACATGCGTATGAGTATACATGTACCTGGTGTTCATGTTTGGTGAATCGTGTCGGTATTGTCATGTGTAGGTTATACCAGTACACACACGTGTTGCTTTATTGTCATGGGCGAGGGATATGTGTATATAGCGAGTGGCTATATGGCCATGGATGGGGTGCATATGCATACATGGAGTGACTATACTGACATGGCTGGGGTGTATTAGTATATCTTGAGTGGCTATTCGGCTATGGTGTGACAAATAGGGATACATGGATTGACATGGCCACTGTTGGGGTGAATATGAATACAAGGATTGACCATGATCGTGTATGAATGTTTTGAATAGGTACACACGGGGTGACTATATGGCCATATGTCAGGTGAAGGAGTATGCCAGGTAACATGGTGAGGGTATGTGTATGAAGCGAGTGGCTATATGACAATTGGTGATGTGCATATGTATACCGAAATGACTTTATGGTCATTGTTGTGTGTTGATGTATTTATTGATTGTCCATTTGACCATGCGTTTGGAGAATAGGTATACAGGGGATGACCTTATGGTCAATGGTGAGATGAATGGGTATACATGGAGTGATTATATGGGTCATGTTTAGGAGTATACCCGGTGTGCCTGCATTGTGACGCGTGGCTGTATGGTCACCCGTGGTCATGGGTCAGGTGTACATGTATACAGTGGGTAACTATATTGTTATGTCTGTAGTGTTTATGTATATATGTAATGACTGCGTGATAATGGGTGGCTATCGCTTTCCACGATATGACATGACCTCTCTATTGATTAACATACCCTTGAGTTGTTGTGGAAAGCGATAGCCACTCAAGGTACATATGTACAACCCACCCATTACCCCAGTCACTCCATGTGTACATAAACACCACACAAATGACAACATAATCACCCACTTTATACACGTACATGTACTAGTACACTTGAGCATACAGCCATACTTGGTTATACCCGTACATACCACAGGTGATGATACAGCCACGAGTCACCATGCATGAACACCAGGTATACACATACACTCGACCATGTAGTCACTCTTACATATTCACTACATTCACGATCATACAGTCACCCATTGTATACATATTCACCTCACCATGGACCATACAGCCACCACATGTATACCTGTTCGCCATACCCATGACCATGGAGTCAATCCAGGTATACATATGCACATCACCAATGATGAGCCCTTCCAGATAAAGCAATATCCGCACATACGACCACTCATAAGTTCCATACTTGCCATACTCATACACGCCATCCATGATAATAAATATACTCCACATACATCACCAATGATAACACACCAACAACATATATAAATATACGCCCATCGTTACCAACAGGGCACTCCCTATATACCCACACACCATTCATGACCATACAATAACTCCCTGTATACCTATTATTCTCATCTATGATCATAACTGCCTGGCTACCATCTTGGCTTCAATCCTGTATCCAGTTGATAAATTTTTATCATAATGGGCCAGAATACCCACATATCATGGTTCATCTCAGTTCAGTCTCAAGTTCTGCCCATTTCCTTTCAATAATATGGTTCTCCGCAAAATTCCATACTGCAACTTTAAAATGAATTTGTCATGCCCCATACGGAACTGGGACAAACATAATAGAACGTAGTTGTCAGTTAATTACATTGTAACTAACACGTACAATAACCAAGTGAGTCACAATTTGCCACTTTTTTTCGGATAACGCAGAGAATAATGTTCGGGATATGTTAACTTTTAACTTTTTACAAATGGTTGCCATTTTGGAAGCCATCTTGAGCAATTTAGTTTATAAACACCGTAGTGTGACACATTTAAGATAGACCAGAACAATAAACACCTTTCAATCCAAAGATAGTTACATTTTACTTGAACAAATGGTCGAACCCTGAAAAGTGAATTCTTGCCGATATTGTGTCCAATATTTCTGGTAAATGTCAGTGGTGACAATAGTAAAAATGATCCATGGTGCATCAGACAAGTTAGTATGCAATGTATAGAAAACAGATTAGCCAATTGTGTACATCAACCACAACTTGTAAGCGATTGCGGGACACCCTGGGGCAATATTTACCATTTTCCATATTTTAGCGGCCATTTTCGCAGCCATTTTGAGCCAAGGTAAGATTTATGGTTCCAGAGATTTTGAATATTCATAGGTAATGATATGCCTCACTTACATTACAATGTTCTTTTCATTTCTTGTTGAAATATGACTAGAATCCCAATTGTGATTTTTTGTAAAATTTTGTACTGCGTTCTGTAAAATCGAATTTTTGAGGGATCGGAAGGGGTTAGGACCCCAATAATTGCATATTTAATTGCTCCAACAATCAGTTAATATAAAAAACACAAAATAAAGTTGCATTACTCAACCAGTTTCAAACAGCTTCAATTGATCTAGAAGATATTTGTGAAAAAATGTCATATTTTCAACTTCGGGCAGCCATTTTGGCGGCCATCTTGGATGGTGAGTTTCAATTTTGGCCCAAAAAAGTGTCATTATGTCTTAGCTTCACAAAAATATATACGTTTGTACATTTGTATACATTTTACTAGATTTTCCCGCTATAACTCTTTTCATAAAACTGGCTCACTTATAGTTCTAGAAAATGTATCGTGTTGTGGGGGGGGGGGGGGGGTAACAAGTCTCGTTCTTATCAGAAAACGACATGAATATATATTTCTTAAGTTGGTCGTATCGATTTAGGAATGTATTGGTTGTAATAGTGCAACGTTCCAGGGGTGTACGCACATACACACACGTTGGACGAATGCAACCATGTAAATAAAAGTGATTTTTAACGTTTTGAGTATGGATGTACGCGAAAGTGTAAAAAAAAAGTAAAAATCACGTTTTGGGGTTCAGCGTGGGACCCCCCTTCTTATCTGAAAACCCCAGGAAAATCCATTTCTTAAGTTGTGTTTTCTTAATCAGTACACTCAGGAGTATCATCAAACCAAAATTCATCGATGTACGCGGAAGTGTAAATAGAAGTGATTTTTGGCACTTTTTGGGGTTCAGCCGCCCCTAAACTCCAGGAATGCGCAACTTAAGAAATCGGTTTTTCAGAATGTTCCATTATTGGTACCAACTTTAGGGGGTCAAACCTTTTGTACGCAAAAGTGTAAATAGAACATATGCGGGCTCCCGAACTATACTGTCTTTCAATATTTTAACCCCAACCAAGCCTATTCATAGCATAACCTTTCAACAACAAAAATACAGAAACCAACTGTTATATACCATTGTAATGTTATAACTTACCTTCCTCTCTATACCTTTCCACATTTTCAATGGAGTTCATCAAACTGGCACTAACAATAACGTATTAAAGTTATCCACATATACCAGTGCGCCCTTAGTGTGTTATGAATCGCCTTATGGGTCCAAGTCCAAACCATTTCGATGTAATTTATCGGAATGTCAATCTCACCGTTTGTACATGTATTTTCTAGAAACTCGTTGAAACCATGGCCTTACTATATAATTACTTGGTCATATTTCTTTCATGATCATATGTAACCGAACGATTCTCATAATCTAACAAACGTCAAACACACATATGCAGAATAACTAGCGGAAGTGTGAGAGAGGGCAGAGTGGAATATTGAGATATGGGGATAGAGCTTGAGAGAGAGCTATAGTCAGACAGAGAGAGATATGTAGACCAACATCACTTACATAGCAATACGTTATATAAGTGGCACAAACTGAAAAAGCAAACGCACCTTTACAGAATAAAGGGAGAGTGGGAGAGAGAGAGAGAGGCATAGAGAAATAGCGTCACAGAGAGTATCAGTTAGGCTGACATCACTAACATAGCCATATATTATGTAAGAGGGACATACTGGGAAATCAAGGGATTCCTCATTGCCTATAATTAACGTATTAAAGTTATCCACATATATCAGCGCGCCCTTATTGGGCTATATATGAGTCGCCATACGGGGTATATACAAGTCCAAATCATTTCGATGTAATTTATCGGAATGCCACTCATAACCATTTGTAAATGTATTTTCTACAAACTCGTTGAATACACGGCCTTATATCACAGGTCTGGTCAACTAGTCCATATTTATTTCATGATGGTATGTAACCGACCAATGCCCATACAGTAATAAACGTCAAACAAACATAATATACAGAATAGCTGCATGGTGAAAGAGCGAGAGAGAGATAGAGGCAGAGGTAACGAGCGAGGCAGACACGGAAAGGTAGGCCGATAGCACTAATATACACATACATTATATACACAGGACCGACTGAGAAAGCAATGGGTTATAAGCAACTAAATACTTGAAATTATGCCCCTTGGCATTTGTGTAGGGAAACTCGAGTCAGCATAAAAAAAATACCGGCAGCTGAATGGTGTATAATATCTTCGGTTGTTTAATGTGAAAGAAAAAAGAAATTCATAGGCTATGTTAATTCCTCGGCCATTTGGGTGGGATTGTTCGTCAAGCGGCTACATTGGTCGCCAAATTTGGTAGGGGGTGGGGGTATTTTTCTATATTAAAATTTTGTGCACAAAAGGGGGTAGTTGTGGAAATGCCAATTTATTTCCAGGAATAAGTATGGTGAGGCACCATTTCTTTTTTGACAACTTATGTCCGACATGGAGTTCTACACGCAAAAGTATTTAAAGTTTGGCTCAGTAGGGTAATGAATCGTCGGGATGGCTTAACCCTAACACTGTCGCCTATGGGAAATATTTAGTTGACTGTAACATATAGGCAAAAATCGTGTTTTGTGGTATCATCGGCTTGTAGTGCAACGAAGTACAGATTTTGGCCACCAATCAAATCAAATCCAAGATTGAACAAAATTAGGGACTTAAAGCGTGTCGAGACGCCCCATAATCTGACAAATTAACCCTTTGCAACAAAATTCAGATTTTATGCCAAAAAATGGATGTTTTGTAAAAATGAATTATTTGGAACAGATAGTGCACCTTTAATGTCGAAAAGTTGACAAACGAGCCCAGCAGCCTCTCGTCGTATTTAGTGATCCGTCTATTCTCGATTTGTTATTTGGAGTGGACCGGGAAATTCTAAGGGACACAGCGAACCCCAGTTTCGAGTCCGAAAAACCGAGGGGGGTTGGGTAATTCAAGTTACAAATTTGTCATTTCCTTCCATGTAATGAAATGCGACTTTTTTGCGTCTTGAAGACTGTTATTACTGGCACCCAGTTACATTGTCAAATCGGCGTTATTATATGTCCCTGTGTGTTTCCCGCGACCAAAACAAACGAGTTTCGACTCGAAAATCGCGCTTTTTGGGTATTTATGTTGTTTTAAAAAATATTTATGTCAAGTACACTTCACAGCCATACGACTTCTATTAAAAAATAGCACGTTGTCATGTAAAACATAAAACAGGAAAAAAGTGGCTAGAGTCCCAAATGGTGTGGTGTCTGTTGGGGGTTAAAGTGTAACATAGGTGCTCCGACGAAGTTTTATTTTGCGCCCAATGTCTGGAACAGTGGGGTTAAATAAAACCCAATACAGGGAGAAGTGGTGTAGTTCTTGTCTGGAAAGCAGGTTTTTTATTAATATTATGTTTTCTGTGACAATTTGATATATGTTCAAGCAAAAATCCACACATTTTTGGTTGCGTATAGGTTATAAGCAACTAAATACTTGAAATTATACCCCTTGGTATTTGTGTAGGGAAACTCGAGTCAGCATAACAAAAATACCGACAGCTGAATGGTGTATACTATCTTCGGTTGTTTAATGTGAAAGAAAAAAGAAATTCATAGGCTATGTTAATTCCTCGGCCATTTGTGTGGGATTGTTCGTCAAGCGGCTACATTAGTCGCCAAATTTGGTAGGGGGTGGGGGTATTTTTCTATATTAAAATTTTGTGCACAAAAGGGGGTAGTTGTGGAAATGCCAATTTATTTCCAGGAATAAGTATGGTGAGGCACCATTTCTTTTTTGACAACTTATGTCCGACATGGAGTTCTACACGCAAAAGTATTTAAAGTTTGGCTCAGTAGGGTAATGAATCGTCGGGATGGCTTAACCCTAACACTGTCGCCTATGGGAAATATTTAGTTGATTGTAACCAATGGGTTCCTCGTGTCTGGCATAATATTACCTTAAAACAGTTTGTGTACTTTGCTACGTGTTACAGTTCTCCATATCAGCGTCGCCCTCAAATAGTTAACGCTCTTCATTTTAAAATGCGTGTTTGTGTCATCCCTTCACTGATAACCATTATATGGTCAAATCCCACACTATCAAACAGTCTTTTTAATAATGGGTTTTCTTACAATTTTGATCTCGTGACTAAATGGTTATTATATTACACGCACGAAAGGTAAACAGTCTGTTCAAACGTATTCACCTTAATGGGTTATACATCGCCATACGGGTCTTTGTATACCCAATTTGATGTAAATTATCAGAAGACAACCTCACCATTTGCACAGTAGGCTCAGAAAATCGGGCAAAGTTATCACCAATAATTACACGAATCTCATGTATGTCGTTTTAGTAATTCCACAAAATATCCAGCAAACCGAAAACAGTTGATCCAATATATCCAGTAATAATCGGTTTCAATTTCTGATTTCTCAAAGTATTCAATCTTTTTCTACCTTCAGCATATTTCCTTCCAGAAGTTCCGTAATTATTATGTTACTCCTCTTAAGATCGAAATGTGTTGTAGTTCTGTTTTGATCTCTCGACTTATTGTTGACATTTCGACTAAGTCATTGTAAATTTTATGTAGCATTTCATTTATGTAACACTCTGTTACATAGTTTATTCAAGGAAATCCGATGCCCATAGGCCAATGAAACTAAGTAATGTCTATAGTTTCTTACCATGTGCAAAATTGGCATCCAGTGTTATGCAATCGGTGACTCTAAATTTGCCACCCATAGTGACCGTTTGAGCTTAAATTTCGATCTAAAAGTATTTAGTTCTTATTATAATATTTATAACAGCCAATCAAAATATGTTTCTAAATTTAGTAGCATAGTGCACGGACTCAAACTGATCCTTTTCTCTCAGACTCGGATCTGATAAACTAAGTTGATGGATGCTTTAGTTCATATACACAAAAACTCTCTGTTATACAAGGAGGCATTAAAACATTGGCCACGAAAGGCCTACTATGTGGACAAATGTATATATACTTAATTGATGTATTGTTTTATCGTTCATTCGTATGCATGAACTATTTATTAGCATTATTAGTAGAAATATAGTCTAAACTCGCTGGCATATGGAGAAAATAAAGCGCCAATATTGCTTTATTGTTAATAATTTAAATTATTGCATCATATATCGCAAATAAACAAGCGAGACAACTCCTCCAAACGCATAAGTTCGTAATATTTCTGAAGCCGCTCACATATGGTGTTTCAAATGACACATTTGGCATTTACAACTCAGATCAAGCTCGTTATTGTTAACAGTTATCTCATATATAATTAATTTTATTTAGTTGTAAGTTCATTGTATTATGACGTATATATACAGCGCCCTTTTAGTGGTAAATCACGTATAAACGCTCTTTACAAAGGTTAAACTATTGAGTTTCCACACTCAAATCCACCAACTCACCCGGATTTGTATCCTGGATTTTTTTCGCGACCCCACCCCTCACCTGTCTGGACTGTACTGACACTAGTGGGGGAATCATTTTAGTTTTTAATTTTGATACATTTTGTGTAATCACGGCTTGTGGGTAAATATGAGAACCTCTGTCACTATGTGAACAAACCTAGGCCTGAGCTGTTCTGCATCCTGGTTCTTATTTAACGGCAAAGGTCATAGTCAATTACACTGAATATGTATATAAACATTCGGCGACTCAAACACTAAGTGGGCCATCAATGCCCAACATCATTTGAATTCATTCCACTAAAGAACTCGCGCCAGCGGGTGTCGCGTCGGATATAAAGGATTTGGTATTCACTTACCCATGTCCAACGTCAACACATATCTTGAACATAGGGTCACAACTTTTCCCAAACCAACTGGTGTCACAATGAACATCTTCTGTGTGGTAGTGTATGAACTTCAGTTTGAAAGATCCACCAGCATTACACACCTTCAAAAGAAATCACGGGACTATATTGAATATATATATATATTAACTTATTACTAACTTCATCAGGTAATAGGGAGACCGCAAATCGCGAAATCGAATTGGCGCGAAAATCGGAATTACTATATACATAGGCATCTTATAATTATAAGCAGCATAGACACCGTTCTCGTTACAAATGATCCCAAATTACCACGGTGTTTCAGTAGTATATTTAACATTCTGCGAAAACCCAACTGCGATTAGATGATATAGTAAAGTAATTGGCGAAGATATTAACCCCTGAGGCCATAATGTTATCCTTTTTTCGTATACCCTACGCCATTTCCGAGTAAAAGGCGCGGTTCTGGCTATAGCTAACAGATATACTCGTCCATACAATTGCTTAATAGATGGTTGACCCATCCAGGATGAACTCACCGCGATTTATAGATATACCAATAAGAAATGTTAACCCATTTCTACATTGATTCCGATGCGAAAATCGGTAATATCATGTCCGAGCTGAAAGGCGCCGTCCATGCCATGCATGGCACCATACATGAGTCCTTCGTATGAAACGAAACGCGATATATGGATACACCTATGATTTCACAAGAAAAAGTAACCAATTTCAGCCATGATATAGGGTATTTACTATGTGAAATGAGAAACACTAAATGTCTATTCCGGACAGAAAGGCGCCGTCCTGTGGATACCTAACCCTTATCCACCCATAGTATGTTCGAGATACATTAGCCATGCATCCATATGAATCTAACTGCGATGTGTTGATATACCCATCATTCAACCAGAAAGGTTATGTTAACCCATTACGACCATAACACAGGGTTTTCACTCTGTTAAATGAGCAAACACTACGTCTATTCTGGGTAGAAAGGCGCCGTCTTGGAGATATCCAACCCCTATTCTGCCTGTTCGAGATTCATGAGCCCTCCATATGACACTGCCCGTGATATAAGAAAACCTATCATTCGACAAGAAAAAGTAACCCACTTCGGCTATTACACAGGATATCAACTCTGTCAAATGATGAAATATTACGTCTATTCCGGGTAGAAAGGCGCCGTCTTTGGATACCTAACCATAAACCTCCATAGTATGCTCGAGATATATAAGCCATCCATAGTACACTAACCGCGATACGTGGATATACCTATGAATTGACCAGAAACATTAACCCATTTCCGCCTTAATATAGCGTATTTACTGTAAAATGAGTAAAAACTACATTTCTGGGTAGAACGTCGCCGTCCTGGGGATACCTAAAGCTTAACCCTCCATTTTATGTACGAGATATATGAGCCCCCCCCCCATAGGAAACTAACTGCAGCATATGGATATACCTATGATTCGGCCCTAAAAATTTACACATTTCGGCCATTATATAGTGTATTTACTATGTAAGATGAGAAAACACTACATCTATTCCGGATAAACAGGCGCCGCGTTTTGGCGATACATGCCCCCTATCCATTCATATTCGAGATACGTGAACCCTGCATAGGAAACGAACCACGGTACATGCATGTATATAATTATGTGTTATATACACAATGTGTTTGTATCGATTAGTGTATCGCGCTCGACGAGGCTAGTTTTCGGGCCATATAGCAATGAGGCGACCTTGGTCGCTATATGTGGCCACGAAAGCAAGCCGAGTCGCGA
The DNA here is from genome assembly GCA_032622095.1 of Siphonodentalium dalli. Taxonomy (NCBI): domain Eukaryota; kingdom Metazoa; phylum Mollusca; class Scaphopoda; order Gadilida; family Siphonodentaliidae; genus Siphonodentalium; species Siphonodentalium dalli. Next base: position 195,435,988 of record CP136064.1, read on the forward strand.
TACATGAATCGTTACGAATGCAGTGTGTATATAACACGTGTATCTAACATTCGTGTGACATAATTCACCACACAAATTACATTTTATGAGTTTAATAAATGCCAAAATCGTTGGATTTGTGTTCGACAATTAGCTTTCTATAAGAGTCAATTCTCCCAACCTGTAAATGTATCAGTGTCACACGATTAGCTCGATTTGCTAAATTCTCCCAACCGGCAAGTTCACGCGAATATGCCTAACCCAAATTGCATTCAATTGACAAAATCTCTTACACCTCCGTTTTTATATTATTATATATTAATACTCAACAAATATGTATTAGTTACTTTGTGATATGTTTTACCATAGTACAACGATGGGAGGCAATCAAATAATGTTAAAACCTAGGAACTCTTTGTTTATAGTGCGTAAGAATATACGTTGAAATGTTGCTTTGATTTGTCACACGATTGATGAGACGTCAGTTCATTCATGATTTTGAACTAGTCAATGACGTAATGCGCGCATTGAGGCTTGTGTCGCAACTGTCGTATGATATAATTGTTTTTTTTTATCGCCAATTTGTTATCGCCAATTTTATCAGGGAATTTCATAGGTGTTATATACACAATGTGTTTGAACAGATTCGTGTAACGCGACGAGGCCCGTTTTCGTGAAGACGGTCGTCATTTGACCAGTATTCTTAAAGTTTGGGTAAGACATGTACTCCCATTATGACATTCATTGGTATGTGTGCCCTAATTTCCTCTGCTGATGTATTACACCAATAACTGTCAGATTGTCCACAAGCTGGCTGCGATTGTTCGAAAAGCAAATATGTTTGGTCAGCAATAATGCCGAAATACGACTCATCGAAGAAATTCTGAACAAAATCAACAAGCGTCATTTTCTTCGATGACAGCTGATAGTAACTGTGGCCCATGATTCTGACTAAACTCCGTACAAGTTAGCTTCTTTATTATGTTATGGTTACGCGATATGGACAAGGTTATTAAAGGCTGATCGTCTTCCGAATCAAATTCAGAAAGACATTGTGAATTCGAGTCCAAATCACTACATACTATATCACTGTTATCACTTTCTGAGCCACTATCGAACTCATATCCCGAACCGATATCGCTCATGCCACTGAACCTTGACAACTGACATGTCCCGACCGGACAGCAATCTGCACTACTAATTATGGTGGATGACACATCTTGATATTTTTCGGCTTTATCTGCACTTAAGGGACAGTTTATGTTGGCGTTAGCCCACTAACAAACCAGTCGTACTGGTCTGCGTAATACAAGTCCGAAGAAAAAATAATAGAGACCTTTCGCATCCTCACGTTTACGATTACGAATACGGATAGCTATTCGTAGTCGTAAGTCTATCCGTATGGCCAAAAAGTCCTTTCGCAAAACGATTACGCGTAAGAGTTTTGACGAACACGTACGATCATTATTTCGTACCACCTTTACAACTCAAAGCGTGTGTTTGGTATACAGTCCCTTAATACTTCACTTATCGTCTCATTTGCAACAATGCGATAATATTGTTAATATTGTCAATAATTCGACCAGTCACAACGTACGACCCGGGATTCTCGTGATATATTGTGGCAATACAGGTATAAATGCCAGGTCATATATGTGGTGGAAATTCAGTTCGTTGTTAGCATGGATGACCAGATAGACGTTATGCTGATGGGGAAGAGGGTTCCTGAATTTGGACCTCACATCAACCACGACGCCATCGTACAAGCCCCCTCAAGTCCGCGAGTTGATTTCAATGCGATTTCGGCTTCACCTCTTTGGGTATAGGAAATCCGACATAAGGTTGGTGAGCTCGCTGGTGTGCATCACTTCTGAGTTGTTACTACCAAATCGAAACAAAGTCGACACGGTAGAAGCGATGTGCATCAAGTTGCTTTTTTGTCAGATATTTGACAAACCGGCAAAATTTCGTTGAACAAAATGTTGATAAATAACAGGTTTTGGGCAATTTTATAATATAGTTGACTGTGCATGGTTAGCATTAATTTTGAGCAATTACGCGATTCTGATAACAGAAGCGGCATTTAAACAAAAAATTGTTGTTGGAATCTGATGATATGGGGACATCTAATCGGATTGAGTACCTTTAAATTCCGCATTTGTGCGTGTTTTTTAAATTAAAATTAAATGCAAAGAACAAACCTGACAGAGACTGCTGAACTCTGGTGATGTCGGTGGGTGTGCCAAATATTCTTTTAGTTACGGTTCAGGAGCAGAAATCACTACTTACCAGTTGAATCGGGATCCAGGGTAGGTTCAGATTACTCAGACAGAGTACTTTATGTAACTTAGAACTCGGTTATGAATTCCATGTAATTTAAAAATCGGTTATGAATTCCCTGTAATTTTAAAATGCCCTGCATTACAGATTCTACGAGAGAGATATATAAAACCCAACTTCTACCGAAAACCGAATATTATTAAATTGAATGAACTATTCAATTCGGGGAAGGGCAAGAGAACACAAAATCTTTCACTATTCATTAATTGGGTTATGCCATTATTTAGGCTCTCCTGTAGTGAGGCATTCTATAACTGCACACGTTAGGACACCACCATGGGTTGTTGAATTAAATAATTGTTGAATTTCACTATATATTGTGTACTATCTTGCACATAATAATCACTCAAAACTCCCCATGCATCGCACACTATATACTTTATTTTTGGCGACTGGTTTCATAGTGCACTCCTCTTACTGTAAAGTTTTCTGTCGCAGCCAGCGATGGCTTTCCGTTGTGAATAGCGATCTTATTTCGCGGGAAGCTCGTGATTCACGACGACGAGTACAGTGATTGACAATCTAAACAGCATATCGAGGTCGTAGCTCAATACAACTGGATGGTTTACATGATATACATATACAGTCTCGAACGGAGTAAAGTGATATATTGCAGAAAATAAATTTCAGTTTGTTATTTGAGCTTATTAGAAACCATGAAATCGTAACCGTCATTACGGATAGTAAAATACGAGAATGATTAGAAAGTAAACAAAGGTTGGTGACGTAGTACCCTATCCGTATCCGTAATCGTAAACGTGAGTTTTGCGAAAGGTCTCTATTATCTGAACCAAACGACGGGTTAAATCCTTCGGGGAAAAAATCACTCTCCCCCACCAGTCGCCATATTGAAACTAAAGACAAAACAATTGAACACTGGGAAGGCCTTTGCACATTTAATTTCATTCATAAATTATTAACTTTCTTATTTGCAAATCGCAAAAGAACGTGCTGATTATCGGGTGGTAAATAGGGCTGGTTTTGGCGTGACGTTGTGGGCATATCGCATTTCATTACATGCTTGTTCCCAGAAGTACAGTACTATTGCTGTTCCATATTTACAAATACGTATGGAACGTACGTTCCATACGCATCTCGACGTTAAGTGACGTACATGACGTTCGCTCAACCATGAAACAGGAACTATAAAATAAAAGCATCATCGCACGTGACAAAACACGCCCTCTATGTGCCTAAATAAACCTTCTAAGTCTGTATTTTTAATGCACGGATTCTAGGACGCGAAGTGTGTAATAAACACAGAACGACACGATGTGTAAATGGGTTTGTCGATACGGCACTCGTGCTGTCGCGGAAGGATAGAACTCGAGGCGACAGCACTCGTGCCGTATCGACAAACCCATTTACACATCGTGTCGTTCTGTGTATTTACTGGCGCCGAGGTCACACTGAGATAAACTCTCAACGATACTGTTTTTGCATCTCGCATCAAAACTTTGATGAATGACGAATACATTTTATGCAGTGTACTCAAATAAAATATTTGTTCATATACATGGTCTTGTGAAGAATGAGTAACAATCAATATATATTAAAACAGTTTTATGTAAGAACACCCAGAACAAGCCGGCGTCCCCAGTAACAGCAGCATGGCGTCTTGTCTTCGTCAGTCAAATCGTGATAGTGGTTGTTGTTACATTTGGATGCATCATAACTCATATGAATCATAACTCAAAACAAACAAGTCAAAACTAGGCTACATTGGATGACTGCACACAGTCGCAGTAGTACGTTATTTATTGTCAACTTGAAAATAGCACCGCCGCTTCTCAGATTTCGTTTTATTGCGATGTTATCGTGAAATGTCGATTAAATTCTACAAAATTCAGCACGAAACACCATAAAACATAAACATTAATAATTGAACATATTATATTTCATTGTTTACATTAAAAAACAAGGGAATTTATTATGTTATAATGCAATATTTTTTTTGTAAACTATGACGGAAAACAGAAAAACCCCGGGCGGTCTGCGTGAAACACGGCCGGGCGTTCCTGTGCGGACTGCGTGATACACAGCCGGGAGTTCCTGTGCGGTCTGTGTGATACACAGCCGGGCGTTCCTGTGCGGTCTGTGTGATACACAGCCGGGAGTTCATGGGCGGTCTGCGTGATACACAGCCGGGCGTTCCTGGGCGGTCTGCGTGATACACGGTCGGGCGTTCATGTGCGGACTGCGTGATACACAGCCTGGCGTCATGTGCGGCCTGCGTGATACACAGCCGGGCGTTCCTGTGCGGTCTGCGTGATACACAGACTGGCGTCATGTGCGGCCTGCGTGATACACAGCCGGGCGTTCCTGTGCGGTCTGCGTGATACACAGCCGGGAGTTCCTGTGAAGTCTGCGTGATACACAGCCGGGCGTTCCTGCGCGGTCTGCGTGATACACAACCGGGCGTTCCTGTGAAGTCTGCGCGATACACAGCCGGGCGTTCCTGCGTGGTCTGCGTGATACACAGCCGGGCGTTCCTGGGCGGTTTGCGTGATACACAGCCGGTCGTTCCTGTACGTTCTGCGTGAAACACTGCCGGGCGTTTCTGGGCGGTCCCCGCGATACACGACCGAGCGTTCCTGTGCGGTCTGCGTGATACACAGCCGGTCGTTCCTGTGTGGTCTGCGTGATACACGGCCGGGCGTTCCTGGGCGGTCTGCGTGATACACGATCGGGCGTTCCTGGGCGGTCTGCGTGATACACGGCCGGGCGTTCCTGGGCGGTTTGCGTGATACACGGCTGTGCGGTCTGCGTGATACACCGTCGGGCGTTCCTGGTGGTCTACGTGATACACAGCCGGGCGTTCCTGTGCGGTCTGCGTGACACACAGCCGGGCGTTCCTGATCGGTCTGCGTGATATACGGCTGGTCGTTCCTGTGCGGTCTGTGTGATACACAGCGGGCGTTGCTGTGCGGTCTGCGTGATATACGGTCAAGATTTCCTGAGCGGTCTGCGTGATACACGACCGGGCATTCCTGTGCGGTCTGCGTGATACGCAGTCGGACGTTCCCGGGCGCTACGAACGTTAAAGGGTTAAATCAGTACCACCGCCAGGTGAATCACTTCATCCGATTTTGTTCCACCACCTTTTGCCTGAGCGAAGGTAGCGCATAATGTTCCCCATATATAATCCACAGTAGTCCGACCGCCAGGTCACGGATGCGTGTTTTGGCGTATAAAGTTTTTTTCTCTGCGGATTTTGTAAATTCAGGTATCCGACATCAAGATTTTATCGGCTGGCCATCTGTCAGCCTTGAGAATTTTTTTTTATAGCGCCCTAAAAAGTATACCCCCCCCCCCCCATTTTTTCCCCAGACGTAAAACCAGTAACTTGGAATTTGTTGCAAATTCACATGACTAATCTAGTAAAATGTATATATTTTCATGAAGCTAAGACATAATGACACTAGTTTGGGCCAAAATTGAAACTCACCATCCAAGATGGCCACCAAAATGGCCGCCGGTAGTTGAAAATATGACATTTTTTCAAAAATATCTTCTAGATCAGTTGATGCTGTTTGGAACTGGTTCAGTAAAATGACTTTATTTTGTATTTTGTATATTAACTGATCATTGGAGCAATTAAATATGCAATTATTGGGGTCCTATCCACTTGTGATCCCTCAAAAATTCGATTTTACAGAACGCGTTATATAATTTCACCAAAAAATCACAATTGGGATTCTAGTCATATTTCAACAAGAAATGAACAGAAGGTTGCAATTAAGTGAGGCATACCATTACCTATGAATATTCCAACTCACTGGAACCAAAATTCTTACTTTGGCTCAAAATGGCTGCCAAAATGGCCGTCAAAATATGGAAAAATGGTAAATATCGCCCTAGGGTGTCCTGCAATCGCTTACAAGTTGTGGTTGATGTACAAAATTGGCTATTATGCCTTCTATACATTGAATACTAACATGTCTGCCGCACCATGGTTAATTGTTACTGTTGCCACCACTGACATCACCAAAACTATTGGACGTTTCTCTCAAAAACTTGACATAAATATCGGCAAAAATTAACTTTTCAGGTTTGGACCATTTTTCTAGTAATGTAATTATCTTTGGATTTAAAGGTGTTTATTGTATTGGTCTATCTTAAATGTGTCACACTACGGTGTTTATAGAACAAATTGCTCAAGATGGCTTCCAATATGGCAACCAAATTGGTAATAATTTTTTTTTTTTACATATATCATTATAACATTATATATATAACATTATTCTCTGCGTTATCCGAAAATGTAACAAATTGTGACTCACTTGGTTATTATACGTGTTAGTTAATTAACTGACAACTAAATGTTCTATTATGGTTGTCCCAGTTCCGTATGGGGCATGACAAATTTATTTTAAAGTATGGAATTTTGCGGAGAACCTCTTTTGTGATTCTGACCATATTATTGAAAGGAAATGGGCAGAACTTTGAGACGGAACTGAGATGAACCATAATACCCTTCACCGTGGTGTATTTGCCGTTCAGCCGTGGTGTCAGAGTTTGTAACTGCAGTTGAGCACCGTGGCCGAACGGCATGTACACTGCGGCCAAACGGCAAGTACACCTTGGCCGAAAGGCAACTACAACGCGGCCGAATGGCATGCACACCGTGGTTAGATTTCTGGTTTGTATCAGTTTAATGAACGTACACCGTGGCAACTACACTATGGCTGAATGGGAGGTACACCGCGGCCCAACTGTAGTTAGCCGGTGGAACTGCGGTGTAGTAGCATTTCGGCCGCGGTGGCAACGCTAACCACACCTCGGTTAAGTGGACACTTGTTTTGTCCAGCAGGTATGTGGCTCTTCTGTTCCATTATGATAAACCAATATCAACTGGATACAGGATGGATGCCAAGATGGTAGCCAGGGAGTTACTCTATGAATATTTGAGGTGAATAGGTATGCATGGAGTTAGTGTATGTCTTGGATGATGTGAATATGCATACAATGAGTGACTATATGGTTATGAGTGTATTGTCCATAGTGAGAAGTATAGGTATACAGGGAGATGTCATGGTCAGGTGTGGGGTGAATCGGTATGAATGGAGTGACTGTATGGTATATGGTTGTGTGTATCTTGTACTGGTGCACCCGGTGTGCCTGTATGGACATTGATGTGGTGTATAGTTATAGCTACATGGCCATCTATGTATTGATTATGTATATATGGAGTGACTGTAAGGTCATGGGTGGGATGTACATGTGTTTTCTGTATGATCATGGATGGGGTGTGTGGATAAATAGTGAGTGAGTTTATGGTTACGGGCAATGTGTGTGGTATACGTGCAATGACTGTACTGTCATGATTGAAGTGTATATGTATAAGTGGAGTAAGCTGGTGGACATTATCGTGTGGGAGTGTCCTTGTGGTAACGGATGGGATGTATATGTTTATATCTCGTGGATGCATTATCATTGGTATGTGCGTAGGGATTAGCTGTATGATCATGGATGGCGTGTATGATTATACAGTACGTTGCTGAACTGTCATGTGTGATGTATATATGCAAGTATGGATGGTATGAGTGGTCATGTGTGCGGGTTTTTTGTATATCTGGAAGGACTGAATGACCAGTGGTGAGGTGCATATGTATACCTGGAGTGACTCTATAGTCTAGGGTGGGCTTCATATGTATATATCGAGTGGTTACATGTATATGACTGTGTGTGGAATTTGTATACAGGTAGTGACTGTATGGTCAATGGTGAAATGAGTACATGTAGGTATACAAGGAGTGACATCAATGTAATGAATATCTATTCCGGGAGTGACTAAATGGTCATGTGTCAGATGTGTGAGTATACCTGGTGTTCCTGCTTGGCGACTCGTGGCGGTATGGTTATGTGTAGGTTATGCGGATATACAATGATGTTGCTATATGGTCATGTGCGAGGTGTATGTGTATATAGCGAGTGGCTATATGGCCATGGATGATGTGCATATGCACATATGGAGTGACTATACTGACATGGCTGGGGTGTATTAGTATATATTGAGTTGCTATTCGGCTATGGTGTGACAAATAGGGATACAGTGAGTGACATGGCCAATGGTGAGGTAAATATGTATACCATACACATTACCCGTAGCCATAAAATCACTCACTATTTATCCACACACCACATCCGTGATCATACAGAAACGCATGTACATTCCACCCATGACCATGTAGCTATATCCATACACCACATCAATGTCCATACAGGCACACCGGGTGCACCCGTACAGTATACACACAAACAAGTGTCCACTTAACCACGGTGCGGTTAGCGTTGCCACCGCGGCCGAAATGCAACAACACTGCGACTCCACCGGCTAACTACAGTTGGGCCGCAGTGTACTTGCCATTCGGCCATGGTGTAGTTGCTGCGGTGTACGTTCATTAAACTGAAAAAAAATGATACAAATCAGAAATCTAACCACGGTGCACATGCCATTCGGTCGCGTTGTAGTTGCCTTTCGGCCATGGTGTACTTGCCGTTCGGCTTCAGTGTACTTGCTTTCGGCCGCAGTGCTCAACCGCAGTTACAAACGCTGACACCGCGGCCGAACGGCAAATACACCGCGGTGCCAATGGACACTTGTTTTGTCGAGCGGGGTACACCATACAGTCAACTCCATTCATACCGATTCACCACACACCTGACCATGACCTCTCCCTGTATACCTATACATCTCACTATGGACAACACACTCATAGCCATATAGTCACTCATTGTATGCATATTCACATTATTCATGACATACACTAACTCCATGTATACCTATTCACCTCACCTATGATCATAGAGTAACTCCCTACTACCATATTGGCATCCATCCTGTATCCAGTTGATATTTGTTTTATCATAATGGACCAGAAGAGTCACATATTATGGTTCATCTCAGTTCTGTCTCAAAGTTCTGCCCATTTCCTTCCAATAATATGGTCAGAATCACAAAAGAAGTTCTCCGCAAAATTCCATAATTTAAAATGAATTTGTCATGCCTCACACGGAATTGGTACAGCCATAATAGAACATTTAATTGTCAGTTAATTAACTAACACATATAATAACCAAATGGGTCACAATTTGCTACATTTTCGGATAACGCAGAGAATAATTATATATATATAATGTTATAATGATATATGTAAAAAAATAACTTATTACCAATTTGGTTGACATTTTGGAAGCCATCTTGAGCAATTTGTTCTATAAACACCGTAGTGTGACACATTTAAGATAGACCAATACAATACACACCTTTCAATTCAAATATAGTTACAATATTACTAGAAAAAATTGTCCAAACCTGAAAAGTTAATTTTTGCCGATATTTATGTCAAGTTTTTGTGAGAAAAGTCCAATATTTTTGGTGATGTCAGTGATGACAACAGTAACAATTAACCATGATGCAGCAGACATGTTAGTATTCAATGTATAGAAGGCATAATAGCCAATTTTGTACATCAACCACAACTTGTAAGCGATTGCAGGACACCCTAGGGCAATATTTACCATTTTCCATATTTTGGCGGCCATTTTGGCAGCCATTTTGAGCCAAAGTAAGAATTTTTGTTTCACTTAGTTGGAATATTCATAGGTAATAGTATGCCTTACTTAATTGCAACCTTCTGTTCATTTCTTGTTGAAATATGACTAGAATCCGAGTTGTGATTTTTTGTGAAATTTTATACCGTGTTCTGTAACATCGAATTTTTGAGTGATCACAAGCGGGTAGGACCCCAATAATTGCATATTTAATTGATCCAATGATCAGTTAATATACAAAATACAAAATAAAGTCATATTACTCAACCAGTTCCAAACAGCATGAACTGATCTAGAAGATATTTGTGAAAAAATGTCATATTTTAACTTCCGGTGGCCATTTTGGTAGCCATCTTGGATGGTGAGTTTCAATTTTGGCACGAAATAGTGTCATTATGTCTTAGCTTAATGAAAATATATACATTTTCCAGATTAGTCATGTGAATTTGCAACAAATTCCAAGTAACTGGTTTCACGTCTGGGAAAAAATTGGGGGGGGGGGGGGGGTATACTTTTTTAGGTCGCTATAAAAAAAATGCTCAAGGCTGACAGATGGCCAGCCGATAAAATATTGATGTCGGATGCCTGAATTAACAAAATCCGCAGAGAAAAAAACTTTATACGCCAAAACACGCATCCGTGAATTTCGGGGGTTTGGCGACCGGACTACAGGTACAGTTACCGGAAAACCTAATATGTCACATTCAGGGCTTCCACGAGCTCGGGAAGCCCCATGCTCCAAAATGTTCTCATATTCCACATTTAGGCACGTTGGAAGGGATTTGAAATATATTTATTGCTATGTCCGCCCTGTTACATTCGTTCACAAGTACTTTAAGGTTCAGCTGCACATTTGTTCCGAAATTTCCTGGTAATTCCAAATGGATTTTCTCAAAATCTGTCTGGAATTTCTTTGTGAAATTTGAGACAAGCGATTAGTGGGACACAATATTTGAGAACCATCGATCCATTGGATATTATAACCTCATTTTCTTTACTGTTATGGTTTGAAGATTATTTAAAATTTCACTCTTTTCCGGTACCAAGAACTTCTGTAAAATAGATTTTTTTTTTCAAAAGTGCAGTTCTGTAATATTTGTGACTGCTTTATTCTTCCATATAATACATGCGGGTACGACGCTATAATCTGACTGCAGAAATTATTTGTTGACAAACTATTGCCATTTTTGGCTGGATTTATGCTAAACGTGCGGCTCCCCCTTACCACAGTTGTTATTTCGTGGGAGAATCTGCATTCAGTGTATGGATTACACTCCGTACGGCGTGGTTCGGTATAGAACATACCAGAATCAGTAAACGAACATACCTTAATCGTTATTTCGTCGTAATCTGGATTTCTAATCTGATTCCGTAATCGGAACATTCATAATGTAAACAAACAGAGATTTCTCCACCTCTGAGTTTAAAAACACAATAAACATAAATCCGTCCCTTGGGTACAAATTATTGCAGAATATAAACGATCCAAATCAAAGACATTTAAATGCGGAGAAAAATTTGTGTTATCGAGACTCAGAATTTTACTGAAATTAGCCAAATAATAATGTTATTGATAGTAACCCCGGGGGAGCACTTCGGTTGATGGTGAACTTGAAGCAAATCCTTGTCAATTTCATTGTCACTTTCATCATGTTAATTTCGTAATTCCATCCATAAAATACCCCCGAATTCGGCGGAAAACGTCACCATTGATCGAATTCATGTGACCCTGCATGGATACGTCTTCTGCTTTGTTCCTAATTATATGTTCCTTTTTATTCAAGAAATTATACTAGGGTTATATGATATCTATGGATTATCAGATACATGTATATACTATCTAGTCTTATAACAATTTCATATTTAAAATGTTTTGTTTCGTTTTGGCCAACGTAATGTGCATTAGTTGAAAAATAAAACTTTGCCCGTGTAGCAAATGTTGTGGTCTTGTGATCGCACGTGAGCTGCATCTCCCAATCCCACAAACACAAATGTTAAGCTTATTCTAAGATCGCATGACTATATAGTGGAAATGTCAGTCAATTTATTTGATTAAATACCCACACGTACAGTGTACATGTACGCGGTTAGAGGGTTCCCACCACGTTCGCAGAATTCCATTTGCACCCCCTGGGAAATATCCAACCTGACACACCCTAAGATTGGAGAATTACCAACTTACTGGTTGGAAAATCAAACAATGAGAACAATTCCAACCGATGGTATAGTCTGGTCGATAAAAGGTTTGACCTAGAACAAATTTGTGTACCATTTTGAAGAGGAATATATCCTCTATAACATATCCAAAATCCGCTAATATCAGCTTTGAGCATTTTTTGTAATTCAAGATGGCGTCCAAGATGGCTGCCATTTTCCTATAAGTCAGCTTGATGCAATTATAGTGACAACATCTTGTCATATGTATACACATGTATACATTTTTGTGAAGCTAAGACATAACGCCACCTGTATGTGCCAAATTGGAACTTCCCGTCCAAGATGGCCGCCAAAATGGCGATTGGAATTGGAATTATTTTTACTAATACCTTTAAAATAAGTTTCTGTGGTTTGGAACTGGTTGAGAATTGTAACTTTATTTTTTATTTAACATGTTAACTGACCATTGGAGCAATGAAATATGCTGTTCGTGTGATCCACACCCCTTCCGATCACTCAAAAATTCGATTTTACAAAATGCGGTATAACATTTCACAAAAGATTCCCATTGGGATTCTAGTCACATTTCATCAAGACGTGGGAAGAACTGTGCAATGTAAGTGATGCATTCTGTATCTTATTGATACTCGAACTCAATGGTACCACAATTGTCACTTGTCAAAATGGCTGTCAAAATGGCCGTCAAAATATGGAAAATGGTAATTATTATCCCAGCGTGCCATGCAACCGCTTACAAGTTGTGGTGATGCACACAATTGACTATTCTGTCTTATATAGCTTGACTGCTAACATTTCTGATGCACCTTGGGTATGTGTTACTATTTTAACCACTGAAATTACCAGAATTATTCGAAATATTCTGTCACAAACCTGATATCAAAATCGGCAAAAAATCGCTGTTAAGGTATGAGCCATTTTTAAAAGTAAAATGGAACTATGTTTGGTATCAAAGTTGTTTATTGTTTTGATATGTGTTACATGTGTCACACTGAGGTGTTTTAGACAAAATTACTCAAGATGGCTTTCAAAATGCCAACCAAATTTGGTAAACATTATTATATACATATGTGTATATACGTGGTGTATATGTATACATAATCAATTGTGACTCACATGCTACTTAATCAACTAAATTTTCTATTCTGGTTGTCCCGGTACCCTACGAGCCATGACAAATTCATATTTAGGAATGCAATATGGATTTTTCCAAAAACTTCCGTGTTGTTGAACGGAAATGGGCAGAACGTTGAAACGGAACTCAGATGGATCATATTATGTGGCTATTCTGGCCCATTTGCATCAACATTAATCAACTTAATACAGTGTGTATGTCTGTTGGCTGTATGGTCATAGGCGAGGTGAGTAGGTATACATAGAGTTATTGTATCCATGAATGATGTGAATAGTTATACAATGTGTGACTATATGGTCATGGATGGGGTTTCCATGGTAAGATGTATAGGTACATAAGGAGTAGATGTATGGTGATGTGTGAGATGAACATGTTTACAGTGAGTGGCTGTCTGGTCATTGAAGTGGTGTATGTGCATAACGAGAGCAGCTATACTGTCCTGTATGTATATATGGAGTGACTGTGTGGTCAGGGGTGGGTTGTACAGTGTATATTGGGTGGCTGTATTGTCATGGGTGGGTGTATATGTATGCATATGTTGGATGTATGGTGATGTATGTGTGTATGTATAAATAGGGTGTGGTTGTATGGTTATGGGCAATGTGTATATGTGTACATGGAATGACTGCACGGTCATTGTTGAAGTGTATATGCATACCTGGAGTACGCTAGTTTATATAGAGAGTGACCTCATGGTGATGGTGGGATGTATATGTTTATATGTAGGGTCTATTGTATTGTCATTGGTGGTGTGTACAAGCAAACAGTGAATAGCTGAATGCTCATGGAGACGGTGTATAAGTATACAGCGAGTGGCTGCATTGTCACGGTTGAGCTGTATATGCAAGTCTGAAGTGTGTGCGGGGTATTGGTATGTCTAGAAGGGCTGTATGGCCATTGGTGCGGTATATATATACACCTGGAGTGACGCTGTGGTAATGGGTGAGGTGTATATGTATATAATGAGTGACTACATGGCCATGGCACGGCCAATACGTATATAGGGATTGACAGTATGGCAAAATTAATGGTGGGGTGAATTGATATACAAGGAGTGACTATGATCACGAATGTGGTTTATGCGTATACAGCGAGAGGCTCAATTGTCATGGGCCAGGTGTATATCCAAGTCTGGAGTGTATGAATGGCCGTGTGCGCGGTACGGGACATTGCTATATCTAGAAGGGCTGTAAGGCCATTGGTGAGGTCTATATGTATATACCTGGAGTGACTCTATGGTTTTGGGTTGGGTGTATATGTATATCTTGAGTGGGTATATGGCCACGGTGTCGCAAATATGTATATACAGGGAGTGAGACTGTATGACCACTGGTGAGGCAATAAGGTATACAAGAAGTGATGTATGATCATGGATGTAGCGAACAGGTATACCAGTATTGACTGTATCGTCATCGGTGGGATATATATATATATATATATTAATGGCTATATATCTATGTATATGACAAATACATATACATTGAGTGACTGTATGGTCTATGGTGAGGCGAATAGGTATACAATAGGTTATTGTGTGTTCATGAATGGAGTGAATGTGTATACAGGCCGTGTGCGGTGTAGGAGTATACCTGGTGTGTCTGCGTGGTTATTCACGGTTATAGGGCCATGCGTTGGTGTATGTGCAAACCCAAGTGTGGATGTATGGTAATTGGTGAGGTGTATGTCTATACAGCGAGTGGCACATTTCCATTTATGTGGTGTCCATGTATATATGGAGTGACTGCATGCTCATGTGTGATTTGTACTGGTGCACCTTTGGGTGACTATCGCTTTCCACAATAACTCAAGGATATGTTAATCGACAGTCTAGTAATAACTAGACCAAGGTTTCCTTACAGTCAACTCTCAGTCTAGAGACACCGGTATTGAAATTCATTTCCGCGATGAACGGGAAATTCCCTTCTGGCAACAGCTCATTAATATTCATGTTTTCAAATATAGCACTGTTTACCTTTTTGATTGGAGTTATTTGATGCCGCATAACTTTCTCGTAACCGGTAGGCGATAGCTAACACTAATCTTTTTCTGGTTATTAATAAATTCCTCAGAATAAGCTCCTGTTCTTGCTTCAGTGAATCAATATCAATTTTCTTCAAAGCGTTCTTAATTACAATTTCGACAATTTGTATTTCGTAAGTCTGCTATTGTTTTATCGTAGCCTCGCTTTCATCTAGCATTCCGCCTTTGGTAATACTTATTTTTAGAACTATTTGGCAGTGCTTGTATGAATAATTACTATGAGGGCAGAATATGAATAGGTAATGAGATTTGCAGGCAGCTCTAGATTGGTCGAGCAGCGCATTGCCTGGTGCGTATTGGTTGGATTTCTCCCGTTTGAAATAATTTATGCCATGAATGTCCCAAGACCTAATTTGAAAGTAATGAAAATTAGGTCTGGTTTTAATAAGACTGGTTAATCGATAGAGGTAATATCAGAGTGTTCTCCACATTAATTGCGTTTTATATGCAATGTGAAGAAAACGGTTTTCCTGACAATAATTTATAAGTTAATCAATTTTGATGCTAATGGGCCAGAGTAGCCACATAATGTGATCCCTTTCAGTTCAGTTTCAACGTTCTGTCCGTTTTCGTTAAAAACATGGACAGAATCCCAAAAGAGGTGTTCGGCAAAATCCATACTGCATCCCTTAAAATGAATTTGTCGTGATGCATAAGGTGATGGGACAACCATAATATAAGATTTAGTTGTCAGGTGATTAAGTAGCATGTTTAATAACCAAGTGAGTTACAATTTGCTACGATTTCGGAACAGCAGAGAATAATGTTCGGAATATAAACTTTTTACAAAATTTGGTTGCCATTTTGCAAGTCATATTGAGTAATATTGTCTAAAAAACCACACTTTGACACATTTAAGGCATATCAAAATAAAAAGAACCGTTGATACCAAAGATAGTTCCATTTTACCTGAAAAAAATGGTCCAAATATGAAAAGTGATTTTATGCCGAGTTTGATGCTGTTTGTGATAGAAAAATCCCATAATTCTGGTAATTTCAGAATAGTAAATAGTAAAAATTAATCAAGGTGCATAAGAAATGTTGGTATTCAATGTATATTCAGAATAGTCAATTGTGTGCATCACCACAACTTGTAAGCGGTTGCATGGCACGCTGGGAAAATAATTAACATTTTCCATATTTTGGCGGCCATTTTAACTGCCATTTTGAGCCAAAGTGACAATTTTGGTACCATTGAGTTCGAATATCAATAAGTTATAGAATGCATCACTTACATTGAACAGTTCTTCCCACGTCTTGATGAAATATGACTAGAATCCCAAATGGGGATCTTTTGTGAAATGTTATACCGCGTTTTGTAAAATCGAATTTTTGAGTGATCGGAAGGGGTGTGGATCACACGAAAAGCATATTTCATTGCTACAATGGTCAGTTAACATGTTAAATAAAAAATAAAGTCACAATTCTCAACCAGTTCCAAACCACAGAAACTTATCTTAAAGATATTAGTAAAAAACGTAAACAATCCACTTCCGGTTGCCATTTTGACGGCCATCTTGGACGAAGAGTTCCAATTTTGGCACGCAAAGGTGGCGTTATGTCTTAGCTTCACAAAAATGTATACATGTGTATACACATGACAAGATGTTGTCACTATAATTGCACCAAGCTGACTTATAGGAAAATGGCAGCCATCTTGGACGCCATTTTGAATTACAAAAAATGCTCAAAACAGATTTTAGCGGATTTTGGATAGTTATAGAGGAGAGCTTCCTCTTCAAAATGGTATAACAACCAACTTAGTCCGAATTTTTTCTAGGTTGACCCTAAAATTTTAGTTTATCGACCAGACTACCAAAGTTCGGGTGAGACACCCCAACCAACCCCTGTCGCCACGTCCATGTACAACTGACAAGTCTCGTGTGTTCTCCACAACGTTTTCGGAATTTGATTCAGGATATCTAGAGCTGTTAGAAATGCTTGCCCTCACCAATAAACACTCTTTAACTTGAAGAAAGATCTGATTAAGTCGGATTGGCAGCTAAATGGGGGTGCTATATTGTATGTATATACACAGAGAAAATAGCATGACTTTCACAAAAAACATGAACATCATAAATATAAAATACAAATGACACATGTGTCAAATACATCCGCCAAAAATACTACCCACTCATCTGAATTTGAACCATACACATGATATTGAACAGCCCTTGGGTAGTATCCAATTTCACACACTCTTTAACTAAGCCCTAAACTTATAAATTACATATACACAATATGTGCACGGCTCACCCGAAGCCATCTTACTATTGTTATTAATTTCTATATTCACCATACTGGGGATGGCAGGAAGACAGTCATGCCAGACTATGCCATCCCCCCAATATACGACATAATTTTCCATAATTTTCGCCACTATTATGTAATAGATATGTGTATTGCAAATAAAATATCCTATCCTATCCTATCCTAGCGATGTTTGACGCTGGGAGGATATTAAACCTAGTACCGGCGACCACGTGGATTTCAAAATTTGACCTAGAATCCGTGTAATCTCGATTCAGCCCCGCCCCGTAATCGGGTTCGGATTCTGAATCCAGATTTCCACACGAAATAACGACTCAGTGGATATTGCCCTTTCGATGACACCTTCGCTTGAGCGAGATGTTCTACCATTTCTATTCAATTTCCCGGGTTATTTCTTATAATGACATGCTTGAATTTGCCACTTATTCACACTATAAGTATACAATAATTGGATGTCGCCCGGTTAATGGCACCATTATAGATGTCACTTAACTGATATCCAATACAAACTAAAGTAATATCATATTACATCATATAAATAGAAACACAATGTCAAACTCCATACAGCGCCCTCTACGCTATCGCTGCGATATATGTATCTCAGCGGAGCGATGGGAGATAACTCTGCCTGGAGTTTGACACAATGTATACTGCCGTGTTAGAAATGTTTGCCCTCATCAATAAACACTCTTTAACTTGAAGAAAGATCTGATTAAGTCGGATTGGCAGCTAAATGGGGGTGCTATATTTTATGTATATACACAGAGAAAATAGCATGACTTTCACAAAAAACATGAACATTATAAATATAAAATACAAATGACACATGTGTCAAATACATGAGCGATGTTTGACGCTGGGAAAATATTAAACCTATAGTACCGGCGACCACGTGGATTTCAAAATTTGACCTAGAATCCGTGTAATCTCGATTCAGCCCCGCCCCGTAATCGGGTTCGGATTCTGAATCCAGATTTTCCCATGAAATAACGACTCAGTGGATATTGCCCTTTCGATGACACCTTCGCTTGAGCGAGATGTTCTACCATTTATATTCAATTTCCCGGGTTATTTCTTATAATGACATGCTTGAATTTGCCACTTATTCACACTATAAGTATACAATAATTGGATGTCGCCCGGTTAATGGCACCATTATCGATGTCACTTAATTGATATCCAATACAAACTAAAGTAATATCACATTACATCATATAAAGGAATCAGGGAGCTAAGTGTGTTCTAGGGTCGGGGAACGAGTACACCGTGGAATGGTAAAGGTGAAGGTAACTGAAGAATGACCTTCACCTGATACATGCGACACGTTATTAAAGGATGACATCGCGTTTATTTGATTTGTACATCATATCTAAATAATTTAAACTAGTGAATGAATGGGGGAATGGATTTTTGTGAGCGGGAAATTTATTTAACTAGCTGCTGTAGTTCTGGATTTTTCCAGATCAAATTTGGCTGTGGGATAGCCCTGTCGTACACTTGGGGATTTATTTTAAAAAGTAAACACATGACCTATGATTTTTCTACCATTTTCGTGATCAACTGGTGTTAATCTCGCCGGGTAAACATCACTGATATGGCCTGCAGGCTTCAATTCAGTGAATTTGGCAGAAACGTTAACACTGTCGCCTATGGGAAACCATTTAGTTCCGTGATTCCTATAAGAAAAAATTGAATTTTACATAAATTTCACGTTTCGCCATGATAAGTTGTTAATTTCATATTTTCAAATGATAATGACCACATTTTGGACAGATTTAAAGAAGAAACGCATGGATTCGCCTGTAGATAGTAAAGAAAGTGATAAATCTGGGAGTTTTGCATGGACATCAAGTACCATTAGGGGGTCAGAGGGTCTAAAGTCCCTCCCCACAATTTTGAGGAGTGTTGCCCCCCCCCATTGGGAAAAGGTAGCAGTTGACCTAATTAAGCTTCCGGCACCCAGTAGCCTTATCGGGGATCGTAGCCCCACCCCAAGTCGGGGGCGGTGATGACATCACCACTAGAGTTACTGTCGTGCAAGACTGTCATGGCAGGTTTGTTAAACAGACAGTATGCCCTGTCATCTGGTAAAAATTCATGCCTGAGGCTTTGTCTGATGTTGTATCATTATGTTTAGATATTTCAATTGACTTATGGTTGCTTTATATTGCTATTAAAGTATTTTTAATTTAAATTTTCTTTTAAATTTGGTAAACTTTATTATAATCTTCATTATAAATTGCCAAATTCTGCACGAAAAGGGTTAAAATTGGACAAGATATCCCTCTCAAAATGTATATTAACATTTCCTCTTCAATTTAGTAATATTATGGTATATAAGGGCATACTTCAGTTATACGAGATGCATCAGCTAGTAAAATTGAAAAAAAAATCTAAATTTAATGGCTTTATTTTGATGATTGACACAAATTTTCAGAATGCCTCATATTGAAAAAATAAACCACTACTGCCCGATATAATCCATTTTTGGTTTCAGTAAGGTCTATATTTGGATAAAAATACTATAAGAAACGCTGTGTTTTACACATATACATATATATAGGAATCAGGGAGCTAAATGTGTTCTAGAGTCGGGGAACGAGTACACCGTGGAATGCTAAAGGTGAAGGTAACTGAAGAATGACCTTCACCTGATACATGCGACACGTTATTAAAGGATGACATCGCGTTTATTTGATTTGTACATCATATCTAAATAATTTAAACTAGTGAATGAATGGGGGAATGGATTTTTGTGAGCGGGAAATTTATTTAACTAGCTGCTGTAGGATAGCCCTGTCGTACACTTGGGGATTTATTTTAAAAAGTAAACACATGACCTATGATTTTTCTACCATTTTCGTGATCAACTGGTGTCAATCTCGCCGGGTAAACATCACTGATATGGCCTGCAGGCTTCAATTCAGTGAATTTGGCCGAAACGTTAACACTGTCGCCTATGGGAAACCATTAGTTCCGTGACTCCTAAATAGATACACAACGTCAAACTCCATACAGCGCCCTCTATACGCTATCGCTGCGATATAATTATGTATCTCAGCGGAGCGATGGGAGATAACTCTGCCTGGAGTTTGACACAATGTATACTGCCATGTCCCGATCATGGTGGTAGTCCGCCACTCATATATTCGACAGGGGTTTGGCGGGGTCGCTATCATCTCGTTAGCGTTCATTCCGTACTAGTAGGCTTCATTGTGGGATGGACTAAATGCCGTATAGACTTCGCTTGAGTGGGTGTGGGTGTGGTGGTGGTGCTTATCCTCGCTTCCTGCACTACCGGCTTCTGCTCTATACCCTCCCGCTTGAGCGAGAACAGACACCTCATTCACAACATTGTGTTGTGTTTGTTCCATTTTCTGGGCTGTTGTCACCACTATTTGGGTATGTACTAAGGCGATATGTTATATGACCTGATGCTAGCGCACAATCGGTCCGTTTCTCCATCTGTCAGCCCCCTCCCCTTTTTGGCGGGATCGAATTGAATGTGGCCACCACATACATTTCGTCTTTGACGCTTTGGGGTGTATGTGACCAAAAAAGGGGATTCACCAAAAACAAGGATTCTGAAGATCCATAAACATGTTTTCGACTACCTGTTGCGTTATTGATAAATAAAAGGTAGTATAGCTTATAATAATTTGATACAAATTTAGTGTATGCCGTAAACTAAGTTACGAATTTCCGTATAACGACGTAATCAAATTAATTGCATGGATTGAACAACATGTGGCACACATCGGGTGAAAAAATGGATTGAACAACATGTGGCACACATCGGGTAAAAATAAGGATTAACTGTCATGTGGACTGTTTTTATGGAGATGTCACGGTTACATCTCCATAAAAACAGTCCACATGACAGTTAATCCTTATATTTATATACATTTAGCGAAAAAGCCACTTTTGTAAATGTATTTAAATCGAAAAGTGTATCGTGACAAAACCAGCACAAAATATACCATAGCACCCTTGGCAAAAGTTAACAGGAACAATTTCTCTTTATATTGAAACCCGATGATTTATTAAGTCAATCCTGCGCGAGTCCAAATGCGCCCAAAACATTATGCGTTCGTCTTTCCCAAACCTATGACGCGTCGATGTAATTATGAGCCTGGTGTTATGAGCTGTTGCGCGTTCACCGAGAAATAACTGCAACTAGCCACGTGGGCGCCGACCAATCAGAATGCTGGATTTAGTGATAATCACACCTAGTATGTAAATATAATGGATTGAACAACATGTGGCACACATCTGGTAAAACATGTGTCGATACATATATATATGTGGGCACACGCTGAATATTCAATAAAACCAATACATATCTGGGACAAGATGCATATAATGTAACATTTCATTTGATACATTTGCCTGAAAATTGTATTAGAATATATCGATGACAAGCGTTCTATTTACTGAATTCCGGTTTTGCCGCCATCCGTAGAATATGTTTATTCCCGTCGAGTCGTACTCCCGTCGTAATCAGTAGACAGTGAAAGTTGCCATATTTCGGTAACTAATCTCGAAATAGAAACTGATATAATGTGATACGTCGACTTTGTGATATGCCCTATATATATGGCAAATAAGTTAGCGACGATAAATCACTACACATTTGTTTGTTTGTTTTTATAAAAAATTTTTATCTGCTTGTTTAAAAAAAAAAATTGCCATGATACTCACATTAAAGAAAGAAACGAAACATATCAAGAAATATATAGTTTTCTCCATTTCCGGATGGACTAATCTCAATCGCAATGATATATATATATGTGTACACATAAACATACACCTTTGATAGTATAAAATCGTACTATCAGCTTATCTCACACCTTTGGTCATATTTCTTGATGAAAGATTGGCTCAGATAAACCAACTGAGGTGATTTTTTATCACAGCAACTTATAAATTGAGATTCGAATATATGTTTGCGCGATAAGAGTACACAAACGCTTTATCGTTGAAACACCGAGGTTCAACTGAGGACAGTGCAACCCAGAGACGTGGCAACAGGGGGGGGGGGTGTCTCACCCACCCAACTTTGGTCAAACTTTTGCCACAACATTAGTTGGAAATTTCACACCAATAATAGGTTGAAAATGTTCTTGTAGTTTGATTTTCAAACAATTTATTAGGGGAAATTAATTGTTTTTGGACCAGTATTTGCATATTTTCCTATTTTTGGTAAAAGTTTTGGACTGAAATGGTCATCAGTTGGAAATTTTCGAACCTTAGGGGTTGACAGGTTGGAAATATCCAACACTTGGAAAGTTTGTGTCCTGATCCCTCCCCCGTGGTCAGTCAAAACTGCTAGTTAATTTAAGAAAACAATATTGTCTTACATGTGGTCAACATTGTCATTGGAATTGTCATCAGTTGGAATTTTTCCATCAGTTGGCAATTTACAACTCTAGAAAGACTTGAGGCTAGTCTAGATGCTAGGATTTTGTGATTTTCTTGTTCAGATTTCAAAATTTTCGTACTCCGGCCCGAACCATGGTAGGGCCTGGTGTGCCCTGGGGCCTGTACTATATATTCCCAATAGCCGTGTTTGAACACGCGGAGAACG
Organism: Siphonodentalium dalli; assembly: GCA_032622095.1. Taxonomy (NCBI): domain Eukaryota; kingdom Metazoa; phylum Mollusca; class Scaphopoda; order Gadilida; family Siphonodentaliidae; genus Siphonodentalium; species Siphonodentalium dalli. The sequence goes on from CP136064.1 coordinate 195,459,072, forward strand.
TTCCTCGGTAATTTCCTAGTCTTGTAAAGCGAGACTTGTGTTCTTTAGTACTCGAGTAATTGTATTCTTGTAAATGCCTTGCATTGTATATTGGAATTTAACAATAGTCGATTACCTTTTGTTCACACCATACATGTACATCGTTGTGAACTGACTTATATAATATTCTCGGAAAGCCATTCTGTAACTGGGAATCATTTCAGCAGCAAGCTGCTCTGTTTTTGGGGTGAATGGAGTGCCCTAAAGCTGCATTTTTTTGTTATTCTATAGTACGCGAATTGTCTATCTTGGGGAAAAACACGAACTCGCTTGACGGGCTGATAAATTACCAACTTAGGGAGTTCCATAGTACAGAAATAACACAGCATCGGGTAGAACACGGTGTTAAAATTACAAGTATACGAGGCTGAATTGGTGGTTGTCACCGCAATGAAACGCGTGCGAATGTCGATATGTCGGATTATCGCATGGTGTATTGCGTACTTATGCATTAACCCTTTGTCGTCGTGCGAAGTTTCACGGGGTCAATACAATCGATGTCATATTGGGATGCTGGGTTCAAATTACGCATGGGCGTATATAGATATATTTTGAGATGTGGTTCACAAACAGAGACAAATTGCCATTGATAAATAAGTGTTTCCACATAAATCATGTTGTGACAGGGGCGATTCTCACCAAAATACTCAACAATTGGGAATTTCATGCAGGGAGAGGTGTCGATGGGGGTTGGCGCATCACCATAATCTTCGTCCCAAAGTTCATGATGATTGAATTATGGAGTTAATATTTTATGGCAATCAGTTGAGAAGTTTCGATCGATTGGAGTTGTTGGGTTGGAGATATCTAACAGTTGGAAATCTTGAGTAACCATTGCAGAATTTCAACCGAATTGGTGCAAATATAGTTTTCCGGACTCGGAAATAATATCTGGTTCAACGGATGGAGGTGCACTCGGGCAGCGGAGACATTATACATTAATGTTACCGCGATTCCATGGTAGAAAATGGCACGGAATTTGAACATTAAGACTGGAGAATAGGTTGTAGTCATTACAGTGGCTAAATTTTCCAGCTAATATAACTGCAAATTATACTTTATACCATTAGTATGATGTTTTCCTACATTTAGTATAATTTTGGTTGTAAAATCTAAGTTTCTCCTTAAACAAAAAGTAACACCAACCCTTTGGAAAATATACTTGAATTATATATATTTGCACCCTTTCCACTTGGAAATATTTGTATCAGTCTGTTATCTCCGGCAATTCGTTTTTTTTTAATTACATTGTACATGTATCGAAATCGTATGTATACGACATCCAGTTAAAAGTTTCCCTGCTCAATCTGACACCATATAATCACCATGTGTAGGTTTTTTCTGTCGGTGGGGTTTATTTGTGATCACTCTATCCGTCTCTATCCCTTTGTGTTCGTACATACATCATTAAATATATTTGACCATGAACCATGTAAATACAAGGAAAGCCAGGAAAAGCTATATATATAGGCTCCTATGATGTAGGTCAATAAAACATCTATCTCTTATAAAGAGCGTTTTCGCTTATGATATTTTGTACTCGTGTCCAGCGTAAAATGTTGTAAGCGTTTGTGTATTTTCGCGATGCTTTTGCCATTGGGATGATGGTGCTTGCAAGTAGTTTTCATGTTCCCCATTTCCTATCATAACATTAACTTTACACAGCACATGGACATTTGGGTTCAGATATGAATAGATTGGGGTGGGGTGTCACGTTATACGTACATTGAATTCCATATATTCCGCTCTAATATGCAATCAATGTGGGATAACACATAGATGTAACTTTATACATCAACTAAACCACTCGCCAACTGACTCAAATAGGCATTATATTAATTATTAATTATATTAATTACAATATGCATTCATGTATAATATTAGAGTAAGTTCCATTTACCCATTAACAAGTGTTCGCCCCCACGCGCAGCAAACGGAGATCTATAGTACTGGATTTTGTCTGTTCTTGTAAATGACGGGGAATCGCATGCACACACTTGTAAATTGCCGGTATCCATAGTACTCGACACGTTCCCGACAGTCAAAACACGGCTATTGGGAATCTATAGTACAGGGCCCAGGGGCCTGTACTATAGATTTACAATTGCCGTGTTTGAACAGGTGTACAAGGTTATGGGAGGTACACAGGAGGCGTGAAGTGCAATAGACCACTGTATTGTACTAGAGTAGATTATACCCGTGTGCTCATTACTAATGGGTGATTGGGTTTGATCAGAATGGTATTCAATATAATACTCCAGCTATTTTGAATGACAACCCAACTAGAAATTGAAATACATCTTAAAACTTGAATTGTTGGAACAGACGATAACCACTGATGACATATAACACAATGCACGAACGGTTGCGGCGTACTCACTGAGCGATTATTTAAAGGATACCGGTTACCACTAATACAATTGAACACGGATTACCCATGCACTAGCGATAACATATCAATGAGTGTCTCCGAGGAATAATTTTGTTCATTGGTCAATCAAGTCACATGTGGTAAACCTATTATTTTATTGGCCACCATGCATGTAAACGAGGCGTTGCAAGAAGTCGCCTTTTCGCTGTAAGAATAAGAGTGGAGCCTGATGTCTATGGTAATCGACACCTTCTGTGTGCCCCACATAACCTTGTACACGTGTTCAAACACGGCAATTGTAAATCTATAGTACAGGCCCCAGGGTCTCCTGGTCTCCTGCCCGTAGTCGTGTGTTTTTGTCAGGAGTTAGACCACTAGATGTTAGAATTTATGCAATTTTTCAGGTTAAAATATCGGGAATGTTCTCATACCGGGAATATAGAACCATGGTTTATTAGGCCTGAGCACTGAGCACTGAGGTGTAAGGGGTGCAAATGGAATTATGCAAAACTTGTGCCTGGTGTGATAATTCAAGGATTAAAGGGGGTGCAGTTTCCCAAGGTGGACACCCCCCGAACAGAGATCCTCTAGCCACGTCCCTGTCAGACAGTATGCGTGTGTTCGTGCGTGCCTGTATGAGTCTGTATGAATGTGTGTCAAACTTGTTTTCACAGTAGTTGTAAATTATGAATGAATAGACACACGCAGTGTGTGGAAACACTACATGTTTAGGGGATTCCCTATCAGGTTCATTCAGTGTGTTGATTCGTAATTCCGTTGTGACCAAATACTTTGTTGTGTGGCAAGTTGTGTTACGAGTCTGTGTGGTAATGTGGTAAACCGAAGACGATATTTCTGGACATAAAGCCCCCCCCCCCCCAAAAAAAACAGTCCCATTCCCATCAACGAATAGAGAGTATATTAGTATTTGATGTGTGGGTTGTCAATTAAAATATTGTTTTGTGGGACTTTATATCTGTCCAGTAATTGTATATAGATCGGATAGCCCCAGGGTGGGAACAGTACGTTAGTCCAAGGGTTCGATTACAGGCCGAGGTACAGTGCGTTAGTCCGAGCCACTCTGATGGTTCAATAGTCAGAGGGTTCGACAGTCCGAGGGTTCAACAGTCCGATGGGTTCAATAGTCCGAAGGTTCATGCAATAGTCCGATACTCCGAGCGTTTAATAGTCCGATGATACTATAGTCCGAGGGTGCGACAGTCCGAGGGTTCAATATTCCGAGGGTCCTTTAGCGGGACGTGGCGACAGGGGATTTGTGGGTCTCACCCACAACTTTGCTCAAACTTCACAACAGTTGGCATGCAATAGACCAGCGTTACAGTCTTTTAGAAACAAAATAAGTCAAATTCAGCTTGCAAGTTTTTGCATGTGTATATTATAGGAAAAATACGCAGGACATTCCAAGCTTTACATACCATTTCTACATGTATATATATCTAACGATCTAATCGGCTATATGCAATGAGTGACCGACCGTCGTTTAATATACTATATACACCCCTTCAGCCAATATGATGACAAGTTTGAGCGTATATACATGTATATAAGATCGCAAGTGGGTATACTGCGCGGATTTTATCTGGGGATGGTTGGATTTTACCATTGGGTTCTTTATAACCGAGTCGTTACTACACGTGGGTCCATAGATGGACAAAACATTAGTACATTATACACGAGCACGACGACACACAGTGATATGCCATATATCCTCACATACAACGATAGATTAAATTAAAAACATCTGATCAATTGCAATCTGGAGATTAATAGCTGTAAATATAAACAGAATGGTGTGGTGTGGGATAATAACCAGGTGTGAGATGATAACATTATAGTTTACACTTTAGTTTAGACTGTTTACAGTTTAGTAAAGAGATTGTTTGTGTGCTGAGAGATAATTAATGATTCCATGAGAAAATAAACTATTTAATTCAAACTTACTTGAAACGTACACGGTTCATTCAAGCTTCCAAATTGATTGACAATGACATGAATCAATTGAATGAATGATCACGATATCGGATGACAGATGCTGTCAGTGTCAGACATGAATGATTCGATTCCCCGACACTGGAGTCTGGAGACAGTCACAATAAAAAAAAAGTCGTTATATTGGCGGAAAGTGATAACGATTTGATAAAATATTCGTTGCAACAACATCTATAAAATGCAATTATTCTTCTCGCTTTTGCATTTAAATTCTTATCATGTTAATTTTGTTATAAAACTTATGCTAACAATGTTGGCACGTTTACATGACAATAAATCATTAAGAGTTATTTGCTTGTCATTGAACCATAATTCTGGACTTGTTTGTATTTTATTACAAATCAAGTGCTCCCCAGAGTGCAGGGGCCTATACTATAGAATTACAATTGCCGTGTTTCTCCACGTGGACAAACTGTCGAATACTATGGATACGATAATTTACAAGTGTGTGCGACTCCCCGTCATTTACAAGAACAGACAAAATCCAGTACTATGGATCTTCGTTTTCTACGCGTGGAGGCGAACGCTTGTTAATGGGTAAAGGGAACTTACTCTAATATTATACATAAATGGATATAGTAATGCCTATATATATTTGAGTCATTTGGCGAGTGGTTTAGTGGATGTATAAATCAATGTTATGATAGGCAATGGGGAACACGAAAACTACTTGCGTGCACCATAATCCCAATGGCACAAGCATCGCGAAAATACACAAACGATTACAACATTTTTCGCTGAACACGAGTACAAAATATCGTAAGCGAAAACGCTCTTTATAAGAGATAGATGTTTTATTGACCAACATCATAGAAGACAATATATAGCTTTTCATGACTTTCCTTGTATTTACATGGTTCATGGTCAAATATATTTAACGATGTATGTACGAACACAAAGGGATAGAGACGGATAGAGTGATCACAAATAAACCCCATCGACAGAAAACCCTACACATGGTGATTATAGTGTCAGATTGAGCAGGGAATTTTTAACTGGTTGTCGTATACGCACGATTTCGATACATGTGCAATGTAATTGAAAACAAACTGAATTGCCGGAGATAATAGGCTGATACAAATATTTCCAAGTTAAAAGGGTGAAAATATATATTTCAAGTATATTTTCCAAAGGGTCGGTGTAACTTTTTGTTTAAGTAGAAACTTAGATTTAACAACCAAAATTACACTGAATGTAGGAAAACATCATACTAGTAGTATAAATTATAATTTGCAGTTACATTAGCTGGAAAATTTAGTCATTGTAATGATTATAACCTATTCTCCAGTCTTAATTTTTAAATTCAGTGCCATTTGCTACCATGGAATCGCGGTAACATTCACGTATAAGGTCTCCGCTGCCCGAGTACACCTCCTCCCTGAACCAGAAAACTATATTTGCACCCCATTCGGTTGAAATTCTACAATGGTTACTCAAGATTTCCAACTGTTAGAAATCCCCAAACCAACAATTCCAACCGATCGAAACTTCTCAAACTAATTGCCATTTACCCCATAAATCAATCATCACTAACTTTGGGACGAAGATTATTGTGATGCGCCAACACCCATTGAACGTCCCTGCGTGACATTCCCAATTGTTGAGTATATTTTGATGAGAATCGCCCCCGTCACAACATAATTTATGTGCAAACCCTTATCTATCAAAGCCAATTTGTCTATGTTTATGAACCCCATCTCAAAATATATCTATCTACGCCCATGCGTAATTTGAACCCATCATCTCAATATGACTACGATTTTATTGACCCGGTGAAACTTCGCACGTCGAGAAAGGGTTAATGCATGAGTGCGCAATACACAAAGCGATAATCCGACATATCGACATTCGCACGCGTTTCATTGCGGTGACAACCACTAATTCAGCCTCGTATACTTGTAATGTTAACACCGTGTTCTACCCGATTTGTGTTATGTCTGTACTATGGAACGCCCTAAGTTGGTAATTTATCAGCCCGTCAAGCGAGTTCTTGTTTTTCCCCAAGTTAGACAATTCGAGTACTATAGAATAACAAAAAGATGCAGCGTTGGGACACTCCAGACACCACAAAAACCGAGCAGCTTGCTGCTGAAATGAATCCCAGTTACAGAATGGCTCTCCCAGAACATTATATAAGTCAGTTCACAACTATGTATGGTGTGAAAAAGTGTAATCGCCTATTGTTAAATTCCAATATCCAATGCAAGGAATTTACAAGAACACAATTGCTCGAGTACTATAGAACACAAGTCTAGCTTTACAAGACTGGGAAATTACCGACTAACGCTGTCCACGTGGAGAAACACGGCAATTGTAATTCTATAGTATAGGCCCCTGGTTCCGACATTACCGTCACAGAGAGATAACTCTATATCATTTAGGCCATTCATCTGTCTGGGCATTGTATCGTGAACATGCATGCGTGAATTGGCTTCGCCAACGGTTAACATTACAAAGCTCTTAATGCACTTAGCGCGTCAATATGCTCTCTAGTTACATTTCAGTATATGTTAACTACGGACACACAAATACATAGTGATTCTGTTTACTTGTCGAAGACTTTCTATTTCCCGAACCGTGGGATTTCAAGTCAGTGGCGCCAATCAGAACTGAACTCTGCTAGTTTAGTAGCCCCATGCTAGTTAGAAGTGACGATTCGAAGCGATTAACGTAATTGCGTTTTGACGTATAATTTTGGGGAAGCATGCAAGCTACCATGCAGGGAATGACATTTCGACGAGACTACGATAGACTAGGTATATCAGTATGACTCTGAGTGTATGTTGTTTGCACAGACTGGTCACTTTTGTCATGTATTGTTGTGAAACATATAATGCTAACTTTCTTAGCTTCATTTTATACCAAGTTTGCTCATAGGTATTGCTTTTTCGCTGTAACAAAACACTATTACACAGCTGTGCCGCAGCCTTGATTTCGACAATGTTACGGTAGGCCAGTTGTTGGCCGAATAATGAAACATCAGGTATCCCGCGAGTGGCGGGGTTAATATATTTGATCGGGGCGAATATCGAGCGTTCGTTAGAAACAACTTCGAACTTTTCGAGAACCACACGTTGCCATATTTATCCGTGGTAGACAGTGCTATATGGGAGGCCAAATTCACATTTAATAATGAAGCGCAATTGAATGCGCTTAAGCGAAAATACCACATATTGTGCTTAAGCACAAATAGGGCATTTACGCTTAAGCGTAATTAATTGCGCTTAAGCGTAATTGTGACTACTATCTAACCTACCCATAAACTATTGGCATGACCTGGTGTATCACCTAGCAACACAAGAGGAGCATATTGGGCTAATTTTAACCTGTTTGAATTAGCCTGAGTACTCAACAGTCAACTGAGAGTATGTGTTCAAAAATGATAATCCCTAATTACATATTATCAGCATTCCAAAGAATTGATGTCTCCTTCCCGGAACTCTAGTAATTTTTTAAATAGGGCATTTACGCTTAAGCGTAATTAAAGACACGGTTGGCCTTGGCGGTGGGTATCCTGTGAAAATATCTCCACCCGTCAAAAACCGCCATAAACAGAAAGAACATCAAAATGTAGATAGACTTTGTCCATATACAAATAAGAAATATCGCATAAACAGTATGTTATGGTCATATGTTTGACCATTGTTATGTAAACAAAAGCGAAAAAAGTTACTTTTCTGGTGTTTGTTTATATTATGATGGTAAACATAAAGAGCGTTATTTGTTGGTGAATACCTGATATGGAACTAATAAAGAGCGTTTATGCCATTTGTGTGTGATTAGCCAGTAGCATTGTGATGTCTTCTGTAACACAATCAGGCTCTTGCTTAGGTAACATATAGTAGGTCTTTATGATAACATGCTGTTTACGCGATGGTCATGGTATTATATGAACGGAACTGTATGCGTTTTACTGTTTTTCTGTTTACGGTGTTTGGAACAAATATGAATATTTTCGACAATTAAGGCCGCACGTGCCTTTAATTGCGATTAAGCGTAATTGTGACTACTATCTAACCTACCCATAAACTATTGGCATGACCTGGTGTATCACCTAGCAACACAGGAGGAGCATATTGGGCTAATTTTAACCTGTTTGAATTAGCCTGAGTACTCAACAGTCAACTGAGAGTATGTGTTCAAAAATGATAATCCCTTATTACATATTATCAGCATTCCAAAGAATTGATGTCTCCTTCCCGGAACTCTAGTAATTTTTTATATGATGTTTTGTAATGTATTTTTGCACAGATATGGGCCATTACTATGGTCATATACTATAGCATGCATGTGATGTCACTGCATGAGGGCTTGCTTACCTCATATGGTTTACTTATTGACTTAAATCAGGGGAAAAAACATATTTTCATATTATCAGCATCCCTGTCCCAAAAAATTGGTGTCTCATTCCTGGAGCTTTGGTGTCTCAGTCCTCGAGCTCTAGTTTTGTTTATTAAATCAGCATCTCTTGCACAAATCTATAGTATTTCCATGGTCATATAGTGTGAAGGTGGTGTCACCGAGGGCTTGCTTCCCTCATATGGTATGCCTGTACATGTATACTCGAATATTGAAGAAAATCAAAGTCGCCTCGACTAATACAGAAAGTAATGCTATTGCGAGTTGCCCCAACTAATATATACTAGTACCGAAGATAATATAATGCTATCACGAGTCGCTCCAGCTAAAACAGAAGGTGATACTATTGCGAGTCAGCCATTTTGATAAAGAAGTTGGGCTAGCTCCCTACCCATCCAAATCAATGAATACAAGAGGTGATATGTCAATAGGAGTTAATGTTAAGTTATGTGTTGTCATCACTAAATCCAGAATTCTGATTGGTCGGCGCCCACGTGGCTAGTTGCAGTTATTTCTCGGTGAATGCGCAACGGCTCATAACACCAAGCTCATAATACCATCGATACGTCATTGGGTTTGGAAAGACGAACGCGTAATGTTTTGGGCGCATTTGGACTCACGCATGATTGACTTAATACATCATCGGGGTTCAATATGAAGAGAAATTGTTCCTATTAACTTTTGCCAAGGGTGCTATTGGGTATTTTGGGCTGTTTTTGTCACGATACACTTTTCGATTTAATACATTTACAAAAGTGGCCTTTTCGCTAAATGTATATAAATATAAGGATTAACTGTCATGTGGACTATTTGTATGGAGATGTAACCGTGCGGTAAGTGGTCATAACTTGTATGTAAAACACTTCGGGTTTTACACAAGTTATGTCCACTTACCTCACGGTTACATCTCCATAAAAACAGTCCACATGCATGACAGTTAATCCTTATTTATTCACCAGGGGTGTTTAGTTACATATAACCATGAATTGCGCTTAAGCGCAATTGATTGCGCTTAAGCGCAAATAATTACGCTTAAGCGCAATGATTGCGCTTAAGGCAATTGATTGCGCTTAAGCGTAATTATTTGCGCTTAAGCGCAATTAATTATTAAATGTGAATTTAGCCTCCCATAGTGCTACAGTTGTCGCTTAGTAATGTTGTTGTATTTGAATATGTAAATGTCACATACCTATATATGTATTGGCTCATTGGTTCATTGTGATTAAAGAATTAAATAGAGAGTAATCAATTGGTTCCGTGAATTACGTTAAATCATTCACGAGAGTTGAGAGACGTCAGTAAGAAACGAGTGCGCATTAGCGCACGAGTTTCTTACATGAACGCCTCTCACCTCGAGTGAATTATTTAATGTAATTCTCGAAACGAATTGATTACTCTATTTATTACACTTCTGCATCAATTTGGTTTGCCAAATATGATTAAAACACATAATTAATGCATCAAAGTCCCGATGTGGAGAACGATTAACCACCTAAATTTCAGTCAAGATCAGTAATCGACGTAACGTCAATGACGTAACGAGAAATGAAATAATTCACTAGTGACATTGCCATTTTTAATTGACGGCGTTTTCAATGGAAATCGGGCATAGGAGTGTAATGAAGAATAGTATTCTCTTAGCCTTAATTGCTACCTTCTGACAGATTGTAGAAATGTATTCGTTCTTACTATGTTCTTCAAGATATCGGCCATCCCACCCAATTATTACGCCCTATGGTGTTTTCTCCGTCCGTGTTTCTTGACATCCACTGGGGCATGGGCAAATATTATTAGAAATGTACGTAGATATTTTCGTACCTGAATTATGGAAGATTGATAATAACTATTGTGGTCTAATTATTCTGCATGCTATTTGTGCATTATTCAGTAGTATGGAGTTTAATGATGTTACTTTGGTATACAATTGCAAAAAATCGGTATTATTATATTACTTTAGTAAAAAGGGAGATAGTATTCAACCCACTGATAGCCTGGAAATCACTTATAACCCATTGGGAACCAGTGGACTCGTGAAGTGTATGGTGGGTATTTTATTTTAGAATGTACTTAGATATTTTCGTACCAGAATCATGGGAGATTGATAATAATTATTGTGGTCTAGTTATTATGTATGCTATTTCGTGCATTATTCAGTAGTATGTAGTGTAGTGATGTTACTTTGGTATACAATTGTAAAAACAAATCGGTATTATTGTTTACCTTTGGTAAAAAGGGAAAAATTACTCAACCCATTGATAGCCTGAAAAAAGTTTATAACCCATGGGGAGCCGTGGCCTCGTGAATTGTGGGTATTTTAACTGTTCTATTTCAGAGGGAGCATCCGCGATTCTGTCGCGATGTGTATTCGCGTATCGCTTTGCCGTTATTGTTTCAAGCAGCGGGCGTCTCTCGAGAAATTCTTGATTGACCCATGGCTTGTTATTCGCATGCCAAGAAGTGAGAGCCGATTAATCGTAACGGGAATTCGCGCGTGAACCATTAGCGCTCTGCGCGTTATGTGATTATATTGACCTTTAACCTTCTTTGTTGCATTCTTATTTGAACATCTTTCATTTATTTTCACAATATATCAGAGCTATGCATAGAGATGTTATTAAGTTCCAACACTAACCCTTCACATTGGTTGTTTAACATACAATGTGGCCTAATTCTAAAAAATCATTTTTTATGTGTACGGAGCATATATCAGAATGCAATATGAATTGAAGAATGTTCATAAATTACCCCACCTTCATGTGTAATTGATCCTCATGGGGAGGGGGCATATATTAATTAGTTCTCATTGTACCATACTTTAATGACCTCATGGGACTATATTCTATCTCACTCCAGTGGGACCATAGTTTAATCAACACTGATGACATATTTTAATTTTAATTAACCCTCATAATGGGACCATATTTATTCTTTAATTAACTCACTTTACCATATTTTAATTGACCTTAATGCGACAATATTTCAATTACACCCCCCCCCATGGGTCCATAATTTTATTTACCCTCATGAGACCATATTTTATTTAACAATAAAGGTACAATTTTAATTACCATCATGAGGCCATATTTGTTATTAACCCTCATTGGACCATATATCAAAAAACCCTCATGGGACCATATTTTATTTAACCCCGATGTGACCATATTTTAATTTATCTTCATTGGACCATATTTCAATTATCCCTCTCTGGATGTAACCATATTTTAATTTACCCTCATGGAACCATACATGTATTTTAATTAGTCCTTATGAGAGGCCATATCATCAGTGCATTACCTGAGGCCATTCTTAGATCATCATTACGCCCTCCTAGGGTGTGTATTGACAAGTATATTTGACCCTGTCGTATGAGGTGGTGGACTAAATGTCATTAAAACATACTCGGTATTTCCGTAATTGGGTGTACTAAATGTGATTAGAAACGTGCTCGGTGTTTGCGTACTTGAACCATGTTATGAAGATCGCAAATGTTTGCCCGATTATTATTCTGCATGCTATTTCATTGGCTATTCAGACCGCTATTTCAAATGAAATTAGAACATATATTTGCGTAGTTTTGTGGACTAAATGTGATTAGAAAAAATATCACATTTACTCAACTACATAGGCGTTACCTATATACAGATTTTTCACAATGATCACATTAAAGTTAGTATCAATTAGGATGATAATCTCGCCGATTATATATAACCAAATAGGAGAACATCCTCGAAGAGCGCGAGTCGTTTTTACAATAAAGGACAAAAAAAAAAGTGAGGGAAGAAACACTGAATGGTATGATTGACGATATAGCTTCAAATCTTGAAACTGGAAGCGCACATAGACTGCAAGGCAGAGTTCCGTCCCATCGATACGCTGGTCTTACCATTGCCACCACGTACACATACTGTAATTAACTCTAAACACTTTTATCTATATAACACTATCGGTCAATTTCGGTTATGTCCTCGCTTGTAGGGTTTGAATTGGTATTAAAACAGGGTTATGGCGTTACTCATACACGGGCGCTCAATGTCCAATTTAAAGTGGCACTGTACACTAAATCCGCCCATTTATGGGACCATCTCCTATTATACACAACAGAATGTATGCAACAAATGAATGAATTTGAGCCATGGCTCAGTGGAAAATACACCCATGTGCTATATCAGCAATACAAACAACATGGTAATTATAATGAAAATGAATTTATGACTCCAGTCACTCGAGTCATAAATTCATTTTCATTATAATTACCATGTTGTTTGTATCGTTGATACGATAAATGAGTGTATTTTGCACTCATCCATGGCTCCAATTTGTTGCATATATTATGTTTTGTATAAAATAAGATGGTCCAGAAAATGGCCGGATTTCGTGAGCAGTACCCTTTTAATGAACAGTTATGCAATGTCAACGATTTAATTTTATATGATTTGCATGTATGGTACCATAATAAATGCATGTAACTATCTGGACTGATTGATAGCTAGACACATCACAGAATGCACATATGATGCATTCGAAACCATAAATAGCAACGGTAGCATATTTCAGTTCTAAAGTGCCGACTGAAGTAATTTGAACACAGATATTGTCTACTAAGAAACATGTTTGGTAGCAGCACGAAAATTAGTCCTACATATATTGTACGATATACCGTCTGTTTGACCTGGTGCGATGGGGTGCTAATCTAAGGATAAGGTGAGTGTTTCTTACAGTATAATAAGCATAGTGACATACATGGTTTCCACTTCAGTGGAATAATGCATACACTTTGTTGGCTCTATGACTGAGGAACAATTGGGCAATTTGTAAATACGTGTATATACTTCTTTATATTAATGCATATCTTGTGAATATTGTGAGCGCATGTAATGTATATTTGTGTACACACATCTGTGTAGTATGTTGTCCGTTTGCATGTACCGTATATATTTTATCAAGTGTCATGTTCCATATTAATTTATGGCTGATTTTGTGACTAAATACTTCTTTCTTATAAATCCATCAGATTGGTCTGTTTTAATTATATGTGTACCATTAATGCTATTTAACAAGAGACTTGTATCTTACCAATACATATTGCATGTCACTCCTAGGTGGTTATACAATATGTTGCTTTCGTCGTGGCATGGTTCTGTCCATGTCACTCTATTCGCTCTCGTACTCTAATTTCACACGAACTGGTATATTACTGCGTAATGTCTATGCCACACTATATTATATAATGACTTGTTTAAAGAACTTGTGTAATATAGACAACCAGGATGGCCGCCATCTATGGTGACAAACTTTCCTCAAAGCAGATTTGAGATATTTTATACCGAAGACTCTCCTCCGTCTATTGACACCACATTCGCTTTCTTACCAATTTCTTCCTGGTTAACCCATATTTTAACATACAACAATCATGTTTTTCACTCTTCAACGGACCCCTGTCACCTTTCAAGCAACATGACGTCAGCTTCATGCCCTATCGCGATGCAATTATTAACGCCCTCGGGTGTATACTGTCCTAGAGATTCTAGAGAGCTGTGGTTCGCTGGGCGTTTTATTTATAGATAATGGGTTTTTCCGGTTGTGACAAATCGCAGTAGGTCCCTATTTGCGGAGTTCCCAGAATTCGCGGAGGTCCACTAAAATGGTCGAAATATGTTGATTTTAATGAGGGAACGGGTGCGTATATGTCAATTGATACGTATTTTAAACAAGTAACGACACACGATCATCATAACGGTGGTTTGTTCTATCAATCATATCATCATCATCATCATCACCATCATAATAATACGGAACAAGTCTTGCGACTTTTCGTCCCAATAACATTATTTACAATGCTTGTTTACAAATATATGTATCGTCATTCGATGTTTACTTGTGAGTCACTTGAACATATTACTTGTCGTCGAACTCGTATTTTATATAATAGAAGAATGAGTCTATGTATATTTTGAATTGATCGAGTGTTTGGAGCCTCAACAGCGAAGTCTGGCAGAGAGTTCCAGCTATTTACCACCCTCTGCGTGAAGAAATATTTTCCTATGGCCTTGTTAACAATGGGCATCTGTAGCTTTTTATTATGTCCTCTTATTCTTCCTGATGAATGTCTTACTAATAGATCACAGACATTGATATTGTAATGACCATTCAACAGTTTATATACCTCGATTAGATCTCCTCTATAAATCTTCGATATTTTAAAGACATCAGATTGAGTCTTATCATTCGGTCTCGGAAGCATAGAGTTTCGTTGCTTTTCTTTGTATTTCTCTGACACAATGCTTTGATATTTGTGATATGGGCTCCATGATAGGTCTGACCATGCATATGTAGAGCGATTAGAAAGTGTCGATGTCCAATTTCGTGAAAGTTCTGTTGACTATGCCGATGATTTGAGAAGCTTTATTGTTTTAGTATATTGTAGGAAGGCGAATCTGGTCGTGTCGAATTGAGCTATAGCGATGGGATATCTCGCAGGACAACACATTTCGTGTTTTCGTGGGGTGTGTATTCGCTGGATGTCTTATAGTTGCAGTAACTATTATGACCGCGTTAATTGCTTTCGATGTTTAGGTATGAACAATGGCTGGGCTATGCACTCTTGGCGGGAACACAATGCCTCCGATTTTTGATCCGCATTTAGAAGCTTTCTGGTGTGGTGAATGAGAAACCTGCAGTAAT
Source organism: Siphonodentalium dalli (assembly GCA_032622095.1). NCBI lineage: Eukaryota > Metazoa > Mollusca > Scaphopoda > Gadilida > Siphonodentaliidae > Siphonodentalium > Siphonodentalium dalli. Next base: position 195,474,532 of record CP136064.1, read on the forward strand.
AAGCCGTAGTTTTTTTGTAATAATTTGAAGGATTAGTTGTTGTAACCGAATTCTGAGGCGTAATTCACGTAACCAATATCTTTTATATTATAATTTATATTTATGACTAATAATATGATATTGAGGACGTTACTATTTCTGATTATGGTTCTAATGTCAAAATAAGCTGCAAACATAACGACCTTTGCAATATGGTGTGATTTCAGACAGATGCTGTATATGTTAAAATTACCTTTCAAGCAGTTTCAAGGGGAATTTTTGCGAGAAAATGATTTCCTGAAGTAATCAAATAGGCCGTTTTTATCTACAAAAAAAAAGCATCGTCAAAAAGCTTGTTTTATGTTGTTATTCTTGTTATTCCCAATATTTTAATCTAAAAATAGAATTGTCTCGCCTCGGTGACAGCAACTTGCGATCAGTTGTTTGTACGGTGTATACACTGTGCATATCGTGTGCATATGGTTATAATACACCAAATGCAAATTAGTTGAGTGATTTACCCTGGGACCCCCAAGTTAGGATCAGCATAAAAAAAATCCTGGCAGCTGAATGGTCAATGACACATGGATGAAATGTGTACGAAAAAATGCACAAACGTGTTTCCCGACGACAAATATCAAATATAGCCACATGGTGAACGGTTATGGCTGTCAAATTGGCGAATAATTTATGGGAGGGGTTGGTGTTTTTTTCGATGTCATTTTTCTCTCCATTTTAAGGGTAGTGTGACGTTTGTCAAAACAGCAGGTGTGACGCAGCACGTTTACAAGTACTGACTTTTGGGCACATGTTCGTGCGTCTAAAAGGACATTCTTAAATTTCTGATACTCGTGCAGGGTCAAAGCTTTCCTGCGAATACAGGCCAGCGGGATTTGTTAACACTGAGGCCTATGCAAATAATTTGGTATATTGTAACCATATGCGTGTACATATCAGCTTTGTTTATTCAACACGCAGAGTGCATGTGTGTGCATGGAGCTGGTTTTTAATTTTAGTCTGTAAGACACGTTGTTATTGAGTTCTTCATTTTACTGTGGGATAAATATTCACATTACAGGTTTGGTTTTATAATATCATCCATTCTTTCCTTTCTGGCGTTATGGTAATGTTGTAAACGCATCATCATTATATATGCACAAAATAGTATTCGCTTCTTTGTTCGGAACAGGTCAGAAAGTAGTGTTAATATAGCATTGATCTTGACCTTTGAACTAAATAAATGTATTTACCACGGAAAGCCGGTGTGTCCTACACATGTTTCAACAACTCCTGGTTTCCATGTTTTGTGTTATAGATAATATGGCTTCAATTATGTTTATGGGTACCGATAGCTGACCATCATATTGTGAATATGTAACGGATTAGCTAGTCCGTGAGTATTATGCCAAAAAGAGCCAAAGTAAGGAACTAAATACAACTGAAGAGTTTTTGTGTATGCTGGTGCGATATAACATCAAAACTCACTATACTAAAGTATATTAAGGCACAACGTAGCGAAGACTCATGGAATATAAACTTCCCTGTTGTACAGTTCACAAATCTAGTAGTCCACGATGTTAAGAATATATATTCGGTTATATAAACATGAATTATCAAGCAGAAAATGGTCCCCGTTGTTAATCAAATGAAACAAATCATTTAAATTTTTATTTTTCACACTGTATTTTCAAACAAACCCCTGTCTTCAAAGACTTGCACTACATTAAGTAAACATCTTTTCAGCCCTTGTTTCATCATAAAAACTACTCTGGTCTTGTGGAGACACATTAATATAATACAGAACATACTTGGTCCAATGTTTGTACCCAGGAATTCCAAAAGACTAACCCTCCCCCAAAATTCTGAATATTGCCATAGAGTTATTATTAGTTTCCCGCTATTAAGCTCTTTACGGAATATGGGACTAGTTGCTGTTTGATAGTGATTCGGGAGTACTTTTTGATGAGGAATTAATTGGCCCCGTCCTATTTTTGGGGCCAGAACACAATTTTGTAATTCAGCCCAAATTTCAGACAGTTTGGCCCCTAGTTGTACCTTACTTTAATATATCTACATGGTAACCACATACCGACATCATTTATATTATTTTCTATAGCATTCTAAGATGGGAATGCCCATCATGGTGCACCTTGTCCACAAAATTCCAAAATTGAGCAGCTACAAAATTGTCCAAATTTTACCAAATCCAACAACCATTTTCAGAATGGTACCGAATATAATAATCTTGTTCACGTGGAAACCGTGTTACTCTTCTGGACCAGCTTTCCATGGTGTGGTTCTGTTGTTAAATCATCAACCAGACATATATCACACGAATCAATAGATATCCACACAACCCAGAGATATCTAGTTGAGATCTCAAATTTACAATTTGGAGGTTTCATTGCTGTGAACTCATGAAACCCACTTATAGCCTAGTGAAAAATATATTTCTTGGCAACTCTATTCGGTGATATGAGCATGTAGTCACACTACCCTGTTACCTGACGGACCTAAATACATGCCGATATAATGCTTATTGACACGCAATAAATTATCGCGAACTCGTGCACGCTCATGTGATTTATTCATTGAGAAACAAGTGTCGCGCATGGACCACCACTCCGATCTCATTCTGGGCTTAAATAAATCTGACAAACGGTATGTCTCTCAACACGAGTTTCACGCGCTGTTCACCACTTTTTTTATGAAAGATTCACTGTGAGATGCTTTACCCGAAACGACAATTGTTTTTGTTTTTACATGTATATCTGTACATATATAAAAGAGTATAGGATCTGTCTTGCTACCTGTCTGTTTGCAACCTTTCTCTCAGACCCCAGGACCGATTTCAACCAAATTTGTTGTGGTGACTAGGGGTAACCAATGCGGATGTTTTAACGGCGTTTGGTTTCAAAACTTTTGATTTAAAAGTAAGAAAAATTTAATTTTAAAACAAAAATGAATAGAAATAGCGTTGTTAAATTGGGAAAGGAGTTGAATCTGTAGAAGAAACAAAATTTAAATTTAAATAAATTTTTGTTTGTTTTAAATTCAATGATCAAAATGGGCAGGGGCGCAGGCCCCTCCGACACTGGATAAAGTATTCAGAAGGGAGCCTGTTTCAGCTACAGAGTAGGATCTGTCTGTCTTTTCGCGATTTTTCTCCCGGTTCCCTGGACAGAATTCAACCAAATTTCATGTGGTGACAACGGCGTTAGTTTTACCCAAATTTTAATTTAAGAACCAATTAATTTATTTCTAAACAATAATAATAATTTTCGTTCAAATTGAGCAAGGAGTTCAATTTAAAAATCATTTAAACAAAATTAATTTAAAAAGAAAACATTTAATTAATTTGTTTTGTTTTAAATATCAAAATGTTTAAACGATCAAAAGGGGCCGCCGCTGAATAAAGACTCTGTCTAAGATGAAAATGTGCGCAAAGTGCACAAAAGGGGCTATTATTACATATAAACTTCATGTTATTCACAGCGTGTCCGCGATCAGTGTTATTAATAGTTTTGCAATAACAGTGTAACAGAGACGAGACTAGTGAGTAGCACATGTCCCCTTGTGCGACAACCCCACCATGCATGAGTATAAAGGTATACACCCATGGTGGGGTTATCAAACCAGGGGACCTGTGGTGAGTAGTTATAAGCGAATGTGAATATTGAAGCCAACTATAGGACATTTTATCCAGTCCAAAAAAAACCCAGGTACGTGGCGACAAGAGGGGTGGGTTGTCTCAAACCAAACTCTTTTCTAAATGTTCAGCAGTTGGAAGGTTCATGTCAGATATTGTGACACAACATCACAACAAAATTAGTTTGCAATTTCCAACCAGTAACTGTATATATACAAGGAAGTTTGTAGTTTTCAGACAGTTTTCCAAAATTAGGGGGCGTGTCTATATAGAAATTTACAACGGTTGGAAAGATTTAGGAACCAGTTCAACCAAAGGTGGGGTGCAAATGGAATTTCGCGATCTTGCGAGTGGTGCCTATAGTTCAATTGTAGAGATATCACTGTCAAATTGGAAATAACTATGAAATTTTCTGCACTGTTATACAGTGGAAATATTATTAATTGTTCAGCCTTATACGGTACTAATAACTACTTCGAAATAGAACTGTTTATAGGTGTAATTTAAGAGGAAGTACATTGTACTGTTCCACTATTATGGTAGATCCGTTCTGTGTCAATATTCGAACCCATGCATGTTCAGACTGACACGCTTCCCAACTATCGGGATTTTTTTCAAGGATGTCATCGTATCCTAGGTGGTGTGCCGTGGATTCGATTATCGCAGTATCTGCTATAGACGATGATTGAACCCCGATATGGGCGAACATCGGGACCGATATTGAAGCTTGATCTGAGTTGAGGGACAACTCAATGTGCCATTCCGATCGATACATGGCCATTTTGATAACAAATGATAATTTTTTCATGCTCACTGAAGCAAGCACGTGCATTTGAAGCAATGAACACTCATACTGAGTAAGTGCCTCCATAAGTCTGATATATACCAATAACCTCATATCTGAAGATTATGAGAATTAAACGCATTTGTTTATTCAAAGAATATCACAATTTTATATTTTAGAAAGAAAACCACTCATCTATTATATATTTTGAAAGATCTGTGTGTGTATGTGTTTGTTTGTTTGTGTGTGTGTGTGTGTGTTTGAAATCGATGGACTCGAAAACGACTAAGCCAATTTCGATGAAATTTGGTATTTTAGGGTATTTTCGGCCGGAGACGAACATAGGCATATTTATTTGTCCGTGCGATGTCAACTTTTCACGTGCGGAGGTCAAATCTATTTTTACGCCGTTTTTGCGCTAATATATTTCAGTTCGGTGCTCACAAATCGATTCGATATAGCGCGAATAATAAATTGCCAGTCATATAATTTGCACGGTTAGAATCTGTGTGGCTTCATCTTTCCAACGATATATAATATGTATGTATCCGTTTTAGTTATCTGCCTCAATTATTAGGTACAAGTGGTACAATGCTTTTATCGGGATAAAATCAATGCGTAATTTCTATGACGTCGTCAGAGGTCATAAAGTTAGATTACGTTAACTCTCACCCTGCCGATGCATTTGACTGTGTCGCGTTAACTCATCACCGGCCGAGGTATCCGCAAATGACATTGGGCTATATATCTCGGAAACGGGTGTAGCTATCGACTTGAAATTTGGTATGTGAATGTATCTTGCCCCGGATACGAATTTTATCGGGTCGCCGAGCACGCGCGACACCAGCTTCGCGCATGCGCAGACCAGATCTAGGAAACGGGTGGAGCAATCGACTTGAAATTTGGTTTTTGAATAGCCCGGACGAAGTCGGGTCACCTTCTAGTCTATTATATATTTTGAAAGATCTGTGTGTTTGTTTGTGTGTGTGTGTGTGTGTGTTTGAAATCGATGGACTCAAAAACGACTAAGCCAATTTCGATGAAATTTGGTATTTGGATGTGTTTTCGGCCGGAGACGAACATAGGCATATTTATTTGTCCGTGCGAGGTCAACTTTTCACGTGCGGAGGTCAAATCTGTTTTTACGCCGTTTTTGCGCTAATATATTTCAGTTCGGTGCTCACAAATCGATTCGATATAGCGCGAATAATAAATTGCCAGTCATATAATTTGCACGGTTAGAATCTGTGGCGTGTCCTCTTTCCAACGATATATAATATGTATGTATCCGTTTTAGTTATCTGCCTCAATTATTAGGTACAAGTGGTCCGATGCTTTTATCGGGATAAAATCAATGCGTAATTTCTATGACGTCGTCAGAGGTCATAAAGTTAGATTACGTTAACTCTCACCCTGCCGATGCATTTGACTGTGTCGCGTTAACTCATCACCGGCCGAGGTATCCGCAAATGACATTGGGCTATATATCTCGGAAACGGGTGTAGCTATCGACTTGAAATTTGGTATGTGAATGTATCTTGCCCCGGATACGAATTTTATCGGGTCGCCGAGCACGTGCGACACCAGCTTCGCGCATGCGCAGACCAGATCTAGGAAACGGGTGGAGCTATCGACTTGAAATTTGGTTTTTGAATAGCCCGGACGAAGTCGGGTCACCTTCTAGTCTATTATATATTTTGAAAGATCTGTGTGTTTGTTTGTGTGTGTGTGTGTGTGTTTGAAATCGATGGACTCAAAAACGACTAAGCCAATTTCGATGAAATTTGGTATTTGGATGTGTTTTCGGCCGGAGACGAACATAGGCATATTTATTTGTCCGTGCGAGGTCAACTTTTCACGTGCGGAGGTCAAATCTGTTTTTACGCCGTTTTTGCGCTAATATATTTCAGTTCGGTGCTCACAAATCGATTCGATATAGCGCGAATAATAAATTGCCAGTCATATAATTTGCACGGTTAGAATCTGTGTGGCTTCATCTTTCCAACGATATATAATATGTATGTATCCGTTTTAGTTATCTGCCTCAATTATTAGGTACAAGTGGTACGATGCTTTTATCAGGATAAAATCAATGCGTAATTTCTATGACGTCGTCAGAGGTCATAAAGTTAGATTACGTTAACTCTCACCCTGCCGATGCATTTGACTGTGTCGCGTTAACTCATCACCGGTCGAGGTATCCGCAAATGACATTGGGCTATATATCTCGGAAACGGGTGTAGCTATCGACTTGAAATTTGGTATGTGAATGTATCTTGCCCCGGATACGAATTTTATCGGGTCGCCGAGCACGTGCGACGCCAGCTTCGCGCATGCGCAGACGAGATCTCGGAAACGGGTTGAGATATTGACTTTAAATTTGGTATGTGAATGTATCTTGCCCCGGATACGAATTTTATCGGGTCGCCGAGCACGTGCGACACCAGCTTCGCGCATGCGCAGACCAGATCTAGGAAACGGGTGGAGCAATCGACTTGAAATTTGGTTAGACGAAGTCGGGTCACCTTCTAGTCTATTATATATTTTGAAAGATCTGTGTGTGTGTTTGTTTGTGTGTGTGTGTGTGTGTGTGTTTGAAATCGATGGACTCGAAAACGACTAAGCCAATTTCGATGAAATTTGGTATTTGGGTGTATTTTCGGCCGGAGACGAACATAGGCATATTGATTTTCAGATCCGAGGTCAACTTTTCACGTGCCGAGGTCAAATCTGTTTTTACGCCGTTTTGCGCTAATATATTTCAGTTCGGTGCTCACAAATCGATTCGATATAGCGCGAATAATAAATTGCCAGTCATATAATTTGCACGGTTAGAATCTGTGGCGTGTCACCTTTCCAATGATGTATTACACGCCTGTGTACGTTTAAAGTTTCTACCTTAATTATCGGGAAGAACACAAGTTCATGCTTCGCTCATCGAAAATCATTGCGTAAAAAAATATATTACGCCATCAACATATCGTGACGTGTTCGCGTTAACTCTTAAGAGGCCGATGTCGCGTTAACTCATCACCGGCCGAGGTATCGGCAAATGACATTGGGCTATATATCTCGGAAACGGGTGTAGCTATCGACTTGAAATTTGGTATGTGAATGTATCTTGCCCCGGATACGAATTTTAGCGGGTCGCCGAGCCCGTGCGACACCAGCTTCGCGCATGCGCAGACCAGATCTAGGAAACGGGTGGAGCAATCGACTTGAAATTTGGTTTTTGAATAGCCCGGACGAAGTCGGGTCACCTTCTAGTACTATATATAATATCACTGATTTCCTTATTCGCGAATTTTATTGACACACGATACATAGATCAATGATTTGGGATACGATGGGTTTGGATTTCCATGTCCATAACGTATGACTGTTGTAAATCGTAATGCATTGTCACCATACATTTAAAAGAGATATTCTGGACTTGTTCGTGTGCGTGAAACTAATAAGTTGGTATGCAGGCGCTGTTGATTATTCTGTGCGTTAGTAGCCTGAGACAACACGTATTTTTTGTATTTGGCTGGGATTTCTATTGTTGCTTTATTCTTGATTGAGAACACCTACGGTTTCTGGTTCACAATTTCGTGGACATTATGTATTTCCTTGTAGCCACACATGAGATAATCCGCGTATTCAACCAAACGCGTATGTGTTCTTTTGATATGCGCTATGTTATAAAATCAACCAAAACGCGTAGGTGTTCTTTTGATATGCGCTATGTTATAAATTCAACCAAAACGCGTAGGTGTTATGTTGATATGCGCTATGTTATAAATTCAACCAAAACGCGTAGGTGTTCTTTTGATATGCGCTATGTTATAAAATTCAACCAAAACGCGTAGGTGTTCTTTTGATATGCGCTATGTTATAAAATTAAACCAAAACACATAGGTGTTCTGTTGATATGCGCTATGTTATAAATTCAACCAAAACGCCGCGTATGTGTTCTGTTGATATGCTCTATGTTATAAAATTCAACCAAAACGCGTAGGTGTTCTGTTGATATGCATGCGCTATGTTATAAAATTCCCCAACACTGCTAGTTTTGTTCTACAGTTCACTGCAAATTGTTAGAAAACTTCGACATTTGCAGTCGGAAGTGACAATGTTTACATCCAATCATTTGGTTTGCTCACAACTAAATGACAAATATTGAACACATCCGCCCAAAGAAATAGTCCCCATTGTTTTATTCTGAAAAGATGCGAGAAATATATAGATAATTTAATGACAACAAGCTACTATAATGTAGGACAGAAGAACAATCCGGGGGGATGCTTTCTCCAAACGTCAAAATGCAAAAATAGTCCGCCTGTTATTGATACGCGTTGAAACTTAATGTGATTCGCCGTTATAAACCGAAACTGATCTCCGAGATGGTAATAGTATTGTGCTATCTATCGGTTCGGTCAGTGTTATCCAGCGCCTCGGTCCAGGCGATTGCTATAACGTTCTACGCCACGATAAGTTCCCACCTTTTAATGAGGAAGCATATAATAAATTATGGCATCTCGTGGCATCTCTTAGAAACATCATGTTTAAAACAGCATTACTTCTTGCCCATTCATCTTGTCTTACAATCCCTCTTGACCAATTCTGATGCAAACTAACAATCGGTGACCACGTGACAAACGGTGCCTCTCCAACCACGAGTGTATTATTAGAGAAGGGGGTGATTTCAAATGATCAGCACATGCGGTCCAATCTCTTTGTCACTTGTATGTTATTATTGTTGGCAACCAAATATGTTTTAACTAAATAATGCTTATTGTTAGATTCCAATGCCAAGATGGATTGTAATACTTATTTGTAATAAATCTGTTTAACCATGTATAAAACATAATCCGGTTATGATAGAATATGTTCAAACCAAATAATAAATATAATTATCTGTTTTCGATCCAGTTTTCACTTCAGAACAAACACTGAACAAGATCTTCCAAGCTGAAGAGGAGTCACACAAGAAATGTATCAACAGACAGAGCTGTTGCATATCAAGGACAGGAGTGGATGTACGATAACGACCGAGCGGATTGGGGACTATGTATACGGACATGCTTTCGCGTCTGAAAAATCAAAACGTGCAACCAATGGACTGAACGACCTCGACGAAGAGGAATACTTCGATGACGATATACTGATATGCACCTATCCGAGATCAGGTGATATGTACCTTCTAATGCCAATTATGCACATACACGTATACTGAGATACCTTCATGAAACACATTTGCGGAATGGAACGAAATCACAACATAGTTGATCGATATATGTCCTCATTTTATTACTTACGTGTTATGTGTTAGCATGTTGTATATGGTCCATGCATGAATATTATTGTGAAACGGAATAAGCTAGTATCTAAGACTCCGGTTTTGTTTATCGAAACAATGTATACCCGAAACAATAGGCGCCGGCTGAACAGGACGACCCCATTAATAGCATGCATGTTCTCATAAATAATTCAATATTTTACACCAAGGAAAGGGTTGTCAACAGCTTTTGGCAATTGTAAATGTGAAGCAAAGTCAAGCGACACGTCTAATGAGTTGCATCTCCGAATCTGCCATAACTATAAATGTTTGGTGGTTGTAAGTGGTCGGAATATGTGTGAATTTTCACAAATACTGATGACGATTATCTCTTTTCCAGGCTGCCACTGGACATTGGAGATACTCGGGATGCTCGTACGCGGGAACACAGAATACGATGACACCGTCGCTCTAGCCCACAACATTGAGCTTCGACCCGCGGAATTAGTGCCAGAAACTGAAACCAGACCGCGAATTCTCCATACTCACCTGCCTTTATTCATGCTTCCCGAAAAAATCAAGAAACTTCGGACGATCTTCGTATACAGGAACCCCAAGGACGTCGCTTACTCCCATTACAAGATTGTGTGTGATGTTTCAGAATTGGGTTACGACGGAAAATTCGAGGATTTCATCCTCCTTTTCCAAGACGGACAAAGTAAGTAGATGTCGATGTCATGCCATTTTCTGCAACTGAGTGGGCCTGTAAACCCACATTTCTTTCCTTTCGTTCTCGCCTCCAGGCACGTGACTAGAGCGTCTCCGATGGGGGTGTCCACTTTAGACTTTCAAACTATATACAGCCTCAAGAAGCAGACTGCGTGATACTTGAAAACAAAATTAGCAAATATTCGTAAAAGTTGCCAAACGCTGGTCAATCAAAAATTACGACACTGTTCCATATGGAGGACCGAAAGGGTCATAATTCTATCGTACTATTTTAACTCTAACATAATATTTTAATGCTAATATTTTAATTCTAACTTAATATTTTAACTCTAACTTGATATTTGAATTCTAATAGTTTAATGCTAACTTAATATTTTAACTCTAACTTAATATTTTAACTCTAACTTATTATTTCAATTCCAACTCAATAATTCAATTCAAATATTTCAATTTTAACTAAACATTTTAACTCTGACTTAAAGTTTCTATTCTAACTTATTATTTCAACTCCAACTTAATATTTTAATTCTAACTTAATATTTTTATTTCAATATTTTAATTCTAGCTTCAAAGTAAGAAGCTAAATACAAATCTACTACTAAAAGATATAATGTTGGAATTAAAATATTAGAATTAAAACGTTGAAATTGGAATGAACATAAAACGGATCTCGGAATTGAAAAGTAAATATTAAAACAGACAAAAAACGGATATATCAAGTTGGAATTGTGACCCGATTGGCCCGCGCCGAATTTGTTTTGAATTCGTGACATTGAGATGATTGACATTTCATGTTGAAATGGAAACGTTGTGGTGAATAGATACACACAACTAGATCGGTTGCATGTTCCATGTACAGTAGTAATTAACATCTATAATTCACAGTGCATGTGTGTTTTCCAATATTTTTCCCAGAAAAAAATATAATCAGAATTAACGACTGTATATTTAATGATAGAATTAAACCTGTAGCTTTATTACTAAAGCAACATATTTATTTTATAACATCTCATGACATTTAGAGAGTCCGATTATCATTGAAGAAAATTTTTCAGTGTTCTTGTGTTCCGAAAATACAAGTATAAATATAAATATATATCTATATATGGGTTATTATATTATGATTAAATCTTGATATACTTATTTAATTTGGATAAAGATCTACATCTTAGTGGTATATAATTATTAAAGAACAGAACTTTAGGAGTTAACCACATTAAAGGTTTAATTTAATGCTGATTTTGTTATCTCTTTTTTGCATTTATCTGTCAATTGATACAAAATCAAGTCTAATCTAATCTTTACATACAACAGAAACCACACATATATTCATCATATATATGTATACAGAAATGAGTTAAGTAACCTCAGTCTATGTGGTCATCATGGTTATGCACGCATATTGGCATCATAAAATTAATTTCTGTTCGGTCAATCTCAAAATAATAGGCTCAAACATGTTACATGAATGTCAAGAAGCATGACCAAAGTCACAATTTCCATTCTCTATGTATGATTTTTTTGTAAATTAAAAGTGTGGCTGGTCAGATCAATTCATTCAAGAAACTGTATTAAACATAACAAATGTTGTTTATTATTTGTCTTACACACTCGATGTTAAGGTGTATGGGAGGCGATCATCACATTTATTAATAATTGATCTGAAGCGCAATTGTTTTTAAATTGCGCGGTATGCGCAATTTGATTGACCCGAAGCACATTCCAATTGCTCTGAAACGCAATTGATTGCGCTGAATCGCAATTGTTAATAAATGTGAATTTGGGATCCCATAAAGGTGAGGCATAAGATATTGTGCATAAGTCTATTTGAATTATGTTTATACTTAATTAAATTACACCTTCAATAATAAAATGTTAAGTTTGGCCTTCCATGAGATCTACAATCCTATTTTTTATATAAGTTATATAGATAACACAGGGATGTGGGTACAGGTTGTCGAACTTGGAAGTTCCAACTGACCCCGGTGGTCACCACCTAACCCCCGCCCCTCCCCCGCCCCAAACACGAACATCGTGAATCTTCATTATACCCGAGGAAGAAGAACCCAATTAAACTTTTAGCCTAATTAAATTGCGCTCAATCATAAATGAATTACGCTTAAGCATAAATGAATTACACGTAATTAAGCGTAATTCATATGCATTATGCTTTAGCGTAAATCATTTACCATTAAGCGTAAATCATTTACCCTAAAGCGTAATTAGCTAATGAATAGGTGTGAAAATAGCATCCCATAGAAACACTTATGATAATCAGTTACAACTGATCCAATGCTTTTTTTTCCAGTACAAATTTTCCTCATCTTCATGAAACCGGTGTAAGGATATCTCCCCCTGGACATCTCCCCACCCTGGATATCTGGACTAAAAAAAAAAAATATTTCAGTTTTTTTTAAAGTGACAAAAAAATAATTTACACATTTGTTTTAGTTCATTTTTTTCAAGTATCCAGGCCTGGATATCTATCTCCACCCCAACCTAGCCCAACACCTACATTACACAAAATTATCTTATGGTTTCATTTCTTATTTTGCTTTAATTATAGTCATGAAACGGAGAGAAATTTGAGTCAGGGTTTGGGCTAGGGGATATGTCCAAGGCAGAATATCCCCCACCTACATGAAAAAAATCCTCTTATGGTTATATTGCTTATTTTGCTTTATATAGACATGAAACATTAGTCAGCTATCCATGAGTCATGTCCAGTTGCAAGCGAGTCCGGATATGTCCCAACATCAATATTATATGCACATAATCCAAAGGTTCAAATACATGTATGTCCAAACATCATAAAAGATGCCAAGAATAAGAGGATTTTTGTCATGTATGTGCTGGTGGGGGTTGGGTGATATATAAAGCAAAAAAGCAATAAAACTATAAGAGGATTTTTTGTCATGTATATGTTGGGTGGGGGAGATATCCTGGCCTGGACATCTGCCCCCTCACAAGGACATCTGCCCCCCTCACAAAACCCTTACTTTGAGTTGGGGGTATATCCAGGCCTGACTTGAAAAAACAAATTAATAAAAAACATTAAAATCTCAAATATAAATTTTCTGCTGGCCATTTCAGGATCAAACAATCTAATGTGTGAAAACAAATGTTGTCACCTGGGTATCACAAATATTTAACATGGTTTGTTCTATTCAATGCTTCTCACTAGTATTAGATGACACTGAACATTTGCTTATTTTTATTTGACAATTCCATTGATTTACAGAACTTGCCATTCTCCAACACATATTTCTCTCCCCCATGCTGATTCTTCCCCATTATCGAGAATGAGTTTTGTCTTCAGTCTTGTCTTCATACAAATCAAGCTGAATGCCATTATATATTAATGATTAAGTTACATAACTAGAACTGAGTGGTTAAAACACGCGTACACATGTTCCAGCAATCGTGTTATCTTATGAATCACGCATTACTTCTCTAACTAAATGAGAATTTGTTCACGCTGAGTTAAGCAAGTATGAAGCAATGAACACTCATACTGAGTCCGTGCCTCCATAAACAGCATAAATCAGGCTTCGCGGTCTGAATATTGACTTTACAAGGGCAAGGTCGAATACATTAACGGTGTCTCGAAGTTACCTACTGGTCTGTTCTTCAGTTTACATTTCGTACTCGGGTACGAAAATAGAGTATTACCCCACTCTATGACGAACTACGCTTACCGTTTCTTTGTTCGGATGCCCTTTCGCGAATATGTTAAGTCCAAGGCAGAATATTAGTTCTTCCGGTATGGAAGTACATAATGTAAAGAATGCACATGTGCATTTTGCATTTTGCATTTTTATCGGGTTTTATTTTGGTAATAAATCGTTCATAAAAGAACAATATTGAAAGATTGCTTTTTGGAAACCAGTAAAGATGCCATGACGTCACGACCTCACAACGTCACACCCTACATTTGCGCTCAAAACTCCAGACAGGGTTGAGTCGATATTCAGACAGCTGAAACTCGTATTACACGGACATGCTTAACCGATCCACCTGCCAACAGAATCGTACCCTGCAAGATATATATACCCTGCAAGGAAAATAAGTAGGCAAAAGTACTGCCCATTAGAATCCCGTTTTATGTAACTTGAAGCTCGGAAAATACGTTAAGATCGCGTCTCAAGATGCTTGCGGGGTCGTTTTTTTTTCTTTCGCAAAGAACATATTTCTGGAAACTTACCTCGAAGTTCAAAACAGTTCCGAAAGACGCAGAGGCATATAAATCATGTCTGGTCAATCAGTCCAGGGCATGGTTTTATTGAAACACAATTTTACTGAGAAATGTGTATGTGGAAACATGGATTATTAAAATGCCTTATTAATTAACTGGGAAAACAAGCTTTCTCATTCTCAACGCAACAGACATTTTGATGATGAGCGTCTCTACATACGTGACATTTGTCCTATGTATCTGTGTTCCCGAAGGTTGGAGATCAGTCGCTAAGGTCATGTGCATATTGACACATTGTTAATAAAAGACTAGCCAATGACAGCGTGTCTTTTAGTTGTGTCGGCATTTGAAATTGACTTTGATGGGGTTTTTTAACCGCTGAAGTGCAATGTCATACACAAATCATTCTAGTCAGATTAGTAATTTAACCCAATGTTCTATAAATAGGTCAAACAACGCGTACGATAAGACCACCATAACTTAATAAGTGTAATATAGCAACTGGAGATAGTAGAGATTTTTAGACCGCATACACAAATATCTCAGCGATGTATGAACTGAAATTTAATATCTAGATTCGCTATCGATCTCTCAAAAGAGGGCCCAGCACCCGTGATTCAAACTGTTGTTGGCAAGACATCAGAACACATGCCAAATGTGTGATGGCCGCATGTATAGGCAGCTCCAGTGAGTACTTTCTAGTTTCTAGTGTAAATGTTCGACTCTTCTAAGCCACACATGTTCCATATCTCGCTGGATTATATTGTTTTCCTAATGAATGCCTTCGATAATCAATAACAATGTATTCTATTTGGCATATATATAGATAAAGTCGGCTTCATCGTAGGCCTTCACATCCAAAATAAAACAGCACACCACAACATGATACTATTATGCATATGACATTCTTTATTGAACTGTGTGTTCGTTAATATTTCTATTTGGAACCGTTGCATATATGGCCGTGTACAATTTCTTTATTTCTTTTCAGTGGCCTACGGTGACTGGTTCAGGTATATGAATTCATGGGAGGAATTTATTATCAAGAACGAGAAGTGTGTGATTTCGTATGAAGATATGACTGAGGTAACTGTTTAATCTGCTTATGAAAACAGTTCACCAATATCTTTGGAATATCGGAAACCAACTCATGATACAATTATCGAATGTATGGCCTGTGGGAGATTTGGTGTGTCTGGCCCCAACTTTGGTCAAATTTCCCAATATTTATACATTTCACCCTTATCACAACACTAATGAGTATTTGATGTGAACTTGAAATATGTTTTTTAGACAAATACGAATACTCTCTACTTTTGGGTCAATATTTGGAGAGGAATTGTAATCAGTTGGACAATATCCGAACCATATTGAGTGATAGGTTGAAAGTTTCCAACAACTGTATGGCTTGATTTACCGGTTGGAATTATTAGGAGACGGGTGTGTGATTTATGTCTGGTTCAACACCCCACAATGTCCACGGCCACGCACTAGCCGCGCCAAGGATAACTTTTGTCGCACGAGTCTGGCGTGTGGGTGGTGGGATAGAAATTAACACTTACCTATTTTATCCAATACAAGAAAGAGGGATACACACTCATATACACTGATCCATTGATGGCTGAGTGATAGATATAACACATAGAACATTTTTGATGTTCTGAACTGTCCTGACGGTGATCAGACAAACATGGAACAGACAACACAGGGCATGCATTTTTTCTTTGTTACTATACTTTTATCTTAGTAATCAATGGTATAGCAGGGGGTGGTCTCATCTCGAGATTGCACGATTTTTAGGACTTTGTGAGTCGATATCGCAATACACATTGAAGTGATACCCGCGAAAATGCATGATTGCCACGATTGTAAGCGATGCAAATAGAATCAGCTCAATACAATCACCAAAATAATGCAATTTCAATCTGGGACCATCCCCTGCCGTTAAACACGTTATTGTGGAAGAGGTATTAACTCAGAAATATTAATATTAGATGCACTTTTATTTTATTTTATAAACTTCCCTGTCAGAATAGCAAAAAGTGTAAACTGGTGTAGTATGATCTCTACGGGCGTAACCAGAGTAGAGATTCGTGACATGTTCTACTAAATTACAGGAATGTTGGTGCAGAAACAGCATTAATACATGTAGATATGATCAGCAAATGCTATTATGTTTTACAAGTTGGTTATTTATCCAGGACCCAGCAGCTGTCATCAAGAAGCTGGCCGAGTACATCGGAACAACACACGAGGAATCATTTGTTGAAGAAGTAGTTAATAAGTGCAGTCTACAAAACATGAAAAAGAACAAAAAATTGTCTCCATTTGCGATGAAGAGTGGGGCACAAGGGTTCCTCAGAAAAGGTGACGTATTCAGTCAACACCAATATGAATGTGTTGTTAATATGCATATCATGTCCCATGAACCTTTGAACATGTGCCCGGTTCATGAAAACATGTGTTAAATATGAACGAAAGACTGTATGCCGAAGTTGGAAATTCTTTCTTATAACTCTGTTATTTAAGAAATGAATCTAGTTTGAGTGTGTGTTATATTGAAGAGTGTAGCGATCAATGTGGTCGTTGTGCACATTGTACAAAGATGCCATCTTGCGTGCGTTTGGGTGTGGATATTTCATACTGCAGAGAAGGGCTAGAAATACATGCGATATCAGTTCTAAAACAGCATTGTTATATTGTTCTAAGAGACATAACAGCTTAGTGTGAGCTTGGACCTAGAGCGTGCTTTAAGATATGGTATGATTACCAAAATGTTTTTATTATAGCATTTGTGCCAATACCTCTGACTGTGCCCCTTTCAGGAAGTTGTACCCCGTGTCCTCGGTTGATTATGGTGCTAGTCCTTGATATCAGAATCCAGTGTGTGAATATCTGAGATTATTTGTCGGATGTCGTTACGTTGAAGTATGGTGTTCCTCATGGTTCTGTGCTGAGGCCTGTTTTATTTCATTTATATAAAGAGAGCCACTTCCATGTTATCAAGAATAATGTAATCAGCTACCATTATACCATCATTATACCAATAGGTCCTGCATTTTGTCCAGGAAATCTCTCTTTTATTTCAATGTCTGACTGAGATTTATTATGCTAAATTAATAGCTGTGAATTGGAATACAAAATGTCTGTATTCATGCGCACAGATGTTCTGGAAAAACTATGATTTTCTTAGGAAATGAACGCTCTTTGTAACAATGATTTATGTTCCTCTGTGTCTTTCGGAAATGTTTTGAACTTCGAAAAAAATATTCCAGAAGTTTGTTCGATCGTCACTGTCTGCGAAATTTTCAGAGTTTCAAGTTGGCAGATGGATCGGTTTCGCCTGCCCGTGTAATACGAGTCTCAGCTGTCTGGACATCGACGCAGTCCTGTCTGGAGTTGTGCTATGTGCGTCGTGGCGTCATTGCACCATTGCTGGTTTCAAAGAAGCAATCTTTCAATATTGTTCTAATATGAACGATTTATTTCCAAAATAAAACCCGACAAAAATGCAAATTAAGTATATATGTGGATTACAATATCCATTGACTGGCGCAAGTAATTACTTGAGCAATAACGCATGAGCGTAATTTAGTTTTTGTACTTCCGATATGACGTCCAAAAAAAGATCCGGACAGACCGAAAACATTACTTGCGTCGAGCATAGACTGGCGCAAGTAACTACAATCTGCCAGTTGGCGAATTATCATCTCCGTAATATCAGTAAAGTATGGCGGTATATATCTAAACATATCTGCCATAGAAGCATTAGTTAACAAGAAAACTATAGTCAGAAATGGTAACGCCATTTAGATCATATTTTTACTTATATATAAAATATATTGGAGCTTTAATGTATTGATTGTGAAAAATGTCAATATAGGTAAAAAAAAAACTAATGGCTATGTATATATAGTTGATTATATGTAAGTTGTGTGTATATGTGTATAGTATGTGCTTGATGAGAAAGCATACGAAAATTTGTTTTAATTCGGACGTGCCAAACTAAAGTTATGATAATTATGAAATATGGTCTCACTTATGATGTGTTCACAAAGGGAGCATACGTTTCGATTGGTTGAAAGGTTCATCGGCAAATATGGAATGGCCATTACATTGATACATCAATATATTACTGGTTATATTCAATCACCTATTGCCAACAACATGACAAACGCCTTGACGATTGACATGATATTATGTTGACATGTTGTCAGCTCGCGGCAAATACACTAAAATGTTATTTACTCGTTTCTCTTTACGACATTATAATTGTTTTCGGCTGGCATGTATCTTTTGTTTGTTATTTGTTCTAATTTCTATCGAAATAGAGGTATGCAATTGACTGACAGAAGCCAATATACGGTGGATGAACACTGAATGATTTACAAACAATCTCGAGAGTCATTATGAAATAATTTCCGATAAGGTTTCGTTCACCGATAATGGAGACTAACTAATCATAATGCCTTCAAGGTTTCACGAAAGCACCACCTCAGAATTCCGTTAAAACAACTAATCCTTCAAATTATTACAACAACTGCGGCTAATCACTGAAAGTTTCTCATTGACCACACCAGAAAACACCTAAAAGCGGACGAAAAATCTACTAATCGGATTAAATACACTCCGGATACTTCGCAATAAGACCGTTAGTCTACATTCCAACGACGACATATGTGCACAGTGTTGAGTTGTCGGGGTTATTTCGAACACCGCCAAGGGGTAATAAAACAAATATCACAACATGGATATGTTGGCTTTGTGAATAATAAAAATATACCTTCTTTAGACATAATTACAAGTCTGGACACACTTCATTTATAGTGAAATAGAATATATAGGCTGTATTAGCGGCCCTGGCGGAAGATGCTTACTCTGGACTAGTGTCCGAAATCACCCCAAAGGAATTTTAAGGGCCCACAAAAGGGTGTTTCCAATGTGAAAAATCGAAATGTTTGAGTTTTATTTTTTGTCTCATCTTAGACCACATAATTGAACATCGATAGGAGCTTCTCCAAAACGCCGCGACGACGCGTCCCATGTGCTTCTACCCTTAGATAGGAAGTTTGAGGTCAATCGGTCCAGCCGTTTTCGATTCTTTAAAGTATACACAAATACATATATATACGAAAGTCTCAAATTATATAGTAGACTAGCAGGTTAGCCCGCCACTGGCGGCAATCGTCAGAAACATGACAATTTTAAATTTTTTTAATTAATTTTTTTAATTAATTTAATTTTTTGTTTTTCAATGAGTTAATGATGAGCCCGACGTTGTCCGGGCTATTCAAAAACCAAATTTCAAGTCGATAGCTCCACCGTTTCCGAGATCTGGTCTGCGCATGCGCGAAGCTGGCGTCGCACGAGCTCGGCGACCCGATAAAATTCGTATCCGGGGCAAGATACATTCACATACCAAATTTCAAGTCGATAGCTCCACCCGTTTCCGAGATCTCGTCTGCCGGGATTTCTGAGAAGCATTATGCCTATATCCACACTAACTACCACCCTAAGCCCTGACCTAAGTGTCATACATACTATAACAATGACGCTGAACACTTTGAGGCAATTATATTGCAGAAATGTTGTAAGAGTACTATGGCATCCAATAAATCTCCCCGCATAGGAAACCACTCAAAATCCCGTATATCTCTCTGCAGATACTAATAACGTTGAATGGTAAAGAAACGCTCTTTAGAGCGATGTGTCAAAAACAAACGCTCATTAAATTATCACTTGATTAACCACCGCAGCGCCGTTTTTTGTGACTGAGATTGGAGAACGGGTGCTCTGAGCTTCTCCAAAACGCCGCGACGACGATTCCCGTGGCATTCTACCTTTAGATAGGAAGTTTGGTCCCGATCGGTCAACCCGTTTTCGATTCTATGAAGTACATATATATATATACGGAAGTCTCAAAATATAGAGTATAGACTATCCACTGCGCTTTGTAACTTAGTCATACTTTTCCATACAATAATCTATGCTGAGTGGTAGATACAATGCTCCCGTTTCCATAGAACCGTTCCCAATGTTACCAAATTGATCACTTTTGAGTGTTCTGTTCACAGAGGGATGGAATAGAATAGGTAATATTCACTTCATGCACACACATCTCCTCGTTTTATGGTTATCATCACAGAAGAAGTTCGCCACAATGACTCATACCGCATTATTCATAATTTATTTCTGTAAGATTGTTCCGAAATGTTAGTAGTATAAGGTCTCAAATTCTTGATTGATCAGCTAACAAGATCAATAGTAAACAAAATATTATCACTAGCTGAATTAGACAAACATTTATCATGAAAATATGTTAAGAATAATCCATTACTCAATGACCGTTGCTCTGATATAACTCTTAAATTTATGGCCATGCGAATGGCATTCATTACTTAAAATTGGAAAACGGAATTCACATGTAAGACACCGTTGTACATATGTTATTGAAGAATAACTTGTCCCAAATGATGGTGTTCAAATGTGTGTGTATTATGAAGGTGATTGCTTTTATGACTAGGGGTAGCGGAATTATAAAATATATATATATAATTACCTTTTTTCCAATGACCTTGACCTTAGCAATTGACCATGAGTCATGACCCTATACGTACCATGGCATAGTCCGTTTGATGGACCATAATGGCACTATGAGTTCACATTATTTCTTCAAACACAAGGCTCATCGGGTTACCAACAGTGGGCTTTTTTTCTCTCCATATATTTGATGCCGTTGCCATGGAAACCAGATTTTATCCTGATGCATGATCCCTCACCTGGGCACCCCCCCTCCAAAACGTTTCCACTATAACTAAGCAACACATATGGTGAAGTGTCATGCTTTAGTTGCTAAAGTCACAAAATCATATTTATTTGGTCTGATGGTCTATTAAGGGTAATGCATCGTGACTTATATACTGCCACAAATACTATAAAAACTAGTTCTTAAAATGTGATTATGTATCAAATAAATGCTGTCACACGTTGACAGTTACTGAAGTATACCAAATGCGTCATATATCAAATTTTTGCGCATTATGGTGGGGATTGCTATTATGACTAAGGCACTAGGGTAGCTGAATATGAGACAATTATAAAAAATAGACAAAAATATCACATTTTTTCCAATGACCTTGACCTTAGTAATTGAACTTGACCCTATATGTCATAGTGGCTCAGTCAGTTTGATGGACCATTATTGGCACTATGGGTTAACAGCATTTCTTCAAACACAAGGCTCGTTGGTTCTCAACAGTGGCCTTTTTAAATTTTTCTCCAAATATTTGATGCCGTTGCCATAGAAACCTGATTTTATCCCGACACAAGACCCCCACCCGGGCACCCCCCTCCAAAAAGTTTTTCCTATGAATAAGCAACATATCTTTAAAGTTTCATGCTTTAGTCAATAAAGTCACGATTAAACCCCTAAGGAACTCCACCATACTTGCGTCGAGCATAGACTGGCGCAAGTAACTACAATCTGGCAGTCGGCGAATTATCATCTCCGTAATATCAGTAAAGTAAGGCGGTGTAATATCTAACCAGATCTGCCACAGAAGCATTAGTTAATTATTTCATCACTATCCGTTTGGACTACGGCAATTCTTTTATGAATGGCGTCAAACAAAGCAAATATCGAGACTGCAGCGAAAATAGAACAGCGCTGCCAGAGTGTTGTGTAAGATCCCACGTAAATACCACAGTCACATTACGCATGCATACATTGTACAGGCCACATTGGATTTCCGTTTCCATGCGAATAAAATTCAAGATGCTCGCAAGAAACTGTGTACCACAATACTTCAATGGTAAAATATATGTACATGTATGCACCACCAAGGCCTCTTGTGTCCGAGAATTTAATGCTCCTAGCATTCTAGCATACACAGAGGTTAATAGTAGTTTCGGGGACATATCATTAATCATAGCCGGATAGACTCTCTGGAATTCGCAACTGTCCTGGATATGATGAATTCATTGAAAACTTATTTATTTACTAAGAAATAAATACATCTCGCATACTATAGTATAATTTGACCACACATAAACATATTGTAGGACTACACTTCACGATACACAGTGCATTTCTTTCTTTTGTAATTTGACTATGTTTTCGTCGAAATTGTGCAGATTTTGGTTTCCTAAACCCGCTATATAATAGTCAAGTTTTGATATCTACGTGGAATGACTTTCCACCAAACAGTTCTCTTCGAACTGTAACGTCATTGATGTCACTATGGCTTCTCTGTCAAAAGATTGCAGGTAATATACGGCTTATGTTTGTTCTATCTTAAATAAAAATCACAATTAGCAGATAGCCATTCAGGCCCGCATAAAGTGGGACAAAAGACACTCTATCAAGGTACTCCGGACATATCAAGATACTCCGGGGTACCTAAAATGTAGATACTCTGGAATGATGCCATGGCGTTCAAACATCGAATTAAGATCTTCGATATCATGTTATCAGTAACATGGAGTTACATAATCCGCATTATATTACTTTTATTAGTCGAATCAAGGCTCCTCTACTTGAATCAATGTTATTTGGATGTTTATTTAGTTCAATCTAACGATTCAATCTGGGTATCTTTTTACCAGTTGCAGCGAAACTGTGTGCCCCGTACCTGTGTTAGTATCCTGTGTGACTTTTTACTCGAAACGTCAACAACATATTCAGCACTATTATCTCCCACGCAAGTCAGAACATAATCTGCTTACTGAAAATATAAATGCATACAATATGCAATTTATGTTATAATTTCACGACTGATTATGTCATGTGCCGATATCAGATATGGTATATGAATTCACCAATGAGAGATAACTCTAAAGATACCGGCCTTTGAGTTAACAGTCTTTTCTACGTGTTAAAATATTCGCAACACAAAAAGCATATTTAAGCAAAACTACTGACAATAAACATGACAATGCATGTGGTTTCGTGTTGGGAACGGTGGTACATGTAGATAGTTTACGAATGTTCAGCAAGAGTTTAAATAATGCCATTTTAATGTTATTTAACACGCCTGCATGTTGCACGATCAAAAGTGATGTACAACAACCCAAATGACTTTTAATAATAAGGTAACCATACCCTCTTAAAACAATAGGTACTCTGGAGTACCGACGTAGGTGCTATACTTGTCCCACGGGGAGTACCAAATTATTGGTACTCTGGTGTACCTAAACTTTAGGTACACTGGAGTACTTAAATTTTAGGTACTCCTTTATATGTACTCTATCCAGGTACTCTGTTGGTACTCTGGAGTACATAAAACTTAGGTACTCAGGGGTACCTAAAATTTGGTACTCCGGTTTGGGTACTCTGGAAAATACCTATCCAGGTAATCTGGAGTACCTAAAATTTAGTTACTCTTGAATGATGCCACGGCGTTTAAACATCGAATGAAGTAAATAACCCCGATCGAGGTTCTTCGAGATCATGTTATCAGTTACATGGAGATAAATAATCTGAATTATATTACTTTTATTAGTATAGAACCTCGATCCTGTTTTTTTGGTACTAAATTCGATGTTTAATACCTCGATTTCCGGATTTCCCTGACCTGTTCCTTGCACGGGGAGTAAAATTTTAAAGTGGTATGGGAGAAAAACATTATAAATCAAACATTTTAAAGAGGTCTGGGAGAACCACCAATCGATCTATAATAGTCCGATAAATCGCAAACCTTCGCGATTCACAAAACTACTTTGCGATAAATCGCAAAACAACTGTGTGATAAATCGCAGATGTATTTTATGCGTTGGCACTAATGGGTTTGAACCATAGAAACATTATAAATCATACATCTTAATTAAACAGGTCTGGGTAAACCACCAATCGATCTATAATACGGGCTAATATAGACCAATCGGTCTTTCACAGCCAGCATGCATGTGGGATAAGGGAGCAAACATTGCGATAAATCGCAAAACAACTTTGCGATAAATCACAAATACCTTTTCTATAGCTCACAAACCTTTGCGATACATCTCAAACATCTTTACGATAACTCTCAAACTACTTAGTGATTATACTTTGCGATTTATATCAAAGATATTTGAGATTTATCGCAAATGTTTGTGATTTTTCGCAGATATATTTTCATATGTTGGCACTAATGGGCTTCCATGTAAACATTATAAATCAGACATCTTAAAGGTACTCAATCCGATCAGACGCTCCTAAATTACTATTTCATTGGATTTAAGGGTAAAACATTTGATTCGAGTCGAGGAACCCACCCATCAAAGCGCAGAGTGATTAGATATCGATTTTTGAAGTTTGCAATTTCTATTGTTTGTGGACCAGAAGCACGTGGTCAAACGGACGAATTTGTGGATGCAGATGGATAACTCTAAAATCAAGTGGTTATTATTACCACTTGATTTTAGAGTTATCCATCTTCATCCGCATTTTCGTCCGTTTGACCGCGTGCTTCTGGCCTAGTTTAGGCTTTTAGGCCGATCGGGCTAGTATAGTTCAATTTGTGGTTCACTCAGATATTTCTTTATACCCATCATAACATCGCGTAAATAGTATGTAATTGTCAAGTTCGTACGTTGTGTTATGTAAAAAAAGCCACATTATATTACAGAACCTGTTGTACAGTACGTAAATAGTTTGCGATAAGCAAAATACTCAACAATAGGAAGACCACACTAATGAACTTTGGTTAATTAAAGCTGACACCATGTTTTTGCAACATACTGTTATAGCGCTCACTAATCCTGGACACAAGATTTCGGTGTTGAATGGGTCACCGTGAATCACTCTCCCCAAAAAAAAATCGCCACAGTGTTGAGTATTTTGCTTACCTTACACTCTCTACGTGCTGTACCGGTATATAAACAAACGCTGAGCTCACACAATGAGAGTTTAATGTATTTAATGTATGATCAAGTTTGGTACAGCCATGGTGAATAAATTATTCTTCATTCGCATCTTTGCGTCAACGAGTCAGTGTCATTGTCTGATCACCAGCCATGTATTGTAACATTGCACGAATATGGTTTCTAATTATGGAAGAGGTTATTCCCTAGCGAAGTGGAAATGAAATGACCGAATCGTTGAGAATGATAGTCACACATGTTTCGATAAGAACATGATGCATCCATTGCTTTGGTTCATGTATACATTTAGTACGTTGCTGTGAACAAAGTCAACATCTAATAACCGCGTGATTGATTCAGTGATATTGGGTGTCCCAGAACACATATCACAACAATATCATAGCGTCGCCGACGGTTCGATCAAAACAATAGCAGACTCCGTAACTGTGCGATATGTTATGGCGAGATGGTTCTCAACTCACGTTTCGGTGAAAATTGATTAATATGATGTATCCGTCCTTTGTACTATTTGTACACTTACTTGTAAGTTGTAGTCACCAAACTTGTGACTGACTCATCATGAGTCATGACTAATCTGTGACGTCAGTTAATTAATTTCGACTAATTTCTACATTGTTGTATTTGTCTCGTAGTCGTAGTAGTCACCAGTGGTTGACTCTTGTGAATTATTCTTGTGGTTTATAATTGTATGGAACTTAAGTATCCACCCCGTGTACGTGGTATCGCCAAACCCGAGGGTATCACCAAACCAGACCATGCGGTTTTGATAAATGAACATATCTCCCCTCAATTGAATCTATATATCTCCCAGTTAACTAGTGATATCCATTATTCGAAACATAATATCGCAAAGCGGAATTTTCCCTCAATGGGATAGCGACCATAACTTGCTCTCACCCCGATAAATTTAATGGAAATTCCGGCTCATTTACAAATAATAGACACTTTTTGACGTTAGGTAGTTCGTTTGAAACATAATTATCAGTCACAGACGGCGGATAATGCGTGTATCGATAGAAAATATATGTTTAATTAACCATAATATTGTCTAGCTTGCAGAGCGGTTCGCAAAAAATACTATCTGTGTCCAAGTGTGGGTACCCACCATAATTTCGGGCATCAAAGCCGCAGATCGAGATGTCGCCAAACCAGATATGGGATGTCAAAGATGCTAATGATATACTTCACATTTTTACCATTTCTGCTTGAAAATATTCCAATTATCATTCGGACAGGCCGGCACATGGATCATATTTATGGTGGGAGTGCATGTACAAGGGTGAAAACGTGTATGATTGTTTGTGTTTTATGTTCTAATGTCATATTAATGGCATAGGCTATTCTGTGTTATTCGACATTATAGGCCCGGAACTGTACAAGGAATTGGAAACATTAAATCAGTGTAAATCATGAATTAGCAGGGACGTGGCTACAGAGTGTCCGTGTTGGGGGTGTTCACCTATATTTTTTTAATGCACCCCCTAGGCTAGACAATTTTATGGTTAATTAAACATATATTTTTCTATTGATTCACGCATTATCCGCCATCTATATGGCTGATAATTATGTTTCAAACGAACTACCTAACGTCAAACAGTGTCTATTATTTATGATAAAATCGTAAATGAGCGGGAATTTCTATTAAATTTATCGGGGTGAGAGCAAGCTATGGTCGCTATCCCATTGAGGGAACTTTCTGCTTTGCGAAATTATGTTTTGAATAGTGGATATCACCATTTACCTGGGAGATATATAGATTCATCTGAGGGAAGATATGTTCATTAATCAAATCCACATGGTCTGGTTTGGTGATACCCTCGGGTTTGGCGATACCACGTACACGGTGTGGTATCTGTGTTTTGAAATTCACAACACTGTCGTGTCAAGTGTTGCCTGTTGCAACTTGCTGTTGGTCAGATCACTGCCGATTGCTGCTTTCAGTTCAGTTTATCAATGATTAACCATCGGCCGATTTTCGGAGATTATAACACCTTGTCCGATTCACATACAAACATAATCCAGACAGTGCTAACAATATTCCAGGTTTATAAGAACCAAGTTAGGTCCAATTTCGCACCAAAAAATAATTTAAATACCACCAGTCATCGTAAATAATTAGGGACACGCAATAAAGTGTAAGCCGATGCCGAGGACGGATCGAGCATAAAATGTGTAAGCCGGCTATTATGTTGTGTTTTCTCCGTAGTTATACATTGTAAAAAAAACACAATCGCCTAAATCGGACGCCGCCATTTCCCCCCTTCACGTGATCGCCACATCCAATCAGCTTGGGGTTACCCATTTGGTTCTGAGTAGTACCAGAAGCTCGTTGATTTTTCGGTCATATATAATACCCAATGATCGATAATACCAAACGCTTTGGTATCGAGATATGTTTAGGTATCATGGAGTACCCAAACGGATTGTTATATCTAAGGTGACGTTCACACATAGCCGGTGAAGCCGTTACCCGGCGAACCCGTTAGCCGGCGAAGGTTGGGCAGAGTGTTTACACATCGCCGGCGAAGATACGCATATATTCATGTGTCTCCTTTACTTCATAATAGTTTTCGTTTTAGTTCTCACTGAACTGCAATATGATATTGCTGTACACCTGTAAACATCTAGCCGCTTCCTGTTAGAGATATGGTTGGGCAGTATAGTGAAATGAAACTTTTTAGAAATGGAAATGCCGAAATTATTAATATCCAACTGAAACTTTCAGGTATTGCTATTGGTAATTTTATAGATATTTAAACAAAATTGTTAATGGTTTGTTTGGTTTCATAGACAGCCTGTGAAGTGAGTGTCGCACCAAAAGCATGGTCATTGTCAGTTTTGAGATATTTTCGTCGCATGCATCTACAAATTGGTGTCTATAATCATTCGGATTGGATATTATATTATATATATAAGTTTCAACATCGCGAATCAAATGTGACACATTTTCCGTTTGCACATTATACAATAAAATATGTTTTTCATTTTACTCGGGCGTTCACCATGTCCACGTATGTAGGGCCGTGGCGATGGGGGTGTCTCATCCCAATTTTAATCAATATATTCAAAAGCTGGAAATTTCATACCTGACACGGCAATGGTTGGAAATTTGACATCAGCAATATGTTGAAATTGTTCTCATAGTTTTATTTTCAACAATTTGTTATTGGTGATTTCTTTAGGCAACATTTGCTTATTTTTTGGCCAATTTTTTGGACTGAAATGGCCATCAGTTGGAAATGATCCAACCTTAGATGTGTGTCAAGTTTGGAAAATGTCCAACAATTGGAAATCTTAAGGCTGGATGCTAGGATTTTGCAATTTTCAGGGTTCAGATTAAAACATTTCCTCACACCTGGCCATAACCACGGTCGGTCGATAAATTCCAAAGATGAACAGTCCCACACCTCCAAATCAGGTCCTCTAGACCCGTCCCTGTGTACATATCAGCCTCACGGTCCACGGCGCACTCAAATTTAGATTATTGAACTAATTGTCCAGTAAGTTTGAATCCATAGAAACGTGTCATCCCATTTCTCCATACATATATATATATGGACATACATGTACATGAACACGCACATTTAATACCATCGAATGCGCAACAAATGTACCATGCGCATACAGAGTACGTGTACCATCATCAGTTAGTATTTATAATAATAGCTTATAACGAAGGTGCGTGACCACCGACGGACAGCTGATTAGAGACAATCAAACTGGCACACTGACCAATATATACACAGGTGAAAAGCGGGCTGGTCTATCAGCGATTGCACAATACTATTGTTCGAGTTAATTGTTGAAAGGAAATCACCCATGACGGCATGACCCCAGATAAATATCTATCTTAACCGCAGAGCGAATTAGAATCCATACGACAATCAGGTGCTTGTACTAAATCATTTTATCCAAAAGTTTAAAACCGTATAGCTGAGTATCCGGATAGCCGTAATTCTTATCCGGCGGAGTATAAACACTCTATTGTTATCGCTGCCGGCTAAAGCGAATGCGATCTTCGCCGGGTAATGTATAAACACCCCCTAAGAGTGTGACTCAACCCTAACAATATTCCCATCCCTAACCCCACACATATTCCTAGCCCTCCCTATAGCCTTAACCCTAATCACATGTCCCATCATTCCAGGACAAGCTAAATCTCTATAGTTAGTCGTAAATATTGCCATAACCCGTGCAATTACCAACTCATATCTAAAGCTACGGATTGAGTACACTTGAAAAGGCACATTCATGTAACGTGCTGAGTCACACTTCTACATGTTTTCATCAGTTGGAATCATTAAAACTTGATACAGTATTACAGTAATGTCTTCGTTTGTTTGTTTTATATATAGGGGGTTTGTGTCACATGTCACGTTGTTGTCAGTTTATGGGGGGGGGATGAAATACCATTTAAGGGTTAATTTCGTGTGGAAATTACTTTACTACGCAGATACATGTACCACCTACCCACAGAAAGCAATCGATGAACTAGCCCAGATACACGAATTATAATATGTAACATGATATGTTAGTTTCACGCTCGGAAAGAATGACGCCATTTGTTATTTATAGATTCTGCTATTCAGTTACGAAAGTATACATTAGAATGATCCAATATGTATCTTCATCGAGGGGTGTAAAGGAAATATAAATAGACGAAAGGCAGACAAACAGATAATAATAGCACAGAAATATTCATATTCCTTGGTATAGGAATTGTTCAGATAATAAATTCAACAAATTGCTTGTATGGCCCTGTAATTGTTGAACTTGTCATCTGAATATTTTGCTATAAAGGAACTTCTATATTTAGTAAACAGAGGGTTAAAAGGTGGATTATCTCTTTGTAAACATGTATTATATAGTTACCGGGGTATAAAATATTAGATCTGAATCGAAGACTCCTGTCCGGAAATGCTTCTATCGATTAATATTCATTTTATTTCGAATATTTTCTGGTTTATAAAGGTGTGGTTGTTTAGCTAACGAAAAATAGTGATTACTGCTAACAGAGACCAGAAATTTTATGGTGTAATTTTGTCACAAATAAACATAAATTATACTCATTATCGCTTATAACTTTGGAATAAAACAATACAATCAATCAATCTGGGACATTTGACGTTCGGTACGTAGCCATAGGAACAGCCTAATGCTCTCTATCGCTATATGGTATCACACGAATGGTCTGTTCTAAAAATAGACAAATAAACGGTCCCAATAAAACATTCGAAATAAAATCAATACTAATTGATAGAAGCTTTTCCGGACAGGGGTCTTCAGTTCATATTTATTATTTTATACCCACGCAACTATTTCAAATTTTTTATTTAAAGAGA
The DNA here is from genome assembly GCA_032622095.1 of Siphonodentalium dalli. Taxonomy (NCBI): domain Eukaryota; kingdom Metazoa; phylum Mollusca; class Scaphopoda; order Gadilida; family Siphonodentaliidae; genus Siphonodentalium; species Siphonodentalium dalli. Next base: position 195,505,330 of record CP136064.1, read on the forward strand.
TAATCCATGGCTTCCGTGAACTTAGGAACAGGGCCACCACATGAACTTCGACTGAGACGTCCAAAATGTAACAAATATCAAGACCAAATTACGCTCGAATCTAGCTAATTAAATATCATACACCTTTTGCAGGTGGAGTTGGAGGGTGGAAAGAACATTTCACGGTGGCGATGAGCAAAGAATTTGATGACGTATTGAGGAAGAGGATGGCTAATTCAAAGTTCAAGTTCAGGTTTCAGTTGTGATTGGTCTGCGCGTGTGCATCACTTGTATTATTTACGATTGTTCAACGGGGATTAACGAACACGTGATCATTATGTATATATATGCACGTATAAGAGTGTATGTATATCGTTCATCTACATGAACGGCACCGTTTCTGTTACGAAAGTCATTTCGACGAAACAAGAAAATGTTAATGAATGACATAATATGGTATACAATAAACATAAATGGTCAATTGTTCTAAGTTCCAATATGAATAGAATAGAATATAATATACTTCAATTGACAATCAAGACGCCCTGGCGGGCAGAATAATTACATTTATAATAAACATAATAAATTGAGTGATTGATTTTGTTATGATTTATGTGAACGCTCGTTATACTTCTAACACGTGCAAACAGACCCAGGATATCTCACAAGTGCCAAAAGACACCCAGGATGTCCCAAAGGTGCAAAAAGACGCCCAGCATCTTGAAACATCATGAACGCGATTTTAGATTAGTCATCTGCTAATTATTATTATAATAAGTATTTGTTTTTTATCAGAGTGGAATTTCAACGGCATTTGAATGGGCATCCCCACGATTTGAATGGGATTTCTCTGGCACTACAGTTCCGTATCGTAGTGGAATCGACTTTTGAGATGATGGGTAACTTTTTTGCACATTTGGAAGATCTTGGATGTCTTTATGCTCGAAACCATGCGACAATGACCAATTCAGCCATACTGGTAGCTATCGGTATTGCCTTCCAGTGTGAAGTGTTTTGCCATTTTCAGTGGGATGTATTGCTTCATACCACATACTGGTGCAGTAGAATTCGTGGAGCGATATTCAGTCCTTGAAATTGGCCTACGCAATAAAAAATGCCGTGTGAAATGCCGTGGCACATGCGGAACCTATAACGTCACAGCACCAAATTTACCGTGTACCAGTACTTATCTATACAAGTTTATGGTGGTGTTGCAAATATGTACCTATACCTGAATTCCGGACAAAACACAAATGAAGTGTTCTAAAATTTCAATTTGATCACAACCTCTCCTGAGTAAAATTTAATAAATAAAGACTTCACCAATACTCTCAATATGTAATTACCTGCTTAATCCTCTTGTCCTCACCCCACCTCTAGTCCTCACCCCACCTCTTGTCCTCATCCCAGCGCTACCTCTTCGGCAGGCGTTGGATGTGGTGACGGCGATTCTAACGAATCTGTTGATGAAAGGCTAAGACTAACCGATGAGCCGTCATCAGACTGAAAACAATAATAAGAACACAATAACACTAAAAGTAACAAAGATTACCAAAACCACTTATTTGATAATTTTATCAAAACCCACCGACAAATTCTCTGCCATTTAGTGGTTGGAAAATTAAACAATGTGTCATAAAATGTCTATCTATAATCCATGAAATTTCTATCTGTAAAAACCGTTGATCAAAGTTGGAGGGGTGGGGTTAGGCACATAAACCCTGTGGTCACGACCCTGATTTAGAAGTGTCAACAAGAAATATAGTAAAGGATATTATTTCAAAAACATAAACATCAGGCGCTGTCATAACTAACCCCATATATTGCAATTACATATCTGCCCCATGTTATCTGTATGTGACATGATGTGGTCTGTGACTGTGGTAAGATGGTTCCCGGTGACTACATGTAGCATTAATTCGTAGCAACTACCGGTCGACCATGCCATGAATCTCTGCTACTCTGGATATGGGCGATGTAGAGTAGAAATTCATGGCATTATCTAAGTGGCAACTAATCCTAAAATGACTTAATACTAACCGTTATTAACCCTTTCATGACAGGAGCTGTGCTGATGCAGCATTAACGACCACGTGCAAGTGCACTGGCTTACAATGTCAAGGTAAATATTGTTAGGCCAACGCATTCTCTTATATATGTGAGGCGCCCTATGTGCGACTCGCTTATATAAGACAATGCACTGGCACAGGGGTTTTCTCAAAATTTCAGGAAATTTTCATGAAAGGTTAAGATCTTAAAATGGTACGATTCTCAATGACGACTAACTAAAACCGTGCTGGGGAGACGCTAAATAAAAAATACTGTTACAATTCCCATGTTTTTGACAACGGGGTGCTAAAATATAATCCTGACATACCCAGCTCATTCTCTTCGTCAAAATATTGACTTAATGACACATTTTGACGCCGACATGAGATTTTCCCCAGGCCCCAGCAGTTGGCAATGTTGAATTCGGGTGTACTTGATCCACTGTTCTTCTTCTTATATATTTGTAGTCGATTCCATGAATTTTGATTGGCAACAAGAAGTGACTTTTTTTCCCAGCACAATCTCAGAGACTCCCCCCATCAAACAGCCATCAGTTTGTGCAACAAATCACCTGTTGTATTCAATCCCCAAGATTGCCCCCACAAGGACCCCTATCCCACAAACCACATCCATCAATTTGTTGCCTGGATGATGACCAGTGCGACAGTCACATTCAATTTCACAGTCAGTTTGATCGAGTGTGACTTATGAAATAAAAAAGTAAATCCTCCAAAAAAACACACCAACTGGCTAAGACAAAGTTGTCGCATTATCCCAAAATCTTCTGCATTTATTTGACAACCAGAGTATGCCCCCCGGGACCCATTGCGATGACAAATCTTATGCTTTATATAAGAATAATCACTTACCGACATTTTCTTCAGCATCTGATAGTGTGTACACAATTACACCTATCGGGGGGGGGGGGGGATGTTCGCGATAACTCTGGATAACTGTACTTTACGTTCGGACATTTGAAATGTGTTCGCACAGCGACCGGCGAAAACTACCGAATACATTTTCAGAGGAGTTTATCGCCATAGAGTGAGATAATACGCAGGACGTCGTACCCGGGTACATTAGAAATAAATCACTGTATTCGGCGGGGGGGGGGGGGGGTTGTGGTCAGGAAAAAATTCCGGACACTAGTCGCTTTTTAATTTTTTCCGCCCTCTGGGTACCCACCAGCCCCTAATTTTTATTTTTTCCGATTCTGGGGTAGGGACCCACCCCCTCCAAACTGCTTCAAATTACTATTTTACTCATGTTTCCTGTTCTTATCCGATGAATGTTCCGTATCATGATTATAGAAGCATTCCTACTTTTTATTTACCAACAAGACTGTAAAGTTTCAAAACAATTGTCCAATAAATGTGGGCTGTATGGAATGCTGATGGATTGACATTTTAAATCCAAGATGGCTGCTGGTAACCATGTTTGTTTTTAAAAATTGGGGAAAAATGGAGGCTCCCATTTTTACAAAATTCGGGGTAGGCACCCATCGAATGGTCACACCGAAGATCCATATGAAGGTTGATGGATGAGGGATAAGCTCTGCAGGGTGTATTAAGGATTTAGTGATGCAAAGAGTAAAATCCAAGATGGCTACCAGTGGCCATATTGTTCATAAAAAATCATTCAAATTTGACAGCTCCCATCTAGGGGTGATCCCAGACCCATATACCGAATATCGTTGAAATCGGTCAAAGTTTGTTTTAACACCTTTGTTTTATTTTATTATGGTTTTTTGAATAGTCTATTTTATTTGAAGAGTTCAGTGAAGAGTTTACATTTATTTGAAGAATCTATTATTGTGTTATGTTTTCATTTATATCAGGTTGAATAAACGATTTTTAATAGAACTATTTAAATCTGAGCCTTTCCATTTCAATGTGCATTGATAGATCCTTGATGAAAACATTTAGCAAGCTGACCTTTTTATTACCCCTTGGTGTCATCCCTCGTTATTAACTGATGGTGAACTCAAACCCCATACCAAGATTTAAGTGCATACCAATTACATAATAGAAACATTCTTAAAACCTTTTGTCCCATTATTTTGAAGAAAAATGACTCTAGGAAAAAAATTACAGGCCCAGAAAAAAATGTGTAACCCACCCACCCCCGCCTAGTGTTCGAAAAAAAATTGCAGACCCCCCTGCTTTACTGTGCATTCATATGCAAATAAAACACACATACTTCAATTTTATCTGTGTTTTATTCACTAATAAACCTATTGCAAGTCTTTATACAAATTATGTTGTTGTTGTATTTGTGGCCGGGAAGAGATCATCCACATTTAATAAAGACGCGCGCACTGTATCTTTGCAGTTGTATCCATCAAATACATTTTCCTAGCTATATGATATATATTTAAATTGTGTAAGATACAATGAGTTACCTATATATTCATGTGACAAATTCATGCAAAAGATGACACTGGATAAGCAGATACAATACATTATTTGGAAATTAGTCTTTCTTTCAACAACCTCCATTCCTAGGTTGAATTATACTAAGCCCAAGTTCAACACTGCGTGTTTAATAGTTCTGGAACAAATGCATATTTGTAAAATAAGTCAAGTTTGGGCAATATCTGCAAATTCCACATTTCAGTATCGAACCTTATTCTATCGACAAATATGTCTTGTCCTGGCCCAAACCAGACAACAAAGTCCACCCATTTCATACCACTAACATACATCTGTCCCTGTATTTGGAAGAAACAATAATGAGTCCTGTTGAGTGTATATGACCATTCGTCCAGTTTCTTAATGTAAAAAACCCGATCCGAAGAAGCCTGGTCGACTGTACGTCCATGTTAACTCATTGGACATTTCACTTCTAATCCTCCATTCTTATCATCACCTGTGCATGTAGGATCAGAGACCAGGCCGTCTAGACTGACACCAATATCTGGACGCGTTGCTGATACGATCACTCCGGGCCGACTAACTCTTACTTGACTATTTTGTGCCAATTTGTATCAATCGCTGACTGTTCATAACTTTTTCCGTAATCGATCGCAGACGAATGTGCTTTCCCATATATAGCATTATCTTCAGAATACTATCTCGTAGCCTGGTTCTGAAAATTCGTCCATAATTTGATGCAGTCATTTTATAACGATGCAGTTTTTTTCCGGTATATAGAAGGATAATGTCGCTATATATACAGTCGATATAAAGTGCTATATTCTCGACCTTCACCTCAGCATTGGCAGTCACGTTGTATTCAACTAATTAACGGGTCTTTTTCGGGTGTTGTCTAGAACACCAAAGTGGGTGGAACATTTTGATATATATGTTAAATTATACATGCGGGGTGGTGGAGTCGATTTGAGATTATAGACGCGCACCCTACGAGTATACCTTTGATCGAGGTCAAGGACGAGTATAGCTCTTGCGACATTACCCCTCTACCGTTTTTTCATAGGTCGCAATCACTCAGATGTCTGGTCGCTTTCTCCACGAAATCTATATTTTCAACCGAAATATGTTCATTTCTGATTCATTTCATATTTGGCGATAAATACATTGTCTCTGTGCAGTAGAATTCCTTATAAATATAACATGACATCTGGCGACCAGTATAGATTTATTAGTTCACCATGACTCCGTAAAATATCCTTCGAATCAAAGCATTTTAACTTCCATAAATCATCCAAATCATACTCATCGTGGGTTTGTTTATCTGGCATATATTTGAGAACTCTTGCAGACTCTTGGAAATGCAATTAGCGGCCTCGCTATGGCTCTGTCGGGGGAAGGGAGGTAATAATGAAAACTGTCTATTCAATGAATAACATGATCTCAATGCGCTTGCAGTAAACTCAGAGTGTATAAACCGTACAAACAACTGATCGGAAGTTGTTGTCGCCAAGGCGAGACAAATCTATTTTGAAATAAAAATATTGCAAAATAACAAAAAAAACAAAATAACAAAAATACAAGTTTTTTGACTTCAGAAAATAATTTTCTGGCAAAAAATTCCATCTTCAAATGTCATGTTTAACATAATACACAGCATCTGTCGGAAATCCCACTATATTGCAACTGAAAGGCCGTTATGTTTGTAGCATTAAGTTACATTACCTTGGCTCAGGTGTGTTCACAATATGAAAATAGAGACTATTTATTTGGACACCCCACTCTTCAGTCACTGTACGTCTAGTTAGTGTAAACATATTTTTATTTTTTATTTCCAAATCCAAACAGATAACATAATATACAGATGCTACAAATATGCAAAACAGAAGAGTTAATGTATGGAAATGAGGATCAGACAAAAATCCCGAGGGCTTATATGAAGTATTCTCCTCTTTGGCGACATGCCCCTTCCCCAATAAGTGAGGGAGGGGTATCGATCAGACGGGAAAGGATTGAAATGATGGTTTTAGGAGAACTGAAGATATATAACTAAGTTGAGTTAGGATGGAAACATGGAGAAGATAGTGTTAGGGATAGTAAGAGGCAGATAGAGATAGTGTGTGGGTGAGATAGAGAGAGAGAGAGAGAGAGAGAGGGGGGGGGTGAGGAAGTAGAAGACATGAGGGGGCAGATGAATCGTGGAATTATTACAGTGGTGGGGAGTTTTCAATAATTGAGTTGTTGCGTGATAAAAATTATGCTCGTCTATAGTAATATGCATGGGTCAGGCACCATGGGAGGGTTTCAATCACAATGGCTGTTAACTGATGATGATAATAACAAGTAAGTAACATACAAAATAATCGTTATCGGAAGGCATTTAGTACTACATATATAATGGGGAATATCATGCTGCCTCATAACGCATGGGAATCATGAGAATCTTTTTGTTTTCATAATATATGTCTGTACTACATTAAATATTTGTTTGTTTTCGCGAAGGCTAAGCTCCCCTGATCCCCGCAATATAGTATTCTCAGATAGGGGAACATTGGGTAGGGAGTCATATAGTTCTCTTCTGGGCTCTTGATAAAATGTACATTCAAAGAGATAGTGGTAAGTTGTCTCAAGTTCCCCACATAAACAGAAGGGGGAATTGTACATGATTATATGTCAGGTCACAGCTCAGGTGGTTGAAGTTCAGTCTTAACCTGGTATGAAGGATATGATATTTACGGCATTTACTATGATAAAAATAGGCAGTTGTTTAAGTTGCTGATCACTAGTTGTCGAAAATATGTACGTCTATTTGGACATGATGGGATTTGTGTGCAAACATAAAACAAAAAAACAAGAACGAGGTTTCCATATTATACATGTTCCACATCTGGATGGTTATTATTAACCTTTACGAAGCACACGATGAAGGCATGCGTGCACTGTTCCGTTCTACATCCGTTTTCCGATTTCTAGACAAAAGATGCTATTATTCAAGCACATAACGTAACTATGTTGAAGCAATAGATACCGTGCTGAAATATTTAATTATATTTTAGAACTATTTTAAAATATGTTATGACATTAGTATAGAAGTATATGTTCTGGTTCATCGAAAAGCATGGGTACGCAATTGAAGACTTCTGGTCTACTTGTATACATATCATGCATATTACTTATCACGGTTTCCGGTGATTCAAGAGATGAGACTCAATATTTTTTTCAGTTTTCAATATAAGTACCAAAAGCATTTCAAATAATATAATAATGTTGAATTAAACTTAATGCAAAACATAAAACCTCAAGGCTTGAATGGTCGTTCTCAGTGAAGTGATTTGTTGACTTAAGCGAAATACACATGTATAACCAAAATCGAGATATCATGGAGTCTCTCTTAAAGGGTTGCATCCCGTACGTAACATACTTTATCAGATCGGTATTATGATCAGAAGACACATTTAGGCAAAGCGAACCATTAAATACAGTCTATCTCATCTTTGTTTCTCCAGTTAACGGACATTGACAATTGTGATATTTTCGGTCCCAAAGTAACAATTGTGACACAGTGTGTCTTATCTAGACATACTTATCTGAGTCAAGTCTACTTATGTGGTCGCATGTGGGTTTATTGAGGACACTGTCAAAAATCGTTACAGAGGGACGCACAGTTGGCTTTTATAATACGGGAAACGATGCTATGCCTGTAATTTGCTATTTTATAAACAATATATGCTGACAGTTTTACTCGAGTTTTCTTGGGTCTAAAAGCTGCTTAGTTAAAAAATATGGAGACTACCGTTTCATATTCCATGCTTGACACTATAGTATCATGCATTTGAAAGCTGATGTTTCCGACTGAAATTTAGCCCACATTTCGAAATTTTCAATATTAAACTAGATCGATCGCAAAGTTTCAAAATACTGCAATCTACTCGACAAGGTGGCGTTCTGTCACCTCTCTGCCATCTCGTCTTCATAGACGACCTACTTAACGAACTAGCAACTTCTCCATACGGACTAAGAATCTGCAATATCCCATGTGGCGCTCCTACTACTGCCGACGACATCGCTCTTCTGTCGCTATCGAAATCCGGTCTCGACTCCTTGTTGAACATATGTGTGAAATATAGCAGGCGGTGGCGATTCGAATTCTCCTCCACGAAGAGCAAAATTGTATTCAACGAGAATAAAAACTCATATGACCGCTCGGGAAGGATATGGAGGTTGGGCAATCAAACTATTCAGGAAGTTACAGAATGTGCCCATCTTGGTTTAATTCAGGACAAGTTTGCGAAGCAGGTCAATTCCGCCTCTTCTGTGTCGACAAAAATGAGGAATAACTTTTTCAATATCATGGGTAACAAACTTATGAAATCCACTACACCCATCACCATGACAAATGTCATCAAAACTGTTTTTCTACCGAGAGCTTTCTACGGTGTCGAGGTGGTTCCTTTTGATCAAAGTTCCGCCATCACCATTATGAACAAAGCCGCCAGAACATGTCTCAAATACGCACAATCCCTCCAAAAACGAGCGTCAACTAGGCTATCGCTAGGTCTTCTTGGATTTCTACCAATTGAATATCAACTGCATATCAAAAAACTTTGCTTTCTGGGACGTCTTATCCATCTACCGTTCGGCCATCAATTACAATTACGACTGTTTGTCCTGAAAGCACACATGTACAGACTATACAATCGCTCCAGTGTTTTTGTACAGGAAATGTTCTCCATATTAGCCAAATACGATCTTTTGAACTATTTGAACGACTACCTGGACATTGGGGTCTTCCCAAAACTGTCAACGTGGATAACTTTTGTGAAGGCAGCTGTCAGGGGAACGTTCATTTCCTCGTGGCAGACCAAAGTTTCGTCCGATCCATCCTTGCGAATTCTGTGGAAAGTTCACCCTAATCCCCTATCAAACTGGGCAGTCTGGAAATTTATCCATGGAAACGCTTACATGTTGAAATATCTCAAAAACTTAGTACTGCTTCTCAACAGGACTACCTATGCCAACAATTTAGTGTGTCATCTCTGCAGCGAAGTGTACTCGAACGAAATCGACCACGCCATGTTCGTATGCTCTTCTCCAGCCGCACTCATTATTAGAAACTATTTTTGGGAAGGGATTATCTCTCGTTTCGGCATACCCGAATATTTTCACCTTGCGTCGTTAGCCAGAGATGACCTGGTAGCAACCCTCATCGGAAGTTCTCTGGAAACCCTAACAGAACACATATCGCACTGCCTCAAGGAATTAGTACTATATTCTGCGAAGTTTCTGTACGTTCTCAGCACAATGATAAGGAATGGCGTACAGCAACTCGTGTCACGTCCATTGTAATTATCTTCTCAACACCCACGCATGTTGTAACGACTAACTTTCATATCTGTTGGACAAATCAGATTTTCCAGCAACAAAAGCTGTAGTGAACATTCAAATGCATATATGCTTCACTCTCGTGGTTTCCAACACCTCTCCATACTTGTACATAACGGCCCACCACAGTGGCCAGGGGAGCCCACTTTAATCCAACTGTATTTATATGTCATGTATATCGATCTCTCCTATACTTGGAGGTAATAAAGATATCTCTCTTAACCTGGTATGAAGGATATGAGATTTACGGCATTTACTATGATAAAAATAGGCAGTTGTTTAAGTTGCTGATCACTAGTTGTCGAAAATATGTACGTCTATTTGGACATGATGGGATTTGTGTGGAAACAAAAAACAAACAAAACATGAACGAGGTTTCCATATTATACACGTTCCACACCCCTGAATGGTTATTATTAACCTTCATGAATCACACGATGGAGGCATGCGTGCACTGTTCCGTTCTACATCCGTTTTCCGATTTCTAGACAAAAGATGCTATTATTCAAGCACATAACGTAACTATATATGTTGAAGCAATAGATACCGTGCTGAAATATTTAATTATATTTTAGAACTATTTTAAAATATGTTATGACATTAGTATAGAAGTATATGTTCTGGTTCATCGAAAAGCATGGTACGCAATTGAAGACTTCTGGTCTACTTGTATACATATCATGCATATTACTTCTCACGGTTTCCGGTGATTCAAGAGATGAGACTCAATATTTGTTTCAGTTTTCAATATAAGTACCAAAAGCATTTCAAAAAATATAATAATGTTGAATTAAACTTAATGCAAAACATAAAACCTCAAGGCTTGAATGGTCGTTCTCAGTGAAGTGATTTGTTGACTTAAGGCTTAAGCGATAGGAAACTGAAATACACATGTATAACCAAAATCGAGATATCATGGAGTCTCTCTTAAAGGGTTGCGTCCCGTACGTACACTGTCAAAAATATTTTCTCAATTCAGGAAAAAAAAAATCTTGAAATGAGATATTATCTTGGGAGAATAGCTAGAAAAATAAGAAAAACATATTTTCTAGGTCAAGGAATGAAAGGGTGGGAAAATTTCTTGTCTGAGAAAATTTCTTTAAGAAAACACAGTAATCTTAGTAAGAAAATCCTAGTAAAAAAATCTTAGTATAGATTTTTTTTCTTAATGTAGGAAAGATTGTTTTTCTCACATAAGTTTATTTTTCTTGAAATAAGATAAGTTTAAGATACTGCGATTATCTTGGGAGAATAGCTAGAAATTTAAGAAAGCTATACAATTAATCTAGAACAAGAAATTATATTTTCTATAGTAAGAAATATCGTCAAGATATTTTTTCTTAAGTGATGCCAATTTTTTCTAGAATGAGATTTTCTCAAGCAGGAAAATAAATCTAAGTGAGGAAAACAAGTTTTCTTAACTAGGAATATTTTCCCCAATTAGGAAAGATATATTAGAAAACAATTCTTAATTAAGAAAAACATTTAATTTTAAATTAATATATAATTTCAATTGTGTTTTAAAATATACAATTGACATTTATTCTGAATATAAAAACTTGTAAATATCATTGTTAAATGTATAATAGAGACAATAAGGGGGCTTAAAGGCACGGGAGGCCTTAGTTGTCGAAAATATTCATATTTGTTTCAATCACCGTAAACAGAAAAACATTAAAACGCATACAGTTTTGTTCATATAAACATGACCATCGCGTAAACAGCATGCTATCATAAAGACCTACTATATTTTACCTAAGCAGGAGCCTGATTGTGTTACAGAAGGCAGCACAGTGTTACTGGCTAATCACACACAAATGATATAAATGCTCTTTATTCGTTCCATATCAAAATTCAGCAACAATGAACGCTCTTTATGTTTACCATCATAATATAAACAAACACCAGGAAAGTACCTTTTTATGCTTTTGTTTACATAAGAATGGTCAAACATATGACAATAACATACTGTTTATGCGATATTTCTTATTTGTATACGGACAAAGTCTGTCTGCATTTTAATATTCTTTCTGTTTGTGGCGGTTTTTGACCGGTGGAAATATTTTCACAGCATACCCACCGCCAAGGCCTCCCGTACCTTTAAACTTTAAATATACAGTCAACAATTTCTCGTTACAGTTATGGGTTTCTAAAATTGCAAGTGGCCAAACAAGATACTGTGTACATTCGCGAAATGAAACTATACAAAGTACCTGTATCTTGTTCTGCCTCTTAAAATTGTATAAACCTATATACGCAACAAAAAATATATTGATTGCTAATATTACATCCCGACACATGATTTTCAATATATTTATAGAAAGAGTTACCTCAAATCTGTCGGTTGCAAAAATAATATATAACAATTTCTGTTATTTGAGTATCCAGTTCAAACGATAGGATAAAAAATCATCACACATGACAAAACAAGCACTGTATGTGCCTTAATAAACATCGTAACCCTGTATTTTTAAATGCACATATTCTAGGACGGGTGATGTGTAATAAACACAGAAAGACACTTGTATTAATGGATTTGTTGATACAGCACTTGTGCCATTGAGGAAAGATAGAACTCTAGGGTGTGCTGTTCATTCCGTCATTGTGCGCTAGCACTCGTGTCATATCAACAAACCCATAAACAAAATTGTGTAATTCTAAGTATATACAGCATGGTTTCAATAGCTGTTTCATGAATCATGCAGATTGCAGGTTTACTGTTCAGGTACGAGCCCCAAGTCTTTTCGGTATGCAACAGCTTGAGATATCGAATACAGTAATGCCCAGAGTATAATCGACTCCTTAAACACAGTATAATTATGGGTAACTTTTCAGGATTTAGTCGGAAATATGGCTTGTTGCCATTCATCAGAAAGCTCTCTGAGAGCTTTCCGATGAATGGCAACAAGCCATATTTCCAACTAAATCCTGAAAAGTTACCCATAATTCTGCTGTGGTTAAGGAGTTGATTACTTAGAGCATTACTGCAGTTGAAACTGTTTTGGATCGAGTCCTGTCCGGCTACTCTTCTATAACCTCTCAAGATTTTGAAGTGTTGAATGGGTCACCATGAATCGCTCAATCAAACAATCGCAACGGTGTTGAGTGTTTTGCTTATCGCTCACTATTTACTGCTGTATATAAACAAACGATTGACTCACACAAAGTGTGTTTTGTGGATAATAACGCATTCATATGAACATTATCCTATACTATTAGTATATTCTTGGGAAACTTTTTGTAAATGTTATTTATAAATTATAACCTATAACGAAGGCCATCCATTCCTTTAAGTTCCAAAGATATAAGGAGAATCACTGCATTTTAATTGCATGCCGCATCCATCGTGGTGCTGTTTTGTGTTCAAGTGACAACCTTACCATGGTGTTGGAAATTACTGCAGTGTAATACCACAACATTACCTGGGTAACACCACGTTAGAGATGGTCAATTACTTTAAGTATATGCAGGTTTGAAATCATCACGCTTGTGAAAGGCTGCCCTCTATGTTCTTATAAAAAAGCGTCACTACTCACTTTGACCTAATCTGACGAAATACTGGTAGTGCTACAATCAAGATAACGTCAACCCACAATTCTGGGCGTAAAGTCCATTATAGAAGAGTATCGGGATGGGACTCGGTCCAAAACAGCATCAACCCAACCGATACCACAAGTTGTGGACAGGGAAAACTTGGTCTAAACAGGTACTAGTACATGCATGTATTACAAGCATTAAAGGGTACACTAAATCCGGCCATTTATGAGACCATCTCCTTGTATACTCAACAGAATATATGCAACAAATGAATGAATTTGGCCCATGGATAAGTGCAACACCTGTGTGCTCTATGAACAATGCAAACATGGTATTTATAATGATAATGAATTATTGGCTGGAGTCATAAATTCATTTTCATTATAATTTATACCATGTTGTTTGCATATATTCTGCTGAGAATAAAAGGAGATGCTCTTAATGCTCAGTGTAAAACACTGCAAATATGGAACTTAAAGAGCTTTTGTCTATCTTCTACTGGAAACAACTGTTAAATTTATTAAGACTTTATCAAGTCTTTTCACAGTATATAGTCTACATGTTTAATAGTATAGCACTAGTACTCACTAGTATTTCCAGACTTTTTGTGATAAAAATGCGGATAAAAGTGCAGAATTCTAAATTGATGCATTAAGTTGCAGAATTTTAAATTGATGCATTAAGTGCATGCGCGGCTTTAGAGTTCTTTGAAGTGCGGTCATGCAAAATAACATAAAAGTTTGTAAAAAAGGTACATGTACATACTACTACAATTATAGCGGTATGAAGTGTCTGGAGCACCTTTGATGGATAGAAGCGAATGTAAAACAGGCCTTTAAATTTGGCAAGAATCAAACTATAGCATTTCTACATCAAATCAGCTGCTTTTTACCAGACTCAAACTAAGAATCATGATTCTGACTCTCATCATACTAAAATCCTTACAAAATAATCTACTGGTGCACAGATATTTCATTGAGTGTTTCAAATCATTTTAATGGGACCCAAGGCACTCACAGTGAGTAGTAAATATGCCAAACATACTGTATAACATACAACAGTTCGTAAAAACATCACCACTAAGAAAAACATGATTACTGGTTCCTATATTAATTATTGAAAGTTTTCCAATAATGAAATTTCTCCTGTAGGAACCATCGCTAATTCGCTATGTAAACAAAACTGTTACAGTGATTTGTCAACAAACATTGCTACTAGTAATCGCGTAGAAGGTTAAAAATATTTTAGTCTAAATATTATTTTCAGAATATTTTTCAAATGCTTTGGCCTTGCAATGTTTAACCCTTTCATGATGGGAGCTGCGCTGGTGCAGCATTACAGCCATTAAAGATCATGTACCAGTGAATTCTTGAAAATAAACAAGTCTCACATTGCGAGCATCATATGTATAAACGAATGCAATGGATTACAAGGTCAAGGTAAATATTGTTAGGCCATGTATTCTCTTATATATGTGAGGCTCTATTTTGGAGACTCGCAAATATAAGAGAATGCATTGGCACAGGGTTTTTAGCAAAATTTCAGGAATCTCCAGTCATGGAAGGTTTAAGTTTTATTAAACTTTGGCATTTTATTGGACTTATTCAACACTGGTTGGTAATGTCATTTTAACAGTGATGTTTATCAGAATTGCTAGTATGCAATGCCATTCTTTCATATAAATTACTCACAAAATATCGAAAGACCAGATGTGAGTATAATATAAATTTATCACCCCATTTTATGCAGGGATACATAAAATAAACATAAGATATGTTACTAGTATGCTTTAAAGTCAACATGGACAATTAATGGTAAACAATCTCTCCATGGTCTCCATATCATCAGATTCTAAGAACAACATTTCTTAATCAATTAATTACCAAAACATAATGCTACAGTAATGGCCAAAGTAATCGACCACTTAACCACAGCTGAATTATGGGTAATTTTTCAGGATTTAGTCGGAAATATGACTTGTTGCCATTCATCGGAAAGCTCTCCCCAAGAGCTTTCCGATGAATGGCAACAAGCCATTTAATTCTGCTGTGGTTAAGTGGTTAATTACTTTGGGCATTACTGTAACTACTGTCAACTCTAGTTTAACATTTTCCAAAACGTGTTATAAATCAACATTTTGTTCATCGCAACTTGGTATCAAGATTATGTCAATCGACTCATTGAATATTTGCTAGGCCGGGAAATATTCAAGGTGGTGAAAAATAACAGATTTCAAAAAATTATATTTTATAACTCAGAACTTTAAAGGGTGTGTTCCTCAACTCGAATAAATTATTTTTACCCCTGAAGCCAAAGAAATGGTAATTGAGGAGCGTGAACTCGGATTATCTGTCTTTAAATGTACATGTATGGTACATGTCTAAGCCACATTAAGCTCCTTGTACAGATTACTTGGTGATACAGCAGGTTGACAAAAATAAAGGAACATCAGAATATTTTTATTCTGTGATGGATTTTAAGGCCTGTATGTGTGTACATGTACATGAATCTGATTATATTGACATGCTGCAATAATGTGTCACTTGAAGTGATGTGAAACACTCCAATAGGGTGATAAAATATAAATGGAGAATAATCTTGTTAAAAGTAGTACTTTTTACAAATATTATATCCAAATTAACAACACACACCATCATTCGTATACATAATTAAATGCAGTAACTATCAAAGGCGAACTCGTTTTCGTTATATTATCGCCGATAGATGCGCCCCGAATCGAGTAGTAAATATTCACAATTGAGCGTAGTTCAGACAATGTTTTCTATGGAGTGATACGGTTGATTTGCTTTCGATTTTCGGCTATGTTAGTAGAATGCTACCTTATTCCAGTTGGCATAGCGCCTTGGTACTAACTGATCAGTTTCACGCACCAGAACAAGTGCATAATATATCTTTAAAAGTTCATATCCTTCAGACAAGCTCAGAAACAAGGCTTGAGACTGATCCATGGGTACTGTTGTGCTTTGTGTAGAGATATGAAACTGGTACACCTCCAAATTCTGGTCAATGTAGTATGAAGTACGGTATAACAAAGGTTATGCATACACTGGATGCCATAGTGCACATTTTCTGAGACTCATACAGGTACATACAGAAGCATACAGGTACATGTATGTTGTAGAATTGAATTCACTAACTTCACTTGCCAAGATTTTCACCACTAAGTCTGATAAAATGTAGACGTCACTGATCGGTCTCCATCAAGGAAGGAATGGATGTGTCATTTTTGCCTTTGATGAAGACATTGGTCATCATTTGGTTATATATTAAAGCCTCCCCTTCGCTGCACAGTACTGGATTCAGTGCATACCGTCCATTGGCATACATATGGTACATGTATATAGCCAGGACTGTCACAAAGCAACAACTCACATTATGTCATGCATGGACGAATACCGATAACATCTAGATTACATGTATCCGTTACATGTACACCGAATAACATTTGAAATCCTTCCTCATCCAGTCCTGGACAGAATTAATAATATTGGTATCAAGTGTAATCATTATCTGCAAGAAACACTCAGGAAACATGATTCTATGATTGGTTATCAGATATCAGGCCTTGAATGAAATGTGTATGTCTCAATCCAGTCAGGCAGCTCCTCCTGTCTGAAAAATAAGATTCGAATGCTTGTAATGACATCAGAAAAGCGGAATGACTAATCATGTACAAATTATTAAGAAGTACGGTCCAAATTAATCACCCGGGGGGGGGGGGCAGTTATAACAGTAATGTTATCCATTCAAACGCTGCATGTTGGTCAGAATCAGCTACAAATACATATATTTACATACTAAGTGTTGTCATCACTAAATCCAGCATACTGATTGGTCGGCGCCCACGTGGCTAGTTGCAGTTATTTCTCGGTGAATGCGCAACGGCTCATAACACCAAGCTCACAACACCATACATACGTCATTGGGTTTGGAAAGACGAACGCGTAATGTTTTGGGAGCATTTGGACTCGCGCAGGATTGACTTAATACATCATCTGGTTGCAATATGAAGAGAAATTGTTCCTATTAACTTTTGCCAAGGGTGCTATTGGGTACTTTGGGCTGTTTTTTGTCACGATACACTATTCAATTTAAATACATTTACAAAAGTGGCTTTTTCGCTAAATGTATATAAATATAAGGCTTAACTGTCATGTGGACTATTTTAATGGAGATGTAACCGTGAGGAAAGTGGTCATAACTTGTATGTAAAACACTTTGGGTTTTACACAAGTTATGTCCACTTACCTCACAGTTACATCTCCATAAAAACAGTCCACATGACAGTTAATACTTATGTACATATACCGTTGTAACAGGATACCTCCCCTTAAATATCTCCCCACTCACAATACCCACATGAATGACTAAAATAAAATTTCACTCATTTGATATGTTACTTGAACAAACAAAATTAAATAAAAAACAAACGTAAATCTCATAAAACATCTTTTTCGGGCCATTTCATGGTCAAATGATATCAAAAGGGTGAATTTTCTTTTAGTCAAAGATTGGGGGAATGTCAGGGAATTACAGTAATGCCCAAAGTAAGTGATCACTTAACCTCAGGATTGTGGGTAATTTTTCAGGATTTATTCAGAAATATGGCTTGTGTGGTCTCACACCAGAAACTTCTAACACAGCAGTACTAGAAAGGTTACCGCTTCAACACTGCACCAAATCGGTTGATATTTATGTAAAATATACTAAGCAGACTAGGTGTTATGTATTGCTCTGCGTACATATTTTTCCATGTACCTAAGAATAAGTCAAGCCCTGTTCCATGTGTGAGGTATGGCTACATGTATACTCAAAGTAATTGGCCACCTCTTAGTATAGTGCCCCCGTTAATACTGCAGTATTAAAGATATATAAAGCACAGTAACCTCCAACACCTCATTATGGTTACTAGTACAGTTTCAACGCTGCATATACCGCAGTTACACCCCATATGCATGTTGTCATGTCACACCCCATATGCATGTTGTCATGTTACACCCCATATGCATGTTGTCATGTTACACCCCATATGCATGTTGTCATGTTACACCCCATATGCATGTTGTCATGTTACACCCCATATGCATGTTGTCATGTTTCGCATGCATGAAAATAAAATGCAGTGTTTTTCCTCCTATCTGTGGAACGGATGGCCTTCGTTACATGTACATGTATATATTATTCCAAATATAGGACATGGGCACGCTGATAGAAAATTGTATTGTATATACAGGAGTTAAATGTAGCACATAATGAACTTTGAAGTTGCCAACATTGTTTCGGCTGTCAATTTATAAACTCCACCCATCCATGTTGTCAGGCTGCATTGATTGGCATTACACAAACAAGCATGAAAAGATAATTTAGTGATTCATCTTATTCATGCATATATAAGTTCATTGAACAAGATCCATGTGGCTGTTTTAATTTTCAACTTTTGGTGTGATATTTGTTGGTGTATCATAACTGCATGGTGCTCCACAACAGTAATCGACTTGATACCGTGGTGGATATCATATACTGCCCGTATATACTGCGATCATTACCAGGCATCCCCCCGGAAAACAACTGCAGGACACAACGTACCGGGGGTGGGGTGGTACTTAGGCGTAAAAAATTTACACGTAAATTTTTTCCTTATTCTTAGGGGGGGGGGGGGGGTTGTCGGAAAAAATTTGCATGTAATATTTTTCCAAATATGTTTTTTCAGACTCACAACTTCAATTTTCTCTCATTTTATAGAATATGGATTAACCTTAATATCCAAATCATATATACATGAGTAATACAATCCACATAAAACAATTTTGGATAACCACTGTCTTGGTTTACATGTGATATTGACCCCATTAACCCTCTTAATAATGCCAACTATGTCAGTGTCTACCAGTCGATTGCAGAATTCTACCCTGCGATCGCTTATCTGGCAAATTTTTACTGCAGAACTATCCCATGTATTAAACAATTTCTCCTCCAACGGTATCAGAAAACAGTTATATGCTGGTATCTCACTCATCTCATTTGCATCTTTTTCAAAGTCGAGGTAATGACTAGAGTAGTTGTCATTTTTTAAAGTGCATACATAGCGTTGCGATCACCAATATACATGTTTGTACATGTCATGACATCACGAGGTACAAATCTGCATTCTACTGGTAGACAATGACCATTTTAGTCACAATAATCTAAACTAAGTTAACAAGCACCTTCTCGTGAATTGTATGCTCCGGTGTTTTTTTCGCTTTCCGGTCAAACCGAGTTGTTGCTGCGGTAGATTTGATTTGGGGGGGGGGGGGGGGCAAATGGTCAGTGGAAAAAAACTGCAGTTTTTGCTGTTTTTGGGGGGGGGGGGGGGATACCCAAACCGAAGAAAACAGTTTTTTCCACCCTGTGTCTGCAGTTTCCCCCCCTGCCCCCCCCCCCATTTTTAAGGTCCATAATTTTGAGGATAGCAGTATATACATGTATTGGTGACAATGTACAAATATTCATCTGCATGGTAGCTATACATGTAGATTATAAACTCACCACTGGTATTTTGGCGAACAGACTTCCAGTAATATTTCACCTGTCATTTGTTCATTGCCACGTGTCTAGCTAGACAGGACCGACGCTTAGACTAATCATGGGCGAAATCAATCTTCATATGTTGAAGATGAGAGGGCATGATGCCGCATCCACCATGGCTAATGAATCTGGTATTTCTGTAATTGAAGAAAAAATACATGTACATGTATGCTGCATATATATGTATGTGATATGGATGCATGTATTTTCATAATTTGCAAACATATTCAAAAACCAAGTGTAAAGTTCATTCTTCCAACAATATTAGCATTTTCGGCGATTCAGATGTCAGAAGACCATAATTCAATCGTAAGTGGAGGAATCGGGCCTGACAAAATAATGGATAGTTTGTTACGATGTCATCGCAGATGAGAATATTTAATATCGGTGGTTAACCACGTGATTAACTATCCTATGATATTTCTATTTACTTTGTACGATTTTACGTAAACGCAAATTTCACCAAGTGGAGGTAACCAAGGATACGTCACAATTTTTTGCAAATCTGCATTGATATAACTCGTGATCATGTCGTGAGCATGCGCAGTCCAACTATCGGTTATTACCCAAGATGGGAATCTGTCCACTTACAATTGAATCGTAGGCATATGAATCATGAATGTTCACTCAGTGAACGTACAGATGAAAGATATAATCTTAAGTGGAGGAACCGGGATCGACGAGATCGTGGATAGTTTGTTCACACGATTACGATGTCGTACATGATGAAATCACAGTTTTTTTGTAAAGCATGTGATTGACTATCATGCGATCCTTCAGGCCACACTTTTTACATACACATGACTGATTAGTGATTACGTCGCAAATGGGGATAACCAAGGATACGCCACAATTTCGCTTTTAAATAAAACAGTGCATGATATTATTTTTTACCTACGATTTTGAGGTGAGCATGCACAGTTGAGCGGTTACTTCCTACGACGGAAATATTTCCACTTACGATTGTATCGTGGTAATCTGAACGTTCACTTAGTGTTAAATTGGCCATGGCATGACAATATTAAAGAGATTGTGGGAATTCTATCAGATTGACTATCTATCTATCTACTCGATACTCCATCGCCCTCAATGTGCTGAGGATTATGTGGAGGTCCAGGTGCTACCATGGCCGAGTAACTTTATAACCCTGTGGTGACACCAGTAGCGTTCTTTAACGTGCACACACCGAGGCGTGTACACGGGTCAGCCATTAATGTCCGCGTCCGATCGGACAGCGTACTGAACCCACGACAACATACCTGGACAAGTGTTGTAATGGGGGAAAGTCGTCATTTTTGCATTCGGATCTTTATTCAGTGATCTCGAATGAGACTTTTCAGCCTGACAAACTTGTATCTGACCGAGTTCTGATTTTTGTCAGAATACCCTGTCCACGTTACGATCCCCGGTCCGATAGCACGAGAGACCAGTACGCTACCTGTCGGCCACCGACTTCCCTTGACATTTGTTAGAATAATGGTACCGGTATGAAGTATAACTGATCATAACTGACAATTTCCTTATAAGCTACATGTATATTTTCAATAAATGGGACCTTTTTATTTTCCAACTATTGTCATGTTAATGTCGACCGATAATACACTGCATTTATGGCAGAATTTGATTTTGCAGACGAAAATAGCCATTCCCGGATAGTTTTTCTTTTTATGTAGCATAAAATTTAGGCCAATTTATAATTCATTAAAAATCGTTTTTGCAGTTGGGAACGCAGTTGGGAATATTGTGTAGGGCTACCTTTATATATGAATCATAAATGCCATATAATCATAGTCCGTCAGAAGTTACTATTTTGACAAAAATAATGTTCATTTATCAATGACGGATTCCATTTTCTGAAATATTACACGGAAACAAAATTAGGCCGATTTACTATCAAATTTCATTTGAATAAAATGGATAAGTCGTGCCCTTTTAATTGTAGTTCGATTAAATATTTTACTAGTAACAGTCTGTTCATAATGAGAAATCACTTCAATTGATTACTAATTAGTTTCACTTACCTAAAATCCGATCAATTTGTATCCTACGAAAACGTAAGATGGACGTAGTTTTTTATCCACGAAGCCTCGATCTGAGCCGGTAGGTAAAACAATAGGAATGCTTTTGCCGCTGTTGTAAAGTGGAACGAAATTACACGCTCAAATTTGTAATAATAAAAGTTCAACGAAGCAATAGATTGATAAGGCCACCACCAACAGGAACGTGGAGACAGGGTGATTGGGGTGTATATATCCCAAACAGTTCTAATAATTAAAAATTTCATGACTGCCACATTAGTTGTAAACTTCACACCATATAAGAGCACCCCCACCCCCTGGAATACGGAATAATACCACTTAACACAGAGGGTGGAATACGAAATACCAGTTAACAGCCATATGGATAAATTCTCTATTGTCGTACGAACGCAGGTCATAATGTCCATGTCTAAAATGATATAAATTGATGATCGACGATCTGTATGTCAAACCGTGCATTTATTGTGACAAACATCGCATTTATATTATTCTTATGATCATTTTGGAAGGTTGGAATACGAATACCGGTATTTTTGGAATACCGAATACCTCCTAACAGAGGGGCCGGAATATGTCGTACCTCGTAACAGGGCATGGAATACGGCGTACGAAATGGGGGGGGGGGGGCTCTTATACCGGGTATGACATATATTACATAAAAAACACACTCACCGCGCTGTTGAAGGGGGGGGGGGGGGGTGTCTGTGTAACCTTTGTTTATTAATTTAACCCTTTCATAACGGGAGTTAGGCTGGTGCAGCATTAAGGACGCTGTTTGTATTAAACATTTATCATGGTCAGTGTATGCATTTTAAAACACAGGGCAAGTTAGATTACATCATTTAATTGATATTCTAGTTAAAATAGTCTGTGAAACTACTTTAAAACCACATGTTATGCACCCTGTTTTGCCAACCAAACTATGAAATATAGATATGTTATTTGTTTTATTATCAGAGAAAAGCATTCTGCAAAGATATGGCCTTATACATGTTATAAACATGCAAATAGTGGCTTCATTTGGCCTTTCTACCATCATTTAGAGAGTCAAATCTGAAGAAATTCCCTTAGTTTGATATTTATGATTCCATAATCCCATGAAATGGTATTTAAAACCTCAAATGTCAGTATTTCCTATCAGATGGACATATCAACTAATAAATTAAACATTTCCCATGGTCATTACATGCATTTTTAATATACAAGGCAATGTAGAAAACATCATTTGATGGATATTTTACTTAAAATAGTCAGTGGAAACTACATAAAAGCAATATTGTATGCATCCCTGTATAGCCAAATCAAATTAAACTATGGATATTGTATTGTTTATTTCATCTGAGACATGTATTCTGTTCAGATATAGCCTTATATATGTTATAAAGATGCCAATAATGGCATAATTTAGGCTTTTTTTCCATAATTTAGAGGGTCAAAGCTGAATAAATTCCCTTATTTCAAATTTGTAAGATGCCAAGCCAGCTGAAATGGTGTATCAAACCTCAAATGGCAGTATTTCTTATCAGATGGACATCTCTACCAATAAATTAAACATTTTTCATGGTCATTGCATGCATTTTAATATACAGGACAAGGCAGAAAACATCATTTGATGGATATTTTACTTAAAATAGTCTGTGGAAACAACCTAAAAGCCATGTTGTATGCATCCCTGTATAGCCAAAACAAATTAAACTATGGATATTTTATTGTTGATTTCATCAGAGACATGTATTCTGTTCAGATATAGCCTTATATATGTTATAAAGATGCCAATAATGGCATAATTTAGGCTTTTTTTCCATAATTTAGAGGGTCAAAGCTGAATAAATTCCCTTATTTCAAATTTGTAAGATGCCAAGCCAGCTGAAATGGTGTATCAAACCTCAAATGGCAGTATTTCTTATCAGATGGACATCTCTACCAATAAATTAAACATTTTTCATGGTCATTGCATGCATTTTAATATACAGGACAAGGCAGAAAACATCATTTGATGGATATTTTACTTAAAATAGTCTGTGGAAACAACCTAAAAGCCATGTTGTATGCATCCCTGTATAGCCAAAACAAATTAAACGATGGATATTTTATTGTTGATTTCATCAGAGACATGTATTCTGTTGAGATATAGCCTTATACATGTCATTAACATGCAAATAGTGGCTTTATTTTGGCTTTCTTCCATTATTTAGAGAGTCAAATCTGAAGGAATTCCCTTAGTTTGATATTTATGATCCCATAATCCCATGAAATGGTATTTTAAACCTCAATTGTCAGTATTTCTTATCAGATGGACATATCAACTAATGAATTAAACATTTCCCATGGTCATTACATGCATTTTAATATACAAGGCTATGTAGAAAACATCATTTGATGGATATTTTACTTAAAATGGTCTGTGGAAACTACATAAAACCAATATTGTATGCATCCCTCTATAGCCAAATGCAATTGAACTATGGATATTTTATTGTGCATTTTATCAGAGACATGTATTCTGTTGAGATATAGCCTTATACATGTTACTAACATGCAAATAGTGGCTTCATTTGGGCTTTCTTCCATAATTTAGAGGGTCAAAGCTGAATAAATTTCCTTAGGTTTCAAATTTAAAAGATGCCAAGCCAGCTGAAATGGTGTACCAAACCTAAAATGTCAGTATTTCTTATCAGATTGACATCTCTACCAATAAATTAAGCATTTATCATGGCCATTGCATGCATTTTAATATATAGGACAAGGCAGAACACATCACTTGATGGATATTTTACTTAAAATACTTTGTGGAAACTACATAAAAGCCACATTGTATGCTTTCCTATATAGCCAAATGAAATTCAACTATGGATAAATTGGATATTTTATTGTTTGTATCATCAGAGACATGCATTCTGCTAAGATATAGTCTTTTGTGTGTTATAAACATACAATAGGTGCATGGCCTCATTGGGCTTGCTTTCATAATACAAATGAGTCAACTCTGAAGAAATACCATCGGTTTGAAATTGGTAGCATCTTCCATCCTTATATAAGAGGGGTATATACCAGCTTGAAGTACCTGTTTAATTAATAGGTTCAATGCAAGGGGCCACCAGAGAGGTTTGTCTAGTTCGGGATGGTGTGGCAAACCACCAACTGGAGATTTCAAGGGAGGCCTCCTCAATGGCGACCCACTATATTGTGCAAACAACATTTTATTAAAATTGTATAAAGGTCAGCATGCCCTAAGAGCATTGAGAAATAGATAAAAACACTTACTGACAGATTGCCAATAACAAAATTACAGCTGTTGAAACTATTGTCATGTAAACAAAACTGTTACAGTGATTTGTCAACAAATATATAATTCTAGCTGTATTATTAGTTCAAATATTTAACTATGAATAACATTTTCAGAATATTTAATCAACAGGTTGGACCTTTTCCAATGTTATGTAAACAAAACTGTTACAGTGAGTGACTTGTCAACAATTATATAATCCTATAGCTGTAGTATTACATGTAGTTCAAATATTTAAGTATGAATATGAATTTCAGAATATTTAATCAACAGGTTGGACCTTTTTCAATGTTTACCATAAAATTTTGATCACAATTTTGCTATCGTTGGACTTTTACAGTTATTCCATTACAGCAGTAATTTGTACATAACAATTAATTCTTGGTTTAGAAATATTTTCTTTAAGTATTTCTTAACTTAGAAAAAAAATCTTGAAACAAGAAATATATATTTAATTTTTGAAGCCATTTTCTTAGTAAGGAAATTGTTTCTTGTTTCAAGACTAAAATCTATCTTATTTGAGAAAACTATCTCTTGACTGGTGGGAGTTTCTTAAATTTTCTTGATGTAGCAGACTTGGGGGGTATATTTCCCAAAATAAGATTTATTTTCCTGTTTCAGGAAATAGTTTTTCTTGTTTCAAGATATTTTATCTTATTAAGAAATTATTTTTGGCAGTGTAACATACTTTATCAGATCGGTATTATGATCAGAAGACACATTTAGGCAAAGCGAACCATAAAATACAGTCTATCTCATTTCTCCAGTTAACGAACATTGACAATTGCGATATTTTCGGTCCCAAAGTAACAATTGTGACACAGTGTGTCTTATCTAGACATAATTATCTGAGTCAAGTCTACTTATGTGGTCGCATGTGGGTTTATTGGGGACACTGTCAAAACTCGTTACAGAGGGACACACAATTGGCTTTTATAAGTACGGGAAACGATGCTATGCCTGTAATTTGCTATTTTATAAACAATATATGCTGACAGTTTTACTCGAGTTTTCTTGGGTCTAAAAGCTGCTAAGGTAAACAATATGGAGACTACCGTTTCATATTCCATGCTTGACACTATAGTATCATGCATTTGAAAGCTGATGTTTCCGACTGAAATTTAGCCCACATTTCGAAATGTTCAATATTAAACTAGATCGATTTACCAATGGAGAGGTTGGGGGGGGGGGTAAATATTTTTCTGCAATCGTTTGCCAGTGAGTCCCTGTCGGAAAATTCCAACACAAGAGGTGCAACTCGAAGCTCACACTTTTCGGGACTCGCCATCCGAAATGGTGATACCCAAGGAGGCACACCCAGTCGCGACCCCTTCGCCACATCACTGCACATATAAGGTGGTGGTGTATATACATACTGTAGTTTGTGTTAATAAATCCACAAGTGTACACAATTTCATCACATAATAAAACATACAGCCCCCCCCCCCCCCAAATACATTATTGTTACATGCGGAGTCGGATAAAAGTCACTAAATGAGACTACCTTGTTTGATTCAGACAGGGTACATGTATATAGTTTCAATGGCGTGACATTTTAAAGACGTAGTTATGTTCAAATGGGTCGAAAGTTGTTTTATGTTGTTATTTTTGTTATTCTGCAATATTTTGATCTTAAAATAGATTTGTCTCGGCTCGGCGACAGCAACTTCCGATCAGTTGTTTGTACGGTGTATGCACTATCGGCAATTTTCTCTTGTGTACTCTTTGTTTACTCAACACGTCGAGTGTGTGTGGACCTCGTTTTGGATCTTTGTCTGTGAGACACGTTGTTATTGAGTTCCTCATTTACTGTTGGGATAAATATTCACATTACTGGTTTGGTTTAATAATTTCATCCAATCTGTCGTTATGGTACTGTCGTAAACGCGTCATCAGCATATATGCACATACTGGTATTCCGCTTCCTTGTTTTGAACAGGTCAGAAAGTAGGGTGGCTATTTGTACAAAGGGCATTGGTCTTGACCTTTGAACTATTTGGGTTTACCACGGAAAGCCGGTGTGACCTACACATGTTTCGACAACTCCTGGTTTCCATGTTTGGTTTTATAGATAATATGGCTTCAGTTATGTTTATGGATACAGATAGCTGACCATCTTATGGTTTATTGTGAATATTTAACGAATAGTCCATGAATATTATGTCAAAAGAGCCAAAGTAAGGAACTAAATACAACTGACGAGGTTTTATTTTGTATGCTGGTGCGATATAACATCACAGCTACTGTACTAAAATGTGAGCATTTTGAGTTATGCGACATTTTTGGTATCAACGCGATTCCACAAACATTAAGGTACAAAATAGCGAAGACTCATGGAAAAAAACTTCCCTGTTGTACAGTTCACAAATCTAGTAGTTCGCGATGATAAGAATATATATTCGGTTATATAAACCTGAATTATCGAGCAGAAAATGGTCCCCTTTTTATATCAAATGAAACAAATCATTTAAAATTTTATTTTTCACACTGTATTTTCAAACAAACCCCTGTCTTCAAAGACTTGCATTACATTGAGTAAACATCTTTTCATCGTTTGTTTCATCGAAAAAAATACTCTTGTCTTGTGGAGACACATCAATATAATACAGAACATACTTGGTCCAATATTTGTACCCAGGATCTCCAAAAAAACTAGCCTTCCCCCAAAATTCTGAATATTGCCATAGAGCTATTATTAGTCTCTCGCTAGTAAAATCTTTACGGAACATGGGACCAGTTTCTGTTTGATAGTGATTCGGGAGTACTTTTTTTATGAGGAATTCAATGGCCCCGTCCATCTTTTGTATAAAAAGGGCCGAAGTCCTATTTTAGGGGCCAGAACACAATTTTGTGTTTCAGCCCTATTTTCTGAAATTTTGGCCCCTCATTGTAACTTACTTTGATATATCTACATGGTAACCACATACAGACATCATTTATATTATTTTATATAGCATTCTAGGAGGGGATTTCCCATCATGGTGCACCTTGTCCCCAAAACTCCAAAATTGATCAACTACAAAATTGCCAAAAGTTTACCAAAACCAACAACCAATTTCAGAATGGTACTGAATATAATAATCTTGTTCACGTGGAAACCGTGTTACTCTTCTGAACCAGCTTTCCATAGTGTGGTTCTGTGGTTACATCATCAACCAGACAGATATCACACGAATCAATAGATATCCACACAACCCAGAGGTATCTAGTTGAGATCTCATATTGAAAATTTGGAGGTGTTATGGCTATGAACTCATAAAACCCACTAATAACCTAGAGAAAAATATATTTCTTATTCAAATTCATCCATCCGTATGCTTCATGCGAGTTTTCCCACTTATTGATTCAACTGAAGCTAATTTGAGATGGCAACCAATATGGCCACTATAAATTTAGAAATGTAAATGATCTTTTATATATTCATTCTAACTCATAATATTAAATATCATACAACAAACATTCGTCATCTAAGGTTTAAACCTCCGAGTTTAAACCTGGGTTAAACCTACATTGGCAGTCCAAACCGGGTCTAAAGCTGCTTTCACATATTCACATACATGCGTTTAATGCATGCGTTTTACGGATGCGTTAGGCGAACATAAGACGCATTGGCTCAAACAGCAGAGGCAGCACTGGACCATTCATATAACTGCGTAAAAAGACGTCCGCTAATTTTAGAGGACGACGTTTTCATAACAAATCAGTAAATCGTGCGTGAACGCTCTGCGCCTTGGTGGGGAATTCCGAGTGACATCATTTAGATGTCATTTCATTTAGTATTTCCCCGAAATGCACAAATTCATGGAACGAGATCAACTTGAAGACTCCCATGGTAGTACTTACATGTCCGTGGTAATACAATGCCTGATACAACCATGGTACTGGTACAACCATGATATTGTCGTAGTACCATGATACTACCATGGTAAAGTGATATTTAACATGGAACTACCATGGTACCATGCCTGGAACTGTATGTATATGGTACTCTATCATGTTACAGAAACTGCTGATGCCGTTGTAAAATATATTTTGTCATATTAGACTAGATTATTCTACTATACACGTAGACCACGGAGGAAATAACGGATATATATACACAAACGCATGCGTTAAACGCATTTATGTGAAAACAGCTTCATAAGGATACGTGTTTGTCGTTCATTGACTCTATCGGTGATATGAGCATGCAATCAAACTACCCTGTTACCTAGCGAGCCAACAGACATGCCGATATAATGCTTATTGATACGCCATAAATTATCGCGAACTCGTGCACGCTCATGTGAGTTATTCATTGGGAAACAAGTGTCGCTCATGGACCACTAATCCGATCTCATTTTGGGTTTAACTTAATCTGACAAACGGCATGTCTCTCAACGCGAGTTTACGCTGTTCACCACTTTGTGACAGATACTCTGCAAGATGCTTTACCCGAAAAAAAAACATTGTGTTTATCACTATATAACCCAGTCATGACATTTCACAATGGATCTAGCTAGAATGCTATCTTGACCGCACCCCTCAATAGAAAAAACCAAGTCATTATATATATAGGAATGGATGAAATTAAATTCATTACTGATCCCACCTGTTGCATGACTAAATTATAAATAACATATGTATTGTTGACACAGCTCAGTCCTACAGAGGCATAGACCATAATGGATGTAATTGTAATTCGAATGCTTTATGGCCCACCCCCTGAATGAAAAAATAAAAAAAAAAAAATTTGGTTGACAACCCAGTCATCAGTCATGATGTATCACAATGGACGGAATTGAAATGCATTTTTACCCCACCTTTAAATGAATAAATTATAAATGTTCACTTATTGTTGTCACAAATATGTCTTACCCAGCTATGATGCCATAATGTAATTGGAATGTATTTAGTTGGCCTCCACCCTTAAAATGACAAAACTAAGTCCAACCCAGTCATCAGTCATCATGTATCATAATGGACGGAATTGAAATGCATTTTACCCCACCCTTAAATGAATAAATTATAACTGTTCACTTATTGTTGTCACAAATAAGTCTTACCCACCTATGATGCCATAATGTAATTGAAAAGCCTTTAGTTGGCCCCACCCTTAAAATAATAAATTGAATTTCATATTTGACCCCAACCCTGAATGACTAAATTATAAATAATATATAATAATGTATGCCACAATGGATGTAAATTAAATGCACTGTTGACCCCCCCCCCCCCACCCTTAAAAGAATAAATGGAAATGCATTGTTGACCTCACCGATGCATGGGCCCCACACCTAGTTATGACTAATTATAAATAATATACTTATTGCTGAAACAGCTAAGTCCTAAGTGATATATCAGAATGGAAGAAATTAAATTCATTGTTGACATGCATGACTAAATTATAAATAAAAAAATAATATTGACACAGCTAAGTCCTGCTCAGTTTTGACATATAATAATGGATATAACAGGAAAGCATTCTTTATCCCACCCCTTCGAATGAAAAATGAATATTTAAATAGATAATATTTAGATAGATATTTATTGTTGACAAAACAAAGTCCTACCCAGTCATGATATGTCATAATGAATGGAACTGAAATGCATTGTTGACCCTCACCCTTTATGGAATAATTATACTATTGTTGACACAGCTAGGTCCTACCTAGTAACTATATGTCATGATGGATGGAATTAGAATGTATTTGTGACCCAACCCACTCAATTTTGATGAATAACTTATAACGATCTATACTATCTATCCATACTATATATTTTGAGACTTCGTATATATGTGTGTGTGTGGGTACTTCATAGAATCCAAAACGACTGGTCCGATCGAGCTCAAACTTCGTATATAAGGGTAAAAATCACGGGGGTCGTCCGCGTAGCATTTTGGAGACGCTCAGCGCACTATTTCTCCACTCCCAATCATTTTATTGATCCGTAAACACGGAAGGGGTTAATCCAAGAAGAGTAACTCTACATCTGTATATGTATATTTTTATAGCACAAATATGCCTTAAAGCGCCAAATAATTCACCACCTGCGTGTATTCAAGATTATGAATCACACCAAAAGTAAGCGAATTGTATATGGAATGTGTATGTATAAGCTGCCATGTGTATATCATTCCCAGAATCCTACCATATCATGACATTCTATTAGTTAAAATAAAACACCTTCAACTGTTGGGGGCATCGCGATAAAGTCCTACCCAGTCATGATATGTCATAATGAATGGAACTGAAATGCATTGTTGACCCTCACCCTTTATGGAATAATTATACTATTGTTGACACAGCTAGGTCCTACCTAGTAACTATATGTCATGATGGATGGAATTAGAATGTATTTGTGACCCAACCCACTCAATTTTCATGAATAACTTATAACAATCTATAATATCTTTTATCACATACTTTGGCCATAAAAGCAGTTTCATAATTATCGGTAATAGACACGTTTAATATCAGCGCGTGCGATGACGTCACGGCGTTCTTCAAATAACTTGCGATCGCTGTAGTTTGTGATTGTTGTTTTCGATGAATATTTCGCGTTTGCTTCGGGTTTATTTGATCATGTGATAAAAGGTATCTCACACTCGTCCTATTTTATACGTAATTTATCAACCTCGTCCTCTAAATTCTATTTGAGCCTCGGTAAACCTCGGCTCAAATCGAATTTAGTGAACTCGGTTGATAAATTCCGTATAAAATAGAAACTCATGTGAGATCCTCTATATCTATACTATATATTTTGAGAACTCCGTGTATCGAGAGATAGCCCACACCCTCCGGACCTCAATGATATGATCGTGAATGAGTATTGATATACCCCACTAAACTTTGACAAACACCGGTAATGGTGTGTAGATCATTTACATATCTCTCCTATATATTTTGATACAATCTATCTAATTTACATATCTCTCTTATATATTTATGTTTGTGTGTGTGTTGTACTTCATACAAATCTACGATTCTCGACCGATCGGGACGAAACTTGGTACGTGTGTGTAGTTTGACCAGGCGGTGGTCGTTGTCGCATTGGCGAGCCCGTGCGACGCCCGTGCAGCGCATGCGCAGACGAGATATCGGAAACGGGTGGAGCTATCGACTTGAAATTTGCTATGTGAATGTATCTTGCGCCGGGTACAACTTTTATCGGGTCGCCGAGCCCGTGCGACGCCCGTGCAGCGCATGCGCAGACGAGATCTCGGAAACTGGTGGAGCTATCGACTTGAAATTTGCTATGTGAATGTATCTTGCGCCGGGTACAAATTTTATCAGGTCGCCGAGCCCGTGCGACACCAGCTTCGCGCATGCGCAGACCAGATCTCGGAAACGGGTGGAGCTACCGGGTACAATTTTTTCTTATTGAAACGCGTGGAGCTAAAAATTAAAAAAATATATAAAAAAATGTCATGTTTCGGACAAGCCGCCGGTGGCGGGCTAACCTGCTAGTACTATATATTTTGAGACTTCGTATATATGTGTGTGTGTGTGTGTGTGTGGGTGGGTACTTCATAGAATCCAAAACACGTGTAAAGATTGAGCTCAAACTTCCTATGTAAGTGTCAAATCCCACCGACACGAACGTGGTCGCGGTTTAGAGAAGCTCAGAGCACCCGTTCTCCAATCTCAAATCACCGCATAGGCACGGCGGGGGTTAATCAAGTGATTATTTAATGAGCGTTTGTTTTTGACGCATCTCTATAAAGAGCGTCTTTTTCCCATTCAACGTTATTCGCATCTGCAGAGTTATACGGGAACGCAAACGTTATCGCTCGAAATTTATTCCCTGCGAGCACGGATGGCGCGCTCTGTTTTTACAGTATATACCTTTGGTATATACCGAAATCATCCCAGATAATCACGAATATAGCATCAGATTTCTCCCCAGATATACCGTTATAAAGCTACTGGAATCTGCCAATCTACGGGAAATTCCAGGGAATGCCGATTGAGCTCAAACTTGCTACCTACGGGAAGTGTCATATATATGAGTGTGTCCTTTATAGACTCTAACCGATTGAGCTCAAACTTGCTAAATAAGAAAATAGCCCCCAAGCCGTAAATATCAACAACAACGATATTGCTACCTACGGGGAGCAACGTTATTAGCATCTGCAGAATTATGCAGAGAGAAAGTGCTTTCCTATTTTTAGAACGCAACACATGTTTACGTCGCGTTGGTGATTGAGATTCACAACGGGGTTAATTGACTGTCCGCTCTTTGTGACGATGAGGTTCACGGCGGGGACTATTGACCAACACTCACAATTTCGTCTTTTGCATCAGATACCAACACCTCGACCGATCGGGACGAAACTTGGTACGTGAGTGTAGTTTGACCAGGTGGTCGTCGCTGTCGTGTTGGCGAGCCCGTGCGACGCCCGTGCAGCGCATGCGCAGACGAGATATCGGAAACGGGTGGAGCTATCGACTTGAAATTTGGTATGTGAATGTATCTTGCCCCGGATACGAATTTTATCGGGTCGCCGAGCCCGTGCGACGCCAGATACGCGCATGCGCAGACCAGATCTCGGAAACGGGTGGAGCTATCGACTTGAAATTTGGTTTTTGAGTAGCCCGGTCCTGTACGGGGTTACATTGAAAAACTAAAATTAATGGATCGACCAAAGCCATGGGTCGAATGCCGCCAGTGGCGGGCTAACCTGCTAGTCTATACTATATATTTTGAGACTTCGTATATATGTGTGTGTGTGTGTGTGTGTGTGTGTGTGTGTGTGTGTGTGTGTGGGTACTTCATAGAATCCAAAACGCGTGTAAAGATTGAGCTCAAACTTCCTATGTAAGTGTCAAATCTCACCGACACGAGCGTGGTCGCGGTTTAGAGAAGCTCAGAGCACCCGTTCCCCAATCTCAAATCACCGCATAGGCACGGCGGGGGTTAATCAAGTGATTATTTAATGAGCGTTTGTTTTGGACGCATCTCTATAAAGAGCGTCTTTTTCCCATTCAACGTTATTCGCATCTGCAGAGTTATACGGGAACGCAAACGTTATCGCTCGAAATTTATTCCCTGCAAGCACGGATGGCGCGCTCTGTGTTTACAGTATATACCTTCGGTATATACCGCAATCATCCCAGATAATCACGAATATAGCATCAGATTTCTGGAATCTGCCAATCTACGGGAAATTCCAGGGAATGCCAATTGAGCTCAAACTTGCTACCTACGGGAAGTGTCATATATATGAGTGTGTCCTTTATAGACTCTAACCGATTGAGCTCAAACTTGCTAAATAAGAAAATAGCCCCCAAGCCGTAAATATCAACAACAACGATATTGCTACCTACGGGGAGCAACGTTATTAGCATCTGCAGAATTATGCAGAGAGAAAGTGCTTTCCTATTTTTAGAACGCAACACATGTTTACGTCGCGTTGGTGATTGAGGTTCACAACGGGGTTAATTGACAGTCCGCTCTTTGCGACGATGAGGTTCACGGCGGGGACTATTGACCAACACTCACAATTTCGTCTTTTGCATCAGATACCAACACCTCGACCGATCGGGACGAAACTTGGTACGTGAGTGTAGTTTGACCAGGTGGTCGTCGTTGTCGTATTGGCGAGCCCGTGCGACGCCCGTGCAGCGCATGCGCAGACGAGATATCGGAAACGGGTGGAGCTATCGACTTGAAATTTGGTATGTGAATGTATCTTGCCCCGGATACGAATTTTATCGGGTCGCCGAGCCCGTGCGACGCCAGATACGCGCATGCGCAGACCAGATCTCGGAAACGGGTGGAGCTATCGACTTGAAATTTGGTTTTTGAGTAGCCCGGTCCTGTACGGGGTTACATTGAAAAACTAAAATTAATGGATCGACCAAAGCCATGGGACGAATGCCGCCAGTGGCGGGCTAACCTGCTAGTATTCTATATTTGGCAATCTTGAGTTCTACGAAGTCATTACATATATATATGTGTGTCTATATGTATATTTATGAGTTCTACCAAGTCATATAAATAATTATTGTCAGGTTTGGCACTGCATGACTAAATTATAAATAATATACTTATTGTTGAAACAGCTAAGTTCTAAGTGATATATCAGAATGGATGAAATTAAATTCATTGCTGACATGCATGACTAAATTATAAATGAAAACAGTATTGTTGACACAGCAAATGGCCCAATGTCTACCAAGGCATTGGATATGTCATGGATATTAATGGGAATGCATTTCGATCGCACCCCTTAAATGAATAACTTGAAAATGCATACGTTTTGTTGACACAACAAAGCCCTTCCCAGTCATAATGGATGGAATTCAAATTCATTGTTGACACTCACCCTTAAATGGATAGAATTGAAATGCATTGTTGACCCCCATCATTAAATGACTAATTTTAAAATAGTATTATATTATATATACATTATATTTATTATTTGTTTAGTATATATATATAATTTTTATTGACACAGATAAGGCCTACCCAGTCGTGATATGTCATGATGGATGGAATTGGAGTGTATTATGACACAACCCATTCAATGTTTATGAATCATTTATAACAATATTATATGTTTGGCACTCTTGAGTTGTCAAGTCATTATATATATGTGTATGCATGTGTATATATATATATATATATATCTATTATATATTTTGGAAGATCTGTTTGTTTGTTTGTTTGTGTGTTTGTAATCGATGGACTCGAAAATGGCCCAGCCGATTTCGATGAAACTTGGTATGTGGGGGTATTTTCGGGTCAGGACCAACATAGGCCTATTAATTTGTCCGTGCGAGATCAACTTTTCACGTGCCGAGGTCAAATCTGTTTTTACGCCGTTTTGCGCTAATATATTTCAGTTCGGTGCTTACAAATCGATTCGAAACAGCGCGAATAATAACATGCCAGTCATAATAATGACACTATGAGAATCTTTCGTGTTTCCTCTTTCCAACGATATATAATATGTTTGTATCCGTTTTAGTTATCTGCCTCAATTATTAAGAAGAAGTGGTACGATCTTCTATCAGGGTAAAAACAATGCGTAACTTCTATGACGTCGTTAGAGGTCATAAAGTTAGATCACGTTAACTCTTCTCCGGCCGATGCATTTGACTGTTTCAGACGTCTTGGCGATATCTCGGGCACCGATGGTAATTTATCTTTACGTTGAAACTTGATAATTAATGAGCGTGTGTATATGAGGCGCGTTTATATACTTCAGTGGAAATCAAATCGGGTTAAACTGGCGGATTTTTACGGACGAAATTTGATGCATAGGGTATCTCGGTATCCGATGGGCCGATTTCCCGGTATCCGCTGGGCCGATTTCCACCATTTTTGGGGTGTTGGTCCACCTGACCTTGACCTTCAAAATGGTCAATTCAAGGTCAAATCGGGTAAAACCGGATGGATTTCGACGGGTACTTTTGTCGGGTACTTTTGTTCGGGCACTGTGTTTTGGACGGGTCAAATCGTGACCCCACTTGACCTTGGCCTTCAAAATAGACAATTCAAGGTCAAAGCCCGGACGAAGTCGGGTCACCTTCTAGTCTATTATATATTTTGAAAGATCTGTGTGTGTGTGTGTATCTGTCTGTGTGTAATCGATGGACTCGAAAATGGCCCAGCCGATTTCGATGAAACTTGGTATGTGGAGGTATTTTCGGGTCAGGAGTAACATAGGCCTATTGATTTTCAGATCCGAGGTCAACTTTTCACGTGCCGAGGTCAAATCTGTTTTTACGCCGTTTTGCGCTAATATATTTCAGTTCGGTGCTCACAAATCGATTCGATATAGCGCGAATAATAAATTGCCAGTCATATAATTTGCACGGTTCGAATCTATGGAGCTTCATCTTTCCAATGATGCATCACACGCATGTGTACGTTTAAAGTTTCTACCTTAATGGAGCTTTCCACAGAGGCCACACCCACAGCGGTAGTCCCCGCCCACTGGTAAAATACTTTATCCACATAAATATTGTCTGTTACCCGAGATCGACTTCTCCGAAGTGAACACATCAGCACTTGCCCTTATGTTAACTAGCTGAAACAGACTCATGTGTACATGATTCGTTAAAATTTATTCTTTTAACCAGTTTGATTTAAAAAAAAATATTTAGATTCAAATTTTTTTTTAGATTGAACTTTGATCTGCTGTTGAAAAAAAACTAAATAGTTTGTTTTTTAAATTAAATTTTTTTTTTTATTTTTAAATTAAATTTTTTTTATCTTCTTTTTAGATTTTTAGATTGAATCTTTAAAATATGTGGTAATTTTTTAATTTAAATTGTTTTTTACTTGATTAAATTTTTTTAATTTAATTTTTAAATTTTCTTTTTACGTTTTTAGATTGAAACTTCTTACTAAAAAATTCTCAAATTTGAAAACCAAATTAATTTTTTTTTAAATTTAATTAAAAATATAAGTTCGTTATAACATCTGCCGTGGTACCCCGATGCACCACACCAAATTTGGTTAAAATCGATCAAGGGCTCTGAAAGAAAAATTGCATACAAACCAGAACAGACAGACAGATCACTGAACTCTAATATATCTAAACCAGAGAACATACATTCGTTTTGCCATTAAATATGAAAATTATGACAAGTGTCATGCTAAACGAAAATCATTGTTATAATCACGGATAAATTTATAAAATCATGCCGCAAATATAAATATCAGTATATTATGATTTGACAACAAAAAAGTTGTTTGTATATAGCCAATTTAACACTGAATGTATGCATGGATATGAAAATTAGGGTGAAGAAAGATGGCGTCGAAAAAATCTCCGCAGCCAGCGGTCGAATATATTCTAATAAATTGCCATTGGGCGGGACTACGCTGTGGGCGTGGCCTCTGTGGAAGGCTCCATTATCGGGAAGAACGCAGGACCATGCTTCGCTCATCGAAAATCATTGCGTAAATATATTACGCCATCAACATATTGTGACGTGATCGCGTTAACTCTTATCCGGCCGATGTCGCG
Source organism: Siphonodentalium dalli (assembly GCA_032622095.1). Lineage (NCBI taxonomy): Eukaryota > Metazoa > Mollusca > Scaphopoda > Gadilida > Siphonodentaliidae > Siphonodentalium > Siphonodentalium dalli. The sequence continues at coordinate 195,543,526 of CP136064.1, forward strand.
TTAACTCATCACCGGCCGAGGTATCCGCAAATGACATTGGGCTATATATCTCGAAAACGGGTGGAGCTATCGACTTGAAATTTGGTATGTGAATGTATCTTGCCCCGGATACGAATTTTATCGGGTCGCCGAGCCCGTGCGACGCCAGCTTCGCGCATGCGCAGACCAGATCTCGGAAACGGGTGGAGCAATCGACTTGAAATTTGGTTTTTGAATAGCCCGGACGAAGTCGGGTCACCTTCTAGTATATATATATATATATATATATATATATATATATATATATATATATATGTATGTATATATATGTATATGTATGTACGTATGAATGGATGACATTTAATTCGTTTTGATCCCATTCATTGTTGACATAAATAATATATATATATATTGTTGACACAGCTAAGTCCTACGTTATAGATAGACACCGAGTTGGTATTGGATATGCGGGAGAAACAACACCGTTGATGGCCGTAGGCCCGAAACGGGGTTGTTTCTCTCGCATATCCAGTACCACCGAGGTGTCTATCTTACTTAGAATATTTCTGACCGTATGGTGGTTCAGGATGTCAGAAACCAGATACCATAAAGAAGCAAATCATGTTAATTGATTGTGTAATATACCAACTTTGAAAAATGAAATTTATATATTCTATTACCCCCTTCGCGAGCCCCAGACATGATATTGTCTTTGTCGGCGATTAGCTTACCCCACGCTTTAATCTAATTAATTAACACGTAGTTGCATGTCGGTTCTAAAGAGACATATGACATAATGGATGTAATTGTAATACATTGTTGATCCCACCCATTAAACAAATAAATTAAAAATTACATATCTTTGGTTATCGCCCGGTTATGATAATATTTATAACGAGAATATTATATATGGCGGTGATTGTCTGGTTGATAGCCTCTGTAAATTATTCTCAGCAATATTGCGGCATGATTATATACCTGGGGCTGCCAAACGAGGTGTCATAATCACATTACATAAAGGGGGACGAAACCTAAACACTCGTTCGACAGCTACAGGGCCATAACTCTAATGCCTACATTATATCTAACTCAGGAATGCATCAACTTTAACGCCGAAAGAAACCAAAAATTGTACTGTTGCTTTTTAGATGTATGGAAAGCCTTTGATACGGTTTGGATAGACGGTCTTATGTATAAATTGTATGAGAGGGGCCTAACTGGAATTGCTTTCAAATTTGTGCACCAATCGCTCTCCGGTGTCTATTGCACTGTGAGATATAACGATGTTACATCCAGATTAATACAAAATTATCAAGGAACAAGGCAGGGGGGATATGCTCTCCGAAATGTTACATGGTCTACGTTGACGAACTGATCACATTACTATCAAAGTTAATGTATGGCTTTCATATGGAATCAATTAATTGTACATGCCCAACTCACGCTGATGACATGCTACTTTTATCACTAACTGAACGTGGTTTGAATTCACTTATCAATATGTGTTTGAGTTTTAGCTATACATGGCGTTACAAGTATAACACATCTAAATCTGTAATAATGGTACTTAATGAGAAAAAGACACAATCCGATAAGTGTAAACGCCAATGGATCATGGGGTCTGAAAACCTTAAAGAAGTGGACAGTACAGTCCACCTGGGAATCCCAATTGCGAAGTATAAACAAACAAATAATTTTATCGCACATGTATGTGACAAACTGAGAAGCACATTCCTTATGCTGTCGAATTCTGGCTTATATGCTGGAGGTCTAACTCCTCTGAGTTCCTCACTAATATATAAATCAGTCATTTTGCCAAGAGCGTTGTTCGGCACGGAGCTATTGTGGAATATAACCCAAAATGAAATTCTTAAAATAGAAAGAACTCATAGATTTTGCATAAAAACAATACAGGGATTCGAACCCAGGACCCGGACCGATATCGCTCTTGGCTTACTTGGAATTCACTCAATAGAATTCTACATAAATAAAAAGTAAATGTCACTATTATCATCCCTGTGCAATGTTGAATGCAACAATAAGAAAACTGTTAAACAAGTTTTCTTTCACATAATGTATGAATACACGCTTCTGTCTACCACTGAGTCTCGTTTGTCTTGTTCTAGAAACTACTTTTGTGACATTATGCAAATACTTGATCAATATGACTTATCGAATTACCTTTACCAATTTGCAACAGAGTCTTTTTTCCGGACAAAAACTCGTGGAAACATATTTTTAACACAGGAATGGAAACATCACACGCGGATGCATGGAAATCAAGAACAAATTCTGACCCAAGTTTTTCTCTCTTCAATAGAACACACACATAATTATGTATGTCCTATGTTTGGCGCCTATGCAAATTATATCCAGAAGGCAAGACCATTTATCTCACAATTGGATAATTGATAAGCCAAATAGGAATCAACAGAGAAATTTCATGTACGAACTGTGATTCTACCACGACCGACATTTTGTCTCATATATTCATTGATTGTACGGCCATGTCACGTTTTCGTTTAGAAATGAGATGGAATATTTTATTATGGATGCACTTGGGATTAATGCCTACATCAAATACGAATCGCTCTCAGGAGAAGCCAAATTAAGTGTGCTCCTTGGCAACTTATCAGAAATTGAGAGCGATATAATGATTGAAGATGACGACATTCCAATTATAATTTTCAAAAATGTTGTCAAAATGTGGCAAGCTTATTACCTATATGCTGGTATGACCGGCGTTACTTAATATAGTGCACATTTGACCTTCTTTTTATTCATACATATATTGCCCACTATAATATTGTCATCGAAATGAATATGTCACATATAATTATATATATACCTCACTATACTTCACTTTAACTATATACGTGACACGTGATATCCAGGTTATAATATGTCTCCAATTCTCACACGATTTATATTATATTGAAAACGCACTTGCTTTATAAAACCATTCAAGTATACAAATAAATCGTGTAAGTTGCGTGTACACGTGTGCCTGTGTGTGTTGGTGCGTGCGTCCCATTCGGTTGGGATCAGTTGGCCAGTAGGATGACAATCCAATGCTTCAGTATATCCTGCGCGTCCGGGTGCACGTGCGTGCGTTTGGCATACACCAATGTATGCCGTTGTGGCTGCGCCCCTATGTGTGCGTACCATACGGCAACGAAATGGCGTTCGGATACATTACTATCGCATGTAGTCATGCCGAACAGTACGTGACGGTTGGCGGTACGTGTACGTAGGCGCGCAGACCCAACTCCATGCATAATGTTATATATATATTTGTATATACTTTTGATTGTTCATATGCTTATGTATAAGCGTTTGTATCATATTCTTTATTTGCAATTTGTTCATATATAATCTTCAGTAATGGAGGATAATTAAAGATATATATATGGGTGAATACACTGGCTTACCAGGTCAAGGTAAATATTGCTTGGCCAATGTATTTTATTATATATGCGATGCTCCTTGTTGGAGACTCTCATGTCTGAGAAAATGCATTGACATAGGGTTTTCGCATAATTTCAGGAAGCTCCAGTCATGGAAGGGTTAAATGAATAAATTATAACTGTATGACAGTATGACCACTCTTGAGTTTTACCAAGTCATCGTATTTTTTAATGGATGGAATCGTAATGCATTGTATATATTTATTGTAGACAAAACACCGTCCTACCCAGTCATGATATATCATAATGGATAGATTGGAATGAACTTATATGCTTGTATCTGTACTCACTACATGGATGACGCCAAAATATCACCAAGTCTGAGAGTTGAGACACGATGCCATACTATTATCTCATACCACCAGGCTCTCCTAGTAATAAACCAGAGAACCAAACACATTGTGATGAATTAATTTAAGCCCGTTCCATAATGACACAAGCGCGAACTGAATTGTACATAACCTGCAAATGGGTAAACGTGGTCGACCACCCGTGAACCACGACCTGCATGAAACGCACTACACGGCCTTATTGGGCTTGTAATAATATATACAAAACAGTCAATGACTGTTGAGACGCTTGCCGGCATAGTCGACTGACAGAACGCGACTTACACAACAGCGGACCATCATTTATATCATGCCATTGCTACACATTATATTTGTTTATATAAGAATACACATGTATACACATATATCGCCTATACTAATATGTATATATGTATATGATTCCCATCAAATTGTTCTGTAAATGTTTTATGTTCTGTTATTCCGTACTGCTCAAGATAATATTGTTGTGTGACAAGGATGTGCACGTTAGGTCTCTTTACACGGACACGGTACAAAATATGCCGGATAAAAGTACATTGCTGACTTGGGGTAAAATATATAACTCTAATATAATTTCAGACAATGGTTATCGATAGGCTATCTATAGGTGAGCACCAGGGTGATGACTATAACGTTGCCACCGTATATAAGGACGATGACTGAAAACGAGAGTAACATTTACGACACTCTGAACCACCAATCAGACTATTATGCCCCACTGCAAATCAAGGAGAAAGTATCAATTGAAAGGAAGACGACGTCTCTCCTTGTGTTAAGCTGCCGAAGTTTGACCGCGAACTGGGACTCATTTGTCGACCTCCTATGTAATATTAAACAATCAGTGGGGACCATATTTGACATAATTGCGCTATCTGAAGTCTTTACGGTGAGGGACACATTCACGTTAGAAGGATATCATCCTTTTCGAGTACAAATCCCGTCCGGACAATGATGACGGAAGGGGTGGGGTCGGAATGTTCATTAAAAGTAGTCTTAAATATAAAACTAGGAATGACCTCTCGATATTCATTTTCCACGTTATTGAAACATTATTTGTAGAAATAAATACGGGTAAAGAAAAATTATACACTGTATAGGCTCTAGATACCGACCCAACACTGGCCCGCTCGCTGACATAGAAACCTTCTCTAATCAGCTTGACAATGTTATTATCAAACTTAACGAATTAAACGCAAAAGTATAATCGTAGGTGATCTTAACATAGACTTACTGCATTCTGATTCACACAGCAAAACCAATGTTTTCATCAGTAATATGTTCGAACGTGGATTCATGCCAGTGATTACTAAACCAACGGAAGTAGCTGAATTCTCAGCGACTCTCATTGGCCACATTTACACAAATAGCATATCCAAATGCAAATTTCACAGTGGAATCATCCTAACGGACGTCTCAGACCACTTCAGTACATTCCACGTCGAAACCAATGATATCAACACAAAGAAGGACGAAAACCAAACAACAACTCGAATAATGTCCGAATACAATATAGCAAAATTTAAGAGGCTCCTGCACAATCATTCATTCGAAGAGGTCTTCATATACCAAGACGCAGACCTAGCATATAACGCCTTTTTGCGCAGCTACTCCTTATTCTTCGAAGAAGCCTTTCCAAAAATTAAACGCAAACCACCAAACAAGTATGCTAAACGGGAACCATGGATGACTAAATGACTCATTCAATCATCAGTAAAAAAAACTAAATTGTACACCACTAAATTAAAGTTTCCAACAGATGAACACATAGAAAGATACAAAACCTACTGCAGAATATACAACCAATTAAACGGCGGAGTAAAAATCATTATTACGACAATATTCTCAAGGAAAATTAAGCCAACATGCGACGCACTTGTACGATACTGAAAGACGCCCTTAAAATATCTCATGGCCTGAATACCTTTCCTACCGAATTTTCAAAAGGTACCGGTAACGGGAAACTGTCTGACCCGACAAATATCGCATGCACATCAAAACATATTTCGCTGATATTGGGAGAATTACCGCAAAAAACGTAACACAGATTCCAGGGATGAACTTCACTGATTACCTACCGGGGCAGTATGACAATAAACGTTTTATTTTCCCAACAAACAGAGATGAACTAATATCACTTTGCTCGAAACTATCTAATAAAACTTACATAGATATAAACGATGTCTCCGTGAAACTAATGAAACAAACAATCAATGAAACTGTCGGACCTCTCACACATATTTTAAATCTCTCACTTGCTCAGGGAATTGTGCCAGAGAAAATGAAAATATCTAGAATAATGCCTATATACAAAAAAGGCGAACGCGATCAGATTGAAAAGTATAGACCAATCAGCATATTACCTGCATTTTCCAAAATAATGAAAAAAATAATCAACGCTCGGCTTTCAACTTTCCTCAACAAACATAAAATTCTTCATGAACACCAATATAGCTTTTGTAAGAAACATTCTACCATTCACCCACTAATACATCTTCTCGAAGATGTAGCGGAATGTAATGACAAAAAAACCCGTGACTCCACCATTGCCATTTTCTTAGACTTATCAAAAGCTTATGACACCATAAGTCACGAAATTTTACGTAGAGAGCTCGATCACTATGTGATAAGGGGAATCGCTAATGACTGGTTAAGAAGTTACTTACATGACAGACGACAATATGTAGAAGTCCACGATCATCAATCGGGAATGTTGAATATGGAATGTGGAGTACCACAGGGATAGGTCATCGGCCCCATCCTATTTCAAATGTATGTCAATTACGTGCCCAACAGTACCAATCTCAAACTTCTTTCATTTGCTGACGACACAACGTTATACACATCAGGGAATAATTATAAAACCATTCAGAATAAGATAAACGGGGAACTAGATAAAGTATACCGCTGGTGCTTTACTAACCGACTATCCCTCAACGAATCAAAAACTAAATATATGTTGTTGCATCCACAAAATAACAATTTTTAAATGAGCAAATCTGCGAATTAAATTGAATAAAAAGGAACTAGTTCGTGTAAGTAATCAAAACCAAGATAAATCACTTAAATTCCTTGGCATAATCATTGACGAAAATCTTACTTTCAAATACCACATATCAATGTTAACCAGAAAAATATCACACGCAATATACTGTCTAGGTAAAGCCAAACGATTTCTCCCAAAAAGCGGACTAAAATCTCTTTTATTTCTCCTTACTTCACAGTCATCTCATGTACGGAATAATAATATGGGGACACGTTTCAGTCCGGATCTTATGCAATAAAATATATCGCAGTCATACAGAGCCATTGTTTACAATTCTAAAACTTCTTAAATTACATGATCTGTATCATCTTCAAATCGCATTGTTCATGTACGATTGGCAAAATAAAAATTCCCCGCCATCTTTCGAAAGTTGATTTAAGTATACCCCAATATCAACCACAACAAATAGTCCGGCAACTTAGTTACTACAATTCCAAGGACGAATTTCTCCCAAATTCTACCAAGATACTCATTCCCATGTGTGTGGAACTGCTTGGACCCAACGCACAAATTTGCAGCTAGCAGAACCATCTTTAAATCTTCCATACGTATAAATGTGCAATCACACTATAGTAACTCAGTAAATTGTGACAACGTGGATGCCGAGATTGTAGAAAGTAATTGGAACAATAAGTATACATGCATTATGTATACTTGCGCCTATAAGAGACGTGTCCCCGTCATGTGTCGTAACCCTGGATTACTCACCATTTATGGGCACAAATCCATGGACACATAATTGTATAGACATATATTTAATCATAGCTGCCCGAACAAAATTGATAAATAAAACACAACCCCAAAAGTGTAACAAATTCTCTCAACCATAGCTGATCTTCATGCAACATCTCGATTGTCAAACAACAATATGATCGCCATCTACTTATTCTATATTGTGTATAATGGGCGGCAGGAAGACGGCATGTATTGGCCATGCGCTCCTGTGCAAATTTTCAGGATATAGTATCATGCTTTTGTATTATGTATTTAATTTGTGTAAATAATCAATCCAATCCAATCCAATCCAGACATATTGCACAATCCATGACAATACTTGTCATGTCGTCTCCATCGGGGCAATTTGCATGCTGTTACATAGATTATTCTTAGCGTTATGTCGCCGATAAAAAATCGAATCACAGTTTGTGCATGTGGTTGCTCCACTAAGTGTTACGTACGATTCATATTAAATAATTATCTGGTTTCGCTCCAGTTTTAACTTCAGAGTAACACTGAACAGGATCTTCAAAGCTGAAGAGGAGTCACGCCAGAAATGTATCAACATAAAGAGCTGTTGCATATCAAGGACAGGAGTGGATGTACGATAACGACCGAGCGGATTGGGGACTATGTATTCGCACATAGTTTCGAGTCTGAAAAATCAAAACTTGCAACCAATGGACTAAACGACCTCGACGAAGTGGAATTCTTCGATGACGATATACTGTTATGCTCTTATCCTAGATCAGGTGATATGTATCTTCTTATGCCAAGTATGCCCATATACGTATACTGAGATACCTGCAAATATAATCCGATGAACACATTCGCGGAATGGAATGAAATCACAACATAGTTGATCGATATATGTCCTCATTGTATTACTTGTGTGTTATGTGTTAGCATGTTATTATGGTCCATGCATGCAGATTATTGTGAAATGGAATATGCCAGTATCTAAGACTCCGGTTTTGTATATCGATCTAAATAGAGAATGGTTTATTTGTGACAAAAATGAAATGGCCGATTAAAATACTCCTAGAATTAATAGCATGCATGTTCTCATAACTAATTCAATATTTCACACCAAGGAAATGGTTGTCAACTAAAATGTGAAGCAAAGTCAAGCGACATGTCTAATGAGTTGCCTCTCCGAATCTGCCATAACTATATATGTTTGGTGGCTGTAATTGGTCGGAAAATGTGTGAATTTTCCCAAATACTGATGACGATTATCTCTTTTTCCAGGCTACCACTGGACATTGGAGATACTCGGGATGCTCGTACGCGGGAACACCGAATACGATGACGTCATCTCTCTAGGCCGCAACATTGAGATGCGACCCACGGAATTATTGCCAGAAAATGAGCCCAGACCGCGAGTTATCCATACTCACCTGCCTTTATTCATGCTTCCCGAAAAAATCAAGAAACTTCGGACGATCTTCGTATACAGGAACCCCAAGGACGTCGCTTACTCCCATTACAACTTGATGTGTGATTTTGAAGAAATTGGTTACAACGGAAAATTCGAGGACTTCATCCTCCTTTGGCAAGATGGACAAAGTAAGTAGATGTCGATGACATGCCCTTTTCTGCAACTGAGGGCCTGTAAACCCACATTTCTTTCCTTACGTTCTCGCATCCAGGCACGTGACTAGAGCGTCTCCGATGGGGGGTGCCCACTTTAGACTTTCAAACTATATGCAGCCTCCTGAAGTAGACTGCATGGTATTTGACAACAAAATTAGCAAATATTCTTAAAAGTTGCCAAACGCTGGTCATTCCAAAATAACGACACTGGTCCATTGCTTCTTGTGCTTGACAATTGTTTTTTCAAAGTCTTTCGTTATGAGTTTAGACTTGCCAACTTTTTGTATTCTCTATTTCTGATATTGATACAGACCAGAAATCACCACCTTTGCACTTACTTTATGAAGCGACACACCCTTTTTGGTGTCATATTCCTGGGGTTGATACAGAGAAGTATTCTAGATACCATGCATGCTCTGTAAGAAATAATTTCCAATAAACACGTGTAATTAAAACACCCGAGAGACACACTTATAAGACATGTGATATGTTTTAGCAAAAACACACGTGTTTTATAATTAAATCACCAGTGTTTATATAAAAACATGTCACAGTGTTTTATAATAAACACTCAGTCCAATTATGAATAAACACTAGTGTTTAAATCAAAACTGTCATAGTGTTTTAACATAAACAGTCCACCCAATTATGAATAAACACTAGTGTTTATATTAAAACATGTTATAGCGTTTTATAATAAACACTCAACGTGTTTATTTTCCAGACACACACTTAATAAACTGTTTATTATTACGAAAATAAAACGCCCGATTCAGGTACAATTCAACAAATTGTTCAACATCTTCGCCAAAATGTTCGTTGGTTAACTCGTGCTTCGGTTGGTCGTCAATTTTATAAGAGGAATGTATGTTCTCAAACTCTAGAACTAGGTTGTTTCAAACTAGTTGGATATGATCCCCATGTGCATGCAAATAACTGGTCGACGCTGAATGAACGCTTGATTGTGCATTTATATGTTGAATATTATATACATTTAGAATTAAAGATGGCATTTGTTCGCTGAGATTGAGATTCGTTTTATGTTTGACTCTAGTTATTAATTTTCATTTTTGAATCCAACTTGTTCCTTAACCATTTCACGACAGGAGCTGCGCTGCTGCAGCATTACAGATCCTGTGCCGTGCATTCTCTTATTTATGCGAGTCTCTCACAGGGATACTCGAATATATAAGATGCATTGGCTTACAAGGTCAAGGTAAATATTGTTAGGCCAATGTATTCTCTTTTATATGCGAGTCTCCCGTAGGGAGACTCGCATATATAAAAGAATGCATTGGCATTATTGTTTTAGCAAAATATCAGGAAGCTCCAGTCATGGAATTAGGGTCAAATCAATAAATGTCTTAAATATCGTATGCCATGAGTCGTGGGTATCTTGTAAATCAATAATTATAATATTTAAAGTCAGGTGGTTCCTGGTAAATCCATTGTGAGAATATTTAAAGTCACGTGGTTTTTTTTAATCCAATGCTGTAAATTATAAAATATTCTGATAAATCCTGGGTATAGTTCCCTATATAATCCAGTGATTCTTTGTGTGAATTCCAAGTCTGTGTAGTTCCATATATCTAATCCAGTGATACGTTATATCAAGTTACACAGTAGACCCTATTGTATACACAATATTTCGTTATATGTGTAGAATCCATGTATATTCCGTATAATCGCTCTGAATCCCATATGTGGGACCATCTCCGAGTTTTTGGAGAGAAATGATATTTTATTCTTCTGCCTCTGTGTTTCCTGTACAATAGGACTTATCATCACATCACGTATGGAATGTCGGTGGAAAGCTTGTTTTCAGTTCATCACTGCATGCGCTTCATAATAATTAAATCATGGTTTCAAATCTCAACAAAGTAGTTGATCATAAAGAGAGTTCGCAAGTTTTGTATATCATTTTATCCTATTACATATGGAGTAGTGTGTTTGGATTTTTCGCGATGCCTGTGCCAAATGCGTGTTCGGGTGTCAATATCAAATATTTTTTCATTTCTCCTTTGCACGGTAAGCTTAAAATTGGCTCCGGAACCTTTGTCAAACTTGTGTCAAAGCGGAGCGTGGATCTTTCATCATTCTCTTTTAAAAGTCGAGTTCTGGCCATCAAAACTTCATATTAATGGGCGCATGGGCCTGATATAATTATTTACTGGGGAATAAAACGGACCGATTGTGGTTTTATGATGTCAAATACAATAGGACAGAGCATCTCTTATTAATAGTTGAAAAACAAACATCAAATATAAGACAAAATTGTATTTAAATTATATGAAGCTATATATACTTACTCTGGTTATGTCTGTACAATGCTTTCTTTGTATCCAAGGTGTGTGCTGAAGGCTTTGTCGTGCCGATCGACTCACAAACTTCAAATGTAATATAAGCGGCAACTGTTCATCGCTGGTGGATTTATACTTAGCTACATGTATGTCCTGGAAACAGCTCCTGAATTTTACTGTGATTGAGAAACACAACGGCAACTCGAATACAACAGGATGAGTATCTATGTCACATTACCACGACTGGTTCCTTGCAATTCCGAAAATAATGAATGTGAATCATTGAAGCGAACATCTGGTCCCAATCAAAATATCACGCGGTATCGGTCTAGTAGAAAATTATAAACACTAGCGATTTTAAAACGTCTCTTCAAATCGCGTAATGTGTTTATATACCACAAGCAACAAGTGCAAACAGGCCTAAATCGTTGTCTAAGTAACATTATTACCGCACATATATTTTTAAAGTTAAAAATAAATATGTATTTGTATTAATTTTGACTTTACAATCATGATCGGATTTTAAGTTTCAGTGCTGTAGGCCTACTGCTGGATGTTACGAATGTAACCGTTTAAAACATGTCAAGTGTTTTTGATTATAAACACTAGTGATTTCATATCTTAGTTATAAACATATAATCCGTATATATAAAAACACTACCGATTTTGATAAAACACGTGACACGTTTATATATCTTATATATTTTTTACAGATCTCAGTTACAGAGTTTTCTGAATGTCAAAAATGTCCAGTCTAGTTACTTGCGCCAGTCTAAGATGGAAAAGTAATGTTTTCGGTCTGTCGGGATCTTCGTTTCTTTGTTCGGATGCCCTTCCGTGAATATGTTACGTCATACCGGTAGTACATAATGTAAAGAATGCACATGCGCATTTTGCATTTTTATCGGGTTTTATTTTGGTAATGAATCGTTCCTAAAAGAACAACATTGAAAAATTGTTTTTTGGAAACCAGCAAAGACGCCACGACGTCACGACGCACATCACCACGTCACACCATACATTGGCTCTCAAAACTCCAGACAGTATTGCGTCGATGTCCAGACAGCTGAAAATCGTATTACACGGACAGGCTAAACCGGTCCACCTGCCAACATATTCGTGTTTTGATCATAAATAGATATATATACCCTGCAAGGTATATATACCCTGCAAGGAAAATAAGTGGGCAATAGTAATGCCCATTAGAAGCCCATTTTATGTAACTTGAAACTCGGAAAATGAGTAAGATCCCGTATAAAAGATGCTTGCGGGGTCGTTTTTTCGCAGAGACAGTTACGTGCGAACATATTTCTGGAAACTTATACTTCGAAGTTCAAAACATTTCCGAAATACGCAGACACATATAAATCATGTCCGGTCAAACAGTCCAGGGCATGGTTCTATTGAAACACAATTTTGCCGAGAAATGTGTATTTGGAAACATGGATTATTAAAATGCCTTATTAATTAACTGAGAAAACAAGCTTTCTCATTCTCAACGCAACAGACATTTTGATGATGCGCATCTCTGCATACGTGAAATTTGTCCTATATACCTTTAATGTTCCGAAGATTGGAGATCAGTCGCTAAGGTCAAGTGCACATCAAAGAATGGCCAATGATAGCGTGTCTTCTAGTGTAATATAGCAACTGGAGATAATAGAAATTTTCCGACACCACACACAGATATCTCAGCGATGTATGAACTGAAATTTGATATCTATATTCGCTATCGATCTGTCAAAGAGGGCACAGCACCCGTGATTCAATCTTGATGAAGCTATGTATGAACTGAAATTTGATATATAGATTCGCTATCGATCTCTCAAAAGAGGGCCCAGCACTCGTGATTCAAACTGTTGTTGGCAAGACACCACAACACATGCCAAATGTGTGATGGCCGCAAGTATAGGCAGGTCCAGTGAGTGAATTCTAGTTTCTACTGTACATGATCATGTTCGACTCTTCTAGGCCACATAATTATGTTCCATATATTGCTGGATTATATTGTTTCCCTAATGATTGCCTTGGATAATCAATAACAATGTATTCTATTTGGCCTATATGTAGAGAATTTAGAAATAGTCGGTTTCAAATGTTCCGCGGGTCTTCACATCCAAAATAAAACAGTACATCATACTATTATGCATATGACATTCTTTATTGAGCTGTGTGTTCGTAAATATTTCTAGTTGGAACCGTTCCATGTACGGTCGTGAACACGTTTTTTATTTCTTTGCAGTGGCCTACGGTGACTGGTTCAGGTTTATGAATTCATGGGAGGAATTTATTATCAAGAACGAGAAGTGTGTGATTTCGTATGAAGATATAACTGAGGTAACAGTTTAATCTGCTTATGAAGACAGTTCACCAATAACTTGGAAACCAAATCATGACACAATTATCGAATGTATGGACTGTGGGAGATTTGGTGTGTCTGGCCCCAATTTTGGTAAAATTTCTCAATATTTATACATTTCACCCTTGTCACACCGCTAATGAGTATTTGATGTGAACTTGAAATATTTTTTTGGACAAATACAAATACCCTCTACTTTTGGGTCAATATTTGGAGAGGAATGGTAATCAGTTGGACAATTTCCAAATATATTGAGTAGTAGGTTCAAAGTTTCCAATAACTGTATAGCTTGATTTACCAGAAGGAGGCGGGTATGTGATTTATGTCTTATTCAAAACCACAGAAGCGGAGACCCAAAATGTTCACGGCCAAGAATCACTTTTGTCGCACGAGTCTAGTGTGTGGGAGGAGTAGAAATTAACACTTACTTATTTTCTTCCAATACAAGATACAGGGGTACACACTCATATAAACCGAACCATTGGTGGCTGAGTGATAGATACAACACGTAGAAGCTTTTTGATGTTCTGAACTGTTCTGATGGTGATCAAACAAATATTGAACAGACAACACAGGGCACGCATTTTTCTTTGTTACTACTTGTACCTTAATAATCTATATCATAGCAGGGGGTGGTCTCATCTCTAGATTGCACGATTTTTAGAACTTTGTGAGTCGATATCGCAATAACCATTGAAATTATACCCGCAAAAATGTATGATTGCCATGATTGTAAGCGATGCAAACGAATCAGCTAATAAAATCACCAAAATAATGCAATTTCAATATGGGACCATCACCTACTGTTAAACACATTATTATGGAAGAGGTATTAACTCAGAAATATTAATATTAGCTGCACTGTTTTATTTTATTTGATAAACTTCCCGGTCAGAATAGCAAAAAGTTAAAACTGGTGGAGTATGAATTATACAGGCGTAACCAGAGTAGAGATTCGTGACATGATCTACTAAATTACAGGAATGTTTATGGTTTATGCCAGCAAAGTGGATGTCAGACATAATAACTTCATAGTGGGTTCGTAGCACCACATCGGCCCGGGACTAGCAGGAGAATACTAGTATCAAGGGTCGACTGGTAACCGAGAATGACCCCTCGGCTATTTACAAGTCAACAAAGGATACAGGATAGTAAAATGGCTGATCATTCTTTCGTCATATATGTAATTTTTCATGTGATATGTGTATAAAATAGGTGTATGCATATCACGATGGAAAAGTAACGTAGCTGTAAGACATATTAAACATAAGGGGATGTTTTATGGTTCTGTACAGGTACAGGTTTCCTCGTCCATCGTCATAAAAAAAATTTGAGGCATGATCCAGGAGCGGTTTACAGAAATGTGGAGAGATTTGGAACGTACATACCAAAGTAAAGTTAAATAGCCAAAATGGACAATTTTGAACAGTTAAAAAAGGTTCCAACATTTTGGAAAGATCGCAATGACACCGGAGATCGTCATCATTTGCTAGCGCTTGATTATATTACTTCCTAAACGGTTGCCGTATTATCATAAGTTCCTTTTTCGGCACTTAACGAAATTACAGGAATGCTGTTTGCAGCAACACCATTAATACATGTAGATATGCTCAGCAAATGCTATTATGTTTTACAAGTTGATTATTTATCCAGGACCCAGTAGCTGCCATCAAGAAGCTGGCCGAGTACATAGGAACCACACACGAGGAATCATTTGTTGAAGAAGTAATAAATAAGTGCTGTCTACAAAACATGAAAAAGAACAAAATATTGACTCCAGTGGGGATGAAGAGTGGGGCACAAGGGTTCCTCAGAAAAGGTGACGTATTCAGTCAACATCAATATGAATGTGTTGTTAATACACATATCATGTCACATGAACTTTTGAACATGTGCCCGCTTCATGAAAACATGTGGTAAATATGAATGAATGACTTTATGCCGAAGTTGGAAATTCTTTCTTATAACTCTGTTATTTAAGAAATTAAGAGTGTGTGTTATATTGAAGCGTGTAGCGATCAATCTGGTCGTGGATATTCGACGTGTTTGATTCTGTTGGATCTATCGGCTGCCTTCGATACGGTAGATCGTAATACACAGGGGCGCTATGGGGCAGGATGGCGTGTGGGGCACATGACCCTCCTGCCATCACCTGAGGAGGACACAGGGAGCACACATTGCTCTTTCACACTGCAGAGAATGGCAAGAAATACATGCGATATCAGTTCTAAAACAGCATTGTTATATTGTTCTAAGGGACATAACAGCTTAGTATGAGCTTGGACCTAGAACGTGCTTTAAAATATGGTATGATTACCAAAATGTTTTCATTTTGGCATCTGTGCCAATACCTCTGACTGCCCTTTCTGGAAGTTGTACACCCGTGTCCTCGGTCGCTTCTGGTGCTAGTGCAAAATACAGCGATGTGATGGTTTTGCTCAATCCTTGATATCAGAATCCAGTGTGTGAAAATCGGAGAGTATTTGTCAGATGTCGTTACGTTGAAGTATGGTGTGTCTCATGGCTCTATGCTGAGGCCTGTTTTATTTCATTTATATAAAGAGAGCCACTTCGATGTTATCAAGAATATTGGAATCAGCTACCATTATACCACCTGGCTGTCGACAACTGAAATAGGTCCTGCATTTTGTCCAGGAAATCTTTCATATCTGTCTTTTGTTTCAATATTTGACTGAGATTTATCATGCCAAATTAATAGCTGTGAATTCGCGAACTATTTGAATACAAAATGTCTGTATTCACGCACACAGATGTTCCGGAAAAACTATGATTTTCTTAGTAAAGGAAAAGCTCTTTATAACCGGGATGGGGGGGGTAGTAAAAAAATTGCTGGAAGGTATGCCGGGGTGGTGGGTGGTCCGAGGGGGGGGGGCGCGTTTTTTACACCCTCGTGCAAATTTGTTACTAAAGATCTTTTGTGCCCTTATATGACATTTGTAACAGTTTAAAACATATAAGAATTGATAACTGCAAAAACACCATATTTATGTTACTGGGACCTAAAATGGGACTTAGTAGAGATTACATTGAGCTATATGGCATGTTGCATATGGGGCGGTGTGGTGACAAAATTCCTTTGCGACACCCTTCGGAAAGTAGATTCGAGAAATGAAAACTGAAATAAATAAACTTGTCTTGATGTAACTAAAGCCAAGATCATTGTGTGCATGGAAAAAGAGCGAGCAACTGTCTCAAACATTAATGTGACTATCAATGGATAGAATATAACTGTCATCACACTGTTCACCAGTGCATCAAGCCAATCAGTGAAATATTTGCATGTCTATCAACTCATATGATCTGTTACTCTCACAACACCTGAAATATCCAAGTCTGGCATAGTGATTGTTTGTCATTTATTATAACAGAGGTTGATCCAGTAGACTAACAAATGTGTTAAGGCATAATGCTAGATAATGGGCTGGTTGACAGACTAATCGGAAAATGGTTAGAAATTATGGAATTGTGTGTATCCTGTACAATGACTTACATGTAAGTTTGCATATATAAGTAAACTTGTCCTGATGTAACTAATGCCTAGATCATTGTGTGCATGTAAAAAGAGCGAGCAACTGTCTCAAACATTAATGTGACTATCAATGGGTAGAAAATATCTGTAATCAGTGCATCAAGCCAATCGAACGAACGAACGAACGAATATTTTATTATAGTGACATGTGTGTATAGTGTATACAAAACATCACATACAGGTGATAACAATGTCGAGTAACAAAATAACAACACACCCGGCCAATAAGGCCTATAAGTCACTTTAAACAAAAATAATAAAGAAAATTGTTGTGCACATTCATGGGATAGAAAAGGTTTTGCTAAGAAGATCTTGTCTTTTTTTATAAGCACTATAAAGAAATTTAGCTACTTGAAGAGGATACCGATTCATTAGCTGAGTAAGCAAGCCGACGTCACTAAATTGTGTCTGTCCATGTTCGATCGTGATATATGACATCAGTTTTGATCGCAAGTGTTTATATGCTCGACAGTTAAGGAGAAAATGTGTCTCGTCTTCAACTTGGCTACAATCACACAGAGAACAATATCTCTTGTCGGAATCTTCCTTATTATACCTCCCAGTCTCAATATTTAAGGGGATAACACCGCATCGAAATTGTGCCATAATCGATCTTTCAGCTTTACTGATGTTAAGAGTTACATATCTTTCTAATTCGTATGTGTGTTTAAATAATATATAGGTTCTCAATTTAGGTAATTTTTTTGTATCTGCAGACCAAGTTTTCTGAAAATGTCTCTTAAGGGCTTCATGACACTCATCGAGATTACACATTCGTCTATCGTCAAATATATTATTCATGTTCAGTATCTGTGTGATTAATTTAAAGTGGGCAGCCCAACTATCTTTCTTACAGTTTAAGATGTCCCATAAAAATACTTGTTTTGTAATTCTGCCAGCGTGCATGGTCAATAAACGATTCCATAATCTCAGCATCGAATACCACCGACGGCAGTAAGGGGATGTCCATCCAACATCGCCGTTAAGTGCGGGTAGAGGGGTGTAACGACCAACTCCCAAGAAATAGCGTAAAG
This sequence comes from Siphonodentalium dalli, assembly GCA_032622095.1. NCBI lineage: Eukaryota > Metazoa > Mollusca > Scaphopoda > Gadilida > Siphonodentaliidae > Siphonodentalium > Siphonodentalium dalli. The sequence goes on from CP136064.1 coordinate 195,561,900, forward strand.
CGCGGTGTTGAACTGTGTTAATTGAGTGGAATTGACCAAATCCCCAAACTTCACTGCAATAGTCTGTTACTGGAATAACACAGGAATTATAGAGTTTTTCATATGTTTCAATACTTATTTCTTTCAAATTATGAATTTTAGAAATTACAGCTCCGAGTGCACGCCCACCAGCTTTCGCGAGGTTCTCACAATTCGCTTTAAATGACATATGTTCATCAACGATCACTCCTAAGTATTTCAAACTGGGAACTATGTCAATAGTTTGGTCACACAAGCTGAACACAGATAAGCTCCGAGTACGTTGTGGTTTCCGAAAATGGATAACCTTCGTTTTACTAGAGTTTATATTTACGCGCCATTTACTGCACCATAAGGTAATCACGTCAAAAAGTAATTGTAAATCATGCTCATTTTCTGCTATTAGTGCAATATCATCAGCATATAATAATACAGAAATATTCCTAGATCCGATGCTCACTCCAATGTCGAGGCTATTCAATTCAGAGGCAAGATCATTTATGTATAAGTTAAATAGAGTAGGAGACATATTATCACCCTGGCGAACCCCCTTAGAACAGTTAAACCATTCGGTATAATTATCGCCGAGCTTTACGCGTGCTTCAGTGTCCGAGTATAAAGATTCTATAGATCGAAATATTTTTCCACGGACCCCCGCTGATAGAAGCCTATATTTTAAGAGATCACGATCGACCATATCAAAGGCTTTACTTAGGTCTACGAAGCCGACAAACGTGGAGCGCCTATTTTTAACCAGAGATGTGAGCACATATACATGTTCGGCGCACGACCGTCCTCGACGGAAACCATTTTGTTCATCAACTAGAGTATCGTTGTCGTCAAAATAAGTAACTAAACGGGTATTTAAAATAGAGCTGTAAATTTTACCGATTACCGATTGTAAGCTTATACCACGATAATTTAATGGAATAGCAGGATCTGACATACTGTCTTTGAGAATAGGACATATTATAGATCTACACCACATTTTGGGCACTTTGCCAGAATCGAAGCATGTTTGCATCAGTTTATGAATCAGGTTCGCAGCATAATCATTTTTTAGAACTTCCATGGGGATTTCGTCATAACCTGTCGCTTTACCTAGTTATTAGTAGGATTTTCTAAAGACATACCATCCGAGTCAATCTGTTCAAGAATAGAATCTTTGAAATCATCATCAAACTTATTGAGTACATCTATGTTATATAATTGTTCAAATTCCGCTCTCCATACATCGAGCACACTGTCGCGATTAGTTGTTACGGATCCATCAGGTAGATAACATTTCATTGGTGGACCTTTGGTCCGTTTAGGGCCCATTCGCTCAAGTTCCCGCCAAAAATCTTTAGGGTTATTTTTCAAAGATGAGTTCAAGTTAAATGAAAGTGTTTTCCTATACTGTCTTTCATAAAATCGTAATTTCTTATCTAGCAGGTTTCTAGCATCCCTATACAACTCACGCGTTTGACGTTTCATACGATTGTTGCCGACTACTTTTCTATACACCTTCTCTTTATTTCGCATATCTTTCCATAGTTGTGAAAGCTCCTCATTCCAAAACGGTTTGTGGGTTCGGTGAAGGGTTCGCGACTTAGAGGAGCAGTCATATACTGGTATCATACTGGTCATTTCCCGTTTCACTAAGCCACACAAATCGTCATATATACTATCTATATTAACTTGTTGAGATGCTTCGATTCTGTCAATCGCGGCCCTTAATTCAGACTGGAATTTATTATTCGCCATAAATGTCAGAGGAATTTCATTGAGTTTGAATCGTTTGTGTTGCTTTAAGGGAACTGCATCCGGTTGATTCATTACAAGGGAAGTCGTATATTCCGTTATATAGTCAAACATAATAATTGCGTGGTCCGGTACATTACTCCTGAAACCAAGTAACGACTGTAACCGATATTCCTCAATTATACTTTCACACTCAACAATACGAAAATTTATACAACAAGTCAATTGTTCATGAGGAACACACACATAATCAACAACTGACTCCCCTTTACATGACCTAAATGTGAACTGATTTGAGGCTGTACCGTATCGACCGTTAAGCATAACTGTACGACTGTCATTCAAAAATTCAAGGAAGGTTTGGCCATGTTGATTTGTCGTAATTCCATGAGATGGGTTTAGAAAAACATCTTGAAGACCATATATTACCTTTAACGGTTTATTGCGGATGACTTGATCATATACGAAGTGACAAACAATCATACATCAACAAACATACAATACATGCAAGACAAAGATGACAAACATATACATATACATACGGAACACATGCAATACCACTGACACACATGCAACTAATTTATCACATCAAACAAGCATATCAAGGCACATGCACTGAGATAAAATCAAATAAGGAAACAGATTCAAGTCAAGTGTTTGTTTCCTACTTGCCCTAAATATAGAGCGTTCAATAAAACTACTTCATAGGATTTAATTTAACTGTTCTCATTTTGTTAAACAATTAAGATTACTTCTTGAAAACCATTTACTACATGTTGTCAGAACATAGCTTAATATTTAAAAGCAGTCAAGTTTTAGTTTAGATTTATACCTTTTTTGAACCGCTGTAAATTTTCTTGAATCACTGTAAAATTCTCAAACGATGGAGACATATATTCTACAGCAATAAACATGCTACTGAAATAACTGTTATTTCCTACTATTCTAATTCTTAAGAGGGTGGGTGGGTGGGTAAATTTTATAACATTTATCGCTGCCACTTCGTAAGGCAGATCAAGACAAAGTAATTTTATTATAGCAATTTAGCGAGCGCGCCAAAATTGTAACTCACATTGTTAGCCAATGAAAATAGATAACACATATAATGACGTCATGCAACCATGCCTATTATTAGAAAGCATAACCGATGTAATAGACTTATTTATAGATCACAAATATTGACGTCACGCCAACATGCATATTCATGAGAAGGCGCCACCAATGTAATAGTCTTTTTCATAGAGTTATCTCACTTAGATTAATATGAACCCTAGTCACGGAATTACTCGATTTGTAGACAAATAGAATCAATTCCATGAGATGGGTTTAGAAAAACATCTTGAAGACCATATATTACCTTTAACGGTTTATTGCGGATGACTTGATCATATACGAAGTGACAAACAATCATACATCAACAAACATACAATACATGCAAGACAAAGATGACAAACATATACATATACATACGGAACACATGCAATACCACTGACACACATGCAACTAATTTATCACATCAAACAAGCATATGAAGGCACATGCACTGAGATAAAATCAAATAAGGAAACAGATTCAAGTCAAGTGTTTGTTTCCTACTTGCCCTAAATATAGAGCGTTCAATAAAACTACTTCATAGGATTTAATTTAACTGTTCTCATTTTGTTAAACAATTAAGATTACTTCTTGAAAACCATTTACTACATGTTGTCAGAACATAGCTTAATATTTAAAAGCAGTCAAGTTTTAGTTTAGATTTATACCTTTTTTGAACCGCCAAGCCATAGGCCACCAAAAAAGGAAAGAACGGGAGGAAAAAACTGAAACATTAAACATGAAGTTGGGAGCAAATTCGGGCCCCTCTCTCTTCAAATGACCTATGATCGCAATGCCATCAAATGATCACATGCCTCAGCAATTACCTACCAATCTGATAACTAAACATAAACGAACCATAAAAGTAATGCCACAAACAGACCAATAGTCGCAATGCCACTATTAAAGTTATCATGCCACCACTTTCCTAGTCGATACTTTTAAAGTACTATGTATATAAATTGATTTATATCACCATCCATATACTGAAAACTATAATTATAAAATAGTATCCGAATTATAACAGAAATGACACAAACAGACCCACAGTCGCGCTGCCACTGCTCAAGTCACTGTCAAGCCTTCTATATTCCGTATATTACATTATATTGATGTTGCTAACTTTAGGAAATTAAGTTAATCTATTCACCACTTGAATCATAAGAGATCTCATCCTCCTTGTCCCTTCATAATTCAAATGCAACTTATCCCCTGCATACAAATCTAGAATTGGAGCTCCTTTGGCAATAAATACTCTATATGTTTTCAAAAATTCTATACGATATTCTTGGCACAAGTCATTTAACAGATCATTCACAGATATTACTTTTGTACCCAGCTCTAATATGTCTGTAGGCCTAGGTATTATTGATGACATGATGATTTTTGCCCTAGAAACCTTCTTTGAACATTTTATTAGAGATTCAAAGGCTTTTCTAATATCTTCTTCTGAAGATTCTTCTATGTTATTGGTTCCAACGTGATATATTATGTGAGAGTAGGATGATAATTTGTTACCATACAACTTCCCTGACTTCACCAGGAATGCCATCTTTGAGATATTGATTCCTCTAAATGCTAGGACGTCTAGTGATTTCATGTCAGATACATACTTGCCTATTGAGTCTGTTACCAAAAGAGCTCTAATATCATTGAATCTGTCAGCTGAAATTATAAATATACTGTATTATAATCAAATAACTGCACACATGTGGTTACGCATCTGTTTGGCTATTAAAAATTTATCCTCTATTGTGTAATGTAAATACCGCTTATATGCATCGCTCTTCCAATCACCCAACAACTGAATCAACTCTCCTGGAACTTGTGATTGAAATGCCCAAGTGGCCCCACCCCTTCTGAACGCGTGGGTTGAATAAAGGGAAGGTTCCCTACCAGTCCTTGAAATCATTTTCCTAAGGAATGATTGAAACTGTTGATAGGTGATTGGTTGACCAGAGGGATGCATAAATGCCGGATTGGTGAGTTTCCCTGGAACTAGTTTTAACATGTTCTTATATGCAGATACTGGACAAATTCTAGACTCTGGGATAGATAGCACTGGCATTCTTAAAATTCTTTGACCAAATTGAATTGTTTTGGTCCACTTTATAATAACCAGAAGAACGCTATCTGATTGCAATATGTCTCCTCGTGTCAGCTGATGCGTTGAATTGAATTTCTTAGCTGATTCCGGCGCTAAATTAGATTTGCGAAGCATTAGAAAAAATGCCAGGAGAAACATTGCCCAGAAAGTAGCTTCAATTGGATTTCCATAGTCCAGATATTGAGAAATATCTACTAATATCTCAGGTGTAATTGGCTCAGATTGCTTTATACAATGTGGTTTTAATCTGGCAATTCCTTTTAGCGTAAGTTTAATTTCTGGGGCTTCAAAAGCTTCACAAGAGAGACCCAATCTAATATGTAGCAATTTAACACCACTCAAATAATTACGGATAGAATCTGTTGAGTCAAATGATCTACTAAGAAATTGCGTATAGCACTGCAGTATTTCCTTTGTAGCGGGTAAATACGCAGAAATTGAAAAATATTCACAGAATGACACAAACGCCTTCCATTGAATGTAATGATTTTTATTTGTGCCTTCGGCAAAGGCATGTCTCACTGATCGCTGTGCATCCCTCCTCAACTGTTTAATCTCTAGCCCTAAAAAGAAAATCACCAATCATGCAAAAATTTGAATAACTCATCAGATGGTTGAATCTCAACCATACTTTTACCTTTTGTGTACTCCACAAAGGCCCTCTGATTTTTTTAACTTTCGTCCCACCTTGAGAGAATATCAGCCCCTCTGTTATCAACCCCCATGACATGAACTGTACGAATTTCAAATTGATGCACTGCAGCTAAATAGCAAATTTCCCTCAAGCAGGCCTGCAAATATTGATTTTTGGAAGACCCCTTGTTAATAACTGCCACGGTTGTGGCATTATCACATTTACAAATAATTCTCTTACCAGTTAACGTATGTGCCCAGATTCTCAAACATACCACAACTGTCAGCATTTCTAACTCATTGATATGCAATGATTTCTCCATGATGTCTGTCGGAAATTCTTTATGAAAATATTGATCACCACAGATACCCCCACATGCAACCAATGTGGCATCTGACTCGACAAATCCATCTGGATGTGACCAATATTCCCACGGCATCATGGAAACACCATTGAATGTCACCAGAAATCTGTCCCACCATTCCAAATCTTTTTTAACATAATCTGGAATACACAAACTACCATGTTTGCCACCTTTACAACTATTGAAAGTTCTCAACCAAGTCAAAATTCGGGACACAAAAATGCGACCAGGTCGCACACAACTTGCTACAAAATGTAGTTTTCCCAAAAGTGACTGGACATCTCTCAAGGTGGCACTTTTCTTGTTCAACCATGATTTAACCAGTTCTCGTATTTCAATCAGTCTATCCTCTGTTATTTCTAGTGAGAGATTGATGGTGTCAAACAAAATTCCTAGGAACACCATCCTATTACACGGGCTGCATGCTTTGGATTTGGCTTCTGCCAAACCCCAAATATCTAACATGTTGGTTAAACAATTAAATGCTGATACCGCATTTTCTTCAACATCTGCCCCTGCTATATCATCTAAATAATTAATTACCCAACAATCCGCTTGCCGAAGCGTATACGCTAAAGCATTTGTGACACGTTGACAGATATAGGCCGCTGATCTTAAACCCATACTAAGAACTCTATCACAATAAATTTCTCCGTCGATCATATATGACACTAAATTCATGTCCCCTGGGTCAATAAACAGCTGCCTATATGCTCTATGAAGATCTGATTTGAAAAGCATGCACCCTTGTTTCTTCTCCTTTATGAGTTCAACCAAACTATCTACATTTGGGTATGACAATGTTATGTTTTCCCCAAGGTATTCGTTTTTTGATATCATGTCATTTATAGAATTACCCCGAGGAAAACTCAAATCGGTGATAATTCGCCTATCGGTCGAATTACTCTTTGGCACTGTATTTAACGGGCTTAATTTAAAATTCCCATTGAAGGCATCCCCTGGCAAAGGACCCAAGACAGCCTGATGCGTCAGTTCCCTACTGATGTACTTTTTCATCATTTCAGGAAAATCCCTCGCACCTTTGTGATTTTTTATAGTCCTATTACTGTCTGGCTGTCCAAAATCCCTTGCCCCAGAAAAATTCAATGGGAATCCAAATTCCAAAAATTCAACTAACATCTTATCGTCATAATCAACTAACAACATCTTGATGTTATCTATATTTAGCTGTGATTCCACGGGAATTCTACAACCTTCATAATTAAATTTACCTGAAGCCTCAATTTGTGCATGAATTTTCAACCATTTCTGAATATTGTCACCTGAATATTCAACATTACTGGAAACCTTGTTACATTCTATGACTGAATTTTGCTCTACAGGTATTACAATGTCATCACAAACATTAATTGAATGTTTCTCTAATTCCTGTTCCAATACTAATTCCTTTGAACATTCTTTAAATAAATTATCTGACTCATTGTGAATTATATGCATTTCAGAATTTATTGCGTCACATTCCAGCAAACTTTGCAGTAAAGGCTCATTATTCTCGTCATGAATCAGATCTAGCTTCATCATGTCTGAATAATCAGTTTCAGCTGCAACATATGATTTGTTCAAATCTCCTTGTAATACAGGAACATGTGACTTTTTCATATATTCTGGAAAGAAAACTTCCGCTAGCGGATCTAACTCACATTTCTTTGGTACATGTATAGCTACATGTAAGTGCTGTGAGAATTCTCCATTTAGTCATGAACCAGTATTCAGTTTATTCGGACATGTCGCAGATGATTCCGAATGAAACGCCTTTTCTTGTTTAACCTGCCAGCATGTTGCACAAAAGTGCTCTATTGATCTAACTTGCCCTCTTATCGTAGCCGTGTGCGGTGTTTGTAAATTACACCGGTTTCTATTAAAAAGTGAACAGAACCAAGGAACTGCATCAGAAGGAGCTCCACGCATAGGAGCTACTGCCGGCTTTCCCACTTTTTGTCTGTAAGAACCAGTGGTACTAGAAGTACCCCTGACATGCTTTGCAAGAATTGGCGTTTCGATTACGGAGAAATCATCTGCCCATGTGTTCATTCCTAATTCAATTCGACGTAACCAGTCACTATAAAAATTTAAAAGCGCTTTCCACTCATAAACAGTATAGTAATAAACAATTTGTTTGAGCAGTCTCATGCGACCATTCTGCTCTTTCGAAGAAATATCTGGCCTCATGCATGATTCCAACTCGCCAGCTACAAATTGCTGGAAAGTCAGATCACCGAAGGCTATGTTGGAACCAACATATTCAAATTGTAGTGATGTATGTGGAAATATTTGAGGAAATTTCACTTTATCACTGGATTTGGCTTTAATGCCAGACTTTCTGAGTTTCTTCTTTCGTAACTTAGGGCGATACGACTGATCGGAATCTTCATCATCATCATACTCATCCGATTCAGAATCACTTGAATTGTCAATGTCATGAGTAGGCCTACTAAGGCCTAATTTTCTCATTTTGGCTTGCACAACTTTGCTCAAATTGTCAAGTTGCCTTAAATCATTTAAATCTTTCTCAGTTTTCTGGCCCAATTTTAAATTGTCAAATTTGTCGTTCACAATCTCCGACTGAGCTTGCGTCTTTGGCTTATCGGGGTTAACTTTACCACTCCTACCTTTTAAACGAGACGTCTCTGTCCGTACTGCTTCCAGCTGATCCTTCATGTCTCGCAAACGCCTCGCTCTCCTTTCTTTCTCCAAATCGTCCATCGCTTTCCTCAAGAGCTCCTCTGTTTTTCTCATTTCCGTGTCGTCATCATCAATTTCGGGATTTCCCACCGTAGCCTCCGAGAAAAGCGGTTTCCTGTCATCGGTGTTGTCTTCTAACAATTCAGGCATACCGTTGGACTGTGTGCTGTCAATGCTCGTATTTTTATTACTAGCAGCTTCTAACAACTTCCCATCATTTAACAGTTTGTAATTTATTCTTTCCAACCGCCTAAGATTACGAGCCTCTTCTTCTGTCGCCATGGTTACCACAAATCAAATCAAATCGAATACTGATTTAACTTCTAACAAGAAGCACTTCAAATCAAATCAAATCAAAAAATTTTGTTATAAATTTTATAACATTTATCGCTGCCACTTCGTAAGGCAGATCAAGACAAAGTAATTTTATTATAGCAATTTAGCGAGCGCGCCAAAATTGTAACTCACATTGTTAGCCAATGAAAATAGATAACACATATAATGACGTCATGCAACCATGCCTATTATTAGAAAGCATAACCGATGTAATAGACTTATTTATAGATCACAAATATTGACGTCACGCCAACATGCATATTCATGAGAAGGCGCCACCAATGTAATAGTCTTTTTCATAGAGTTATCTCGCTTAGATTAATATGAACCCTAGTCACGGAATTACTCGATTTGTAGACAAATAGAATCATTGTCAATATGAAGGCGTGGTCTAACATTGTCAACAACATGATTACAATCTACTCCCGCCCCAGCACGTGCGTTAAAGTCACCACAAACAAAGACGCTATCCACGTCGACAAGTGAGTACATTTGCGTTAATAGATGAGAAAAGAAACTAGAAGCGTCTCTTCCCCATACGGATGATTCAGGTGGAAGATAACAGCTATAAATTACAAATGCATGGTCAGTAATGCGATGATTAAATCGTATACCAATCACGTACACCCTCAAACGACGAGTCGATTACCGTTAAGCTGTAATCAGACAGCACGTGATGCTTAACGAGGATACCCACGCCCCCGGAACCTTTTGGTGCATTCTTATGCATGTGCGATCTGTTCTTACCGAACCATGAATATCCATGGTCCTCGATATTAATACTTCCATTTGGTTTCAAGTGGGTTTCATTCAAACAAAATATGTCACAATTTGAATTCAAAACAATTTGAGTTCTTAAAGCATGATTTTTGGCTGTCCATCCACAAACATTTAAATGTCCAGTAGTGAGATGATCTGTTGACCGGGTATTGTCCTATTGGTCAGGTCCACGCTGGTTGTCACGTTTGATGATTCTGCCATTAGCGGTTATCCGATAATTGTTCCCACCAGGAAGTTCCTTCAAGATTGTGCGTGCATTCAGCTCCAGAATCCTTTCAGTATGCGTCTTACTGGATCTTATGTACACATTTTTGAAATCTTCTGAATCTTTCAAAACATTTTTGTTCTTCAATACTAATTTCTTCTGGTCGATTGAACCAAAGCTAGCTTTTACAACCCCAGACTTTCCTGACTGCCTGCTCACCAGTCGTTCAGCTGCTGTTAATGTGACTTTTCCATCACAAGCACTGCCCAGGGCATCTACAAGCTGTTTAACTTTCTGCAAAATGTCAACATCACTTGTTGCGTTATCATCGTATGGGAGATTGGAGATTATAACTGTCAGATCCGTTAAATTCAAAGGATTATCCACTCCACCTGTCGCGCCGACTGCCGCAGAACCGTTAGCTGATTGCTGATTACCCTTGACCTCAAGAGCCGTTAGGCGATCCGTGATTGTGTTCATGCTCGCTGATAACTTCTCGCTTTCTGCCTGTTGTTTACCAATAGCGAGATCAAAGTCCTGGGTCATAGCTTTCAATTTGTTATCAAAGTTCTCAAGTAGGTCCTTACGCAAATTATCAATTTTACTTTCGAACATTTTCCGGATAGAATTTTGGCCTTTTTGAAGTTCAGCAATTGATTTACAAACTTCTTGTAATTGACTCACCACCGATATTTCTGCATTGTCCGCCATTTTTTGTGTCACTTTCTGTTTACTTTCTGGCTTCGGTGTCTCTCCATCCGAACTCCGGGGTCGCCTCCCTCTTTCAATAGAATTAACCTTTGTGCCGTTTCGGTGCATATTGGAGGTTATAGAACTCCCGGAATCACATTATTTAGAACAGGATTAAATAGCTAAATATTCCTTTTTCCGGAGAGAAAAGACAAAACAATTCCGCCATGTCGGACATGCGCATATATCAGTGAATTATTTGCATGTCTTTCAACTCAGATGATCTCTCACAAGACCGAACGTATCCAAGTATGGTATAGTGCTGTGACTGCTTGTCATGTATATTTATATAAACGAGTAGGATCTGTCCGGATTTTTCTTTCAGACCCCTGGACCGAGTTCAACCAAATTTGGTGTGGTGACTCGGGGTACCCTGGCGGATGTTATAATGGTGTTAGTTTTTCAAAAAAATTAATGAAAAAAAAATTAAATAAAATTGGTTTTGTTAAATTGAGCAAGGAATTCAATCTTTAAAAATAATATATTAAAACAATATATATATATCAAAATGTTTCAATGACCAAATGTGCTTGAAGCGCATAAAGGGGCCACCGCTAAATGAGGCTCTGTCTAAGATCAAATTGTTTGCGAAGTCCCACAAAGGGGGCCACAGGTATCTCCGATGCTGAATATAGGCTACCAAAGGGAGCCTGTTTTTTTGGGAGCCTGTTTCAGCTAGTTTAGTATAATAGAAGTTTTGCTCCAGATACACGAATTATAATAGGGTAACAGGATATGTTAGTTTAACGCTCGGAAAGAATGACACCATGTGTTATTTATAGATTCTCCCATTCAGTTATGAAAGTATACATTAGAATGATCCAATATGTATCTGCATGGAGGGGTGTTAAGGAAATGTAAATAGACGAAAGGCAGACAAACAGATAATAACAGTACAGAAATATTCATATTCATTGGTATAGGAATTGTTCAGATAATAAGTTCAACAAATAGCTTGTATGGCCGGTTAATTATTGAACTTATCATCTGAATATTTGCCATTTTGCTATGTTTTGCTCTATTTAGTAATCAGAGGGTTAAATTTGTACAACATGGCTTCCGTGAACTTAGGAATTGGGCCACCGCATGAATTTCGACTGAGACATCAAAAATGTTTAAAATATCAAGACCAAATTACGCTCGAATCTAGACTAATTAAATATCATACACATTTTGCAGGTGTAGTTGGAGGGTGGAAGGAACATTTCACGGTGGCGATGAGCGAAGAATTTGATGACGTATTGAGGAAGAGGATGGCTAATTCAAAGTTCAAGTTCAGGTTTCAGTTGTGATCTGTGCGCGCGTGTGCAGCACTTGTATTATTTGCGATTGTTCAGCGGGGACTAACGAACACTTGATATATATGCATGTATAAGAATGTATATCGTTCATCTACATGGACGTCACCGTTTCTTCACGAAAGTCATTTCGAAAAAACGTACACTTTCAATTGACAGTGAGAAACAAGAAAATGTTAATGAATGACATAGTAATTGGTATACAATAAACATAAATGGTAAATTGTTCTATGTTCCTATATGAATAGAATAAAATATAATAAATTTTATTTGATAATCAAGACGCCCTGGCGAGCAGAATAATTACAGTATAATAAACATAATAAATTGTATGATTGATTTTGTTATGATTTATGCTGATTTATGTGAAATAAACAGTCCCCCATTCCATATGTAAGCTATTCTGGATTGTATAGACGATATTTAAAAGGTTGGGTAATGCAGTTTAGATATATTGCTGTGACTGAGTCTAGTCGTTTTATTAATTGCTTTCATTAGGGCTATAGTCTATACATGTACATACGCTTACTTTAAGTGATATATCATATATAAGATAGATAGAGAGAGAGAGATAGAAGAGGGAGAGAATGAGTGAGGGAGAGAATGAGAGAGAGAAAGAGAGAGAGAGAGAGAGAGAGAGAGAGAGAGAGGGGGGAGTTAATTTATAACTGTTAAATGCAATCGTGAGTTTGCGGAACCTTTCTAGATTCGATTATAATCGACGATGCATCATGTACTACTTTTGTATATAGTTCGACTGCATATATAATTTCATGGAAATTATAGTGAAATTATAGTGATCGGTAGTCAGTTTGGACATTATTTACCACAAGAAAGCTCACCTCGAGCTCACCTTCTCGGTAACTTAAAAAAGAACATCACTATTAAATTGATGTCGTTTTTCTTGTTCTCTTCTCTAAGCTAGACGACCCCACACGACGAAACAAGGATTGCCGTCTGCTAATTTGATCGAGGCGGTTCGTTTGAAATTGTACGCCCCCCCCCCCAGCCTGAGGATATATTTCAATTCGGGGAGTAAGAATCTCGACCCGCGAACACGACTTGCATGTATCCCGTTCTATATTTAGTATGTGGTTTTGGTAACATGTCGTTCGCGAACATCGAAGAACGCGGATTCGAATACACCCTACTATTACAGGCCGGGAACTTTCGCCATAATTTGCTCCATACTGGCGGAAAGATGTCTCACATAGAAGTGAGTATTCATTGTTTTCTTCACTTATAATATAAATAACTCAATCAAAATAGATAGCGAATGGGTTATAGTATATGTATTAATTTTGCTAGCTCACTATGAACTCGGCTCGTCGACATGTAAGTGTGACTGATGAGAAAATATAAGTTTTCAAGTGAATTCGGTCACCAATGTTCAAGGTTGTAAAAGTTAAAGCCAGAATCTCTTTAAAAACAAATTTGTTCGCTGGCCGGTTTTTTTTGTTTTGCAGTAGGCCCTATCCGAGATGAGTTGTTGGGATAAGTCATTAGTCTGATAGTTTTCTGATATCTTTGAAAAATGTAGAAAAACAGTAAGTTGACATTACCAGGCGTGATATCTTGTCGCCATTTTCGAACATTTTTAGCGTACGTTCCAGGACCTGTGGTAGGACTATTTCGAATTCGATCAATTTATCCCAACAGTGGGTTGTCAGCGATATTTGATTTTGTCAATGCAGTTTTGTACGGCTTATTTATGTTACATCTCAAATCCCTAAGTTGGTAGGTAGCCAGTCCATGTCACTTTCATTGGCAAATTAGCATGACATGAACACCAATTTGCCTGCATGGTTATAACTATGGTTAGAACTAAATATGAGGGTCCTGATGGTTTGAGAGGGTGAAAGCATTACATTGACTGTGCCGCCATTAATTGTAAAAAGGGGAATTCCATGGTACAAGAACTACCGAAAACGATAACCTCTGTTTCGAATATACCAGTGGACGGTCGACATATACATGTAAACGTGATACAAGTCACGTTGTGAAATTTAGAAGTGACCAAAGGAGAATCAGTATACATATTTACACAAGAGTGCGCGATGGGGTTTGGGTGTTAATCCATGTGTGGACCCTGGGCTCAATTCATAATAATGCAGAATGAATTGTAACCGACAAAAGTATTCAATTAAAAATGTAAGATTCACTTACATTATATAAATGTGATGGCATTGTTCAGACCAGCGCAGCGAGGGGACTAAACTCTGGCTTGTAGATTGAGCGCACTTAGCAGCATTTCGCTGTTTCGTGCGATCACAGTTTACAGTTATATATATACGATTTGAGACAAAAAACCAAATTTGAGCACATAGAACCATATTAATTTAGTTCTTTATATTTATAAATATTTATGTAAAAAATTGGAAATATTGAGCACATACTCGGTTTCGAAACAGGAAGTTTCTAGATTTTTGGAATGTACGCGTTTTAAACGTTTCATTAGTTCTAAATACTACTACACATGTTTGAGGTAAAGTTTGTTATAATGATCATTCATACGTGAGTTTTGACAAATATGACCCTTGTCACATATTGTCACCACACCCAATAGACATTATTATGACCATCCATACCTTTACTGACACTATTTCTGATCGGACAAAAGCCGTCACATGATAATCCGGGAATGGTCATACTGGACTCCGAAAGTGTGAAGAATATACTTACTACCTGACATCACATGAGTCCCGAAAGTCACATTCGACTCGAATCGAGTCCAATATGTTTGTCTGTTCAGAAGATTCAATAAGAGCTTTTGCCAACTGTGTTTTTGTTGGTTTTATCATAAAGTTGTCTCTAATTAAACAACAGCGGTCAGTAGTAGTATAGATGGCTCGTTACTTTCACATCTAAAAATAGATTTTATGGGGGTAAAATTGTTTGTACTAAAATATTCCCAAATTTTTTTTTCAAAACCCAAAACTTCCAAAATTTCAAAAACTTCCAAAATTTCAAAAACTTTCAAATATTTCAAAAATTTCAAAAACTTCAAAAATTTCCAAAACTTACAAAATTTCCAAAACTCCAAAAACTTCCAAAATTTCCAAAATTTCCAAAACTTCAAAAACTTCCAAAATTTCAAAAACTTCCAAAATTTCTAAAATTTCAAAAATTTCAAAAACTTACAAAATTTCAAAAACTCCAAAAATTTCAAAAACTTCCAAAATTTCAAAAACTTCCAAAATTTCAAAAACTTCCAAAATTTCAATATAATGAAGATGACGAGCAACCAATTTTCGACTGGCCTGAGGCATTACGTTATGGAATGAATAACGACAGCGGATCAGAATGCATACATATAGTACGTCACTTGGACATTTTATCAGTTTATCACATGATCACTAAATGTGGCAATCGGGTATCCACCGATGCCTGCAATGTATTATTTATAATAATTGGACTCATTGATCTCACGTAAATAATACTCTTAGTTGTTCCAATAAAATAGTTATCAAATTCGATCACCAATAGATTTGACTGTGGAATATAATGACCTTTAACTTATTTATCGATCTAAAGGGACACTCATTATGAATGAATGTTAACAATACAAGCGCACGGATGAAGAGCGTTAAACATATAAAAAATTACTACACGAATGAATTGAACCTTGAAATTTATATTTCACATCTTACCAACAACAGCTACAGACATAATCATAGTGTTATACTGTCTTGCATGTACACACGCTATGACATCACTAAAGGCGGACAATCCACTCATAGTTATCGATGTCAATAATGTGTTTCGTTGAGATCTTGATTGAGTTGATGACAATATTCTGACAAAATTTCTTTTCGATCTATAAAATGCTGCTTTTTATTATCGACATGATCACTTGCTCATTTGCTCATTTGTATTGCTCATTTGCTCATTTGTATTGCTCATTTTGCTCATTTTCTTGCTCATTTTGCTAATTTTCTTGCTCATTTGCTCATTTTTTTGCTCATTGTTTTGCTCATTTGCTCATTTTTATTGCTCATTTGCTCATTTTTTTGCTCATTTGCTTATTTTTATTGCTCATTTGCTCATTTTTATTGCTCATTTGCTCATTTTCTTGCTCATTTGCTCATTTTCTTGCTCATTTGCTCATTTTTTTGCTCATTTGCTCATTTTTATTGCTCATTTTATTGCTCATTTGCTCATTGTTTAGCTCATTTGCTCATTTATTTGCTCATTTGCTCATTTTTTTGCTCATTTGCTCATTTATTTGCTCATTTGCTCATTTTTATTGCTCATTTGCTCATTTTTTGGCTCATTTGCTCATTTTCTTGCTCATTTGCTCATTTTTATTGCTCATTTGCTCATTTTCTTGCTCATTTGCTCATTTTCTTGCTCATTTGCTCATTTTCTTGCTCATTTGCTCATTTTTTGCTCATTTGCTCATTTTTATTGCTCATTTGCTCATTTTATTGCTCATTTGCTCATTTTCTTGCTCATTTGCTCATTTTTATTGCTCATTTGCTCATTGATTGGTGCATACTCAAGAGTCATAGACCTAACATCCAATGTACTTTAATGGTGTCATCGCATGGGTACATAGAAGACTGTATAACACTATGCCTATGTCTGTATCTGTTGTCACACCGTGAGTGGATTGTCCGCCTTTAATGATGTCATAGCGTGTGTACATGCAAGACAGTATAACACTATGATTATGTCTGTAGCTGTTGTTGGTAAGATGTGAAATATAAATTTCAAGGTTCAATTCATTCGTGTAGTAATTTTTTATATGTTCAACGCTCTTCATCCGTGCGCTTGTATTGTTAACATTCATTCATAATGAGTGTCCCTTTAGATCGATAAATAAGTTAAAGGTCATTATATTCCACAGTCAAATCTATTGGTGATCGAATTTGATAACTATTTTATTGGAACAACTAAGAGTATTATTTACGTGAATCAATGAGTCCAATTATTATAAATAATACATTGCAGGCATCGGTGGATACCCGATTGCCACATTTAGTGATCACGTGATAAACTGATAAAATGTCCAAGTGACGTACTATATGTATGCATTCTGATCCGCTGTCGTTATTCATTCCATAAGGTAATGCCTCAGGCCAGTCGAAAATTGGTTGCTCGTCATCTTCATTATATTGAAATTTTGAAAGTTTTTGAAATTTTGGAAGTTTTGGAAATTTTTGAAATTTTGGAAGTTTTGGAAATTTTTGGAGTTTTTGAAATTTTGTAAGTTTTTGAAATTTTTGAAATTTTTGAAATTTTGGAAGTTTTTGAAATTTTGGAAGTTTTGGAAGTTTTTGAAATTTTTGAAATTTTGGAAGTTTTGGAAATTTTTGGAGTTTTTGAAATTTTGTAAGTTTTGGAAATTTTGGAAGTTTTTGAAATTTTGGAAGTTTTTGAAATTTTTGAAATTTTGGAAGTTTTTGAAATTTTTGAAATATTTGAAAGTTTTTGAAATTTTGGAAGTTTTAGAAATTTTGGAAGTTTTGGGTTTTGAAAATTTTTTTTGGGAATATTTTAGTACAAACAATTTTACCCCCATAAAATCTATTTTTAGATGTGAAAGTAACGAGCCATCTATACTACTGTCAGTTCATATTTGAATTTGTATATAGTTTTAACTTGTGTGATTGCAATCAAGCCTGAGATGAGAATCGGCCAATTAATTTATACTTTTTATTATCTATTTACTCCTGGTTTGAGATTTTGTCTAGGGATTTGATGTGTTCGCTTTTTTTGTGGATGCATGCTCTTGCAACAATCAATCGGTCGAGCTGCTCTTGGATTTGGTTGCTCACTCTTTATTTAAAAACTGCACACCATCGCCATCTCCAACTGTGAGATCAGACGATATGGAACGTAACCTGGTTTCGTTCACATCGAACGGCCCATGACCAGTGAGTCACTGCTGGAGCTTCGACAAATCTTCGCGATCCTGCTTACTTCTTTGGTTACCAACATGTTGCTCGCTATAGCGCCCGTCAAGTTTATAATGGCTTCGTATATTTATGCACATCTGTGCATGTTATACACCCACTGCTGCGGACGGAATATGTCAGGCACACCTCATTGTCAGACCGCACTAATCATCCGTACTAGGACATGTTCAATAATCAAATCAGTCGACAAATCTGCCCAAAACCTGCTGCTTCTACGAAGAGTGTGGAAATCCTACCATGTAAATGACACGGCGATAGAGGCGGAAGCTTTTCGCCTATAGGGGATTCAACATCTTTCCAGTCGGGGGGGGGGGGGGGACATATGTAAGTATACCAATCCCCTGTCCTCTCAGCCCGTATCATAGTAAAATCGTTTAGTGTCTACATATATAGTCGAAATACCGCAACCATAATCTCGCTGTTAATTCCATCTATGTAAGCAATGTTTTGCACAGTTAGGATACAGGTGCACCCAGATGACACCACTGCCCACCAGTGTACACACGTAGCATCACAACATTCAAGCAATTAAGCTGTTTTATTTCTTCTACATATGAACCCACATGGTCAGTGGTACAACGTTGGGTGTAATTAATACATGCCACTGGGACAATGGTGCTGCCATGAATGTACATTGTGTGATAAATAGAAGATATACAACGAGTCCTCAGTTTATTGCGGCATTTACCGGACGAGTTTTGTAAATTCCGCTAGAAACTAGGGACGAGTTGTAGTTCCATTTATTATATTATTCAAAACATCTATAAAACATACTTAAATCAACAAATGAGACGTTAAACTAAACATCGGCTTCTATAAGGCTTGCGGTGGCGTTTCACGTAACTATGCGCTGTTTGCCACGTAAAGAAATAGTCCCAGATAAATCAAGATTCTTTGACGTATTTAATGACGTATATTGAATGAAATAACTTTTCAAAATCTCCATTCATTAGAATTTGTTAGAAAACTATTGAAGCCAAAGTATTTTGAGACGTAGCGTACGGAATGTAAACAGACGACAAACCAGAAGTCAAAGTCACCTGGCACTATTTCCTGTTATGCATGCATATCACAATTTATAGAATGGGTTTATTGAATGGAACAAGGGTAGTATCATGTAATAAATCCTAGTATTGAAAGGTAAGCTTAATTATCGTCCATTTGTTTGTTATAATAGCCTACTCTGTGTATCTAGCTGCAATAGGTTTCTCACAAAGCATTCGACATGTAGGGGGTACCGCTTGTAACGGCTTATTTCTGAAACATTACTATAACATAATGTGTCATATACGTCGACCATAAAAGCAAAATAATTCAAAAGAGGATTTAAAGTGGCTGCAGCATTTGAAATAGGACTACGGTACTTCATTTAAATTTGGAGGTATAAGTCTACATTGATGTAAATATTACAGCATTAAACTAGACAGGCATGCATCACCAGTGATGCACTATTTAGCGTGAGCTCAAGTTTCAATCGCACCTGCTGTTGGAGTCTTTTTCCTTCTAACGAACAAATTCAAGTTTGGGAAAGAAAATTGTAGCCAACATGTACATTCAACGATACGGACGCTGTCATGTATCTGGGGGTTTTCACTCTTCCACCACTGTATAAGTAGTCTCATTTCCGCAATAAACAACAATTTACAGGTGAGCAATAACTAACGATCGCAAACGTACAACAATTCTATATATAACGAGGTTTGAGGATTTACGTAACTAATTACTGGACGCAAACAATCGGAATGTATTGCGCTGAATGAGCATGCCGGATAACTCAGCCGGGATGCATTGCACTGAATATAAACACTTAATAGAATAAGCAAATATCAGCAGAGTCAGATTTAGTCATATATATATATATATATATATATATATATATATATATATATATATATATATATATATATGGAGTCACTGTCGTATATCATTTGGTCACCGATAATAGTGTTGAATTTTGACGGCATGATCTTGGAATCATGCAAACTATTAACTTACACCATTTTCAGAGCGCATCTAACAACGGTGATTCACACTAGAACTGATGAAACGGTATGGGACTGTCGGATTACTACCGTCCGATACCGTCAAGCCGACGGTATTTTCTGAAAGTGCATGGTCAACTCTTAAAAATCGCAGGCAGATCTAGCGCCCTTCGCGAGACGCCAACGACCACAGTCCCATCCGTGACATATTTGTTGTAATATCGGCATATTGAATCCTCGCTGACATTCCCCAACACCTCCGCGTTGACATGTGTGATTACACTCTGACTCACTTCTGCTACATTATATCGGTTATTCCATGCGAATTGGCATGATATCCACCTAAACGCACATGTCTTAGACAATGCAAATTTGCGTCAATTTAGTCGGAATTATCGAGCATTTTATCAAATGCACTGATTACTTCGTTGACAGTAAATACCGGCCTGTCGGGTGAACAGGATACATCTACATATGTTGCACCATCTATAGATGTATAAAGTATACACATATTCGACGGCCTATACATATGCAAGAATGGTATACCCGCTCGGCAAACAACCAAATGCTAGCATTTACATGTCCACTGTCAAGATAGGGACCATTTTATTCGCAGTTATCACATTTTAATAACAAAAATATGCACACAAAAAACAACACTCGAACCCAATCGAATCCACCATAATCACATCGAATTATCGGTTCGATTACGCTATGTGAACAACCAACACGTGTGAGACGAATTACCTAAGAATTATCAAGTAACTTTACGAACATGTGAATTTATGAATGTTCACACAGCTGCCAAAATTGCCTAGCAAATTCGTTTGAAATAATTTTTAAATTGTTATAGGTATGTTTTATTGTTAGACATGATTTAACATATTACATGTAAAAACATATATACATATATACAAATGTGGATTAGGATGCCTACAATGGGAGACAGACACAAGCCATTGGAACGGCAACTCTATATGCCACCAAGTCCTTTGATGTGGGCCAAACATGCAATGGCACTATATGGCTATTTTTTGCATAAAGGGCACCGTGAACAGTGCACACCCACATCGAGAAAGCAGGGGCTAGATAAATGTATCCCCAGTGTGAGACAATTAGGACGTGGTGAAAGTGGTGTCCATACCAAATACCCAATCGCACGCAGATTAAGTCTTCATGCTGTATTCTCTCATGGCTAGCTTCAAATATATAGACACATTTTTCAATACGGCTATATTCTCAACATAGAGAAGTTTGTAAAATTTACCCACATTTACCCACATATATACATGTATATAGCATACGTCTGAATAATAAGTTTTGGAAACATGTAGGCCGGATTTGTCATCTCAGGTTTAAACCTGATCTACGTAATCATCTATAGTTTAAACCGCCGTGAGTCAGCTAAATCCGTGGTTTAAACCTGAGACCGCAGGTCTAAGTGACGCATTCGTCATCTCTGGTATAAACCTGGTCCAGCCAGACCAGTGGTTTAGCAGTATTGTCTCTGTATCGGCGAGATAATTATTCGTACTTTCCTAATGCCTCGATTTATTGATTGCGAAAATCAATAATTACGACAGCGAGCATATTTTGGTTGGAAATTTATAAGCGAGAAGCACTCACGCCTATAAAGCATATGGGGATAAGTTTTTGTCAATTTCGATATTTTATTTGAGTTTTATCAGCTTAACCGGCAAATAAACCATCTAATTCGGCGGTCCAGCTAAACCAGCTTTACCGAGGCTGAACTATCTTCATCGCGGTTTAGAATTGTCAAACAATCAGTTAAAGGGTGGAGCTGTAAATAATCTCGAGCGAGGGCGTGTCTAAGTGGCGACTGCCGACGGCTGTTATCATTTCACTGTTGATTCATTCGCACGAGAGCTTTGCTCAGACAGGGACATGTTCCTCCAATATAATTTTTACAACTATCTTGTGGGGTTTTTTTTGCTTGTGGCAATCACAAATACTGGTTTTTACTCCGAATTCATTTGAAGGGATCAACGTTTTAATTTTGACACCAAAACGATGCTACTGCATGACCAGATATGCTATACACATAGTTTGCAATCAAAACTTATATTGCTATATGAGTCAAATTTGATAACATATGTTGATGTAGATCATGCCACAAAGCTCTACTCTGGCTACGCCCATAAATTCCCATAACATTCCACCAGTTCAAAAAATTTCTGCATGACGGGAAATTTATAACATTGAAAAACAAAGCAACGCATGTAATATATTTCTTTATTAAAAGCTGTCCCTCTGCATGGTTGCCCAATTCCAGCAGTTCAGATGCCGCTTCTGGTGTGCACTCATAAGCAAATTGCCTTTACTTGACTGACTGTCCAAGATTGACTCAATTATGGAGCCTTTATTCAGCGTCAGAGGGGCCTGCGGCCCCTTTGTGCGATAGGAGCCTGCGACACCTTTGCGCACATTTTTATCATTTGAACATTTTAATTTTTTTTTAAATTTGATTAAATTTAAAACAAATTTTTTTTAATTTAAATTATAAAAAAAATGTTCTTGTTATATTCAACTCCTTACTCATACACAATATTTTCATTTTTTTAAATTAAATTTTTCTAATTTTTAAATCAAAATTTTAAAAACCTAACACCGTTATGCCATCCGAGTCACCCCACCTAATTTGTTTGAAATCGGTCCAGGGGTATTTGAGAACAGATGCGAACAGAAAAACGGACATACAGACAGACAGCTCCTATACCCCTTCAATATATTCAGATATCCATGTCAGTACACCAAATTTTGTCTTTGCGGGTAAAGCATCTTGCAGAAAATCTATCACAAACAAAGTGATGAACAGCGATTGAAACTCGTGTTGAAAGACATGCCATTTGTCAGATTGATTTAAACCCAGAATGAGATAGGATTAATGGTCCATGAGCATTACTTGTTTCTCAATGAATAAACCCATTGTGCGTGCAGTAGTTTGACTGCGTGCTCATATCACAGAATCGAGTTGTCAATTAGCTGGCAACTGATTGACAAAAACGCCCCATTGGACCCGGTTTGGCTGGACCGCCAATGTAGGTTTAAACCAAGTTTAAACTCGGAAGTTTAAACCGGAGATTCCGTCCATAGACGAGGCTTTATTCGAACGAAAAAATGTCACGATGCACGATTGATTCTTCCCATGAACAGGGACGCTGGAGAAGGGGTATGCGGGGCACTTGCACTCCCTTGAACTGACCGAGGGGAGTCCAGTGGGGACCCGAAAAGTACCATCCTGACTGGTTTTCCCCTTGCCCTTTGGTGCTTCCGGCATCTTCTTTCGGGCTAACACGTGTCATATGAATAACGACTCAATGAATAACATGATCTCACTGCGCTTGTAACAAACTGTTGGACATGTGCATATTATACGTAGTTTGGTCGTTCATATCATATTGTACACTACAGAACATACAGCCCTATACGATGAATTGCAGGACAAATGTTCCAGCGTGTGAACGCACCCTTAGCAAACCCACCATGCATCAGCATGTCGGCTTTGTTTACTCAACACGTGGAGTGTTGTGCATGGAGCAGCTTTCTGTGTAAGACACGTTGTTATCGAGTTCCTCATTTGCTGTTTGGGATAAATATACACATTACTGGTTTGGTTTAATAATTTCATCTATCGAGTCGTTTCCGCCGTTACAGTATTATTGTGTCAACGCATCATATTTGCACACAATGGTTTTCCGCTTCTTTGTTCTGAACAGGTCAGAAAGTAGTGCCGCTATTTGTTCATATATAGTGCATTGATCTTGACCTTTGAACTTTAACAAATGTGTTTACTACGGAAAGCCGATGTGACCTACACATGTTTCTCAAAATCGCTCGCGTCGACAACTCCTGGTATCCATATATACTTCAGTTTTATAGAAATGATTTAGTTTAATTATATGGCTTCAATTATGTTTATGGATACGATAGCTGAACCTCTTGTGTCATTGTGAATATTTAACGGATTGTCTATTTTCAACGAAGTCAAGCAAGCATGATAATATATTTCTGTAACTATATAATGTGAATGCTGAATCCCATATAGTTGCATGCTTTGACTAATACTTCCGATATTTCATAAATATCATAGCGGTGATTGTCAAATTTAATCTAAAATGCTATATACTTACACTATACTGGTACAGATGATATTTATGGAACAAGTTTTGGTTATCACCATCAAATTGGTAATAATTACACCCACTTCATTCTCTATAGTAAATTGCCGTTGAGTTTATCAAAGCTAATGTAATTATATCGGATAAATACATTAGGTCGAGATTTTATCAATGCAACAAAAACGACCCAAAAGTACTTGCGCGCAATGATATTTGTAGTCCGTTGCATAGTAACTAAGGACGCAGCTTTCTTCGCACTCGCTTCGCAGTACACATTTTTTTCCACGAACGGTGTGAAAGCCAATAAAAGAGTAATAAATAAATATCCAAATAAAGACAATGCCCCAATTAAATAAACATTCCCAAGCTGTTTGCATAGTATAAATTTGGTCGTATTTGCGACGTTTCGTTTCGAAATGCATGGCTAAACTGACACAACTTTTTTGTTTTCGTTATATTTATTTACATTTCCACACTGCATAGGGCCGGGTCGATCATATGCATTGATTGTTGAAAAGTCACGGGAGCTTGGAACTTGATCAAATTAATCAAAAACTACCTTAATGAGGCTAATTAGCAATGTTTTGGTCATAATGCTGGGCCAAAATTTGCAAATTAAGGAAGTTATTGATCAAATTCCAAACTCCAATGGTATTGGCAAGACTGTCACAACTTGACACAAGTCCATGCATGGTACCGTACATTATAATTTTCTGTCATGTCAACAATTTATAAATTATATATATACTGTGATGAAATTTTTAATTATTGTTTACAAATATTACCAAACATTGGACCCAGTCCCCTAGATCATGCCATAAATCTCTCTACTCTGGCTGACGCCCATGTCTACGACGTCAGCCAGAGTAAAGTTTCATGGCATGATCTACCAGTCCCCGTGAGAAACCGCAGCAGATTTTATCCCATTCGTCCCATGCAGCATGTTTCTTTGCCGCGTTTCAGTGTAATGATATGTTGCAAAGTGTTACGAAGTGTAAGTTGTAACCGGTACGTGTTTAATACAAATAATGTAAAGCCCTAGAAAACCGCAGCATATTTTTTTTAACTCATCTCAATGCAGAGATATGTTACAAAGCGTTACGTAAATGATTTCTGAGACACCGCTCGTAGACAGTTGTTACAAATGATATAAAGTCCCTGTGAGAATACCGCAGTATATTTTTTCATATCATCCGAGTGTAGTGATAAATACATGTTATCGCTGCAGTGAATTGCTCTGGGGCGAAGCATCACGTCGAGTTGAAGAGGTCAGATCGCTGGATCAAACGAGCCGCCGCAGGCGTCGAGTTTGATCCAGCGATCTGACCTCTTCAACGAGACGTGATGCGAAGCCCAGATCAATTCACTGCAGCGATAACAGGTTTATTATATGACATGTTTTTATTTAAAAATCACAATTTCTCTCCATTAATTATTAAATGAAACCAATTGCACACGCTCGCTAGTATCAAAAATAAAGAAAGAACTGTCCTGCTTTTTCCGGTCATGCGCAGTATGCGAGATAGAGAAGGGTGGTATGACAACGGATCAAACTGTAGCTGATCCGATGGTCGGGAAATGATCACTTTACTATAGTGGTATTGGGGAATGAAAACCGATAGTCATATAATAAGTTATGTTACAACGTTTTACGAAGCATTACGTTGTGTGATTTCTGAGATCCACAGAGACTGCTCGTTGATGGGTGTATGCAAATGATGTAATTAAAGTCCCTATGAGAAAACTTATGGATATTTCTTCAACTCGTCTCAGTGTAGTTACGAAGGTTTGTGTGATTTATGAGATTCCACATATCGATGTACCGCTCGTAGACGGGTGTTCAAATTATTGTTCAATGCGAAACTCCCAAGTCCCCACGAAAATAACAGCAGAATTTTGCGACGATATTTGCCATAATTTGGCATATCCATTTAGCAAGGCATCTGTGGGAATGTTACCAAATCCTGTTTTTAATAACTGTAATTTCTATATTTTATAGAAAACACAAAGTGACAAACATGACGATGATCAACTACGGTGATGAGAATGAACTTTAAAATTATAGATTTGATCTTGATTAGTTAATAATATTTCAATGTATATAATTAAACCATTACAATTACCACCAAAAAAAAAACTTGAGCTTTACTGACTCAGCACAAATCTACAACGATACATTTATATCTTATTCTTAAGATGAATGTAAACTAGTTTCTGAACAATCACTTGAAATTTGACCCATGATGAAAAATAAGTTTTTGAAAAATAAATAATCTTACTAATATTCCATAAAAACCATGATGGTTTATTCTTCTGAAAACTTATTTTTCTCGGTTCAATCTAGATCACGCCATGAACCTCTACTAAGGCTAACGTGCGGGCGTTAGCCTTAGTAGAGGTTCATGGCGTGATTTAGGTTCAATCTGGAAACAAAATTGACTGAATGCCGACAGATTTCGGATAATTCCTGTAAGAAAATGTTCACTAAACTTACTAATTATCGCACGCTAATGAGTCCCAGTAAACATGGAAACTAAAATGTTTGTTCCTCTTCCAATATTCTGCTGATAATGTTATCATTTCGTCGAAAGTTTATCAATTTTACGATTCATTATCGGCCATGTTTTGCTCTGTCCTTTACATAGCTTCGGGGGGGGGGGGGAAACCAACTCGATCGATTGATCGATATTACACGGACGTGAAATGGGGCGAGTTGCCTTCGGCCCAAGTCGTCACAGTTTCTGTTCGGACAGTGGGTATGTTTCGGCCCGTTATTTGAGAACATATAGTTCCTTGCTTCAACCGTCTTTGAAGAGCGAAAATGTTTTTAAAATCAATATTTAACAATTAATTGTATAATCATAATGAATAATCTCGGTTTCCCAATGTAATTACACAGTCTAAAGGCATATGCCGAATCACAAACTCTTATAAATCGCTTCGCGATTTATAGGTTTGTGATTCGGCATATGCCTTAGACTGTGTAATTACATTGGGAAACCGAGATTATTCCTTTAATAAGTAGCACATTGTCTGCGCTGTTATGAAGTGGAAATATTAAATGTTCAGCCATATGTTACTAATAACCTATGGAAAAAAAAAGAACTGTTTTATGTGTGTAATAGTGGATCAGTACATTTTGTTGTTCCACTATAATGGTAGATTCGTTCTGTGTCAATATTCGTATATATAATGCATTGTCACCACACACTTTAACACTAATTCACATCCAGTTGATTATTCTGTGTTTAGTAGCCTGAGCCTTGTCGTGGATATATATATGTTGTTCTTGATTGCAATATATAGAGTCGCGAGATAATCCGGGTATTCAACCATAACCGGTCGGTGATCTTTGGATTATATGCGCTACATTGTAAGAATCCATAAAAACTGCTAGTTTTGTTCTACAGTTCACTGTAAATTGTTAGAAAACTTCGACATTTGCAGTCGGAACTGGCAATATTTATATCCCATCGATTGATTTGCTCACAACTAAATGACAAAGCATATCCGCCAAAATAAATAGTCCCTATTGTTCTGAAAAAATGTGAGAAATCAATGTACACACAAGTTAAGGTCAATTCACACCGGGCGCGATCGTGCGATGATTATATTACGGTCGTTTTCTGTCGTCCGCGTATGGCGGTTCAAAGCCCGCGATTTTTATACTCACACCGAAAGCGACCGAATCGCTTCGTCGCGCGCGATAGTCAGGGTAGATAATCGTTTGAGTGCATCATTTTGTGTCACCGAAATTGTCTCGGAGATTCTTCCATTTGTCTTTACATTGTTGAACTGTTTAGAAAAAAAAATATGCAATAGTTTCAACCATTATTGCAGGTACTGTTTTTTTGTTTGGGTCAAAATTATAACTGTTAATATATTTAACAGTGTACTGCATGACAGACGAACACTCCGTGGGGGGGGGACGCTTTCTCTAAACACCAAAAGGCAAAACAATGCAAAAATTGTCCACCTCTTGTTGATACGCGTTGAAACTTAATGTAATTCGCCGCTATATAAACAGGAAATTATCTCCGATAGTGTAGTACTAATGTGTTATCAATCGCTTCGGCCAGTGCATGTTATCTATCGCCTCGGTCCAGGCGATTGATATAATTGATTGATATGTCCCACTGTTTAATGGTGAATAATATAATACATGACGGTATCTCGTGGTATCTCTTATAAGCATCGTGATTAAAACAGTATGACTTCTTGCTCATTCATCGTGGATTACAATCCCTCTTTGTCAATTATGATGCAAACTTATAACCCGTGACCACCTGCCAAACCGGTAACTCTCCATGAGTGTATTATTATGGAAATGAGCGATTCC
Source organism: Siphonodentalium dalli (assembly GCA_032622095.1). Classification (NCBI taxonomy): domain Eukaryota; kingdom Metazoa; phylum Mollusca; class Scaphopoda; order Gadilida; family Siphonodentaliidae; genus Siphonodentalium; species Siphonodentalium dalli. The sequence continues at coordinate 195,590,311 of CP136064.1, forward strand.
AAGTTACCAGCACGTATGGTCCAATCCCTTTGCCAGGTGTATGTTATTATTGTTGGCAATAAAATATGTTTAAACTAAATCATGATTTTTGTTAGATCCTTATTTCCAAATCATACAAGTATAATATACCATGTCACGAGTTCACAGATATATAACGAAGTGTTGTTAATCTAAATTATATTCAGTGTTTTCAAAGGTGATTGGGGCAACATGGGACTTGGTGGATAAGGTTATTCACAAGTGGATCCCACATGCAATGCCAATTTTTATTGTAATACTTATTGGCAATAAATGTGTTTAAAGATGCATCATCCGATTAAGCGCCCCTCAATTACTATTTATTTGGATTCGGAGGTAAAAATTATTTTATTCGAGTCGAGAAACCCACCTATCAAAGCTCAAAGTTATTATATATCGATTTTTGAAATCTACTATTTTTCCGGCATCGAGAATTATTGGTGGCCCAGTAAACAGTCGACAAGCCGACGGTCTCGGGCGAAATTGCGAATGAAGATGGATAACTCTAAAATCAAGAGGCTTTCTGTTGATAATAAGGCCAAATTTCGTCGAACAACAAGTTGATCAATAACACGTTTCGGTAAATTTTATACTATAGTTGACAGTGGTTAGCATTAGTTTGGGCAATTATAATCGATGCTGATAACTGAAGCGGCATTTCTAAAAATGTTGTTATTGTTGGATTATATGGGGACCAAAAACCAAAACCAAACCCGATAAATATTGATCTGGTTTTGCACCCGTTTTCATGTCAGAGTAAACACTGCACAGGGTCTTCAAAGCTGAAGAGGAGTAACGCCAGCGATGTATCAAGATAAAGAGCTGTTACACATCAAAGACAGGAGTGGATCTACGATAACGATCGAGCGGATTGGGGACTATGTATTCGGACATGGTTACCCGTCTGAAAAATCAAAACGTGCAACCAATGGACTAAACGACCTCGATGTAGAGCAATTCTTCGATGACGATATATTGATATGCTCCTATCCGAGATCAGGTGATATGTACCTTCTTATGCCAATTATGCCCTTGTACGTATACTGAGATACCTGCATATATACTCTGATATATATGAAACATATTCGCAGAATGGAACGGAATCATAACAGAGTTGATCGATATACATGTAAAAATTAATAATTTGTGTGTTATATTTGTTAGAATGTAGCATATAGTCCATGCTTGTAGATTATTATGCAACGGAATATGCCAGTATCTAAAACTCCCGATTTGTATACCGATCTAAATAGAAAAGGTGATATTTTTGATAAAAATTAACATTCTCCAATAAGTAATTATAGCATGCATGTTCTCATATCATATTTCAATATTTATCAATAGTTATATTTATTAATAATGCAACGGAAGATGCCAGTATCTAAAACTCCCCTTTTGTATTTCGATCTAAATACAAAACTTTATATTTATGATAAAAATGAACATTCTCCTAGAATTAATAGCATGCATGTTCTCATTTCATATTTTAATATTTACCCCAAGAAAAAAGGTTGTCAACAGCTATTGCCAATTCTAAAATGTGAAGCAAATTTGCCTCTCAGAATCTGCCATAGCTATATTAATTTGTTGCATTGCTGTCGGTGATCGTAATATGTCTGAATTTAAATCCCAAATACTGATGACGATTATCTCTTTTTCGAGGCTACCACTGGACATTGGAGATACTCGGGATGCTCGTACGCGGGAACACAGAATACGATGACATCACTGCTCTAGCCCACAACATTGAGTTTCGGCCCGTGGAGTTATTGCCGCAAAATGAGCCCAGACCGCGAGTTCTCCATACTCACCTGCCTTTATTCATGCTTCCCGAAAAAATCAAGAAACTTCGGACAATCTTCGTATACAGGAACCCCAAGGACGTAGCTTACTCCCATTACAAGATGGTGTGTGATATTTCAGAACTTGGTTACGACGGAAAATTCGAGGACTTCATCCTCCTTTTCCAAGATGGACAGAGTAAGTAGATTTCGATGCCATGGCCTGTAAACCCACATTTCTTTCCTTTCGTTCTCGCCTCCGCCTCCAGACACGTGACTAGAGCGTCTCCGATTGGGGTGTCCACTTTAGACTTTCAAACTATATACAGCCTCCCGAAGTAGACTGATTTTTGAAGACTTTCGTTATGAGTGTAGACTTGCCAATTATTGTTCTCTCTATTTCTGACAGAGATCGCCACCTTTACACATACATTATAAAGCCACACACCCTTTTTGGATGCCATATTCCTGGGGCTGATACAAAGTATTCTGGATACTGGATCTCAGTTACAGAGTTTTTTGAATGTCAAAAATGCCCATGCAGTCTCGTTTCTATTGTAAATGATCATGTTCGTCTCTTCTAGCTAGGCCACATATGTCCCAGGTGCCGGCGGATTATATTGATTTCCTAAATCATGCCTTGGATAATCAATAACAATGTATTCTATTTGGCCTGTATGTAGAAATAGTCCACTTCATGCGTTCCGTGGGCTTTCACACCCAAATGAAACACTACATATCAATCACGACAAGACAATCTTATGCACATGACTTTCTTGGAACCGTTCCGTGTATGGACGTGAACAATTTCTGTATTTCTTTGCAGTGGCCCTCGGTGACTGGTTCCGGTATATGAATTCATGGGAGGAATTTATTATCAAGAACGAGAAGTGTGTGATTTCGTATGAAGATATGACTGAGGTAACTGTTTAATCTGCTTATGCATGAAGACAGTTCACCAACATCTATGGAATATAACTTGAAATTATGTTTAAGACAAATACGAATACCTTCTACTTTTGGTCAATATTTGGAGAGGAATGGTCATCAGTTGGAAAAGTTCCTAACAATATTGAGTGGCAGATTGAAATTTACTATCAGCTGTAAATCTTGATGTACCAGTTGAATAATTCTAACCGAAAGAAGTGAATGTTATATATATATATAATGGGATTCAGTCTGGTTCATCACCCCACAAGCGGAGACCCTATATATGTCCAGGGCCATGCACTAGCCGCGCCAAGGATCTCTTTTGTTGCACGAGGATGCATGTGTTTTGGCAGTCTGAGTAAACTCATACCTAAATATTCATTACAACATTGAATATAAGGTCTGACGGATAACATCGATATTTCATTTCCAAGTCCTCGGGATTCCGTAATCTGATTGATTGCGTAAATTATTTTCCTTCCAATGAAACCGTATGGGTTAATAAACAAGTGCCAGTGGGCGGAGCTAGACTCCCATAATGTCACCTCTAAATATAGTAACAGAGCGGAATTTCTCCGATCGAAAGCGATGCTTGCAAATACAACAGACAGAAACAATGGCTTCGAAATTATATATTCGGTACGATTCGGATTAATTTGAAGGATGTGCTAGACCTGATAGATAGGCCTGCGCATGGTACCAACTTGGCCTCCCATAAATATAAATAGAACTCACTCACGTCCGTGTATTTGATTTACTTTATTGTACCATGGTTTGCAAATCAAATTATTTGTCGTAAAAAAGTCATCTGAAAGTTAACACCGAGGAAATGACTTAATTTTATGCTTTTAAATAGTTCTAAAGCATCATTTTTGATGACGACCTTATTTTTTGCTCTCGGATGCAGCTTTCCGGGTGATGCAGCGAGTTCATCTCCCGAAAAAGAATAGTCGCACACACGACAAATATTATCTGCTGTAATCTTATGTTGCGACACAGGCCATTACTATTATTGCGAAGCACAACAAATAACACGTGGGGACACCTGTCAATCATCGATGTATTTTTTTTAATCCGTGACGTCATTTTGGGGAAGCTCTTCGCTGAATAGAAATGGTTTTGGCTACATAAGCTCCAGACTCTATATTTCAAATATAGAGTCGACGTTCACCCAGACTGGTGTTTTGGTGGGGTAGAAATTCACACCGAGTGGTATATCATGCCATGTATCGCTGCTCTTGCTACGCCCGCAGAGATCATACTCGATCAGTTCAATACCTGGGAAATGTTTAATGTTCTGACCTGTTCTGACGCGGATCTCTATAACACTGAACAGACAACGCATGGTATTTATTTGTTAGTATTTGTTCCTTAATAATGTATTTCACGGTAGGGGGGGTCCCAACTCGAGATTGCGTGATTTTTGTGAGTCGATATCGCAATAAAAATTGAGTTGATTATCCGCTGAAATTGTATGATTGTCGTGACTGTAAGCGATGCAAATCAAAATCTGCTAAAAAAAAGTCACCAAAATAATGCAATCTCGAGAAGGTACATGTACCTTCACCTACTGTGAAATACATTATATTATTACTGAACATGTATTAAGTACGAAATACATTAGCTGCACTGTTTATTCAACGGTATAAATTTCCCTGTCAGAACGTTAAAAAAGTACTATTTTTTGGAACTGGTGGAGTATGATCTCCTCGGGCGTAACCAGAGTAGAGATTCATGGCACGATCTACTAAATTACAGGCATATGGTTTGTCGCGGCAACATTTATATGCATAGATATACATGTATGATCTACAAAGAACATTATGGTTTGCACGTTCATTATTTACCCAGGACCCAGTAGCTGTCACCAAGAAGCTGGCCGAGTACATAGGAACCACACACGATGAATCATTTATTGAAGCAGTAATAAATAAATGCAATCTACAAAGCATGAAAAAGCACAAACTATTGTCTCCAGTTGGGATGAAGACTGGGGCAGAAGGGTACCTCAGAAAAGGTGACGTATTCAGTCAATAATCCACCTATAAGACTGTTCTGTTAACCCTTCCTATACTAAATGTTCATTACTAAATAGGTCATTTATTGAACTTATTATCTGAACATTTTCTAAGGGAGCTACTCGTCCAATGAGCATTTAGTATATAAAGGGTTAAAGAGTTAAGCCACTCGCTGAATATGAAATTAGAAATTGTGTAGACTTGCTGAGAGTTCAATATAACTTTGTGTTGCCGTTCTTCTCTGTTTCTATAACTCAGTGCACACAAAGTGATGTACAACAACCCAAAATCACTTTTAGTCATACGGTAACCCTAACTCAACCCTTAAAATATTCCTAACCATAACCCCACACCTACTAATAGCCATCCCTATAATCAGAATCATAATCACATAGGACTAACCCAAACCCGGACCCAGTCATATATCAGCACTATAGCGATATAGTCCTAAACATTACCCCAACCCATGCAAATCCCAACTCATATTTAAAGTTACAGAATGAGTAAACTTGAAAATATATATACATGTACATTTAACGTGCCGAGGACATATTCTACATTTTTTCATCAGTTGGAATCATTAAAACTTTACACAGTGATGTCCTTGTTTGTTTGATTCAATTGTAGTTATTGTCGTATCAAGCTCTATTCATATAATATAATACTATCGTTGTCAGTTTATGGGTGGAGGAAAGACCATAGAGGGGGGCAATTTCACGGGAATATTACTCCACTGTATGCCGATACCACTTATACCTATACCACCTATATCTATACCACCTATACCTGCGGACGGAAACCGACGAACTACATGTAGCCCAGATACACGATGTATCATACAGTAACAGGCTCGGTTTGTTTCCACTCTTGGAAAGAAAGACAAATTTGATATTTTTAATTCTCCAATTCAGTTATGAATTTATACATTAGAATGGTCCATTATTTATCTGGAGGGGTGTTAAAATGTTGTATAAATAGACGAAAGGCAGACAACAGAAAATAAAAGTGCAGAAAGATTCCTATTTCTTGTTATAGGAATTTTTCAGATAATAAATTCAACAAATAACCTATATGGCCCTTTAGTTATTGAACTTATATTATATGAATATTTCCCATTTCGCTATAAAGGAACTACCCTATTTTGTAATCAGGGGTTAAATTTGTACAACATGGCTTCCGCGGAGCTCATGAATTTCGGCTGAGACAACAATTTTTTTTTGTAACAATAGCAAGACCATGTAAGATCTCGTCTAGACTAATTAAAAAAAATATCATACACCTTTTGCAGGTGGAGTTGGAGGGTGGAAAGAACATTTCACGGTGGCGATGAGCGAAGAATTTGATGACGTATTGAGCAAGAGGATGGCTAATTCAAAGTTCAAGTTCAGGTTTCAGTTTTGATCGGTGTGCTCGTGTCTATCATTTGCGATTGTTCAATGCCAATTAACGGACACGTGATCATTATATGTATATGTAAGAGTGTGTATCGTTCATTTGTATGGGCGTCATCGTTTCTGTCACAAAAACGAACACAATTGACAGTTGAAACAATGTCAGGTTCATTGGGCCACATCATTCACGCGAAAACATAAACTTCAATCATGATCAAGGCATTTGAATAAATTGAGTACTTCCATAAAATATTAAATTTATCATTTTGTCTCTCGAATGCTCACCGGGTTTCAATTGTCCAAATTATGTGTTTCGTATTTTCCAAATTTTACGGATATGGAAAATGCAGCTTGTTCTCCTGAAACTGAGGTCATATTGAACTTATTTCAATAACAACAAATGAGGCCATATCGGAATTATTTGAAAACAGTTACGCTCTGGACATAAATCGACTTACCAGATGTACGAACTTTATAATGTTTTTTAACACGCCAATCAGCCCTCGACCAATGGAAGTTATCTAATTAGGTCCGGTGACCGACCTTTATTTACTGTAAAGATCTTTAAGTCGTCGCCTGTTCTATCAAACGGTCTGTCGTAATTACAACAAGCTTATGTATTGTATTCGCGGTGCACACCTTGATTGACCAATTATGCACTCCCGTGCATTCAAACAAGTTATTTTCCACCGAGGTGAGCATTACTAATATGGGATGTGATACCATGTTTAGTCACAACGAATATAGATGCAGGGACATAGCGATTGGAAGACATGGGCGATTGGGTGTCATAAATCTATATCTATATTTGCGAATGTCTGTCTGTCTGTCTGTGTTCTATAGAAATCCACAGGGGACCATCTAGATGATGCCAAAGGGGTCCACTAGGAGTAGCTTTTTACGAGAAAGATAATGGTCGGGGTTAGAATTTTCTAAAGTGACGCCGTTGTTGTCAGGGGCAGAAAAGGGGGACGGGCAGAAAAAAACTTTGTCGCCGATTGCCACCGAACTTATATATAATCATCCCCATAATATGAGGAATCTAATGGCGTGGTTTAAATATGGCAAAAGTCGCTCCGTTCGCGTCAGAGGTGCCCGGAAGGGGAGGGGTCAAATATGTCAAAAGTGGCGTCGTTTGAGTCAGGGATGAACGGAAGGGGAGAGGGGCACACAAATTGATAAAACTAATTTTAGCGCCGATTTCCACCAAATTGATATATATTCTTCTTCATGATACAAGGAATCTAATTGTGCGATTTAACAACGCCAAATTGTTGTTTTTTGATTAGAGATTGGGAGGGGGTGGGCACTAAATTTGATAATAAGTCGCCGATTGCCACCACACTTATACAAAATCATCCCCATGGTACGAGGAGTCTAATGGTGTGGCTTTTATCTGTCAAATGTGGCCTCATTCGAGCCAGGGTTGCATTGAAAGGGACAGGGGCGCCAAAATTGATGCACAATGTTTTTAGCGCCAAGTTCCACCAAATTGATACACGTTCTTATCCATGATACGATGAATCTAATCGTGATTTAAAGACGCCATAGTGGTGCTGTTTGGTGAGAGATGGAGAGGGGGGGGGGACTAAATTTGATAAAAAAAATTGTTTAGTCGCAGATTATCACCAAACTTATAAACAATCATCTCCATGATATCAGGAGTGTAATCGTGTGGTTTAAGGATGTCACAAGTTGGGCCATTCGAGTCAGTGGTGTATAGAGATGAGAGGGACACAAACAAATTATATCTATATGTTTAGTGCCGATTTCCACCAGATTGATACATATTCTTCTCCGTGATACGAGGAATCTTATCGTGTGGTTTAGATACAACAAATTGGTGCCCTACGGGGACCTTAAATTTTATACGAATTTGTATACTCGCCAATTTTCACCAATTTCATATATATGCATCTCTAATCTCTAATGAGTCTTAGTGTGTGCAGCTTGAGTCCGAAATAGGGACTGGAGGGTCACCAAAACTGATACAAAATATTTTTAGTACCAATTACCATCACATTCAGACACGTTCTTCTCAAATGATACAAGAAATAAAATCGTGCTGTCTGTCTGTCTTTTTGTCTGTCTGTGTGCGTTCTATATATAACTTCACGCGGTACAATCGAGATGGCACCAAGGCGTTCTAAGAGGGGTAACTTTTTACAAGGAAGATAATGGTGCGGGTTAAAATTTTCTAAAATGACGCTGTTGGTGGGAGGGGAAATTTAAAATATATGATGAAATAGTTTTGTCGCTGATTTCCACCAAACGAATACATAATCACCTTCGCAATATGGCGTTGTTCGAGTCAGCGTTGCATCAACAATTGATTTAATAAACCAAATTCCACCACATTCATACACGTTTTTCTCTAATGATATACCATGAATTAAATCACATTTGGTGTCGTTTGCGTCACGGATGGCGAGCGGATATGCACTATCATTGATAAGATTGCTATTCGCCGATATCCACATATAAGTTACTAGCAGGGTTACCCGGCGTTGCCCAGGTTAATGTATGCTGTGGATATTTGTTGGGAATAGAGAATGCTCTTGCTTAAAGTATTATACGTTTTCTCATAAATTGTATATTCAAATAGCATCACAAAACATGATTATTAGTCATGGAATATAAGTAGTGGCTCACCTTGTCAATTGTCATTCTATTTATCGCGATTAATCCGTTCCACCAATAATGAAGTATTTATGTATTTACAACTGCGTATACATTAGACGTTATAATATGATACATGAACATCATATACACATTAGTTCGATAAAAGATGATAATTGGGTTTTAAATATTGAGATGTATCAATCAATCAATCTAGTGGGTTGGACTAAGATCTCAAGGACACCTGGCTATCATATCTCCATGAAGATACAGATGTTTCAAAGAAATTCAGGTGCTCCTCTGTTCATGGTGCTATATATTGGCTAAATATTCTTAGTTTAAACGAAATGTTGCTGCACATATATATCAGCTACATGTGCCAGGCACAGAGCGATATTTTGAGTTTTTTATGTCAGTCGATGAGTCTGTTCTAAAACCCTTGTCAGATGTCAGTATTGGTAGGATCCTGAAAAGTCTTGTGCTACTAACTGCATTTTCTTGTATATCAGAATAAACTATATTTGACTGCACACTGTGACCACTATTTTTGAACAGGCCATCCATATCTCTTGACAAATTGTAACTTTTTGTGGAATCTGTATTGAATGGAACAGACTAAATTTTGTTATTATATATATGCAATCCTCTGACGGTTCGAGGTCTCTCAGTTTGCACGAATATATGTATCTCTTCAATAGAATGATAAATATACGTTTAATGCTTCTTCTAGTTATCTCCTTTTGCTAGCTTATTGTATGAATGCCTTGATTGCCATTCCCATATAAATATGAATGTTAAGAAGATATAATTGTTCAAGTGACTTATGTGGGTCATCATATGTCGGGATGGCCTGGTGACTGTATATCTTCTTATATCTATATTTGCGAATGTCTGTCGGTCTGTCTGTCTGTCTGGCTGTCTGTCTGTGTTCTATAGAAATCCACAGGGGACCATCTAGATGATGCCAAAGGGGTCTACTAGGAGTTGCTTTTTACGAGAAAGATAATGGTCGGGGTTAGAATTTTCTAAAGTGACGCCGTTGTTGTCAGGGGCAGAAAAGGGGGAGGGGCAGAAAAAAACTTTGTGACCCCGGCGTGACCTTGACCTTCAATATGGTCAATCAAAGGTCAAATCGGGTAAAACGGATGGATTTCGACGAAATTTGATACCTATGGGTACTTTTGTCGGGGGAATGTTTTGGACGGGTCAAATCATGACCCCGACCTGACATTGACTTTCAAAATAGTCAATTCAAGGTCAAATCGCGCCTTTCGCCGGAAATCAGATGGGAAACAGCCCGGACGAAGTCGGGCCCATCAGCTAGTGTAATAAAGAAGACAGTTTGAAGAATTTAATGTATAACACGAGAAACGGGAAAACTTGATATATGGAAGTATGCAAATTTCCCACATGGAATTTGAAAGCTAGATTATATTATAATAATATTATAATTTATATTTATGGCTACTAATATGATCTTGGTGGCGTTACCATTTCTGACTATGGTTTTCTTGTTCTCACTTGCCGACGAGCCTGCAAAAATATCGCCGGCTATAGTCTGTATTAATTAAATAACAGCCCCGCTCCCGTTTGCAATGTTGTTTTAGCATGCCGCCTGAACGAGTTTCAAATGAGTCGTCATCAGATGAGCGATTTTCATGTTCACTCAGTGAAATAGTAGTAAACTGTTATTCGTATTGAGCGATCATATTGAGCTATAAAAAACCCATGTCTCTCCAAAGTTGATCATATTCAATGCTCTATCTTCATCATGGCAAGTTCTTTATTTCACTCGGACGCCGTGCTCATAACGTATATTTCACTGTGGCCCGAGCCATAAAATGGAATAACGGGTATAAGTGCACTATGAGCTTATTTCAGAATCAAATAAGTCCAATATGAACAGATGTGAAAATGTATGTCCGATATGAACCTATTTGAACGAGGATATGTTGCACCCCAGCGATCGAACACCGGAGACCACTTGCGAAGGATACTAGTCCAGAGTTAATGGAAGCAGTGCTACATGTGTATGTTTTCCTCCCGATGAAGCCATATTGGGCTTCCGTGAATTATTCGGACCCGGATCGAGTAAAACCTATATACGAATAGTTACCGTAGGATCGAAATGTTCAGATAATAAATCTGTTCAACTTATTATTGTCACAACGTCACGTGTGATTTCTCCCAGCGACTCCCAGTTAAATGAGGAAATTCGCAAATTAATAAGACAAAGAAAGCGAACATATAGAATTGCAAAACGCAAAAATACATAGAATTCGTGGAATAATTACCGATCGAAAAGAAATGAAGCAGTACACGCCATTAGAGTAGCTAAACGTTCGCATATTGATAAAATACAAACCATTCTCGGTAGCAAAGATACAGAGACTCGGTATGGTGGAAGACATTAAATAAATTTCTAAAACCACGATCTAAACCGATACCACCCCTTAAGGATGGTATAGAATTTACTTCCAATCCCTACCAACAAGCCGAAATACTCAACGATTTCTTTTGCAAAATCTCATCCTTGACAGATTCATCAAATGCAGAGTTACCAAATATTACATACAGAACGGAATCCAGATTTGAAAATATGATAATAACGAGCGAACAAGTATGCCCCGCACTAAAAGATTTAAAGATAGCAAAAGCCAGTGGCCCCGATGATATTAGTCCAAGGATCTTGAAAGAATGTGCTAGCTCCATTGCAAATCCCTTGGTATATTTATTAAATAAATATATTGAAGAATCGTATTTATTTCCCAGTCGAATGGAAACGCGCGAATATATATAACGCCTATTTTCAAAAAAGGTGATTCCTCTGACCCGAGTAACTATCGTCCAGTCGCACTTCTCAGTTGTATTTATAAAGTCTTTGAGAAATGTATCTATAAAAGTCTCTCCACATACCTAAGGGATAATAATCTCCTCACTAATTTACAATCCGGATTCACTCCAAAAGATTCCACCGTATACCAATTAACTGAGATTACCAGTATATAATTTCAAATCTAGAAGAAGGAAAGGAAATCAGATGCCTATTTTGTGATATTAGTAAAGCTTTCGACAAGGTTTGGCATAAAGGACTGCTTTTCAAATTACAAAAATGTGGGGTAGAGGGGAATATTTTGACATTATTGTCTAGCTACTTGAGCGAGAGGAAGCAAAGGGTATGCATTGAAGGGGTACAATCGTCATGGAAACCCGTCCTGGCATGTGTCCCTCAAGGGTCCATACTAGGCCCTCTTTTATTCCTAGTTTACATAAACGATATCGTAAATGACCTCACTTGTAATATAAAGCTCTTCGCCGATGACACATCAATTTATCTATCAATAGAAGATCCAGATTTAGCGGCTGATGTCATGAATTCGGACTTAGAAAAAATTATGAGGTGGTCCAAACAGTGGAATGTCAAATTTAGTGCCCCTAAGACAAAATCAATGATAATATCGCGAAAAGATAACAAACCTATACACAAACCTTTAATAATGGGCGACGAAGTAATAGAAACTGTGTCTAATTATAAACATCTAGGACTGACATTTAACAACAATGGTAACTGGAGCCATCATGTAACTGAAATTCAAAAGAGAGCAGCCAAAAAAGTGGCTTTGCTTGCAAAGAACAAATTTGTCCTAGACAGGAGAACCCTCGAAATAATTTATTTTGTTTACATACGTCCTATTTTAGAATATGCTTCTCCTGTTTGGGACAACTGTACTAATGGCGAAAGCGACACGCTCGAAAAAGTTCAATATGAGGCAGTGAGAATAGTAACTGGAGCAACAAAAAGCTGCAGTAATGAAAACCTCATAAAGGAAACTGGATGGGAAAAATTGTCTGAACGTCGGAAAATCTCCAAACTATGCCAATTCTACAAAATGTTCTATAAAATGACACCCTCATATCTATATACCTTAGTTCCGAGATCAACAGAGAATATGCACCGATATCCACTGAGAAAGCATCACCTAACTAACCCCTCTCGTGATACTGCGTCATACGAAAAGTCCTTTCTTCCCTCAGCCGTTGAGATGTGGAACACACTCCCAGATAATGTGCGCAAGTGTAAAACATTGTGTGACTTTAAGTCGGCAATAGGAAGCACGGATAATAACCATAGAGAACCGTACATTTATCACTATCACTATTACTCACGCCCAGCGCAAATACATCACTGCAGATTGCGACTTGGTTGTAGTTTTCTTAATAAAGACCTGTGTGAAAATTATCTCAGATCAAGTCCTCATTGTGTTTGTGGAAGTGATGAAACGGCGAACCATTTCTTATTCCACTGCCCAGTATACAGTAGACAAGGAAACGAATGTTTTTCTGGTAATTTGGAAAGAACAACAATCGAGAGCGCACTGAACGGCACCACGATCTCAAATAGTCTGAGGGAAAATATTTTTATATTTAAAACAGTCCAGAAATTCATAATCATGACAAAACGCTTTTAGAGCTAATACATATACAGATTATATGGCACTGCTCAATAATAGTTACATTAAGTAAATATCCAATATATGGATATATTAAAATAGCTGATGACCGACACGACAGGTGACACACAAATGACACACAAATGTTGTATACATATATTAGTTAGGGAGCCCGCATATGTTCTATTTACACTTTTGCGTACAAAAGGTTTGACCCCCTAAAGTTGGTACCAATAATGGAACATTCTGAAAAACCGATTTCTTAAGTTGCGCATTCCTGGGGTTTAGGGGCTGCTGAACCCCAAAAAGTGCCAAAAATCACTTCTATTTACACTTCCGCGTACATCGATGAATTTTGGTTTGATGATACTCCTAAGTGTACTCATTAAGCAAACACAACTTAAGAAAGGGATTTTCCTGGGGTTTTCAGATAAGAAAGGGGGTCCCATGCTGAACCCCAAAACGTGATTTTTCACTTTTTTTTTACACTTTCGCGTACATCCATAATTTTTGGTCTCAAAGTACTTTGATATATACTAATTATAAAAACACAACTTAAGAAGCAACTTTTCCTGGGGTTTTAAGATAAGAAGGGGGTCATCGGGTCACCCCTCAAAACGTAAAAAATCACTTTTATTTACATGATTGCATTTGTCCAACGTGTGTGTATGTGCGTACATCCCTTGTACGTTGCACTATTACAACCAATACATCCCTAAATCGATACGATCAACTTAAGAAATATATATTCATGTCGTTTTCTGATAAGAACGAGACTTGTTACCCCCCCCCCCCCCCCCCCCCCCCCCCCCAACAACCCGATCCATTTTCTAGAACTATAAGTGAGCCAGTTTTATGAAAATTATAGCGGGAAAATCTAGTAAAATGTACACAAATGTATATATTTTCGTGAAGCTAAGACATAATGACACTTTTTTGGGCCAAAATTGAAACTCACCATCCAAGATGGCCGCCAAAATGGCTGCCGGAAGTTGAAAATATGACATTTTTTCACAAATATCTTCTAGATAAATTCATGCTGTTTGGAACTGGTTGAGTAATGCAACTTTATTTTGTGTTTTTTATATTAACTGATCATTGGAGCAATTAAATATGCAATTATTGGGGTCCTAACCCCTTCCGATCCCTCAAAAATTTGATTGTACAGAATGCGGTATAAAATTTCACCAAAAATAATCACAATTGGGATTCTAGTCATATTTCAACAAGAAATGAACAGAACTTTGTAATGTGAGTGAGGCATATCATTACCTATGCATATTCCAAATCACTGGAACCAAATTCTTACTTTGGCTCAAAATGGCTGCAAATATGGCCGCCAAAATATGGAAAATGGTAAATATTACACCAGCGTGTCCTGCAATCGCTTACAAGTTGTGTTGATGTATAAAATTGGCCATTCTGCATTCTATACATTGAATGCTAACACGTCTGATGCACCATGGTTAATTGTTCTATTTTCACCACTGACATCGTCAAAAATATTGGACTTTTCTCTAAAAAACTTGACATAAATATTGGCAAAAATTCAGTTTTCAGGTTTGAACCATTTTTTCAGGTAAAATATAACTATCTTTGGATTGAAAGGTGTTTATTGTTTTGGTCTATCTTAAATGTGTCACACTACGGTGTTTATAGACCAAATTTATCAAAGCTCAAGATGGCTTCCAAAATGGCAACCAAATTTGTAAAATGCTAATTTTTTACACATATCCCGAACATTCTCTGCATTATCCGGAAAGATAGCAAATTGTGACTCACTTGGTTATTATACGTGTTAGTTAATTAAATGACAACTACATGTTCTATTCCCAGTTGTCCCAGTTCCGTATGGGGCATGACAAATTCATTTTAAAGTATGTAATTTGCCGAGAACCTCTTTTGTGATTTTGGCCATATTTATTGAAAGGAAATGGGCAGAACTTTGAGACAGAACTGAGATGGACCATAATCTTTGGCTATTCTGGTCCATTATGATAAAAAAAAATGTCTACAGGATACAGTGTGGATGCCAAGATCGTAGCCAGGGAGTTACTCTGTGATCATATGTGAGGTGAATAGGTATACATGGAGTTATTGTATGTCATGACTGATGTGAGTAGGTATACAATGAGTGACTATATGGTTATAAGTGGGTTGTCCATGGTAAGATGCATCTAGTATACAGGGAGAGGTCATGGTCAGGTGTGAGGTGAATCGGTATGCATGGAGTGACTTGACTGTATGGTGTATGATTGTGTATATCCAGTACGGGTGCATCCGGTGTGCCCGTATGGTCATTGGTGTGGTGTATGGATATATCTACATGGGCATCTATGTGTTGATTATGTATATATGGAGTGACTGTAAGGTCATGGGTGGGATGTACATGTGTTGTCTGTATGATCATGGATGGGGTGTGTGGATACATAGGTAGTGATTTTATGGTTACGGGTAATGTGTATAGGTATACATGGAATGACTGTACGGACATGATTGAATATGACTACCTGGAGTAAGCTGGTGGACATTATCGAGCGTGTGGGTACATAGGGAGTGTCCTTGTGGTAACGGGTGGGATGTATATTTATATATATCGTGGATGTATTATCATTGGTGGGTGTATAGGTCTTAGCTGTATTATCATGGATGGCGTGTATGATTATACAGTGAATTGCTGAATTGTCATGTGTGAGGTGTATATGCAAGTATGGATTGTTTGAGTGGTCGTATGTGCGGGTTTATTGTATATCTGGAAGGGCTGAATGGCCATTAGTGAGCGTTACATGTATACCTGGAGTGAATATATGGTCTATAATGGGTTGCATACGTATACCAAGTGGTTATATGACTATGTGTGTCGAATAGGTATACATGTAGTGACTGTATGGTTAATGGTGAGATGAGTACATGTAGGTATAAAAGTAGTGACTGTATGATCATAAATGTAATGAACATATATACAGGGGGTGACAGGCGTATGAGTATACATGTACCTGGTGTTCCTGTTTGGTGACTCGTGTCGGTATCGTCATGTGTAGGTTATACCAGTACACACACGTGTTGCTTTATTGTCATGGGCGAGGGATATGTGTATATATCGAGTGGCTATATGGCCATGGGTGAGGTGCATATGCATACATGGAGTGACTATACTGACGTGGCTGGGGTGTATTAGTATATCTTGAGTGGCTATTCGGCTATGGTCTGACAAATAGGAATACAGGGATTGACATGGCCACTGTTGGGGTGAATATGAATACAAGGATTGACCATGATCGTGTATGAATGTTTTGAATAGGTACACACGGGGTGACTATATGGCCATAGGTCAGGTGAAGGAGTATACCAGGTAACATGGGTGAGGGTATGTGTATGAAGCGAGTGGATATATGTCCATTGGTGATGTGCATATGTATACCGGAATGACTTTATGGTCATTGTTGTGGTGTTGATTTATATATTGATTGTCCATTTGACCATGCGTTTGGCATATGATGAGATGAATGGGTATATATGGAGTGACTATGGTTATGGGTCATGTTTAGGAGTATACCCGGTGTGCCTGCATTGTGACGCGTGGCTGTATGGTCATCCGTGGTCATGGGTCAGGTGTACATGTATACAGTGGGTAACTATATTGTTATGTCTGTGGTGTTTATGTATATATGTAATGACTGTGTGTTAATGGGTGGCTATCGCTTTCCACGATATGACATGACCTCTCTATTGATTAACATATCCTTGAGTTATTGTGGAAAGCGATAGCCACTCAATGTACACATGTACAACCCACCCATTACCCCAGTCACTCCATATGTACATAAACACCACACAAATGACAACATAGTCACCCACTTTATACACGTACATGTACTAGTACACCTGATCATACAGCCATACTTGGTTATACCCGTACATACCACAAATGACGATACAGCCACGAGTCACCATGCATGAACACCTACACCCGACCATATAGTCACTCTATGTATACATATTCACTACATTCACGATCATACAGTCACTCAATGTATACATATTCACCTCACATGGACCATACAGCCACTACATGTATACCTATTCGCCATACCCATGACCATGGAGTAAATCCAGGTTTACATATGCACATCACCAATGATGAGCCCTTCCAGATATACCAATATCCGCACATACGACCACTCATAAGTTCCATACTTGCCATACTCATACACGCCATCCATGATAACAAATCTACTCCCCATACGCCACCAATGATAACACATCCACAACATATATAAATATACGCCTCACCGTTACCAACAAGGCACTCCCTATATACCCACACACCATTCATGACCATACAATAACTCCCTGTATACCTATTATCCTCATATATGGTCATAACTCCCTGGCTATCATCTTGGCTTCCACCCTGTATCCAGTTGATAAATTTTTATCATAATGGGCCAGAATACCCACATATTATGGTGCATCTCAGTTCAGTCTCAAAGTTCTGCCCATTTCCTTTCAATAATATGGTTCTCCGCAAAATTCCATACTGCAACTTTAAAATGAACTTGTCATGCCCCATACGGAACTGGGACAAACATAATAGAACGTAGTTGTCAGTTAATTACATTGTAACTAACACGTACAATAACCAATTGAGTCACAATTTGCCACTTTTTTCGGATAACGCAGAGAATAATGTTCGGGATATGTTAACTTTTAACTTTTTACAAATTTGGTTGCCATTTTGGAAGCCATATTGAGCAATTTAGTCTATAAACACCGTAGTGTGACACATTTAAGATAGACCAAACAATAAACACCTTTCAATCCAAAGATAGTTACATTTTACTTGAACAAATGGTCGAACCCCGAAAAGTGAATTCTTGCCGATATTTATGTCCAATATTTCTGGTAAATGTCAGTGGTGACAATAGTAAAAATGATCCATGGTGCATCAGACATGTTAGTATGCAATGTATAGAAAACAGATTAGCCAATTGTGTACATCAACCACAACTTGTAAGCGATTGCAGGACACCCTGGGGCAATATTTACCATTTTCCATATTTTAGCGGCCATTTTCGCAGCCATTTTGAGCCAAGGTAAGATTTATGGTTCCAGAGATTTGGAATATTCATAGGTAATGATATGCCTCACTTACATTGCAATGTTCTTTTCATTTCTTGTTGAAATATGACTAGAATCCCAATTGTGATTTTTTTGTAAAATTTTGTACTGCGTTCTGTAAAATCTAATTTTTGAGGGATCGGAAGGGGTTAGGACCCCAATAATTGCATATTTAATTGCTCCAATGATCAGTTAATATAAAAAACACAAAATAAAGCTGCATTACTCAACCAGTTCCAAACAGCATGAATTGATCTAAAAGATATTTGTGAATTTTGGCGGCCATCTTGGATGGTGAGTTTCAATTTTGGCCCAAAAAAGTGTCATTATGTCTTAGCTTCACGAAAATATATACATTTGTATACATTTTACTAGATTTTCCCGCTATAATTTTCATAAACTGGCTCACTTATAGTTCTAGAAAATGGATCGGGTTGTGGGGGGGGGGGGGGGGGGGTAACAAGTCTCGTTCTTATCAGAAAACGACATGAATATATATTTCTTAAGCTGATTGTATCGATTTAGGGATGTATTGGTTGTAATAGTGCAACGTTCCATGGGTGTACGCACATATACACACGTTGGACGAATGCAATCATGTAAATAAAAGTGATTTTTTTACGTTTTGAGGGGTGACCCGATGACCCCCTTCTTATCTTAAAACCCCAGGAAAAGTTGCTTCTTAAGTTGTGTTTTTATAATTAGTATATATCAAAGTACTTTGAGACCAAAAATTATGGATGTACGCGAAAGTGTGAAAAAAGTGAAAAATCACGTTTTGGGGTTCAGCATGGGACCCCCTTTCTTATTTGAAAACCCCAGGAAAATCCTTTTCTTAAGTTGTGTTTTCTTAATGAGTACACTTAGGAGTATCATCAAACCAAAATTCATCGATGTACGCGGAAGTGTAAATATAAGTGATTTTTGGCACTTTTTGGGGTTCAGCAGCCCCTAAACCCCAGGAATGCGCAACTTTAAGAAATCGGTTTTTCAGAATGTTCCATTATTGGTACCAACTTTAGGGGGTCAAACCTTTTGTACGCAAAATTGTAAATAGAACATATGCGGGCTCCCCAACTATATGTTCGTGTCTGTATCGCTCTTATGAACCCATTCTATGAAACCCATTCTATAATATATTAGACATGGTGTAAACATTTAGTACATGAATATACCAATTCATTACCTGTCTCCGACAACTCCACGACGGGACGCGACTCGAGTAATGCAAGCATAATATTGCTTGCTTTGTCGCACCATTTTATATTATGTCCACCGATGATAAGGTCACTTGTCGAGACGGCATATAAGCCATATATAGGCTTACAGCCGAATCCACTCCCATACACAAGGAACATGGTAACATGAATTACCAATATATTACATTGTAATACGTTATTATTGGGAATAAATATTATTAAACCAAGAGGAAGGTTTAAAGGTGGCGTCGCAATCTTTTGGTACAAACGATATGACAATTATTTCCTGCGACGATGATCGAATTCGAACCTCCAAATTTTGTCTACGTCATTTGGAGGGATGGATACGATAGGACGATAAATACACGAAATATTGATATGCCGGCTTCATATGCTTTTAACAAACACATGCCAAAGTCAGAGCCATTTTTCCAGCCGTTTTAAATTTTTCGCTCGAAGTCAGACAAACGCTCTTTATTCCTACCATATCAGGAATAGAATAACCGAAACGCTCTTTTCTGTTCCATGTCGTGCAAATGGCTGTTTTTGTTTGGGATCCAAACACCTTGTTCATAGTTGCATTTTCATTACTTCAATGCGTCTTTTTTTGGGTTACATAATGCCCGGAGAAAGGTAGTCAAGATATTTATCGACCTATTTCGATACCGGGAAAAATTCAAAAGCTAATAATATTATTTGTATTTTGGAGCGCAAACCGCCATGTGGCTTTATTAAGGACTTTGCTAACCCATTTTCAACCCAAATTTGATGGAGTCAAAATAATGGATTGTGCTCACTTTTATTGGTAATCACACAGCAACCAGACCCATGGATGCACAATTTTAACAGTATAATTAGTGGTGATTATCTAAGAAATACAAAATGTGAACTTTATAGAGGTTTTTAAAAATATTTTTTTCGAACCCAAATCCAACAAAAACAAAATCAATTTCTAAGAAAAAGATATGGAAATGTGTAGTGAATACTGTGAAGAATGATGAACAATACAAATATATTCATATTTACCAAGTGTTCTTTGAAAACATTACATAGAACCAGTTGTTAACAAATGCCAGAATTATTTCCCCAACATGGCTAACTGAGAGCTGGCAGCGATTGGTTAACTATTGACAGTGGTGAGTTGACAAAATAATTTCGTAAGCTTCAATTTAGCAGACCACCCTGTAACCACTAAATAGGTCAGCAATCATGGACTAATCCCGTATGGTCCAGTGGCCACAGACTGGCACACAGGCTGATAACAATCACAGCAAGACAGGGTACAAGGTGACCCATAATCCACCCATCAAGTGTCATCTTCTGGACAGCATTACTGAGAAAGTAAATCTACCATTTGCAAACAAGTGGTTCTGAATATATTTTTCAAAGAATGCTTGGTAAATATGAATATATTTTTATTGTTCATCATTCTTCACAGTGTTCAGCTCACATTCCCATATTTTTTTCTAAGATATGGACTTTGTGTTTGTTGGATTTGGGTTCGAAAAAAATATTTTTAAAAACCTCTATAAAGTTCACATTTAGTATTTCTAACATGCTCCACCATGACTTATACTCTTAAAATGTTGCATTCATGGGTTTGGTTACTGTGATCACTAATAAAAGTGAACATAAACCTTTATTTTGACTCCATAAAATTTGGGGAAAATTGGGTTAGCAAAGTCCGTAAGCAAACGAGATGCGCGTAATCGTTGTTTCCAAAAACTACTTAACGAATATATTTCGGCCAACAACACCAATAGTTACACGGGGCGACTTTCAACATATGTTCCTTCCGGTTCGTCAGACGGGACAATCATTGATCATATTATTGTTCACCGGGACGGTATTCAGCGAATTCGTCGCGTAGCTGTTCTTGATGACAATGAGGAGAATACATCAAATCACAGACCTATTCTCATAACAATATCGTATACGACATTACATTCGCAAGGGAAATCTTCACAAGCTACATTGGATTGGAGCAAACTTCTAGCTAACGAAATGGTGTTTTAAAATTATCGATCCTCGATCGGATACACGCGATCTTTGTTACAACAAAAACGTATCCATTATACGGTCAGCTTCCGAAGCGTCCGTTCCAAAAAAAAAATCATTCAAACCGTATTTGAAGTCATAATGGAATGCCTCGCTTAAATTGTTACACAGCGAAATGCGTTCATCAAGAAATCTCTGGTTATCCGAAGGTAGACCTAGGGGTGATTCACACAGGAGCTATGCTAAATAAAAATCATCAAAATGTATAGGTTTAGGAGAGAATTACGTAGATGTTAAGAACACCAACTGAAATAATTAATGCGTTCACAAATTACAATGAAATCCTTTATTCGCCTCTTAGTTCTGACACATTTAACAACGCACATCATATAGAAGTCAATAATCTAGTAGAGGTACTCCTTGGTAGTCCGGTACATGGTGTTCTCGATTATATTCTTACATACACAGTGTCAATGACAGAAATTACTTCAGTTCTAAAGTCGGTGAAAAAGGGTAAGGCAGCTGGATCTGACATTTTATGTTACGAACATCTTATATATTGTGGCACACAGCTGCATACTCATATTGCTAAATGTATATCTTTAATGCTCGATTATTCATATATTCCACCCAAGCAAAGTTTGGGATCATAAATTTAAAAGGACAAATATCGGAATTCTTCAACTTAGAGAGAGGATGTAGACAAGGCGACCAATATCCCCATATTTTTTTTTGTTATGTGCAGAAATTCTTGGTAATATGGTGCGATTCTCAAAAAACATAAATGGCATCAATGTTGGTAATAAGAATATAAGAATGTCGCAATATGCCGATGATACATCTCTTTTCATCGATGGGTCACCTGAGTCTCTAGAAGCAGCCATGAAGGTACTTGATTACTATAAATATGCATCGGGTCTAAAAATTTATTATAATAAAACACATGCAGTGTGGATCGGTACAAAGGTAGACAGCACGGGGAAAAATATGTGACCGATGGAAATTAAACTGGAATCCAGAAACCTTTAAAATACTTGGTATATAATTTCATCATGACACTAAACGTATGATTGACATCAATTTTACAAACGGGCTTATGCAATTAAAGAACATATTAGCAACGGAGTAAACATAACCTAACTGTTCTCGGTAGAATAACTGTTAGTACACCTGTTCCTCGCATTACAGAATCCCACAGATAAACAGATTTTGCTTATTTGATTTCTATTTTGGAAGACCTCGTGCCAGGAGTATATATGAGAGAAAAATCAAGGATAAAGTTGACGGACTGAAATCTATTTTTCGAAACGAACTAAAACTCGTGAACAGCAGCATTCGATCGGGAATCTCCTCAACAGATGTGTACACTCCGAAGTGGAAGTACTGCAATGATTGTGGTTTCTTCGGGGGACAGTGCTTTAAGCTCGGCGATACGATCAGTAATATCTCCGCGAGTGCGACTGGAATCAGGGACCTGGTGTCGATTCGGACACAGCAGTAACTGTTGTCGAGAATGCTGATATCTAGGTTCAACACAGTTAGATCCAGATATTGTCCGACTAAGAATTTAGAGAAAAAGAATATCAACATGGACCGAACAGGCCGCGGCAGCTCTGGAATCGATAGCTACTTCGTCTGCTAGCCAGACACGAGTTGTTCCTAGAGAGGAAGATGAGTTTGATGTGTTCGGGAAAAGTGTTACCCACATATTACGTGGACTCAAGAACTACGAGAAGCAGAGAAGGGCAATGTTTTCTGTGGACACTACACTATATTTGGCTGATGACTTTGCAAGTAATGTGCAAATGACACCAAATTATATACCGATACCATCACAGAATGGCGGTCCGTTCAATGTTATGTCCACACCATATGCGATGCCACAGCAACAACCACAGCATATATTTTCCGGTGCATCTTGTGTACAGGACCAACAACAGGGAAATTAATTACACCTTCTTGTGTGTCATTTCATTACATTATGCTGTGGATTAATAGATAGTGTGCTTATGCTTTCCCAATTTCCCACTGTATTTATGTTGAATGCAACCCTTAAATGTGCCGTGTATATATAGTCAGATGTGACCACAAAGTTCTAGCCGAATTTAGAATCCTTATTGAAGTCAATGTAAGTGGCTCGGTATCCTCTCGATCAACATTATATAGAAGTATATAATTTCGCCATTCACAGATTCGTTCATTAAACAGACTTATCAATTAAAGGGCGTGTGGTCAATTGGCCAATTTCGAATGGATGTTCTCATGTTAATGTCCGGAGTGAAAGTATATATATAGTAGGCCATGCGTTCAAATCCATAACAACAGCTGAAGTTAAAGTTAAAATTTAACTTGAGTTCCCGGATGACGACTTGTTATGTAATTTTTGCATGGAAATCCCCATTCAAAATTTGTCACTTGAGCACCCCCTTAACATACACGCTGGGTTCTATATGTATATGATGTACGTGCCCTTTAGAACTATAAAGGCCTACGATATTATGCACAACCTTGTTGAATACACTTCCCGAACAACAAAAATACAAATATGACAGTCGAGGCTGCTCTCGTAAAAATAAGCACAATACTGGCTTATTTTGAAAGTCGCATTTTACGCCCATATATAGATTATTTGAGGAAAATATACGCTCTATATGGGCGTAAAATGTATCGTTTAAAATAACCCCGTTCAGCGCTTATTTCAATACGAAAAAAGCTAATAGAGGCACTATTTAATCTACTAAACGCCCTTTATAATGTGTGTTCACTGGGGCCAGCGCCATTCAACGGAACAACGGGTATAAGTTCGATATGAGCTTATTTCAGAATCAAATAAGTCCAATATGAACCTATGTGAATATCTAGGTCATATATGAACCTATCTGCAGGAGGATACGTTTAGACAGTATTAGACACCACAGCCGTCTCCGATCTCGCTACTCTCATCAAGTAGTGAGATCGGAGACGGTTGTGGCGTCCTACCACGGGATTCTGCTATGCAAACGCATCATTCAACGACTAACGTGTATGAACTTACTTACTGATCGACGATAAAATAATTCACTTTATATAAGTATAAATGGTCTCCGGTCAAATGTAAACAGGCAATACCACTTTCCGTAAGAAGAGAAGAAAACCCATATATGGTTCAGATTAAATGATTCTGTTTTCAACGTGCAAGTCATGTGGGCAACACGTATGTGGCCATATGGCAAAGCGGGACGACTGGTTGTGTATTAAATGATGGGAATTGCCAATCGTATATGACCAAATACGATGGTCATGGGTTTGGTAATACTAGTTGATTGATTAGATTCAAGTCCAGGGACGTAGCGAGAGGCTTTTCGTTAAGAGGGGTGTCCACATTAGATTTCCCTACTGGCCTGCACTCCCCATTTAACCAGACCGAGAGTAGGAACTCTGGAAATCAATTTGAAGTTTGTATCTCAAGAATTCCAACTGTTAGAGAGTCTCAACCGGATACACTATATAGTTGGAAATTTTCCAACTAATGGCCATTTCAGTCCGAAACTGTGCCCGAAAACAGAAACATTTGACTTTTGATCGGTAAACAAATTATTTAAAAAGATAGATTGTTCTCAGACTCAACAAACAGAGCCATCAACCTATTTGGTCTGAGATGTCAATTGACGCTATGCTGGGCATGTACTGTACAACTATTGAATATTTAAACCAGTGTTGACAACCAAAACACCAAATGCCCTGTCACCACGTCTCTATTCACGTGTGTCAAATGTTTGTTAGTGTGGATGAGTTACCATAGTGGAACCGTTATCAACATCATGCATTATGTGGTGTGGCGTACCCCAACCAGTATGTGAATAGGAAACAGGCGTAACTATAACATGCAATCGTCACGACTTGTGTTAATTTAATTTATTGAAAGTCTTATAAATACCAAAGTAGTTGGATCAGTCAGTCAAATCCCAATGGAAGCTCACCGCGCCTTCATTGAAGAAATACTCCAACAACTCCTGTCTCACACCACGCCCACTCGGAGCCCCAGTTGGTCCCGTATTATCCGATGACTCGGCGTGATCATCGACTTCAACGTCCTGTCTCGAGTTGTCATCATCTTGAGCTTTATCCGCTGTTATGCTGTCCATACTTTGAGAATATCTATTATCAGTTGTGATCAAGTAATTGTGTAATGCCACACAGGCTCTTACCACCAGCTTCGTATTCGCCACGTTCGTGTTTATGGTTGTACGTAGAACACGGAATTTCGAAGACATTATTCCGAAAGCACTCTCAACAATTCTTCGAGCCCTGCATATCCTGTAGTTGAATATTTTCTCACCCCAAGGGTTGTGGAGTGAGAAAACGGCTTTATTACCTTACAACTGAGCGTGAATGCGTCATCCCCGATCAGGTAATAGGGGACCTTCATACACCTCCCAGTGAGTGGTGTAGCCGAAGGAAGAACATCATCATCCATCAACGAACTCACCGGTCCGTTGGTGAATATGCTGAAATCAGACTGACTACCGGGAGCTCCAATGTCGAAAGCAGTTATACGATAATCAGCAACAGCCAACAGTACAATACTGTATCGCTTTTTGTAATTGAAGAAAACAGAACCACTATTAGGAGGAGCTTTTGGGTACATATGTTTGGCCTCGATAGCACCCACACAGTATGGGAAATTCCATCTCTCCTCAAACCTTTCTGCAATCCTCAACTTCTCTATCGGTGTGGTGGGTGGACTGACATATTCCTTCTCCAGAACCCGGCATATCACTTCACAAACTTCCGGGACGAATTCACTGATAGCAGAAGCAGAAACTCTATACTGATGCTGCATATCACGATAAGTCAAACCGGAAACCCAAAATCTCAACGTGATACATAGTTTTGTGTGCGGAGTCAATGCGTCTCCATTTTGTATCTTGCTTCGCGATGTACTGTCCAAATATCGCTAGAAGTGTGTCAAAACATAAGGGCGACATCCTGAAAATAAATTGAGACAACAAATAGTCAAATATATAATTATAGGACATGGGCTGTTATGATCCCTCATGCACTCCCGCTATACTAAACTTCTCCGGTATTTTCATGTATCCTAATATCTATTGTTCAGGGACAATGACGTTAACAGCAAATATTTTGGATCCTAGTGTACATACAGGGTCAACGTTTAGCCATAATTAATTGTTTCCGATCATGTTGAGGTGGGGGAAACGGTAATCCCATTTTTATTTTAACGGGTGATGTGTCATGATGTATGCATTTCAATACTCTATCCATTAGTGGATAAAGCAATATGGTATTGTTCTTAATTCGTTAAGCTAATACAGCCTACCACTCTTACACATTATCCAAAAATCCGATACCAAATTAAATACGGCTGTCAATGGCAACTTAATGGAGAATAGATTACGAAATGCCATCTCGCGATTATTCATGGTAAGTTTCCGTCTTCACAGAAGACTATTAGCACGTTTGTGTAAAGGAATATGATGAGTCTACAAATATCGATCGCCATTTTAGCCACCATCATGGAGTTGCAAAACTATTTATGGGATGAGATGTAAGGTAAATACTTCACTTCAGTAGTCCCAAATCAACTTTAAGCATGGATGGGGTTGTCAGTAACTCTCACAGTTGTGGATACGAGGGATTTTCGGTGATTTTTCCAATTTCCAATTGTGTCCGCCATTTTGGAATACGGGGACTTTTCTTTGATTAGAAACATAGACTATATAACATTACTTCCAACTCCAAACTGTAAGCATGGGTAGAGATGTCGACAATTTCCAAATATCAGAAACACTCTTATGTCAGCCCCTCCCCACTACCCTTAATCGCCGTACTTACATGTATATATATACACGCGTAGCTTTACTTCGTGGTAGTATAGGTATGAGACTTATTTATGTTACCATGATGCATAGCAGGCACGTATACATGTATATGGACGGCGCATAGGGCAGTGTGAATTTGGAGGGGATAAGGCCGTGGAGCGAGTTACATTAAAGCCACGGTGGCGGAAACGGTAATCCCGAAATAAAATGTACCTGCACAAAGATGAAACATGTTTTGTAATAATTAGCATGTTATGTTCAATTACTCATATTTTCGTTATAGGTCCCAGAAATCAAAGGTCCATAGACCCCCGTCTCTATACACACGGATGACCATGATGATAGAACATCATACAATAATTCAAGAAATGTCTAAATCGTTCAATAGTCATACCATTCAAAGCCCCAGAAGAATTAAATGAACCCCTGTCTCAACTCAAAATTTAGTCGCATTTTCAACATGCACTTGGAAATATAATACCTCATGCAGTATAGTAACTATATTTGTTGTCATGCAGTTTGATTTTTCAACTAACATGTAACTTATATGTAATGTTAAATGTGTTGTTTTAACGCCGAACGTTTTGACAATTATCCACCATAGCTTGGATTTATATGGTCGTTAATAGGAAAGTTTAAAAATTGTATTTGTATTATGTTGAAAAACCATGCATTGGGAAAGCCTTAAATAATTGTCGAGTGTCCGTTTGCATTGAATGGTTGAACACAGACCAAATACACCAACAGTCAAAACAAGCTTGATCAGGACCCCTGGGACTTGGAAATTATTTTCCAAAAAAAATGTAACATGTCCATGGACACACCACATTTATATCAAATGAAAAAAATATGAAATAGTATGAAAAGAAAAGAAAAGAAATTCTCAGAAATAAATTACCTGAAATAGTTCACGAAAGTGTCAACATCTTTTTCTGACTTCCTCTACGAAGGTGTTTGAATATCCTCGTCTTTGTCATGTATCCGCCATCAGCCATTGTCTCGCCCACCACCTCCAGGTTAAATGTCGCTTCTGGTGTTCGTGCATTAATAAAATGCCAGATGTTACACATACTTGACTAATTTCGACATCTGTGAGAGACGACATGTTTTGGACTGGCCTTAAATGTCCTGATAGCAGACAGTTTGACTTGGCTGATCACTACTCACTTGTCTGGCATGTTAACAATGAACCGCTCGCGCGCCGGGGATTGATGTTATCAATGATTGGTATGGCCATGTAAAATACATGTAATACATGTAATTTACATACAAAAATTACATGCATGTGTGTATCCACCCTAAACGCCTGGGGCCTGTTTCATGAAGCAAGGTCATAAGATTATCTTAAGATGGACTTAATCTAAGATCTAAGGTGGATCTTATGATGTAACTTTTCCGTTTCAAGAACTCGTTTCACAAAACAAGATTAAGTCCTACTTAAGTAGTAAGTTAAGTTCCCGCTCATTTGGACTGGTTATCGACAATTTTCTACAGTCCGGAACAAAAAAATGTGGGCTTGTGCAATCTTTATGTACGGCATTGAGAGGTTATCGAGAAAGAGCCGAGTCCGAGTTGACATTATTGTGTGATAGGGATGCTGGATAGCGACTGGGGTGGGTGGGCGAATCAGCGCATGTATCTTAGTGTCTATAGTCAGTGGCCTTATATTCGCATATGGATCTTAGACTTGTATGAGTTCCACGATGTGAATTCGAACATGAGTACATCGCAGGCTCTTAAAATGACGAGTTTTGCGTTTACTGACGACTGGCGGTGTCAGAAATAAGACAATATAATTATATGGATCGATGCATGACTGCGACCATGCATTCACGCCGAGTTAATCCACTGAGAGCAATGATCAGGCGGCGATTTTTTTATGTGAGCCCACATAACTCGTATATTATCGACCACCGCTCTCTACGTGTAGCAATAATCAAAATAAATCGGCGATGTCATCAGGACACACATAGGTCATTTTTCGATTCAAATGGAAATGAAAAATATTTGTTAGAGTAACTTTTTAATTATTTTTATGCAGATGTTTTATGCGGTTGTCATACCATGGATATATATATAACTACGTTTTCATTAGCACACTCGTATTAAGGGGTGGAATCGTTACGGGTGTGTATATCATATATACAGTATGCTGTACAACGGTCATCCCACCCCTGAAAAAAAAAACATGACAAAAATTTGGACAGCCTTGAAAATCACGACATATATATGGGCGTGGGCATAAACTCAATAAAAATAATATTCTCTATAGAAAATTGTCACTATATCTAAAACATATGTTGATAAATAGCGTTTGTGTTACCTTTCCTATATGACATATCTGCTTTGTAAACAGCCGACGGAAATTTTGAAAGAGGAAAGAATCAATACATTAATTGATCTCATTTTACCCCATCTCCCCACACACATATGGAATAACATAGAGGAGATTGTGAGCTTTGAGCTAGGTCATAATTCTTATCAAAAGTTTAATTCGTGGGTAATACAATTTTATAATATATATTATCTATAGGTCACATACACAGCTGATAATTGACTATATCCTACATTCGACGAGGCTCGGGGGTGGCTAGTTGGTCTCTGTGTGGGGGGGGGGTACATCGTGCAATTTCCAACTGCATCCGCCCCTTAATTGAACCGGGCCAAACTTCCATGTTCGCGAAATGCCATGTCCACCCCACCCGTTGGATTTAAACTTTCCAATTGGTATATTAAATATTCCAACAGTTCGTAATTTCTAACCTGACGCCCCTAAAGTTGTCTAAAACAACACATTCCTTTACTAGTTAGAAATTCAAACAATTGAAACCTATATATAGTGGGAGAGGACTTACAAAAAAGCCACAATAGGCTTGTTGTCTCATCCCTTTCCAATCACCCATACTCATCCATTAGCATTTTTGTAAAATATTCATCTTGTTTTGTATTGGGAATAAATATTGTTTACACCAACACATTCCTTTACTAGTTAGAAATTCAAACAATTGAAATCTATATACAGTGTACGATTAATGTTGTTGTCAGGCATGAAATTTCCAATTGCTAAACATTTTGACCAAAGTGTGTGTGTGTGGGGGGGGGTAGACAATACACAAACCCCATTCGCCACGTCCCTGATGATAAGCCTGTGCTCTGAATTGCTTTTACCAAACTAACCCTATGGTTATACGGTGGCGGGGGGGGGGGTTGCCCTCTCCTAACTTTGGTTTTGGAAAGTTTGAGGTACCAGTTGGAATGTTTAAACCCAAAGAGAATTTGGTGTTGTTTAAGGGGGTGTAGTTGGACATTTCGATGCGAACACCCCCTCTCACTCTGTAGCCACGACTCTGTATACCAGACGACTAATTGCCCACCCAGACAATGTACAGATATCTCCGTAATTGCAAAATAACATAAGTCGCCATACTCGTGATCGATATGCCACTTATCACGTGGGTCTTAACTTTAAGATTATCTTATGACACCTCACAGCAGTCTTAAAGTTAAGACCAAAGTTAAGACCATCTTAAGTTAAGACCTTGTTCGTGAAATGCACTTATGACTGAAGTTTGAACTTATGACCATCTTAAGTCCCAACTATGTCATAAGTTGCTTTCATGAAACAGGGCCCGGGAGTCTGTATTGTGAAAAATTACAACCGATGAGTCAATGTGACCTCGCTACACCATTAGTAGGATTCGCAGATACGGCAAAACTTGTGAAAGCACGATTGAAACTCTTCATGACTGATAAGCTTATATACATATTCGATTTCCAAGACAATTTTGGAAAGTATCTGTCACATTAAGAATTCAACGTTCTACACAAAACAAAAATTGACTTTCTAACTTTTAACGGAATTGTAAAATCAATCAAAAAGAGAGGGAAATCTCTAAGTAAAAGCGCTCCCATATAACATTTCAATTGTTTCAATTGATAAATTTACTTGCTCCGAAAAGTGCGAAATCCACTTATAAAACAATGTTACCAATTGAATCACACCACAAAGAAATAAGTAAATGGGAACGAAAGTTGAACCGAACATACAATAACGGATTCTGGACTGAAGTATATAGATCCCCATTTGTTCACGTCACCGATACCAAACTTAAGTGGTTCCAATACCGAATTAATACACATATCATAGGAACAAAATAATTTTTGAAAAAAATTAAATATCCGACGACTCATGTACCTTCTGTAAATCTAATATTGAATCGATCATTCACATTTTCTGGGAATGTCCAAACATATAATATATTTGGAATACTGTCGAAAATTGGGTATATCATAACACGAGCATTAGATTACAACTCACGACGGAAACTGCATTATTTAACAGCTGCCCTGGAAAATATATTAGTCCTTGAATAATATTCCTTCTTATCTTTGTTAGAAATCACATCTATAGAACAAAGATGAATAACTCTATGCCAAACCTCACCGGACTAAAAAAAAGAACTGACTTTTTATTTCCAATCCGAGCGTGTTTATTACTATAATAAAGGTCAATATACTAAATTTAATCAAAGATGGTCTTATTTAGAAGAATTATTTTAATCCAATGTGTGATTGCCCATGCCAACCCTAAAATACACTGCATGTAAACACCTATATTAAAAAACTGTAACATAATTAATATTAGAGATCCATTTTTCGAATTCCAAATAACAGCAATATACAATACCAACTTGAACAATAACTTATATTATACTTCATTATATATAGAATAGTGAATCAAACATTGGTCGGGTATGTCCCCCCCATCCCGGGTCCAAAATTATGGGGGGAAATGACAAGTTAAATAATATTACACTATACAATATTCCTGAACTTTAATTAATACAAATGTTCTGTATAACCATATATACTTTCACAATGAAAATATTAAAACATAAGTTTGGGATCATTGTTTCATTATATAAGGGGATGGCAAACCTAAATCAAAATTCGACAGTTACAGGGCCATAACTCTACTGCCTGTGTTCTATAAAATCTTCGAAAGAGTTCTTCTGAACCTCATTGAAAGAAATGTCCGAACTCTCGTCGTGATAGTCCGTGGGCCAATTCTCAGAAAGCCTCCAGTTTAGAAGTTGGCTGCACATCCCAAAATATATTTTTCAGGGAAGACAACTCCTACCCCTAAAATAAAATAAAATTTTCATCGAGTACAAGTGTCAGCATATAACAAAATGACTGCGGTTATAAAGTGAACAAGACATCGTTTATATTAATTATAGATCACCATAAAACAATATAAGATACAACACTGGAACAATGTATAAGCTAGTTTGAAAAAAATGCGATAAATATATTGAAATTGCGAAAAATTACTTGGATTTTCAAAATTAGTGTCATATAAAATTGACTATAACTTGTGAAACACATGGGCTATTGACGCACAACATATCTAAAACATTGACCCAAAGACCTAGCAAAACAATTTGGATGATGGACTGCCAATCATATTTCTGTGAAAATGCGCTATGGGCATAAACTTAACCCCACCCCTAAAATATAATTTTCTCAATGAATTGTATGAAAATGAATTGTATAGTTTACACTTAGAAAGCCTAATGTAAAGGCCTTATGGACATAAAATGAAACAGTGTAGAGATTGATGAAGGGGAATTATAAACAACCTTGGCCGAACGTGTTCTAAGATGAAAATTTCGGGGAAAATGGTGAAAAATTGTAATATTTTACTAATTTCTCAAAATTTGACATCATTGTGATTAAATTTTGATAGGGGTATGGACAAATCACACGGGGATACTGGTCTAGAATTTGTAAATTCATAAAACCTCACATGATCACTTTTTTGTCTACTATTTAATAATTTTTCAATTTTTATTTGAATTTTTGTACAAAGTCGATTACATATACAACCGGTCACATATGGCGACTAAAGGCTGATGAGTGAGACTCACGTTTTACTGGGAGGTATTTTCTTATTTTGTGGCGCATTTTGTGACACTAGATACAACTGACGATATATAAAGCATCGGACACTTCATATCTGATAATTGTTTTAAGATGGCGTCCAAAACGGCCACCAGAATCGAATATTTTCAAACTTACCGACACAAATTTAACTGGGTTCGCCATATGGGGATAATGGAATTGTTCATTGAGAAATGCATTCACTGGTGCTCCTTAACAAACTTAAGAACTCTAATATCTTGTCTCAACTCATTTATTGTGATGAGTAATTGATAGACGAAAATGCCCAATAACTCTGCTCATCCTCATGGTAGCCAGTTAAGTGAAAAGTGCCACTACTTCGGTTATTCCATGCAAATATCCTCACATTTTATACACCAGTACATACTGACATGTCGGCGGCCAAATAGCAACAATTCGCATGAATCATTGTAGCCAATTGCAAATCGCATTAGTTCCATAACTACATTTGGATAGGGATGATGTGCCAGACCTGTGTTCAACCTTGGGGAGACAAGCAGAACTCCCATGGCTTGATTATATATTAGCGCTGGGCGGACCGGGCCACCCTGCATGTCAAAAGGTTCAGTAATTCCGAATTTTTTGGAATTATTTTAGCTGTTATGTTTCTGCACAGATTGTGGGTATATATTCTGGGTCAACTGAAATCATTTGGGTTTGTTAACAATGTGAATATTATAATAGTAGCATGGTGTTGATCTATGCTATTAACTCGGCGGGCATGAAAGGGACAATTAATGAGAGCGGACTGGCCGATCATAATTACGCCTGAATCTTGCTTCATCGTTGGTTATAGATTCGTTCTTATGCATGTGCATCTGGGTGCTGACTATTCCCGCTCTGCGTCCAGGGGGTAACATTATTTGCATGACCCTCAAACGGGCATATAGGTAAAGGGATATACTTCCTGAATGGGTGTGAGTTATTGTGGCACGTAATTGCCTGATAGTTTGCACGAAAACGTGTTGCTTACGAAGTCTACATTTGGTGTTATTCTCGTTTTACAACAGGAGAAAAATTTTCGAAATTCATCGACTTGGAGAAACTTTATCGAAATTCATCAACTTGAATACATGTCGGCTTGTCACATACAGCACATACAAATTCTTGGCAGGATGTAAGTAGGTCATCGTGGATATTAGTAGATTGTTGAAGTTATTGCATAGTATGAAACATTGCACTTTTTCATAATAAGTCATTATGCTATCTTCTTCCTGCAACCCCTGAATACAACCATGGTATTCAGGCATACTGTGTCCATGACACAGTTCCAGACAATGCCAAATATTTATCAGGTGGTGATAACAAAGACTCCTTGACAGGCTTCTATTTTTTTTCTTGAATGGTCGAGTGCAAAATCTACATGCTGCTTCAAAAACATTGAATTATATGTTTGCCATTGGGTCGAGTGTCACGTGATACGGCCCATGAATGGCGACGTTCGCTTAGATCTCGTGCTATTATTTTACCAAGAGGAAGCGGATACTGGTATGCTGTTACAATGCATCACTCCTCGTCGGAAGCTAGTTAGCTAACTGTTTTTATCCCCCTGACGTACATGTCGAAATACTAGAATGTTATGTTTCTCGATGAATAGGAGCGAGGATAATTCTTCATACTGAAATCCAAAATAGGTCATGTGTCATTCCGCAAACGACATAGCGGACAATATTGTCCAAGAGGTGTATGCAACCTTGCTTCTAATTCACGCGTTGACAGGCTACGAGTCACAAACACCAATAACATGAATCCGTTTGACTTAATAGTCAAAAGCAGTAAAATGTTATGCGACTTTTGCATGAATTTGTGCAATCCATTTATGGTGACGATGACACTATATATCATACCAATAGTTTGCATGTGGGCTATATTATGGTGAGCCATAATCTCGTTCTTATGGTGCAAAACCGAACACTGGAACACATCTTCTACCACTACCAGCCAAAGACGACTCCTTAAGAAATCACATTAACACCTCTTCGTGGGAACTATATCAGTGATTGACACATCATACTAACTCACAGCCTGATGGTACCATGTCCTGACAGCCATAGCTGGTCGCTGTTTGATTGAGTCCTACAAACATCTCGATCTACTGTGACTACTGAGCTTTGGCTGCAAAGATTCATGTGAATCTAACAAATGATCTTGTTTCACCGCAGACTAACCGTGTAACGGTGTATGTGATAATGTCTACAATAACCGAAATAGTGTACATTTTGACGACTCATCACATGAGCAGAGTGAGAGAACATTTAAGGACTATAGATACTCAAATTATAGAACAGGAAGTTGTAGCATGCCTTGAAAACTGTTTGGCTACACAATATTATATGCTGCAAAAGTCGTTTCATCAAACTATTGACAAAAAATCATCCGTATAACAACTAATATCGTTAATAATATACTATTTCAAATGAACTCATGTTTACATCAGAGATAGGCAACTTGAAATTGGAGGCTGGTAATTTGGGCATACAATTTCAGTTTTCTTCAGTAAAATTATATAAGTTGATATTACTTACCAAAAACTGATCCATAAGGCACATGCTAGTGATGATTGTTTTAATCTTTCTATACATTGACATATCAAGTATTCCCCAATAAAATGAGTATCTATATCCATTAAGACAATCATTTACTCATTAGCTTAAATTAATTGAAAGAATAGTAGGGTTCTTCGGTTTGTTTCGGTTACCAGTGAACTCGTGATTAACAATTCCCTTGTCCCCAGATAACGAACTTCGATTGTGTTGGTCGTTTTGG
The DNA here is from genome assembly GCA_032622095.1 of Siphonodentalium dalli. Lineage (NCBI taxonomy): Eukaryota > Metazoa > Mollusca > Scaphopoda > Gadilida > Siphonodentaliidae > Siphonodentalium > Siphonodentalium dalli. The sequence continues at coordinate 195,626,389 of CP136064.1, forward strand.
ATGCCATCCTAAACGTATTGTCAATTATGGAGCGCATGTAATGGCGTGTCTATTGTCAGTGTTGATCACTCTATCGACATGCGCGACACAAATAAGAAAATACCGTTCTGTATAACCAGGTCTGGGTCAACCTGAAATTTGGCTATTATTGCCCCTTCTGGCGATAGCCCGTTTTGCACGGACTTCGTTATCACGGCTGAGTTTAAGTTACAGCAACAATCACAGGTTTTATTTTGGTCTGAGACGATGGTGAGTTTTGGACATTCGCAGAGCCCGAGAAAAATAGCAAATAACATGCTTCACAAAAGAGTTTGACACTAAAATGTTACCAAAATATGAAATTGTTAATGAATCCTGGATGAAATTTCGATCTTTCGTTGGTCGCCACGCCGCTTTCTTCCATTAATTGCACAAAATGTTCTTGTCAACCTGTACAAAAATCATGTTGGAATCCATCATGGAAGTGACCGTATGCAAAACCTACCAGATTATCGTAGAGTCACGCGCTTTCGCGTGCAGGGTGCATCTCTGCAGTCCAATCAGTGTTGTACGGAAAGCTGGAACGACAAAAAAAATCACATTTTGTGAGATTCGTGGATATTAGAGCATATTATGAATACTTGATGTAACATGGGTGTTTCTTGTTGAAATATAAATCTTTCATCATCATTACTGTTTTATTTCTATCGGATATTAAATAAAATAATGTACCGTATTCCTAATATCCATAATTGGTTATTTTGATTGAAAGTTTTTTTTACCATACAGAGTCGACTTATCGAAGCCAAAACATTCAACCCGGGGAAAAATTACCCTGGGCAACCTATCCGTGGGCAGCACCACCATGGGAAAATACCAATTAAATACTCGGCCAAAAATGAAAAGAGAAACAACCAGCTCAGCGGGCGCAAAGACACGTTGTTCGTGAAGGTAGGTCTTGAAATGTTGCGTTTTTCACCTGTTAGTTGTGTTACAGTTGTTAGTCCATATAATCACACTGTTGTACCAATAACGGCAGATAATCATCGATTAATTTTACCTAATTCCCTCCCGTTGACAAAATGTTAACAGAACAATTTCAGTTCAAACATTACACGACAACAACTAACCTTTAACCGGAACACACCTCCCTCATGTGTTCACCGGCCACCCTTCTCTGTTCTGTCTCCATTGCCACCAACTCTTTTACGAACAATACCAGGTCTTTTTTAAGCCCCCGCTTTACGCCGCATCCCACCTTGATCGCATTTGGTCACTCTCCTCCACATATCCACTCATCCCCATCTTCTTTATCATCGATGTTGCCATCTTGACCAACTCTGGTTTCTTCTTGTTCGAGAGGTCACCAGCAGCCCTTTCTTCTTCTCTCGTTACTGCCAGATGGGTGTAGGTGTCTGGCATCTGGTATTTCTTTTTTTCCATGGTATTCGCGTAGTATGAGGCCATGGCACTGGAGCAGATGTTGTTGCAGTCTTCGAGCTGGTTGCTCAGCTCCAGCCCGTCCATGCTTTCGTGTGGCTGTCGCATATGGGGGTCACTTAGAAGATACCCACTTTTTCTTAGCTCCTGTCTCCACCTAAGGACCTAGAACATGTAACAGTGAGTTATTTACAAAGAAAAACATCATATGTGAACAAAATAGGAGATATCTTATTCCAATCTTCGACGACTCACGGGATAATGAATCAGATGCAAGAGAGTCAATGACTGTTGAGATGCTCACCAGACTACAGACTGAGCGGTTGAATTGCAACATATCAAAGTTCTAGAGTAGCATTCCATATATTAAGTTATTAATATTCGAGAATGGCATATCGTATATTGTACACACTATTCGAATTTGAACATAATGCATCCACATCCACCCCTTATATATACATAAACATCCTAATTATATCAAGCAAATTGTTCAATTGACTACTTTTTTATTTTCTATCATTGTACTGCAATACCCAATGAATGAACATAGTACTTACACCATTAACACATCACTGTTTTATATTTCATAGTTATTGATGATTTCTAATGCTTTATGTGTACCTCTCGAGCGATGGTTCTCCTGCGAACAGAGTGTTGGCTCCCCGTTTGGACAGTGGGTATGTCGCTATCTTCATAGCCATTCTCTTCAACTTCGAGTTCGTCTTCAATTGCAGCAGGTAGATCGAACACCTCAATGGTATTTCGGCCAGCCACTCTACCTTTGAAAGTCTTCATTGCCTGTAACAATTGATCAACGATGTTATTGAAGTGGAACGATAATCTGCCCAAGCAATATATATGGCTAATAAAATACATTTATCACCAAGAGAATTTTCCCCATCTTGTAGGCATTTGAGCTCGCGGCTATCACAGGAAGTGAAGTCTTCCTGTGCATTCGTGTTCCGGCTGGTCGGATGTACCACTGGGGTACATCTGAATGGTCAGAGCTTTTCAAGGTTAGTATAATATGCCACATATAATTTACGTATGTAAGCACTTTCCTCTTTAAATTTATGTCCACAGTTTTGCATAATGATTGTGCCTATTACGTGTTTGATTTTGATCAAATGATTTTACGTTTGACATACTACTCAACGAGGAACCCCCACTGCCCAGTGTGAAACTTACAATTTATCATGGTATATCATCCAAATATCCCGCCAAAGTGGACATTGGTATCTGTTTCGGCATTGGTAATTAGTCTGGTGCGATTTAATTCAATATGTCCTCGAGCGATTTGAGCACCAATCAATTGTCTAATACGTGAGATATATGAGCCGGGGGCCACATTGTATTCATTCAGCCCCCATTCTGCGGCTTAAGTACTACACGTCAAAGTTCTGGAGTTACATTCAATATATGGAACTTGTTAATAATCATTGTTCCATTCCTTTCCTTATCATTATATGGAATCATGAATATCCAAAGTTCCATAATTGTATGGAATTGAAACACATAACTTAGACATGTAGACCTAACACTGCTGAAATGGGACTTGAAGAGTCAATTTTGATCGCTTATATGTTGGAAACTTAATTTATTGTGTATTACAGGAATGTACCCCAAAGATGAGCACTTTTTTCGCTCATGCGAGGATTGATTTGAGCAAACTGAATGAGGACACCAGACACAGTGCCACGCCAGGAGAATCAACGGCATCTGATGAGCAGCATGTAAGTTTTCCGAAAATTATTAATGAGCAGCATTTGTTTTAGCAACACATAGATGGTTATGGTGAATAGTGTTCTTTTTATGTACTGATATTGACTTTCTCTAATCCAGCGCACGATCTGCTTTATGTCGATCGCCATTGCGGGATATACATTTCCAGCATCATTTCAGGATACCAGTAATACCCAAGAGTCCACAGGAAATGGGCCAGAAGCACAGACATCTGCAAGCAGCTGTAACGCGCCTGTAAGTTTTCAGGTCGTTAGAATAAACCGTGTAACATTCAGCAGTGACATTAAGAGTTTTTTTTAGTAGACTGCAATTAAATCAGATTTTATTGAATGTGGCCGAATGATTGCCACATTATTCATGAACTGTGATGGCATCAACTAACTAAGCAAAACACCCAACGTTATGCTCATTTTTGTGCACGAGTGCGATTTTTATTCTCTTCGTGTCATCGCCTTTAAACTTCCTTGATTGTAAATGGCTATAATATTATATTTCAGTCGTCACTCCCAGTGGACCCGGTGATTCGGCATTATGCAGATAAAGAAATTCTAACAGATGAACTCGTGTTTCAGACATCAGGTCAAAATGATTGTAAAATATGTGGTATAACGTGTGATTCAACAGAAGGCAGTGCAGCAAAGGGCGTGTGGTTGGAATGTCGGGGGAGTGTGGGTTGTAACAAGTGGGTGCACTCCAAATGTGTTGGGATTTTTGGTGAAACCAAAGTTGTAAGAAACAAAGTAGATTGGGCCTGTCGATTCCACCATACGAAGTGTGTGAATAAAACATGTCTAAAATAATTTAACTGTCTTGCGTTTGTTTGTAAATTTTATGCTTTTCATAACAAATGTGGTGAGATTGGTGCTGCAACTGCTACTAATTGTGTGGTTTTTATTACTGGTGTCGGTGAGTATGAATGTGGTGGTTATTGTGATGATATCCATAAACCGTTAGTGATGATTGTTTTTTATTCATGTTTGAATTTGTGTTTACCTCTTCGACGACGTCGACACTCCTTGATGCCCTCATCCATCTTTTCTCATCTGGCACGCCTGGTGGCAAACACATTTTTATTCGGCGATTCCTACTTTCGAGGATAAAATCTCCACCCTCTCCCTGGCTGTCGTTTCCAGAGACTGTCATGGCTTGGTTGTTATTCAGGAACATTTTGATGTCTTTTGGTGACTGATGGAAGATGAGGCGTTCGCGCAGAAGAATTTCTTGGTAGTTGGGATGATAAGTTCCGTAAAAGAGAGGTGAGAGCTTCAGTTTTGTCAGGTTGATGAGATCGGGGTTATTGCGTCTAACAGCACAGCGGAAGAGATGGAGAGTGTAGATGAATTCAAAGATGATTTCGTTGATGAATGCGTAGTTGGGGTTGCGAACGCCCCTGAGCCATTGGTCGTAATTCTCGAGAGTTGGTGGAATGTCTCTGGAGATGCAGAATCTGCAGAATGGAAGTAGCAGTTCATCTGATGTGCCTTGTAGCAATATTTGAAGTATCTGCCAGGATTTATGGTGGTCTCCTGCACTGCGGCATGTGGCAAGCGCCTTTGGGGATAGAAAACCAAGCATCTTGGCCAAATCTGCGAGAATCACGTCCCAAAGGAGGCGGAACACCAACCGAACCAGGTTGATCTCAATGTGGCCGAGACCAGCGACAGGGAGTATGCTACTAAATAATCGATGATGCTGTATGGAGTCCTCAGCAATAGATGTCTCGTGAGATGATTTCAGGTGAGTTTTGAACGTTTCCACTCCATTAAATGGCAGCTGACAGTTTGGACATTTGTAGATATTTTCCACCATCTTACACATGGCGAGATATGGCACGCCGTCTCCACCCACCATTGTCCAAGCTCTACTGGTCAACAGCCGGAGTTGGATTTCCTTCATCACGTCCATGATTGATTGATGAGATGACGGGTTGAGCATGATGGGATCCCCGATAATTACTTGAGGTGGTGGCTGGTGGGATGAAGGAATTTCTGCATATGGATTTCGTTGTTGGTCTACCGGCGATGCTGTTGATGTTGGATCCAGGATGGAGCGGTCAATGCTGTCTGAGAAGGTGCCATTGATGAATTGTTGATCAGCGTGGACAGCAGCGATACGGTCGGATATAAACTTATTTCGGAAGGATGATATTGCAGAGCGACAGACTGTAGTGATGGGTTGGAGATTACCGATGGAACTGAATTTTGTGAAGTCAAGCCAGTGAGCAGGAGAAAGATCGATGTTGAACTGTAATGTAGGTTGAGCTGTGGGAATGAGGTGGACAAGTGTTGTAGTGACGCTGACTTCTGCCTTGGAGTCTGCAGCAACTCTCCAACGCTTCCCGATGACTTGATTATTATCGATGAAAGTGATGACTGATCTGGATTGAGGTGATAGAAGAGGTTTCGCGGCGATGACATTGAACCATTTGAGTACTGATGAATATGCCGCGGATGGTCTGATGGCTGAACTCAAGTTGATGATGGTTTTACTGGCAGTGATGAAGTACGTTATTATGGTCATGATGAAAGAGATTGGACCTGAAATTAATATAAATTGCCATTGACAGGGAAAACATTCATTGTTTGATATGTGCATTGCATGAATTAATACACATTTGAGCATCCCGTGTGTAGTATAAACACATGTAGTGTTCAAATAAATAACATGTATGTTGCATTCTCATAGGAATATAACAAATTTGAACTTACCGATATAATTCAGGGATCTTGTATGCATAATCTGTTCATACGCCAGTGCTAAAGATAGCAGCTTCTTTTGTGGCGTATCTACGGCATGGATATTAACGGCCGTTAGAGCAGATAGAAAGGCCATGATGGATGTGTTGGCCGACATCAAACACTGCATTGGCTGTATGTTAATGTCGGTGTCCTCCGCCTGTTGTCTCAGTGTCATACAGTCTTCATAGGCAGCGCTGGATAATCTTCTCCCGACTGCTGCTGCTATGTCAGTTATCTGGAAATTAAATGGTTGACAGCCCATTAATCATTTGTCCAGTGGCAACCTTCAATTATTAGTGGACATATTTCCCACCTAGATGTTTCATTCGACCAATAACATGATACCAATATCTACCAGCCAATTATATCTTACCCACAGCGCTCTCACTATGATACTAAATTGCCGTCTGCTATTTGAGAGTATCACCCCAATCGGAATCCTCGGTACTTTCCGTCGATTCCTCTGAAATATGTAAGCCAATTCGACGAGGGTCACGCCTCCCCTGAATCCTGAATACCAGTAAATGTTTGGGGTGAATCGTGAATACCGTTTGTTGAACTTAGTATCTGAACATTTCCCTTAATACATTCGACTCAATCGGACATATTTCTGTATCCTAGGTGCCAGAAAAAAAATGGACAGCATTTTGTTTCCTAGGCGCTTGCCAGGATATCTTGCCCCATCCGTTCCCAAACAAAATCACCCCACCACCCCCAGAAAAAAATGGACAACAGTTTGTTTCCTAGGCGCTTGCCAGCATATCTTGCCCCATCCATTCCCAAACAAAATCACCCCACCCCCCCCCAGAAAAAAAATGGACAGCATTTTGTTTCCTAGGCGCTTGCCAGGATATCTTGCCCCATCCGTTCCCAAACAAAATATCGCGTTATGAGACCGTTGTGATACGATTAATGATACTTTATATCATGGCATGGTGGACGAATATGCCCAAGAAGCTATTCTACCCATTCATTCATATAGATAACTAGCACAAAATATTATTTTGCCCCATCAAAACCTGCGTCCAAGATGTTTTGCTTGAACCCGAATACCAGTTAATTCGGGGTTTGAATCCCGCGTACGACTTCAAAACACCATGAATCCCACGTACCGAATGGGGGGGGGGGGGGTGATAACTGCTATTTCATTAATCAAATAATATAATCGACTAATAGCTTGAGACCGTTCTCTTTGCCGACGATGTGGGAGCTTGATGTGCTAGTTGGAGATTTTATAATTTGCAGTATGTGGCAATTATTTAACTCACCTCCGATTCATCACAATCTGCTATGTGGTCGACAACGCTAAAGTGAGCTCCCTCAGCAGACTGTGTTGGACGGGGCTGATTAACGGCAGCAACACTAGACTGTTCCTCATCCATAGGAAATGGTCCGTCATCCAGCTGGTGCACTGTATATTGTATACAACCTGAAAAATATGCATATATATTTTGTTATTTGATAAGGTATGTTATAATGAGCAAAAATAGAGATTACTCACTACTTTTGGGTAGCAGGTGAATATGTCTTTTGACACTATTTAATGTGTATTATAATGCTAGTATGCACACTCATTATTCCATTGCCATTTTCATACAGACGAAATATAATTTTAGATGGCTTTCTCCATTTAACACAATTTTAAAATATGATGGTGCTAGGATGTTGAATGGCATACCGGGTACCCGCAACGTCAACATATGTTAAATATTGTTGTTTCATAGTGATTGACACTCAAATGAGAATACAGGAGCAGTCGGTAATTATTGGATTTCTCACCTTTGCAGACGAATGCCTGTGTTGGAGTGATTAACTCTTTGCGCAGCAACCAATTGATAACCCTTTTTGGCACCCGCCCACTCGCAATTCTCTCCAATGTACATGTATCGTTTCCACCATACTCTTGATGTTTGGCGCAGCAACATTTTGCAACCAATGGCGGTCGACCCGTTTTCTTTGGCGGCATTTTCTCGTTTCTGTAATATAATAACAAGATTTCATATTACTCTGCGAATATAATCTTTCATAATGATCAGATACATCATTGGTTCCGTCATTGTGCATTGGAAAGTAAATCAATGTACCTAATAATATAGAGTTGATTTACGTGTTTAGAATGCATTAAGTTTGTACTTAGAAAAACACAATCTTTGTTATTGTTTGTATGTTATATTTTAACAATCAAACACTTCTAATTTCCGTACCCATCGGCCTCATATTGAAAGATCTTTAATATTTTTCGTATCATGCAGAAAGTGGTATTCCATAACGAATCGGCTTTCCGTAGTTTTTTCAACAGACAAGGTAAGTGGGAGAAATATCGATTAAATTCTTATTTCTTTAATTCGATTGGTCATCTACATCACGTGATTTAAATTGTTCAAAATGGCGAATTTTAACAAGTCAGAAGAATCGCCAGCTCTCATAATTTGAAGAGAAAATGACATTATTTCATGGTACTCACATCTCCTGTAGTCTTTAAATAGTTTGGTAAAATATATAGTCACTTTTCCGTTAAAAGTTGGACTTGCTTGGAACCGGAACTGGTCTTGCAAATGTGTTTTTCGAACCGATCAAGCCGATTACGATGTTGTCAACATCCGGAAATTTTTCGTTCATGTCAATAATACAAAAATACACGTCGCAGACGATTTTAGACCTGCCAGAAGGGGCAATAATAGCCAAATTTGGCTAAAGTAGCCAAATTTCAGGTTGAACCAGACCTGATAACGTAAGCTCACTCATAAGCATTTGAAGTCATATGTGTTCAGTTGAAATATATATATATATATATATATATATATATTATATATATATATATATATATTTATATGTGTGTGTGTGTGTGTGAGGGAGGGTGTGTGTGTATGTATGTATGTATGTATGTATAAGAGCGTATATCGTTCATCTACATGGACGTCACCGTTTCTGTCACGAAAGTCATTTCGAAAAAAACGTACACTTTCAATTGACAGTGAGAAACAAGAACATGTTAATGAATGACATAGTAATTGATATGCAATAAACATTTGATATACAATAAACATATATGGTAAATTGTTCTAGGTTCCTATATGAAGAGAATAGAATATAACATATTTTAATTGACAATCAAGACGCCCTGGCGGGCAGAATAATTACAGTATAATAAACATTTTATTTTATAACATTTTTATTAGGTCAACAAAAACAAATATATATATATATATATAGGTGATATATTAAACATATTGTATGCAAAATAGAAAAGGAGAATTAGTGAAGTCAGTTATAGAGAATTTGATAGTTGAAATCGGGGAAAGGTTAGTAGAAGGGGGGGGAGATAGAGTGTGGAAAAAATACAATTTAAAAGATAATATTTTGGTTTTCCTATTGATGTTTGTCATGTGCCTAGAATAATAAAATATGGGTGAGCTACTATCAGTTTTGTTCTATATCAAGGCTCTAGGATTGGCTTTGAGTTTTTATCAGATTTGTAATATTGTTGATTAGAATTCTGATTTATTCAGGGGGTTTGTTGCTCTCAGTTAAACTCCATACAGTATATTGACCAACATTTTATGTTGAATTATGTAAAGATAAATTAATTAAGGACAATTTACTGTATGAGGCAGAACTGGAACTTAGGCATCCTATATTTATTTTATTCCAAAAGATCAATTCATAAAGGCTCAGCCAAGCTAACAGGAGGAGCAATCCATCATATATTATAATTTAGTACCTCTTGATTATCTTATTATTTGACTAAGCGCTCCCAGCCAGTCCAACGATCCCTAAATGTTTCATAAAGACATTGATTGAAAAAAGCTATTTTTTCAGCATTATAGCAGAATTTTAAATCTATTTTAAACTCATTCAAAACAGGAATTTTTTCCCTCATTTTTGATTTGAATATATAGAACTTAGCAAAAAGTATCAGAAATTGGGCTAGGTCAAAGCGTTCAGAGTTTCCAAGAATTAATTTTTTTGGTGACAAATCTATTGTGTATCCAGTTTGTCTCAAAACCCACATTTGAATTTCATGCCAAAGTGAATTAATTATAGGACAGTCACAAAAAAGATGTTTTATTGTTTCCTTGGCTTTACCACAGAAAAAGCATGCATCCGAGCTTTTTACATTCATCTTTTTCAAAAGTTCGTTAGTTCCTAGAATTCTTGTGTTAATTCGGTATTGAAACCATTTGTATTTGGTTTCCACGCAACAGTGAAATGGAGAAATCAAAATCTTAGCCCATTCATCTGTAAGCCTATCATTTAATTCAAATTCCCATTTCTTCATGAAAGGTTTAACTGTTTTATCTTGTCCACACATTTTAATATATATGTTTTTTGATGAAGATTGTTGAAGAACACTTAACTGAAAAGGCATTATTGGGTGTTGAAGCTTTCTTGCATGGAACAATAAGCCAAATTTATCTATAAAATGTTTTACACCTGAATTAACTGAGTGATATGTCAAAAAATCTATTTTTATATAATACTCTACTTCCAGCGCTTCCCGAGACATTATATGGCCATCATTATCCAGTAAATCATCAACAAATAAAATACCTTTTTTATCTAATACCTGGGACATTAAAATTTTACCTTTGACGGTAATGCTAGGATTATCCGTCAATTTATTACTGTTTATATGGTCAAGAGTTTCAGGGATTATAGCCTTGTAGAATTTTGCCCATGCTTCAATAACATGGGCCCAAAATTTACAAGATATGATTTTGCTTTGTCTAGTTAATGCTGTAGGGCTTGCTAAAAACCAGTTTTCTGAAAGATTATTAAAACAACATTTTAATAGATTTTGCCATTTGCCATTTTGGAAAATAAGTTTTTTCATCCAGATTGCTTTCATTGAATTCATGAATTGTTCTATATCAACCATTTTGCAACCTCCGAATGAGTAGGTTTGTTGTAGCTGTCTTCGTGAAATTTTGTCAGACTTTTTCTGCCAAATAAATTTGTAGATTTTCTTTGTTAATTCTTTAATGTAGTCTACACTGGGGTTAGGTAAGGTTTGAAAAAGAAATGACAACATGGATAAAATAAGAGATTTCACAACAATTATCCGTCCAAGTGGGGTAAAATTTCTGCATGACCAGGAATTTATAATTCTGTCTATATCATTCATCACTTTATCATAATTTGCATTAAATAAGTCATCATCGAGTAAGTTAAAGTTAACCCCTAGAAGCCGAAAGTTTTCTGGGTTCCATTTTATTTTCCACTTGTCACATATAGTTTATGTACAATCACGTTTGCTCCCAATCCAAACTGCAAAGGTTTTGTTATAATTGATTTTTAGCCCAGATATATAGTAAAAATATTCTAGTAGCTCAAATGTACTGTCCAGGGACTGTGCATCACCATTGAGAAATACAGTTGTGTCATCAGCATATTGACTAACTTTGAATTAATATTTACCGATCTCAATCCCTTTTATTTTCTTACATTTTCTTATTGCTATACTAAATACTTCTGAACATATTAAAAAAATATACGGTGTATCATGAAAGATGGAGACACATTTCCATTAATGTTAAGATTTGAGCTGATTCCTCTATATAGAGTTTCTATGTAACCTATGAAAGTGTTGCTGAAATTAAAAATCTTCATAACCTGAGACATAAAAGTCCATGAAACAGAATCAAAAGCTTTCTCAAAATCAAGCAACAACAAGAGGCCAGGAATATTTTATTTTGTGTAATATGGATCAAATCTGCTACTAAGCGAATGTTTTCTCCAATGTATCTTCCAGGTATGAAGCCTGTTTGATCCCCATCTATCAAGTTTGGTAAAACATGTTTTAAACGGGCAGCGAGAATTCCTGATAAAATCTTATAGCTTACGTTTAAAAGCGATATCGGCCTCCAATTTGTTAAAAACTGTCGTGGTTTGTTATCTTTTGGTAAAAGAGTTACTACGCCATGTTTCTGTGTTACAGATAATTCTCCCCTGACCAAACCATAATTCAAAGAGCGTACTAAGAAATGACCTAGTTTGCCCCAAAACATTTTATAGAATTCCACTGAGAAGCCAGACGAACCTGGAATATTGTTGTTTTTCATTTTTTTCAAAAATTCTAAAGCTTCAGCATCAGATATTGGACTATCTAGTTTAGCGTGTATTATATTTGGAAGTTTATTTAATTCCATGTCGTTTATATTATTTAATTTGAGGAATTCAGTCAAATTTCTTGAAGAGAGTTTCTCTTCTCTTGATTCATATAATTTACCATAATATTTGCATGCCTCATTTAAAATATCTTCTTGTTTTTTCTAAAACTTCACCATCTGGTGTTTGTAGCATAGTTAAAGATTTATTTGTGTAGTGTCGTTTTTCAATGTTTAAAAAATATTTACTCGGTTTCTCTCCATTTTGCTCTAGATCTTACCATCATCCCCTCTAGTTTATGTTTCCTTATTTCTTCTAAGCTAGTTTGATATTTTTCCATCTGTTCCAATGTCTCATTAGTATTTTCCTTTTCTATTTTTTCAATTTTAGCTATAAGTTCAGTTTCTTCTTTGACTATTTTTCTTTTAATTTTTGATGATAATTCTAAAATTTTACCTCGTATTTCCATTAGCAGTGTTTCGAAAAAAAGTTGGTCATTAATTTCTAGATGTTTTCCCTTTTCATCAAAATATTGAGATTCTATAGTCTCAATTAATCTGTTAATTTCATTGACATAGTCTGTATTTTTCAGAAGAGAGTTATTGAATTTCCAATATCCATGGCCACGGGTAAATTCTGTCAAATTCAATTTTAATGAGATAATAGAATGATCTGTCCTATAACCTGGGTGTATATCTGCCTTTCTGGTGAGTGAAAGCATGCATTCGGACACAAGAAAGTAATCTAATCGAGCTTGTTTTATAGGTGTTTTCTTTCTCCATGTATAACGCTTTGTTTCCGGATTTATAGCCTTCAAAAGAGCTTTATGAGCAAGAGGATTATTATGTCTCACGTAGTTCACGGAATCAAGATTTTGGTTAAGCACTATATTAAAATATCCACATACAACAAAGTTTGACTCGACAGTGGCCATATATTCACTAAGCTTTTCATAAAATTTTAGGTGGATCAGTGTTTGGCCGATATATATTTAATAATGTAAAACGCCTATTTTCAATTTCAATATCTAACGAAAGAGAATTCCCTACTTCATCACGCTTGATGTCATGGATCTTACATTCAAAAGAATGTCGGAGTAGAATAGCGACACCTCTCGATGATGTAGAAAAACTGTTAATGTAACACTCGTACCCCCATTCAAATTTTATATTATTTTCCTGATTGTTTCCGAAGTGCACATCTTGTAAGCAGATTATGTCAAATTTCTTACTTTTTAAGTAGTCAAATACATCTCGTCTCTTCTGGCGATCGCACAGACCCCGACAATTCATAGACATTATATCTATCGACATGGTATAGTATAAATTTGAAATGTGACAAACAGACAAATGGAAACAGTTGTATGGTATACATTTATGTATTTCATAATAAGAATGTTGTTAGTATAGAGATAGACTGAAGCTATTTGAGAAGGAAGGATTGGGTGTATTTTATGGTTTTTATTCATTTATATAAATAGCGAAATTTCTCCTCAGGTATGTAAATTTAAGTAAGATAACTAAAAAAACAAAAACAAACAAACGAAGACCTGTATTCCCGAGCTTGGAAAAATTATGCAATTGTGCAATTAATTGCAGTATAATGAATACATTTAAAGATATAATACCATATATCATTGAGCAAAAGAACTGAAAATGTGTATGCCATTGCATGTATATACCATATAGTATTAGGGGGTGTACATCAAATAGTGTAATCATAGCAAATGAAATGCTAAGTACGGCCTACTTATAACTCATACCAACAAATACATGTATTATTGTTGGCTCAATTTAAAGAATTCCTGCCTTATACTGGTTTATGTAGACATATAATAATAAAATTGGATAAAGAGTAACTTTCTCTTTTCAACCAACAAAGTGTGGCCACAATACGATAGATACGTATTTCTAATACTAGGTCCCACATAGATAAAAGGTTGCAAACCACACATCCCGTGAATCAAGATGTCTTTTTATAATGTTTATTTTATTTTATATTTTTTGAGAAACAATTCGAATTATGAAAAAAAGAATTTGAAAATATATCCATTTAAATAAAAAATATATATCCATATATACGACATATACCGTGGTATTTGAATTGTAAATAGAAATCTATTTTTTGTTCAGCAACAAAAAAGGGCTACATCAAGAACATTAAATTTGGGTTCAGTATTTGAGATTGGGGCGGTGGGTTAACAGAAACACGCAAATATCTTATTTTTACCTAACAAAGTATATACAGTACATGTTAATTCCAATCAGTTTTTCTATTAATCACTTTGAGAACTATTTTCGTTTTTCTGAGTCTTTTCTGATCACTTCGTCTATGTCGTCATTGATGTCAAATTTTATTTTCCTTCCATTAAGCAGCCTCGCCCAAATAAACCCATTTTTGTGGAATGCAAATTTTATTTCCCTGTGGTTGAATAGTCTATTCATCAAGTCCATGTTATCCTTTGTTAGTAGGTCACGAATTTTCACTTCCCTCTTGGAGCCACCATCAGCTATCTCAAATGTGAATTTCCTTAAGTCAAAAACCATCCTTCTAACTTTAGATTGGTTCAATTTAACCACACAGGGTGGGGCGATTTTGTTTTTAATAGATGGAAGTCTGTGAGCTGCTGCAACATCTGCAGGTGATATTTTCACTTTCGCTTGGGAGGTATTTACTATATTACATATTCTGTCTGTTATTGTGTCCTCATTTTCACCTTCCCGAATCTTGAGTCCAAGAAACCGTAGGCAGACTTTATTAGAATATTGCTCTGCATTATTCAGCCCGGATTTTAGCACTTTGATTTCATTCTCTTGTTTCGATATTTGCTTCGTTAAGTTATTAAAGTGATGTGAAACGTAAATTGAACCTCACAATTGAGTTCCCTGCTTCATTCTGTGGGAAGAGTGAATAAAATAACTCAGATACACGAAATCCCCCATCCTGAAGTCAGTTTGTACACATTATACGGCCATTCGGCTAACTATTTCTATTTCACCAATCGTCCCGATTAATCTCGCCATAATAACACGAAAAAACAAACCGATACGTTGTCTTGTGCAGTCACGGAAATGCCCGAGCACTTCCGACTCGATTGGGATTGAATCGGGTTTCGTTCTCAGAAATGGCATCTAGGGAGGATGACCGTTCGCTGGAATAGCGTCACATCAGAATATTAAAGCGAAAAACAAATTGACATCGCAATCGGTAGTCAATTCGACAGGGAAGGAATAGAAAGGGAATTGTTGCGTGAAATCACAAACGGAAGAACATTGGCCGAGTTAGTGGCAAAGATTATAATCGAACAGTGATCGAGAGGTAATAATTCCAAAATGTTACTATTTACCGAATTTTTGCATCAATCTGGCCATCGATCTATATACGTCGATGATCTGACCGCAAGCACAGTACCGTGCAGAAAGAGTTGTCTTACTTTTGTAACTCAAAACTGTTTAATTACATTATACCTGTACAATAGTACAATAATTGGTAACCGTATTCAATGTGCCATTACAGACCATTTGTTAGCTCATTGGCCATGAAATATTTTTAAGGGCAAATTCTGTTGTCAAGCTTTTGTCAGCACTATTCATTCTGATAGATGATAACTATAATGGAAGGCCTTTTTCACATGTATTAGCTAATTGCACTTTAGCGTAAGTGAATTACACTTAAGCGTAATGTATTACACTCAGGTGTAATGCGCACATATAAAGCGTAGTTCACTTGCGCTTAACCGTATGATGTAGATAAAGCATTACTCCTATGAGTACTGGTCATTCATTTTCATTGATAGATTAATTACACTTAATCGTAAATGAATTATGCTTAAGCGATTATACGAGAAGCCGTTTTCACATTTATTCTGATTCTGCTTAATCGCAAATCATTTACGCTCAAGTGTAAATCATTTGCACTTAAGAGCAAATCATTTATACTTAAATACAAATCATATGCGCTTTAGCGGAAATAGTATGGGAGGCCCTTTTCACATTTATTATTTATTTGCGCTTAAGCGCAAATATTTGTGTTTAAGCGTAAATCATTTGCGCTTAAGCGCAAATATGTGTCTATCAATTTATTTGCGCTTGAGCGCAAATACCTAACACTCCCTTACATCCCTCTGATGTGAATGATTGAGTCCATCTCATATTATATTATCATGGGCCCATAGTAGTAGCCCCATACAGACTGGAAAGTTGAAAAAAGAAATCCATATGCATATCAGCATCTCTGTCCCTGGTGTCCCAAGAATTGGTGCCTCACTCCCAGAGCTCATGTATATTTTATTATCTCCTGCACAGATATATACTATTTCCATGGCCATAAATAGGGAATTAGGGGTTACTGGGGTTTGCTTCCCTCATATGGTGTACTCATTGACTTGAAGTAGGGGAAAACCCCTATTTTCATAATATCAGCATCCCTGTCCCCAAGAATTTGTGTCTCCATCTCAGAGATATAGTATATTTTATAAAAGAGACATATCCTACATAGATCTATATCATTTCCATGGTCATAAAACAGATCTTGGGGTTTCTGGGGGATTGTTTCCCTCATATGGTGGGGCTATATCAACTTTAGTGATGTGTTTAGGCCTGTGCCATGTAAAATTAATTCAGGGGGGATCAATGCATATTGATTTTTATTTGCGCTTAAGTGCAAATGATTTTCGCTTAAGCGCAAATATGATCTATTTGCTTAAGCGCAAATGATAGAGGCTATTTGTGCTTAAGCGTAAATAAATAATATATGTGAAAAGGGCCTCCCATACAATAGATCACATTTATGCCAATTTATGCTAAAGCGCAAATATATTATTAGACACATATTTTTTGCGCTTGAGCGAAATTGATTTACACTAATAAATAATATATTTGAAAAGGCTGTCTCCCATGCGATTCCCTCTAAATTCAAATTTACTCTGGCAATAAGACATCAATCAAACATCGGGTTTAGACTCCCCCATATAATATGAGATGGACTCAATTATTCAGACAGAGGAAATCAGTTGGAGTTAGGTATTTGCTTAAGCATTATTCATTTTAATTATGCTTAAGTGTAAATTAGTTTCGCGCTTAAGCGTAAATGAAGTACGCTCAAACGTAATTCATATACACTCTCATTGAACTCCCCTCAAGCTGAAATGGATGCAACCGCATTACTAATGCCAGTAACCTACATAAGGTTATACCAATATACATGAGGTATATGGGGAGCCAAATTAACATTTAATAAATAATAGAGCTTAAGCGATATAATTGAGCTTAAGCGATATAATAAGGGAAGATATAATTGCGATTAAGTTCAATAAGGAAATATCTAATTGCGCTTAGCACAATAAGGAATATCTTATTGCACTTAAAGGTACTCAACCCGATAAAACTCCTCTCAATTACTATTTCAATGGCTTCGGGGGTCAAAAATATTTGATTCGAGTCGAGGAAGTCACCCATCAAAGCTCAGATTTGTTAGATATCGATTTTAGAAATCTATTATTTTTCATTATCGGGAATTCTTTCTGGCCCAGAAGACAGTCAAAATTTCATTATTATTACCACTTGATTATAGAGTTATCCATCCTTGTCTGTTTGAATAGAGTTTTGGCGTAAAATCTCGAGCAGGTTACCAAATTGACGGCAGTTATTAGCACTCATCTCGAGAACATAACAAATTTCAAAAATCAATATCTAATAACTCTGAGCTTTGTTTGATGGGTTCCTCGACTCGAATCAAATATTTTTTACCCCCAAAGCCAAAGAAATAGTAATATAGGACCCTCTGATCGGATTGTTGTTGTTGGAATCTGTTGAGATGGGGACCCTCTTTACGGATTGAGTACATTTAAGCACAAAAAGGAATATCGTATTGCACTTAAGCGCAATAAGGAATCTCTAAGGGCTTAAGTGTAATTAGAGATTCCTTGATGGGAGGGGGCTTTAGCTCAATTATTTATTAAATGTTAATTTGGCTTCCTCCCACAGAGGTGAGATAGCTGATGAAGCCAATTACACATAAGCGTAATTCAAATGTATTACGCTTATCGTAAGTTAATTATGCTTAAGCGTAAATAATTTACGCTTAAGTGTAATTAGCTACTATAAAGTGAATCTGGGATAAGGGGAGTACTCTAAATTGTTCTTTCGACCAGCTGTTTCTACCAATTAAAAAAAAGTCTCATTTATTTTGAAACTAATGAAAGACAACGGTATAAATTTTTATGGTAATATTCATTATAAACTTGTACAAATTTGAAAACAAACAAAATTTTAATATTTAAGAAATTTAGAGTTCCCTCTCTTACAGCAGCGACCACTATGCCAGGAAGACCAATCGATCTAGTTCAGCCCGATTGGGCTATTATAATTTATAGATCGATCGGTGATTCACTCTGCATTTCAAATATTGCTAATAATTTCCATTTACAGAAGTCAATAATGCCATTGCAGATAACTTCATCTTAAATTCGACCAAATATGTTGACGTTTGATAAGAAGGGCAGGAATTCCCCGATTTGTTTATTTCCAATCGACGAGAAGCATGACGACCTGCGTCAGTTCGGAGGTGTGCCAATCGTATTTTGCCTTCTGTGAATACCCATTCACGCCTAAATTTGCAAACAATCCATATCTATATCTATATTTGCGAATGTCTGTCTGTCTGTCTGTCTGTCTGTCTGTCTGTCTGTCTGTCTGTGTTCTATAGAAATTCACAGGGGACCATCTAGATGATGCCAAAGGGGTCTACTAGGAGTAGCTTTTTACGAGAAAGATAATGGTCGGGGTTAGAATTTTCTAAAGTGACGCCGTTGTTGTCAGGGGCAGAAAAGGGGGAGGGGCAGAAAAAAAATTGGTCGCCGATTGCCACCAAACTTATATATAATCATCCCCATAATATGAGGAATCTAATGGCGTTGTTCAAATATGGCAAAAGTCGCACCGTTCGCGTCAGGGGTGCCCGGAAGGGGGGGCAGATTTATTTTCTGTTGCCGATTGCCACGAAACTTACATATAATTATCCCCATGATATGAAGAATCCAACGGTGTGGTTTAAATATGTCAAAAGTGGCGTCGTTTGAGTCAGGGATGAACGGAAGGGGAGAGGGGCACCAAAATTGATAAAACTAATTTTCCACCAAATTGATATATATTCTTCTTCATGATACAAGGAATCTAATTGTGCGATTTAACAACGCCAAATTGTTGTTTTTGGATGAGAGATTGGGAGGGGTGGGCACTAAATTTGATAATAAGTCGCCGATTGCCACCACACTTATACAAAATCATCCCCATGGTATGAGGAGTCTAATGGTGTGGCTTTTATCTGTCAAATGTGGCCTCATTCGAGTCAGGGTTGCATTGAAAGGGACAGGGGCACCAAAATTGATGCACACTTTTTTTAGCGCCAATTTCCACCAAATTGATACACGTTCTTATCCATGATACGAGGAATCTAATCGTGATTTAAAGATGCCATAATGGTGTTGTTTGGGTGAGAGACGGAGAGGGGAGGGATTGGCACCAAATTTGATAAAAACAATTGTTTAGTCGCCGATTATCACCAAACTTATAAACAATCTTCTCCATGATATCAGGAGTGTAATCGTGTGGTTTAATGATGTCACAAGTGGGGCCATTCGAGTCAGTGGTGTATAGAGATGAGAGGGACACAAAAACATATATCTATATCTTTAGTGCCGATTTCCACCAGATTGATACATATTCTTCTCCGTCATACGAGGAATCTTATCGTGTGGTTTAGATACACCAAATTGGTGCCCTATGGGTGAGAGATATGGGGACCTTAAATTTGATACGAATTTGTGTACTCGCCAATTTTCACCAATTTCTTATATATGCTTCTATAATCTCTAATGATTCTTAGTGTGTGCAGCTTGAGTCCGAAATATGGACAGGGGGGGGGGGGGGTCACCAAAACTGATACCAAATATTTTTAGTACCAATTACCATCAAATTCAGACACGTTCTTCTCAAATGATACAAGAAATAAAATCGTGCTGTCTGTCTGTCTTTTTGTCTGTATGTGTGCGTTCTATATATAACTTCACGCGGTACAATCGAGATGGCACCAAGGCGTTCTAAGAGGGGTAACTTTTTACAAGGAAGATAATGGTGCGGGTTAAAATTTTCTAAAATGACGCTGTTGGTGGGAGGGGAAATTAAACAAATATGGTGAAATAGTTTTGTCGCTGATTTCCACCAAACGAATATATAATCACCTTCGGAATATGGCGTTGTTCGAGTCAGCGTTGCATCAACAATTGATTTAATAAACCAAATTACACCAAATTCATACACGTTTTTCTCTAATGATATACCATGAATTAAATCACATTTGGTGTCGTTTGCGTCACGGATGGCGAGCGGATATGCACTATCATTGATAAGATTGCTATTCGCCGATATCCACATATAAGTTATATACAGTCACCAGGCCATCTCCATATTATTTTAAGTAGTTGGGCGTTCACATTTCACAATCCCGACATGTGGTGACCCACATAAGTCACTTGAACAATTATATCTTATTAACAGTCATATTTATATGGGAATGGCAATCAAGGCATTCACACAATGAGCTAGCAAAAAGAGATAACTAGAAGAAGCATTAAACGTATATTTATCATTCTATTGAAGAGATACATATATTCGTGCAAACTGAGAGACCTCGAACCGTCAGAGGATTGCATATATATAATAACAAAATTTAGTCTGTTCCATTCAATACAGTTTCCACAAAAAGTTACAATTTGTCAAGAGATATGGAGGCCTGTTCAAAAATAGTGGTCACAGAGTGCAGTCAAATATAGTTTCTTCTGGTATACAAGAAAATGCAGTTAGTAGCACAAGACTTTTCAGGATCCTACCAATACTGACATCTGAGAAGGGTTTTAGAACAGACTCATCGACTGACATAAACAACTCAAAATCTCGCTCTGTGCCTGGCACATGTAGCTGATATATTTGCGCAGCAACATTTCGTTTAAACTAAGAATATTTAGCCAATATATAGCACCATGAACAGAGGAGCACCTGGAAATTTCTTTGAAACGTCTGTATCTTCATGGAGATATGATAGCCAGGTGTCCTCGAGATCTTAATCCAACTCACTAGATTGATTGATACATCTCAATATGTAAAACCCAATTATCATCTTTTATCGAACTAATGTGTTTATGATGTTCATGTAGCATATTATAACGTCTAATGTATACGCAGTTGTAAATAAATAAATACTTCATTATTGGTGGAACGGATTAATCGCGATAAACAGAATGACAATTGACAATGTGAGTCACTACTTATTTCCATGACTGTAATAATCATGTTTTGTGATGCTATTTGAATATGCAATTTATGAGAAAACGTATAACACTTTAAGCAAGAGCATTCTCTATTCCCAACAAATATCCACAGGCTCCAGGGATGTGGCTAGAGGGTATCCGCTGGGGGGGATGTCCACCTTGGGAATTTCCAACTGCACCCCCCCCCCCCCTTGAGTCGCAATCACACCAACACAACTTTTTACATAATTCCATTTGCACCCCCCCCCCCCTTGAGTCGGAATCGCACCAACACAACTTTTTGCATAATTCCATTTGCAACCCCCCCCCCCCTTGTACGGTACCTCATGCTCAAGCCTAATTTCCTATATATTCATAAGCCATGCTTCTATTTTCCCAGTATAAGAACATTAAGATATTTTAACCTGAAAATTGCCCCCCAAAAAAAACAACTAGTGATCTAATTCCAGACAAATGCACGCAGCTACCGACAACAGACCAGGAAACACTGGGCCGACCATGGTTGTTTGGCCCGGTGTGAGAAAATTTTGAAAACTATATACAAGAAAATCGCAAATCCTAGCATCTAGACTGGCCTCAACTGAAGCTTTCCTAGTGTTGGAAATTTCAAACCTCATGCTCCCCCTCAGGTTGGAAAATTCTTCAACTGATGACCATTTATGTCTACAAGTTTGACCAAATGTAGTAAAATATTGTTTTGCTAAACTAATTAGCAGTTTTGTATTGGCCATGTGGATGGAGTAATGACACACCGGGCCGACCATGGTTCGGCCCGGTGTGCGAAAATTTTGAAATCTGAACAAGAAAATCTCAAAATCCTAACATCTAGACTAGCCTCAAGCCTTCCTACTGTTGGAAATTTCAAACCCTACACCCCCACAATTCCAATGACAATGTTGACCAATTGTTTGACAATATTGTTTTCTTAAATTAACTAGAAGTTTTTGACTGGCCACGGGGGAGGGACCAGGACACAAGCTTTCCAAGTGTTGGAAATTTCCAACCTCTCACCCCCCTAAGGTTGGAAAATTTCCAACTGATGTCCATTTCTGTCAAAATGTTTGACCAAAATTAGGAACATATGCAAATATTGGTCGAAAAACAATAAATTCCCCCCAATAAATTGTTTTATAATCAAACTACAAGAACATTTTCAACCTATTGTTGGTGTGAAATATCGTTGTGGCAGGTATGAAATTTCCAACTATTGAAAATATAGCTCTCTGCTGGGGGGGTGAGACACCCCCCACACTCCCCTCTAGCCACATCCCTGTCCACAGCATACACTAACCTGGGCAACGCCGGGTAACCCTGCTAGTATAACATATACACAGTGTGTCGGTTATCGACATGCCGGCTATTTTGGCTGTTCTGTCAACCGTGCGTGCCAGCCGATCGTCGTTTTTCGAGCGGTTCCGATTTCTTCGGAATATAATTCCATGACCTCCACGCGATGATTCGCGCCGAAAATGTGGTTGTATCTGGGAAGATTTCTTACTCTGACCGCAGTTTTCAACAATTTAATACGGGGCGAATACCGCATCAATAATATGCAACCTTGGGGTTTTATTTCTAGTTTTGTATGACCTTTCTTATGGTATATCGGATACAGTTCTGTCTGACATGAAATATATACCCACCTGGAGTGAAGCTAATGACTTTAACTGTATTTTTTATTTCCATATAATAATCTTGCGTCTCTTTGTGCTCGAACTGGATATGTTGTAACTGTTCTTGTGTCTGTTTGTTCACCTCATCTACCACTTCAACTCTTCGTTCCCACTTTTCATACGTCTTTTCGATTTCTCCTTTAAATTCACTTCTCCAAGCGTCGAATTTTGCATTCACTACTTTTTCTACCGTAACATCAATGTCCTTTTTAGTTGCAAGTTCATTCATTTGATTTTGTATTTGCAACATTTGTTCACTTAACGACTTAAGAAATGTCTCGCCCATTGAAGTGTCAGATCCAAAGCTTTCTTCTAATGGTCTTTTTTATCAGGATTTCGTGATATATCGCGAGAAGGGTTCCTTGATTTATCCTTAGGAGCAGAACCTGGAAGTTAATTTTTTTTTCATTTTTCTTGTCCATCTTTAACTCTTTTTTTCCCCTCTCTAAATATTAATATTGAGAACTATTTAGAGTACAGTCTAAGGACAGAATAAGATTTCTTTCAACCAAGCGTGAGTACGCTCTATAAAAATGGTCAGTCTATTGTCTGAAGAATTCAGCCAAGTATTCACTCCGGCGCACGTGACAAAATTACCGATACCTCGAAGTTAGGTGACATTGCAACTTAAGTTCAGCCAGTTCATTCCAATAACGACATAAAACTACAATAGTTGTATCACAGGCATCTACACTTTATATATCCATCGAATTTCATGTTATACATAGGTTATCATCCATAATTTAAGCTTTCCTGAGAGAATTCTCGAGAGCAATTTTTACATTCTCCGTCGATCACCTAAGGGAGATAATCCCACAGTATAATAAACATAATAAATTGTGTGATTGATTTTGTTATCATTTATATGAAATAAACAGTCCCACATACCACACGTAAGCTATTCTGGATTGTATAGACGATATTTAAAAGATTGGGTAATGCAGTTTATATATATTGCTGTGACAACACTTTATTGAGTCTAGTCGTTTTATTAATTACTTTCATTTGGGCTATCGTCTACACATGTGCACACGCTTACTTTTAAGTGGTATATCATATATGAGAGCGATATATATATATATATATATATATATATATATATATATATATATATATATAGCTATATATATATATATATATATATATATATATCGTATAAAGTGTTGAGAACTATATGCACAGATATATATATATAGTAGAAATGAATAGTCCATGGTTTGAACAATATATATATATATATATATATCGTATAAAGTGTTGAGAACTATATGCACAGATATATATACAGTAGAAATGAATAGTCCATGGTTTGAACAATCTGTTCAAACCATGGACTATTCATTTCTACTACTATATATATATATATATATATATATATATATAGAGGTATACTGGTATACTGGAGAATAGCCGAATAGGTCTGGTAGAATTTATATATAACTAGAATGCACTCACTGGAGCTGCCTATACTTGCGACCATCACACATTTGTCATGTTGTGTGGTGTCTTGCCAACAACAGTTTGAACCACGGGTGCTGGCCCCTCGTTTGAGAGATCGATAAAAAATATCTAGATAACAAATATATGTTCATCCATCGCTGAAATAGTTGTGTGTACGGACATAATATCTCTGTTATCTCAAGTTGATCTACACTAGTTACACTAATGATAGTCTTAGTAATACGTACGAGTTGTTTGACATATTAATATAACAATATAGACATCATTCATATGAAAGGCGAGACGACGATTGGTTGCCGACGATGCTATATTTTTATACCAATTGGGTTAACTTACTAGTTTGACTAGAATGATATCAAGTGTGTATGCCAGTGGCAAAAAAACATCAAAGTTAATAAGGCATTTTAATAATCCATGTTTCCACGTTCACATTTTCAGTGCAATTGTTTTACAATTCAACCACGCGCTCGACTGTTTGACCGGACATGATTTTTATGCACCAGGATCTTTCGAAAATGTTTTGAACTTTCCAGAAATATGTTCACACCTCACAGTTACTGCGAAAAAAACGATTCCGCACGCATCTTTTAGACTTGATCTCAACTCATTTCCTCGAGTTTCAAGTTATATAAAATAGGCTTCCAATGGGCATGTACTGTTGCCGACGTTTGTTTTACATGCAGTATATATATTTATAATAATAAAACACGAAGTTGTTGGCAGATGAATGGTTTAGCCTGTCCGTGTAACACGAGTCTCAGCTGTCTGGACATCGACGCAATCATGTCTGGTGTTTTGCGCGCCCATGTAGCTTGTGACGTCCTGATGTGCGTCGTGACGTCATGGCGTCTTGATCGGTTTCCAAAAAGAAATAATTCAACATTGTTCATTTATGAACGATTTATTACCAAAATAAAACCAGATAACAATGCAAATTAAGTATAAATGTGGATTTAAATTACAATTGATGCAACAATTTCATATTAGCGCGTGTTCATTTTTTACAGTATGTACTTCCGGTATGACGTAACATATTCACGGAAGGAAGGAAGGAAGGATAAACAGATATCCGAGCCGAAAACATTACTTGCGTCCAGCATGGACTGGCGCAAGTAACTAGCAGGGCTACCTGGCGTTGCCCAGGTTAAAGTGATGTGAAACCCTCTGCATGCTGTGGATATTTGGTGGGAATAGAGAATACCCTTGCTCAAAGTGTTACACGTATACTCATAAATTGTATATCCACATAGCATCACAAAACATGATTCTTAAACATGGAATATAAGTAGTGGCTCACCTTGTCGATTGACATTTTGTGTATTGCGATTAATCTGTTCCACAAATAAAGAAGTATGTATTCATTTACAACTGCGTATACGTCAGACGTAATGACTTGAAACATGAACATCATAAACACATTAGTTCGTAAAAATAAAAGACTTTTTACATATATAGAGATGTATCAATCAATCTAGTGGGGTAGACTACGATTTAGAGGACACCTGGCTATCATATCTCCATGAAGATACAGATGTTTTAAAGAAATGTCCAGGTGCTCCTCTGTTCATGGCGCTATATATTAACGAAATATTCTCAGTTTAAAAGAAAATGTTGCTATGCAGGTATATCAGCTACATGTGCCCGACAAAGAGCGAGATTTTAAGTGGTTTATTGTATTTTTTGTGGGGAAAACTATATTGAATGGAACAGACACAATTGGGTTATAGTATATACATGATCCACTCTAATATGCACCCCTATGGTGGTTCGAAGTCTCCCAGTTTTCAAGAATATGTGTATGTTTTAAATAAAATGATAAATATACGTTTAATGCTTTCATCTGTGTGTCAGTTTTACTTGCTCATTATACGTTTTTAAGACGCATGATTTGATTCCTCGTATCATTTGAGAAGGACGATTGGTGAAAATTGGCGAGTATACAAATTCGTATCAAATATAGGGCCACCATGTCTCTCGCCCAAACGGCACCAATTGGCGTATCTAAACCACACGATTAGATTCATCGTATCAGGGAGAAGAATATGTATCAATCGGCGCTATACTGTTTATCTTTTTTGTGTCCATCTCACCCTCTATGCATCCCTGACTCGAATGGCCCCACGTGTGACATCCTTAAACCACACAATTAAACTCCTGATATCATGGAGATGATTATTTATAAGTTTGGTGCTAATCGGGGACTAAATAAATTTTGATCAAATTTAGTGCCACCCCCATCTCTCACCCAAATAGCACCAATATGGCGTTTGTAATCATTTTGACAGATTTAAGTCACACCATTAGACTCCTCATATCATGGGGATGATATTGTATAGGTGTGGTGGCAATCGGCTACTGAACAAATTTTTATCAAATTTTGCCCCCCCCCCACAATATTTCATCCAAACAACAGCAATTTGGCGTCTATAAATCACATAATTAGATGCTTGTATTATGGAGAAGAAGAGTAGATATCAATTTGGTAGAAATCGGCGCTAAAATTAGTTTTATCAATTATGGTGCCCTCTCATTTCGTGCATCCCTGACGCGAATTATGGGGATGATTATATATAAGTTTCGTGGCAATCGGTGACAAAAATGTGTTTTGCCCCTCCCCCTTTTCTGCCCCTGACAACAACGGCGTCACGTTAGAACATTCTAACCAGCACCTAGTAGACCCCTTTGTTGCCATCTAGATGGTCCCCTGTGAATTGCTATAGAACACAGACAGACATTCGCTAATATAGATATATATATAATAATCAAGTGTTCGTTAGTCCCCGTTGAACAATCGCAAATAATACAAGTGATGCACATGCGCAGACCAATCACAACTGAAACCTGAACTTGAACTTTGAATTAACCATCCTCCTCCTCAATACGTCATCAAATTCTTCGCTCATCGCCACCGTGAAATGTTCTTTCCACCCTCCAACTCCTCCTGAAAAGGGTGTATGGTATTTAATTAGTCTAGATTCGAGCGTAATTTGGTCTTGATAGTTGTTAAATTTTGGACGCCTCAGTCGAAATTCATGCGATGGCCCAATTTCTAAGTTCACGGAAGCCATGTTGTACAAATTTAACCCTCTGATTACCAAATTGAGAACAAATAGCAAAATGGCAAATATTCAGATGATAAGTTCAATAATTAAACGGTCATACAAGCTATTTGTTGAACTTATTATCTGAACAATTCCTATACCAATGAATATGAATCTTTCTGTACTATTATTATCTGTTTGTCTGCCTTTCGTCTATTTACATTTCCTTAACACATATTGGATCATTCTAATGTATACTTTCATAAATGAGTGGGAGAATCTATAAATAACAAATGGTGTCATTCTTTCCGAGCGTTAAACTAACATATCCTGTAACCCTATTATAATTCGTGTATCAGGGCTAGTTCATCGATTGCTTTCTGGAGGTAGGTGGTACATGTATCTGCGTAGTGAAGTAATTTCCACACGAAATTAACCCTTAAATGGTATTTCATTCACCCATAAACTGACAACAATGTGACATGACATAGCGGTTGATACGACACTAACCCCATATATATAAAACAAACACAGTAATACTGTATCAAGTTTTAATGATTCCAACTGATGAAAACATGTCGAAATGTGACTCAGCACGTTACATGGATGTGACTTTTCGAGTGTACTCATTCCGTAGCTTTAGATATGAGTTGGGATTTGCATGGGTTATATGGCAATATTTACGAATAGCGATAGAGATTTAGCTTGTCCTGGAATGATGGGACATGGGATTAGGGCTCAGGCTATAGGGAGGGCTAGGAATATGTGTGGGGTTGAGTTACACTCTTAGGGTACTCCATGATACCTAAACATATCTCGATACCAATGCGCTTGGTATTATCGAGCATTGGGTATTATATATGATCGAAAAATCAACGAGCTTTTGGTACTACTCAGAACCAAATGGGTGATCCCAAGCTGATTGGATGTGGCGATCAAGGGAGAAATGGCGGCGTCCAATTCAGGCGATTGTGTTTTTTACAATGGAAAACAAGGGAGAAAACACAACATAATAGCCGGCTTACACATTTTATGTTGGATCCGTCCTCGGCATCGGCTTACACTTTATAGCGTGTCTCTAATTATTTACGTTGACTGGTGGTATTTAAATTATTTTTTGGTGCGAAATTGGACCTTACTTGCATGTTATAAACCCGGAATATTTTTAGCACTATCTGGATTATGTTTGTATGTGAATTGGACAAGATGTTATAATCTCCGAAAATCAGCCGATGGTTAATTAAGAAATAAATACACGGTGTAGAGGTGTGTATGGTCAAGTTGTACCACAAAAAACTGATTGTAGGACGACGCGTAGCGGAGTCCTACAATCAGTTTTTTGTGGTACAACTTAACCATACACACAGATACACCGTGTATTTATTTCTGTTGTAATACGACTGAAAGTTTCTGGTCATAATATTCGACTGAATAGTCAACGAAATACTGCAGTTTTTCGGTCTCAGGTGAGAAAACATTTCGTGGTGTAATTCTTATTGGGCGTAATCGATTTCTTTGCACGGAGTACTCTGGTAATTTGTTTGCGTAAATAATCGTTGTGATTGGCTAAAAAAGGATATGTTTTCAGTGGCGCCCGTGCCTTTCATTTAAATTGCGGTCATTTCTGTGTTGAACGTTGTTGGGACAACATGAATATGATCATCGACTATGGACCATTTTCCTTACACAAAGCGATCTGACTGATCTAGTTTACTAAACTAATCTTATTTCCCTTCTGGTGAACAAACGCTTTCAGTTTCAACTTGATTCCGAAATATCGAATATGATCGAGATTCGAATCGACGAATGCACAGCCCGGCCCCATGGAAAATACAATTTTACCGATTTATTTTGTCATTTAATATACTTATTAAGTAACTTTCTTTGGTCGTAACATATATATATATACCATAACATCATCTGGACCATATTCAAAGGGTTACGGGTGCGGGTGTACTCCGTTGATGCCCCGTTTGCGCGGAGTTAAAAAAGACGGGAAAAGTCGCGTGCGGCGATCTGAATAAACCGATTTTTTTCGTGGTACAATTGGAAAAAGTAGAATTGTACCACAAAACTGGAACGAGATAGCCATGGTAACTCGGGCCACTGGCCAATCAGGACATGGCTTTTAAGCATAGTTAGGCAGGGTCGTATTACAATCATTGATAAACTGAACTGAAAGCAGCAATGTGATGTGACCAACTGAAAGTTGCAACAGGAACACTTGACACGACAGTGTTGTGAATTTCAGAAAACAGATACTTAAGTTCCACAAAATTATTAACCACCAGAATATTTCAAAAGAGTCAACAACTGGTGACTACGAGACAAATACAACAATGTAGAAATTAGTCGAAATTAATAAACTGACGTCACAGATTAGTCATGACTCATGATGAGTCAGTCACAAGTTTGGTGACTACAACTACAAGTAAGTGAACAAAATATTACAAAGGAGGGATACATCATATTCATAAATTTTCGCCCAGTTACGAAGTCTGCTATTGTTTTGATCGAACCGTCGGCGACGCTATTATGTTGTTGTGATATATGTATGGAATGACGGATAATCTCTGAGACATGGATCCAATTCTGGGACACCCAATATCACTGAATCAATCACGAGGTTATTAGAAGTTGAAACATGTGTGACTATCATCCTCAACGATTCGGTCATTTCCACTTCGCTAGGAAATAACCTCTTCCATAATTAGAAACCATATTCGTGCAATGTTACAATACATTGCACTGGTGATCAGACAATAACACTGACTCATTGACGCATATATGCGAATGGAAAATAATTTATTCACCATTGCTGTACCAAACTTGATCATACATTAAATACATTAAACTCTCTGTGTGTGAGCTCAGCGTTTGTTTATATACCGTACAGAGTGTAAAATAAGCAAAATACTCAACACTGTGGCGATTTTTTTTGGAGAGAGTGATTCACGGTGACCCATTCAAACCCGAAATCTTGTGGCGAGGATTAGTGAGCGCTATGACAGTATGTTGCAAAAACATGGTGTCAGTTTTAATTAACCAAAGTTCCTTAGTGTGGTCTTCCCATTGTTGAGTATTTTGCTTATCGCACACTATTTACGTACTGTACAACAGGTTCTGTCACAGAATGTGGCGTTGTTTACATAACACAACGTACGAACTTGACAATTACATACTATTTACGCGATATTTAGGGTGGGTATAAATAAATGTCTGAGTGAACCACAAATTGAACTATACTTGCCCGATCGGCCTAAAAGACTAAAATAGGCCGATCAGTCTTCCTGGCACAGTGCTCACTGTTGTAAGAGAGGGCACTCTAAATTTCTTGACTAATGAAATTCTATTTGTTTGAATTTTGTATATGTTTATTTTGAATATTCTCAGTCTGCGATTTATCGTAAAGATATTTGAGATTAATCGGAAAGGTATGCGAGTTATCACAAAGGTGTTTGGGATTTATCGCAAAGTTGTTTTGCGATTTATCGCAAAGGTTTGCTCCCATTATAGCACATGCATGCTTTCTGTGAAAGACCGATCGGTCTATTTTAGGCCGACCGGTCTAGTATAGATCGATAGGTGGTTCACCCAGACCTGTTTAAGATGTCTGAATTATAATGTTTACTTTAATTACACACAAATTTGGCCGATTATTTCAGACATTCAGACAAATTTTACTCCACGCGCAGGGAACAGGTCAGGTCTGTTTAAGATGTCTGATTTATAATGTTTACATGGAAGCCCATTAGTGCCAACATATGAAAATATATCTGCGAAAAATCACAATTTGATATAAATCGCAAAGTATAATCACTAAGTACGGTAGTTGAGAGTTATCATAAAGATGTTTGAGATTTATCGCAAAAGGTTTGTGAGCTATCGAACAGTTGTTTGTGATTTATCGCAAATGTTTGCTCTCTTATCCCACATACATGCTGGCTGTGAAAGACCGATCGGTCTATTTTAGCCCGACCGTGCTATTATAGATCGATTGGTGGTTTACCCAGACCTGTTTAATTAAGATGTATGATTTATAATGTTTCTATGGTTCAAGCCCATTAGTGCCAACGCATAAAATATAACTGCGATTTATCACACAGTTGTTTTGCGATTTATCGCAAAGTAGTTTTGCGAATCGCAAAGGTTTGCGATTTACTGGGCTATTATAGATCGATTGGTGGTTCTACTAGACCTCTTTAAAATGTTTGATTTATATTGTTTTTCTCCCAGACCACCTTAAACTTTTATTCCACGTGCAGGGAACAGGTCAGGGAAATCCGGAAATTGAGATATTAAACCTCGAATTAAGTACAAAAAAACAGGATTGAGGTTCTATACTAATAAAAGTAATATAATGCAGATTATTTAACTCCATGTAACAGATAACATGATCTCGAAGCATAGTTTGTATGGTTACTCATAGTCCGTGTGTTACACAAAATCCTGTTCGGTTATTGCGTTTTATATCCCAATAAAACACAGAATAACACGAACTGACGTTGACATCTTGTTGACATAGATGACAAAAAGTTGTTGGAAGAATAGCTTGATGTGTTTTTAATGAGCGGTCATATATTAATCGATCGATAATTCACAGGTAGGTTATTAGTCTTAACTTAAAGTTGGTATAATATACAAACTGCAGACATATTTCATGAAAACAAAATCACCTGAAATATATATATGGAAATTGTAATACGACCTTACCTAAACCTACACACACGGGCCGCCCTGATTGGTCAATAGCCTGTGTTTCGTGGATATATGAACGTACAATCAATGCAATACTACCACCAACGCCTTAAACTTTCAGATCGCTCATAATTCAAACCAGATGCGAAATGGTTGACAACATACTATCAAGAAGAAAGAGACATAGAATGGCTACCTGCTAATTGTGATTTTTATTTAAGATATAGCAAAAACAAGCCGCATATTACCTGCAATCTTTTGACAGAGAATCCATAGTGACATCATTGACGTTACAGTTTGAAGAGAACTTTTTAGTGGAAAATCATTCCACGCAGATACCAAAACTGGACTATTATATAGCGGGTTTAGGAAACCAAAATCTGCACAATTTCGACGAATAAATACAGTCAAATTACAAAAGAAAGAAATGCACTGTGTACATTGAAGTGTAGTCCTACAATCAGTTTATGTGTGGTTAAATTATTCTATAGTATGCGATATGTATTTATTTCTTAGTAAATAAATAAGTTTTCAATGAATTCATCATACAGGACAGTTGCGAATTCCGGAGAGTCTATCCGGCTATGGTTAATGATATGTCCCCGAAACTACTATTAACCTCTGTGTATGCTAGAATGCTAGGAGCATTAAATCCTCGGACCCAAGAGGCCTCGGTGGTGCATACATGTACATATATTTTACCATTGAAGTATTGTGGTGCACAGCTTCTTGCGAGCATCTTGAACTTTATTCGAATGGAAACGGGAAGCCAATGTGGCGTGGACAATTTATGCATGGGTAATGTGACTGGTATTTACGTGGGATCTTATACACAACTCTGCATGGTGGCGCTGTTCTATTTCGCTGAAGTCTCGATATTTGTTTTGTTTGGTGCCATTCGTCTAATAATTGCCGTAGTCCAAACGGTTAGTTATGAGATCATTACGCCATCTAATGGTGTTTTCTCAGCCCGTGATTCTTGGTATAGTGGTGGCATGGAGGTTTTATTTATAGAAATGGGGATTTTTTGGACACACTAAAAGGTGTAGTGCGATCCCGAGTACGAGCCCGGTAAAATGTGTAGTTGGGAATTTCAATTTCGTTTATTGTCGTTTACATTATGTCAATAATGTTGATTTTTGGTTTGTGATAAGCTATGCCAATTACAAATAAAAGAAATTAAAAAAGATAATTTGTAAGTCTTATATTTCAACTTTAATCTACATTTTTCTTTCCGCAGCCCACTAAAAGTTGTAGTCGGAACTAGCCGAGTCAGCCGCCTGTTTGTTAACTAGGTCCTAATTGTTATTGTTCGGATTATGTTGGCGACTCAAATCAATGGATGTTTTAGTTCCGACGTAAGTGTATGAAACAGTTAGTGAATTATACTCAAAGTACTGTTTATACACTATACAGTTGTTTTACAAGTAAAATTATATCATGCACAGAATGTGTTTTGCTAGAGATGTTTGCAGCTCATTGTATAGGCCTATAGGGGATAATTAACGAACCGGCGGCTGACTCGACTGTCGATAAAAGTTGAAATAAAAGATTTACAAAATATCTTTTTAATTTCTTAAATTTGCAATTGGCCCAGCTTATACAAAACAAAATCAACATTATTGGCCTTATAATAACGACAAATAAACGAAATTGGAATTTGCAACTACACCTTGTACCGGGCTCTGGCTCGAGCTGCAACTTTTAATGATTTTTAATGTTCTACTACGCCAACACCGCTGAACGTGTAGTTCCTTGGTAAACGTATCGGAAAACGAGGTAGACATCAGTAGGATTATGACCTTGTCATTATGTAAATAATATATATATATTTAAAAAGCATTTAGAAATAACCCACGTTTTATTTCAGGTGTTATTAATGTTTTTTAAGTTTATGATTAATATTTTTAGCAAAACATTGGGGAATGAGGTTTAATCCCCCCCCCCCCCAATACTACCGCCATCTATAGAGCATTAAATTAAATTAAATTAAATTAAATTAAATTAAAGCGTCAAGAGCAGCAACCCTTGCTGTGATTAAAAAGGTACTAGCAATTTCCGTACGGGTTAGATTTTTGCAGGATGGATGTATTCGCCGATGTATCTTCGCGGATGTCTCATTGTTGCAGTATGTAAATTTACGACAGCGTAATTGCTTTCGATGTTTTGGCGTGAACAATGGCTGGACGACTCTTGAAGAGTTTATTGCGGGAATACAATGCATTACATACTGTTCAGGTAACTTTGCTGTACTGTGAAATGGGGTGACTTTGGACAGTGATGTTACTTCGGACAGTATGAATCTCTAAGGGTACAAACATCTAACGCTTTCTTATGACACATGCTTTTATAAATCCACTTGTATTTTACTTGTCAGTCAACCCTAACCTTCATTTTAAATGTTGTTTGAGCTCGAATACTTTCCAGATATTACCAAGAACGGTCTGTAACGCAGTTGACAGTTTTTCTTGTTTTTGTAATGTACGTCAAAACTTGACGCCCTGATAATTGCATTCACTGAATGACACATTGAAACCAAATTATGACCGATAAACATGGATGTTCAATTATGTGGTCTAAGATGAGACAAAAAATAAAACTCAACCATTTCGATTTTTCACATTGGAAACACCCTTTTGTGGGACCTTAAAATTCCTTTGGGGTGATTTCGGACACTAGTCCAGAGTAAGCATCTTCCTCCACGACCGCTAATACAGCCTATATATTCTATTTCACTATAAATGAAGTGTGTCCAGACTTGTAATTATGTCTAAAGAAGGTATATTTTTATTATTCACAAAGCCAACATATCCATGTTGTGATATTTGCTTGTATTACCCCTTGGTGGTGTTCGAAATAACCCCGACAACTCAACACTGTGCACATATGTCGTCGTTGGAATGTAGACTAAAGGTCTTATTGCGAAGTATCCGGAGTGTATTTAATCCGATTAGTAGATTTTTCGTCCGCTTTTAGGTGTTTTCTGGTGTGGTCAATGAGAAACTTTCAGTGATTAGCCGCAGTTGTTGTAATAATTTGAAGGATTAGTTGTTTTAACGGAATTCTGAGGTGGTGCTTTCGTGAAACCTTGAAGGCATTATGATTAGTTAGTCTCCATTATCGGTGAACGAAACCTTATCGGAAATTATTTCATAATGACTCTCGAGATTGTTTGTAAATCATTCAGTGTTCATCCACCGTATTTTGGCTTCTGTCAGTCAATTGCATACCTCTATTTCGATAGAAATTAGAACAAATAACAAAGAAAAGATACATGCCAGCCGAAAACAATTATAATGTCGTAAAAGAGAAACGAGTAAATAACATTTTAGTGTATTTGCCGCGAGCTGACAACATGTCAACATTATATCATGTCAATCGTCAAGGCGTTTGTCATGTTGTTGGCAATGGGTGTTTGAATATAACCAGTAATATATTGATGTATCAATGTAATGGCCATTCCATGTTTGCCGATGAACCTTTCAACCAATCGGAACGTATGCGCCCTTTTTTTGTGAACACATCATAAGTGAGAACATATTTCATAATTATCATAACTTTAGTTTGGCACGTCCGAATTTTCGTATGCTTTCTCATCAAGCACATACTATACACATATACACACAAATTACATATAATCAACTATATATACATAGCTATTACCTATATAGACATTTTTCACAATCAATACATAAAAGCTCCAATATATTTTATATATGAGTAAAAATATGATCTAGATGGCGTTACCATTTCTGACTATGGTTTTCTTGTTAACTAATGCTTCTATGGCAGATATGTTTAGATATTAGTCCAGGAGATATTGGTCGACCTCTGCACCCCCCCAGGACTCAACTTCACCCCACTAATTTTCTTCCTTAAGGTCTCCTATAATTTTTTTCACTTGTTAACAAGAAAAAAAAGTGGCCGCAGAGACTCTAGACAAGATGGCGTCCATCATGGCGGCCATTTTTTTTAAATGCACTATGTCTCTTTGATCGCCGTTATAGTAAAGATGATATCACAAGCGGTCTTGTTTTCCGCTCGATTCGTTATGCTAATATACAGCCCTTACAAATTAGCCAAAAAACCGACACCAGAATCCAATATGGCGGCCAAAATGGCCGCCGAAATGTGAATATATCCTATTTTTCTGACATGTTACCACCTTTCGTTTGTCTCTGTGGGAAAATGTTGGCATCTTTGCGTCATGTTATAAATTTATCATATAGAGGAGTCAGTTTCGACCACATGGGGACCATAATATACATTCATTGCGGGATATTTCTGTCCGATATCACGTTTTCCAAAATGCCGGTATAATAGGTCAAAGCCGAATCTACGTTAATAACGAGATGTAATGTTTCGAATCAATGAATGTTATTGCTATTATAACAACACCCATGCATATATATGTGTAGGAGATACTCGAGCTATGATTCCTCTTATACCTGAGTTGGGGAATATTTACCCAAATCCAAGATGGCGGCCAAAATGGCCACCAGAAATAAAAAATCGCCGAAAATCGCCGATTTTAACATCAGTGAGCATTATTGTCATGAAAACTCCACACCTGCTTACTATTGTGAGTTGGGAACACTTAGGCGAAGAACTTTCCTTGTACCATATCCAAATAAAGGTACCCCAAATCCAAAATAGCGCCCACAATGGCGGACAGATTTTGAAAAATCAACGAAATTCCCTCATATTCACATCATTGGGCATTATTGTCGAGAAAACTCCACCCATGCTTACAGTTGAGTTGGAAATACTGAGGTGAAGTAATTACCTTACATCTCATGCAAGAAATTGTTTTCCAAATCGTAGATGGCGGCCAAAATGGAGACCGAAAACAAGTCTACATTCCTTTACTTTCTTAGGATGGGCGTTATTGTTTCGCGATTTCTATCCACCATTACATGTTGATATGGAATAGTGACATGAAGTATTCATTAGGGTTTGGCAATTGATACTCACAGCCAAGATCGCTGCTAAATTAGCGGCTAGAAATTTAAAAGAAATCGATATTTTCACATATTAATTTCAATTTTTGTCATAATATCGGTATGTATGGACGAAACTGTACATACACCATCTACTAGTTCAACTTGATTGTATCAAAACGCATAACATAGCTCATATCCTTCTGGAAAGATGAAAACCACAATTAATATCGCGATGTGGCATTTCGAAATCCATTCTCCACTTAGCGCCGATAATGGCCGTAAGCGTAGGTGCGCCGAATAGTTATATCAGAAAAATTACCTGATAACAATTTCTGATTTGCCACGTCACGTCCATAATTATCTGGACCAGCTTCCATTTCTTTCTCTGATGAATCTAGGTAGCTCACATCGACAAAGTATTCACTTCCTGGGAGTAGAGTCCCTCTAATCATAACGTTTCAAACAATGAATTTTCCGGTGTCTAGCTTACGATTTTAATATTTGCTAATTATGATATTTGTACGTCATCTTGAACTATGAAGGCATATGCCCGATGAGTATACAAGCTTACAGAATGTCATCTCTATGTATGTGTCTCATACCCCATGGGGATAACGACATGTACACCTGGCGAACCAGTTAGCTAGTCACTTCTCAATAGATGGTTCGTCAACTCACAAACTCAGCGAACGTATTGGCATATGTGGACAACTTCGACAGTGTTTCGAAGGTTGCTAGCTGTCTCATTCCCTTGGACAGATGTCTATCTGCTAAGGAGAAAACCATAGTGTACAGACTACCCACACTTCTTGACCATTATCCGAAGCAAACTGTGTGACGCCCCGCATTTGTCTCGTCGAATATCTCCCAGCAGAGAGGAACAATGCTCGCGGTGCTAGTTTATGGACATGCGCCATGATAGTGGGAATGAAATGGGCCACGGTATACACCTGGTGCATGTTTAAGATATAGAATGTCATGCGTGTCGGTTTTATTTGGTGTGGTAAGATTGTATTTCCACATCCGTTTCGAAGCCTTTCTGATTCAACTACGTACATTTTTGTCTGGATAATACTATGCTAGCCTCCCTCAAAACAGTCGGATGGACTGAATGATAATGTCTTTATAGCATGAATGTATGCGTTTTTTGTTATCCTCTCTCAGGGTTAGTGTCAGTATGTTGGCGGTATTATTCAAGAAAATGTCAGGAACTGTGGTGCATTTATTTCACTATGTACTTAAAGAACAATTTACAGTCTCGATGGCAATGGCTGTGGACGTTGGGTCATATAGCTTTATATATATAACTTTAGAATATAGCAGTTAATGTCTCGTGCAGGAAAATGTTCGCAATGGTGATGTTACCAATAAATCACTTGGTGTACCAACGTTTGTTGAACTGAATGCAAGAGCTCATCAACGTAACATTCCTCTGGATGTTCTTCGCGTTGAACAGTTCACACTTTTATTGATGGCATTTGTACTTTCTTGAACCATACCACCCAGCGTGAGTATGACATATCAACCAACTATCAAAGGTATCGCCTTTAAGACTACACTCCAGTCTTGGTGGGGCTTATACAACAGTAGCCACTGGCACACGCCTGGTCCAGCTGTTTAAGAACGGCTTCCAAACGGATGGGAACATACAATTTTAGCATACAAGGAAAGCAAAGCCACACATGAGATCCTGTCTGAATCAAAAACATAACAAAATAAGGGGCGGTGCAGTCATGGTCCAATTTCATTTCCACTATCATGACACATACCCACAAGCTAGCACCGTGTGTATTGTTATCATCTGCTTGGATCTGTTCGATGAGACGATTGCTGGACGCCAACAAGCTTGTTCTTATGATCATGTTCAAGGAGTTTGGGTATATTATGCATTATGGTCTTCTACGCCTTAGCAGAAATGCATCCGTCAAATGTCGGGCTTTCAACATTCGAAGCCATATTCAGAAGTTTTCCGGGTACGTCAGTGCATTAGGTGAGTATGCGAATTGATGAACCATATATTGGGAAGTGGCTGTTTGGGAAGATCACCAGGTGTACACGTTGTTATCCCCATTGGGTCACCAAAGCTGACAATACGCAGATAGATCCTTCTGAAAGCTAGTATACGCATCGACCGAATACCTTTCTAGTGTATCGCACAAGATGACGCCTATACCTCATATGTAGCATCTGAATTATACCATAAGCTATACCACGAATGAAGCTCGCTAAGAATTCCAAGCTTTCGAAACAAACACGTGAGCTGGACACCGGCAATTGTATTGTTTGAAACATTCCGATTAGTGGCACCCTTCTATAAAGAAGTGTAGTAAACTGTTGTTGTGAGTGAGATAGATTAATCTGACGAAGAGACGGAAACGTGTCTAGATAATGCTGAATGTGGCAATTCATAATAAGCTCAGGTACTGTTGTTTTGATTCTTGGAAGTCATAATATGACCATTCGGCGCACCTATATACGGTTACGGCCAGTACGAGCACTTAGTGGAGAATGGATTTTGAAATGCCACATCGCGATTGTGGGTTTTCATCATTCCAAAAGGCTACGACTTACATTGGAACTAATATATGGCTTATATTATGTACCGTTTCGTCTATACAAATCGATATTATGACAAAAAGTTGAAATTAGTATGTGATAATATCGGCTTCTTTTCAATTTCTGGCCGCCAGTTTGGCCGCCATATTGACTGTGAGTATCACTTGCCAAACCCTAATGAATAATTCATACATACCAACATGTAATGGTGGGTAGAAATCGCGAAACAATAATGCCCATCCTAAGAAAGTAAAGGAGTGTAGGCGTATTTTCAAATTTCGGCCGCCATCTTCGATTTGGAAAAACATTTCTTGCTTGAGATGTAAGGTAATTACTTCACCTCAGTATTTCCAACTCAACTGTAAGCATGGATGGAGTTGTCTCGACAATAATGCCCAATGATGTGAATATGAGGGAATTTCGGTGATTTTTCAAAATCTGTCAGCCATTGTGGGCGCCATTTTGGATTTGGGGTGCTTTTATTTGGATATGGTACAAGGAAAGTTCTTTGCCTAAGTGTTCCCAACTCACAATAGTAAGCAGGTGTGGAGTTT
Source organism: Siphonodentalium dalli (assembly GCA_032622095.1). Classification (NCBI taxonomy): domain Eukaryota; kingdom Metazoa; phylum Mollusca; class Scaphopoda; order Gadilida; family Siphonodentaliidae; genus Siphonodentalium; species Siphonodentalium dalli. Next base: position 195,666,645 of record CP136064.1, read on the forward strand.
TCATGACAATAATGCTCACTGATGTTAAAATCGGCGATTTTTTATTTCTGGTTGCCATTTTGGCCGCCATCTTGGATTTGGGTAAATATTCCTCAACTCAGGTATAAGAGGAATCATAGCTCGAGTATCTCCTGCAGATATATATGCATGTGTGTTGTTATAATAGCAATAACATTCATTGAATCGAAACATTACATCTCGTTATTAACGTAGATTCGGCTTTGACCTATTATACCGGCATTTGGGAAAACGTGATATCGGACAAAAATATCCCGCAATGAATGTATATTATGGTCCCCATGTGGTCGAAAATGACTCCTCTATATGATAAATGTATAACATGACGCAAAGATGCCAACATTTTCCCACAGAGACAAGCGAAAGGTGGTAACATGTCAGAAAAATAGGATATATTCACATTTCGGCGGCCATCTTGGATTCTGGTGTCGGTTTTTTCACCCACTGCCCGACGCGCGAAGCGCGTCCAGTGGGTGTACTATAATCGTAGGACTTATGCGTTTCTGCTGAATTGAACTAGTGCCTATGCGTTTCTGCTGAGCTGCACTGACGTTTGATCGCAAAATAAAATTATAATCATTATCAAAGCACACTTTTGGATAACACCGCCATAAACAGTGACATATTATGATGTTGAGCTCGTATCATTAATGAAATTAGATTTATAACTTATAAAACTAAGAATTACTGCTAAGGTATTTCTACCAATTGAGTAACTAGATTCAGGTTGAGCTAGAACTTGAGAACTTTTTAATTTCAACCAATTGAAATGTCGTTGAGAGCGGAAAGGGTTAAGGTTGGTAAGCAACGCAAATGACGTCATTAGAATTCCAATTGCCGATAGCGGTCTCCGCAGTGATAATCGAAGCGGAGGCGATGTGCATTTTAATTCTTTTATTACGACTGTTTTGGCGTCCTAATCTATTAAAATATTCTTCTATATCTTGGAAGGTGTTCTGGAAGGATTATTTCAATATGTGTATATCGGATTAACCTTCCAAAAAGATGAGTTTGACGCCTGCATTTCTTGGCATGAAAATTAACGAGCGCTCGTCTGCAAGTACAGTCATTGCCGAATCGGCGTGTTTTTGTGAAAATCTCACCAATATTTATCCACTCTATTCTCTTAAAATGTACACTAATCTGTCAAATCCTTTTGATAATTCTATCTAAATACATCTTAGCTACTATTCGGATCCGCTTTCCCGGTCTAAAAAGGGATAGTTTGACCAAAACGACTATTGACAAATCTTTGTTTACAAATTGAGCGCACTCGGCACGTGCAAATTTATTATCGAAAACAAATTCAATTTCTTCCATCTAAAACATAATTACGCACTGGACTCTGTCATTTTAGGAACATATATGTATCCCACGCACATACACCAAGTCTCAGCCTAAAATTTTGAAAAATGACAGTTTTATCGACATAAATAGATTTTAATGGTAAATTCTATGTTAAATTTTATCATTGAAAAAAATTAATTTCTTCCATCTAAAACATAATTACGTGCTGTACTCTGTCATTTTAGGAATATGTAGCTATCCCACCCACACACTTCAAGTTTCAGCTTAAAATTTTGAAAAATGACAGTTTTATCGACATAAATCGATTTTAATGGCAAATGCATTGTTAAATAAATTTTAGGGCCCTGCGAATGTTTTCTGAGCTGTTCTATATAGGTCACTAGAGTCCATATTTGACTGGTTACACCTGATAATTATGCGACAGTATAGCCGCGTTAATTTATAGGTCAACATTGGTCATTATCACCCGACAAATTTATTTTGGTCTATCGTATCAACCCCTATTTTCTACCGCGTAGCCTGACTAAGTGTCAACATTGGTCTTTATCGCTCCACTAATTTGTATCGTTTCATCGGTATGAATTCCATATCCAATTATCCACATATAACCAACCCAACCTCTAATCCCGGTCCAATTTATTTCTTTCTTTCATCGGTATAGTCACGTTACGTAATATTTTATCACTTGTACTTATATGTCTATGGTATTACTATAGTATACCGTATATCAATTGCTATTCCTTTCTATATAATCCTGGTGCCATCTATACAGATAGATAATTTCAGACCCCCCCCCCCCCAATTTTATATCATTGCTGCTTTAGTACAGTCGCGATGCAACATCGCTCCACTAATTTATGTCAGTTCATCGGTACAAACCACTTTTTCTCCGAGTCCATATAACCAACCCAACATCTTATAGAAGTCCATAAATGACTATTCTGGCACTATATAGAGATGACTAAGATTCTGACACCACCCTATTTTATAGCCTTGTTGCAACAGTAGAGTTCAGATGCATAATATGTCAACATTGGTCGTTATCGCTCTACAAATTTATATCGGCTGAACCCTTAGTTCCCTGTATCGCCCACCCCTCCCTCAATTTATTTTTTCAGTTGTATTATAGTCTCGTTACGTACACATTTTATCTTTTGTAACTTTTGCTTCAACGCGTTGAGTTCCGCTGCAGACAATATAAAACTGACAACATTTTGAAATGTAAGCAGGCTTCAAACTCATCTTATCCAAGAAAAACTCTGGTTACATATATAAAGAAATTTGTGTATAAGGTGTACGCGCATTTGTCGCGTTAAAAACAAAAGGTCCCAAGTCAAGGTCCAAATCCACAACACACTGATGTGAGGTTTAACTCCATCTACATACAGTAATGTCCAAAGTAATTGATCACTTAACCACAGCAAAATAATGGGTATTTTTTCATGATTTTAAATCCTGAAAATTACCCATAATTCTGCTGTGGTTAAGTGGTCAATTACTTTGGGCATTACTGTAACCAATATAAGGATTTGAGGTGTAATGATAACTCAATTCTCATACAGTAATGTCCAAAGTAATTGACCACTTAACCGCAGCATAATTATTGGTAATTTGTCAGGATTTTAAATGCTGAAAAAATACCCATAATTCTGCTGTGGTTAAGTGGTCAGTTACTTTGGGCATTACTGTAACCAATTTAAGGATGTTAGGTTTAATGAGAACTCCATCCACATAACTAATAAATATGTGTGAAAATTAAACAAACCAAAATAAATTCCATGATGGCGTCCAATATGGACTGCCCAATTCTTCTCCAAAACATGTATATTGAATATATGGTTGTTTATTGGGGGAAACCGATTATTTCAATGATATTTTCATTAACTGCATGGGATCCAAAACCCGACTTACGGGAGCTCGCTTCGTGTGCGACTGTATCTTAAGCATATGTGCATATTTAATGAGCCAACAATTGGAACCCCAATAGCGAAGATTGGCACGTCGCCCCTGAGCATAGACATCATTGATGATCTCTATGGGAATAAAAATTGACATCTAATAGACAATTTCGATTAACCGCAATAACTTAAGGAATCTCTAATTACGCTTCAGCCCAATCCGAAAAGAGGGTCCCCATCTCAACAGATTCCAACAACAACAATCCGATCAGAGGGTCCTATATTACTATTTCTTTGGCTTTGGGGTTAAAAAATATTTGATTCGAGTCGATGAACCCATCAAACAAAGCTCAGAGTTATAAGATATTGATTTTTGAAATGTGTTAATTGCTCGAGATGGGTACTAATAACTGCCGTCAATTTGGTAACTTGCTCGAGATTTTACGCCAAAACTCTATTCAAACAGACAAGGATGGATAACTCAATAATCAAGTGGTAATAATAACGAAAGTGTGACTCTCTTCTGGGCCAGAAAGAATTCCCGATAATGAAAAATAATAGATTTCTAAAATCGATATCTTTTAAGCACAATTAGCTCTTCTTGCGCTTAATTATAAAAAGGTTATAATTGTATTATAACTATTGGTTTGTCCTTTAATATTTCCATACATCATGCCCACATATATTATAAAAGAATAGTACTATTATTAATGGTGTTCATAGTAGTTAATACTACCTTACCGTCAATATTCTAGCATGGTTAGTTTCAAAATCACAACGTTACTTGTTATTACTATTTGTGTGTATTGTATATGTACATCAGTCATCAGTTGAGAAACTTAAAGATACTCAATCCGAACAGAGGGTCCCCATCTCAACAGATTCCAACAACAACAATCCGATCTGAGAAGTCCATAAATGACTATTCTGGCACTATATAGAGATGACTAAGATTCTGACACCACCCTATTTTATAGCCTTGTTGCAACAGTAGAGTTCAGATGCATAATATGTCAACATTGGTCGTTATCGCTCTACAAATTTATATCGGCTGAACCCTTAGTTCCCTGTATCGCCCACCCTCCCTCAATTTATTTTTTCAGTTGTATTATAGTCTCGTTACGTACACATTTTATCTTTTGTAACTTTTGCTTCAACGCGTTGAGTTCCGCTGCAGACAATATAAAACTGACAACATTTTGAAATGTAAGCAGGCTTCAAACTCATCTTATCCAAGAAAAACTCTGGTTACATATATAAAGAAATTTGTGTATAAGGTGTACGCGCATTTGTCGCGTTAAAAACAAAAGGTCCCAAGTCAAGGTCCAAATCCACAACACACTGATGTGAGGTTTAACTCCATCTACATACAGTAATGTCCAAAGTAATTGATCACTTAACCACAGCAAAATAATGGGTATTTTTTCATGATTTTAAATCCTGAAAATTACCCATAATTCTGCTGTGGTTAAGTGGTCAATTACTTTGGGCATTACTGTAACCAATATAAGGATTTGAGGTGTAATGATAACTCAATTCTCATACAGTAATGTCCAAAGTAATTGACCACTTAACCGCAGCATAATTATTGGTAATTTGTCAGGATTTTAAATGCTGAAAAAATACCCATAATTCTGCTGTGGTTAAGTGGTCAGTTACTTTGGGCATTACTGTAACCAATTTAAGGATGTTAGGTTTAATGAGAACTCCATCCACATAACTAATAAATATGTGTGAAAATTAAACAAACCAAAATAAATTCCATGATGGCGTCCAATATGGACTGCCCAATTCTTCTCCAAAACATGTATATTGAATATATGGTTGTTTATTGGGGGAAACCGATTATTTCAATGATATTTTCATTAACTGCATGGGATCCAAAACCCGACTTACGGGAGCTCGCTTCGTGTGCGACTGTATCTTAAGCATATGTGCATATTTAATGAGCCAACAATTGGAACCCCAATAGCGAAGATTGGCACGTCGCCCCTGAGCATAGACATCATTGATGATCTCTATGGGAATAAAAATTGACATCTAATAGACAATTTCGATTAACCGCAATAACTTAAGGAATCTCTAATTACGCTTCAGCCCAATCCGAAAAGAGGGTCCCCATCTCAACAGATTCCAACAACAACAATCCGATCAGAGGGTCCTATATTACTATTTCTTTGGCTTTGGGGTTAAAAAATATTTGATTCGAGTCGATGAACCCATCAAACAAAGCTCAGAGTTATAAGATATTGATTTTTGAAATGTGTTAATTGCTCGAGATGGGTACTAATAACTGCCGTTAATTTGGTAACTTGCTCGAGATTTTACGCCAAAACTCTATTCAAACAGACAAGGATGGATAACTCAATAATCAAGTGGTAATAATAACGAAAGTGTGACTCTCTTCTGGGCCAGAAAGAATTCCCGATAATGAAAAATAATAGATTTCTAAAATCGATATCTTTTAAGCACAATTAGCTCTTCTTGCGCTTAATTATAAAAAGGTTATAATTGTATTATAACTATTGGTTTGTCCTTTAATATTTCCATACATCATGCCCACATATATTATAAAAGAATAGTACTATTATTAATGGTGTTCATAGTAGTTAATACTACCTTACCGTCAATATTCTAGCATGGTTAGTTTCAAAATCACAACGTTACTTGTTATTACTATTTGTGTGTATTGTATATGTACATCAGTCATCAGTTGAGAAACTTAAAGATACTCAATCCGAACAGAGGGTCCCCATCTCAACAGATTCCAACAACAACAATCCGATCTGAGGGTCCTATATTACTGATTCGAGTCGAGGAACCCATCAAACAAAGCTCAGAGTTATTAGATATTGATTTTTGAAATTTGTTAATTGCTCGAGATGAGTACTAATAACTGACGTCAATTTGGTAACCTGCTCGAGATTTGTACACCGAAACTCAATTCAAACAGACAAGGATGGATAACTCTATAATCAAGTGGTAATAAAAACGCAATTTTGCCTGGGTCAGAAAGTATTCCCGATAATGAAAAATAACAGATTTCTAAAATTGATATCTAACAAATCTGAGCTTTGATGGGTGACTTCCTCGACTCGAATCAAATATTTTTGACCCCCGAAGCCATTGAAATAGTAATTGAGAGGAGTTTTATCGCATTGAGTACCTTTAAGCACATCCTGGTTGAATATCTACCATATATGGTGGGTTATTCTCACATTCAAGAATTTCAAGCTGTTGGTGTCATTCATGTTATTTTGCATGCGAAGTGATAAACCCCCCCCCCCCCATAGCTTATCAATACCACTCAGGACAGTGGGTGTTTTTCCTCAATTAATTGAATTTCTTGTTGGCTAATTTGTAAGGGCTGTATATTAGCATAACGAATCGAGCTGAAAACAAGACCGCATGTGATATCATCTTTACTATAACGGCGATCAAAGAGACATGGTGCATTTTAAAAAAATGGCCGCCATGATGGACGCCATCTTGTCTGGAGTCTCTGCGGCCACTTTTTTTTCTGTTAACAAGTGAAAAAAATTATAGGAGACCTTAAGGAAGAAAATTAGTGGGGTGAAGTTGAGTCCTGGGGGGGGGTGCAGAGGTCGACCAATTATCTCCTGGACTATATATACCGCCATACTTTACTGATATTACGGAGATGATAATTCGCCAACTGGCAGATTGTAGTTACTTGCGCCAGTCTATGCTCGACGCAAGTAATGTTTCCGGTCTGTCCGGATCTTTTTTTGGACGTCATATCGGAAGTACAAAAACTAAATTACGCTCATGCGTCATTGCTCAAGTAATTACTTGCGCCAGTCTATGGATATTGTAAATCCACATATATGCTTAATTTGCATTTTTGTCGGGTTTTATTTTGGAAATAAATCGTTCATATTAGAACAATATTGAAAGATTGCTTCTTTGAAACCAGCAATGGTGCAATGACGCCACGACGCACATAGCACAACTCCAGACAGGACTGCGTCGATGTCCAGACAGCTGAGACTCGTATTACACGGGCAGGCGAAACCGATCCATCTGCCAACTTGAAACTCTGAAAATTTCGCAGATCGAACAAACTTCTGGAATATTTTTTTCAAAGTTCAAAACATTTCAGAAAGACACAGAGGAACATAATGCATTGTTACAAAGAGCGTTCCTTTCCTAAGAAAATATATAGTTTTTCCGGAACATCTGTGCGCATGAATACAGACATTTTGTATTCCAATTCACAGCTATTAATTTAGCATAATAAATCTCAGTCAGACATTGAAATAAAAGAGAGATATGAAAGATTTCCTGGACAAAATGCAGGACCTATTGGTATAATGATGGTATAATGGTAGCTGATTCCATTATTCTTGATAACATCGAAGTGGCTCTCTTTATAGAAATGAAATAAAACAGGCCTCAGCACAGAGCCATGAGGAACACCATACTTCAACGTAACGACATCCGACAAATAATCTCAGATATTCACACACTGGATTCTGATATCAAGGACTAGCACCAGAATCAACCGAGGACACGGGGTACAACTTCCAGAAAAGGGCACAGTCAGAGGTATTGGCACAAATGCTATAATAAAAACATTTTGGTAATCATACCATATCTTAAAGCACGCTCTATGTCCAAGCTCACACTAAGCTGTTATGTCTCTTAGAACAATATAACAATGCTGTTTTAGAACTGATATCGCATGTATTTCTAGCCCTTCTCTGCAGTATGAAATATCCACACCCAAACGCACGCAAGACGGCATCTTTGTACAATGTGCACAACGACCACATTGATCGCTACACTCGTCAATATAACACACACTCAAACTAGATTCATTTCTTAAATAACAGAGTTATAAGAAATAATTTCCAACTTCGACATACAGTCTTTCGTTCATATTTAACACATGTTTTCATGAACCGGGCACATGTTCAAAGGTTCATGGGACATGATATGCATATTAACAACACATTCATATTGGTGTTGACTGAATACGTCACCTTTTCTGAGGAACCCTTGTGCCCCACTCTTCATCGCAAATGGAGACAATTTTTTGTTCTTTTTCATGTTTTGTAGACTGCACTTATTAACTACTTCTTCAACAAATGATTCCTCGTGTGTTGTTCCGATGTACTCGGCCAGCTTCTTGATGACAGCTGCTGGGTCCTGGATAAATAACCAACTTGTAAAACATAATAGCATTTGCTGATCATATCTACATGTATTAATGCTGTTTCTGCACCAACATTCCTGTAATTTAGTAGATCATGTCACGAATCTCTACTCTGGTTACGCCCGTAGAGATCATACTACACCAGTTTACACTTTTTGCTATTCTGACAGGGAAGTTTATAAAATAAAAAAAAGTGCATCTAATATTAATATTTCTGAGTTAATACCTCTTCCACAATAACGTGTTTAACGGCAGGGGATGGTCCCAGATTGAAATTGCATTATTTTGGTGATTGTATTGAGCTGATTCTATTTGCATCGCTTACAATCGTGGCAATCATGCATTTTCGCGGGTATCACTTCAATGTGTATTGCGATATCGACTCACAAAGTCCTTAAAATCGTGCAATCTCGAGATGATACCACCCCCTGCTATGCCATTGATTACTAAGATAAAAATATAGTAACAAAGACAAATGCATACCCTGTGTTGTCTGTTCCATGTTTGTCTGATCACCGTCAGGACAGTTCAGAACATCAAAAATGTTCTATGTGTTATATCTATCACTCAGCCATCAATGGATCAGTGTATATGAGTGTGTATCCCTGTTTCTTGTATTGGATAAAATAGGTAAGTGTTAATTTCTATCCCACCACCCACACGCCAGACTCGTGCGACAAAAGTTATCCTTGGCGCGGCTAGTGCGTGGCCGTGGACATTGTGGGGTGTTGAACCAGACATAAATCACAACCGTCTCCTAATAATTCCAACCGGTAAATCAAGCCATACAGTTGTTGGAAACTTTCAACCTATCACTCAATATGGTTCGGATATTGTCCAACTGATTACAATTCCTCTCCAAATATTGACCCAAACGTAGAGGGTATTCGTATTTGTCTAAAAAACATATTTCAAGCTCACATCAAATACTCATTAGTGTTGTGATAAGGGTGAAATGTATAAATATTGGGAAATTTGACCAAAGTTGGGGCCAGACACACCAAATCTCCCACAGGCCATACATTCGATAATTGTATCATGAGTTGGTTTCCGATATTCCAAAGATATTGGTGAACTGTTTTCATAAGCAGATTAAACAGTTACCTCAGTCATATCTTCATACGAAATCACACACTTCTCGTTCTTGATAATAAATTCCTCCCATGAATTCATAAACCTGAACCAGTCACCGTAGGCCACTGAAAAGAAATAAAGAAATTGTACACGGCCATATATGCAACGGTTCCAAATAGAAATATCAACGAACACACAGTTCAATAAAGAATGTCATATGCATAATAGTATCATGTTGTGAAGTGCTGTTTTATTTTGGATGTGAAGGCCTACGATGAAGCCGACTTTATCTATATATATGCCAAATAGAATACATTGTTATTGATTATCGAAGGCATTCATTAGGAAAACAATATAATCCAGCGAGATATGGAACATGTGTGGCTTAGAAGAGTCGAACATTTACACTAGAAACAAACTAGAAAGTACTCACTGGAGCTGCCTATACATGCGGGTGCTGGGCCCTCTTTTGAGAGATCGATAGCGAATCTAGATATTAAATTTCAGTTCACACATCGCTGAGATATTTGTGTGTTCGGTCTAAAAATCTCTATTATCTCCAGTTGCTATATTACACTTATTAAGTTATGGTGGTCTTATCGTACGCGTTGTTTGACCTATTTATAGAACATTGTGTTAAATTACTAATCTGACTAGAATGATTTGTGTATGACATTGCACTTCAGCGGTAAAAAAAACCCCATCAAAGTCAATTTCAAATGCCGACACAACTAAAAGACACGCTGTCATTGGCTAGTCTTTGATTAACAATGTGTCAATATGCACATGACCTTAGCGACTGATCTCCAACCTTCGGGAACACAGATACATAGGACAAATGTCACGTATGTAGAGACGCTCATCATCAAAATGTCTGTTGCGTTGAGAATGAGAAAGCTTGTTTTCCCAGTTAATTAATAAGGCATTTTAATAATCCATGTTTCCACATACACATTTCTCAGTAAAATTGTGTTTCAATAAAACCATGCCCTGGACTGATTGACCAGACATGATTTATATGCCTCTGCGTCTTTCGGAACTGTTTTGAACTTCGAGGTAAGTTTCCAGAAATATGTTCTTTGCGAAAGAAAAAAAAACGACCCCGCAAGCATCTTGAGACGCGATCTTAACGTATTTTCCGAGCTTCAAGTTACATAAAACGGGATTCTAATGGGCAGTACTTTTGCCTACTTATTTTCCTTGCAGGGTATATATATAGATATTTATGATAAAACACGAATCTGTTGGCAGGTGGATCGGTTAAGCATGTCCGTGTAATACGAGTTTCAGCTGTCTGAATATCGACTCAACCCTGTCTGGAGTTTTGAGCGCAAATGTAAGGTGTGACGTTGTGAGGTCGTGACGTCATGGCATCTTTACTGGTTTCCAAAAAGCAATCTTTCAATATTGTTCTTTTATGAACGATTTATTACCAAAATAAAACCCGATAAAAATGCAAAATTCAAAATGCACATGTGCATTCTTTACATTATGTACTTCCGGTATGACTTAACATATTCGCGAAAGGGCACCCGAACAAAGAAACGGTAAGCGTAGTTCGTCATAGAGTGGGGTAATACTCTATTTTCGTACCCGAGTACGAAATGTAAACTGAAGAACAGACCAGTAGGTAACTTCGAGACACCGTTAATGTATTCGACCTTGCCCTTGTAAAGTCAATATTCAGACCGCGAAGCCTGATTTATGCTGTTTATGGAGGCACGGACTCAGTATGAGTGTTCATTGCTTCATACTTGCTTAACTCAGCGTGAACAAATTCTCATTTAGTTAGAGAAGTAATGCGTGATTCATAAGATAACACGATTGCTGGAACATGTGTACGCGTATTTTAACCACTCAGTTCTAGTTATGTAACTTAATCATTAATATTTAATGGCATTCAGCTTGATTTGTATGAAGACAAGACTGAAGACAAAACTCATTCTCGATAATGGGGAAGAATCAGCATGAGGGAGAGAAATATGTGTTGGAGAATGGCAAGTTCTGTAAATCAATGGAATTGTCAAATAAAAATAAGCAAATGTTCAATGTCATCTAATACTAGTGAGAAGCATTGAATAGAACAAACCATGTTAAATATTTGTGATACCCAGGTCACAACATTTGTTTTCACACATTAGATTGTTTGATCCTGAAATGGCCAGCAGAAAATTTATATTTGAGATTTTAATGTTTTTTATTAATTTGTTTTTTTAAGGCAGGCCTGGATATACCCCCAACTCAAAGTAAGGGTTTTGTGAGGGGGGCAGATGTCCAGGCCAGGATATCTCCCCCACCCAACATATACATGACAAAAAATCCTCTTATAGTTTTATTGCTTTTTTGCTTTATATATCACCCCAACCCCCACCAGCACATACATGACAAAAATCCTCTTATTCTTGGCATCTTTTATGATGTTTGGACATACATGTATTTGAACCTTTGGATTGTGTGCATATAATATGGATGTTGGGACATATCCGGACTCGCTTGCAACTGGACATGACTCAGGGATAGCTGACTAATGTTTCATGACTATATAAAGCAAAATAAGCAATATAACCATAAGAGGATTTTTGTTCATGTAGGTGGGGGATATCCTGCCTTGGACATCTCCCCTAGCCCAAACCCTGACTCAAATTTCTCTCCGTTTCATGACTATAATTAAAGCAAACTAAGAAATGAAACCATAAGATAATTTTTTGTAATGTAGGTGTTGGGCTAGGTTGGGGTGGAGATAGATATCCAGGCCTGGATACTTGAAAAAAATGAACTAAAACAAATGTGTAAAATATTTGTTTGTCACTTTAAAAAAAAACTGAAATAATTTTTTTTTTAGTCCAGATATCCAGGGTGGGGAGATGTCCAGGGGGGAGATATCCTTACACCGGTTTCATGAAGATGAGGAAAATTTGTACTGGAAAAAAAAGCATTGGATCAGTTGTAACTGATTATCATAAGTGTTTCTATGGGAGGCTATTTTCACACCTATTCATTAGCTAATTACGCTTTAGGGTAAATGATTTACGCTTAATGGTAAATGATTTACGCTAAAGCATAATGCATCTGAATTACGCTTAATTACGTGTAATTCATTTATGCTTAAGCGTAATTCATTTATGATTGAGCGCAATTTAATTAGGCTAAACGTTTAATTGGGTTCTTCTTCCTCGGGTATAATGGTATAATCTGATGTAGGATACTGGCATTAGTAATGGGTTGCATCCATTTCAGCTTGAGGGGAGCTCTTTGAGAGTGTATAGAAATTACGCTTAAAGCGTAAATGAATTAAGTATTCATAATTATATTACGCTTAAGCATAGTGCAATATCTACATTATGCTGAAGGGTACTAGTAAGTGAATTACCATTGAGCATAATGCATTTACGCTTAAGCGAAATTCATTTAATCTTAAGCGCAATTAGCTAATAAATGTGAGAAAGGTCTCCCATATGTTTCATCCTTTCAAAATTACGTCTACGTTACCAATTTCAGCCCGTTTTAATCTTCTAACACTTCAAATTTTATGAATATTGAAAATTGTATATAACTTATTTACTGAAATGCTGTTGTTTCATCGGAATTTAATTTGTAGCACCCACTGGTAATATAAAGGCTGAGTTATACCATAACAACTTCTTATTTTTTACGAGCTGAAGATTCACGATGTTCGTGTTTGGGGCGGGGGAGGGGCGGGGGTTAGGTGGTGACCACCGGGGTCAGTTGGAACTTCCAAGTTCGACAACCTGTACCCACATCCCTGTGTTATCTATATAACTTATATAAAAAATAGGACTGTAGATCTCATGGAAGGCCAAACTTAACATTTTATTATTGAAGGTGTAATTTAATTAAGTATAAACATAATTCAAATAGACTTATGCACAATATCTTATGCCTCACCTTTATGGGATACCAAATTCACATTTATTAACAATTGCGCTTCAGCGCAATCAATTGCGTTTCAGAGCGATTGGAATGTGCTTCGGGTCAATCAAATTGCGCATACCGCGCAATTTAAAAACAATTGCGCTTCAGATCAATTATTAATAAATGTGATGATCGCCTCCCATACACCTTAACATCGAGTGTGTCAGACAAATAATAAACAACATTTGTTATGTTTAATACAGTTTCTTGAATGAATTGATCTGACCAGCCACACTTTTAATTTACAAAAAAATCATACATAGAGAATGGAAATTGTGACTTTGGTCATGCTTCTTGACATTCATGTAACATGTTTGAGCCTATTATTTTGAGATTGACCGAACAGAAATTTTATGATGCCAATATGCGTGCATAACCATGATGACCACATAGACTGAGGTTACTTAACTCATTTCTGTATACATATATATGATGAATACATGTGTGGTTTCTGTTGTATGTAAAGATTAGATTAGACTTGATTTTGTATCAATTGACAGATAAATGCAAAAAAGAGATAACAAAATCAGCATTAAATTAAACCTTTAATGTGGTTAACTCCTAAAGTTCTGTACTTTAATAATTATATACCATTAAGATGTAGATCTTTATCCAAATTAAATAAGTATATCAAGATTTAATAATAATATAATAACCCATATATAGATATATATTTATATTTATACTTGTATTTTCGGAACACAAGAACACTTAAAAATTTTCTTCAATGATAATCGGACTCACTAAATGTCATGAGATGTTATAAAATAAATATGTTGTTTTAGTAATAAAGCTACAGGTTTAATTCTATCATTAAATATACAGTAGTTAATTCTGATTATATTTTTTTCTGGGGAAGATATTGGAAAACACACATGCACTGTGAATTATAGATGTTAATTACTACTGTACATGGAACATGCAACCGATCTAGTTGTGTGTATCTATTCACCACAACGTTTCCATTTCAACATGAAATGTCAATCATCTCAATGTCACGAATTCAAAACAAATTCGGCGCGGGCCAATCGGGTCACAATTCCAACATAATATATCCGTTTTATGTTTGTTTTAATATTTACTTTTCAATTCTGAGATCCGTTTTACGTTCATTCCAATTTCAACGTTTTAATTCTAATATTTTAATTCCAACATTATATCTTTTAGTAGTAGATTTGTATTTAGCTTCTTACTTTGAAGCTAGAATTAAAATATTGAAATAAAAATATTAAGTTAGAATTAAAATATTAAGTTGGAGTTGAAATAATAAGTTAGAATTGAAACATTAAGTCAGAGTTAAAATGTTTAGTTAAAATTGAAATATTTGAATTGAAATATTGAGTTGGAATTGAAATAATAAGTTAGAGTTAAAATATTAAGTTAGAGTTAAAATATCAAGTTAGCATTAAACTATTAGAATTAAAATATTAAGTTAGAGTTAAAATATTAGCATTAAAATATTATGTTAGAGTTAAAATAGTAAGTTATAATTATTACCCTTTTGGTCCTCCATATGGAACAGTGTCGTAATTTTTGATTGACCAGCGTTTGGCAACTTTTACGAATATTTGCTAATTTTGTTTTCAAGTATCACGCAGTCTGCTTCATGAGGCTGTATATAGTTTGAAAGTCTAAAGTGGACACCCCCATCGGAGACGCTCTAGTCACGTGCCTGGAGGCGAGAACGAAAGAAAAGAAATGTGGGTTTACAGGCCCACTCAGTTGCAGAAACGGGCATGACATCGACATCTACTTACTTTGTCCGTCTTGGAAAAGGAGGATGAAATCCTCGAATTTTCCGTCGTAACCAAATTTGGAAACATCACACACAATCTTGTAATGGGAGTAAGCGACGTCCTTGGGGTTCCTGTATACGAAGATCGTCCGAAGTTTCT
The DNA here is from genome assembly GCA_032622095.1 of Siphonodentalium dalli. Taxonomy (NCBI): domain Eukaryota; kingdom Metazoa; phylum Mollusca; class Scaphopoda; order Gadilida; family Siphonodentaliidae; genus Siphonodentalium; species Siphonodentalium dalli. Next base: position 195,681,950 of record CP136064.1, read on the forward strand.
TGATTTTTTCGGGAAGCATGAATAAAGGCAGGTGAGTATGGAGAACTCGCGGTCTGGTTTCAGTTTCTGGCACTAATTCCGCGGGTCGAAGCTCAATGCTGTGGGCTAGAGCGACGGTGTCATCGTATTCTGTGTTCCCGCGTACGAGCATCCCGAGTATCTCCAATGTCCAGTGGTAGCCTGGAAAAGAGATAATCGTCATCAGTATTTGTGAAAATTCACACATATTCCGACCACTTACAACCACCAAACATATATAGTTATGGCAGATTCGGAGAGGCAACTCATTAGACGTGTCGCTTGACTTTGCTTCACATTTTAGAATTGCCAAAAGCTGTTGAAAACCCTTTCCTTGGTGTAAAATATTGAATTATTTATGAGAACATGCATGCTATTAATTATATGAGTATGTTAATCGGCCCTTTCATTTTATCAGAAATAAACCATTCTCTTTGTAGATCGATATACAAAACCGGAGTCTTAGATACTAGCATATTCCGTTTCACAATAATATTCATGCATGGACCATATACAACATGCTAACACATAACACGTAAGTAATAAAATGAGGACATATATCGATCAACTATGTTGTGATTTCGTTCCATTCGACAATGTGTTTCGTGAAGGTATCTCAGTATGCGTGTATGGGCATAATTGGCATTAGAAGGTACATATCACCTGATCTCGGATAGGTGCATATCAGTATATCGTCATCGAAGTATTCCTCTTCGTCGAGGTCGTTCAGTCCATTGGTTGCACGTTTTGATTTTTCAGACGGGAAAGCATGTGCGTATACATAGTCCCCAATCCGCTCGGTCGTTATCGTACATCCACTCCTGTCCTTGATATGCAACAGCTCTGTCTGTTGATACATTTCTTGTGTGACTCCTCTTCAGCTTGGAAGATCTTGTTCAGTGTTTGTTCTGAAGTGAAAACTGGATCGAAAACAGATAATTATATTTATTATTTGGTTTGAACATATTCGATCATAAACGGATTATATATGTTGGTTTGGTTTGGTTAAACAGATTTATTACAAATAAGTATTACAATCCAAATTGGCATTGGAATCTAACAATAAACATGATTTAGTTAAAACATATTTGGTTGCCAACAATAATAACATACAAGTGACAAAGAGATTGGACCACATGTGCTGATCATTTGAAATCACCCCCTTCTCTAATAATACACTCGTGGTTGGAGAGGCACCGTTTGTCACGTGGTCACCGATTGTTAGTTTGCATCAGAATTGGTCAAGAGGGATTGTAAGACAAGATGAATGGGCAAGAAGTAATGCTGTTTTAAACCTGATGTTTCTAAGAGATGCCACGAGATGCCATAATTTATTATATGCTTCCCCATTAAAAGGTGTGAACTTATCGTGGCGTAGAACGTTATAGCAATCGCCTGGACCGAGGCGCTGGATAACACTGACCGAACCGATAGATAGCACAATACTATTACCATCTCGGAGATCAGTTTCGGTTTATAACGGCGAATCACATTAAGTTTCAACGCGTATCAATAACAGGCGGACTATTTTTGCATTTTGACGTTTGGAGAAAGCATGCCCCCGGATTGTTCTTCTGTCCTACATTATAGTAGCTTGTTGTCATTAAATTATCTATATATTTCTCGCATCTTTTCAGAATAAAACAATGGGACTATTTCTTTGGGCGGATGTGTTCAATATTTGTCATTTAGTTGTGAGCAAACCAAATGATTGGATGTAAACATTGTCACTTCCGACTGCAAATGTCGAAGTTTTCTAACAATTTGCAGTGAACTGTAGAACAAAACTAGCAGTGTTGGGGAATTTTATAACATAGCGCATGCATATCAACAGAACACCTACGCGTTTTGGTTGAATTTTATAACATAGAGCATATCAACAGAACACGTACGCGGCGTTTTGGTTGAATTTATAACATAGCGCATATCAACAGAACACCTATGTGTTTTGGTTTAATTTTATAACATAGCGCATATCAAAAGAACACCTACGCGTTTTGGTTGAATTTTATAACATAGCTCATATCAAAAGAACACCTACGCGTTTTGGTTGAATTTATAACATAGCGCATATCAACATAACACCTACGCGTTTTGGTTGAATTTATAACATAGCGCATATCAAAAGAACACCTACGCGTTTTGGTTGATTTTATAACATAGCGCATATCAAAAGAACACATACGCGTTTGGTTGAATACGGCGGATTATCTCATGTGTGGCTACAAGGAAATACATAATGTCCACGAAATTGTGAACCAGAAACCGTAGGTGTTCTCAATCAAGAATAAAGCAACAATAGAAATCCCAGCCAAATACAAAAAATACGTGTTGTCTCAGGCTACTAACGCACAGAATAATCAACAGGACGATGTGCAATAGCCTTGTGTTAAAGTGATGTGAAACACCCCTGTGTGGTGATCAAATAGAAATGGAGAATAATCTTGCTCAAATATTATATCCAAATTAACTACACACATGGTCATTCTTATATATTAATAAAATAAAGTGACTTTCGATGGCGAAATCTTTTTCGTTAGTTTATCGCAGTAAATATTTACAGGTGGGCGTAGTTCACATGATGTTTCCTATGGAGTGGTATTGTCGATTCCTTGAGATTTTCGGCGATGTTAATAGAATGCTACTTTCCTCCAGTTGGCATAGCGCCTGCATACCAACTTATTAGTTTCACGCACACGAACAAGTCCAGAATATCTCTTTTAAATGTATGGTGACAATGCATTACGATTTACAACAGTCATACGTTATGGACATGGAAATCCAAACCCATCGTATCCCAAATCATTGATCTATGTATCGTGTGTCAATAAAATTCGCGAATAAGGAAATCAGTGATATTATATATAGTATGAGTGGTTTTCTTTCTAAAATATAAAATTGTGATATTCTTTGAATAAACAAATGCGTTTAATTCTCATAATCTTCAGATATGAGGTTATTGGTATATATCAGACTTATGGAGGCACTTACTCAGTATGAGTGTTCATTGCTTCAAATGCACGTGCTTGCTTCAGTGAGCATGAACAAATTATCATTTGTTATCAAAATGGCCATGTATCGATCGGAATGGCACATTGAGTTGTCCCTCAACTCAGATCAAGCTTCAATATCGGTCCCGATGTTCGCCCATATCGGGGTTCAATCATCGTCTATAGCAGATACTGCGATAATCGAATTCACGACACACAACCTAGGATACGATGACATCCTTGAAAAAAATCCCGATAGTTGGGAAGCGTATCTGTCTGAACATGCATGGGTTCGAATATTGACACAGAACGGATCTACCATAATAGTGGAACAGTACAATGTACTTCCTCTTAAATTACACTTATAAACAGTTCTATTTCGAAGTAGTTATTAGTACCATATAAGGCTGAACAATTAATAATATTTCCACTGTATAACAGTGCAGAAAATTTCATAGTTATTTCCAATTTGATAGTGATATCTCTACAATTGAACTATAGGCACCACTCGCAAGATCGCGAAATTCCATTTGCACCCCACCTTTGGTTGAACTGGTTCCTAAATCTTTCCAACCGTTGTAAATTTCTATATAGACACGCCCCCTAATTTTGGAAAACTGTCTGAAAACTACAAACTTCCTTGTATACATACAGTTACTGGTTGGAAATTGCAAACTAATTTTGTTGTGTCACAATATCTGGCACGAACCTTCCAACTGCTGAACATTTAGAACAGAGTTTGGTTTGAGACAACCCACCCCTCTTGTCGCCACGTACCTGGGTTTTTTTTGGACTGGATAAAATGTCCTATAGTTGGCTTCAATATTCACATTCGCTTATAACTACTCACCACAGATCCCCTGGTTTGATAACCCCACCATGAGTGCATACCTTTATACTCGTGCATGGTGGGGTTGTCACACAAGGGAACATGTGCTACTCACTAGCCTCGTCTGTTATTGCAAAACTATTAATAACACTGATCGCGGACACGAAGTTTATATGTAATACTAGCCCCTTTTGTGCACTTTGCGCACATTTTCATCTTAGACAGAGTCTTTATTCAGCGGCGGCCCCTTTTAATCGTTTAAACAATTTGATATTTAAAACAAAACAAATTAATTAAATGTTTTCTTTTTAAATTAATTTTGTTTAAATGATTTTTAAATTGAACTCCTTGCTCAATTTGAACGAAAATTATTATTATGGTTTAGAAATAAATTAATTGGTTCTTAAATTAAAATTTGGGTAAAACTAACGCCGTTGTCACCACATGAAATTTGGTTGAATTCGGTCCAGGGAACCGGGAGAAAAATCGCGAAAAGACAGACAGATCCTACTCTGTAGCTGAAACAGGCTCCCTTCTGAATACTTTATCCAGTGTCGGAGTGACCTGCGCCCCTGCCCATTTTGATCATTGAATTTAAAACAAACAAAAATTTATTTAAATTTAAATTTTGTTTCTTCTACAGATTCAACTCCTTTCCCAATTTAACAACGCTATTTCTATTCATTTTTGTTTTAAAATTAAATTTTTCTTACTTTTAAATCAAAAGTTTTAAAACCAAACGCCGTTAAAACATCCGCAATGGTTACCCCTAGTCACTACAACAAAGTTGGTTGAAATCGGTCCTGGGTCTGAGAGAAAGGTTGCAAACAGACAGGTAGCAAGACAGATCCTATACTCTTTTATATATGTACATATATACATGTAAAAACAAAAACAATTGTCGTTTCGGGTAAAGCATCTCACAGTGAATCTTTCATAACCAAAGTGGTGAACAGCGAGTGAAACTCGTGTTGAGAGACATGCCGTTTGTCAGATTTATTTAAGCCCAGAATGAGATCGGAGTGGTGGTCCATGCGCGACACTTGTTTCTCAATGAAGAAATCACATGAGCGTGCACGAGTTCGCGATAATTTATGGCGTGTCAATAAGCATTATATCGGCATGTATTTAGGTCCGCCAGGTTACAGGGTTGTTTGACTACATGCTCATATCACCGAATAGAGTTGCCAAGAAATATATTTTTCACTAGGCTATAAGTGGGTTTCATGAGTTCACAGCAATAAAACCTCCAAATTGTAAATTTGAGATCTCAACTAGATATCTCTGGGTTGTGTGGATATCTATTGATTCGTGTGATATCTGTCTGGTTGATGATTTAACAACAGAACCACACTATGGAAAGCTGGTTCAGAAGAGTAACACAGTTTCCACGTGAACAAGATTATTATATTCGGTTCCATTCTGAAAATGGTTGTTGGATTTGGTAAAATTAGGACAATTTTGTAGCTGCTCAATTTTGGAGTTTTGTGGACAAGGTGCACCATGATGGGCAATCCCATCCTAGGATGCTATAGAAAATAATATAAATGATGTCTGTATGTGCTTACCATGTAGATATATCAAAGTAAGGTACATCTAGGGGCCAAAATGTCTGAAAATTGGGCTGAATCACAAAATTGGGTTCTGGCCAATTAATTCCTCATCAAAAAGTACTCCCGAATCACTATCAAACAGCAACAAGTCCCATATTCCGTAAAGAGCTTAATAGCGGGAAACTAATAATAACTCTATGGCAATATTCAGAATTTTGGGGGAGGGTTAGTCTTTTGGAATTCCTGGGTACAAATACAGGACCAAGTATGTTCTGTGTTATATTAATGTGTCTCCACAAGACCAGAGTAGTTTTTGTGATGAAACAAGGGCTGAAAAGATGTTTACTTAATGTAATGCAAGTCTTTGAAGACAGTGGTTTGTTTGAAAATACAGTGTGAAAAATAAAAATTTAAATGATTTGTTTCATTTGATATACAACGGGGACCATTTTCTGCTTGATAATTCATGTTTAAATAACCAAATATATATTCTTAACATCGTGGACTACTAGATTTGTGAACTGTACAACAGGGAAGTTTATATTCCATGAGTCTTCGCTACGTTGTGCCTTAATTTATATGGAATCGCGTTGATGCCAAAAATGTCGCATAACTCAAAATGTTGATATGATGTTCGGGGACTTATGGTATAGTGAGTTTTGATGTTATATCGCAACAGCATACAAAACAACTCTTCAGTTGTATTTAGTTCATTACTTTGGCTCTTTTTGGCATAATACTCACGAACTAGCTAATCCGTTAAATATTTACAATAAGATGGTCAGCTATCGGTATACCCATAAACATAATTGAAGCCATATTATCTATAACACAAAACATGGAAACCAGGAGTTGTTGAAACATGTGTAGGTCACACCGGCTTTCCGTGGTAAATACATTTATTTAGTTCAAAGGTCAAGATCAATGCTATATTAACACTACCTTCTGACCTGTTCCGAACAAAGAAGCGGAATACCATTTTGTGCATATGTGATGATGATGCGTTTACAACAGTACCATAACGCCAGAAACGAAAGATTGGATGATATTATAAAACCAAACCTGTAATGTGAATATTTATCCCACAGTAAAATGAAGAACTCAATAACAACGTGTCTTACAGACAAAAATAAAAAACCAGCTCCATGCACACACACTCGGCGTGTTGAATAAACAAAGCTGATATGTACACGCATATGGTTACAATACACCAAATGATTTGCATAGGCCTCAGTGTTAACAAATCCCGCTGGCCTGTTTTCGCAGGAAAGCTTTGACCCTGCACGAGTATCAGACATTGACATGAGCGTGCACGAGTTCGCGATAATTTATGTAAATAATGACGACGTACATGCATGTGGTCGATCTGATAGCTTATAGATACCACTTCCGGAAAATATGCGATACGATTCGCTAGGCGAATTGGGTGCACCCAAATTTTGGTCGAATATCTGCGAAAATGGCAATTTTCGGTTTTACAACGACCGTGCCAAATAAGCTATCGTATCGCGTTCTTTATGTTTCTAATTTGTTTTATGGGGATAATGAGCACAGAACTTGTTTCAGAGCAGAATCTGAAAAACGACAATTATTCACTCTAGGTTACAATACACCAAATGATTTGCATAGGCCTCATTGTTAACAAATCCCGCTGGCCTGTATTCGCAGGAAAGCTTTGACCCTGCACGAGTATCAGAAATTGAAGAACGTCCTTTTAGACGCACGAACATGTGCCCAAAAGTACTTGTAAACGTGCTGCGTCACACTTGCAGTTTTGACAAACTTCACACTACCCTTAAAAAATGGAGAGAAAAATGACATCGAAAAAAACACCAACCGCTCCCATAAATTATTCGCCAATTTGACAGCCGTTACCGTTCACCATGTGGCTATATTTGATATTTCTCGTCGGGGAAACACGTTTGTGCATTTTTTCATGCACTGTCCATCCATGTGTCATTGACCATTCAGCTGCCAGGATTTTTTTATGCTGATCCTAGCATGGAGGTCCCAGGGGAAATCACTCTACTAATTTGTATTTTGTGTATTATAACATATGCACACGATATGCAGTGTATACACCGTACAAATAACTGATCGCAAGTTGCTGTCGCCGAGGCGAGACAATTCTATTTTTAGATTAAAATATTGGGAATAACAAGAATAACAACATAAAACAAGCTTTCTGACGATTCTTTTTTTTTGTAGATAAAAACGGCCTATTTGATTACTTCAGAAAATCATTTTCTCGCAAAAATTCCTCTTGAAAGGTAATTTTAACATATACAGCATCTGTCTTAAATCACACCATATTGCAAAGGTCGTTATGTTTGCAGCTTATATTGACATTAGCTGAGCTTGGGTGTGTTCACAATCTGAAAGTAGAGACTATTTATTTGGATACCCCACTCGTCAGTCACTATACGCCTAGTTACAATAACCAGTCGCGACGCATCACATGAATCGTACAGCTATGATATGTTCCTTTCGACCCATTTATAACAAAAACTAAAGTACGTATATGTGCACCATCACCTTATGTATGCAGTGATGTGGCGAAGGGATCGCGACTGGGAGTGCATTCTTCCGGATTGCAAGTATGGAGCCATGTCATATTTGAAAATGATAGACATGAATTACCAAGAAAACCATACTCAGAAATGGTAACGCCCTCAATATCATATTATTAGCCATAAATATAAATTATAATATAAAAGATATTGGTTACGTGAATTACGCCTCAGAATTCGGTTACAACAACTAATCCTTCAAATTATTACAAAAAACTACGGCTTATTACTGCAGGTTTCTCATTCACCACACCAGAAAGCTTCTAAATGCGGATCAAAAATCGGAGGCATTGTGTTCCGGCCAAGAGTGCATGGCCCAGCCATTGTTCATACCTAAACATCGAAAACAATTAACGCGGTCATAATAGTTATTGCAACTATAAGACATCCAGCGAATACACACCCCACGAAAACACGAAATGTGTTGTCCTGCGAGATATCCCATCGCTATAGCTCAATTTGACACGACCAGATTCGCCTTCCTACAATATACTAAAACAATAAAGCTTCTCAAATCATCGGCATAGTCAACAGAACTTTCACGAACTTGGACATCGACACTTTCTAATCGCTCTACATATGCATGGTCAGACCTATCATGGAGCCCATATCACAAATATCAAAGCATTGTGTTAGAGAAATACAAAGAAAAGCAACGAAACTCTATGCTACCGAGACCGAATGATAAGACTCAATCTGATGTCTTTAAAATATCGAAGATTTAGAGGAGATTACAATATCAACGTATGTGATCTATTAGAAAGACATTCACCAGGAAGAATAAGAGGACATAATAAAAAGCTATACATATGCCCATTGTTAACAAGGCCATAGGAAAATATTTCTTCATGCAGAGGGTGGTAAATAGCTGGAACTCTCTGCCAGACTTCGCTGTTGAGGCTCCAAACACTCGATCAATTCAAAATATGCATAGACTCATTCTTCTATTATATAAAATACGAGTTCGACGACAAGTAATATGTTCAAGTGACTCACAAGTAAATATCGAATGACGATACATATATTTGTAAACAAGCATTGCAAATAATGTTATGGGGACGAAAATTCGCAAGACTTGTTCCGTATTATCATGATGATGATGATGATGATATGATTGATAGAACAAACCACCATTATGATGATCGTGTGTCGTTATTTGTTTAAAATACGTATCAATTGACATATACGCACCCGATCCCTCATTAAAATCAACATATTTCGCCCATTTTAGTGGATCCGCGAATTCTGGGAACTCCACAAATAGACCTCCGCAAATAGGGACCTACTGCGAATTGTCACAATCGGAAAACCCCATTATCTATAAATAAAACGCCCAGCGAACCACAGCTCTCTAGAATCTCTAGGACAGTATACACCGAGGGCGTTAATAACTGCATCGCGATTGGGCATGACGCTGACATCATTTTGCTGTAAAGGTCACAGGGGTCCGTTGAAGAGTGAAAAACCCTGGTTGTTGTATGCGAAAATATGGGTTAACCAGGAAGAAATTGGTAAGAAAGCGAATGTGGTGTCAATAGACGGAGGAGAGTCTTCGGTATAAAATATCTCAAATCTGCTTTGAGGAAACTTTGTCATCATAGATGGCGTCCAACCTGGTTGTCTATATTACACAAGTTCTTTAAACAAGTCATTATATAATATAGTGTGGCATAGACATTACGCATTAATACCAGTTCGTGCGAATAGAGTGACATGGACATAAAATAATACAATTGCGGCCATGAATTGGCCGCAACTCCAAGCCATGCCACGACGAAAGCAACATAATGTATAACCACCTAGGAGTGACATGCAATATGTATTGGTAAGATACAAGTCTCTTGTTAAATATCCTTAAAGGTACACATATAATTAAAACAGATCAATCTGATGGATTTATAAGAAAGAAGTATTGAGTCACAAATCAGCCATAAATTAATATGGAACATGACACTTGAAAAAAATATAGACGGTACATGCAAACGGACAACATACTACACAGTTGTGTGTATACAAATAGACATTACATGCGCACACAATCTTCGGTAAGCGCCGATAGCTTGAAGATATGCATTAATATAAAGAAGTATATACACGTGTTTACAACTTGCCCAATTGTTCCTCAGTCATAGCGCCAACAAAGTGTATGCATTATTCCACTGAAGTAGAAACCATGTATGTCGCTATGCTTATTATACTGTAAAGAAATACTCACCTTATCCTTAGATTAGCACCCCATCGCACCAGGTCGAACAGACGGTACATCGTACTATATATGTAGGACTAATTTTCGTGCTGCTACCAAACATGTTTCTTGGTAGACAATATCTGTGTTCAAATTACTTCAGTCGGCACTTTAGAACTGAAATATGCTACCGCGCAATGCAAACTATTCATGTTTAGTATCATGTTGCTTGAAAATGTGCCAATACCAGCACGTATATGTGCTAAATAGCAGGTGATCAGCGATATTTCCGCGTTGTCAATTCACCCAATGTTGCTATTTATGGTTTTGAATGCATCATATGTGCAAATTGTGATGTGTCTAGCTATCAATCAGTCCAGATAGCTACATGCATTTATTATGGTACCATACATACAAGTCATATAAAATTAAATCGTTCACATTGCATAACTGTTCATTAAAAGGGTACTGCTCACGAAATCCGGCCATTTTCTGGACCATCTTATTTTATACACAACATAATATATGCAACAAATTTTAGCCATGGATGAGTGCAAAATACACTCACTGATCGTACCAACGATACAAACAAAATGGTAATTATAATGAAAATGAATTTATGACTCCAGTGACTGGAGTCATAAATTCATTTTCATTATAATTACCATGTTGTTTGTATTGTTGATAGAGCACATGTGTGTATTTTGCACTCATCCATGGCTCAAATTCATTAATTTGTTGCATACATTCTGTTGTGTATAATAGGAGATGGTCCCATAAATGGGCGGATTTAGTGTACAGTACCACTTTAAATTGGACATTGAGCGCCCGTGTATGCATATGGGTGACGCCATAATCATGTTTTAATACCAATTCAAACCCTACAAGCGAGGACATAACCGACATTGATCGATAGTGTTATATAGATAAAAGTGGTTAGAGTTAATTACAGTATGTGTATGTGGTGGCAGAGGTAAGACCAGCATATCGATGGGACGGAAGTCTGCATTGCAGTTTCTGTGCGCTTCCAGTTTTAAGATTTGAAGCTATATCGTCAATCATACCCTTCAGTGTTTGTTCCTTCACTTTCTATTTTTTTTTGGTCCTATATTGGAAAAACGGCGCGCGCTCTTCGAGGATGTTCTCCTATTTGGTGATATATAATCAGCGAGATTATCATCCTAATTGATACTACTCTCTTCCAGCATATATATATGGCTACAATCGCTTTCTTCCATTCTTTGTTGTTTGTATAATATGTCGTAAAAATCATGTGACATTCCTGAATTCAAGGCTTTTTGTACACAAAGAACTGCAGGACGAGACAGGACAAAATGACAAACTGCGGGACAGAATTTACAAGAAAACCATAGTCAGAAATGGTAACGCCCTCAAGATCATATTGTTAGGCATATATACAATACTAGCAGGGTTACCCGGCGTTGTCCAGGTTAAAGTGATGTGATACCCTCTGTGGATATTTGGTGGGAATAGAGAATACTCTTGCTCTCAAAGTGTTACACGTATTCTCATAAATTGTATATCCAAATGGCATCACAAAACGTGATTCTTACATATGGAATATAAGTAGTGGCTCACCTTGTCAGGTCGGAGCGATTATCATTTTGTTTATCGCGTTTAATCCGTCCCACCAATAAAGAAGTATTTATTTATTTACAAATGCATATACTTCAGACGTTATAGCATGAAACATGAACATCATAAACACATTAGTTCGAAAAAATAAAAGATGATAATTGTGTTTTACATAGAGATGTATCAATCAATCAATCAATCTAGTATATCATATCTTCATGAAGATACAGATGTTTTAAAGATATGTCCAGTTGCTCCTCTGTTCTGGTGCTATATACTGGCTAATCATTTTCAATTTAAAAGAATTGATGTTATGCAGGTATAGCAGCTACATGTGCCCGACACAGCGAGATTTTGAGTTGTTTATGTTAGTCGATGAGTCTGTTCTAAAAAATGAAAGAAATATCTGTATCGGGCAGATATATACTTGTCAGATGTCAATATTGGAGGACCTTGAAAAGTCATGTGCTACGGATTGCGTTTACCTTTATCTCAGAAGTAACTATATTTGACTGCACACTGTGACCACTATTTTTGAACAGGCCTGCTCTACATTTCCATATGTCTTGGCAATTGTAACTTTTTTTGTGGAAACTATATTGAATGGGACAGACTCAATCGTGTTATAATATATACATGAACCGTTCTAATATGCAATACTCTGACGATTCAAGGTCCTCCAGTTTGAATGAATATATGTATCTCTTAAATAGATTGATATAAATATACTTTTAATACTTTCTTTTATGTATCTGTGTTGCTAGATCATTATAGGAATGCCCTGATTTCCATCCCCATATAAATATGACAGTTGAGAAGATGTAATTGTTCAAGTGACTTAATTCGGTCACCATTTGTCGAGATTGTGAAATTGGAATGCCAAAAGCTCATTAGAACGACATGGAGATGGCCTGGGAGATGACTATATATAACATTGTTGGATATCGGCGAATTGAACAATCTTATAAATGCTAGTGAATCTCCTCTCGCCATCCATGACCCAAACGACCCCAAATGTGATTTAATTCAGCATATCATTAGAGAAGAACGTGCATTAATTTGGTGGAATCAGTGCTAAATATATTTGTATCAACTTTGGTGCAACTCCCCTCGTGCATGACTTGATGCGCGCCACTTTTGTCATATTTAAACCACGTCTATTAGACTCATACGTGCATTATATAATGGAGATGATTATATATAAGTTTGGTGGTAATCGGCAACTAAACAAATTCTTATCACAGTTATTACCCCCCAAATCTCTCACGCAAACGGCACCAATTTCGCGTCTTTAAATCACACGTTTATATTCCTCGTATCACGGAGAAGAATAATATATCAATTTGGTCGAAATCTGTGCTAAAAACAGCCCATCCATTGACACCAACAACGTCACTTTAGAAAATTTTAACCCGCACCATTATCTTACTCGTAAAAAGTTACCCATGTTAGACCGCCTTGGTGCTATCTCGATTGTACCCTTAAAGTTATATATAGAACACAGACAGGTATTCGCAAATATTTGATTCATTGTATCATTTGAGAAGAACGTGTATGAGTTTGATGGTAATTGGCACTAAACATATTTTTATAAGTTTTTGGTGACCCTCCCGTCCATATTTCGGACTCAAGCGGCGCCACTTTTGACATCATTAAACCACACACTTAGACTCATTATAGAGATGAATATATATAAAATTTATGAAAATTGGCGAGTATACAAATTCGTATCAAATTTAGGACCACCATTGCATATCTCTCACCCAAAAGGCACCAATTTGGCGCATTTAAACCACACGATTAGATTATTCGTATCACGGAGAAGAATATGTATCAATCAGGTGGAAATCGGCGCTAAACATATTGTTTATCAATGTTTGTGTCCCTCTCACCATCTAGGCGCCCCTGACTCGAATGAGCCCACTATTGACATCTTTAAACCACACAATTAGACTCCTGGTATCATGGAGATTATTATTTGTAAGTTTGGTGCTAATCCGCGACTAAACAATTTTTATCAAATTTAGTGCCCACCCCACCCCACCCCATCTCTCACCAAAGCAGCACCAATATGACGTCTTTAAAATCACACGATTAGATTTCTCATATCATGGATAAGAATGTGTATCAAGTTGGTGGAAATTGGAGCTAAAATTATTATGTGTCAATTTTGGTGCCCCTCTCCCTTTCAGTGCACTCCTGACTCGAATGACTCCACTTTTGACAGCTTTAAGCCACGCCATTAGACATCTCATACCATAGGGATGAATTTGTATAAGTTTCGTGGCAATCGGCGACTAAACCAATTCTTATCCGATTTAGTACCCACCCCCCAAAAAATCTCTCACCCCAACGACACCAATTTGGCGTCTTTAAATCACACAATAAGATTCCTTGTATCATGGAGAAGGTCTCAGAAGATTTTGTGGAATTCTGCGCTAAATTATTTTTGATCAATTTTGGTGCCCCCTCTCCCCTGCCGGGCATCCCTGACGCGAACGACGCGACTTTTGACATATTTAAACCACACCATTATATTCCTCATATTATGGGGATGATTATATATAAGTTTGGTGGCAATCGGCGACAAATTTTTGTTCTGCCCCTTACCCTTTTCTGCCCCTGACAACAACGGCGTCACTTTAGAAAATTCTAACCCTCGCCATTATCTTTCTCGTAAAAAGTTACCCATATTAAACCCCTTTTGTGCCATCTAGGTGGTCCCCTGTGAATGTATATAGAACACAGACAGACAGACAGACATTCGCAAATATAGATATAGATAAAAACTTTACTGTGGTCATTATGAAAAATCTGTATATAGGTAACGCCTATGTAGTTGATTAAATGTGATATTTTTCTATTCACATTTAGTCCACACAACTACGCAAATACCTGTTCTAATATCATTTGAAATAGCGGTCTGAATAGCCCAAGAAATAGCATGCAGAATAATAATCGGGCAAAAATTTGCGATCTTCGTAACATGGTTCAAGTACGCAAACACCTAGCACGTTTCTAATCACATTTAGTACACCCAATTACGCAAATACCGAGTATGTTTTAATCACATTTAGTCCACCACCTCATACGATAGGGTCAGATATACTTGTCAATACACACCCTAGGAGGGCGTAATGATGATCTAAGAATGGCCTCGGGTAATGCACCCCTGATATGGCCTCTCATAAGGACTAATTAAAATACATGTATGGTTCCATGAGGGTAAATTAAAATATGGTTACACCCAATCATCGTTAATTGAAATATGGTCCGATGAGGATAAATTAAAATATGGTCACATCGGGGTTAAATACAATATGGTCCCATGAGGGTTAATTAATATATGGTCCAATGAGGGTTAATAACAAATATGGCCTCATCATGGTTAATTAAAATTGTACCTTTAGTGTTAATTAAAATATGGTCTCATGAGGGTTATTAAAATTATGGACCCATGGGGGTTAATTGAAATATTGTCCCATTAAGGTCAATTAAAATATTGTAACGTGAGTTAATTAAAGAATAAATATGGTCCCATTATGAGGGTTAATTAAAATTAAAATATGGCATCAGTGCTGATTAAACGACGGTCCCACTGGGTGAGATAGAATATAGTCCCATGAGGTAATTAAAGTATGGTCCAATGAGGACTAATTAAAATATGCCCCCTCCCCATGAGGATCAATTAAACATGGAGGTGGGGTATTTTCTGAACATTCTTCAATTCATATTGCATTCTGATATATGCTCCGTGCACATAAAGAATGATTTTTAGAATTAGGCCACATTGTATGTTAAACAACCAATGTGAAGGGTTGGTGTTGGAACTTTTCTTAATGACATCTCTATTCATAGCTCCGATATATTGTGAAAATAAATGAAAGATGCTCAAATAAGAATGCAACAAAGAAGGTTAAAGGACAATAGAAACACATAACGCGCAGAGCGCTAATGGTTAACGCGCGAATTCCCGTTACGATTAATCGGCTCTCATTTCTTGGCATGCGAATAACAAGCCATGGGTCAATCAAGAATGTCTCGAGAGACGTCCGCTGCATGAAACAATAACGGCAAAGCGATACGCGAATATACATCGCGACAGAATCGCTGATGCTCCCTCTGAAATAGAAACAGTTAAAATACCCACAATTCACGAGGCCACGGCTCCCAATGGGTTGTAAACTTTTTTCAGGCTATCAATGGGTTGAATACTTTTTCCCTTTTTACTAAAGGTAAACAATAATACCGATTTTTTTGCAATTGTATACCAAAGTAACATCATTAAACTACATACTACTGAATAATGCACAAATAACATGCAGAATAACTAGACCACAATAATTATGATCAATCTTCCATAATTCAGGTACGAAAATATCTACGTACATTTCTAATAATATTTCCCCATGCCCCAGTGGGTACCAAAAAACACGGACGGAGAAAATACCATTGGGCATATACGTAATAAGTGGGTGGGACGGCCGATATCTTGAAGAACATAGTTCAAACGAATACATTTCTACAATCTGTCAGAAGGTATCAATTAAGGCTAAGAGAAGACTATTCTTTATTACACTCCTATGCCCGATTTCCATTGAAAACGCCGTCAATTAAAAATGGCATTGACGTTACGTCGATTACTGATCTTGACTGAAATTTAGGTGGTTAATCTATCTCCACATCGGTATAACTCTCTGCAAACTACTGTGTAGGTAGAATGCCATTAGCACTGGACACACGGTGTGTACCTCCAATATCTATACAGTATTGTATACATGTGTATACACATGTTGTGTATGTTTTTCTATATTTACACATACATGTGTAAACACTTGAACATATATGTGTATCGAGTACTATAGACATGCGCACTGATACTGGAAACTCATTCTACACGTTGTCTCAGTTTGGAAGCCATATTGGTTTGTTGGTGTTGATTACAGTTTCGACTCCAATAAGGACCAAGACCACTGAATTTGAGCCGTTATACAAGAAAAATATCTTTAGTAAAGGTGAGAATATTTATGCAAACATACGAAGAACGTAATTAAATTAGATACTTCGTACAGAATGCTGATTTGACGAAACAGTAGGCTAATGCGTTAGTCCTGGAATTTACACTCGACTCATCATCATTTGGTAATGTTATTTTATACTAGTAGTTGGAACTAATAACTATTTATTATATTTTCAGTAACTTTTTCTGCCAAAATAATAATCGTATCCCCACTCCCGGAAGTGCCACGATGTTATCCTACTCTCAGAGGTTTATCCTACTCCCAGCGACGACGGACTATTTATCCCAACCTCGCACATTCCGAATTACGTAATTCGAAGTGCACGTTTTGGGTTACTCCCCTTACACCAAAATAATTGTCTCAGTTCCAGTGCATAGTCAGATAACACAAAATACATCAAAAACACAGACCACCAATAAGTTATCGACATCAAATTCCAGCTCAGTGAATTTGCAGGATCAACACCAACTGGGAAATACGTTTGGTTACGCTACACTTCGGAATCCAAAGATCGAAATCGTGATAAACAATTGTTCCCACAAATGCATTCGCACCAAGAAAATGAAAACAGCGTTGAGATCCACTTCAGTATCTTCAAGCAGTTCCACTTCAAATTCCACTGACATTCGAGTGCATATTCCAAATGAAAGTGAGCAGTGATATCCCATAGAACTAGGAAGGCTTATCCACACAATGACATTCCAAACAGTTACTAATTTAATCAATAAAGTTTGTTATTTGTTTGAAAAATTCCTCGGAAAAATCCTCTTGAAGTTGGTGGCAATAGGAGAAATCAGTCAATGAAATGACGTCACGTTCCTTGTACGGGGTAAAATACTATGGCGCGCGCGGCTATAGTAAAAAATTCATGAATGAGTGACGTAATCGATTTACCTTATTTGGGTTGTTATCTTATCATTGCGCGTACTTTAACGGAAACATTTAGGTCAATATTCAGAATCGGAACATCTTCTCAATGCATTTTATTAGAGTTGTGTCGTGATAAACTGTTGTGGAAAATATAATAAACACAATAGTTAACTGTCATCAGCGACGAACGAAGTTTCTCCTCTCGTGAGATGCGAGGATTATTTTTCACTCGGCTAACGCCTCGTGAAAAATAATCCTGCGCATCTCACTCGAGGAGAAACTTCGTTCGTCGCTGATGACAGTTAACTATTGTCTATATATCCAAATTTCAAAAGTTATTTAGTCTTAGTATGGAAGCCGGAATCCGGTAAAGGTATCGAACAAATGTGTCCGGAAATTACCTTTCCCTTCGACCGGAAACCTTGACCTTCTATTTCTGCCGTAAAAATTCGCATAATTTCGTGTTCGATAACACGTATACTGCACTTTCTGCAGTACTATTCCTTAAATTATACTCAGTTCTCAACAATGTGAAGTATGCCTACATATTCATTTTTTCTAAATGAAAAAAAAATCCAACAGGCTGTCACTCACTGACTGTTCACTGGCAACCTGCACGCACAGGCATTCTGAAACTTTCAGTGAAAGTTCTGTCGAGTTCTGAACAGTGAGTGATAAATAATTAAAATACATTTATATTATTTATTAATATCTGCCTATAAGTGAACATTCAGACAACCATGATACAATCGTATATGACAGCTGACGTAAGTGGAGGAATCGTGGCCCGATGAGATCATGATTGCGATGTTGACATGTTGTCGTACATGATGATTGATATCGTACTAGTAGTACTCGTACCCGCTGGACTGTCGGACAAAACAATTGTCCATTGGCACCACATTGTATTTGCCGTTCGGCCGCGGAGTCAAGAGTTTGTAACTGTAGCAGTTGAGCACTGCGGCCGAACGGCAAGTGAACCGCGGCCGAATGGCAAGTACACCACGGCCGAACGGGAAGTATATACACTGCGGTCGAATGGCAAGTGCACCATGGCCGAAAAGCAACTACAATGGAGCCGAATGGCATGTACAACATGGTTAGATTTCTAGTTTGTATTGTCTTTTTTCAGTTTAATGAACGTACACCGTGGCAACTACATATACACCATGGCCGAATGGCAAGTACACTGCGGCCCAACTGTAGTTAGTAGGTGGAGCATCAGTGTAGAAGGTTTTGCATTTTGGCCGCGGTGGCAACGCTAACCACACCACGGTTAAAGGTGCTCAATCCGTAAAGAGGGTCCCCATCTCAACAGATTCCAACAACAACAATCCGATCAGAGGGTCCTATATTACTATTTCTTTGGCTTTGGGGGTAAAAAATATTTGATTCGAGTCGAGGAACCCATCAAACAAAGCTCAGAGTTATTAGATATTGATTTTTGAAATGTGTTATTAACTCGAGATGAGTACTAACAACTGCCGTAATCTGCTCTGGATGTGTACTCCAAATCTATTCAAACAGACAAGGATGGATAACTCTAAAATCAAGTGGTAATTTTAACGCAATTTTGACTGAGTTCTGGGCCAGATAGTATTCCCGATAATGAAAAATAATAGATTTCTAAAATCGATATCTAACAAATCTGAGCTTTGATGGGTGACTTCCTCGACTCGAATCAAATATGTTTGACCCCCGAAGCCATTGAAATAGTAATTGAGAGGGGTTTTATCGGATTGAGTACCTTTAAGTAGTGGAGACTTGTTTTGTCCAGCTGAGTAGGTTGTTTGTATAGCATGTGATTGATTACCTTGCGATCTTTTCAGCCACGATTTTTATGTACACACGACTGTGATTACGTCACAAGATAAGATAAGTTTATAGGCACTAGAATCATGAAACATTGTAACAGTGGATACGACACAATTTTGAATCTAAAATCAAATGGTGCTTGATATTATTTTTTTACTTGTGATTTTGACGTGAGCATGCTAACTATGAGGGTATCACCCCCCCCCTCCCCCTGAATCCTGAATACCAGTTAATTTTGGGGGGTGAATCCTGAGTACCAGTTAATTTTGGGGGGTGAATCCTGAATACATGTTAAGAAATAATATGCGATAAATGACATACAAATTGACTGTTTTAATATCAGACAGATACAGGCAGAAGTTATATAGACACATTATGATCCATTATATCTGACATGATATTGGAGTAAAGTATTTGTGATACTATAATTTGACGAGATACAATGACAGGTTAATCTATTAAGGGCAGGTTATCCTTAACGGTGTGTGATTATTTTTATGTTTCTATAGATTGACAATATAAAAACTGAAATCAATTTGAGTTTTTCATCATTGGATACAATGGTATACAAAAGTTGAAGGCATACACAGAATCACACACATTGGTGACATGTTCGAACGCTTTGGTGGATATGGCACCACTCGATGACGTCTGAGAGGCACTGAGTGCTAATATGATGTCGGTTACTTCCTACGACGAAAATCCTTCCACTTATGATTGAATCGTGGTTGTCTGAAAGCTCACTAAGTGGATAGTATTACATATTTCTAATTTCCAACAACACCTAGTTTCGAATTAAAGGTACGGTTGGCCTTGGCGGTGGGTATCCTGTGAAAATATTTCCACCCGTCAAAAACCGCCACAAACAGAAAGAACATCAAAATGTAGATATACTTTGTCCGTATGCAAATAAGAAATATCGCATAAACAGTATGTTATTGTTATATGTTTGACCATTGTTATGTAAACAAAAGCATCAAACGTTACTTTTCTGGTGTTTGTTTATATTATGATGGTAAACATAAAGAGCGTTCTTTGTTGGTGAATTCCTGATATGGAAGTAATAAAGAGCGTTTATGCCATTTGTGTGATTAGCCAGTAGTATTGTGCTGTCTTCTGTAACATAATCAGGCTCTTGCTTAGGTAAAATATAATAGGTCTTTATGATAACATGCTGTTTACGCGATGGTCATGGTATATATGACCGAAACTGTATGCGTATTAATGTTTTTCTGTTTACGGTGATTGGAACAAATATGAATATTTTCGACAACTAAGGCCTCGCGTGCCTTTAATGGAATATGCACAAGTCATCAAAAGCCAAAATTAGTTTTTGCACCTTTTATAGCTCGAACAAGTTATCACAGACCTCAGTTGTTGGAAACTTGTGTCGAAACATCGAAAGAATAAATATCTCCACCTCTACTTATAATACTGTCAATAGCAAGCCCACGGGTAGCCATGGGGCTTCGTACTCTATGAACGAACTGCCCTTTTTACTGCAAGTGCCCGGTGGTGGTGATCGCCATTCAGGTGAACATGTCATGTGCAGCATTTGCTGAGCGGCAATTACCGACAGGGACCTCTCTTCGAACGAACGATGTATATACGTACCAGTATATAAATATAGTCACATATACTTAATGCAGACTTAGTCTCGACAGAGACTGGTGCACACAAATTCAATAAATACAAATGTATAGACTGCCAACCCATGTCGGTATAAAGCTGCTATTACAGACATGCGGCTGATGCATGAGGCTAGATGGGTTTATATATATAGGCGCAACGTTTCAAATCATATATATTATATAAATCACTGGGGTTGTGGCTGACGCAATTAAGCACATTTTTAAATCGAATGGGTTTAACTCTATCAGCCACAACCTCAGTTGTCGCACGCGTCAGTCGCAGGTATGTGAAAACAGGAATTCGACTTGCATAAAGTAGCCTGACAGAATCACTGGATATAAAGACCAATGCAAAAGGGTATCGTGTAAAGTATATCCTTCGAATGTCCGGCGAATATCATATCAGCCTATAGCCGGGGCAGAGACTGATAATGCTACAATTAACCAATGTCCATCAACCTTGGTCAAAATTTTCAACTGTTCTAAATATCGTTGAATTCCAGGCATGTACATTTATAGGAAATTTCACAAGAAACAATAGGTTGAAATCTTTTTTGTAGATTGATTATCAAACAATCTATTAGTGTGGAATAATTTTTGTTAGACCAACAGGTCAGGTCTGCACACTAAATTCAAAGTTGCTAAATTAACCCCAATAGTAGTTAAATTTTACTACTTTTGGTAGTTCGTATTCATCCCGCTACCTTGGAAGGTTAATTTTACTACCTGGCGGGTAGCTAAAAAATTAAATACCTTTGGTAGTTAAAATAACTACCTTCAGTGGTTGAAATAACTACCCCTTGGGGTTATTTTAACTACCCAAAGGTAGGCTAAATTTTAACTACTTTAGGTAGTGGGATGAATATGAACTACCCAGTATTTAAATTTACTACCTGCGAGTGGTTGGAATTTTTGCTACCTGCGGGTAATTAATCTGATAACTACTACTGGTGGGAAATTATTCTACCTCGAGTGGTTGTTCTAGCTATTTTAATAGATATTCAAAGGGTTCCAATATAATCACTCAATCTAGCTATTTAATCAACTTTTAGTGGATAATCTTCCCTCTAAAGATATTAATGACATGTGGACCACAAAATATGACAATGGAGAAAATAATTTCAATATTTATTCAAAATAAACAAAAACAGAAATATATATATATATATAGTTCAGACCATTTATGCGTTTAGCTTAACATAAATTGCAACACAAGGCTTCTTATCAGGAATAAGTACATTAGCCTACACAAAAAGAAGAAAAAAACAATGTAAATTTCGTGAAAATCAATGGATTCTCAGAGTTGAAAATTTTACCCAGGGAATCTTATCAGTCCTCAGACACTGAAACTTATTTTATCTAAATAATTGATAATGTACCCAAAATGGTTGCAATCTGGGTCGTCAAATTTTAAAAACGGCGATAAACTGAAATGGAGTGTAATTTCGTAAATTCTGTCGAAATCACTCTTAAAGAAGCAAAATGAGCAATAAAGAGCGTTCCATATCACTTTAGAAAATATGTAGGAAAATTGCGGATAACAACGCCTTTGACCCAAGATGTCTGAGGGGTGGGGGATTTCCAAAAATTATATGACAATAAAGAGCGTTTCTTATCAGTTCAGAAGATATGTGGGGAAAATTGCACAAATGTAAAATAATGCATGGTTAATGTCATGGGATAGGTACTGTGGGCATCAAATTATTGACAACTATATCACACTGTGGCAGTGTTATTTCATCGACACTGTTGACGTCTTAAGGAAGCAATAAAGAGCGTTCCTTATCACATTAGAAAATATGTAGGAAAATTGCGGGTAAAAGCGCATTTGTCCCTCAAATGAAGTGGGGGGGGGTGGGCAAAACAAAAATAATGTGACAAATAAAGAGCGTTTTTGAATCAGTTCAGAAGATATGTGGGAAAATTGCACAAAAGTAAAATAATGCATGGTTATTATCATGTGATTGATGCTGTGGGCATCAAATTATTTAATGATGCGCTAGTAATTAGCAATAAAGATATCCACTTAAAAGATAGATGTAACTTTATCTGGAGTTATATTGCAGCTGCTGTTCATCCCATATACTGGGTCTTTAGTCTATTCCAAAAAATGTCGTATTGGGACATTTTGATCTATTTTAGAGATATTTATTTGTTCAAAGATATCTATATATAAACAGAAAAATTCACTTTGTTGGCTTTGCGATACTAATGGGAGGGCATGAACTAATGGGTGTGTCGTTTATATGCGGTTATGGACTACACAAGACTCTATAAATAATTCCAAAGAACATATATGAACATGTTCAATATATTGTTTTATAGCTTTAACCGATAATAAAAAAGACGTAAGCAACCTTCAGATATGATATCAGAATTCAACACAAAGAACATTGCAGGCATGGATTAGTATCCCTCATCACAACTGGGCAGAGCCACTCTCCTGTATCATTGATTAAGAGCATCCAGACACCAGGTGCGTGGCATCCGAAATACCATTGCAGTCGAGTAGAGTCACAACAGCCCTTGCATAGCCATTAGCCAAAAGATAATTTTATAATTTTGTGTAGTACACTTGAGGTAAAACAGCCATGACGTTTTCACTAGCCATGTATATTTCACTCAAACCAGTTAACTTGTGTGGGTATCGTGCTTGCTTTTCCAGTATATACTAAAATCATCAAATAAAATCATAAATGTGACATCAGATTTCTCCCCTGATGTACCGTTATAAAAAACTACTGAAATGTGGCAAAATTGTGTATAAAACAAAACATTGAGTATGAGGCTCTTGGGTTTGGAAGAAAAATAATCCATGACCTGGGATGTGGGCATAGAAAAATCTTATCTTCAGGACCAGCTATTGGGTCCGGACAATTGGCCGAAATATCTTGCCCCTCGGGGTGAGATCTTTCCATCCCCACACCTCAGGTCATGACGAATGATATTATTCCTATCTCAATCTACCTTCAGCTGAACATGCACTGCGCCCATAATGTTTTGCATTCAGAAATTTGTATTTCTGGTATAGTTACAAAGAGATGATACAGTCAATGGAAATGTCCCTGATTCTAATCAGCTGTTCATGGCATGCATGTGCTATCAACTGATGACCAATCAGCCATGACATGAGGATACACCTGTTGTGTCTTGTCAAAACAAAAGAACGATAAAGTTTTACATGTGCATAACACATGTGTATAATCAGTTCTAATTAAAATTGGGCTCTCAGGTTGGAATAAGCTACACATAACAGTCCTAATGAATATACATATGTAACTATAAGTCACATAGCCGCCACTATAAATAGTTTATGCATGCAATTCCTGTTGTATAACATCAAAGCGCAGTTTTACGATTGACAGAATGTTATCTCCTGTTACTTGAATTTTGGCGAATAAAAAAACGGGTGCAAACTGTTGAAATTCTTGGAAATACTTAATTCTATTCTCCGTGGTCTACGTGTATAGTAGAATAATCTAGTCTAATATGACAAAATATAATTTACAACGACATCAGCAGTTTCTGTAACATGATAGAGTACCATATACATACAGTTCCAGGCATGGTACCATGGTAGTACCATGTTAAATATCACTTTACCATGGTAGTATCATGGTACTACGACAATATCATGGTTGTACCAGTACCATGGTTGTATCATGCATTGTATTACCATCGGACATGTAAGTACTACCATGGGAGTCTTCAAGTTGATCTCGTTTCATGAATTTGTGAATTTCGGGGAAATACTAAATGAAATGACATCTACATGACGTCACTCTGAATTCCCCACCAAGGCGCAGAGCGTTCACGCACGATTTACTGATTTTTTATGAAAAAGTCGTCCTCTAAAATTAGCGGACGTCTTTTTACGCAGTTATATGAATGGTCCAGTGCTGCCTCTGCTGTTTGAGCCAATGCGTCTTATGTTCGCCTAACGCATCCGTAAAACGCATGCATTAAACGCATGTATGTGAAAGCAGCTTTAGACCCGGTTTGGACTGCCAATGTAGGTTTAAACCAGGTTTAAATTAGGAGGCTTAAACCTTAGATGACGAATGTTTGTTGTATGATATTTAATATTATGAGTTAGAATGAATATATAAAAGATCATTTACATTTCAAAATTTATGGTGGCCATATTGGTTGCCATCTCAAATTAGCTTCAGTTGAATCAATAAGTGGGAAAACTCGCATGAAGCATACGGATGGAAGAATTTGAATAAGAATATAATTTTCTCTAGGTTATTAGTGGGTTTTATGAGTTCATAGCCATAACACCTCCAAATTTTCAATATGAGATCTCAACTAGATACCTCCGGGTTGTGTGGATATCTATTGATTCGTGTGATATATGTCTGGTTGATGATGTAACCACAGAACCACACTATGGAAAGCTGGTTCAGAAGAGTAACACGGTTTCCACGTGAACAAGATTCTTATATTCAGTACCATTCTGAAATTGGTTGTTGGTTTTGGTAAACTTTTGGCAATTTTGTAGTTGATCAATTTTGGAGTTTTGGGGACAAGGTGCACCATGATGGGAAATCCTATCCTAGAATGCTATATAAAATAATATAAATGATGTCTGTATGTGGTTACCATGTAGATATATCAAAGTAAGTTACAATTAGGGGCCAAAATTTCAGAAAATAGGGCTGAAACACAAAATTGTGTTCTGGTCCCTAAAATAGGACTTCGGCCCTTTTTATACAAAAAATGGACGAGGCCAATGAATTCCTCATAAAAAGTACTCCCGAATCACTATCAAACAGAAACTGGTCCCATGTTCCGTAAAGATTTTACTAGCGAGAGACTAATAATAGCTCTATGGCAATATTCAGAATTTTGGGGGAAGGTTAGTTTTTTTGAGATCCTGGGTACAAATATTGGACCAAGTATGTTCTGTATTATATTGATGTGTCTCCACAAGAAAAGATTAGTTTTTTCGATGAAACAAACGATGAAAAGATGTTTACTGAATGCAATGCAAGTCTTTGAAGACAGGGGTTTGTTTGAAAATACAGTGTGAAAAATAAAATTTTAAATGATTTGTTTCATTTGATATAAAAAGGAGACCATTTTCTGCTCGATAAATCAGGTTTATATAACCGAATATATATTCTTAACATCGCGAACTACTAGATTTGTGAACTGTACAACAGGGAAGTTTATATTCCATGAGTCTTCGCTACTTTGTACCTTATTTTTTGTGGAATCGCGTTGATAACCAAAAATGTCGCATAACTCAAAATGCTCATATTTTAGTACAGTAGCTGTGATGTTATATCGCACCAGCATACAAAAAAAAACCTCGTCAGTTGTATTTAGTTCCTTACTTTGGCTCTTTTTGACATAATATTCATGGACTATTCCGTTAAATATTCACAATAAACCATAAGATGGTCAGCTATCTGTATCCATAAACATAACTGAAGCCATATATTATCTATAAAACCAAACATGGAAACCAGGAGTTGTCGAAACATGTGTAGGTCACGCCGGCTTTCCGTGGTAAACACAATTAGTTCAAAGGTCAAGACCAATGCCCTTTGTACAAATAGCGGCACTACTTTCTGACCTGTTCAAAACAAGGAAGCGGAATACCATTATGTGCATATATGCTGATGACGCGTTTACGACAGTACCATAACGACAGATTGGATGAAATTATTAAACAAAACCAGTAATGTGAATATTTATCCCAACAGTAAATGAGGAACTCAATAACAACGTGTCTTACAGACAAAGATCCAAAACGAGGTCCACACACACTCGACGTGTTGAGTAAACAAAGAGTACACAAGAGAAAATTGCCGATATGCACACGCCAAATAGTGTCACAGTGCATACACCGTACAGACAACTGATCGGAAGTTGCTGTCGCCGAGCCGAGACAAATCTATTTTAAGATCAAAATATTGCAGAATAACAAAAATAACAACATAAAACAACTTTCGACCCATTTGAACATAACTATACGTCTTTAAAATGTCACGCCATTGAAACTATATACATGTACCCTGTCTGAATCAAACAAGGTATTCTCATTTAGTGACTTTTATTCGACTCCGCATGTAACAATAATGTATTGGGGGGGGGGGGCTGTATGTTTTATTATGTGATGAAATTGTGTTCATTTGTGGATTTATTAACACAAACTACAGTATGTATGTACACCATCACTTATACAGTTCCGTGTCGTAGTGGAATCGACTTTTGAGATGATGGGTAACTTTTTGCGCATTTGGAAGATCTTGGATGTCTTTATGCTCGAAACCATGCGACAATGACCAATTCAGCCATACTGGTATAGTGCCGGAGAAAACCCATTCAAATCGTGGGGATGCCCATTTAAATGCCGTTGAAATTCCACTCTGATGAAAAACAAATACTTATTATAATAATAATTAGCAGATGACTAATCTAAAATCGCGTTCTTGATGTTTCAAGATGCTGGGCGTCTTTTTGCACCTTTGGGACATCCTCGGTGTCTTTTGGCACTTGTGAGATATCCTGGGTGTCTGTTTGCACGTGTTAGAAGTATAACGAGCGTTCACATAAATCATAACAAAATCAATCACTCAATTTATTATGTTTATTATAATGTAATTATTCTGCCCGACAGGGCGTCTTGATTGTCAATTGAAGTATATTATATTCTATTCTATTCATATTGGAACTTAGAACAATTGACCATTTATGTTTATTGTATACCAATACTATGCCATTCATTAACATTTTCTTGTTTCGTCGAAATGACTTTCGTAACAGAAACGGTGACGTTCATGTAGATGAACGATATACATACACTCTTATACGTGCATATATATACATAATGATCACGTGTCAGTTAATCCCCGTTGAACAATCTCAAATAATACAAGTGATGCACACGCGCAGACCAATCACAACTGAAACCTGAACTTGAACTTTGAATCAGCCATCCTCTTCCTCAATACGTCATCAAATTCTTCGCTCATCGCCACCGTGAAATGTTCTTTCCACCCTCCAACTACACCTGCAAAAGGTGTATGGTATTTAATTAGCTAGATTCGAGCGTAATTTGGTCTGGATATTTGTTACATTTTGGACGTCTCAGTCGAAGTTCTTGCGGTGGCCCTATTCCTAATTTCACGGAAGCCATGTTGTACAAATTTAAAGATGGATTATCTCTTTAAATAACAAATTTGAAATAGTTGCGTGGGTATAAAATAATAAATATGAACTGAAGACCCCTGTCCGGAAAGGCTTCTATCAATTAATATTGATTTTATTTCGAATGTTTTATTGGGACCGTTTATTTGTCTATTTTTAGAACAGACCATTCGGTGATACTATATAGCGATAGAGAGCATTGGGCTGTTCCTTTGGCTACGTACCGAACGTCAAATGTCCCAGATTGATTGATTGTATTGTTTTATTTCAAAGTTATAAGCGATAATGAGTATAATTAATTTTATTTGTGACAAAATTACACCATAAAATTTCTGGTCTCTGTTAACAGTAACCACCATTTTTCGTTAGCTAAACAACCACAACTTTATAGACCAGATTTTCGAAATAAAATGAATATTAATCGATAGAAGCATTTCCGGACAGGAGTCTTCGATTCAAATCTAATATTTTATACCCCGGTAACTATATAATACATGTTTACAAAGAGATAATCCACCTTTTAACCCTCTGTTTACTAAATATAGAAGTTCCTTTATAGCAAAATATTCAGATGACAAGTTCAACAATCACAGGGCCATACAAGCAATTTGTTGAATTTATTATCTGAACAATTCCTATACCAAGGAATATGAATATTTCTGTGCTATTAGTATCTGTTTGTCTGCCTTTCGTCTATTTATATTTCCTTTACACCCCTCGATGAAGATACATATTGGATCATTCTAATGTATACTTTCGTAACTGAATAGCAGAATCTATAAATAACAAATGGCGTCATTCTTTCCGAGCGTGAAACTAACATATCCTGTTACATATTATAATTCGTGTATCTGGGCTAGTTCATCGATTGCTTTCTGTGGGTAGGTGGTACATGTAATTTCCACACGAAATTAACCCCTTAAATGGTATTTCATCCCCCCCATAAACTGACAACAATGTGACATGTGACACTAACCCCCTATATATAAAACAAACAAACGAAGACATTACTGTAATACTGTATCAAGTTTTAATGATTCCAACTGATGAAAACATGTAGAAATGTGACTCAGCACGTTACATGCATGTGCCTTTTCAAGTGTACTCAATCCGTAGCTTTAGATATGAGTTGGTAATTGCACGGGTTATGGCAATATTTACGACTAACTATAGAGATTTAGCTTGTCCTGGAATGATGGGACATGGGATTAGGGTTAAGGCTATAGGGAGGGCTAGGAATATGTGTGGGGTTAGGGCTAGGGATATTGTTATGGTTGAGTCACACTCTTAGATATAACAATCCGTTTGGGTACTCCATGATACCTAAACATATCTCGATACCAAAGCGTTTGGTATTATCGATCAATGGGTATTATATATGACCGAAAAATCAACGAGCTTCTGGTACTACTCAGAACCAAATAGGTAACCCCAAGCTGATTGGATGTGGCGATCACGTGAAAGGGGGAAATGGCGGCGTCCGATTTAGGCGATTGTGTTTTTTAACAATGTATAACTATGGAGAAAACACAACATAATAGCCGGCTTACACATTTTATGTTCGATCCGTCCTCGGCATCGGCTTACACTTTATTGCGTGTCCCTAATTATTTACGACGACTGGTGGTATTTAAATTATTTTTTGGTGCGAAATTGGGCCTAACTTGCTTCTTATAAACCCGGAATATTTTTAGCACTTTCTGGATTATGTTTGTATGTGAATCGGACAAGATGTTATAATCTCCGAAAATCGGCCGATGGCTAATCATTGATAAATTGAACTGAAAGCAGCAATCTGCAGTGATCTGACCAACTGCAAGTTGCAACAAGCAACACTTGAGACGACAGTGTTGTGAATTTCAAAACACACAGATACCACCCCGTGTACGTGGTATCGCCAAACCGAGGGTATCACCAAACCAGACCATACGGGTTTGATTAATGAACATATCTTCCCTCAGATGAATCTATATATCTCCCAGGTAAATGGTGATATCCACTATTCAAAGCATAATTTCGCACAGCAGAAAGTTCACTCAATGGGATAGCGACCATAGCTTGCTCTCACCCCGATAAATTTAATAGAAATTCCCGCTCATTTACGATTTTATCATAAATAATAGACACTTTTTGACGTTAGGTAGTTCGTTTGAAATATAATTATCAGCCATATAGATGGCGGATAATGCGTGTATCAATAGAAAAATATATGTTTAATTAACCATAAAATTGTCTAGCCTAGGGGGTGCATTAAGAAAATATAGGTGAACACCCCCAACACGGACACTCTATAGCCACGTCCCTGCTAACTCATGATTTACACTGATTTAATGTTTCCAATTCCTTGTACAGTTTCGGGCCTATAATGTCGAATAACACAGAATAGCCTATGCCATTAATATGACATTAGAACATAAAACACAAACAAACATACACGTTTTCACCCTTGTACATGCACCCCACCATAAATATGATCCATGTGCCGGCCTGTCCGAATGATAATTGGAATATTTTCAAGCAGAAGCGGTAAAAATGTGAAGTATATCATTAGCATCTTTGACATCCCAGATCTGGTTTGGCGACATCTCGATCTGCTGCTTTGATACCCGAAATTATGGTGGGTACCCACACTTGGACACAGATAGTATTTTTGCGAACCGCTCTGCAGGCTAGACAATATTATGGTTAATTAAACATATATTTTTCTATTGATACACGCATTATCCGCCGTCTATGGCTGATAATTATGTTTCAAACGAACTACCTAACGTCAAAAAGTGTCTATTATTTATGATAAAATCGTAAATGAGCCGGAATTTCCATTAAATTTATCGGGGTGAGAGCAAGTTATGGTGGCTATCCCATTGAGGGAACATTCCGCTTTGCGATATTATGTTTCGAATAATGGATATCACTAGTTAACTGGGAGATATATAGATGCAACTGAGGGGAGATATGTTCATTTATCAAAACCGCATGGTCTGGTTTGGTGATACCCTCGGGTTTGGCGATACCACGTACACGGGGTGGATACTTAAATGGGAACTGTTAAATGTCGCATCATTTCAATGTTAATAGCTAGTTTGGTGTGAATAAGGTTCAATTATAACATCCAATAAAAAATTGGATATAATTTTATCGATAAACGTGTTTTTAGCGACTTTTAAAAATCGATTATTATTTCTAAGCTAATTTTGCCCGAGTCACGTGACCGCAAAACCTGTGACGTCAAAATGGGACTTACCCCTACAGACGAACTGTTTACGAAAAAATGGCTTCTGCACATCGCATTTCCGCGTCTGAAAGTGACTCTGATCATGAAAATGACGACGATTTACGTGTTGTGGGGGATCCTGCATCTATGGCAGATACTGAAGATGCCTTTGATGGCTTGCGTTTGAATATTGGCCCATATTTACATGAACCAGCCGACGAAGTTAGTCGCAAGGACAGCGAGACTTAAAATTTAAATTCACCTAGTCACACAGTGTCAACAATCATTGAATCGATCAAATTATCAATGTCATTCATTGTTGACGACGATTGTCATGATAATTGATTGTTATTCTACAAATGAATAATCTACATCTAACACTAAAAAAAATTCGAAGAAGACAAGGAAAATAAAGCAACCAACTTGAAATTTGAGGACTGCATCACTATCAATCAGTACAACAGTAGGCCCATCCACTCATTCACTGTCAGTGTTAGTACTGTTAGTGTTACTGTGATTGTCCCCAATGTGACAGGGAGTGTCTGTCAAAATCTGATGGAGAACTTAGGAGGTGTGTAACAAGTGCTAACAGCACCATCAGAGAATCGTTTGATCTACTGCATACTAGCACTGTACATTACGACGACTTCTTAAAAACACCCATTGACTGATTGAGTAGAACCGCCTTGAGGCTTGATCAGTCAGTTGTTGATTCTGGAGATCGGTAACACTGAATGTCTGAACTTACTCTGAAGGATTTATTATATTTATAATATTAAATATGGATTCTAATTTCTAGACGCTTCATACCAGTGTTGTCGGATAGGATTCTGAACATTGCAGGAGTAGAAATCCAGTACACCTGAAGTCGAACAGAACAGATGTCATGTCAACTTTCACGTTGCATTATATATATTGTGACCATATTATAATGATATACAACTATAGTGACTTCTTCATTATTTCACTATGCGATACCATGGTCGTTTCATACCATATTTTTTGGTTGTTTCATACCGGATTGTTTTGTTACTTTTTTTTATTTCGTACTTTGCAGAAAATCATTTATTTGTTTCCCTACGGTGTGACATACATGTACATCATAACATGTATGGTGACATGGTATCATTGGTATGAAACGACGAATTGATTTCCAACATGGTGCGAAACGACCAAACAATAAGGTACGAAACTACAAAAAATATGGTGCGAAACTACAAAAAATATGGTACGAAACGACTTAAGTCAAGGCGATCCAAAATGTCCTGTACCCATTTATATCTCCTCTGCAAGGGGAACAACCAGACACAGACCCTGTAGACTAGCAGCATCAGCATCTAACATCATCATCAGACTCCACCAAAGTGCCTTGTGTGCCAAATAATTGTACCTGTATGTTTATTAATTTTATGAGAAAAATTCACCCTGCACGATGCTTATTACCATACATGTAGATCAGCACATTTAAACACAATTATGGCTCTGTTCTAAATTTAAATAACAAATGCTATTCAAATAGTTTAATTACAAATACTAGTGCAAGAGACTGGATTTTTCATTTGAGATGTTGCGCACACGGGGCATGTAGACAACGATGGTTACATTTTCCCATGCATGTATCAATTTTAAGCATGTCAATTGCGAAAACTTGCTTTATAATCAAAGTCTAGATACAAAAATAATTGTTTAAAGGTACTCAATCCGATCAGATGCTCCGAAATTACTATTTCTTTGGCTTCGGGGGTAAAAAATATTTGATTCGAGTGGAGGAACCTACCCATCAACGCTCCGAGTGATCAGATATCAATTTTTGAAGTTTATTATTTCTATTGTTTGTGGCCCAAAAACACGCCGTCAAAAAGGTGGTCTCGTTCAAAATTGCGGATGAAGATGGATAACTCTAAAATCAAGTGGTTATTATTACCACTTGATTTTAGAGTTATCCATCTTCATCCGCAATTTGTCCGTTTGACCTCGTGTTTCTGTGCCAATTATTAGTACACATCTCAAGAAATAACAAACTTCAAAAATGAATATCTGATCACTCTGAGCTTTGACGGGTGGGTTCCTCGACTCGAATCAAATATTTTTTACCCCTGGAGCTAACGAAATAGTAATTTTGGAGCGTCTGATCGGATTGAGTACCTTTAAGTACATGTACATGTAATTAAATATTGAAAAAGTCCATCTTCCACAAGATATCAACTGTTCTGTGATAATTGATATGTTCCCACAGTGAACACACACTTCTATTAAATCCTGCACTATTATTATTTTTTTCAGAAATTTTCACCCTGCACTTATATTCCACCCTGCAGTTGTATTTGGCACACACGATTATACCGGTAGCTGTAAACAGAGTCGGAACAGCATTTGAAGATGGATTTATATCTAGAGCTTCCTATTGACTAAATATGTTTTCTATAATTCCCAGGGTATAAAATAATAAAATCGAGTCGAAGACACATGTCAGGAAATGCTTATATCAATTATCAATATTCATACCCCCTTTTTAAAAAAAGGGGTATACGGTTTTGCACCTGTCTGTCCATCCGTCCGATGTCTGTTCATTGCATAACTTGAACAGTAGTGCTAATAACTGCTTGGATCTCAATGAAATTTGGTATACATGTACGGTACCTGTAGATGTTCACCACTATGAGGACATTCAATTTCTTATATAATGTGATTATCAATTGGGACATATTTTTTGTTACTATTTTTACAACAAACCGTCATGTCATAAAACTTTCAGGCGATCTCAGATAGAGTTCTCCCACTTGCTACACTCCAAACATTTTTGCAAGCTGTAAAATGTCCCAAATTAGTTGTACATGTGTATGTATCTAATATACCAGAAAATATAAAATAAAATTAATATTGTCATATAGAAGCATTTCCGGACAGGGGTTTTCAATTCATATTTATTATTTTTAATATTTCATACATATTTCAGGAAACTGCTGCATATAAAACTTGGTTTAGGGAGAGATAGACCATCTTTAAACTGTAATTACATTCAAAACCAAGATTAATCCTTAAATGATAATTTTGAGAGGGGGGGCACTGATTTTCTAATCTTTCAACCCAAATCAAATCAACACATGTCTATCAACTTATCAAGCAATATTGCCGGTAGTATACCGGTACATGTAAATTAGAAGGTGGCACAAGTTTGAAGTCAGAATCTCTGAGTGCATTCTATTTACAACCACAGGGGTCCGGGAACTTCTTAAAAAATCTTTATCTATACCTATATTTGTATTCTATATAAATTCACGAGGGACCTCCTAGATGGCTCCAAATGGGTCTAACAGGGGTAATTTCTTACGAGAAAGATAATCATCATAATGGTGCAGATTAGAAATGTATACAGCACTTGACGGTATTGGGGTAAGGGACACTGCATTAACATGGGTAACGACCCTGCTAGTTACATAATATTTAGAGGATATTACTTGGTTGGTTTGATATTAGACCCAAGTCACCCAATATCGGCCTGAGGTAACCTCATATCTCTATCAGCCTGACATCGAAGGTCGAAGGCTGATATGAGGTTACCGAGGGCTGAAATCAGGCCTATAATATCAAACCAACCAAGTAATACCCTATCCATTAATTAGTTTGCCTCTTAGTAACAGTGTAATATTGACATTGGGGCTCTTTCAAATGAGTGACATCACAATACTCGATTTAAGTCAAATTGAAGTGATATTAAATCACCTACGGTAAGTACATGTACAAATGTAGTTTGATAACAAGCCGTACCGGGCAAAAATGTCAAATCTAATTAATAATTTTCTAAAAAAATTTGGACCGATATAGCCATCAGTAGGAAACTTCCTTCCAATGGGGTGCTGTCGTAACATACAGGTATCAAGGTGGACCCCCCCCTCCCCAATGGGGAGACTATCTAGCCACGTCTGATTTCAGTGGTGACACAAAGAGTGAGCAAGAGATCCAGAGCTCTTTCGCAGATAAGTCGTGGCTTCCTATACTTAAACTGAGGCTTGTTAAGAAAACAAGTAAAAATATATATACAAAAACATGCGTTTGTAAAGCATTACATGTATATCAATAGAATATTGATGCATTTATAATGTTTGATAAAGTGGCACCCTCAATTTTACTTGTTTTCTTTACATCACATGTACAATTAGTTCAAGATTGAACTTAACACTAAACGCTGCTTTAATATTTACTATTACCTTCATTTGTAAATAAATTATAATGTGCAATGGACTGAACAGCCAATAGGTTGCTGGACAGTTCGTGCCATGGAAGTTTGACATAGAGATGTTTCACACCAGGGTTCTGGACATTTCATACCAGTACATGTATCATTTCGACAATTTGTACCATTGAGTATACCGTATTATTTTTTTTAAATAACATTAAAGGTACTCAAACCGATTCGATGGTTCCCACATTATCAGATTCCAACAACATTTTTTTAAATGCCGCTTCGGTTATCAGAATCGATTAATGGCCCAAAAATAATGCTAACCAG
Source organism: Siphonodentalium dalli (assembly GCA_032622095.1). Lineage (NCBI taxonomy): Eukaryota > Metazoa > Mollusca > Scaphopoda > Gadilida > Siphonodentaliidae > Siphonodentalium > Siphonodentalium dalli. Next base: position 195,717,913 of record CP136064.1, read on the forward strand.
TCAATAACAGTAAACAATTGCCCAAAACCTGTTATTTATCAACATTTTGTTCAAAAAAAATTGCCGGTTTGTCAAATAGCTGACACAAAAAAGCCACTTGCTTTTAGAGTTATCCATCTTCATCCCCAATTTGGTCCGAGAACGTCTTATCATTGACTTTTTACTGGGCCACTATAAAATTATAGATGGTGAAAAATAATAGATTTAAAAAATTGGTATCTGATCACTCTGAGCTTTGACGGGTGGGTTTCTCGACTTGAATCAAATATGTTTACCCCCGAAGCCAAGGAATTAGTAATATGCAACCGTTAATTCAGATTATGTATCTTTAACTTTGTTGCCACAATTTCAATTTGTTAATTTTTTTCGCAATAAAAAGAAAGAAATATGTTTACATGTAATTGTCGGGTTGTCATCATCACGTAACGTTAAATCATAAACATGTTCGCTTTCATTAAGTTAACAAATTTAAAATAATTTTTCACATGGTACGCTGCATACGCATGACCAATTATCATTTGTGGGAACCAACGAAACATATATGGTGTGAAATGACAAAAAATATGGCACGAAACAATCAACTGTGTGGTTCAAATTAAGGGTATAAACCGGCCATGGTAGGAATTTCTTAGGAAACATAGTTTGAGCCATCCAACGGACCTGGGTGAATCGCCGAGTGATCTATAATAGCCCGGAAGGGCTTACATAGACTGATCGGTCTTCCACAGTCAGCATGCATCTGGTAAGAGGGGAGTCAATCTAAACTGCTCTATAATTATCTTTCAACCAATACTTGCAAACAATAACAATTATTCTGATTTCTTTTGAGACAAACAGAATAATTATTTACTGAGAATATTCAATATAAACATCTACAAATTCTCAAACAATCGGAATTTCAATGTTCAAGAAATTTAGAGGTCCCCCTCTTACAATACAAAGTGAGCAATGTGCCAGGAAGACCGATCAATGAATCTATTTTAACTATATCAGGCTATTATTGTATATCGGTTGTTCACCTACACTTGTCCAACTGATTTTGGAGAATATATACAAGCGAAATGATTTAAAAATATATTTATTAATTATAATAAATAATCATCAAATTGGAAGAGTTCAGCATCAGCTCCTTGCTGACATTGTTGAAAACGGCCCACGTCGGATTACCATCGGAAAAAACATCGAAAATAGGTGATTTACTTCACAAATTTCATCGTAGTTCTAAAATCTTTTTCCACCAAGGATGTGTTGAAAACCGCAGACAACTGTTCTATGCACATTACAGTCCAATAATGTTGACTCTTGGTTGATAAACATTCCACTAAAATATAAATCTGACTTTAAAAAGTGACCTGTTAGTGTCAGTGTCAATTTGTTGTTGTCAATTTTGCGAAACGTGAACCTCCAGAATCGAAAATCCAATTCACAATATTCATCGAAAATTCTCAAAACAGCGTCCAACGTATAGTCCTAGCACAACTCCATGATATTATATGATTACACAGTTCAGTCATCAATACTTTCTAAATGTCCAAATTGTTGAAAATAGTAGATTTGTATCGTAAGTCGCCATTAACAAAACAAATGAGAAACACGTGGACATGTTTACGTCTTTTTCCCTGATAAGAAAACAAGTTGCGTTCCCACTTTGACGTATTCCACAAATGTGTTCATTTATAGATCGGAGTATATTTGCAGGTATCTCAGTATACGTGTATGGGCATACTTGGCATAAGAAGGTACATATCACCTGATCTCGGATAAGAGCATATCAGTATATCGTCATCGAAGAATTCCTCTTCATCGAGGTCGTTTAGTCCATTGGTTGCACGTTTTGATTTTTCAGACGCGAAAGCATGTGCGTATACATAGTCCCCAATCCGCTCGGTCGTTATCGTACATCCACTCCTGTCCTTGATATGCAACAGCTCTTTCTCTTGATACATTCTGGCGTGACTCCTCTTCAGCTTTGAAGATCCTGTTCAGTGTTTGCTCTGAAGTGAAAACTGGAGCGAAACCAGATAATTATTTAATATGAATCGTGGGTGACACGTAGTGGAGCAACCACACACAACCATGCGAATGAACGCTACGAATAATTTATGTAACAGCATGCAAATGGCCCCGATGGAGACGACATGACAAGTATTGTCATGGATTGTGCAATATGTCTGGATTCTGGTCCGCAAAGACAATATGACGTAAATGACGTCATGAACCGTAACATGACGTCTTCTCTGGTTTTCATTAAACTGACTAACGAAATTGGTCTAAATGAAACTAATATGCCTAAATCACATGGGAATTCGTCGGAAGTTGTGAAGTTAACGATTTTATTTCATCTCGTTAGTCCACTGCAGATTCCGCAATTTAACAATCTCCAGACAGTTGCTAACAGGATGTCATGTGTCAATGTCACATAAAAACATACACGCCACCAGAATTTTGCTCATCGCTATAGAAAATATAAATAAATTATATGACGTCATCATATCATCTGCGACTAAACTATAAGCACCAACGCTTGTGGTTGCTATTATTTGGTTTGAACTTATTCGATCATAACCGGATTATATATGTTTGTTTGGTTTGGTTAAACAGATTTATTACAAATAAGTATTACAATACAAATTGGCATTGGAATCTAACAATAAACATGATTTAGTTCATATTTGATTGCAACAATAATAACATACAAGTGACAAAGGGGTTGGGCCACATGTGCTGATCACTTGAAATCACCCCTTCTCTAATAATACACTGGTGGCTGGAGAGGCACCGATTTGTCACGTGGTCGGTGTTTGTAAGTTTGCATCAGAATTGGCCAACAGGGATTGTAAGACAAGACAAATAGTGGGAAATTGTCGTGCCGTAGAACGTTGTATCAATCGCTTGGACCGAGGCGGTGGATAACACTGACCGATAGATAACACAATAATATTGCCCTCTCAGAGATCAGTTCCGGTTTATAACGGCGAATCACGTTAAGTTTCAACGCGTATCAATAACTGACTAGTTTTGCATTTTGTCGTTTGGAGAAAGCATCCCCCGGATTCTTCTTCTGTCCTACATTATAGTAGACTAGACGCTAGCTCTATGCCTCCACTACGCTAAGCATGGCTCTGTCGGGAGCGTAACGTTACAGCGTAGTGAGCGGAGCAGGCTGAGCCAGCGACGGGACTAACATTATAGTAGACTAGACGCTAGCTCTATGCATCCACTACGCTAAGCATGGCTCTGTCAGGAGCGTGACGTTACAGCGTAGTGAGCGGAGCAGGCTGAGCCAGCGACGGGACTAACATTATAGTAGCTTGTTATCATTAAATTATCTATATATTTCTCGCATCTTTTCAGAATAAAACAATGGGGACTATTTCTTTTGGCGGATGTGCTCAATATTTGTCATTTAGTGGTGAGCAAATCAATCGATGGGATGTAAACATTGCCATTTCCGACTGCAAATGTCGAAGTTTTCTAACAATTTGCAGTGATCTGTAGAACAAAACTAGCAGTTTTGGGAAATTTTATAACATAGCGCATATCAAAAGAACACCTACGCGTTTTATCTCATTTGTGGCTACAAGGAAATACAGAATGGCTACAAGGAAATACAGAATGTTCTCTATATTATTTATTAGTTAGTTAAATTCAGTGTTATTGTCATTATAAGACATCTGATGTCAATGGAACGTATCTAATAAGATTTTCCGGGTCAAATTACCATATCTCCAACCTCATTAGTAACTTACTAATGTGGATGTCTACTTAATGCATGGTTTATTCAGATGGAATGTTATATCTCTTGTATCATAGCAAATATCACCACAAAACACGAAAATCTAAGGATTTTGATTATTAAAACTTGATACCGAGTAAGCAGTTTTAAATATAACATACAACTCATAACCCGTCTTCGTCTTGCAAACATATTCCCAAATTAACAGTATTTATAAACAAATATATCTATATCTATATTTGCGAATGTCTGTCTGTGTTCTATAGAAATTTACATGGGACCATCTAGATGGCACCAAAGGGGTCTAACAAGGGTAACTTTTTACGAGAAAGATAATGGTGCAGGTTAGAATTTTCTAAAGTGACGCCGTTGTTGTCAGGGGCAGAAATTTTTTTGTCGCCCATTGCCACCAAACTTATATATAATCATTCACATGATATGAGGAATCTAATGATGTGGTTTAATTATGTCAAAAATGGCGCCATTCGAGTCAGGGGTGCACGGAAGGGGAGAGGGGCACCAAAATTGATAAAAAAAAAAAAATTTAGCGCCGATTTCGACCAAATTGATATCCATTCTTCTCAATGATATAAGGAATCGAATTGTGTGATTTAAAGATGTCAAATTGGTGTCGTTTGGATGAAAAATTGTGGGTGGGTGGTCACTAAATTTGATATGAATTGGTTTAGTCGCTGATTGCCACCAGACTTATACAAAATCATCCCCAATGGTATGAGGAGTCTAATGGCGTAGCTTAAAGCTGTCAAAAATGGCGTCATTCGAGTCAGGGGTGCACTGAAAGGGAGAGGGGCACTAAAATTGATACCCAATATTTTTAGCGCTAATTTCCACCAAATTGATTACATTCTTATCTATGATACGATGAATCTAATCGTGTGATTTCAAGACGCCATATTGGTGATGTTTCTGTGAGAGGTGGTGTGGGGGTGGAGCTGGCATTAAATTTGATAAATAAAATTGTTTAGTCGCCGATTAGCACCAAACTTATAACTAATAATTTCCGTAATATCAGGAGTCTAATTGAGTGGTTTAAAGATGTCAAAAGTGGGGTATTCGAGTCAGGGGTGCATAGAGGGTGAGCGAGACAAAATAATTGATAAACAATATGTTTAGCGCCGAATTACCACCAGATTGATACATATTCCGTGATACGAGGAATCTAATCGTGTGGTTTAAATATGCCAAATTGGAGCCGTTTCAGTGAGAGATATGAGGGCCCAAAATTTGATAGGAATTTGTATACTCGCCAATTTTCACCAATTTTATATATATTCATCTCCACGATGAGTCTAAGTGTGTGGTTTAATTATGTCAAAAGTTGCGCAGCTTGAGCTCGAAAAAGGAACGGGAGGGGCAGCAAAACATTTATGAAATAGATTTGTCGCCGATTTCCACCAAACTTACACATAATCACCTCCATAATATGGCACCATTCGAGTCAGGGTGCACTGGGAGGGCACCAACAATTGATTTTAAAAACCTATTTTTAGCTCAGATTTCCACCAAATCTTCGATGATACGAGGAATATAATCGTGTGATTTAAAGACGCAGTTTTTTAAATGGTGCAATTTGGTTGAGAGATAGTGGTGGGGAGTAATGACTATGAAACGAATTGGTTTAGTTGTCGATCACCAACAAACTTACACATAAAAGTAATCTCCATTATATCGTGCACACATGACATTATATCGTGCACACATGACCGTGCACACATCTCCATTATATCGTGCACACATGACATAAAAGTCATCTCCATTATATCGTGCACACATGACATTATATCGTGCACACATGACCGTGCACACATCTCCATTATATCGTGCACACATGACATAAAAGTCATCTCCATTATATCGTGCACACATGAGTCCAATGGACGTGGTTTAAATATGTCAAAAGTGGCGCAGTTCAAGTCATTCATGCGGAGGGGAGTTGCACCAAAGCTGATATAAATATATTTAGCACTAATTTCCACCAAATTCAAGCGCGTTCTTCTCTAATGATACGATGAATTAAATCACATTTGGTGTTGTTTGGGCCATGGATGGCGAGAGGAGATGCACTAGCATTAATGAGATTGTTCTATTCGCCGATATCCACCTAAGTTATATATAGTCATCTCCCAGGACATCTCCATATCGTTCTAAGGAGTGTTTGGCGTTAAAAGTTCACAATATCGACAAAGGGTGACCTAGTTAAGTCACTTGAACAATTATATCTTCTCAACTGTCATATTCATATGAGGATGGAAATCAGGGCATTCATATAATGAGCTAGCAAAACAGATTTATAGAAGAAAATGATAACAGTATATTTATCATTCTGTTATAGATATAGATTCTGTTTAAGAGATACATATATTCTTACAAACTGAGGGACCTTGAACCGTCAGAGGATTGCATATTATAATTGCTCATGTTTATATTATAACACAATTGAGCCTGCCCCATTCAATATAGTTTCCACAAAAAAGTTACAATTTGTTAAGAGATATGGAAATGTATAGAAGGCCTATTCAGCAATAGTGGTCACAGATTTATCAAGCACCTCGTGGATCCGGAATTTTGTCCGAAGAAAAACAATTAATAACAACATGTCCCTCTCAATAAACCTACCTGTAGTCTTCACTCGTGTCAGCGACGGGGTTTAATTTACTGTATTTGCCCGCAGCGTGGACTCGTTCGCTGCGCGAATTCAAAACTGACAAAAATATGTTCGTAAATGGATTTGATGACAGATGCAGATCTTAACCGTCAGTGGAGATGTGCATGTGTGCATATTAAACCATCATGTGCACGGCGGATTTACATCATGCATAAATTAACATAACTCCACCATCAATGTGTTGTGAAGACTGCATGGTGTTTAAACACCCAAATAATTATTCTGATATTGAAATAATTATAAACATAATTTAAATGAACTCAAAGAAGTAAAACCGCAACCATAACAAAACTTTCATAAGACAAATTAAAAACTTGGCTGTGGGTTGTGTTGACATAGTAACTATATATACCTCAGACTGTTTGGTCACGGTGTCACGCCAACTTTGTAAATAGGGCGACGTGCTTTCGTGCATCATCAGTCTTCAATATGTGTATTCCAAAACAAGTTTTTCAACATCATTCGGCCCCACCTTCCGCAATGTATATTGTGAACACCGGTATGATAATATTCATATATTTTGAACCTAAAAATTGCACATATCCTGACATCTGTTGGTCTAACTTCAGACAAATGCACACGACTACGGGCAATAGACTAGGGTTGTTCGGCCCGGTGTGAGAAAATTTTGAAAACTAAACAAGAAAATCGCAAAATCCTGGCATCTAGACTGACCTCAAGCTTTCCTAGTGTTGGAAATTTCAAACCTCATACTCTCCCTTAGTTTGGAAATTTTCAGTCAACAATTTTAACCAAATGTAGAAAACTATTGTTTTCCCAAACTCATTAGCGGTTTTTTATTGGCCACGGGGAGGGACCAGGACACACCGGGCCGAACATGCGAAAATTTTGAAATCTGAACAAGAAAATCGCAAAAACCTAGCATCTAGACTAGCCTCAAGCATTCAACTGATGACAATTCCAGTGACCAAATGTAGGACAATATTATTTTCTTAAATTAACTAGAAGTTTTTGACTGGCCACGGGGAGGGATCAGGACACAAGCTTTCCAACTGTTGGAAATTTCCAACCTGACACCCCCTAAGGTTGGCAAATTTCTAACTGATGGCCATTTCAGACAAAACAAATTACCAAGAGAAGGAAAATATGCAAATATTGGTCCAAAAACAAAAATACCCCCCCACTAAATTGTTTGAAAATCAAACTACAATAACATTTTCAACCTATTGTTGGTGTGAAATTTCCAACTAGTGTGTCATGTATGAAATTTGCAACTGTTGAAAATTTTGACCAAAGTTGGGGGTGAGACACCTCCCCAACCCCCTGTCGCCACGTCTCTGGTCCGAGTGTGATGGGGTTTGCACTATCGTGCAGAATAGACCTGTATATACCAAAGTTCCAATCCCCAAGTCGATAGCTCGAGCGGACACGGCACTGTTAACCCCTAACTTGTGGCCGGTTCCATCAGGTACGCAAAATCCAAAAAGGCACCGACCGCACATCCCCTAGCTGCCTGACCACGGAAATGGACATAATATCATGCAGCGAAGAGTGTGTTCTGGTCCTGCTAGATCAACACCGACATTCGAAAACATACAAGAGGTGAGTGATAACATATATATCAATGGAAACATAGAGGTATGAGACATGTAAGTTCTAAGGACTATAATTAAAAAGCGCAAAACTGTGTATATTGTGTCGCAGATGTTCCACGGAGACTTTTCTTTATCATGCATGCCCCATTTCGCTTGGTCCCGTGGAGGCGGTGCGTTTCTGCGTACATTCAAAGCGACTTCGGCAGCAGCGTATGGGTTAATTTATTCACTTCCGCTGCAGCTAGCGACCTGGGTACATTCAGGTCTATTCTGCACGATAGGACATACCCCATCTCGGTCGGTTCCCGGTTGCCGTGCGGTCGGTGGGTGTTATTTTCGGCGTTTTTGCGTACATTCATAGCGAATTCGGCAGCAGCGTATGGGTTAATTTATTCACTTCCGCTGCAGCTAGCAACTTGCCCGATCGCCCATGGATGCATAGGGGTTTCCGCTGCATGATATGATGTCCATTCCCGTGGTCAGACAGCCCGGGGAGGTGCGGTCGATGCCTTTTTGGATATTGCGTGCCTGCCGGAACCGGCCGCAAGTGAAACTTTGGTACATTCAGGTCTATTCTGCACGATAGGGCATACCCCATCTCGGTTGGTTCCCGGGTGGCGGTGCGGTCGGCTGGTGTTATTTTCGGTGTTTTTTGTACATTCATAGCGAGAATTCGGCAACACCATATGGGTTAATTTGTTCACTTCCGCTGCAGCTAGCGACTTGCCCGATCGCCCATGGATGCATAGGGGTATTCATGATATAATGTCAATTTCCGTGGTCAGGCAGCCAGGGAAAGTGCGGTCAGTGCCTTTTTGGATTTTGCGTACCTGACGGAATCGGCCGCAAGTTAGGGGTTAACAGTGGCGGGTCCGCTCGAGCTATCGACTTGGGGATTGGAACTTTGGTATATACATGTTGATACTGCACGATAGTGCAAACTCCATCACGCTCGGACCTCAGGTGGAGGTGCGGTCGGGGGCGGACTGGTGCGAAGGGTGCGGTCGGTGCGATCGGATTTTAGTAGGACCGAGTAGCTGTGATGTTATATCGCACCAGCATACAAAAAAACTCGTCAGTTGTATTTAGTTCCTTACTTTGACTCTTTTTGGCATACTATTCATGGGCTATTCCATTAGATATTAACAATAAACCATAAGATGGTCAGCTATCAGTATCCATAAACATAACTGAAGCCATATTATCTATAAAACCAAACATGGAAACCAGGAGTTGTCGAAACATGTGTAGGTCAAAACCAGTAATGTGAATATTTATCCCAACAGTAATATAAGGAACTCAGTAACAACGTGTCTTACATACAAAGATCAGAAACCTGCTCCACACACACTCGACGTGTTGAGTAGAAAAAGATTGCACAAGACAAGATTGCACAATTGCACATGATGAAAATTGCCGATATGAACAGGGGGGGGGGGCGGAAAAAAACTGCAGACACAGGGTGGAAAAAACTGTTTTCTTCGGTTTGGGTACCCCCCCCCCCCTACCCCCAAACAGCAAAAACTGCACTGTTTTTCCACTGACCATTTGCCCCCCCCCCCCCCAGAAGAAAAAAAAATCAAATCTACCCCAGCCGGACAACAACTCGGCTTGACCGGAAACCGAAAAAAACACCGGAGCATACAATTCACGAGAAGGTGCTTGGTAACTTAGTTTATATTATTATGACTAAAATGGTCATTGTCTACCAGTAGAACGCAGATTTGTACCTCGTGATGCCATGACATGTACAAACATGTATATTGGTGATCGCAACGCTTTGTGTGCACTTTAAAAAATTACAACTAGTCATTACCTCGACTTTGAAAAAGATGCAAATGAGATGAGTGAGATACCAGCATATAACTGTTTTCTGATACAATTGGAGGAGAAATTGTTTAATACATGGGATAGTTCTGCAGTAAAAATTTGCCAAATAAGCGATCGCAGGGTAGAATTCTGCATTCGACTGGTCGACACTGACATAGTCGGCATTATTAAGAGGGTTAATGGGGTCAATATCAAATGTAAACCAAGACAGTGGTTATCCAAAATTGTTTTAGGTGGATTGTACTACTCATGTATATATGATTTGGATATTAAGGTTAATCCATATTCTATAAAATGAGAGAAAATTGAAGTTGTGAGTTTGAAAATACATATTTGGAAAACAAAACAATTCCGACAACCCCCCCCCCCCCTAAATGAATAAGGAAACATTTACGTGTAATTTTTTGACGCCTAGGTACCCCCCCCCCCACCCCCGGTACGTTGTGTCCCGCAGTTTTTTTTCACCCCCCCCCCCCCCCCCCTGATATGAACACGCCAAACAGTGTCACAGTGTATAAACCGTACAAACAACTGATCGGAAGTTGATGTCGCCGTGCCGAGACAAATCTATTTTAAGATCAAAATATTGCAGAATAACAAAAATAGCAACATAAAACAACTTTCGACCCATTTGAACATAACTATACGTCTTCAAAATGTCACGCCATTGAAATTATATACTCTGTCTGAATTAAACAAGGTATTCTCATTTAGTGACTTTTTATTCGACTCCGCATGTAACAAAAAAGTATTGGGGGGCTGTATGTTATATTATGTGATGAAATTGTGAACACGTGTGGATTTATTAACAAAAAACTACAGTATGTATCTACACCATCACCGTATATGTGCAGTGATGTGGCGAAGGGGTCGCGACTGGTAGTGCCTCCTTGGGTATCACTATTTCGGATGGCGAGACCCGAAAAGTGTTCGAGTTGCACCTCTTGTGTTGGAATTTTCCGACAGGGACTCACTGGCAAACGATTGGAGAAAATGGTTTACCCCCCCCCCCCCCCCCACCTCTCCATTGGTAAATCGATATAGTTTAATATTAAAAAATTCGAAATGTGGGCTAAATGTAAGTCGGAAACATCAGCTTTCAAATGCATGATACTATAGTGTCAAGCATGGAATATGAAACGATAGTCTCCATATTTTTTAACTAAGCAGCTTTTAGACTCAAGAAAATTCGAGTAAAACTGTCAGCATGTATTGTTTATAAAATAGAAAATTACAGGCATAGCATCGTTTCCCGTACTTATAAAAGCCAATTGTGTGTCCATCTGTAACGATTTTTGACAGTGTCCCCAATAAACCCACATGCGACCACATAAGTAGTCTTGGCTCAGATAATTATGTCTAGATAAGACACACTGTGTCCCAATTGTTACTTTGGGACCGAAAATATCGCAATTGTCAATGTCCGTTAACTGGAGAAACAAAGATGAGATAGACTGTATTTTATGGTTCGCTTTGCCTAAATGTGTCTTCTGATCATAATACCGATCTGATAAAGTATGTTACGTACGGGACGCAACCCTTTAAGAGAGAGTGCATGATATCTCGATTTTGGTTATACATGTGTATTTCAGTTTCCTATCGCTTAAGTCAACAAATCACTTCACTGAGAACGACCATTCAAGCCTTGAGGTGTTATGTTTTGCATTAAGTTTAATATCTGCATTATTATATTATTTGAAATGCTTTTGGTACTTATATTGAAAACTGAAGAAAAAAATTGAGTCTCATCTCTTGAATCACCGGAAACCGTGAGAAGTAATATGCATGATATGTATACAAGTAGACCAGAAGTCTTCAATTGCGTACCATGCTTTTCGATGAACCAGAACATGTACTTCTATACTAATGTCATAACATATTTTAAAATAGTTCTAAAATATGATTAAAGATTTCAGCACGGTATCTATTGCTTCAACATAGTTACGTTATGTGCTTGAATAATAGCATCTTTTGTCTATAAATCGGAAAGCTGGATGTAGAACTGAACAGTGCACGCATGCCTTCATCGTGTGCTTCGTGAAGGTTAATAATAACCATCCAGATGTGGAACATGTATAATATGGAAACCTCGTTCATGTTTTTTTGTTTTTTGTTTGCGCACAAATCCCATCATGTCCAAATAGACGTACATATTTTCGACAACTAGTGATCAGCAACTTAAACAACTGCCTATTTTTATCATAGTAAATGCCGTAAATTGCATATCCTTCATACCAGGTGTATCGCATGGCGATATAAATTACATTTGACTTTGTTGGAACGTTCACCAAAGGGTGCAATTTGGTGAGACCAGATTTGTGCATGGTTCTCAATTGATATTCTGAAGACGTGCATTGATTTACAGCTATATTTTAACTTCAAAGAACTTTGTTTAGTAGTGTTGGCTATGAGCCTGCCTATCTGCCGTGCCCACCAATGTGTATGTTGCATTAACTTTTACCTCACGGTTGTTTCACATGCTATATTTATTACATTATTTATCATTTGTTTCATTCATTGAGTAGGCCTCTATAACTGTGACGTCATCATCATTTCATCATGATCACCTTTCTCTGCATTCATTTCTATTCATTTTCACCCCGCTTCTTATATATTTATTTATATTTACGGGGCTTTCCCCTCCCCCTTTTTAATTCATTTCATCTTCATATTTGCATTTTTGGCATGCCACATTTTCTTTTTTGTTCTAGCATTATACATGTTAGGTCACATGCGTATGGGCGTTTTTTCCTTATTCATTAATTTGTATTGCTAATGGTTTTCTCTGTATCATTTTCACATGGTCTATTTGTTTCTCTTGAAATTCCAGCCATCCAATATTATTATATTACTACACATTTGTTCAGTTCACATATATGTGGATTTTTTAGGTTTTGCAGCTCACAACTGTGTGGGCGTTTGGTGCATCCTGCAATATGATCATACGTTTTTTTATCTGTTGTATTTGCAGGTTAAAACATTAAAGCATTGTTTGATAACATGGTGGTTGTTATGGTCTTGACCTGAGCAGGGAACAGAAACATTTTAACACATTGGTGGGTACGGCAGATAGGCAGGCTCATAGCCAACACTACTAAACAAAGTTCTTTGAAGTTAAATTATAGCTGTAAATCAATACACGTCTTCAGAATATCAATTGAGAACCATGCACAAATCTGGTCTCACCAAACGGACTCCCATGATATTTCGACTTGTGTAGCATTTGGCAAAATGGATGTGAGATCCAGAATCGAGTTACTACGAAAGAATAGCGGCTGCTTCTCTTGCCTTAAACTTAATCATCGTTCGAACAGATGTTTTAATCGAAAAGCATGTGAAATGCTCGATAATTCGCAACGGAGATGTGGCAGGATGCACCACCCGTCTCTGCATACCGACGACAACAGTGCGTTTTCGTACCACAGCTCTTCACGAGATGCCGATAACAATGACCCACGCAAAAAAACCATACTTATGTTCAGTAAGATTAAGTGTAAAAACAACATATTAACAACACTGTGGGATTCTGGGGCAGACGTATCTTTAGTTACACATAAGATGGCGAGATAGCTCGGTTTGAAAGGTTCGGACGTGACACTATCAGTAACGAAAGTAGGTAACATCACCGAAACTTTGTATAGCAAGGAATATACTCTACCATTGACGGACGCAGAAGGCAACACCTGGGAAATACAGGCGTATGGGATGGATGAGGTCACCGCACATGTCGGCCATGTGGATGTGAGTCGAGTTGTCAATATGTTCGATGGAATAAACGCAAGTGATATCGAGCGTCCAACTGGAAGGGTAGATATCTTAATCGGGACCGATTGTTGCAACTTAATGCCTAGAGTTGTCCAGGAATCGGGAAATTTACAGCTGATGAAAAACAGCTTTGGCTACTGCCTTAAGACTGAACTTCAACCACTTGAGCTGTGACCTGACAAATAATCATGTGCAATTTCCCCCTTCTGTTTATGTGGGGGAACTTGAGACAACTTACCACTATCTCTTTGAATGTACATTTTATCAAGAGCCCAGAAGAGAACTATATGACTCCATACCCAATGTTCCCCTATCTGAGAATACTATATTGCGGGGATCAGGGGAGCTTAGCCTTCGCGAAAACAAACAAATATTTAACCCTTTACCCAACAAACCGGCCAAAACCGGCCAAATAAAGCTCCAACAGCCTAAAATATCTTCGGTCTGTCTCAATAGAACCATACAAATATGGATATCATTGGAATCGGCTCCTTGAGCACATTGTGATAGTTACAGTTATGCCCTGTGCCAATGCATTCTCTTATATATGCGAGTCGACCATAGGTCGCCTCGCATATATAAGAGAATGCATTGGCCTAAAAAAAAACTTTTTTTAACACTTTTTACCATTTTTTCTTACATTCTTTAACAATTTTATAATTTGTAATGTGTTAAGCCAATGCATTCTCTTATATATGCGAGGCGACCTATGGTCGACTCGCATATATAAGAGAATGCATTGGCACAGGGCCGTTCTTTTGGGTAAAGGGTTAATGTAGTACAGACATATATTATGAAAACAAAAAGAGTCTCATGATTCCCATGCGTTATGCGGCAGCATGATATTCCCCATTATATATGTAGTACTAAATGCCTTCCGATAACGAGTATTTTGTATGTTACTTGTTATTATCATCAGTTAACAGCCATTGTGATTGAACCCCTCCCATGGTGCCTGACCCATGCATATTACTATAGACGAGCATAATTTTTATCACGCAACAACTCAATTATTGAAAACTCCCCACCACTGTAATAATTCCACGATTCATCTGCCCCCCTCATGTCTTCTACTTTCTCACCCCCCCCCCCTCTCTCTCTCTCTCTCTCTCTCTCTCTCACCCACTCTATCTCTCTATCTGCCTCTTACTATCCCTAACACTATCTTCTCCGTGTTTCCATCCTAACTCAACTTAGTTATATATCTTCAGTTCGCCTAAAACCATTATTTCAATCCTTTCCCGTCTGATCGATACCCCTCCCTCAATTATTGGGGAAGGGGCATGTCGCCAAAAAGGAGAAGACTTCATATAAGCCCTCGGGCTTGTTGTCTGATTCTCATTTCCATACATTAACTCTTCTATTTTGCATATTTGTATCATCTGTATATTATGTTATCTGTTTGGATTTGGAAATAAAAATATGTTTACACTAACTAGACGTACAGTGACTGACGAGTGGGGTGTCCAAATAATTAGTCTCTATTTTCAGATTGTGAACACACCTGAGCCAAGGTAATGTAACTTTATGCTGCAAACATAAACGGCCTTTCGCTTGTAATATAGTGGGATTTCCGACAGGTGCTGTGTATTGCGTTAACATGACATTTGAAGATGGATTTTATTGCGAGAAAAGTATTTTCTGAAGTCAGAAAACTTGTATTTGTTTTTATATATTTTTTGGTATTCTGCAATATTTTGATTAAAAAATATATTTGTCTCGCCTCTGCGACAACAACTTCCAACTCTGAGTTTACTGCAAGCGCATTGCACACTAAATACACGAGGGTCAATGTTGGAAGGTTGAGAATTCCGGAGGTTCAATTGGTCTCTCACGGGGAACAAATTGCCTATCCTGGGGTGCACACTAAACATTGGGGTTTAAGATTCGAGGGGTAAGTTAATTGGAGACTTGATTCCATAGTTTTGCGTGGCAACGAGGGGTCGTTTTCAATCTCACTGAGACTCATTTGAACTCTCCCGGGAGATATCACTTAATTGGAGGAACGAGATGTGGAAATTGGGGGGTTCCGCAATTTCCGTGCTAATCTCATTGGTGCACGTGATATATTTGGAGACTCGCTTTCAGATTCACATTTTATAGATCATGGCGGACGATTTTGTCTCCGGAAAATTGGTTGAATGGGGCCTCTCCGCCCTCTCGGCGGACCTGCAACAACGATTTAGTGGTAAGTATTTTTTGTATCCATGTAGGTAACACAGATAACGAAACTTTAACTGTGTTTGTTATTGCATGATGGCCATGCAAATGTTTCAAAAATCAAATTGAGAGCATGTGTGTAGTTAACAGTCTAAAAATAGAATGTGTCGATCGAACACATAAATTTGTGATCGAGGTGAGACGACTTAAAATAACTCGGAATTAGGAAAATGTTGCATTCCACAATGACTATGTCATGTTGCAATATTGCCTTGACACATTTCTGGGACTGCACCATATTCATAATTCATATAAAATTCAAGACAATAAACTATAAATTATCTTCACAATCAAATCGTTTCGTTTTTTCCTCGTTTTGCATCTGTCGCCGTGGAAACGCAATACTTCACTTTTCACCACAACAACAAAAAAACGCAAATTTCTACTATATACACGATAAGAAGAAGAATAGACTATATATATATCGATAATGTATTGGAACATGTATCAATAACACTTTATAGCAGGCAGCTAATTTTGGCTTGACATTTTCTTGTTCAGGTGATTTAGATCTAACTGATTAATATTATTACCACTTTATAGGGCGTTCTCTAGTCTAGGCCATTGATAATGTTTTTCGGGGCGTTCCAAATAGCGTATTGTTACCAAAACAGCGGGCTGCGGGCCGATAATGAGAAGCCTAGTTCAATATCCGCCCGCCGCCCGGAAACTATAGATCTCGTTTATTATCGTGAGAGTTACGTCCCTTCAACTTCCGATTATTATGGCGTGTTTATTTCAAGAAAATAATGGGAAGATGTATCCGATTTCCTCGACACAAAAGTGGTTTTATGATTGGAATTCACGCCATACGATTGAATTATTGTATCAAGCGTAAGTATGCATTGATACTTTTAGCTGTCAATTAACCTCTCATTGGTTGTTACGCGTCTCCAATGCTGGGTTTTCCCCTGTCCTATTTTCGAGACTCCGTCAGTCCGTGTCAGCTGACAAGTCAAATGATATCAAACTTAAATGTTCTTGAAAATATTTCTCTCTTAATCTACTTCATTATTCCACTAAATCCTCAAATGGGTCAAATGTCCAAAACTGTGGTAATAATAGTAATAACATGATTTCATCGGGCATTATGGTTTATTAACGGCCCTCTGGAATGATTAACAGCCCTCGGGCCTATTATCGTCCCTCGACTTCGTCTCGGGCGGCTAATAGGCACTTGGGCTGTTAATCATTCCAGCCGGGCCATTAATAAACCATAACGCCCTCAAAAATCATGTTATTGTAACATTGTTATATTATTTTGTCATGACGTACACTGTACAGTACAGGTCGGGCACACATCCAAAACGGTCTAGTACGTAGCTCGTTTTGTCTACTGTCGCCCGATTGAGCTACGTTTTTAATGTGATTTACACACCTTTTTGCGGATAGTCAGCTCAAGCAGTGAATGGAACTCGCCCCATTAATCTCTTGCTCGAGATGTTCCCTTTTGACCTATTTTAACTCACCAACCAAACAACGTTTTAGCAGCAACCTATTGATCATACTTCCGGGAATAGTTCCATCTTCGGTGATGAATATTGTATTTAATGTACATTTCAAGGTATTCCTCATTGCACAAGAGTGTTATTAAAACCATTATGACCAACATCGACCGCTGTAGAAAATTTTCACACAAAATTAGCGTCGCCGTGTCGACAAAAGGCATTGCAGTTGAGAGTGGCAGAGAATATGGTAGCCTATTTTCGATGCGCAAATTAGCGATTATAGTTTATATCGAAAAACAGTTGGTTTGAGGGTATAATATATAACTGAATACAGTTTGGTTAGCTGAATTCAGCTATTGTAGCTGTATTCTCACATTTGCCAGAGTACCTGCTTATTGCTTGTAGAAAATTTAGCAAACAATCTTTACATGTACATATCGAAAGGCCAGACATCTTCGGGTTTCCGATTCCGAATTTTTTTTGTATTTGTGACTTACTGCATCATTATGCGCATAAAAGGCATTTATTGTCTCTTGGTTTTCTTCTTCCATTCCAAAATATGAAAGACCTGATATTGCACTGTCAATTGAATGTAGCAGAATGTCCATAAAAGCAATATTTGGTATTAAATAAAACGTGATTGTTTTGGGCTGACTTTTGTAGTACATGTCCATCCGCGCGCTATAAGCTATAGGGCTCTGCGAATATTCGAGATTCGATTCAATGTCGATATCGGGCACCCGAATCGGTCTGCTGATTCGGATATTTTCGAATCGATGTTACTTTGGTGTAGTGTCGTTTTTTTGCATCTAGAAATACATGTTCAGAATACACGTGCATTATGCAAATTATGTGCTTCGGTTGCAACCCGTGACGGTTATCAATCGCCGCATGTATTTGTAATCTGTATCGACACTGTATAAATTGTCTACACAGTGCTTGAACGCTAGATGCGGAATTTAACTCAATTGATTTCGGTTGTAATTTATGTGTGCTTTCTATGACCCCCTCCATGAAGACAAACTATATTGTGAATATGGGATGTTGGTGTGTGATCTATTGTGGGTTGAAAAGTTTAACAGATAACCATCATTGCAATTACATGTATATAGCCGAACGGTGTACCCATGTCCAAGTGTGTCAAATGACTCAAATCTGTATTATCTTTAATGTAGACAAGTGACTTCCATTTCATGGGGTTTGTGATACGTTTATTGAACTGTCTTTATGTGTCTTACTGTCACTCTTTGACTTCCATTTCATGGGGTTTGTGATACATTTATTGAACTCTCTGTATGTGTCTTACTGTCACTTTTTGGTGTCACGTTCGCCGGACACAGCTAGATAGAAATTCAATGCAGAATGACTTGCCTATGTCATGATTATCCTAAATAAAAAACACAAGATCCCTACTAGTACGGATGTTTATGGAGATTAACATTGTTACACAGTATCTACTATCTAGTGACTTTTGCAGTTTTTTTCATGATACAAGAAAATAAACACATAAATAACCAATGTCAATGACTAGATGATTCGATTCGATTCGATGTCGATATTGGGAAGAAGATTCGATATCGAGATTTGATTCGATGCAAATTCCTCGATTCGCATATCCCTACCCCAAGCACACCTACCCTGGGTTTAGCATTTCTTATACGTTTTGCGAAGGTTGTGTTTTTGTGGTGTAAATCTATAGACTTGACCGTTATTTCATAAAAGTAATAATTTACAAAAATAATATAATATAACGTACATTACTTTGCTATGATGTAATTAAGCGAGCTGTTAACTAGGTTACGGGTCGGTACTTACTGTGGTGATACCACCATAATACCACTGTTATCATCTTGCATCGCAGGTCACCGTGCTATTGGTGCTCGTTACCGCCATACACTGCGTTATTTTTTTCGTGACCACGTTCAATTTACTACAAACTGCCCTCCACCGTGTAGTGAAAACATGCGTGAAACAAACTACATGTAGGTGGCCTGCAGGAATCCAATTTGTGATCTCGGGAAGTTAAAAAAATACATTATTGTAACTACAGAACACAATCCTACTCAAGATATTAAAATTTTCGTATTGCGATAATCGGCAACCGAAAAAGTTATATTGATCTTCTGTGCTAAGTTTTGTCGTGTTTTTTTATTATATTCAGCTGATATACAATTAAATTGTTATCTGGATAAACCTGTCAAGGAGTGTATGCAGTCTGTAAGTTATAACTAGACCAAGGTTTCCTTAGTTAATTCTCAGTCGAGAGATACAGCGGTACTTAAATTAATTTTTGAGATGGACAGAATTCCCAGCTTGTGACAGCTAGCCTAGCTCATTAATATTCAAGCCTAATGGAGTTGTTAGTGAGGTAATAACGCTTAAGAGTAATTAGCTATTAAATATGAATTTGGCCTCCCATAGAAAACACTGTCTGATCTACACTCAATTGTAAATATTTACATCTCGATTCGGGACGCAACAATCTTCGATAAGCTAATGCAGATGATTTTGCCATTAATATACGCATTGCATTTAATAAATATATAAGACTGTCGGTGTGTTGTAAATTTGGATTAATATTCATAAAAATAACTAGTTTGAGCAAGATTATTCTCCATTTCTTTTGATCACCCAACAAAATGTTTCATATCACTTTAATACTGGCGCCATCAGTTTGTTCCAGACAGACATCCCATATAAACTAAACTTTCGGTTAATTACACACATAATATTATAAAAGACTATTATGTACTTGTTCGTCGTGTAAAACTAACTTTATAGATCATGCCACAAATCTATACTCTGGCTAACGCCTATAAAATTCATATATTCCATGCACCTGTCCATAATCTTGGAACTTTTTGAAGTTTTGACGGGAACCTTAATGTAAAGTCGAAAATATAACTTGAGGAGAAATTGCATAAATTATTGTAAGCAAAGCAAAATCGCTCACAAAATCACTTACATCATCAAATTTCGGGTTGGGTCCTTCAGTCAAGTAATAATGAAGAACTATTTTTCCTGTGTTATTTTTAGTCGAGTTTTTGAAGTTTTTCAAAAACTCGACTTATGGTTTGACGAGGGACGGTTGGCTGGCGGGCGGCGGCAGGCGGACCTAAAGAATGCCTTATAACTTTGACATTTGTGAACGGATTCAAAATATTTTTGGTATGGCAGTTGCTCCCAATGACTATTTACTGCCTGTAAAAATGGGTCACGTCCGAACCTTTTTACAAGAGTTATCCATCTTAGATGGTTTTTAGTTAAGTTTTTCACCGATAGCGCGATAACTCACGCAAATATTAACCGATTTCAACAATATTTGGTATATGAGACTCTTGCAACAATATCTCGGACGAGTTCGAAAACCAGGTTTGTCCGAATTATTTTCGCGGAGTTATGGGCCTTAGTTTGTCTATTTTTAGCAATTTTATCACCGATAGCGCGATAACTCGATGAAATATTAACCGATTTCAACCATATTTGGTATATGAGTCTCCTGCAACAATATCTCGGACGAGTTCGAAAACCAGGTTTGTCCAAATTTTTATTCGCGGAGTTATGGGTCTTAGTTTGTCTATTTTTAGCAATGTTATCACCATTAGCGCGATAACTCAATGAAATATTAACCGATTTAAACAATATTTGGTATATGAGTCTCTTGCAACAATATCTCGGACGAGTTCGAAAACTTGGTTTGTCCGAATTTTTTTCGCGGAGTTATGGGTCTTAGTTTGTCTATTTTTAGCAATGTTATCACCGTTAGCGCGATAACTCAATGAAATATTAACCGATTTAAACAATATTTGGTATATGAGTCTCTTGCAACAATATCTCGGACGAGTTCAAAAACCTGGTTTGTCCGAAAAAAAATTCGTGAGTTATGAGTCTTAGTTTACAAGTCTATTTTAATAACAATTTTATCACTGTTAGTGCGATAACTCAATGAAATATTAACAGATTCAATTGATATTTGGTATATAGGTCTATTGCAATAATATACCACCGTCCGACTTTTTCCCCTGAAGTTGTGCACCTTATTGGCAGAAGTTTGGTTGGACGGGTGTGACTAATTACCGCCCGGGACCGCCCGGGTGGCCACACAAGCCTGTGGACACAATATCTCGACGTTATAACGTAGCCACATGCCACCTGGGGGCAACATAGGAAAATTTACTCGCTCGCTCGTCTCCGGCCGGTCATATTAACCCCACAAATGCTGATATTGGCTAAAAGAGTGATTACTGGTGTCTTCGTGTGTTTTCAGACAGATTATTTTGGTGATTCTCGGTAGTGCAATACACATAAGTGTTAATTCCATATATTAACTCGTTGAGGCGTCCACGGCCGATGTTATTAACCCCTCAAATTCCAGTAAAACTGGTAAAATAGTCTATAAACAAAAAAAACCTTGGGACTGCCCGGGACACTATATCTCGAACAATAGCGACATACCCCACGAGGTCAACCTAGAAAATGTTACTCGCTCGCTCGACTTCGGCCGGTGTTATTAACCCCTCAAAATCCGATAAAATGGTATATAATCAAAAAGAACATTGGGACCGCCGGGCGGCCCCCTGGGCACGTGGACACTATATCTCGACGGTATAACGTAGCGACATACCCCACAAGGTCAACCTAGAAAATGTTACTCGCTCGACTCCGGCCGATGTTATTAACCCCTCAACATCCGATAAAATGGTATATAAACAAAATGAACACTGGGACCGCCCGGGCGGCCCCACGGGCCCGAGGACACTATATCTCGACGTTATAACATAGCGACATACCCCACGAGGTTAACCTAGAAAATGTTACTCGCTCGCTCGACTTCGGACGGTGTTATTAACCCCTCAAAATCCTATAAAATGGTATATATAAAACAAAAAAGAACATTGGGACCGACCGGGAGGTCCCATGGGCCCGTGGACACTATATCTCGACGTTATAACGTAGCGACATACCCCACGTGGTCAACATAGAAAATGGTACTCGCTCGCTCGACTCCGGCCGGTGTTATTAACCCCTCAAAATCCGATAAAATGGTATATAATCAAAAAGAACATTGGGACCGCCCGGGTGGCCCCTGGGCCCGTGGACACTATATCTCGACGTTATAACGTAGCGACATACCCCACGTGGTCAACATAGAAAATGGTACTCGCTCGCTCGACTCCGGCCGGTGTTATTAACCCCTCAAAATCCGATAAAATGGTATATAAACAAAAAGAACATTGGGACCACCCGGGCGGCCCCCTGGGCCCGTGGACACTATATCTCGACGTTATAACGTAGCGACATTCTCCACGAGGTCAACCTAGAAAATGTTACTCGCTCACTCGACTCCGGCCGGTATTATTAACCCCATAAAAATCCGATATTGGCTAAGAGGGCACGGAGAGCTCGGTGTCTTCTTTTGATTTCGGACAGCATATTTTGATGATGCATGGTAGTGCAATACCACCTGATAGTGACTTCCAGATATTGACTCGCTGACGCGTCAACACAAAATACCATATCACCATAAATATTCGGCCCTACATGATCGTAAATATCGCAATTTTCTTGAATGTTTTCAATAAAAATTAATAACGTTACACCTACATGTATAATTTTTATATTTTGACAGGAGCGGGTGTAATTGTGTTGAAATCGACAGCAACTGCTTGTCTGAAGAGAGCCGCGGCAGATGTTTGAATGTGTTGATATCAATTAGCAGTAAAACGGTATCACAATTGTTATATTGTATACATTAACCCGTTCACAATAATCAGAAGACATATTGGCGGATTTAAAACGAAACTGTGTTTTCATAACACTTGGGGAAGACGAACAGGTAATCTCGTGACAACAGTGGAGATTTGCGATGAGGTTTCCGTGTTTTTATTGCAATCGAAAATGGTCGTAATCCCAAAATCTTCTTGGTGCTAGACAATAACGATCAATATGACGAAGAGAGTATTTGTGATACTGGAAACCCGTGTACTTAATTTGCTTACCGACCAATCACACGATATTTCGTTATGGGGTAGATTATATATAATCGTGTGTGAATTAAAAATAAAATTTAATTCTAAATATCTTAAAATCATGCGACCACGTATTCGGTTCACGCTTCCATCCATGGTGCTGTATCCGTCTGCTCTACTGAAGCTGAAGACGAGTCAATATATTTCATATGGAAAATACGGCGTCGATATTTCAGACCGCCGGAAATTCCAAGGGATACAAGAGCGCGCCTTGGTGGATAAACTGAAATCTGAAAAATTGATGCGATTCTATAATGTAAATCATGCCGAAAAGAAAACGATCAGTGGAAATAAAATACGAACGTATAGATTATTCAAGTCAAAGTATGAAATTGAACCATACATTGTCAATGCGCGATCTGCCAAAGCGAGAATTCTATTCACAAGATTGAGAATCAGTAATCATCGACTGGAAATCGAAAAAGGGAGACACAAACAGCCCCCAAAACCAGTGAGAGAAAGATTGTGTTCTGCGTGTAATTCAAAACAAATTGAGTCAGAATATCATTTCATGTCGGGCCTATGAAAGTATTCGCGAAGCTTATGAAAAGGACATAATTGCAACGTGCCCTCATTTCTTAGAAATGACAAATTATGAGAAGTTCAGATTTATTATGCAGAATGAACAAATTGCAACCGTTAACGTTATATGCGACATGATCCGGTCTTTCTTCACCATTCGAGACAATATACATAATGTCTAATAAAAGAAAGTATACCCTGAGTATACCTGAGATTTTATGACAGTAAATTCACGAGCGTATATGCATATCGTATGTGATTACTCATGTTAAATTATTCCATATGTATTTATTATATGTGCAACTGCCCATTGGGTGTATTTTGCATTAAAATCTTATCTTATCTTATGGGGGGGATGACCATATTACATATTATATATTTTCTTTATTAGCTCCACATATGGAGAGTATGATGACCTCCATCACCGGGAATAATGTTTTCAGTCCTTGCCCAAAAGGTCGTGGGTTGGGTTGCAATATGGGGAGGTACTTTGACCAGGAAAATCCTATTATACATGTCCAGTTGACATCAGAGGTCTTAAAAGGGCACTAATTATTAATAAAATAAAATCATTAATTATATAACAAAAATTGTTGAAATCTGATCGGTGAAAATTGAAACATGTTGGTGAAATTGGCCCATGGCGTGTCAAGAGAAAAGGGCACTAAGTATTGGTAAAATAAAATAATTAATTTTATAACCAAAATTGTTGCAATCTGATCGGTGAGAATTGAAACATGTGGGTAAAATTAGCCCACAGCGTGTCAAGAGTTATAGATGCTGTTGACTTCAGACGACTTAAATGGGCAAATACGAGCAATTGTTGGCTGATTTTACAATAAACGCTCTTTATTTGTCATAATATGATAATATTCCAGGCATGTATAAATTGGTGCGTTAGATTAGACTAGTCGATCCTTAAATAGTGACTTTTCAATTTCTATAAGTGGAGATAGAGCTGTGAACAAATATATGTGATCTGATTTGGTTGGGGGGATAACGTTTCTAGGTTGACCTCGTGGGGTATGGCCTACGTTATTATGTCGAGATATAGTGTCCATGGGGCCTCCCGGGCGGTCCCAGTGTTCTTTTTGTTTATATACCATTTTATCGGATTTTGAGGGGTTAATGACACCGGCCGGAGTCGAGCGAGCGAGTACCATTTTCTAGGTTGACTTCGTGGAGTATGGCGCTACGATATAACGTCGAGATATAGTGTCCACGGGCCCATGGGGCCTCCCGGGCGGTCCCAGTGTTCATTTTGTCTATATACCATTTTATCGGATTTTGAGGGGTTAATAACACCGACCGGAGTCGAGCAAGCGAGTAACATTTTCTAGGTTGACCTCGTGGGGTATGTCGCTATGTTATAACGTCGAGATAGTGTCCACGGGGCCCATGGGGCCACCCGGGCGTTCCCGGGCGGTCCCAGCACCACTTGTCCTTTTTGTTTATATACCATTTTATCAGATTTTGAGGGGTTAATAGCACCGGCCGGAGTCGAGCGAGCGAGTACCATTTTCTATGTTGACCTCGTGGGGTATGTCGCTACGTTATAACGTCGCGATATAGTGTCCACGTGCCCATGGGGCGGTCCCGGTCGGTCTCAGTGTTCTTTTTGTTTATATACCATTTTATCGGATTTTGAGGGGTTAATAACACCGGCCGGAGTCGAGCGAGCGAGTAACATTTTCTAGGTTGACCTCGTGGGGTATGTCGCTATGTTATAACGTCGAGGTATAGAGTCCACGGGCCCATGGGGCCGCCCGGGCGGTCCCAATGTTGTTTATACACTATTTTACCGGAGATTGAGGGGTTAATAACATCGGTCGTGGACGCGTCAACGAGTCAATATATGGAATTAACACTCAGGTGTATTGCACTACCGAGAATCACCAAAATAATCTGTCTGAAAACACACGAAGACATCGGTAATCACACAGGCTCTTTTAGCCAATATCGACATTTGTGGGGTTAATATGACCGGCCGGAGACGAGTAAATTTTTCTATGTTGCCCTCAGGTGGCATGACGCTACGTTATAACGTCGAGATATTGTGTCCACGGGCACGTGGGGTCACCCGGGCGGTAATTAGTCACACCGGGTTGGACTGCCAAAAGAATCTTATATGCGTACCCCTTGTTTGGACTTTGTAATGCTCCCTGTCAAAACGATGTGCATTGTCAATTTGGTTTATAAATTTGTAAAAATAACTACCGGTACTTTGATCAAGATTTTATTCCATTTCTATGTGATCACCCCACTGGTGTGTTCTACATAACTTTAATATAATAAACCAGAAATAATTAAATTTTAACGTGTGTCTAGTATTTTATTTAGTCATCAAAAGTAAACAAAACAACATAAGTATATTTTAACCTAATTCCGAGCATGTTGAATGTAACCAAATTAATGTTTAAACCAAGTACAGGATGCAAACATTTATACACTTATATGCCATATACGGAATAAAATAAAGACAAACAGTGAAGATTGGGGTGTTTATTTATTTTTTTATACTGAATTGTATCATCCTATCGTGTTGGATTTAGTTTGCGTCGGCATTTTGTCCCAGTTGTTTACCTCA
Source organism: Siphonodentalium dalli (assembly GCA_032622095.1). Taxonomy (NCBI): domain Eukaryota; kingdom Metazoa; phylum Mollusca; class Scaphopoda; order Gadilida; family Siphonodentaliidae; genus Siphonodentalium; species Siphonodentalium dalli. Next base: position 195,744,292 of record CP136064.1, read on the forward strand.
AAATTTGGCTAAAAATGTGCTCCTCATTGACTTACCGGTCTATAAGTCACAGGTGGATTTTAATAGGGGAAATTGGGTTAGAAAGATGTGACTTATCCACCGAAATTTACGGTATATTGATGCGATGTTTGACATATATATGAGCTACAAATATTTGTCACATGTGATGAGAAAATAAATTTATCCATTTGCTTTTGGTAAACTTTTGTTTCAGGATGATTTTCGTAGTGTATCAAGTTTAAGTGAAGTCAGTGATGTCAGTGACATGGGTGAAGCAATTGATGTACAAATAATCGCAGTGAGTATACATTGCTTGCCTTGTATCAATTGAAACTGAATTGTGTGTGACATACTGATGCATATGATTCCTCTAATAGGGAATGGAAAATCTAAAAGACTAAAAGAGTTAAATTCAGGTTTGTGCTGTTTTTACTTCAACTTGAGAAAGTCAAGTTTGAGCTGTTCCCATGGTTTGTGCTCATTAGTGATTACCGGTGGTTTATGGTGCACATTATTAACGTAAAAATTACACCAGCCGAGTTGTTTAACCAACACCCAGCCAATAGGCCATATTATGGAATACTTCCACTGTTATTGATAATAGGCACGATTAATCGATTATAATTGATTATTGACGACCGATTTTTGATTATCGTAGACTGCTGCTTGCTAAGACCAACAAATATGTCTTAATAATTGACTCATTGAGGCCTATCAAGATCTACAAAATAAAAGATAAAAGAAACAAATGTCATATGAAAGCCGCTTTTTTCAGGACTACAATAGGGTAATACAGATTTATTATTTAATTTCAGGCAGCAATTGACTGAGGATGCTATCTGAGGTGCCAAACCGAAAACACAAGCTGTGAGTAGCTGCATTGACTATCTACTAGTACTGTGTAAGCCCAGGGCGAGGGTGATTGTTTTGACACAAAATCTTGGGACTAGTGGGCTTACATTAGAGGACCCCCTGGGCACCTTCGCAAAGATACGTTCATTTATCAAAACTGCATGGTCGGGTTTGATTCTGTTTAAACATGGTTTTGTAGCTTGGTAAGTTGACTATACATGTGCTACATATAGACACAATAAATAGGCCCATCGACCTCCAGATAAGAAGGCACACACATGTTCCACACATAGCACATTGCGATCATATGTGTATGGATGTGTCGGGTTAACATAGAATCGTTACAATATTATCTGATGACTCTTTAAAAAGCCATAATTGTATAGTTTGTAGCTATACGATATATGCGTATTCGATAAGATGATTCATTGTCATTTCATTGTCGCGTAACAGTCTACTCGAGTGGTAACGAGTCATAAAGTCTGTAAAATAAACATGATTATAAAAAATCATCCTATCGTCCTGCATGTGTGGTCTATATCGATTTACAAACTCCAAGCATGTTAATACTAAACGAATATCCGGTTAGCTGCATGCATACGAACGATAGTATTCACTGTGTGTGATCAAGGCATCGCAAATCTGAATGCTTGATGGATGTTCAATTAATTTCAATTGAATTACATTCATAATAGATATGCACACAATATTTCGCCTATGTTATGGATTCATATTTCAGATGACATTCACAGTCCAATTGATCAGCCTCAGATACACATAAAAACACTTTAAAACTCATCAGAACTCCTTAAGTGATACAAATTTTACTGCACAGAAGCTCAGCGTTTGGTGACATCTTCATCTGCGATGTTAACATCTTTCTGGACCGACAGTGGTCCCTTCATATTGCGCGGATTTTGAGAACGAAACTGATTTTTTAAATTCTGTTCTAATCCTATGCTTCATTGACAGATACAACTATATACCGGCATTTGTTTTGGAAGCGTGGAAGTCCAGGAACTATACTAGTGGGTGGATGTTCTCGAAAATTTGAGTGAGCAAAAACACTATTGAAAAAAGTTTCGCCAAAAGATATATTAAATGGTTTGATCTGGGAAAACTGATTTGGAAAACTGGTGGATAAAGACTCCTGCTTTGTGTGGACAGACAATGTTCATTGTCTGTTTTATGATCAGAAACAAACATATCCCCATATCATATATACACAGAACGACACGATGTGTAAATGGGTTTGTCGATACGGTACGAGTATCCGTGCTGTCGCGGAAGGATAGAATCGAGGCGCAAGCGCCTCTCATTCTATCCTTCCGCGACAGCACGAGTGCCGTATCAACAAACCCATTTACACATCGTGTCGTACTGTGTTTATTACTAGCTTTGCGTCCTAGAATTCGTGCATTAAAAATACAGGATTAGAAGGCTTATTTAGGTTCATACAAGGCGTGTTTGTCATGTGTGATGATTCTTTTATTTAAATATTTCCAGTTTCATGGTTGATGCGAATGTCGTGTACGTCATTTTACGTCAAAGAGATGTGTATGGAACGTACGTTCCATACGGATTTGAAATATGGAACAGCAATAACAATGTACTTCTAGGAACAAGCGTGTAATAAACTTGAAAATGAGTTTCCCATTTTCTTGGCTTTGGTGATACCCTCAGCTTTGTTGATACCACGTATACAGGGGTGATACTGACATTCACTTGTCATGAAGTGAGCATAATATTGATATAGGTATGGCCACTCAGCCAAGTGATAACAATGCACAGGTGTGTCTCCCTTTGACAACGTGTCAGGCATTTAATTAAGGTGGTGATGCTGGTACTATTATGTTGTTGATTCTCCGTCATGTCTGGGCATTCCAATGCTTCCTCATAAATATTTATTTATTATCAACTCGGAATGATGTTTCTTGAAGGGCTCATTTATTGTGCCGTCTTTGATATTTTTCCAACATCATTTTGAACTCTGTCACAACCGAGACTAGGAGTTTGCAAATAACACAAAATTATTCAAATGTCAACGTAAATAAATGTAAATTAAAAGATACTACAAAATAGGCTAATGCAACTCAGCACTGACATTATGCAAAACTTGATTTACTGAAAATGATCGATCAATAAATTGCTCTAGTTGTCAAATTTGAAACTTTCCACATTGCAAATGGTAATTATATGCCTATTTTAGCCGCATTACATATTTTCTTGAAAACCTACAACACTATTTCAGATCCCCACCCATTGGAAACTTTTTTTTCGTTCATCTTTTCGTTTTATTTTCATTAAATTGTTTAAATTTTGTTATTCAATTTATTTTCAAGTTATGAAACATGGATATATGGTTTGATTATATGTAAAGATTATCTATTATATATTTTGGAAGATCTGTCTGTGTGTGTGTCGACCCGATTTCGATGAAACTTGGTGTGTGGGGGTATTTTCTGCGGGGAAGTGACATAGGCCTATTAATTTGCCTGTGCAATGTGACCTTGAAATTGGTCATTTCAAGGTCAAACACCCGAATATCACCGGATTTCGATGAAACTTGGTATGTCGGGGTACTTTCGGCCGTGGAGTGGTATGGGCCTATTAATTTGCCAGTGCGACGTGACCTTGAAATTGGGTCATTTCAAGGTCAAATCGCGAATTTTGACGGGATTTCCACGAAATTTGATACATGGGGTTACGTTTGTCCACTGAGTTTTGGATGGGTCAAATCGTGACCCCGACCTGACCTTGACCTTCAAAATCATCAATTCAAGGTCAAATCGGGTAAAACCGGATTGATTTTGACGGGTACTTTTGTCGGGTTCTTTTGTCCGGGCAGTGTTTTGGGCGGGTCAAATCGTGACCCCACCTGACCTTGACCTTCAAAATGGACATTCAATGTCAAATCGCGCAATTCGCCAAAAAGCAGAGGGGAAACAGCCCGGACGAAGTCGGGTCGATCCACCTGCTAGTTGTATATATAAAGAAGAAAACAATAATTTGGTAGTAAACTACATGTATATACATCAACATGAACATTTATTTCCTTTTTAGGCTGACTTCGGCTTAAGGAATGAAGAATTGGAGTTTGCTCCTAATGTGCCAGATATGGCTTGCAGCTGTTAACTGTTAACCTAAGGTATATTCAATTCTGCAACCGATATATCGGAAAAGACATTCTTAATAGCTAAAATTAATTCCAATTAAATAAAGCATTCTTGTTTATATTAATAACATCCATTGACTGTATTAAACACATGATATTATACCAAATCCAAATTTAGCAATAGTGTCAGTGTCATTGACACTTTCATTTGGCTTAGAAATCATAATATTCATGTTGTATAAATGCTAAATGGAGCAATCTTCAAAAGAATCTTTTGATATTTGGTTCACCTTTTAAATAAAAACATACAGGTCATCATTAAGTTGGAGTCAAATATTTATATAATTGTGTTCAGTTCGTCCCAAAATGATGTCCATGAGTTTGATTGAACAATTATCCAGATTTTATTTTTTTATTACCGGTATTTGAGTTCACAAGGTGAATATTTGAAATGAGTTTGCAAACTAGGCTTGGATTGACATTTTCACTGGTTACGACCTTTTAATTTACATTTTTTGGCATTCAGCACCTTTGAAAAGTTGTCCGGGTGTTATTTTGAAAAATTATTTACAGATTTTTGATATTTGTCACAAGAGGAATATCTTAAATGAGCTTACAAACTAGGTCTGGCCAGACATTTTTGCCATAGTTATGGCCCTTTGAGTCATTTTTTGGTGTATAGCATCCAGGGAAAAATTGTGTGGGGTTTATGTTGAACAGTTATCAAAGAATTTGAAAGATTTTCGGTATTTTAGTTTACGAGCAAGACCAGATCTGGAGTTTGCAATCTAGGCCTGGCCAGACATTTTCACAAGAGTTATGTTCCTTTGATCATCATTTTTCGACAAGCAGCACCAAGAAACAAGACCGTGAACCATCCCAGCCACACACTTTTCACTGGAGTTATTGCCATTTGATTTTCATTTTGTTTTGGGAGAAGCAACTTGAAATGGATCTTAGGATATCTCAAACAAATATTAACTAATTTCAATTATTTTTCAGCATATTTTGAAAATGCTCTTCCTCAACCTTGCCCATCTAGGCTGGGGCCACCACTGTCGATGACTGCTTGTTTTATTTGGTGAAACAACCACAGCCTGTGCAGAATAACAACACTTTAGCTAGATAGAGGGCCATGCATGCCAGAGAGCAGCTTTATTGGCCAGACATATGTGGTAGGTGATTTATCGTCTAACCTTGATATTTATTTACTTTCATCGACGAATCGAATCGCCAAAGCGCGGGACAGGTATGGTGTGTATGTAATCAGTACTATGCCCCGATGTCATGCCTATAAGTAACCACTAGTTAACAGTGTATGCAGTGCAATGTAGACCAATGGTCATTGTAATCGTTTTAATTTGGATACAATTTTGCATTACTGGGTAGATTATTTATTACAAGCTTGTTCCCAGAAGTACAGTGTTATTGCTGTTCCATATTTACAGATACGTATGGAATGTATGTTCCATATGCATTATTGAACGTACGTTCCATATGCATCTCGTTGACGTAAAATAACGTACATGACATTCGCCTCAAACATGGAACCGGAACTATAAAATAAAAGCATCATCACACATGACAAAACATGCCCTCTATGTGCCTAAATAAACCTTTCTAAGTCTGTATGTTTACTGCACGGATTCTAGGACGCAAAGCATGTAATAAACACAGAATGACACGATGTGTAAATGGGTTTCTTGATACAGTGTCACAGAAGGATAGAACTCGAGGCGCTAGCTATCCTTCCGCGTATCGTGTCGTTCTGTGTATGTATAGTATTCCCTACTAATGCATGTTTTTTCATTGTAAATTGGTTGCAAAAATTGGAAATTGCATCACAAATTGTGATGCGAATCTTGTTAAATTGAGCCCTGCCATCTGTCAGCCTGTTCTCTCATCAGACGGTACTCTCCACTTCTGATGTGGCTTCCTTTGCCTTTGGTGTCATGCCGAGATTTGATTTACTTGATGCAATAAAATTTGAACACTAACTTTTCATCGAGAATATTATTGTACAATTTTCAGGAAAATGTATCGCATATAATAAATAAAATGCTACATTATATGCATACAGAAGTACTTGTCCCAGAAATTTGTAAATTTTATTGTAGTCACTTTCAGTGGGTGTCTTAAATTTGTATTCGGTCTGTGCAAAATGTTGTTAAATTGACTGTCCAATTAATTTGCATGATTACATCGTTACAGGGCAATTCTAAACTTACATGTGTATTTTATGGAGTGATTCATAAACTATGGTAAATATAAGTTAAATTATAAAAATTAATTTTATGATAACCTGTTAAAGAGATGTGAAACACTCCAGTAGGGTGATCCAATAGAAATGGAGAATATTCTTACTCAAAGTTGTTCTTTTTACGAATATTAATCCAAATTGTCAACACCTACCATCATTCTGATATATTAATTAAATGCACTGACTTTGGATGGCAAAATCATTTTTGTTTGTTTGTCGCCGATTGTTGCATCTCGAATCCAGATGTAAATATTTACAATTGAGCTTAGTTTTGATGTTTTCTATTGAGTGGTATGGTCGATTTCTTTGAAATTTTCAGCGCTGTTAGTAGAATACTACATTCTCCAGGTTGGCATAACACCTGAATACTAACTTTTCATAAACTCGAACAAATCCATAATATGTCTTTAACCTGAACATTTACAGTAAACATCTTCGACACAAATTCATTATTTTTCTATTTCTTGTCGAAAGTAGATCTGTGTTGTTATCTGTAATTTATTGAAATTGGCATACAGTCTCACTTTATAGTCCAGGCACATAAGACATGAAAGTGGAAAAGTAAGGAAATAAATCGGGGGGGGGATCTGATTTTTTTTATATTTAGCCATAACATCACAGATGTGTCACGTAAAGTTCCCTAAAATCCGAGTTGAACTTTCTGAGTTATATAATGTTTTCACAACAGTTATATAGATATTTCACAATCCTGGAAATAATTGAATGCTGTAACAATATTTCAGCCGAAACAAAATGCACTCAATATTGTTTGATTCACAATTCTCGAACCGAAGACACCAATTCAAAGGGAAACTTCAAATTAATTTTGCAGAAATGGATATGAAATAAAAGACTGAGCCAAAACAATGACGATTTTGAAGGCAAACTGTTGTATTCGATATCGGTTTTCTCAAAACATGAACGCAAGCTTAGAGGTGCCACGATTAATCGTATAATTGACGAACCGTTGATAAAGCCGATACTTGATTACCATTTCCGTCGTCGATTAACCCTTTACCCAACAAAACGGCCAAAACCGGCCAAATAAAGCTTCAACAGCCTAAAATATCTTCGGTCTGTCTCAATAGAACCATACAAATATGGATATCATTGGAACCGGCTCCTTGACCACATTGTGGTAGTTACAGTTATGCCCTGTGCCAATGCATTCTCTTATATATGCGAGTCGACCATAGGTCGACTCGCATATATAAGAGAATGCATTGGCACAGGGCCGTTCTGTTGGGTAAAGGGTTAATCTCCTTTATTTATTTTGGATGTAGGAAATTGCCAGGTATTATTGAATACCGTGTTTTTTTTACACAGTTTAATCGACAACCAAAGGTTAAACAACCTTTGATTGTGCATCATAGAGATTCTGACAACATGAGTATACTTAGATGTTACTAGTACAGGCTATCACTTATCGTGTGGTGACTGCAGAATGAAACTCACTATTACTATTACAATTATTTAATTTGTTCTGAGTCCTGAAATTTCTGGGTGGGGGGTAGAGATGGGCGGTATTGAAATTTCAATCTCGGTATCAGTAAATTTTCGTTGATTTACCTCTGTATCGGTACAGTAATCGGTATTGCTATTAAATAATAAGATCAAAGCAGATATTCCCAGTAAATTATTGTAATTCAAGTTTTTAGCTGAACAATATACATGTATATATGACCACGGTCCACGGATCTACTACATTCATGACAATATCTAAATTAGGCAACAAAATTACCTACGTAATTAAGTAATATTCACAAATCTCTTTGATGATTTACACGCATGTCGTCGCACTGATTTGAAAAGAGTAAGAGCATGACTACAATATTTTTTCGTGTCAATTGATTTTCGTAACATTTCCATGAGTGAATAGAATTGTGAGTAGTAATCAGTGATCACAATTCACAAATTTATGAACGTTGGCGCGATGTCATGAAATAGGCAAACCGGCCATGACAATTTCCGAACTGCAGATGCCCAAACCCGCGGGTTCATATTCTCCTCCTTGCAGCGTGATATACCATTCATGTATACAATTTAAGAGTCCCTCTTATTTGCAGCAGGCAAGCTACCTGTTACACACGATGCCCAAGTGTTAATTTAAAGTTATCACGCGATCTTTTTTGTCTGATATAGGCACATATGTATAATAAACCGGTAAGTATATATATGTTTAATAAAGTAATTTATAGTAGGATATAAACATATTTGTGCACAACTTTCCAAGATATGCTATTTGCAATTGGCAAGATCAGGTTGTATAAAAAATCTGAAATGCGTATATCAATCGCTATTGCATCACCGTCTAATTATAAAGTAACCTGTGGGGTTTTCAATTTGTTGTGAACGGGGACCCCCCCCCCCATAACACGTGCTTCGATTCCACATGCTTCGATCCAACTTGGGACACAGATACCGAGTTGCCCACGCATTTTCCATTTGGACGGATACCGAAATTGACACATAATGCTCCAGCTGTGAGTAGTCATATCTCATGATGTTAGTTACATTGTCATTAATATGTTGTAAAGATCAAAGATGCCGTCGGGCAGCTGTGCCCTTGATGTAACAATGTTGAAATTATAGACTAACACATGCAGTACCGACTTGTTACACCGAGTTATCATAATTATCCGATTCTTGTTGCTTACGTTTGAAATGGTCATACAATTCATGCATGTTACGGCCGCGGTGACAAGGTGACGCACATATGTTGGCAACACATGAATAATTTCATTACCGAAAATACGGTATTTTTAGTTTTGATTCGGTACGGTAAAAATGGTATTACGCTGATACAGATATCGCACGGTAAATACCGAGTACCGCCCATCTCTAGTGGTGGGGGGGCTAATTTTGTGATTGTTATCCACACTCTGGAAGTTTGCTGAAACTTAGTTTCTGTAACATTAGAATTCCTTCTTTTTAGGAACCGCCGGCGGTCCATCATGCATTCCTATTTTTATATTGTTTGTATGTTTGGCTATTCATAACACTGAAGTTAATGGCTACGTTCGTTCTAATGAACTCACAATTATTATAACCTTGACATCGCCGAGTGCTAATCGCCGATTCCGATTATCGGAAAATCACTATATCACTATATATATTAGAGAGAATTTCGTAAATCCCCGATATAATGTTTCTCTTATACTTCACATCCATTGTTCCTCACACATTTTGAGCATGTTGTCACTCTTATGGGACTAGCTATTCGATTTTTGACAAAATTTTATTTCCATTCTATTTTGGCCATTTTGGGACATACATTCTACTAATATGTTTCACGACTAAGCATTGTTTGTGTATATCTCAAGGTTGTAAGAATTTGGAACTATTTTATCTATATATGACTGCATTCGCATACGGCCTGATGGAAATGCTTCAGAATTTGAACCACTCAGAAAAATCAAGATATTTCAAAAAAGCTCAATTTGGATTTTAGGGGACTTTCGCCATGTTGTCCATGAAAAACTTAGCTTTCTCCGATTTTCTTTTCCCTAGTGAAACCTAAATTTGGCCTTATTATCAACACATAGCCTCTTGATTTTAGAGTTATCCATCTTCATCTGCCATTTGGTCCAATTCTGTCGCTCATCGACTGTTTACTGGGCCACTGATAAGTCTTGATGGTAAAAATTAAAATAGTTTTCAAAAATTAATATCTAATAACTCTGAGCTATGATAGGTGGGTGGGTTCCTTGACTCGAATCAAATAGTTTTTACCCCAAATTCAAATAAATAGTAAACGAGGGGGCGCTTAATCAGATTATGCATCTTTAAAATGCACAGAAAAGTTCAAAACAGACATGGAAAGAGCCATTAGCAGTCATACCAGCCTAAAGTCAAATACATTAAACACAATCATGGTTTCTAGTTCTTTACTTCCCACTTAACCCTTTCATGACTGGAGTTTCTTGACATTTTGTGAAAACCCTGTGCGAGTGCATTCTTTTATACATGTACATAACTTGAGCCAATAAATTATATGATATATGCGAGGCTCCCCATGAAACTGCACTGGCACAGGGTTATACATACCGTTCATATGTATATCGATCAAGGCATATAACAAATTTAATTTTTTTATACATGTACATAACTTGAGCCAATAAATTATATGATATATGCGAGGCTCCCCATGAAACTGCACTGGCACAGGGTTATACATACCGTTCATATGTATATCGATCAAGGCATATAACAAAAATAATTTTTTTTAGTCATGACATCAGTATTAAATACCTTTGATTCACACTTGATCAAGTAGAGATGATTTCACAAGTTGTTTAGCATCTGGTATGTCCCCCCCCCCCCCCCAGCGAAAAAAAACTAAAGAAATAATTTAATAAAAGTATCACCGCCTCTCCTCTGTTTTTTGCCTATCATTGCCTTAAACACAGGTATATATTTTGTGGTCATGTTAGATTTTGGTGTTGGTTACCCAATTTTACAAAAATGTATTTTGTGCACACATACTGGCCTTTTGTGAGTTATAGAATTTATCCCATTTCTTTGAATTATGTTGCCAATAAACACGCATTTATGATAACGAGGCAGGAATAATAGTTTTAAAGATCATGCACCATGTGGTCAGTTGAAAGATTTTGTTATCAAATGTGTGCTGAATACACAGAGAAGGTAAGGTGGGTACCCAAAACACTTGTAAGCTGGGTACCCATCGCACCAAAATGTAGTGACAATTAATGACACCTTCAGCTTTATTAAAGGTACTCAATCCATTTCGATGGTCCTCATATTCGACAACAACATTTTTTGAAATGCCACTTCAGTTATCAGAATTGATTAAATGCCCAAAAATAATGCTGACCATTTTATTCAACAAAATTTGGCCAGTTTGTCAAATATCTGACACACAAAAGCCACTTGGATGTTAGAGTTATCCATCTTCATCCGCAGTTTGGTTCGGGGCCGTCTTCTCATCGACTTTTTACCAGGCCACTAAAAAGTACTGATGGTGAAATATAATAGATTTCAAATATTGATATCTGATCACTCTGACTCTGGGTTGGTTCCTGGACTCGAATAAAATATTTTTTACCCTGAAGCCTAAGAAATATTAATTTGCGAACGTTTGTTCTGATTATGCATCTTTTAATGTTATTATGAGAGCCAGCAATCCCATGGCAAATTGCCAGAAATTATAGCCAAAATTATGAGCAAGGTGTTTATGGGACCAGTCAATGCATGGTAATTTCTTGTTTTCATAGTCAGGTTAGACTCCTGCAAATCACAATTATTTTGTTGAATCAAACCTTGAAAGCAAGCAGTTAAACACCCTCCCCCTCCCAGATGTAGGCCTACATGTAGCTTCCATCCATAGTTTAAAATATCATGGTACATGTACATCATCAATAAATCGCTCCAATTGTCAATGTTTGCATATTTTCTTGAGTGATCATTTATTAATTTACAACACTATTTCGTTTCCCCACCCCCCCCCCCCCCTCCCCCATCCATTGGAATTTTTTTTCTCTTTCATCTTATTGTTTGCATTTCTTTTCATTAAATTGTTTAATTTTGTTATAAAATTTATTTTCAAGTTATGAAACATGGATATATGGTTTTATAATGGGTAAAGAATATTGTACATATATTTATATAAAGAAGAAAAAAATTATTTGGTAGTAAACTGAATACATCAACATGTACATTTATTTCCTTTTTAGGCTGACTTCGCCTGAAGGAATGGAGTTTGCTTCTAACGTGCCAGATATGTCTTGCAGCTGCTAACTGTCAAAGGTACTCAATCCGAATTAAAGCTCGCAAATTACTATTTCCTTGGCTTCGGGTGTAAAAAATATTTGATTCGTGTCGAGGAACCCACACATCATAGCTAGGGGTGATCAGATATTGATGTTTGAAATCTATTATTTCAATTTTAAGTGGCCCAGTAATCTGTCGACGAGAAGAAATTATCTGACCAGATAGCGGATGGAGATCGATAACTCTAAAATCGAGTCGCTTTTTTGTGTCAGTTATTTGAGAACTGGCAAAAATCCGTTGAACAAAACGTTGATAAATAACAGGTTTTGGGTAATTTTATACTATACTTGACTCTGGTTAGGCTATAATAGCATTATTTTTGGGCAATTAATCGATTCTGATAACTGAAGTGGCATTTCAAAAAATGTTGTTGTTGGAATCTGATGATATGGGGACTGTCGAATCGGATTGAGTACCTTTAACCTCAGGTATATTCCATTCTGCAACTGATGTATCAGAAAAGGCATTCTTAATAGTTAAAAAATAAGAAAACAATAATTTGGTAGTAAACTCAATACATCAACATGTACATTTATTTCATTTTTAGGCTGACTTTGCCTGAAGGAATGAAGGATTGGAGTTTGCTTCTAGAATGCCAGATATGGCTTGCTGCTGCTATCTGTTAACCTCAGGTATATTCCATTCTGCAACTGATGTATCAGAAAATGCATTCTTAATAGTTATACCCCCCACAACAAAGTTAGGGGGTGTATACTGGAGTCAGCTCGTCATCCGTCCATCCGTCGTCTGTCCGTGGACACAAATTTGTCCGGAGTTTTTTTATCAATTTCCGTGAAACTTGGCACAGGCATCAACCACCATGGGAACCTGTGCACCTGCGATTATGACATCTGTCAGACTTTTTTTGGTGGAGTTATTCCCCCTTTTTCGACTTAGAAAATTTCTGCAACACGTAATATTTTGTCCAAGCTTTTATTCCTACATTTTTAGGTAAATTTTTAGCTCACCTGAGACAAAGTCTCCGGTGGAGCTATAGTCATCACTCCTCGTTCGTCGTCCATCCATCCGTCCATTCATCCGTCAACAATTCTTTGAACATCTTCTCCTCTGATTCCATTGGACGGAATGGGTTCACCTTTGGTGTGGATGTTCCCTAGGTGACTCCCATTCAGATTTGTTCAAATGAGGTCACTGGGTCAATTAGTTGCGAAGCCAGGGCATAACTCTTTCCCTCCATAGTACTTCTTAAAATGACTTCTTGTCTAGAATCATTGGTCCGATTTAGCTTATATTTGGTATGAAGGGTTCTTGAATGACTGGGGTTCAGATTTGTTCAAATGAGGTCACCAGGTTGATTAGTTGAGAAACCAGGGCCATAACTGTTCCTCCTTAGTAATTCTTAGAATGACATCTTATCAAGAAACAGTGGGCCGATTTAGCTTATATTTGGTACTGAGGGAACTTGGGTGACTGGGAATCAGATTTGTTCAAATTGGCTCACTGGGTCAAATAGGGGCAGAACCAGGGACATAACTCTAAAAACAAAAAAATTACATTTTTGCATTTTGATCATTGATTTTTAGCTCACCTGAGACAAAGTCTCCGGTGGAGCTATAGTCATCACTGCTCGTCTGTTCGTCCATCCGTCCGACAACAATTCTTTGAACATCTTCTCCTCTGATTCCATTGGACGAAATGGGTTCATATTTGGTGAGGATGTTCCCTAGGTGACTCACATTCAGATTTGTTCCAATGAGCTCACTTGGCGAAGCCAGGGCCATAACTCTTTCCCTCCATAGTATTCTTAAAATGACTTCTCAAATACCATCAGGCTATATGGGTTCATATTTGGTATGAAGGATTCTTGGGTGACTGGGGTTCAGATTTGTTCAAATCAGGTCACTGTGTCAAATGTGGGCGGGGCCAGGGACATAACTCCAAATTGTTTTTTTTTTAGATTTAACTCTTTAGATATCTACTTCTTTTAAAGTAATTATGAACAGTTCTGACTGTTGTGGTCTCCAGAGTCCCAGTCTTATCAGTCTTTGCAGTCTGGTGAGCGACCCCACAGTCATTGACTGTCTCGTTTTTTTTAACTTGGCACAAATATTTAGTACCATGGGAACCTGTGCACCTGCGATTATGACGTCTGTCCGACATTTTTTGGTGGAGTTATCCCCATTTTCCGACTTAGAATTTTTTTTGCAACATGCCTAATTTTGTCCGAGCTTTTTATTTCTATATTTTTAGGTCAATATTTTTAAATCTTGGCACTGATATTTAGTACCATGAGAATGTGGAGTTATTCCCCTTTTTCGACTTGCATAATTTTGTCGGAGCTTTTATTCCTACATTTTTCGGTCAATAGGTTTAAGATTACGGTTAGGTTTGTGCACCTGCAATGGGAACTGTTATTTTATAATTTTAACTAAATGTTTACTCACATGTGAAACATCTTAGTATTTTAAAAACACAGGGGGGTATCCTTAGTCCCATTGGGACAGTCACACCTTTTGGACTTGTTTGAGTGCGACAAAGTTATAAGTTAGTTCTTAGGCTATATGCCAACATGGGGAATTTAGCATTCCACTAAAAAATCACCGAAAAATTCAAAGAAATTGATCGTACCACTCCATAGAAAACATCATTAGAACTATGCTCATTTCCCTGGCCGCTGTAGCTTCCTACTGTGCATGTCTTATAAGTCACAGCCGGCTACAGCTTTTTTGCTCAAATACACTCAACAATACGCCATATGGTATGGTATGGTATGAGTAAATTCCGCCGATGACTTGTCCGCGCACCCCCATCAGATGGGGTAGAATCCTACAATGTACTATATTATACAAACATGTTTTTATATCGTAAAGTCACCCTCTAAATGCGAAGCCACAGTAGACCTGAAATCGGCCTTTGACCTGCGCACAGTGGACCTCAAACTTGGATGAGCCTTTGATCTGTGTTGCGGCACATGTAAGCGAACCCGCCGACGTTGCTGAAACGTCCCATTACTGCGTCACACATCGAATGCTACAATGTACTATATATACACACAGTTATGTAGATTGAAGAGAGATAACTCTATTAAGCCATCACCTGGAATGTCAACTTTACACCCCCAAGGGAGGAATTTAGACAGGAATTTTGCCATTAATCTGTGGATCGTATGGTTCTTTAACGTGCACACATGGTTGTATACGGGACAGGGACAGCCATTAACTTCCCCACCCGATAGAAGTTCATAGAACGGCGTGATCAAACCAGTGTCATCCCTGTACATGACACTGTGCGGGAGAGGATTACCGCTTAACGACACCTCAGCGAAGCATACACGGTACTTTATATAGGCACACTCAAAACTCCCGATTTTTGTTTTGTCGAGGATCGAGGTAAATCGATCCGGGGTCCAAGCGAAAGTCTCTGGCCAATAGTCAAACACGCTAACCACTCAGCCATCACACTCCCATGAACACACTCCCATATCAACACAAACACGTGCTTCCGGTCAGCGAAGAGGTACGATAACTCGTGATCTTCCAGTCGTAATTTGACTTACCGTTTGAAGAGTGGCGATGTGGCTTTGCGAAAAATATATAAATATATCAAAGATATCATTTATCTCGCGAGGTGAATCAGATAAAATGGAACCATGCGTACATAGTTTTGTTATCAGTGCGGTCGGTTGGTTTATAGATTGATTTTTTTAATTTAAAACCAATAAAATGAACTTGGGTCGGGTGTTTTGAAGACGGTCGGGAAACACGCATTCATTTTGTTTTGGCCTTATGTCTAGTATTTGGAAGTTAACTGTTATTTGTTGACCTCCTTTTAAATGACATGTGAATGCACAAAAAATTGTGCTTTATAAAACAAACAGATATCAATATAATGAGAAATTATTCCAGTGATAATACAATGGCACTGATTATTATGATTTCCAATGGTATTTTTGCTTGTTTTTCCAAATATAGGTATAGATGTACAAAACATGACAAACTCTGAATATTACTGTTTGGTTATAATTAATTTGGGGCACCCAAACTTCAGCCCCCAAACCTATTGTAACAGTTCGGGTGGCCTAGATATGTGTGTGATATATGAATCTAATTAACCGTGGGTGGTACATGTATACACTGGAAATTTTCAACTTTCCCCTTTATCATTCCATTAACTTCTGTAAGAATTATGCCTCGTGTCCAAGCTGAGCTACAATATCATTAACACTTTTATTAATGTATATCATCTCTTTTGTCCATTATTTGCAGATAGGAACGTGTTTGGAATTCATTGGAACTACAGAGAAGAAGTTCAACACGAACACCTAATATTGCGATTCCGGGCTCTGAGCTTGAGATGGCACAGTTTGATGATCTTACTAAGAATTAAAGGTTTAACATCGTACCAACAGGTTAACCAGATCACCAGCATATATTGGTCAAAGTTGTATCAAAGTGGATGTCTAGCTGGAAAGTCTCTAACATGGTGACAAGGATGATCATCATCCAATCCAAGACAACTGTTTTATAGTCTCGTGTTGGCCTCCCTTTTCATGATGTAATTTACATTGAACAACGTTATGGAGAGATCGATAGGAGATTTCTGACATTTTCTGCTGATCATTCTTCAGAATAAGTTTAAATTTCTGTGAATGACCAGGACCGTTATGTTATTTTGGTGGATTGATGATAACATGGTGACATTGACAGCTTCCTGCCTATGTTCGACCTCGTTGCTTCGCAACTCAGTTGAACATAACCACCCCAAGCCATCAGGGTCATACCATGTTATTGTCAGTCCACCAAAATAACTTATAATAATACAGAAAATATGTATATCTTTCAATTTTTGTACCATTTAATTAAATAAGCTGATATTGGCATCACAGGGATAATTGAAGCTGAAATTAAAGGTTGAAAATCTGTGATAACGGATGAAATTGCCTTTTTTCAGTGCAATGTTTTCCTCGTCAGAAACCAGACCTGTTGATATAATGTTATAAAAAAACATTTACCAGGTAAATATTGAAACTGGGAGCCCTAATTTGGTTAGTTTAAACCTGATCATATTTGTATATTAATTTTGTCTTTAAAGCGAAAAATGTCACGACTTATCTCCCCATATTTTTTTACATCACTGATTGAGGTTAAAGCATTCGCAGTTGATTTCTCCTAACACATATCGTAGAATATTTCTGCAAAATGATAAGTCTAAGTCGACTGATACATATATGTTTTCTTTTTCAAAGTGTATCTTATAATCTTCTTTGAACAGAGAGCAAATGGTAGAATTTGTTAAGAGAAAGAAGTCTCAAAATTGTTTTCAAAATCTGATATGATCAAATAGACAATTTTGGGGCTATCTGGGCTATAACAGGCCTATTGTGCCATCAATGCGAATATTACTCTTGTGAAATAGTATTCCTTGAACTATCATTATATATAGGATGGATTCTCACCTAACTGAAAAGAGAGTAAGTTACACAAACTTTGCTTTTCCACGTCATAGAATCATGGCATATTAATATGTAGGGGCATAGAACACTCTAAACTGTTGCATGTCACCTTTAAGAGTTTCTTTCTATTATTTCATGTATTAATTTCACTATCATCGAGATGTACAAAGCTTGTGTATTATACAATGTACACCAGTTCTAATTGAAATTACACTCTTGAACAAGCTATGCATTACAGAGTCTAAAGAAACTATCTGGAAATTCCATTACCGCCAAGAATCTTTATGTTAGTGTCAGTCAATCACAACACTTAAAGTGATGAAGCCAATCAGTCGATTGATGATATTCAGGGAACTCCCAGAGTTTCTCGACACATAGCTAAAATAGCATAATAAATCTCTTGTCATATCTGGTCACATTGATAATTTCACAGTTAGCACCCGTTTTCTTATCCGCCAAAACGAAAGTGACAGGAGATAACATTCATAAAACATTCATAAAACTGTGCGCTTTGATGTCATATGGCAAGAATTTCATGCTTGAGGTAAGAATAATATTTTCCATCATGACCTGGCATGTGCGATGGAAAGATCTCAACCCGAGGGGTCAGATATTGCGGCCAAACACAAGGCATCCAGACCAAATATCTGACCCTGAAGATGACTTTTTTCTATGCCCATATCCCGACCCAAGTCATGATGGATTATTTTTCTCCCAAATCAAGAGCCTCATACAAGCTAGGTTAATAGGTTTGAGTGAAATATACATGTCTCATGCAAACGACATGGCTATGTTATCATTGGTCTAGACATGAATTCTGAGAAACCTGGTATGAATTTCTGAGAAATGCGTGTATTGATGTGAACTGAGTTTGCCAAGAGAAATGTCCTTACCATGGAAAGTTGAACATGTTTCTGGTTATTTGACAGAAAAAATTAATGTTTTGAAGTGTTTGACAATTTGTTGCTACAATAACATTTTTCAAAAGTCTACCCACTTCGTTAATTAGGTGATTGACATTTTCTTTGACTGCATATAAGACATCAGTCCTTCCCACGAGGAAAACACAGCGAGAGCATTTATTTGCTCCCGTAATTCAGAAGATGGGTGTAATATTGCACCCATACTATAATTGTAAGTTGGGTTTTTCTAAAACAAAAAGTCATTGTGGAATAGACCTATGTCTAGTTACACTTTAATATGCCATTGTTGAACTGAGTTGGTAAAGGATCTAATTAAACTTTCAAACAGTTCACTATTGACCCAACAATTACAGTCTCCATTAGTATTTTGAGATGAGGGATGGTGTGAATTTTAGCACCCGTCATTTGAAAATTATGAGTGCGTATAGGTGCGAGTGCAATCACTCCCATCTCCTGGGAAGGACTGAGACATGAGGTGTTTTTTGCTTCAAGTGGACTACATATTGTCAAAATTATATAAAACAAATTTTGTTTTGCTTAGCCACGTGCATGAGCCGAGGCAATTCTGCTCGACTGAAATGGTATGAAATAGACAATAATACTATTTCTGATGCCATGCACTTGGTGTCTCGAAGCTCTTAATAAGTAATATGGGAGAGTGGCTCCGCCCAGTTGTGACGAGGGATACTAATATTACCATGCCCGCAATGTTTACTGGGTTGAAGACAGAAATGTCTGAAGGGTGCTTCCATCTGTTTTTTATTGGTTAAAACTTTATAATATTTCAGACATGTCTATATTCTTTGGAATTATTTATAGAGTGCTGTGTAGTCCACAAGCTAAAACACACAAACAAATATATTATTATTATAGTTCTAACAGAAGGGCATGGAACAAATTATATATAGGATGGATTCTCACCTAACTGAAAAGAGAGTAAGTTACACAAACTTCGCATTTCCACGTCGTAGGATCATGGCATATTAATATGTAGGGGCATAGAACAATCTAAACTGTTGCATGTCACCTTTAAGAGTTTCTTTCTATTATTTCATGTATTAATTTCACTATCATCGAGATGTACAAAGCTTGTGTATTATACAATGTACACCAGTTCTAATTGAAATTACACTCTTTGAACAAGCTTTGCATTACAGAGTCTAAAGAAAATATCTGGAAATTCCATTACCGCCAAGAATCTTTATGTTAGTGTCAGTCAATCACAACACTTAAAGTGATGAAGCCAATCAGTCGATTGATGATATTCAGGGAACTCCCAGAGTTTCTCGACACATAGCTAAAATAGCATAATAAATCTCTTGTCATATCTGGTCACATTGATAATTTCACAGTTAGCACCCGTTTTCTTATCCGCCAAAACGAAAGTGACAGGAGATAACATTCATAAAACATTCATAAAACTGTGCGCTTTGATGTCATATGGCAGGAATTTCATGCTTGAGGTAAGAATAATATTTTCCATCATGACCTGGCATGTGTGATGGAAAGATCTCAACCCGAGGGGTCAGATATTGCGGCCAAACACAAGGCGTCCAGACCAAATATCTGACCCTGAAGATGACTTTTTTCTATGCCCATATCCCGACCCAAGTCATGATGGATTATTTTTCTCCCAAATCAAGAGCCTCATACAAGCTAGGTTAATAGGTTTGAGTGAAATATACATGTCTCATGCAAACGACATGGCTATGTTATCATTGGTCTAGACATGAATTCTGAGAAACCTGGTATGAATTTCTGAGAAATGCGTGTATTGATATGAACTGGGTTTGCCAAGAGAAATGTCCTTACCATTGAAAGTTGAACATGTTTCTGGTTATTTGACAGAAAAAATTAATGTTTTGAAGTGTTTGACAATTTGTTGCTACAATAACATTTTTCAAAAGTCTACCCACTTCGTTAATTAGGTGATTGACATTTTCTTTGACTGCATATAAGACATCAGTCCTTCCCACGAGGAAAACACAGCGAGAGCATTTATTTGCTCCCGTAATTCAGAAGATGGGTGTAATATTGCACCCATACTATAATTGTAAGTTGGGTTTTTCTAAAACAAAAAGTCATTGTGGAATAGACCTATGTCTAGTTACACTTTAATATGCCATTGTTGAACTGAGTTGGTAAAGGATCTAATTAAACTTTCAAACAGTTCACTATTGACCCAACAATTACAGTCTCCATTAGTATTTTGAGATGAGGGATGGGTGTGAATTTTAGCACCCGTCATTTGAAAATTATGAGTGCGTATAGGTGCGAGTGCAATCACTCCCATCTCCTGGGAAGGACTGAGACATGAGGTGTTTTTTGCTTCAAGTGGACTACATATTGTCAAAATTATATAAAACAAATTTTTTTTTGCTTAGCCACGTGCATGAGCCGAGGCAATTCTGCTCGACTGAAACGGTATGAAATAGACAATAATACTATTTCTGATGCCATGCACTTGGTGTCTCGAAGCTCTTAATAAGTAATATGGGAGAGTGGCTCTGCCCAGTTGTGACGAGGGATACTAATATTACCATGCCCGCAATGTTTACTGGGTTGAAGACAGAAATGTCTGAAGGGTGCTTCCATCTGTTTGTTATTGGTTAAAACTTTATAATATTTCGGACATGTCTATATTCTTTGGAATTATTTATAGAGTGCTGTGTAGTCCACAAGCTAAAACACACAAACAAATATATTATTATTATAGTTCTAACAGAAGGGCATGGAACAAATTTCATATAAATGATAGACCCATTAGTGCAAGCTCCCATTAGTACAGTGTTACATGGAATGAACATACATAGATGCATAAATAATTTTATTGCAAAATCTAGTGAACATTTCTGAGAACATTAAAGACCTTCATTTCTCTTATTATTCATGGTAAGAAACATGGTGTTGTAATTAAATCAAGCTGAAACCATAAATGCTCTGAACTATGTTTTTATTATTTTTGGATTTTTTAAATAAATAATTAAATTGTTATCTCCATTGTTATTTGATCCACATGTGCAAATCAATCTATACATTTAAAGGTTCTTTTTGGCTTAGAATGGGCTCAACCATCCTTTCTTCTCCATGGAGGTAACATCTTTGTGCTCTGTCACTCTTGGAGGGTACTTTGTGCACCAAGAGTGCCATCACCCGAGATTGTTCATGTTACCTCTCTTGAGTGATAGGTTGCCTCCCCGGGGAGGGAACATCCTAATGCTCAACTGATGCAACTGGGTGCGTAAATTTGCACACCAAGAGTGTCAGAGTGGCTCTCCAAAAACTGCAAGGGTGCCTCTCCTGGGAGGTAAAATATGAACTCTCCTTGGGGGTTGGCTAAAGTGCATCCCGGAGTGGCTCTCCAAAAACTGCAAGGTTGCCTCTCCGGGAGGTAAAATATGAACCCTCCTTCGGGGGGTGCATAAACTACCTCCCGGAGGGGCACTATTTCACCATCTCTCCAAAAGGGGTAGATTATAACCTCTCCATGGGGGGTAGTCTTTGCCCCTCCTGAGTGATTACGTATATCTCCCACTGAGTGACAAATTGTGCTTCGACGGGGATGAACTTGGGTCACATGAGGGACAAATTGTTCCTCGGCTCCTATCACCCCAACGGAGAAGCAATTTAGCCTTTTGGATAGTAGGTGAAATAGTGCACCTCAAGAGATGCAAATATTGCCCCTCCGAGGAGCAATATTGCCTCCCCATTATTTAGAGTGTGAGATCATGTTATTAATTAAATATGACAGAACACATGTGGTGATCGTGACACCATCTGTAAAAACCTTAAATTTTTAACGCCCCAGAAGATTATGTTATTTTTGGAAAAGCTCTGCCCTTTGGTAGATAAGGTTTCTAGAGTTGGAATATGAATCATGATACTCGTTTCTGGATAAATATTTTAATTTCTCAATTTTTTTCATAAGAGAAATAGAACAAACTGAAGTACCGATTGGATCAATATTGACAGTAGACGAAGTCTTCTGGCTCCACAACAGCTTGGGATATTGGTTGTGTTGACGCTGTTTTTGGACCGAGTCCTATCCCGTTACTCTTCTATAATGAACTTTACGCCCGGAATATTATATTGCTTGTATGTCTTCGGATTAAGTATTATGGAAGCTTCGCATATATGAATATAGAGGGCAGCCTTTCGCAAGCATGATGATATCAAACAGGCATATATAAATGTCCAAGCAACGAGATTTATAAGTAAAGCCCTGTTTTCCAGAGAATTTAGATTTCTCGCGCTATCAGACAGTGCATGTAAACAATACATTAAACGATCGTATCATCACTATAAATATATCTATCACGGTAAATGATATATCAGTTTGAAGACATTAATCGCAGATATGTCAGATGAATAATCACATTCATGGGTTCAAGTGAATGCCCATGCGTCAGCTGTACATATAGTACGTCTTTTGAATGAACGTCCGTTGTAGAATTACAACGAGGCGGGACTCGGTCCAAAAATATCATCATCCCAACCGATAACTCAAGCTGATGTGGACCGAGAGGACTTGATCTATATTGACATAAGTATGTAATAGGAACAGGGAGTTGTATTTCATGGCTTTAGTTCAACAATATGTGCCACAATATCAAATATACTTCTTGAACCGTGTTATAACTCCTATTTAAAAAAAACGACTAAATTGTGACCATCAAGCGGATATCTGTTTACATTTCAAACTGTTAGTGTTGGTCGTTAGATGCTTCATGGGATATTAAAAATTAATTTCTCTACTCTATAACTATGTCTAGAAAAATTTACTGATGCCTATAAAATACATGCATTGCACATTATTTGTAAATATTATATACATCGCTATATAATCCCACTCTATTCCAGGGACGGATTAATCAACTGGATGAGGCGGCAGTAAGAGATTTGTGTTTGCGGATGGCCATCGCTCATCTAGCACTCATCTTTCATGTGGTAGATGGGACCAGGTTCCTCGAAGTTTACCAACCACCTGAGGGAACAACAGCACCTATGGTGTAATTGCACTAAGTACATAGAGCTACCATTGGATAAAGAACGCTTGTGCTGTGGCGCAACATCCGCAGCTGATCGCATATCATTATCTCCAGTAAGTCAATTGATATACCGTATATATAAAGTCAGAAGTTTTCAAATAGGTGGCTGAATGAATTTCCATCCCATCATAGTGAAATAAATAAACTTTTCCAAGTTTGGTACTCTCGGTTGCCTAATAATAGTGTCAGCACGATTATTAATTTGGAGAAATTCCCAACGATCACTATTATTTGGGGATTGAGATAGAGAGCGAAATTGCCATCACTTTTATTAATTTCAGACTAAATCCCCACCATCATGAATATTAGGCACCTGAGTTATAGCTATTTATTATTTGCTCCATAGTGGTTTATCGGAAAAATTGGCAATTTAATAAATTTTGATATCCCCATGCAGGGGGAAGTAGAAGTTCACTTTCACACTCGCTCACGTGTGGGACCGATTCACTTCTGTGTACCAATGCGCTACCAGAATATTTCATAATTATCGCGAATCAGTAATGTTATCTTTTACTGTTATTTAAGAAATAACTCTTGTTTCGATTAAGGTTATGCAGTTATAACCTAAAAGTTCGAAGATAAATTCTATAACGCGCGTAGCGCAGTTATAAAAAAATTATCTTCATGCTTTTCGGTATTAACTGATAACCTTAATCGAAACAAGAGTTATTTCTTATAATTTAATCCGTCATTTCACAAAAGAACAACAAAAAGTAGAAGTTAGAAGTGTTACAACTAGCGGTTTTTGGAAGATACGGGTGGCTGACCTACACCCCAACCGTGACAACTAAACCCCAGTTTCAGGTTCGTTGTTGCATGAATTAGGGCTGATACATTAACTGAGAACACATTGTTAAATATATGTAACTTTATATGTATATCTTATTCAAATCGGGATATAACAATCAACTAATCAATATATATCATGGTATAGTCTGAAACCACTGCTTTGAAGTACAAATTATGGCTATATAGGTCGATAAACAGCAAAATAACCGATTCGTGAACAAGCAAACAGGAAATTACCGATTCGTGAATAAGTAAACATGAAATTACCGATTCGTGAACAAGCAAACATGAAATTACCGATTCGTGAATACGGAAACGGGCAATTACTTATTCGTGAATAAGTAAACGGAAATTATGTATCCCTCTATAAGAAACCAGGAAATTACTGATTCGTTGATAATACTTATCAGACCATTGAATGCATAACTATTTCATAAGTCTCAGTTATGAGTAATAAGTTTGCCGGGACAGTAAATTCTTATACCTGACAGTAGGGCTGATGTTTTCCCCAGGCCTGGTAAAAGCAACTGAACACCGACTGTGTGAGTGAGTAGATGGGCTCGAAGCGCCCGGGATGGTCGAAAAGATCGAGTGATCTTCTCCTTCACCCCAAACACCGACTGAACCCAGAACGTTAGCTTATATAGCCAGAAATGGGAGACAATCAAGCATCCATTGGTTAGTTTTCAACATGCGAGCATCCCCAGCCTATCAGAATCAGATTCGTCCAGGATAGAGTTACTTCCCATGTCGAAAATGTACAGACCAATCAGAATGCTCGATTCATCTCACATTTAGGCCCCAAGGCACACCAAAATGGTGGAGAATTTAAACTGGATATTTTACATGAATAATTACCAATATTGAAAATATAAGAGACAGTTAATGAATACAATTAAATTTACCAGAAAAGGCACATATGGAATAAGGTAAACCTATACCACATGATGCCCAACTTAGAATAGTATTATTGTAAAGTTACTGACGAAATGCACGGAAATAGGAGAGTCCATATAGTGTAGCGGAAACTGATAGTCGCTACAGAAGTATAACGAGCGTTCACATAAATCATAACAAAATCAATCACTCAATTTATTATGTTTATTATAATGCAATTATTTTGCCCGCCAGGGCGTCTTGATTGTCAATTGAAATATATTATATTCTATTCTATTCATATTAGAACTTAGAACAATTGCCCATTTATGTTTATTGTATACCAATTACTATGTCATTCATTAACATATTCTTGTTTCTTCGAAATGACTTTCGTGACAGAAACGGTGACGTCCATGCAGATGAACGATATACACTCTAATACATGTCCGTTAGTCCCCGTTGAACAATCGCAAATAATACAAGTGATGCACACGCGCAGACCAATCACAACTGAAACCTGAACTTGAACTTTGAATCAGCCATCCTCTTCCTCAATTATTATTGTTTACTATTATTATTATTATTTCCAACCTCCAACTCGTCCTGAAAAAAGGTGTATGGAATTAATTAGTCTAGATTCGAGCGTAATTTGGTCTTGATAGTTGTTACATTTTGGATGTTTCAGTCGAAATTCATGCGGTGGCCCAGTTCCTAAGGTTCGCGTAAGCCATGTTGTACAAATTTAACCCTCTGATTACTAAATAGAGAAGTTCCTTTATAGTGCAAACTATTCAGATGATAAGTTCAATAATTAAAAGGCCATACACGCAATTTGTTGAACTTATTATCTGAACAATTCCTATACCAAGGAATATTAATATTTCTGTACTGTCATTATCTGTTTGTCTGCCTTTCGTCTGTTTATATTTCCTTAACACCCCCATGCAGATACATATTGGATCATTGTAGTGTATACTTTCATAACTGAATGGGATAATCTATAAATAACAAATGGTGTCATTCTTTCCGAGCGTTAAACAAACATATCCTGTTACCCTATTATAATTCGTGTATCTCGTTCATCGATTGCTTTCTGTTGGTATGTGGTACATGTACATGTAATTTCCCCACGAAATTAACCACTTCATTGGTATTTCATCC
Source organism: Siphonodentalium dalli (assembly GCA_032622095.1). Taxonomy (NCBI): domain Eukaryota; kingdom Metazoa; phylum Mollusca; class Scaphopoda; order Gadilida; family Siphonodentaliidae; genus Siphonodentalium; species Siphonodentalium dalli. The sequence continues at coordinate 195,770,525 of CP136064.1, forward strand.
ACCCATAAACTGACAACAATGTGGCGTGACATAGTGGTTGATACGAAACTGACCCCATATATATGTTACAGTAAATCAGTGAAATTAGTAATTACGCGAAATCCCTAGGGATTACATGAAACCACTAAACACGGTCCGTGGTTACACGTAATTACTGAATGTGTCAGGGATTTCATGAAATCACTAAAAGTGGCTAGGGATTACGCGTAATCACTGAAATTTGTTAATTGATTTTACACATTCTTACTGGTCAGATTTCAGTAAATAAGTGTAATGGATTTTAAGAGTCACATTTGCTACTTTACACAATGTAAGTCCAGACAAGTTGTCTCAATGACTAATTAGCTTCTCTGTTGGCATTATTATAATTTAACAGCTAAGTGCTATTATGGAAGTTGTTTATGTTAATCATTCAGTTGAAAGGGCCAATGGTGATATCAAGGATATGCTAGTGGCTTGGCTCGCTGACAATGAAACAACAGACTGGCCTAACGGTTTGAAGTTTATTCAGTTCCAGAAGAATTCAGCTCACCATTCTGGCATTAAATGTTCGCCTTATTCAGCTGTATTCGGCTGTGAAGCTCGGATTTGGCATGTCCAGCACCTCGTTGCCAACTGAGGTGTTATCAAGCAAACAAACGAAGACATTACTTGAATACTGTATCAAGTTTTAATGATTCCAACTGATGAAAACATGTAGAAAAGTGACTCAGCACGTTACATGCATATGCCTTCTCTTTCCGTAGCTTCGGTCATTTCCACTTGGCTAGGAAATAATCTCTTCCATAATTAGAAACAATATTCGTATAATGTTACAATACATGGCTCTGGTGATCAGGCAATGACATTGACTCGTTGATGCATAGATGCGAATGGAGAATACTTTATTCACCATGGCTGTGCCAAACTGGATCATACACATTAAACACATCAAACTCTCTTTGTGTGAGCTCATCGTTTGTTTATATACCGATACAGCACGTAGAGAGTGTACGATAAGCAAAATAATCAACACCGTAGCGATTTTTTTTTTTGGAAGAGTGATTCACGGTGACCCATTCAACACCGAACTCTTGTGGCGAGGATTAGTGAGCGCTATAACAATATGTTGCAAAAACATGGTGTCAGTTTTAATTAACCAAAGTTCATTAGTGGGGTATTCCCGTTGTTGGGTATTTTGCTTATCGCACACTATTTAAATACTGTACAACAGGTTCTGTAACATAATTTGGCTTTGTTTACATAACCCAACATACGGACTTGACAATTACATATTATGTACGCGATATGTATGATGGGTATAAAGAAAGGTCTGGGTGAACCACAAATTGATTTATATTAGTCTGATCTGCCTAAAAGCCTAAAATAGGCCGACCAGTCTTCCTGACACAGTGCTCACCATTGTAAGAGAGGGGACTCTAAATTTCTTGACTAATGGAATTATGTTTGTTTGAATATTTGTATATGTTTATTTTGAATATTCTCAGTTTGCGATTTATCGTAAAACTATTTGAGATTTATCGGAAAGGTTTGCGAGTTATCACAAACATGTTTGTGATTTATCGCAAAGTTGTTTTGCGATTTATCCCAAAGGTTTGCTTCCCTTATCCCATATGTATGCTGGCTGTGAAAGACCGATCGGTCTATTTTAGCCCGACCGGGCTGTTATAGATCGATAGGTGGTTCACCCAGACCTGTTTAAGATGTCTGATTTATAATGTTTAGTTTAATTACACACAAATTTGGCCGATTATTTCAGACATTCAGACAAATTTTACCCCACGTGCAGGGAACAGGTAAAGGGAATCCCGACCCAGACCTGTTTAAGATGTCTGATTTATAATGTTCACATGGAAGCTCATTAGTGCGAACACATAATTATATCTGCGAAAAATCATAAACCTTTGCGATAAATCTCAAACATCTTTGATATAAATCACAAAGTATAATCACCAAGTAGTTTCAGAGTAATCGCAAAGATGTTTGAGATTTGTCGCAAAGGTTTGCGAGCTATCGCAAATGTGTTTGTGATTTATTGCAAAGTTGTTTTGCGATTTATCGCAAATGTTTGCTCCCTTATCCCACATGTATGCTGGCTGTGAAATTTAATTCTCTTTTTTGGACGTGCACTCAATATCTCTTAAACTTGTTATGGGAAAACGAATATCACCTCACTATTTTACTAGCACCGTATCAGAAAATGATCAGAATACTGCAGCGCCACGTAACTGGGACCCGAGCGAAATAAATACGTATTTGGGAAACCTCAATCGAAGGAATGTAGAAGAAATATCCATTATTTTAAGGAACTTAGACGAAAGCACGATCGATCATAACGAAGTAAATACAGTTGTAGAAATGATATCTGATACCCTCATTGCAGCTGCTCGTGAAACGTTCGGTACGCGAAAGCCCAACATCCAAGGGCAAACTGAAATCAAAATAAATAACCCCTGGTTTAACAAGAATTGCGGAGAAAGCCGTGCACACTATAGGAAGGCAAAGCGATGTTGTAAACGCAACCCCTCTAGTGCAAATCAAATTCATTTGAAGAACGCAGGAAAAGCTTATAAGCGATCGTTGAACACTGCTATAAAACAGCACAAGACGCGGACACGCGAGAAAATGACACTTTTGAGTCACAATGATTCCAGTCAATTCTGGAGATTAATCCGAAAGGAAAATAGCCAGAACGTGGACAAAAATATATCTCTCGACGCTCTTTATAGTCATTTTCAAGAATTAAATCGTGGTGAGGATAACAATACTGATATTCCGCTCTCAGTACCGGAAATCAATATTGATGTTGAATATGAATTGAATACAAAAATTACCAAAGATGAAATAAGAAACTGTATAGCTAACCTGAATCATAATAAAGCCACTTCCGATTATCTTATCAGAAATGAATATTTGAAAAGTTCAGTGGATATTATGATGCCAATCCTGGCCAATCTATGTAAAACTTTTTAATCTAATATTTTATTCTGGATTTGTGCCTGATAGCTGGTTGGTGGGTAATATAATTCCGATATATAAGAAAAAAGTGCCAAAACGTGAGCCTGGGAATTATCGTGGCATAACTATTCTTAGTTGTTTTGGGAAGCTATTTACCTCTGTTCTTAATCTCAGGCTTAATTATTTTTCTCAGTCAGTAAATTTTATCTCAAAATTTCAGAGTGAATTCAGAACAGGATATTCCACAACCGACAATCTATTTTTCTCAATTCCTTGATTGATTTAGCACGATTACACTACAAAAAAACGTTTATTATGTGTGGAGGGAAGGTCTGTGGTATAAAATGGAAATATCTGGAATTAATGGCAAGATGTTAAATAGTATTACTAATATATACCGCGGGATTAAATCCAAAGTTGTCTTAAACGGCCAGGTGTCCGGAACTTTTGTGTATAATGTCGGAGTGAGACAAGGGGGAAACCTCTCGCCGTTTTTATTCTCGCTGTATGTTAACGATCTCGAATGTTTTCTCTCTGACGCAGATGTGGAGGGTCTTACTAATGCATCTCAGGATCTTGAGCAACTCGGAATTTTTTTGAAAGTATTTATAATCCTTTATGCCGATGACACAGTTTTGTTGTCAGAATCACCACACGATTTAACACGAAGCAAATTGTTTTGTTTTTGGTTTTTTTAAGTATAGATTCGCAAATAAAATAAATATAATCATTTGGGGTCGAAACGCTTAGTCGCTGCAATATATTGCTGTGTGATGGAAAATAGTTTCATATTTTTTTGGGACGAGATATAAGGTATTCCACACATGAGTTCTGAAATATTGTTTATTTTGAGATTTTCGTGGGTTAGTTTCTCAAAGAAAACCGAGCGCTCACGTTGGTTCAATGGGCACATGAAGCAATAGTGATAGGCGTCTTCAGATCTGGTTCCACATGAGCATGCGGGGCTGTCAGCGATATAATTGTTGAACATATCACATCTGAGTTCACTGCAAAAATTACGTATGCGACAATGAGAAATGTTGTATTTGCTGCGTCCAGCATAGAAATGCAGAGGGGGGCTGAGTGTGGGATCTATATGTTACAAGTTGGTTTTAAAGGTAGAAAATTGATCAGCATCGGTGATTACTTTGGGAAGCTTATTCCATTCTATGACCATCGCTGGAAAAAAAGACTGTTTGAAGTGTTCAGTATTGCAATAGTATGAATATAATTTACCGGGGCGTCTCCAATTATAATCTGCAACCTCATGTGATCTGGGGGAAGTGTATTAGCTAGATAAGAGGGGGCTAAATTATTGATTATTTTATAGAGTGCCTGCAGTTTATGTAGTTGATGTCGTTTATTGAGTGAGGGCCATCCAACCTCCTGTAATACCGTGTTGTCCGAAGCAGAACGGGTGATACCGCTAACTATCCGTCCAGCGTCGATATGAAGCCAGTCAAGCTTCTCTGACATATATTTTGAAGCATTGTCCCAAACGGCGTCTGAATAATCAAATAAGGGTAAAATATATGTTTTGTAAATAATTTCAATGGTTTTCCGGTTAAGTTGATATTTAGTCCGTCGGAGTTGAGACAGGCGCGAGGCAATTCTTTTGACAGACCCTTCAATGTGTGCGTTCCATTTGAGATTTGATTGGAGTTCTAGACCTAAGTGTATATGCTTGTCCACGAAGTCGATTGAATTTCCTACGAAATTGAGGTTTGGTTTCACTGTTGAGGGCGCAACAAATGAAAAGGACATGCTAACTGTTTTAGTTGGGTTGAAGACCTAAGCTGACCAGCCAGTTTAGGTACCACGCTGTAATTTTGTCTAAATCGCTGTTCATAGTATGTTCAAGTATATTAAGATCAAAGTGACTGTTCGTGAGGCAGGTGTCGTCGGCATACACTCTCGTTATTGGTTCAATACCGTCGGCTAAATCATTTATATAGACAAAGAACAAAAACGGACACAGGATATACCCTTGTGGAACTCCCGCTGGGATGACCTCGTATTTTGAAAATGTATCATTGATTAGGACCCTTTACGTCCGATTGTCTAGATAGTTTTCTATCCAATTTAAAATATTTCCTTCCAATCCATAAGCATTTAATTTGTGTATCAATCCCCCTGTGCCAAACCCTTTCAAAGGCTTTGGAAATATCACAGAATATAGAACATGTAAATAGTCCTTTGTCAAGGGATTGGCACAGGTTGTGATATAGGTCTAATAGTTGGTATTTTGTACTATGACCTGTGAGAAAGCCTGATTGATGGAAATACAAAAGTTCATTTTCAATGAAAAATTTACTAATCTGTTTCAAAACCACTTTCTCAAAACTTTTAGCCACACATGGTAGAAGGGAAATTGGTCGGTAATTTTTGGCGTCCGCGGGATCATCTTTTTTGAAAATCGGGATCACGTTTGCTGCTTTCCAGGACTCTGGGAATTTCTCTGAGTTGATAGATTTCCTGAATAGAAGGACGAGTGGGTGAGCTATTGATTTTGCTGTTTCCCGGAGCATTCTAACACTAATCCCATCATGCCCATGGGCTTTGTTAAGTTTAAAAGATTTAATGGCTGATTCAACCTCTGATTCTGTGAAAGTCAAATCTGGCACGGTGTTTGCAGTACGATTCGGAAAATGATGCAAGTTATGGTTGCTATCATTAATGGTAGAATTCGCAATAAAGCTTTCGTTTAAATTTTTTGCTTTTTCGACATCATCAATTGCATATGTCTTACTGTTGGCAGAGATAGTGCCGGAAGAACTGTATAGTGGGGGATGTTCTTTGCTCGTTTCTTGTTTATTATGTAATGTATTATTCTCCAAAAGTCTCGTGGGTTAGATGATTCTCTTATTCGTTCTTCTATATTTTCTTCAAATTTGATTTTCGCGTGCTTCTTCATGTTATTGACTTTGTTCGTTATGGTTTTGTATGTTCTCCAGACTTCAGGGTTATTTGCCTTCATGGCTTTTTTCCTTACTCTGTCACGTTTTCGTATCTCAAAACGGATGTCCGAATTGAACCAAATTGTGTCGGAGGTTCTTACTGTAACGTATGATTGTGGAATTGTTTTCTCCATTATGGACAGGAATTATAGTTGAAAGTTATTGGCAGCTGTGTTCACATCAGGTGCACTTGTTATGAGGTCATCCCAGTCGACATGGGCAAGTAGATTATTTACACGAGAAAAAATTCCCTTTCTGTAGTTCCATACTTGTCTTAGAAATGACGCTGCGGTCGTATTTTGAAATGATATTGTGGCATATACACCTAGGTGGTCTGAAACTCCGAGATCTAGGATATCGGAGTCTATTAAACGGAGTGAGTTTGATGTCAAAATTGGCTCAGGCAATGTACTTGAGGTGTTGGTCACTCTAGTGGGGACTGTTATATCATTTTTCATGCTGAAACCATCCGTTATCTGTTTCAACTCCGATGATTCATCCATAAAATTTGAGTTAAAATCGCCTGCGATGACTACATATTCAGATATATCAAGAGCGTCTGAAATTGAGGATTCCAGGAGTCCCCAATAATTTTGGGAACAACATTGATCAGATCTGTACGATATTCCAAGAACAATGCGAGTTTTCTCTGAGTGGATTTCGAACCAGAGACAGAAAGATTCAAATTCCAATTCAGGTTTACGATTAAATATTAAGTGGTCGGCGAACATTACACATATTCCGCCACCCTTTGAATCACGGTCTTTGCGAATGGGGGTACAATATCCATCGATTTCTAGTTGGTTAGAAGGGTAAGATTGGTCAAGATGTGTTGCAGTGAAACATAGAATGTCAAATTCGTTTATAAGGTCTGCAATGTTTTCAAGTTTATTTCGGATACCCCTTACGTTATAGTGAAAACACGAGATCGAATTATCAGCGTTAGTCTGCGACAAAGAACCCGGGTTTTTATGGATATCGCCTGATAATTGTAATAGAAAGAATGTAATGAGAACAATCGATCTTGCGTTTGGTGGAGTAAAGCATTTTCCGAAGTGAAGGCTGCTGTTTTTTACAGTTTTAGATGCCAACGGTCGTTTTGCTGAGTCGAAGATACCTATTGCTGCCCTATATTGACTCAAGACACACGTCATTTCAGACGGTGGTTTGAAACCAGGATATGGAAGCAAATGGACTCCGACTCGACGAGCAATACAACTAGTGGCACCTCACAAATGGACTTGACTGTTCTTACTTTCTGGGTATTCTGGATAACTGGAAACATGAATGAAGTAAATGAGTAATCAAACATTATCAATGCATAGAAAATAGAAAACATGATGGAGACATAGGGACATATACAAATATATACATGCTGATTTTGGGTGGTGATTGGCATGAGGGGGTTTTCGGCTATTGACGGGTAGCTGTGTTCAACAAATTATTGATTTGCGCTTGGGCATGATTGTTAGCATGGGCTTTTCGTCGGGTTAATCCGAAATAAGTGGAAGATTAAGCAGTTTCATTGGTGAGGAAAACAACACAAGAATACACATTATGAGAATGTATGGATAGGCATACAAAGGAAGTTATAGTTTAGCCACACCAGATTGATTCTCGGCACATTATGCTAAGGATTGCATTCACTCACCGAAAGGGTCAAAATTTATTACAGGGAACTATTATCCAGTGTGTAACTCCGTTAAATTGGTTAGCATGTGTTAGATAAGATAGGCCATTCCAGCCTTACGAAACCGGGATTTATGTCGGTACGGCCTGTCATAATACCATGCTTACGCATTGTAAACGCCACAGGTGTATACGGTAGGCCAAATTATAGAATTCCATGGTCCAATGTAGGTTTTATAAATAGATAATTGGTTTTTCTGGTTATTTTGGGACGCGTTAAAGTTGTACTGTGACCCCGAGGCCGGTAAAAGCTGTAGTTGGAATGTCCAAGTTCGTGAAAGTTCTATTGACTATGACGATGATTTGAGAATCTTTATTGTTTTAGGATATTGTAGAAAAGCTAATCTGGCCGTGTCAAATTGAGCTATAGCGATGAGATATCTTTCAGGACAACACATTTCGCGTTTTCGTGGGGTGTGTATTCGCTGGATGTCTTATAGTTGCAGTATATAACTACATGTATTATGACGCGTTAATTGCGTTCGATGTTTAGGTATGAACAATGGCTGGGTCATGCACACTTGAAGATTTTAGGGCGGGAACACAATTTTTTATCCGCATTTAGAAGCTTTCTGGTTTGGTGTATGAAAAACCTGCTGTAATAAGGCGTCACTCTCACCAAGAAAAAGTGCTGAAGGGTACACAGGGTTTGAAAATGTGCTCAAGGGTACACAGGGTTTGTGATCGGCACGAACACCATTACATAAATTGTGTTTATGAAAGTCTGGCGCCCATTAGCAGTTTGTTTTCAGTACATTTTTATATTCATTGGAACGTAAACAATTATTCTCTGACAGAAATCATGGCAGATACGAAGACTGAATGTCCTTTATAATGACATTTCATACCATGTGTACCCTTCAGCACATTTTGAAAATCCTATGTACCCTTCAGCACTTTTTATTTTGTGAGAATGACCCTTTAAGCAGTATTAAGCCGTAGTTTTTTGTAATAATTTGAAGGATTAGTTGTTTTAACGGAATTATGAGGCGGTGCATTCGTGTAACCAATATATTTTATATTATAATTTATTTTTATGGCTAATAATATGATCTTGGTGGCGTTACCATTTCTGACTATGGTTTTCTTGTTGATATTGTGCTTGAAATTAATAGCGCGGAAAAATGAGTCGTGAAAAGTGGACTTTGCAATGATCGACACAATTAGGTCGACTTAGCACATCGTGATCATGCGATATGCTGCCTGTGACCGTTCAAGTTGGCCTGATGTTGTGTGAAGCTTTTCAACGTGGGTGTTTCAGTTTGAATCAGTTTTGGCTATACTTCCAGTGTTGTCGTGAAAAATCATGTATATTCAGCCTTAAACACATGGATTAACTGCATGTTATAGTCAACTTGGACTAATTCTTCTGACGTGGAAAAGGTCGATAGCGACGAGAATGTCTGGGTTTAGTTCACAGAATGATATAGGTGGGTTATACCCGGTAATGATCTGACATTTTAAAGATTTCATCTGTATTCAGCAACAGTGACGTCAAGCGGGGTGCCGGGGTGGTAACATGTTCCATAAGTGGCTGTGGGGGAGGGGGTCTATGAAAATATTTTCCCCTCAACAAAATAGATATATAGATATGAGATATAACAGCTACATTGGGTTTCAGACATAATTTGGTGAAATGGTATGTGTGTGGGGGGGGGGGGTCACACAGCCAATGTTAATGAACAATGGAAATCCTCACACACAGCCAATGTTAATGAACATGGAAAACTTCTTCGTTGGACGAGGACTTAGAGAATTAGTCAATCAATTGTTTTTTTTATTTTCTATTTTAAAGGCTAAATCATTTATGGTGTACGGTGAAACCGCGCGGTACCCGATTGAAATTATCTTTAAATCAAGACTTATCAAATTATGGACTTCACTCATATCTTACAATAATATGAAACCATCTAACTCATTATATCTATACGGAATACATGTACAAGTTGCCCAAATATTTAGGGACCAGTTTATTCAAGGGTGGTACACTGATATCATTTTATCACGTAAAGGTGAATTCATTTTCGAAAATTATCTGTACGCAGAAAGTAAGAAAGATATATACAAACTCGCAAGATTTAGAACACGAAACCACAATTTACCCATTTAATCCGGTAGTTGGTCAATGGAATAATATCCCTAAAGATAAACGTTTATGCTCAGGATGCGACAAAAATTAGATCGGAGATGAACTACACTATTTAATAGATTGCCAGTGTCTTAAACAGTCAAGAGAATTATTATTCACAGTATTTTCTAGAACCAAATATAGCTTGAGAAAATTGAAAATGCTTGTAACAAATTCGAGACCATCAGTTATGAAAAAACCTGTAGGATGATCAGATGTATTTTATCAACGGATACCTGTTCTCCAGACTGAAAGAGGAACAGGTAGCAACCACCTGTCAGGAGGCAGCCTGATAAATCTGCCTTTTTTGTCAAATCCCCTGTCACGTCCTGATAACACGTACATGCATACTTTATGGAGCACATGCAACGAATGGTCTAAAATTAACGTACATTTTAAGTAAAGATGCTTTACCATTTAACATAAATTGTTATCCGCACGTGACAGGGGATAGGTATTGTTATTGTAATCTGTTCTGTCTCTGTACCATGTATGTTGGATGAGAGAATAAACATATCAACAACAAAAAAGACCGATTGGTCTATTTTAGCCCGACCGTGCTATTATAGCTCGATTGGTGGTTTACCCAGACCTGTTTAATTATGATGTATGATTTATAATGTTTAAATGGTTCAAGCCCATTAGTGCCCACGAATACAAATATATCTGCGATTTATCACACAGTTGTTTTGTGATTTATCCCAAAGTAGTTTGCGAATCGCAAAGGTTTGCGATTTATCGTGCTATTATAGATCGATTGGTGGTTCCCCCTGACCTCTTTAAAATGTTTGATTTATAATGTTTACTTTTAAGAAATTTGGCCGATTCCTTCAGACGTTCAGACAATTTTACTCCACGGGCAGGGAACAGGTCAGGGAAATCCGGAAATCGAGGTATTAACCTCGAATTAAGTTTTTTTTTAAACAGGATCAAGGTTCTATACTAATAAAAGTAATATAATGCGGATTATTTAACTGCATGTTACTGATAACATGATCTCGAAGAACATCGATCGGTGTTTTGTACTTAATAATTCGATGTTTAAACGCCGTGGCATTATTCCAGAGTACCTACATTTTAGGTACTCCAGAGTACCTGGATAGAGTGTCTTTTGTTCCAATTTAGGCGGACTGGTGTGAATTTCTCTTTATTTTTGTGAACCTGGATAACGACCAATTCAGCGATAATAGGCTGTTGCAGCGGCGAAGTTGGTCGCATGTTTTATTGCCACACCAGTTGTTGTCAAATCGATACTATTGCTTGAAATATGAACTTTCAGATCGCTCATAATTCAAACCACATGCGAAATGGTGGACAACATACTATCAAGAAGAAAGAGACATAGAATGGATACCTGCTAATTGTGATTTTTATTTAAGATAGAACAAAAATAAGCCGTATATTATCTGCAATCTTTTGACAGACAATCCATAGTTACATCATTGACGTTACAGTTAGAAGAGAACTGTTTGGTGGAAAGTCATACCACGCAGATATCAAGACTTGACTATTATATAGCGGGTTTAGGAAACCAAAATTTGCACAATTTCGACGAAAACATACAGTCAAATTACAAAATAAAGAAAGGAAATGTGTATCGTGAAGTGTAGTCCTACAATCAGTTTATGTGTGGTTAAATTATTCTATAGTATGCGATATGTATTTATTTCTTAGTAAATAAATAAGTTTTCAATGAATTCATCATACAGGACAGTTGCAAATTCCGGAGAGTCTATCCGGCTATGGTTAATGATATGTCCCCGAAACTACTATTAACCTCTGTGTATGCTAGAATTCTAGGGGCATTAATTCCTCGGATCCAAGAGGCATCGGTGGTCCATACATGTACATATATTTTACCATTGAAGTATTATGGTGCACCGTTTCTTGCAGGGTTTTTATTTATAGAAATGGGAATTTTTGGGACGGATTTAAAAGTCGAACTGCGACCAGGAGGCCGAGTCCAGTAAAAGTTGTAGTTGGGAATTTCAATTTCAATTGTTATTATTCGGATGCCAAGAAGTGCAAGGCGATTAATTCTAACGGGAATTCGCGCATTAACCATTAGCGCGCTGCGCGTTATGTGTTTCTATTTTTCTTTAACCTGCTTTGTTTCATTGTTATTTGAAGATCTTTCGTTTATTTTCACGTGACATAAATCGGAATGCTATCTACTATTATACTGCACGGGGATTTGACGATTGTATAAGAACTTTAATTCCAACATGAATCCGAGGTGTTTGTTTATATCGGTGTTTAACATGTTATTTAATATCGTTTATTGAACTTTTTCATTTAGTTATACAAATATCGGCATGTTATATTCTAAATGAATTGGGATGGTTACTCCTTCGTGCTGTTTGTAAATATTGACTTTTCATTTCTTTGTATACGGAATACATCGGAGCTATGAATAGAGATGTTATTAAGAAAAGTGACAACACTAACCCTTCACATTGGTTGTTTAACATACAATGTGACCTAATTCTAAACATCATTTTTATTTATGTGTACTGAGGATATATCAGAATGCTATATGAATTGAAGAATGTTCAGAAATTACCCCCCCCCCTTCCTGTGACCATGTTTCAATTGATACTCATGGGGGTATTATAATTAGACCTCATTTGATCCTATTTTTATTGACCCTCATGGGACTATATTGTATTTCACCCCAGTGGGACCGTAGTTTAATCAACACCGATGACACCATATTTTTATTTTAATTAACCCTCATAATGGAACCATATATTTATTATTTATTCAAGTCACGTTACCATATTTTAATTGACCTTAATGGGACCATATTTCAATTAACCCCATGGGTCCATATTTGTATTAGCACTCATGTGACCATATTTTAATTAACGATCAAGGTACAATTTTAATTAACCATCAAGAGACCATATTTTTTATTAACCCTGATTGGACGATATATTAATTAACCCTCATGGGACCATATTTTATTTAAACGTGATGTGACCATATTTTAATTTACCCACATCGGACCATATTTCAATTAACCCTCTCTGTGTGTGACCATATTTTAATTTACCCTCATGGAACCATACATGTATTTTAATTAATCCTTTATGAGAGGTCATATCAGGAGTGCATTATCGTAGGTCATTCTTAGATCAGCATTACGCCCTCCTAGGGTGTATTGGCAAGTATATCTGACCCTGTCGCACTAGGTGTTGGACTAAATGTGATTAAAACATACTCGGTATTTGCGTAATTGGATACTAAATGTGATTAGAAACGTGCTCGTACTTGAACCATGTTACTAAGATTGCAAATGTTTGCCCGATTATTATTCTGCATGCTATTCCATGCGCTACTCAGACCACTATTTCAAATGAAATTAGAAAAACATATCACATATTATCAACTACATAGGCGTTACCTATATACAGATTGTTCACAATAACCAGATTAAAGTTGTTATATTGTATATATGGCAAATAATATGTTCTAGATGGCGTTACCATTTCTGACTATGGTTTTCTTGTTAACTAATGCTTCTGTGGCAGATCTTGTTAGATATATACCGCCTTATACTTTACTGATATTACGGAGATGATAATTCACCAACTGGGAGGTTGTATTTACTTGCGCCAGTTTATGCTCGACGAAAGTACTGTTTTCGGTCTGTCCGGATCTTTGTTTGGACGTTTGGAAGTTTATTTGTCCTTCCGCGATATGTGACGTCATATCGGAAGTACAAAAACTAAATAACGCGCATGCGCTATTGCTCAAGTAATTACTTGCGCCAGTCTATGGATATTGTAATTCAACATATATACTTAATTTGCATTTTTGTCGGGTATTATTTTGGTAATAAATCGTTCATATTAGAACAATAATGAAAGATTGCTTCTTTGAAACCAGCAATGACGCCACGACGCAAATCACGACGCCACACCCTACATGGGCGCGCACAACTCCAGACAGGACTGCGTCGATGTCCAGACAGCTGATATCGTATTACACGGGCAGGCGAAAACGATCCATCTGCCAAAAGCTTCGTGTTTTTATAATAAATAGATATATATATATATATATATATATATATATATATATATATATATCCTGCAAGGAAATTACGTGGGCAATACTAATGCACATACATTAGAAGCCAAATTTATGTAACTTGAAACTCTGAAAATGAGTTACGATCGCGTGTAAAAGATGCTTGCGAAATCGTTTAATTCGCAGACAGTGATGATCGAACACATTTCTGGAATATTTTGTTCAAGGTTCAAAACATTTCCGAAAGACGCAGACGCACATATATCATTGTTATAAAGAGCGTTTTCTTTACTAAGATAATCATAGTTTTTCCGGATCATCTGTGCGCGTGAATACAGACATTTTGTTTTCCAATAGTTCGCGAATTCACAGCTATTAATTTAGCATGATAAATCTCAGTCAGACATTAAAACAAAAGACAGATATGACAGATTTCCTGGACAAAATGCAGGAACTATTTCATTTGTCGACAGCCAGTTGGTACCTTGGTAGCTGATTCCATTATTCTTGATAACATCGAAGAGTGGCTCTCTGTAGAAATGCAATAAAACAGGCCTGAGCACAGAGCCATTGTGAACACTTCAACGTAACGACATCCGACAACGAATCTCCGATTTTCACACACTGGATTCTGTTATCAAGGGTTGAGCAAAACCACCACATCGCTGTACTATGCACTAGCACCAGAAGCAACCGATGGCACGGGGCAGTCAGAGGTATTGGCACAGATGCCAAAATGAAAACATTTTTGTAATCATACCATATTTGCACGTTCTAGGTCCAAGCTCATACTAAGCTGTTATGTCTCTTAGAACAATATAACAATGTTGTTTTAGAACTGATATCGCACACCCAAACGCAAGGTGGCATCTTTGTACAATGTGCGTAACGACCACATTGATCGCTATACACCTTCAATATAACACACACGCAAACTAGATTCATTCCTTAAATAAAAACAGAGTTATCAGAAAGAATTTCCAACTTCGGCATAAAGTCATTCATTCATATTTACCACGTGTTTTCGTGAACCGGGTACATGCTCAAATGTTCATGGGACATGATATATGTATTAACAGCATATTCATATTGGCGTTGACTGAATACGTCACCTTTTCTGAGGAACCCCTCTGCCCCACTCTTCATCACCAATGGAGACATTTTTTTGTTCTTTTTCATGTTTTGTAGACTGCACTTATTTACTACTTCTTCAACAAATGATTCCTCGTGTATGGTTCCTATGTACTCGGCCAGCTTCTTGATGACAGCTACTGGGTCCTGGATAAATAATCAACTTGTAAAACATAATAGCATTTGCTGAGCATATCTACATGTATTAATGCTGTTGATGCAAACAACATGCATGTAATTTAGTAGATCATGCCCGCCAGTTTGAACTTTTTGCTATTCTGACAGGGAAGTTTATAAAATAAAAAAACAACAGTGCAGCTAATATTAATATTTCTGAGTTAATACCTCTTCCATAATAACGTGTTTAACAGAAGGTGATGGTCCCAGATTGAAAATGTATTATTTTGGTGATTGTATTGAGCTGATTCGATTTCCATCGCTTACAATCATGGCAATCATACATTTTCGCGGGTATCACTTCAATGTTGATTGCGATATCGACTCACAAAGTCCTAAACATCGTGAAATCTCGACATGAGATCACCCTCTGCTATGACATAGATTACTATGGTAAAAGTAGTAACAAAGAAAATACATACTCTGTGTTGTCAGTTCAATGTTCGTCTGATCACCGTCAGAACATCATAATGTTCTATGTATTGTATATATCACTCAGCCACCAATGGATCAGTGTATATGAGTGTATACCCCTGTTTCTTGTATTGGAAGAAAATAAGCAAGTGTTAATTTCTACCCCACCCACACGCCAGACTCGTGCGATAAAAGTTATCCTTGGCGCGGCTAGTGCGTGGCCGTGGACATTGTGGGGTGTTGAACCAGACATAAATCACACACCCGCCTCCTAATAATTCCAGCCGGTAAATCAAGCTATACAGTTGTTGGAAACTTTCAACCTACCACTCAATATGGTTCGGATATTGTCCAACTGATTACCATTCCTCTCCAAATATTGACCCAAAAGTAGAGGGTATTCGTATTTGTCTAAATACATATTTTAAATTGACATCAAATACTCATTAGCGTTGTGACAAGGGTGGAATGTATAAATATTGAGAAATTTGACTAAAGTTGTGGCCAGACACACCAAATCTCACACAGGCCATACATTCGATAATTGTATCGTGATATGGTTTCTGATATTCCAAAGATATTGGTGAACTGTCTTCATAAGCAGATTAAACAGTTACCTCAGTCATATCTTCATACGAAATCACACACTTCTCGTTCTTGATAATAAATTCCTCCCATGAATTCATAAACCGGAACCAGTCACCGTAGGCCACTGAAAAGAAATAAAGAAATTGTACACGGCCATACATGCAACGGTTCCAAATAGAAATATTTACGTAAAGAATGTCATATGCATAATAGTATCATGTTCTGATGTACTGTTTTATTTCGGATGCGAAGGCCCGCGGAACATCTGAAGCCGGCTATTTCTACATATAGGCTAAATAGAATACATTGTTATTGATTATCCAATGCATTCATCAGGAAAATAATATAATCCAGCGAGATGTGGGGCATATGTGGCCTAGCAGAGTTGCAAATGATCATTTGCAGGAGAAACTAGAATTCACCCACTGGAGCTGCCTATACCTACGATCAACACACATTGGGCATGTGGTGTGGTGTTTTTACAACAACAATTTGAATCACGGGTGCTGGGCCCTCTTTTGAGAGATCGATAGCGAATCTAGATATCCAATTTCAGTTCATACATCGCTGAGATATATGTGTGTGCGGTCAGAAAATCTCTACTATCTCCAGTTGCTATATTACACTTATGAAGTTATGATGGTCTTATCGTACGCGTTGTTTGACATATTTATAGAACATTGGGTTAAAATACTAATCTGACTAGAATGACGTGTGTATGACATTGCACTTCAGCGGTAAAAAAAAAACATCAAAGTCAATTTCAAATGCCGACACAACTAAAAGACACGCACGCTGCCATTGGCTAGTCTTTGATTAACAATGTGGCAATGTGCACATGACCTTAGTGACTGATCTCCAATCTTCGGGAACATAGATATATAGGACAAATGTAGAGATGCTCATCATCAAACTGTCTGTTGCGTTGATAATGCGAAAGCTTATTTTCCCCAGTTAATTAATAAGGCATTTTAATAATCCATGTGTCCATATACACATTTCTCAGTAAAATTGTGTTTCAATAGAACCATGCCCTTGACTGTTTGACCGGACATGATTTATATGCGTCTTGCAGGGTATATATATCTATTTATGATAAAACACGAATCTGTTGGCAGGTGGATCGGTTTAGCCTGTCGGTGTAATACGAGATTCAGCTGTCTGAACATCGACTCAATCATGTCTGGAATTTTGAGCGCAAATGTAGGGTGAGACGTGGTGTTGTAGATCGTGACGTCATGGCGTCTTTACTGGTTTCCAAAAAGCAATCTTTCAATATTGTTCTTTAATGAACGATTTATTAACAAAATAAAACCAGATAAAGATACAAAATGGCAAGGTTTATAGTCCGGGGACCAGTCAACGGTAAGCGTAGATCGTCATAGAGTGAGGTAATACTCTATTTTCGTACCCGGGTACGAAATGTAAACCGAAGAACAGACCAGTAGGTAACTTCGAGTCACCGTTAATGTATTCGACCTTGCCCTTGTAAAAACAATATTCAGACCGCGAAGCCTGGTTTATGCTGTTTACTTTTGAATAATGTTTTTTGAATAATGATAATATGCAGAGTTATGTAGGCATGGACTCAGTATGAGTGTTCATTGCTTCATGCTTGCTTAACTCAGCGTGAACAAATTCTCATTTAGTTATCATAAGTATTTCTATGGAAGGCCATTTTCACATTTATTCATTAGCTAATTACGCTTTAGGTTAAATCATTTACGCTTAATGGTAAATGATTTACGCTTAAGCATATTGCATCTGAATTACGTTTAATTACTGTAATTCATTTATGCTAAATAAAAGCGTAATTCATTTATGATTGAGCGTAATTCAATTACACTCAAAGTGTAATTGGGTTCTTCTTCCTCAGGTATAATTGTATAATCTGATGTAGGATACTGACATTAGTAATGTGGTTGCATCCATTTCAGCTTAAGGGGAACTCCATGCGAGTGTATATAAATCACGCTTAAAGCGTAAATGAATTAAGCATTCATAATTCTATTACGCTTAAGCGTAATGCAATAACTACATTACGCTGAAGGTACTAGTAAGTGAATTACGCGTAAGAATAATGCATTTACGCTTAAGCTTAAGCGCAATTAGCCAATAATTGTGAGAAAGGTCTCGCATATGTTTCATCCTTTCAAAATTATGTCTCTGTTGCACATTTCAGCCCATTTCAATCTTTTAACACTTCAAATTTTATGAATATTTAAAATTGTATATAACTTATTTACTGAAATGATGTTGTTCCATCGGAATTTAATTTGTAGCACCAACTGGTAATATAAAGGCTGAGTTATACTATAACAACTTCTTATTTTTTTGCGAACTGAACATTCACGATGTTCGTGTTTGGGGCGGGGGAGGGGTGGGTGTTAGGTGGTTGGACACAGGTTGTCCAACATGTTGGACAACCTGTACCCACATTTTATTATTATCGAAGGTGTAATTTAATTAAGTATAAACATAATTCAAATAGACTTATGCACAACATCTTATGCCTCACCTTTATGGGATCCCAAATTCACATTTATTAATAATTGCGCTTCAGCAAAGTTCAATTGCGCTTCAGAACAATCAATTGCAATTCAGAGCAATTGGAATGTGCTTCAGCTCAATCCAATTGCGCACAAAACCCAATTTAAAAACAATTGAGCTTCAGCTTCAGCTCAATTATTAATAAATGTGAAAATCGCATTCCATGCACATTAACATCAAGTGTGTCAGATATAAATAATAAACAACATTTGTTATGTTTAATACAGTTTCTTGAATGAATTCATTTGACCAGCTACAATGCTAATTTACAAAAAATCATACATAGAGAATGGAAATTGTGAATTGGGTCATGCTTCTTGACATGTAACATGTTTGAGCCTATTATTTTTAGATTGAGTGAACAGAAATTATTTCCATGGTGGCAATATGCGTGCATAACCATGATGCACACATATACTGAGGTTACTTAACTAATTTCTGATGAATACATATGTGGTTTCTATTATATGTAAAGATCAGATTAGACTTGATTTTGTGTCAATTGACAGTTATATGCACACAAAAAAAGATAACAAAATCAGTTTTAAATTAAACCTTTAATGTGGTTAACTCCTATACTTCTGTACTTTAATTATATACCGTTAAGACGTAGATCTTTATCCAAATTAAATTAGTATATCAAGATTTAATCATAATATAATTATCCTATTTCACACCCATATATAGATATATGTTTATATTTATACTTTTATTTTCGGACAACAAGAACACTGAAAAATAAGGGATTTTCATCAGTGATAATCGGACTCACTAAATGTCATGAGATGTTATAAAATAAATATGTTGTTTTAATAATAAAGCTACAGGTTTAATTCTATCATTAATATACAGTAGTTAATTCTGATTATATTTTTTTCTGGGAAAAATATTGGAAAATATACGTGCAATGTGAATTATAGATGTTAATTACTACTTTACATGGAACATGCGACCGATCTAACCATCTCAATGTCACGAATTCAAAACAAAACAAAATTTCTAGTGAACTCCTTTACCTCGATCCAAAATTCCAAATCAACGCATAGTTTTGATTAGCAACTTTGTTTCAGTATACCAACGATAAACGAAGCTAATATCCCTAAATATGCTGTGATTTAGGTTCTCCGATTCAGGTATATATTGCATAATTCCGTATTTTAGTGAACAATTCAACGCGAATCGAGTTTATTTCAATATTTACCAGACACTACCACTTTACACGGAAGCGCGATGACATCATCATGACTGAAATCTGGTATCCAGAATACTTTTTTTGTATCAGCCCCAGGAATATGACATCCAAAAAGGATGTGTCGCTTTATAATGTATGTGCAAAGGTGGTGATATCAATATCAGAAATAGAGAATACAAAAACTTGGTAAGTCTAAACTCATAACGAAAAGTCTTTGATAAAAAATCAATTGTCAAGCACAAGAAGCAATAGACCAGTGTCGTAATTTTGGATTGACCAGCAGTTGGCAACTTTTAAGAATATTTGCTAATTTTGTTTTCAAATATCATGCAGTCTACTTCAGGAGGCTGTATATAGTTTGAAAGTCTAAAGTGGACACCCCATCGGAGACGCTCTTGTCTGGAGGCGAGAACGTATAAAGGAACGAAATACAGTTGCAGAAAAGGGCATGACATCGACATCAACTTACTTTGTCCGTCTTGGAAAAGGAGGATGAAGTCCTCGAATTTTCCGTCGTAACCAAGTTCTGAAAGATCACACACAAGCTTGTAATGGGAGTAAGCGACGTCCTTGGGGTTCCTGTATACGAAGATCGTCCGAAGTTTCTTTATTTTTTCGGGAAGCATGAATAAGGGCAGGTGAGTATGGATAACTCGCGGTCTGTGTTCATTTTCTGGTACTAATTCCGCGGGTCGAATCTCAATGTTGTGGGCAAAAGCGAAGGTGTCATCGTATTCTGTGTTCCCGCGTACGAGCATCCCGAGTATCTCCAATGTCCAGTGGTAGCCTGGAAAAGAGATAATCGTCATCAGTATTTGGGAAAATTCCTACATATTCCGACCACTTACAGCCACCAAACATATATAGTTATGGCAGATTCGGAGAGGAAACTCATTAGACGTGTCGCTTGACGCTGCTTCACATTTTAGAATTTCCAAAAGCTGTTGACAATCCTTTCCTTGGTGTCAAATATTAAATTATTTATGAGAACATGCATGCTATTAATTCTAGGAGTATGTTATACGGCCATTTCATTTTTATCAGAAATAAACCATTCTCTTTTTAGATCGATATACAAAACCGGAGTCTCAGATAATGGCATATTACGTTTCACAATAATATTCATGCATGGACCATATACAACATGCTAACACATAACACATAAGTAATAAAATGAGGACATATATCGATCAACTATGTTGTGATTTCGTTCCATTCCGCAAATGTGCTTCATATATATATATAGATCGGATTATATATGCAGGTATCTCAGTATACGTAATTGTTTGATCATAATTGGCATAAGAAGGTACATATCACCTGATCTCGGATAGGTGCATATCAGGATATCGTCATCGAAGAATTCCTCTTCATCGAGGTCGTTTAGTCCATTGGTTGCACGTTTTGATTTTTCAGACGCGAAAGCATGTGCGTATACATAGTCCCCAATCCGCTCGATCGTTATCGTACATCCACTCCTGTCCTTGATATGCAACAGCTCTTTCTCTTGATACATTTCTGGCGTGACTGCTCTTCAGCTTGGAAGATCTTGTTCAGTGTTTGTTCTGAAATGAAAACTGGAGCGAAAACAGATAATTATATTTATTATTTGGTTTGAACATATTCTATCATAACGGGATTATGCTATATACATGTATTTATCCCACAGGGTTAGAGTGAAAGACAACAACTGGAATGCGTTTATAGCTACCTGTTTAGAAAAACATAATTATTTACAGGAAGCCGATACAATAAATGTAGTAGTAACCAATACAAACATGTGGGTGACAATTTTTTGAGGCACAATAACCGCCTCTATATATGTAGGCCAAAAGGGGGCAGACATCAATCGAATGCGTATTTCCCAAAACAAAAACAAAAATCTGGGAGGGAGGGAGGGTTGTCAAAATAAGCGACCGTCTTCGGCGAAAAAATTTATTGGAAAGAAAGTAATTAACAGTCACTTCACGCATCCCTGCCGGCAAAAAATATAGTTCCCACGATTCTGCTCTGCAAATTATTCCCATTCGCTAACTAAATAGCATTACTGCCAAAATACTTGTACTTTATAATTATGTTTTATTTTCCTCTAAGTACTTCGCAACATCAGTGTACAGCTTACTTATCTGAAATGTCATGCGGTATGGTGTAGTGATCTATACCAGTGAAAGATCTCGCTACCAAACATGTTTCTGTTTGTACACAATTTTGGTTTAAATTCACGCATCTGGTTAACCCTTTGCTGTAAAATACGTCTTTCTTATACGACTATGTTTTATCCCACAGGCTTAGAGTGAAAGACAACAACTGGAATGCGTTTATAGATATAGAAAAATATAATTATTTACAGGAAGCCAATACAATAAATGTAGTAGTAACCAATACAAACATGTGGGTGACCATTTTTTAGGCACAATAACCGCCATACCCCGGCAAAAGACAGCTGCCCTGTATGGGAACAGAAAGGTACTACACATAGCTAAAATTAACTTGACAAATATCTGCAACCCCGACCTTTCTCAAGCGAAGATTGTCCTCGAAACCCAGATATACTACCTCGCTCAAACGATGGCGGCATCAATGGGTCACACGTCGAATGTCTGTCATAATCGCATTGAATACACCACACCGATAAGGGAGTCAGTATATCCCAGGCCGACCATGGGAACAGAAAATATGTACTACCAAGTTAGTGGACTTTTGACAGCAATGTGTATGACAAACCCGGAGATACAACCTCGCTCAGGCGTAGGCGGCATCAATGGGTCATACGCCGAATGTATGCTAAAACGCATTTGAATACCACCTGCCCGCCACTCCGATTTGGGCGTAGTAAAACCCAGCCCAACCTTCCAACACACCGCCTCGGGTCTGTACTTTGTGTGGGTCTAGGTGATTGAAATGGAGGTATTCTTGAAAAACAAAATTGTTGGACATTGCCTGGTCAATGGTGCAAACCTTTTTCGGCCAGTGGCATCGTGGCCTGTCAATGTCGGGCCGACAGCCCAAAAAAATTGTATAAAGTCCGGAACGGGGCATAGCTCGGTGGGAGGGGATCAGAGGTATACGACATGTGCTATGTTTAAAATACTGGTTAGATATCGCAATGTGCATGGGGGTAGCATGACCATAACTATCTGCGGACTGAATTACTTGCCCCGGTAGTTCAGCTGCATGGTGCAGGATACAGATCACTGATACGAACGAACCCATACAAGAAGTCACGAAGGGCCACCAGTAAAACTTGCATTCGGAATATTATTATTAGTGATTGTTATGTTATTGCGTATTATATCAATCAAAGTACAAATTTAGAGTGTTCCATAAACATATACAGGAAATCTGTAGAGACAGACCAGAACAAAATTGCCGCAATAGGGATGATTGAAGTTAATTTAGTTGGCCATGTATGACTGACTATAGCTACATTATCGCAAAGAACTTTATGGTTGAAAGTTGTGCCCCCCCCCCTCCCATATATTGGCTGAGTAAGTAAAGGAAGCTAATTTTTGAAGAGACTAATTCCCAACGAGGGGGTGGGCATCAGAGCTGGTGAAAGATTTGGTCATAAAAAGACCACTTGGTCGTTATGTGAACCGATGGTGAGAGCGGAATGGATTGAGACGCAATATGGACCCTATACTGATCCACCATAGGAAGGATAGTATTACCTCGCCAAGCAAACTAAATGAAACCCTCCCCACAGCCTATATCCAAAGCAGAGTACAGGTAGATGTCCGACCGCTGGTTTGTACCGAGGATCGCCGCAGTGGGTGGTGTGGAAGGCGTCCCGTCTGGCTGCTGTCCCGGGTGAACGATCTTAGACCCGCGAGTGATGGCAGCAGCAACCGGGCTCGGCATGACCGTTCCTCCCTCGGTCGATACCCGCGCTCCATGTGTAACGCACAACTGAAGGAGATGAACCCCTGCCCTTCAGTGGCATGTGCAGACGATTGCTGAAAAGAAAATGAGACCACGCAGTTTCGAACGGATATGGAAAGAAGTAAGCGGCATAAATTAACTAAGAGGCAATCTTAAAGTTACATGCGGGCTATAATTTAAATGGAGATAACAATTTCGTAACAGGTCATACCGAAAGTGCCATGCCTGATATAAGCTAATTTAGGCAACAGCTTAGTGAAAGGTCATGACAAGTATAATTGAAAACTCGAAATTCATTCTTAAATTGACATGGTTGATACAGGATCATGGGAGACAACTTTGATTCCAGAAGTTATATTTTGATGTGAAGAAGCATTTTTAAGGAAAAGAGCCTGAACATGGATTACTATTTCCTGCAATGTACCGATAATACATATTTAAGGATGCATTATCCGAATTAACGCTCCTAAAGTACTATGTCTTTGGCGTTGATGGTAAAACAATAGTTGCATCGAGTCAATGAACCCGCCCCGTAAAGCCCAGAGCGATCAGATATCGATTTTGAAGTTTGTTATTTCGTGAGATGTGCAATTATATGTGGCCCAGAAAAATAACGTCAAACAGACGGTCTTTGACAAAATTGCGTATGAAGATTGATAACTCTAAAAGCAAGTGGTAATACGGCAAAAGTTCGTGATACTCAAGTGATAATACGGCCATATTTCGTTGAACAAAATGATAAACACGTTTGGGGAAATAGGATGCCACAGTAGACAGTCCGAAATCTCGGGCCTGATCACATGACTGTCACATGGAAACAAGAAATATAGTCGATCGACCAGGGTTATCCCGTGGACAACGCATCGACACCCACGTACTGATGGCACACGCAACCCGATCCTGAATACGATCGCGGCTCATGAAGTTTTCCGCGTCACGGAGAGAACACTGCGTGTTCAACAACTACACCGAAATACGTCGCAGTTCCCGCAATAAAACGTCTTTAGCGGGTACAGTTTCGGTTCAGTCTATCGTAACGCGGTATAACCAAGATAATGCGGTTAATTGTTCTGTGATTCAATAAATTATATCACACCATTAGCAATATGATATGATAGGGTTATTTGTATAGGTATGGATCATGTATACAACTATATGCGGTCAATATAGGTACATATATTCGGAACAGTGCGTATCCAAAATAATTTAGTATGCCCCTATGTCGGTGACAATAAAGATCGTTTAGTTGTAATTTATCCCAAACGCGGTAAATTTTATTGAATTATTTCTTTAAAGCTACAACTGAAAATTAATCATTTTTATAAAAGTCCCAACTGCAATGGAGACATTATATAGAAACCTTAGCCCGGCACAAATTACATCACATACAGGAGACTTAAAGTAACTTGTTGACATAATTGGTGTTAACGAGTATATAATTCGATGTTCACTGTTCAGTGTGCTGTAGTAAGTTGTCCTGGGCCCTATACTATAGAACACAATTATTGTAATCACAAGCTTCTGTGGGGCACACAAAAGGTGTCGATTACCATATACATCCACTCTTATTCTAACAGTGTATAGGCGACTTCTTGAAATACCGCGTTCACATGCATGGTTACCAATAAAATAATAGGTTTTCCACATGTGACTTGATTGACCAATGAAACAAATGATCCCTCGGAGACACTCATTGATATGTTATCGCTAGTGCATGGGTGATCCGTGTTCAATTTGATTAGTGGTAATCGGTATTCTTTAAATAATCGCTCAGTGAGTACACCGCAACCGTTCGTGCATTGTGTTATATTTCGTCAATGGTTATCGTCTGTTCCAACAACGATGTATTTCAATTTCTAGTTGGGTTGTCATTCAGAATCGCTGGATAATATGTACAAGATACGTAGCTAGAGGGTCACAGGTGCAGGTTTAAACTCCAAGTTGTGTACCCCCAAAGGAGACCATCTAACAACGTCCCTGCACGAATGTCATAATTGGTCAATACTCCAATACAGACTTTAGGTTGTTTGCCACGAGACAACCGCTTGATTGCCGCAGTGTGAATTCCATTATAATCAAACCCCATCACCCATCGGTAATGCACACACGAGCACGCGGGTATAATCTACACTATTACAACACAGTGGTATATTGCACTTGACGCCTCCTGTGTACCTCCCATAACCTTGTGATTACAATTATTATGGTCCATGGTATAGGGCCTTGGCTCAGTTTTCGCTATTGCGTGTGCAATTTCCGCTACAAAGTTTCAAAACATGTTTTATGATATTATGATCTGGCTAAATGGAAGTTATTGCAAAACATGTGAAATCAAAGTCGAATCAAAATATCAAACGTATGTATACAGCATGTAGTTGTCGTCCTTGTGAACCATTGGTCGCAAGAACATTTGCTAAACAAGACTTAAATTACATGTATCCATATATATGAAATGGGTATAGGCTATACATATATATAGTTATAATATAGAAGTACTTTACACTACTATAAACGGAAACCTAGTTTAGGTTATGCAAATAGTTAATGTATTTCAATGTGTATAATTGGTACCGGTATATAATTCAATGCATATAGATTAAAACATTACATGCATTCCGGTATAAAAGTTGATACTGAGCCATACAATCGATATACAAGACTGGGACAATGGTGCACAATGCAGCCGCTGTGTCAATGTTTGCACATTTCTAGTCCAACCGCGTTGCCATGCACATTCCCTCCGCTGTGTCACGCGTGAACTACCCCACCCTCATTTCCAGCTTAAATTAGGGCACTTATAACCGTTTTGCGGACACCAACTCGATTTATTTGGATTACCAATATATTTCTCTTGGATTTTGAACACAATAATTCGTCCAATTGCACAAACGAAGGCCACAAAAACACCGATGAATGGCAGTAACAACACATTTTATCCCTACCCATCGAGTTTCCACACCTTATGTTTTTGCTTTAGACGCAACATATTTTGTCCCCAGGCGGCCAGGACATCGGTGGATAACCAATATGTGTTATAAAAGTAACATGGGCTATACATACCTTTCCATGTTGAAAATATCAACTGTTGACTGACTCTCGCTAAATGCTGTGTTTGCAAAAATACGAGTTTTGAGCACTGAGACTTCGTTGCCAGCACACTGAGGGCACGATTTGCACACTGAGGCCGCGAATCGATTGGGCAGTGTGTAAGTGAAACGACTGTAAATGTTATGGTGCGGTCCGCTATGTCAAAGTTGATGAAAGGATGGGGTTATGTTAACCCGAAAACTTAAACTATACTATGCGCCGAGAGATCACAGCTTACCAGGGAAAACTATACCCATGTTCCCTGGTAAAGATATAAATATAATTGATAATTAATAGCAGAAATTCTGATAATCTGGCCACACAAACAATGGTGGGCCGAGTAAAGAATAAAGATAAAATAACAAGCATGCAACAGTGGTGGAAACCATGCGAGCATGCATCACGTGAACTCTCAAAATTTAATGTTTGAAACTAGACGCTACATGTTCAGAGAGATCATCAGCATCGAGAGACCATCAGCCGTAAACATACTAGATACGAAAAAACCATAGTCAGAAATGGTAAAGCCACCAAAATCATATTAGCCATAATATAAATTATAATATAATTATAATATAAACTAGCTTTCAAATTCCATGTGGGAAATTTGGATACTTCCATATACCACGTTTTCCCGTTTCTCGTGTTATACATACATTCTTCAAGCTGTCTCGCTTTGTATTACACTCGCTGGTGGGCCCGACTTCGTCCGGGCTGTTCCCATCTGCTTTCCGACGAAAGGCGCGATTTGACCTTGAATTGACTATAATATTCTCGTGTGCCAGAAGGACTGCTTAAAGTTGTGAATAAGATGAAGAATATTTATGAGATGTTATTTAACAAGTCAAATCAAATAATATTTTCCATTAGTTAGCGCCTATATTAGCAGTTAGCGCCTATATTAGCGCTAACTAATGAATAATAATATTATTTGATTGACTTGATAAATATTCTCGTGTGCCAGAAGGACTCCTTAAAGTTGTGAATAAGATGAAGAATATTTATTATTAGATGTTATTTAACAAGTCAAATAATATTATTTGATTGACTTGTTAAATACTCACACACACACCCTTGTACACACACCCACACATACCTACATACGCACATGCATACATACACAATAAACACTGCTGCATACCCACATGTACATAGACCCACACACACTAGCTCGTAGTACTTGCGTGCATGCACTTGAACATACACGTGTGTGTAAACGGAGAGTCGTGGCGGACAATTGACTAGAATGCTGCATGTCCAACGTTTTGTCCACAATAATTATTTAAAGCTGGTCGTTCATTGTGGTAGATCAATAAGCATTGTGGTCTTTATATAAGGCTTTGTTAGATCCAATCAATATTTGGGATCGCATGTGGACGGGGTGGGTGGAGGAGGGTTGTAGGTGTTTATATTTTGAAAAGTGAAGGGACAACATAGAGGTCGTGGAATAAAGCGTCACGTGGAAGTGATCGTGTAACAAAATAGAAAGAACAATTAATGCAAGTTTAATTATATTAAATTATTCCCATCATTAATACTTTTGAAGAGTTTGATATTTAAGAAAATTTGAGGTCCTTAAATAAAATTAATGGCATCAAATTTAAAATTGAACGGCTTAGTCATGAAATGGTCATTAAACATGTAGTCAAGGGGCGAACAATAAATTAAGTACCTTACTTTGAAATTAATGACCTCAAAATGCCCTTGCATATAAATATACGTAATGTTAATTAACTATATATGATGGTGCATAAATTAGAGAAACACAAATAAAGTTAGTTAATTAGTTCATCCGTTTAATTTCACATATACATGCATGGAATGATCACTATTATATATAGTACTATACCTACAAATGTTATGCAGGGGACCGGGATCATCTACGAGGGAAATGTTCACATAATAAGTTCACCAAACGACCTGTTCAACATTAATATCTGAGAATTTCCTATGGGATAACTACGCATAATGCTGCTCCGGTCATCAAAGGATTAAGTATCAGTGTTCGGACTGTGGGAGCCCATCTGTTGTAGTCGTTCGGAGACCATCTGCGTTTAGGGATATTTGGCGCGGTGGCACCAGGCCATTGCTCTGCCGAAAATAGGGGAGGCGTGCGGTGGATTGATGCATATAACTAACCACATAATTATAATATCGTCACTAAAAATGAATTGGTGATCCTGGGTACAAATATTGGACCAAGTATGTTCTGTATTATATTGATGTGTCCCCACAAGACCAGAGTAGTTTTTATGATGAAACAAAGGCTGAAAAGATGTTTACTTAATGTAATGCAAGTCTTTGAAGACAGGGGTTTGTTTGAAAGTACAGTGTGAAAAATAAAATTTTAAATGATTTGTTTCATTTGATATACAACGGGGACCATTTTCTGCTTGATAATTCAGGTTTATATAACCGAATATATATTCTTAACATCGCAAACTACTAGATTTGTGAACTGTACAACAGGGAAGTTTATATTCCATGAGTCTTCGCTACTTTGTGCCTTAATTTTTATGGAATCGCGTTGATACCAAAAAAATGTCGCATAACTTAAAATGCTCACATCTGATGTTGGGGGACCTTTAGTATGGTGGGTTGTGATGTTATATCGCACCAGCATACACAAAAACTCTTCAGTTGTATTTAGTTTCTTACTTTGGCTTTTTCGGCATAATACTCACGGACTAACTCGTTAAATATTCACAATACCATAAGATGGTCAGCTATCGGTACCCATAACCATAATTGAAGCCATATTATCTATAACACAAAGCATGGAAACCATGAGTTGTTGAAACATGTGTATGTCACACCGGCTTTCCGTGGTAAATACATTTATTTAGTTCAAAGGTCAAGATCAATGCCCCATTAACACTACTTTCAGACCTGTCCCGAACACAGAAGCGGAATATCATTATGTGCATATATGATGATGATGCGTTTACAACATTACCTTAGCGCCAGAAACGACAGATTGGATGAAATTAATAAATCAAACCAGTAATGTGAATATTTATCTCAACAGTAAAATGAAGAACTCAATAACAACGTGTCTTACATACAAAGATCAAAAACCAGTTCCATGCGCACAGTCGACGTGTTGAATAAACAAAGCTGATATGCACACGCATGTGCACACGATATGCACAGTGTATAAACCATACACACACCTGGTCGGAAGTTGCTGTCACCGAGGCGAGACAATTCTATTTTTAGATCAAAATATTGGGATTAACAAGAATAACAACATAAAACAAGCTTTCTGACGATTCTTTTTTTTGTTGTAGATAAAAACGGCCTTTGATCACTTCAGAAAATTATTTTCTCGCAAAAATTCCCTCTTGAAAGGTAATTTTAACATATACGGCATCTGTCTGAAATCACACGATATTGCAACGGAAAGGCCGTTATGTTTGCAGCTTATATTGACATTAGCTGGGC
Organism: Siphonodentalium dalli; assembly: GCA_032622095.1. Classification (NCBI taxonomy): domain Eukaryota; kingdom Metazoa; phylum Mollusca; class Scaphopoda; order Gadilida; family Siphonodentaliidae; genus Siphonodentalium; species Siphonodentalium dalli. The sequence continues at coordinate 195,800,754 of CP136064.1, forward strand.
TCGGGTGCGTTCACAATCTGAAAGTAGAGACCATTTATTTGGATACCCCACTCGTCAATCACTATACGCCTAGGGACAATCACCAGTCGCGACGTATCACATGAATAGTACAGTAATGATATGTTCCTTTCGACCCATTTAAGCATAGATATGTCTTTGTTTGTCTGTTTGTTTGTCTGTTAGCTATGGCCGGGAAAACTGCCGGACGGATTGAGCCCAAACTTCCTATCTAAGGGTAAAATATCAGATGGAGTGTCATCGCACCGCTTCTGAGTACGTCAGAGCACTCATTCTCCAATCCCCCGCCACCGCAATGGGTTTTCATGGGTTAATCGCGTGATAGTTAAAGAGCGTTCGTATCCGCAGTGTCGTTGATAAAGAGCGTGTATGTGTCCAGACATGAGCGTGTTGTGTCTGTGTACAGACATGAGCGTGTTGTCTGTGTTCGTACTTAGGGTTCCTGTGAATGGGGGAGATTTTCATCGGGTCAGTTTTTCCGCCCGAGGTGACCTTCATTTTGAAACGGGTAGCCACAAATGATCTAATATATATTTTGGGACTTCTGTCTGTTTGTTTGTCTGTTAGCTATGGCCGGGAAAACTGCTGGACGGATTTCGATGAAATTTGACACCTACGGGTAATTTTGGACGGGTAAAATAGTGACTCCGACCTGACATTGACCTTCAAAATTGTCAATTCAAGATCAAAGCCCGGACGAAGTCGGGTCACCTGCTAGTATTATGTATATACACATGAGGTCAATAGAGAGATATATATATATCGCTCTCATATATGATATATCACTTAAAGTAAGCGTATGTACAAGTATAGACTATAGCCCAAATGAAAGTAAATAATAAAACGACTAGACTCAATAAAGTGTTGTCACAGTAATATATCTAAACTGCATTACCCAACCTTTTAAATATCGTCTATATAATCCAGAATAACTTACATACGTGTGGAATGTGGTGCTGTTTATTTCACATAAATGATAACAAAATCAATCACACAATTTATTATGTTTATTATACTGTAATTATTCTGCCCCCAGGGCGTCATGATTGTCAATTAAAATATATTATACTAGCTGGTGGACCCGACTTCGTCCGGGCTGTTTCCCCTCTGCTTTTCGGCGAATTGCGCGATTTGACCTTGAATTGACCATTTTGAAGGTCAAGGTCAGGTCGAGGTCACAATTTGACCCGTCCAAAACACTCCCCGGACAAAAGTACCCGTCGAAATCCGTCATGTTTTACCCGATTTGACCTTGAATTGACCATTTTGAAGGTCAAGGTCAGGTTGTGGTAACGATTTGACCCGTCCAAAACACTCGGACAAAAATAACCCTATGTATCAAATGTTGTCGAAATCCCGTCAAAATTCGCTATTTGACCTTGAATTGACAATTTTGAAGGTCAAGGTCAGGTCGGGGTCACGATTTGACACGTCCAAAACACTCCCCGGACAAAAGTACCCATGGGTATCACATTTCGTCGAAATCCGTCCGTTTTAATCGATTTGACCTTGAATTGACCTTTTTGAAGGTCAAGGTCAGGGTAACGATTTGACCCGTCCAAACGACTCCCCGGTCAAAAGTATCTGTAGGTATCAGATTTCGTCGAAATCCGTCCCGTTTTACCCGATTTGACCTTGAATTGACCTTTTTGAAGGTCAGGGTCAGGTCGGAGTAACGATTTGACCAGTCCAAAACACTCCTAGGACAAAAGTAACCCTAGGTATAAAATTTCGTCAAAATCCGTCTGGCATTTTTCCCGGCCATAGCGAACAGACAAACAAACAGACAAACAGAAGTCCCAAAATATATATTAGATTCTATTATATTGATATAGGAACTTAGAACAATTTACCATATATGTTTATTTTATATTAATTACTATGTCATTCATTAACATTTTCTTGTTTTTCACTGTCAATTGAAAGTGTACGTTTTTTCGAAATGACTTTCGTGACAGAAACGGTGACGTCTATGCAGATGAACGATATACGCTCTTATACATGCGTATATATATAATGATCACGTGTTCGTTAATCCCAGTTGAACAATTGCAAATAATACAAGTGCTGCACACGCGCAGACCAATCACAACTGAAACCTGAACTTGAACTTTGAATCAGCCATCCTCTTCCTCAATACGTCATCAAATTATTCGCTCATCGCCACCGTGAAATGTTCTTTCCACCTCCAACTCGTCCTGCAAAAGGTGTATGGTATTTAATTAGTCTAGATTCCAGCGTAATTTGGTCTTGATATTTTTTTACATTTTGGACGTCTCAGTCGAAATTCATGCGGTGGCCCAATTCCTAAGTTCACGGAAGCCACGTTGTACACATTTAACCCTCTGATTATAAAATAGAGAAAACATAGCAAAATGGCAGATATTCAGATGATAAGTTCAACAATTAAACGGCCATACAAGCTATCTGTTGAACTAATTATCTGAACAATTCCTATACCAATGAAGATGAATCTTTCTGTACTATTATTATCTGTTTGTCTGCCTTTCGTCTATTTATATTTCCTTAACACCCATCCATGCAGATAAATATTGGATCATTCTTCATAAAGAAATGTCTGAGTGAACCACAAATTGATCTATACTAGCCCGATCGGCCTAAAAGCCTAAAATAGGCCGACCAGTCTTCCTGGCACAGTGCTCACTGTTGTAAGAGAGGGAACTCTAAATTTCTTGGATAATAAAATTATATTTGTTTGAATATTTGTATATGTTATTTTTGAATATTCTCCAAATGTTTATTTTTGCATATTCACCAAATGTGGTGATAATACGAGTACCCCAGCTGAAATGAGGATTTATCGGTCATTGCAAAGAAACCGTCACCTCTTCAAAACATTAGCACTGCATCACACCAGATCAAATAGACAGCACATCGTACATTTTATATACGACTAATTTTCGTGCTGCTTCCAAACCGGTGTCTTAGTAGACAATTTGTTCAACTTACTTCAGTGGGCAACTTGCAACTGGAATATGTTATTTCGCAATGTACAATATTAGTTTTCCTAATTTTGTTGTTTGAAAATATCTTGTCAAAACCACACATGAACTTGTGAAAAATGTCAGGTGATCAGCGTTTAAAGCTGTTATTTCAGCGTTGAACATTGACTCAATGTTGCTATATATGGTTGTTAGTTCAGCAGATATGTGTAACATTAGGGAGAAGGGATACACACGGCAATGCGGTTGCAGAAAACAGTACCCTTCGTGTATATGTGACCTTGGTGAATATAACCAAATATTATTTCCAGGTATAAAGATAGTCTCTGTCACAGAGTATGTGGGCAATTTTGGTCAAGTTTATATTTTTTTGAAGAAAGTATATGGTACTCCTTTGTGTTTTGATAAATTGCGTTCATAGTATACCACCATGCATTCTTGTGATAACAGCGAAATATTCGTGTTTTATTACTTAATCTTAGACAACTATGACTAATATTATAAGACACGGAGAATATAATCTACACAATTCACCCACTACTCTATGAATATATATCATACTGCTCTATAGCAGTGCATTTTTGAAAGGTTTGATTGTGTATATATCAAAAGAAACGATGACCGGTCACATTAGTGATACTGTTATGAGCACATATATTTCGGCTTCTAGAAAAGGTCACAGAATCAATTCCTCGCTATTAAATTTCATTTTACAGTGTAGTGTACACATATATCACACGATTCAAGATAAATAGTGCAGAACAAATTGCCTTATTCTTCCGTTTCTTTGCGGCCAAAAAGTTAAGATTTAACCATTGTATGAGACCTTGCTTTTCGCTATATATCTCGCGAGATATGTTAGAGATAATTCGTACATCCCCGATAAAATGTTTCTCTTATACTCTGCAATCATTCTTCCTCACATATTTCGAGCGTGTTGTCACTCTTATGGGACTAGCTATTCAATTATGCATAAAATGTAAATTTCATACTATTTTGGCCATTTTGGCTGCCATTTGGGACATAAATTCTACTTATATGGTTCACGACTAAGCATTGTTTGTATGTATCTCAATGTATTATGAATTTGGAATCAATTGATCTACACATGACTGCATTCCCATATGGCCCGATGGAAATGCTTCAGAATTTGAACCACTCCGAAAAATCAAGATATCTCAAAAAGCTCAACTCGGATTTTAGGGGACTTTTGCCATGTTGTTCGTAAACATGTTCTTATTGATCCCTGAAAAATTCAGCTTTCCCCGATTTTTTTGCACTAGTGAAATTTAATGTGCCTGGACTACTGACCCTTTATGTACTACGTTCCAACTATAAGCTAAGATTGAGTCCTACATAATTCCATATACAATTAATAATTTGCGTTTCAATATTGTTAAGGGAGAGGAGCAATATTCTAAGTTGAATAACTTGTGCTCCCATCCCTTTTGATTAACTCATATCTTATTTCAGATTCTAATTTGTTAAATGTATTATGTAATGAGGGTCAAATAAAATATGTTCAAACTGACCCTTTCTACCCAACAATACGCAAATTGAAATCATACATTAGGGCCGTGTGGTATGGAAACCCAGTGGGTTTGTTTGTATTTTTTTTTATTAGGTGGAATCTTAATTATTCGTCAACGGCCACCCTGCAATGCCGTTTAATCCGTGAAAATCGGACCATACAGAACGGCGATTTTGGCCATTTTGGTTCCTAGGGTATGGGAACCAAGTTCTAGTGGGTTCGGTAGGAAATTTTGTTGATCTTAATTATTCACCAACGGCCACTCTAAAATGCAGCAGGCTATTTATTGGGACCAGAAGGGCAATTTTGGGCATTTGGTCAATTTGGGTCGTAAGGTATGGAAACCCAGTACCAGTGGGTTGGGTGGTAAGTTTTTGGGGTGGAATCTTAATTATTCGTCAACGTCCACCCTCCAATACCGTTTATTCCGCGAAAATCGAAACATGCAGAAAGACGATTCTGCTCATTTTTCCATTTTGGGTCGTAGGATATATGGAAACCCAGTGGGTACGTCTAATTTTTTGACCGCATTATCTTTCATATATGACGGCACATTACGTATACAATTCTGTTTATTCCGTGAAAATCGGACCAGAATCGGGTTTTTCGAAGTCCCATAAGGAATAAGTAAATATAACTGGTGTTACCAGTGGTGTCACGTCACCGAACTTTTATGGTTTTTGTTTTGTACACAATTATTCACGCCGGTTTGCAATTGCACTCCAATGCATGTTTCAACATTATTCTATACCAATATTTATGTGTTATCAGATTATAACTTCAGTAAAAAAATTGAATCTTTCAGTCAAGCTGCTAAATTAAAGATGCATTATCCGAATTAACGCTCCAAATTACTATTTCTTTGGCTTCGGGGGTAAAAAATATTTGATTCGAGTCGAGGAACCCACTCATCAAACCTCAGAGTGGTGGGGGTCGTCAACCTCATACCTAGTCTATCGTAGTCTCGTCGAAATGCCATTTCCTGGAAGCGTGCAGGCTTCCCCAAAATTACGTCACATCGCAGTTACGTTAATCGCTTCGATTCGACACTTCTAACTTGCTTCAGTTCTGATTGGCGCTACTGACGTTGAATGTCAAGGTTCGACAAATAGAAAATCTACGACAAGTAATCAGAACCACTACGCCATAGAGTGTGTTATATGTTTACTGATAGGAATTGATCGTCCTGTTGTGGACCCTACGCCACAGTGTGATATGTGCTTACTGATATAAACTGATCGTCCTAGTGTGGACCCTAGTCTTCGTGACCAGTTGATATCTCTCTTCCGGTTGTGTGTTGATTGTAGATCCACGTGTGTGTTTGAGTTCCGTAAACTTCATTAAAATAGTCTGTCTCTCGTCATCCTGAGTTTACCATAACGATGCCCTTGCTTTGCTAATGGCGTGGTGGCAGCGTTTCGAATCCTAATTCCTCCGGCATGTCGAAATAAAGCAAGGACAGTCCCAAAAGCCGGGCGTTTAGGTACAACACGGCAACGATTGGCCACAGGTGACCGCGGAAAAGCCCGTTGTTGTAGAGCGACTATATTATAGTGATATGTTATCGGAATCCAACGACACGATGTTATTTACTTCTCCGGAAAGTGGACTGAGGTGTCTATCCTTCACTCTTAAAAAAATAGGTACTTCAGAGTGCCTACGTAGGTACTAAGCTTTGTCCCAGGGGGAGTACCAACTGTTTGGTACTCTGGGGTTACAAAAGTGGTACTCTGGAGTACCAAATGTTTAGGTACTCTGGAGTACCAAAAGTGGTACTCTGGAGTACCAAAAGTTTAGGTACTCTAGAGTACCAATATGATGGTACTCTGGATTACCTACTAAATATTTAGGTTCTATCCGGGCATTGTGCATATAATACCCACTCTGCCTTTATGTCACCGAAGTCATGACGCACACGACATGAAGTGCCAAGAAATACACACCCATTATATTATATGAAGTACCGAATATAAAGACAGGTACTCTGAAGTATTTAGGTACTATGCATAGTACCTAGCAATTTGGTACTCCACAGAACCAAACATATAGGTACTAAGCGGAGAACCTGCCCAGATACCAAGCACTCGAAATTACGAAACATGGCCGACAGCAAATTTAACAATGTGGCAATTTAGATTCCAAATGAAGCTATGGCGTTTAAACATTGAATAAAGTACAAAACCACTCCATTGCATAGTGATAATGATATAATCCGAATTATACATGCATTACTTTTATTAGTATATAACCTTGATCGTGATTTTGAACTTAAATCAAAGTTTAAGATCTCGATTTCAGGATTCCCTGTTCCCTGCATGTGGAGTAAAATTGGTCTGAATGTCCAAAAATAATTTCTTAATTTGTGTGCAATAATATTAAGTAAACATAAATCAAACATCTTGGAACTGGTCTGGATGAAACACCGATCGATCTAGAATAGCCCGATAAATAAAAAAACTACCTTGCGATAAATCGCAAACCTTTGCGAATCGCAAACAACTTTGCAATAAGTACCGGTATATGCGATTTAGTGTAAAGGTTTTTCGATTGATTACAAAAGGTTTGCGATTAATCGCAATGGTTTGTGATTTATCGCAGATATATTTTCATGCATTGGCATTAATGGACTTGAACCATATAAATATAATCCGACATCTTCAACAGGTCTGTGTAAACCACCAATCGATCTATAATAGCACATGGTTGGGCTAAATAAGACCGATCTTTCTTTGGCAGCAAGCATGCATGTGGGATAAGGCGAGCAAACCTTCGCAATAAATTACAAAACAACTTTGCGAAAAATTACAAATACCTTTGCTATAACTCGCAAACCTTTAAGATAAATCTCAAACATCTTTACGAGGACTCTCAGACTGCGTAGTGGGTGATTAAATTTTGCGAATTATCGCAAACATGTTTGAGATTTGTGGCAAACTTTTTTGGTGCTAAAAATTTCTTAATTGGTGTGTAAACATTATAAATCAGCCACCTTAAACAGGTCTCAGTGGACAACCTATTAATTTATAATTGAACGGTCGAGCTAAAATAGACCGATCAGTCATTCACGGCCAGATGCAAGAATGTTGAGAGGAGCAAAACTTTGCGAAAAATCACAAACACTTTCGCGAACACGCAAACCATTACGATAAATCTCAAACATCTTTACGATAAATCTCAGACTACGTACTGTGTGAATAAAAAAATTTATTTATCGCAAAGATGTTTGAGATTTGTCGCAAAGGTTTTTTTTGCACTAATGGGCTTCTGTGAATATTATAAATCAGACATCTTAAACAGGTCTGAGTGAACAACCTATCAATCTATGCCCGGTCGGACTAAAATAGACCGATCAGTCATTCACAGCCAGATGCATGAGTGATGAGGGAGCAAACCTTTGCGATATATCACGAACACCTTTGCGATAACACACAAACCTTTACGATAAATCTCAAACATCTTTATGATAACTCTCAGACTACGTACTGGGCGATTATATTTTTGCGATTTATCGCAAAGATGTTTGAGATTTGTCGCAAAGGCTTTTTGCCGATAATGGGCTTCTGTGAACATTATAAATCAGACATCTTAAACAGGTCTGAGTGACCAACCTATCAATCTATAATTGCCCGGACATGCTAAAATAGACCGATCGGTCATTCACAGCCAAGGGAGCAAATATTTGCGATAACTCCCAAACCTTTGTAAATAGTGTGCAAAATACTAAAAAATGGGGAGACCATTAACTTTGGTTAATTAAAACTGTTGTTTGAAAAATACCGCTATAGCGCTCACTAGTACTCGCTACAAGGAGGTGTTGAATGGGTTACCAGAATTATTATCACTCTCCCAAAAAAATTGCCACGGTGTTCAGTGTTTTGCTTATCGTACACTTACAATGCGCTGTATCAGTAAATGAACAAATACTAAGATACATGTAACACAAAGAGAGTTTAATGTATCTAATATATGATAAAGTTTGGTAAAGCCATAGTTAATAAATTATTCTCCATTCGCATCTATGCGTCAACAAGTCAGTGGCATTGCCTGATCACCAGAGCCATATAATGTAGAATTTCGCTAATATGGTTTCCAGTTATGGATGAGGTTATTTCCTAGCAAAGCAGAAATGGCCGAATCGCTCAGAATGATAACCACACATGTAGCCAGACATGTTTTGATAAGAACATGAAGCATCTGGACATTGGAATGGTCTACATGTTCATGTATGTATACAGCTAAGCTCTAATTGACCCCTCCCCCTTAACGACACTGGCCACCGATATTACGAGTAGTTGCGAATGTCGGTCAGTGACCAACTTTGAATGTTAATTAAACCGTAAACCAATTATTAATTGAAATATTGTTTTGTGTATAGTTAATATGGTGCATGGCGCTGATGAAAAGCTGGACTGGGTGTTTACAAGGTGTCCATGTAAAAAATTAGTGCGGCGTACAGTGGTCGCAAAATATTATTAATAAGACTGTATAAAGATTATCTGCGGTTGCCACACATCAACCACTTGACCATGGTTGAACGGCGGTATGGTATAACCGGTGTCTGACTGTCATTAACGCCCTACAACCTTGTTAAAGGGGGTGATTAATTAGAGCATAGCTGTAGTACGTTACTAAAAGCTTGCGATTGATTCAGTTATAACGTGTGTCCCAGAATTGGATCCATATCTCCGAGATTATCCACCATTCCATAAATATATCAGAACAATATCACAGCATCACAGGCGTTTCGATCAAAAGAATAGCAGAATCCGTAACTGGGCGACATTTCATGGCGACATGGTTCTCTTGGATGTCTCGTAATCATAGTCACCAGTGGTTGATTCTTGTGAGTTAATTGGGCGGTTTATAATGTTGTGAAACTTAAGTATCTGTCTTTTGTAATTCACAATAATGTTGTGTTGTGCATGTATTAAACCACACTGCACTCAATGACTTTTCAATTTGGTCTAGCTCAGTTCACCGAAAATTGCAGCTTTCAATAATGTAAACGCCCGTTATTTTTTCGGAGGTTATATATCATCTTGTCCCGTCCATGTACAACCATAATCCACACAGTGCTGACAATATTCCAGGTTATTGAGAAGCCAGTTAGGTCCAATTTCACACACACAAAAATATGTTGATGAATTTCAGAGATGTTACTTCCCTAATCTTAAATCCACCCAGCGAGCGAACAACGTACCTGAACTGGCATATACTACAACATGTAAGCCCAGTCCGATATCAACATAAAATGTCTAAGTCTGATGTTTGTTTGTCTCTTCGTCCATGTTTATATACTGTAAAAAATCTCAATCGTATCAACTTGAAGTGGCTGGACGCCGCCATTTTATCGAGATCGGCTAGTACCAAATGAATTATCACGTGATGCCATCACGTGGGTAACACTTGGGTACCGAGATCGCGCTAGTGCCAATGAATTATCACGTGATGCCATCACGTGGCTAACATTCAGGTTCCGATAGTGGATAGTACCAACATGGTGTGGTACTATATCAATTTTTAGAACCAAATTCTTCTCAATACCTGTTGGTCTGGTACTATCAGACATATTGGCACTACCTTAGTACCTATATGGCTTATTATTTATAAGTGTGTTCGGAGAAACAAGTTCTTCCTTCCAAAAGTGGAAACGGCAACTAACACAACTAGTTATGAGGGATGACAATCTGTCTCCGTTTTTGAGAGATGAGACATCTTGGACGAAGAAGAGTATAGTTTCGCCTCTTCGAAGATTTACAGATGATGACATCAGTGTTCCAGAACAGTTGCCTAAAACCGCTCAACAGAAATGCATTTTCCTGGACATATTCCTAAACGGGATTGCAAGATACTGTCCCGCTATCCCAAGAAGTTCTATTGTCAGAAATTCTACATCAATAGCCGGTGTATGGAAAACCATATGTCAGCATTATGGGATATATGCAACTGATGAGAACGTGATACAGGTCGACAGCAAGAACGTGGGTGACAGTCTTATTTATTGGCAACAAACTAACAGTCAGCTCGAACACGACACTACGCATACTGTCAGAGACCATGAAAGTCACCACGAACACAAAGTACAAGTGTCAGATAATAATCAGAGTCACAACCTTCTACACACAGTGACAGAGGGACACACATCATCAGAAACGTGTGAAAGCATTCAAAGCGCGCAAATACCACAAAATATGACTCACTCCGTTTGTGTATTGCACGAAACAATAAGCGAAAAGTGGGACAAATCTGTTGATGACCGTGGTATCTCAGCTATGACAGATGTATCAGATCAAGACTTGGAAATGACTGACATGGACACAGGATCATTTACATTTCATATAAATAAGGTCTACGACTTGATATCGTCCGGTGAATCAGATCACTTGGTATCATTCAGCGTGAATAAGGACTTTGTACATGCAGTCATTGAGTCAGTGAATCCATCCGATACACCAAACACATGTATAAAGAGCTTGGAGACCAGCAATGTGAAATGTGCAAGTCCAAGAGAATGGATCAACATAGTGTGTGGGCCAGAGTTCGAGAGTGGTTCTGTTCTTACCTGTCAACAGATGCGGACGTTTCGCGGAATGTGGCCATATCGTGCCAAAGACAATGCTAATGTTACACTTCACAAACAAGCCATCCAATAACATTGTTCGATTTCCATATGAACACTGACTAAAATTGGGGTCATGTCTGCGTGTGAAGTTGTGTTCAAGATGTGAAGCTCAGTCAATCGAAATTAGATATTATGTTCCTGATTTTAGTATACAAGACATATACTATCAAAACTCACTCACGGGTGAGTGAGTGACACGTGATCAAAGACTCGGTTTGTGAAGTTGTGTGCGACATGTGTCAGCCGATCATTATGTCAAGAGTTTATATTACCTAATATTTCTTTTCATACGAAATGTCGTGACTCTATAGACAGAGGGGAGGAGAAGAAAGGTGGTCACGCCATAGAGTGTGTTATATGTTTACTGATAGGAATTGATCGTCCTGTTGTGGACCCTACGCCACAGTGTGATATGTGCTTACTGATATAAACTGATCGTCCTAGTGTGGACCCTAGTCTTCGTGACCAGTTGATATCTCTCTTCCGGTTGTGTGTTGATTGTAGATCCACGTGTGTGTTTGAGTTCCGTAAACTTCATTAAAATAGTCTGTCTCTCGTCATCCTGAGTTTACCATAACGATGCCCTTGCTTGGCTAATGGCGCTATGTATTTGTGTGTCCATAGTTAACTTATATTGAAATGTGACTAGAGAGGATATATTGGCGCGCGATATACATTAAGAGCTTTGTAGTTTGTTACATACAACTGTGCAATGTTATCGTTGACGAAGACAATTCACGCATTTTCACGATACAACGCCCAGTCAGACGAGTGTCCTAAATGATATAGAGTTATCTCTCTTTGACGGAACCTGAACTCAGACAGTACTTGATCAGTAATAAAATACAAACAAGTTCGGAATTATGGTTCAAGGACAAGCAAATAACTCTTAATGATGTATTGTCATGTAAACGTGCCAATGTTTCTAGTGGTGGGTGGGACTGTTCCAGTGAAATCTATGGTACCCCCATGGAAATGTCTAGGGCTGTGTTCATACATGCGATAAACCCAAATGTCCCCAAATTCCTAGTAGACAGTATTGAGTCAACCTGAATTTTCCACTTGCAATGCAAATACAAAATCTGCAGTTGCAATAGTGCCTTTATTTGCATGTTCAATTTTGAAATCAGAAATATTATGTCATATTTATAATATGTAATGTGTATCTGTGTCTGTGTTGGTTCGGTTTAGAAGCCTTATTTAGTTATCGAGAGATACAAGTATCCTCTGCTGCCATGGACACAGGTGCCCCCAAATTATTTCTCGATTCTTCCCTGCCCCGAGGGGGGGATACGTTTTTTACAGCCTCAGGCAAATGTTTTACTAAAGACCTTTTGTGCCCTTATTTGACATTTGTAACAGTTTAAAACATATTTTAAGTATTTATAACAACAAAAACACCATATTTAGGGTACTGGGACCTCATATGGGCCTTAGTGGAAATTACATTAAGCTATGGCATGTTACATACAGGAATTCAATCTAAAGATATATATATATATATATTAAAACAATATATATAAAACAAAATGTTTCAATGATCAAAATGTGCTTGAAGCGCACAAAGAGGCCGCCGCTAAATAAAGTCTTTGTCTAAGATCAAAATGTGTGCGAAGTCACACACAGGGGGGCCACAGGTATCTCCGACGCTGAATATAGGCTCCCGAGGGGAGCCTGTTTCAGCTAGTGTATTATAATAGAAGTAAGTTGCTCCAGTTCACTAACATAAGTGGTATGGAATATGTTAGATACTGGGCTGGTTGAAAGACTAATCAGGAGATAGTTAGAAATTATGAAGTTGTGTGTATCCTGCACAATGACCTATGTTTACAGATAATCAGCAATTTATGAAAACTTTTTTTTCAATTAAAACAGCTTCTGAAACAGGTTAAACTGTTATTTGAACTAAATGAGATAATTCCCAGTCATATGAGTGATATCAGTAGAGTTTTGTGCAGTTTTAGACCAAATTTAGTGAAATTTGGGGGGGGGTTGTAACCTGGGCCTATATTAAACTCTGTTCAAGTGATTCCGACTAACCTAACTAACCTCGCAATTGTACGTGTTCATGTTCCGATGATTTGTGTCAAGTTTCATAAACATTAATAAAGAAAGGAATGGATAAAAGCTTGTGTATGTCGCAGAAAGAGTGTGGTAAAACCTTACTAAAACGTCAGATCGGGACCAGAATCGCAGGTGCACAGGTTCCCATTGTGGTAAATATATATGTGAAGTTTCAAAACAATTAACCACGAATTGAAGGAGAACAAGATGTGTCAACGGTGCGTACATAAAGAGTCCGACCCATCTGATAAAACTAGTCGCATGCGGGTGCACATAATCCCATGGTGATAAACATCTGTGCCTTTGACTTAAAACGAGGGAGTATACATACAAGCTTGGACACAATTACGTATATTGCGAACATTTTCTAATTAAATCTGGAGGTGGGAATGTCACCATGGGACTAAGCGTAGACCCGTAGTGCAAGTGGGCTACATTAAGGGTAGCCATATTAAACTATTTGTTTTCAGGAAAAAAAACATAAGGAATAAAGGCTCGCATAAAATTATGCATGTTGCGAAAAAACATTAACCCTTTACCCAACAGAACGGCCCTGTGCCAATGCATTCTCTTATATATGCGAGTCGACCATAGGTCGCCTCGCATATATAAGAGAATGCATTGGCTTAACACATATTAAAAATGATAAAATTGTCAAAGAATGTAGAAAAATATTATAAAAATTGTTAAAAAATGTAAGAAAAAATTATAAAATTGTTAAAGAATGTAAGAAAAAATGGTAAAAAGTGTTAAAAAAAGAATTGTTTTAGGCCAATGCATTCTCTTATATATGCGAGGCGACCTATGTAGCCATCACAATGTGGTCAATGAACCGGTTCCAATGATATCCATATTTGTATGGTGTTATTGAGACAGACCGAAGATATTTTAGGCTGTTGAAGCTTTATTTGGGCGTTTTTGGCCGGTTTGTTGGGTAAAGGGTTAACTCGAAAAAAGGGGATAACTCCACTAAAACAATGGATCAATCGCAGGTTCTATAGTGAGTTCAGTTCTGATTGACCCTTTGGGTGCCAGGTCCAATTTTTGTATCAACCCATATACCCTGTGCCAATGCATTCTCTTATATATGCGAGTCGACCATAGGTCGCCTCGCATATATAAGAGAATGCATTGGCCTAACATTTTTTTTTTTTTTTTTACAATTTTTTATAATTTTAATAATTTATTCTTATATTCTTTAACAGACTTATTTTGTAGGTTTAGGGCCGATGAGATCGGCCCCTGGCACTCAAAGGGTTAAAGCTAATGATGTGGAATCCCACGGTTCGGGGAAATAGAAAGTATACGACAACTAATCAGACCCACTATTTAGTCGTGGGTCCGTATAGTTAACTTTGACTGAAATGTGACTTGAGAGCATATTGGCGCGCGAAGTACATCAACAACTTTGTTACAACTGTGCGATATTATCGTTGATGACGACAATTCGTGCATTTTCACGACACAGTGCCCAGTCAGACGAGCTAGTGTCCTAAAGGATATAGAGTTATCTCTCTTTGACGGTAATGTCCGAACCTGAAATAATATTGATTGAATGATTTGGGGTTTAACGTCGTTTTAGCAACAAGCGATATCACGACGAGAAGAAACAGATTATCAAAATCGAGTGAAGCAACTGTGATTAGAAATGACAGTGAATTAGACAAAAGCAAAACAAAACATATACAAATAAAAACACCCAAATCGGAGCGTGAGTGCTCGAATGGGGTCAGTACAATTAAGAAACTGACCATTGTGCAAACACATATAAAACAGAATATCAAAGCAGATAGGAATACAGCAAAACTAAAACCTGCATGAAATATATTCAGCAAATATAAATAATGTATTAAGACTTCCGCATATCGAATAGTTGTAGTAGGTGACAACGTCGCCTTCTGGCTGAGTGATAAGATATTTATAATATCTGATTAATCTGGCGTGGGTCCTAATCATTCGATCAAGCTGGCAATCGGGTGGTTGTCTCAGTAGGTGATTCCTCACACGAAAGCCAGCATCCCTCCAGAGAATTGCATGGATGTCTGCGGCTCCTTCTATTTCACTGAAAATTGACTCTTTCTCTCGAAGCATCGTATCGAACTTTGAAAACTCAAAGATCAACCCTTTTTTCTGAGAGTCGAAACTTTTGACAGGTTTGGGAGAATTTTTTTTTTCGAACAATGGGATCAACTTCCTTAGTTGGTTTCGGAGCAAACGTAAAAACTGCAGTAGCTGTATCCATTGCCTGTGAGACAGGTTCTGGAACAGGAGAAATATAATTCTCTTGAGCTTGTGTTTCTAGTGATATACTGACAATTTGTTTTGACCCTCTGTCTGAGTGCTGGTATCAACATACTTTTTCTTGTAAACGGCAGCCGAGTATGTGACTTGAGAAATTGATGGTATGGCACCAGATATAATTTCTTAGCATCCATATACGATAAATGTTTCTCAGCCTTACATCTTTGTATCTTGAATGCATAGTCCCATATGGGACATGAACGATACATTGCGGCATGTGAACCTTTACAGTTCGAACATTTTTTAGGATTTGTACAATCCTTATGATCATGACCAGAAGCAGAACAGCGTGCACAAATCGTTTCTTTACTCTTACAATGTTCCTGACCATGGCATTTAAAACATCGGGATGGATTTGGAACATAGGTACTTATATCTACCTTCATGTACCCAACATTCAATGTCGGTGGATGTTCGCACCGATTGAAGGTCAGAAAATAACTATTCACATGAACTCCTAGTCCACCAACAGACGTTGTAAATCTACGGACTTATGTAACTCCCTTTGGTCAATATCTCTGATTCCGAAGAATCAGCTATATCGCGGGTATCGCAACACAGCTCTGCTACTATTCGATATCTTGTGAGGAGTAGCCAAAACTTGTATCTGTGCAACAGTTGTTAACTGCGGCAGAGCATCAGATTGAACTTTCTTTGAACAATCAATCAAGAGAGAGCCACTTATTGGCCCAGTGCTGATTGGTTTAACATATTTCAATTGTCCAGCAAATACTTTGTGGCGTTTTATCAATGACAAAGATAGAAGGTATTTTCACATTTGGGTCCAAGCCAAGAACCAAGTACTGAGGGAATACCACAGCATTATTGGAACTTGGTGTGTCATCATTCTTACGAGCAAGACATTGTTTTTTTTAGTTTTTTTTTTAGTTGCCATACGAAAAGCAAACAATCGACAACTAGCCCAGCAACCGCGATATACCCTTCGAATTATGGTCGGGCCACAGACTGGTACATAGCTGAAGCGGTGACCCGTTTAGCCACTGCATATAGCAGCCTCTCTGTACCTCTCCACGGTGAGAGAGGCGTGAACAATACATGATTCAACACTCAACAATCATCAGGACGAAAACAAAATATACAGCAGAGGACAGAAACATACGTGAAAAACAGAAAACAATACTTCAAACATCAGACGAGTAATACAACATATAAAAAATATGAATCTGAAACACTGTGGAGAGGCGTTACTAGCCGACTGCTTGAGCCGGGTCAACTCAACCGCCAGTCTCGCGTGATACGGCCACCCTAGTTCACACAGGACTCCCACACCACACATCACGGAATGCACCCCACGACAAACAGGTTGCCACATTAGGGGATTTTTCCCCCTCGCAGTGGGGCGGCACTCATATTCTACCCCGGGCCCACACGGGGTAACCTGAAATATTGGAGTACTTCATTTGTAGTGAAAATACAACCAGAAGTCCAGAAGTATCGTTCAATGGCAAGCAAATGACTCTTAATGATGTATTGTCATGCAAACGTGCCAACATAACTAACCTGACCAACCTCGCAATTGCAGGTGTATACATGTTCCGATGATTTTGTCAAGTTTCATAAAAATTAACCAAGAAAGGAATAAATAAAAGCTCAGACAAATTTTTGTATGTCGCAGAAAGAGTGGGGTAGACCCTTACTAAATCGTCAGATCGGGCGAAGAATCGCATGTGCACAGGCTCCCATTGTGGTAAATATCTGACAACGTATATTGTAAAAACATTTCTAGATCGGAAAGGGCAGACAACTCCACTAAAAATCCGGCCGATTTCATAAAACTAGTCGCATGCGGGCGCACATAATCCCATGGTGATAAATATCTGCATGTGCTATTTTTAATCGACTAATAACGAGGGAGTATATATACAAGCTTGGACACAATTACGTATATTGCGAACATTAAAACTTAAAACTAGAGGTATGACTGTCCCCATGTGATTAAGCATACCCCCGTAGTGTAAGTGTGTAATATTAAATATTTGTTATGAGAAGAAGAAAAAAACAATTTGGGATTAAGTCCAAATGATTTGGACTTAAGTCTAGTTAGTGAATTGATTTGGACTTAAGTCCGATAAAATTATTGATGTTGCGAAAATAAATTGGTCGTAAAAGCGGAATAATTCCACTAAAAAGTTGAATCGAGCTGATTATCAAACGCAAGTTCGCATAGCGGTGAAGATAAGCTGCATGTGTTTTTGAAACAATTCACATATTGTGGATTGGGTGGGAATCAAACCCGACCCGGTAAATATATGTGCCAAATTTCAAAAACTTTGACCGGAAAATGTAGGAATACTTGTATGATATGCAAGAATATGCATGTGTAATTTTCTAAATCCAAAGATGGGGATAACTCCAATAAAAAAAAAGATGGACGGGCCTCATACTCGCAGTGCACATATTCACATGGTACTAAATATCTGTGCCAAGTTTTTTTTTAATTTATTGAAAAAAGTAGAAATACAATTTTATTCTACATATTTTAGTCATTATTTTTTAACTTGGTACAAATATGTAGTAACATATAGCTATAACAAAGGTGTGTCGATGGACGGACAGCTGATTCATTTATACCTCAACCTCGTTGCAGGGGTATAAAATGCGGATATTATAACTCCACTAAAAGTCTGATCGAACTCATAATTGGATGTATACAGGTATCAAATAAGCCATGTCCATTTCAAATAAATATATTCATTTTCAACAGCATAATTTATAAGAACTCAAGGTTACGGTCCTGATTGTGTGACAGTGTCAAGATATAAGTGAATGTTGCAATATAATACATCTCTATGGAGCCTGGTTTTCATTTGACAAATCTGGTTTTCGAACCAGTGGTGAAAGATACATATACGCATGTACCAAATATGAATGAAGTTGGTTGACGTTTTTGACAAGTTATCGCGCTAACAGTCATAAAAATTCTTGAAATTGCCATATAAAATAGATGAACTATAAGGGTCTTAACTCAGGTAAAAATAATCAGACAAACCGGTTCGTTTTAGAACTCGATCGAGATATTGTTGTGAAAGATCAATAGACTAAATATGAATGAAATTGGTTGACGTTTGTATAACATTGCTGTAAATAGAAACAATGTCATAACTCTGGTTATGAAAGTTAGGAAAGACCGATTTTTGTGTGTGCAGCTTTAGACGTTTAGACATGACAATAAACTCACAACACAAAAATGGTCAACATCCTATGCTATATATATAGTTTTAGGACTGGACGCCAGCCAAACGTCTCTCGCCAAACCATAAGTCGTCGACTAAACACTTCATATACGCCAAAACATGCAGGGGCATTGCCTGGACAACCGACTAATAGAACACACCCCAACCAATGACCATCTTTCGACATTGAGTGGATGTCATAAGTCAGAATTATATTTATATTATCGCAATCACAGCCGTGTCTGTCGTCGTTTGGACGAGCGGTTCTCACCAGGTCCCATGCATCCCTTCTATACGCAGAACACAACTTTGATAGTGTATTTTACTTATGACTCTCAGAGCATTTGTGCTTCTTTTTCATTTCTTTGACTAATATATTTATTGCCGTGATTGCTTGCCGAGCCCATTAATTCGTAGTTTCCAAAGAAATTCACCGACTCCGCTTGTCTTTAGAGTTTTGAGAAATCTGTATCATAAGTAAATCTGAGCTTTTGACATTTTCTACAACAAACAGGCCCCCGCATATATTCGCACGTGAAATCCATGTTTTCCTACATTAATATCATTACAAAAACATAACTGGGATACTCAGATGGGTACTAGTAACTTTATCGCTCCCGTGACGCTCATTTAGACCTTTTAACGGCGCCAGTGAAAACAAAATCTGTCAACACGTAACATCTCATACCGCCAGTACACCTTTAATTATATGTGTGTGGAGTGGCTTCTAGCACTCATTTAACCGCAGTTCTCTATGGCGAATGGAACTTCATCTCTTTCCGTCGGATTTTCTCAGCGATAACTTTTAAGTCCGAACGTTGAATCACATGCAGACGTGATCTCGTGATGTACCACGACGAGAACAAAGAACGATCAAATTATCATTGTTATGTCCAGCATGACAAATTTCAGGGCATGGCTAATTTGGAGCACTATAAATAGATCAATAAACACACTAATTCTGGAGGGGTCAGGTTACTACGTTTTCATGTTTTCAGTTTTGGACCAGGAACCAGTCTATTCAACAAGAGACATTGAGCGCGCGCAAATAAACATATATGAGAGTCGCAGAAACAATGACACATGACTAGATAGCAATTTTCATTCACCCAATAAGCAATTACATCAACTTTGCAACGAACATATGTTAGAAAAAAATGTATACTTTTACTTCGATGCCAAATTTCGCGCATCAGACTGGTCCTTGCTCAATCGAATCAGCTGCCCGATTCGTAGTAACCTAATCCTTTCTGACCACCTAGTACAAACGCTATCGCATGCCAAATGGGGTGGGATGCTGAAAAATCGCAAGCCAATTTGCGCGCGATTTAGTTTGCCGTGTCCCGCGTGACTCAGCATCGCATGCGAATATGTTTCGATTGTAAAATTCAAAGAAATGTAACTCTAACATACCCGTTATTTAGTAAAAAATCATACCAAAAGAATGACACCACAAAGAGACACGTTTCAAAAACACTATAGGAAAAATCACTTTTAGGAGGCGGACGGCACTGTCTAAGACCTGTCTAAACTGTTATTGAAGCAACGTCACCCCTTTTTCAAATTGATATCGAGGCAGTCAGGTCGCGCCAGCGACCGCTGCCGCGGGGGCCTGATGGCTCATAAAAACAACTCTATATATAAGCGCCCACCGCTACCACTTTATAGCATCAAGGGTAGACTGAGCAAATCGAGACGGGATGCTGGTCCCGCCAAACTCTCCAGACGGCATCGACATATCAAAACGCATGCGATTCTCGCCTATCGTATCCGTATTTGGACGAGATTGTAAGACCATAGCCTGTTCTGACACACTATATACATGGCGATATGCAGACACTTATAGTCTGGAGAGAAAATATAAAATAGACGAACTATATAAGGGTCGTAACTAAGGGTCGTAACTAAGGGTCGTAATCGATGTCAGGGCAATTTTATAGCCGTTTTATAGTTTTTTTTCGCACAGGAGTGAGATAACCACTCTTTTTCGTACCAAATCGGGAACAGACTACCGAAGAACGTTCTTTGTTGACAAATTCTAAAGAAAATAGCGGGAGTGTGAATTTTACATGAACGAACCTGCCATGAGGTGGCGTCCGTCAACAATTCAGCACCCCATGCAGGCCACATTTCTCATCCGCGATCTTCACCACACTTCATGTGGATCGTTGGGGTGATCTCTACATGTAGATGGGAGCCATCAGCAACCATCTTGCAGCCCACATTTATTGGAGTCTTGTTTTGAAAATATACAGGCATGTTTAGAGTCACCTCTAATGGGAGTTACATGTATCGAATTTGAACGCCGGCATCCATCTTAGATTTTACTCTTTGCATGACTAAATCATTTGGCACATCCCTCATCCGATGGGTATGGGTATTCGGGTGATTACTATTGCTGCATGGGAACCATATTTTTTTCCGAATTTCGTATTTTTAAACATGGCCGCCGTCATCTTGGATTTTACTCTTTGCATGACTAAATCCTTCGGCAAATATTTCTTGTTCTGAACGGCATTCAAATTTATTTCACCATAAAAGATTAATAAAATAAATATAAAATTGTTACGGGATATTAAACCGTCGTATTATTATATACCACGAAGGAACGTTGCATATATACACTGTGTGGAATGAACAGCGATTTGTGAATAAGTCAGCTGATCCGCAGTGATTTTATCACTGTCACGGAAACTTGGCATATAGTTCGGATCAGATATTCAAATTCCAAATAATCACCGAGGTGTATATCGTACATGCAATGCTGGGTATTTATCTAAAGGTGGGGTTGCTTTTTATTGTTGTGCACAATACTTGAAATCTATTCAGCGGACACATAGACTTGAAGATTATGCACTTTGTATTGAATTTAATGGTGATATTTTCAATTAGATCATGCCATGAAAATCTACTCTTGCCTAACGCCCGTAGAGATCATATTCAACCAGTACAAAACTTTGGAACTTTTTGAAGTTTTGACAAGGAACCTTATAAAGTCGAAAAAATAACACGGGGAACATATTTCTTAATTATTATCTGTTCCTTAATAGTGTACTTCACTGTATAGGTGAAGGTCCCAACTCGAAATTGCATGCTTTTCTGTTACTTATGTGAGCCGATATCGCAATAAACATTAAATTAATTACCCAGGATAAATTCCATAACGCAAAGCAAAAGCGCTCGGCAAATTCACTTTAGTGATATTTCGAGTTGGGACCGTCACCTACAGTGAAGTACATTATTAAGAAACAGATAATAACAAAGACATATATCTCCGATTTTATAAGGTTCCCTGTCAAAACTTCAAAAAGTTCCCATGTTTTGTACTGGTGGAATATGATCTCCACGGGCGGTAGACAGAGTAGAGATTCATGGCATGATCTAATTTTCGATATGAAATCAAAAAGTTATCTTCATTTCCATTTACATTCCACCTGACAATTCGAAACTACTTTGAAGGACAATATATAGTCACATACTCTCTGTATTTACTGAGATTGAAACTTTAATGAGCGAATTTAATTACAATAACATGGCTATATTGCGGGTGTGACTTCAACAGACGAACTGGAATCATGTCCGCCTATAATGTAGCAGATGATGATGATGCGTTTGTTTTACTGACATATTCAAATCATATTGATGAACTTTCTCCACGCGAAAGTCTTGACAAGCAAGTAAATTCGTTTGGTGGCCAACTGATTCCTCTATGACGATCTACTTCTTTGCGTATACTACATGGCAGAGTAGCTGGCGATAAACTTTACGGGTCATCAATATAATTGTAGCAGAGTGGTTTTCGATATATTATTGGCAGCTTCAAATCATCCATGTCCGTTTGACATATACTTATTTTGGAAATTACACAATACAAGATTTCAATGCAAATAACACATCAACGGGCAGTTGCAAAAACATAACTCACATAATATAAAACATTTATACATATACAATAATAGCATGAATTGAACCAATACCCGACTCAGTCAAAATGTATGTTCTGTATACTCAACGATAAGTTGTGCAGAACTTAAGGGCCGGATTATGTCGCATATGATACGGTATTTATTGTAAAAATGTGCCTATTTTCCATTATAAATTCCGGTTGATCTCGTATATCATCAAAAACGTCATTCACAAAACAGTTAATGTGCTCTTTTTTCATCTCTCTTTTTTTTTTGGTCAGTTCTTGTTCTTGAATTCAACTCGACCGGTTATCCTCCGCAATATCAATTCCATATTTCTGCAATAATACCTTCCACGACGTCGTAGATGATTTCGAATCATTTGATTCAACGAAGGCCGCACAAACTAATGTTTGACTCTCTGACTTAGAACTGTCTATATCTGAAACTCTGAAAGCGTCATGGGATACCGGAAATGTGACCAAAGATTCTCTATTAAGATGGGCGTTGTGTTCTGTCTATGCATTAGTGACTGTAATGGCAAGAACAAATATTATTTTATTTTACTTATTTACTCATTTATCTTTCTGTAAGAAGGTGGTATCATATATGTCTATTATCTGACAAATAAATATCGATTAAATTTCATATGACATGCAGGCGTTCAACATGTTATTCAGCGGTGTTGCATTCAATTATATTCCACATCTTGTAACTGAAATTCTGGAACCCTAAATACATCTTTAAATGTCTGTGAAATATTGTGAATCGCCGTGCTGTTTTCTCGCACCCACATTATGTTATTAGTTCATGTTCCGTATAACCATGTATGGTTGTTGGAATAAAAGTATCAAACAAACAAAAAATTCTATATTAACTTAACCGGTACAAAACACGCGTTGACGAGCAGTTCACTTAGGAAATGTTCACATAATATATAAGTTTGACAAACGACCACTGAACTTATAATCTGAACATATCCTATCAATGAATGTGAATCATTCTGCTCTTGTAGTATCTAGTTTTCTGTCTGTCGTCTGCTTATATATCCTGAACTACCCTCCAAATTAAAAATAAATAATTCCAATATACGCTGTTATAACTTGGTGGGATAAGTATATGTTATATCATGGTGAGAATCGAATACGAGAAATATCCACGATTCTTTGACGAGTGGTTATTTCGAGTAAACAATTCTAACCCAGATATATACATTCTACTTATTATAGGGCACGTTCATACACTCTCAAATTTACCAGTCATTATTTGGTGGAATACGGTATATAAAACTACAGTGTGCATGCCAGACACCGAATGCAAATATTTTTATAAAATGCATCTTTTACACGAGCAGTGAAAACTATATATGTAGTTCCAGTAGTAGATATGCTATCAACATTTGCCTATAAATTGCATGCAATTATCTCGCAAGAATCAATCATACAGGTATTTTAAGGCAATGTGTTAGCAGCACCGTTACACGTGGAACTACCAAAAATGTTACTTCTCATGTCGTTATAGCTTCGGTGAATATGCATTTGATAGGCATGTTGCGGTTCATATTCTGGCACCGTAGGGTTTTCTATAAGAAAATGCCTGCAAACAATGCCGTGTAAACTTGCCGGTATGTGAACGTACCCTTATAGCACACAATAGGGAATTGATTATTTGCCGAATTTAGTCAGCAACTGCCCAATTTCGTCTTGATTAAACACGAGTGAACAGTATATACTCATGCATTTTAAACCTGAGTATAGAGCCAGATATTGTTTCGGTGCCTATTATTATTCCACTGTATGGGAAATTCAACCGCAACGTAACGTTCATGGGAAACTAAACAAAAAGAATAGACTGTGTGTGCATCAATTAGCACTAGTTTTCATGGTACTATGCAGTTATAACAGTATTTATGTTGTTCTTCACGCTAGGCTTAGCTAGTAGGACGCTGATAGAAATGCCAATGAAGGTGGTGGCATACACACAATTCAAGCCATATCTTACTGCTAATAAAAACGAAAATTGAAATATCTTGTGCGTTGAATAAACACAAGTATCAACTTTTTCATCGCCCGAAACTGGGTGTTAAATTGTTGGTGCGAATAAAAATGAAACGCTTATCGCCACGTCTTGGCCGCCCTCTGTGGTAATGGTGTGAACAGAAATATTGTCTACAAGGTAGAGTGTAAACGACCCTCGGTGAAACCCTCAATGGCGGTTGGAAAATGGTGTGAGAAAATGTGTTGAGTTTCTATGACGATTGCCTGCTATCAACGCGATAATCGTCACTTCGTCCACACTTCTTTGTGATGTTTCAACAGTTCGGTAAACAGTGTATATCTTGTGAATGGGTCGCATATATATCTCATCAATGGGTAGCACAGAACCTTAATGTTTGACCGAGTTTCCATTTCTTTGGAATAACATTTCATACTCTGGGCATCGCATTATAGGCTAAATTGCTATAGTATATATTTGTATTAAACGACTCGCAATTTTGGGTACTCAGATCAACCTTGGTATTTTATCGCGTTTGTGACATTCCGGTGACCACAGTACTAGTAACACGATGCATAAATGCTTATATACGCACTATATATATATATACGGCTCGGAAAAATACTCATTTAAGTCATAGCATTTATCGCTTCAAATGGAAAAGAGGATCTCGTTTTATTTTCAAAAAGTTGAAAAAAGCTGATAAATGTGTATGATTTCGGTAACCATTTCGTGGTATATATAACGGTTATATTGTATATAACAATCTTTTTCTATTCTCGTTGTAAATATGTTCTGTCTCAATACCCACACGCTTGTACAATATGCATGCGTTAATATAATAAAATAAATAAATAAATTTAATTTAATTGCAGTATAGTATTTCGTGTGTTTATATAAGGACATATTTTAATCTCCGTATTTATGTCAAACTTGCGGTCTGAAGATTACGAGTTGCTTCAAAAAAGATATATATATTTACGAATATTAATCAAAATTGACAATACACACACCGTCATTCTGATATATTAATCGAATCCAATGACTTTCGATGATGAAATAATTTGTTGTGTTTATTTATCGGCGATAGTTGCGTCCCGAATCCAGATGTAAATATGTACAATTGAGCGTAGTTCGGATGTTTTCTATGGAGTGGTATGGTCGATTTCTTTGAAATTTTCGCGATGTTAGTAGAATGCTATATTTCACAGGTTGACATAACGCCTGGGTACTAACGTATCAGTTTCACGCAACATAACAAGTGCATAATATGTCTTAAGGTACTGGCAAGTTTTACAGGTCACTGGTCGTATTTAGGGCTGTAGTGTACCAATATGAGCGACAAACTATTTATAAAATGCACATACATCACCGTTTACTACACACACAATGAGATTGATGTAATTACATAAGTTATAATAACTGACATTTGTCGGAAATTAGCCTTCAAATATATTGCATTAATCAACAGTGCAATAACTATTGGCAGTTCACCGCCCTATACAAAAATAAAACAATCGAATTCTTTTATTCCGGAATTTATCAATCGAGAGTCTGAAATATATATATATGGGTAGCCAGCTATGAAGAATTTCATGAAAGTTTGTCCACAAAGTTTACCAGCTGCGTGAGCGTACAATAAATTAGGTTCACGCTGTCTGTATATGATGTTCATGAATTATCTTTATATAGATGGCTATCTATAATTGAATTAAAATTTTGGAATGATAAATTTTAGAATTACAATATATATATATATATATTCGATTGCTCAATCCCTTATATTAGAGCGCTAATATATGCCGCTATTTTATTGGGCGATCGCATCTTGCCATATATGTTAAGCCTAATTTCAGGCAAATGTCAGTTGTGTCTCGACTTAATGAAATACAAATATATCTCACTGCGCATGTCGTATACTGTTGTATACTGTTGTATACTGTTGTATATATGGGCCCGTGGTTTGTATAATAGTTTGTAGATCATATCTTATCACACTGCGACGTATTGCATTTACAATTGCCAGGCGAATTCGTCAACGTGTGGACGTATACCCTTTTGAATTTGACAGGCGAGTAATACTTTCAATAATCGTCTCTGATTAAGGGAGCCAATGCGTTCGATTCCCATAAGCGACCGTTATAAAGAGCGTGATCTACAGTATATATGATCTGTGTTCAGATTGTCTTCAGCATGGAACAATAAAGAGCGTTCATTATTAGTATAATATATATTTATGATAATAAAGTAAAAATAATAAGCGTTTGCCTCACTGTGCGAAAAGCTGGAAAACATCTGGGAAATTGATGTGACTTTTTGAGTTATTTGGTAGCAGAGTATATATAAAGCCAGTGGATTGATCCGTGTCTCGAGTTATCTTATTCCTACTTCCACATTTCGCAATTTGGAAGTTTAATGGGCGATGTACGTACCGCACCCTTGTACATGCGTCCGTCCTGAGAAAAGATACTGTCAGAGAAATGTTAAAGTATTTTAACAAAGGGCTACTTCTGGTCCTATAAGATAAAACAGTTTTCCTGCCAAAGAGATTATATTAGAAATTTGAACTCAGCTGTAAATATAGTAAGGAGAATTAATCCAAAAGGCTTTTAAACTGTCTGTATATAGGCTGAACTTATGCCATGGGTTTATCAATGGGATGAACATTTCTAGGCCTGTACATGGAAATGAAGTCATGTTCTAACTATTTGATCAACTGCATAGTGAGCTCTACTTTAGACGTGTGTGAATTCCCACCACCAACAATGAACGACATATATGCCCCCACCGAACAACCCTGATATCTGCCTATTACAAGTTCAAGTGAATCACGTGCCAGCGTATCATACGATTCTGACAAAATATGACTTTTCCACCAACTAATAGTTTGTGTGAGATAGGATGTATAAGGTTGCAGTATGTCTTGACTAATGCTCGATCAAGATCCGCTTCCGGTCATATATAGCCTAAGTGAATATAGCACAGACGACCTCGAGTAGGGGCGGTAGCAGGCTTCACGCTGCCAAAAGCCAAATTGGCCAATTCGTTTCGAAAATAGCCCAAAAAATTCATTTGGCCAAAGTTTCTTTTACCCCAAAAATAGGAAATCTAATTCAAAAACCCAATTGGTTTTATAACAGGGGCGACATGAGAATCAAAATTGATTGGTATTATTATCTGCTAAATGATTATATATATATAGGTGATACAGTTCATGGCAGTGCATTATCAAACAATGGGCCACCAAATGCAATAAAACAGCAATTATGATTAACACTAATGAATCAGGTATTGGTATTCATTCATTCAGGGTATTCATTCATTCAGATACATCGGTATTCAGCTCGACAACCAGAGAGGACGGACGCATTATAACCTTTCTCACTCATGACTTCAGCTGGATAATGGATTCATCTATAATCCCCGCTGAAGTCAAGCTTGTGCTGAGCTCACTCAAATTGGACCACTGCCTGACATGGAATCTACACCGGTCAGGCAGCCAGGTTGATCTGCTTTTGACGTACCGGGTTAAACCGACACGGTCCTCATCAGGACCCTCTGCCGGCCGTACCCCGGCAGCTGGAGACCGCCAGCTACCTGTGGACGAAGGAGCAAAGAAAAGGATGCGGAAAAGCAAGAAGACCCCCTCCCGCAAAAGAAGAGATGCAGACAGGATGGCCAAGTGGAAACAGGGGAGAGCTGAGAGACGCCCAGCTCCCCCCACTCGGCCTCAACCCGACGATACCACCACCAGAAGCATAGACGCCGAGGTCAACCCGGATGTCTCTGCTATCGTCACCAAGGTCAACGGAGACAGGAACGCGGATACCATACCCGACGCTCCTGCCGCTGACTTTGAGGTAGAGATGGACACATTTACACCTGCGACACCGGAGTACCAACACATACCGGTGTCCCCCATCTCCACCACCAGAAACAACAACAACAGCAACATCAGCAGCAAATCCACCATTTCCATCAGGTCGGATGCTGAATACAGTGACATGTTAGGCAAGCTCGTAAAAGAAACCGACTACGATGAAATATCGAGAATCGCCACAGCATGTAATGCTTACACCAGCAGCCTAGAGCAAAAAAACAGCAACAACAAAGCTCTCGACGACGCATCACGAACAAATGCAACAACAACAACCGATAGGAAAAATAAAGAAACCAAAAAAAATAAAATCAAGGTCTAGATCACTTCCTGCTGCGGGGGCATGAAAGTCAACAACGCTCTTCAGCGACAACACAGCATCCAACAAGCGGGTTGTAGGGGAGGGCATACTGCCCTACCAAATCTTCCCGGGAATCATCCCAAACTCCAAATCACACTAATGAATCCGATGTCTGTTATATCAGGCTGAATGGTATAGATGGTGAGTATACTGGTACAATGGTGAGATTAAAGAAGTAGATACACGCTATTTGAAGGTATGGACATAATTACATAGAATGTTAGATTTTAAATAAAATAAAAATATTCATTAATTGTGAGACCAGAAAATTAGGATTACATTTGGCCAAAATATTTTTCGGCCCAGCATGAACACTGGGTGCTAGCCCCGATAACCACAAAAAGAACAGTTGAATCGTTAACGACTGCGATGTATTAAGGGAAATCTCTAGACTAACTAAGAATACTGCAGAAATATGTAAATCACCAAAAAGCAAGTAAAAAACTAAACTTTCATAATTACAATCTTTCTTCGACTCCATCGTTTTGCCGATATAATTCTATCATATATGTCTGTGACAAACTCGATCGATGATGGAAAAGCGGAGAGTAGGCTTCCTCCGCTCACATTAGCAGAGTCAACGATTCATCACTCATGCTGCCTATCAACACTACATATGGCGCATCAGACGCCGAAATCCGCTCAAGACGTTTTCGTGGCTTGATGAATTCTGTTTGGCGCGCGAGCGAAAATAACTTTGGCAGAAATTATCAATTAATTTTTCAAAAGAGATTTACCACCGCAAATGCACAAATAACCACAGGTGCGAGGGACAATATAATTACGACAGAACGAGTAGATAAACAGAACCGCGCGGAGAAATGATCGCTTTCATTCTCTTTAGAATGAAGTCTTCTGAATTCCACGGCCGACTTTAAACAGCAATACACACCCATGGCATTGTAGAATTGAAATCTTCGTATATACCACGAGCTACCATTCCAGTGAGTTGGATTTTGTTCTGAGAAGAGGTCGGTTGTATATAAACAAGAGATTGACTGTCGTCCGGTGCATACCCCCGTGTGGCATACCGCCTGTAGTGTGGGCATATATATATATACAACCTATATATGACTGATATACTCAGACACATGGACCCAAAATCAGCATTTTCATATAAACAACGATGAATAACTATATCTATATCTATATTTGCGAATGTCTGTCTGTCTGTCTGTCTGTGTTCTATAGAAATTCACAGGGGACCATCTAGATGATGCCAAGGGGTCTACTAGGAGTAGCTTTTTACGAGAAAGATAATGGTCGGGGTTAGAATTTTCTAAAGTGACGCCGTTGTTGTCAGGGACAGAAAAGGGGGAGGGCAGAACAAAATTTGTCGCCGATTGCCACCAAACTTATATATAATCATCCCCATAATATGAGGAATCTAATGGCGTGGTTTAAATATGGCAAAAGTCGCGCCGTTCGCGTCAGGGGCGCCCGGAAGGGGGGGGAGATTTGTTTTTCTGTCGCCGATTGCCACGAAACTTACATATACATGTAATCATCCCCATGATATGAAGAATCCAACGGCGTGGTTTAAATATGTCAAAAGTGGCGTCGTTTGAGTCAGGGATGAACGGAAGGGGAGAGGGGCACCAAAATTGAAAAAACTAATTTTAGCGCCGATTTCCACCAAATTGATATATATTCTTCTTCATGATACAAGGAATCTAATTGTGCGATTTAACAACGCCAAATTGTTGTTTTTGGATGAGAGATTGGGAGGGGGTGGGCACTAACTTTGATAATAAGTCGCCGATTGCCACCACACTTATACAAAATCATCCCCATGGTATGAGGAGTCTAATGGTGTGGCTTTTATCTGCCAAATGTGGCCTCATTCGAGTCAGGGTTGCATTGAAAGGGACAGGGGCACCAAAATTGATGCACAATTTTTTTAGCGCCAATTTCCACCAAATTGATACACTTTCTTATCCATGATACGAGGAATCTAATCGTGATTTAAAGACGCCACAGTGGTGCTGTTTGGGTGAGAGATGGAGAGGGGAGGGATTGCACCAAATTTGATAAACAATCATCTCCATGATATCAGGAGTGTAATCGTGTGGTTTAAGGATGTCACAAGTGGGCCATTCGAGTCAGTGGTGTATAGAGATGAGAGGGACACAAACAATTATATCTATATGTTTAGTGTCGATTTCCACCAGATTGATACATATTCTTCTCCGTGATACGAGGAATTTTATCGTGTGGTTTAGATACACCAAATTGGTCCCTATGGGTGAGAGATATGGGGACCTTAAATTTGATACGAATTTGTATACTCGCCAATTTTCACCAATTTCATATATATGCATCTCCAATCTCTAATGAGTCTTAGTGTGTGCAGCTTGAGTCCGAAATAGGGACTATTAGTACCAATTACCATCAAATTCAGACACGTTCTTCTCAAATGATACAAGAAATAAAATCGTGCTGTCTGTCTGTCTTTTTGTCTGTCTGTGTGCGTTCTACATATAACTTCACGCGGTACAATCGAGATGGCACCAAGGCGTTCTAAGATGGGTAACTTTTTACAAGGAAGAT
Organism: Siphonodentalium dalli; assembly: GCA_032622095.1. NCBI lineage: Eukaryota > Metazoa > Mollusca > Scaphopoda > Gadilida > Siphonodentaliidae > Siphonodentalium > Siphonodentalium dalli. The sequence continues at coordinate 195,832,135 of CP136064.1, forward strand.
AATGGTGCCGGTTAAACTTTTCTAAAATGACGCTGTTGGTGGGAGGGAAAATTTAAAAAATATGGTGAAATAGTTTTGTCGCTGATTTCCACCAAACGAATACATAATCACCTTCGCAATATGGCGTTGTTCGAGTCAGCGTTGCATCAACAATTGATTTAATAAACCAAATTCCACCAAATTCATACACGTTTTTCTCTAATGATATACCATGAATTAAATCACATTTGGTGTCGTTTGCGTCACGGATGGCGAGCGGATATGCACTATCATTGATAAGATTGCTATTCGCCGATATCCACATATAAGTTATATACAGTCACCAGGTCATCTCCATATCATTTTAAGTAGTTGGGCGTTCACATTTCACAATCCCGACATATGGTGACCCACATAAGTCACTTGAACAATTATATCTTCTTAACAGTCATATTTATATGGGAATGACAATCAAGTCATTCACACAATGAGCTAGCAAAAAGAGATAACTAGAAGAAGCATTAAACGTATATTTATCATTCTATTGAAGAGATACATATATTCGTGCAAACTGGGAGACCTAGAACCGTCAGAGGATTGTATATATATAATAAAAAAAATTTAGTCTGTTCCATTCAATACAGTTTCCACAAAAAGTTACAATTTGTCAAGAGATATGGAAGGCCTGTTCAAAAATAGTGGTCACAGTGTGCAGTCAAATATAGTTTCTTCTGATATACAAGAAAATGCAGTTAGTAGCACAAGACTTTTCAGGATCCTACCAATACTGACATCTGACAAGGGTGTTAGAACAGACTCATCGACTGACATAAACTCAAAATATCGCTCTGTGCCTGACACATGTAGCTGATATATGTGCGCAGCAACATTTCGTTTAAACTAAGAATATTTAGCCAATATATAGCACCATGAACAGAGGAGCACCTGGAAATTTCTTTGAAACATCTGTATCTTCATGGAGATATGATAGCCAGTTGTCCTCGAGATCTTAGTCCAACCCACTAGATTGATTGATACATCTCAATATGTAAAACCCAATTATCATCTTTTATCGAACTAATGTGTTTATGATGTTCATGTATCATATTATAACGTCTAATGTATACGCAGTTGTAAATAAATAAATACTTCATTATTGGTGGAACGGATTAATCGCGATAAACAGAATGATAATTGACAAAGTGAGCCACTACTTATATTCCATGACTGTAATAATCATGTTTTGTGATGCTATTTGAATATACAATTTATCAGAAAACGTATAACACTTTAAGCAAGAGCATTCTCTATTCCCAACAAATATCCACAGCATACATTAACCTGTGCAACGCCGGGTAACCCTGCTAGTATATATATATAGAACGAAAAACCTAAACAAAACGATTGCACGCGGCATTGAATGTCATCATAGTGGTGAACATTCATACCAAATTTAATTGAGATCCTAGCATTACTGTTCAAGTTATGGCCTGAACAATCATCGGACGGACCAAAAATCCAACATTTCCAGATAAACAAAGAAGAATAACTCTAGAATGGAAAACCAGAACAAAACGACTGAACAACCCTCTGTTGAATGTCCTTATATATAGTAGTGAACATCCGTACAAAATTGCATTGAGATCCGAAGAGGACTGTTCAAGTTATGACATGAACAAACATCGGACTGACCAAAAAGCCAACATTTCCACATAAACAAAGATGAATAACTCTAGAATGGAAAATCCATCCGAACAAAACGATGGAAACCTCTATTGAATGTCCTCATATATATTAGTGAACATCCATAACAAATATCATTGAGATCCGAGCATAACTGTTAACTGTTGAAGTTATGACATGAACAAACATCAGGCGACGTATTGGCGTACGGACGGACGTGTGCACGCACGGGCGGAATAAAAAAAGGGGGTATAAAAAGTGTTATACGGGTTGTGGTCGTTTCATGCAGCTATATAGGCCATACCATGCACGACGTTGTCAGTTTATTCTTCCAACATTAGAATTTGTGTGTGCATCCGATTAGGGACCAGATAGCCCGCCCCGTTGCCCGCCACCATGCAGTACACGTCCGTTGAAAGTGGTGCCGGGTGGTTTGTTTTATTTGGGGTTTAATAGGCCATGTCACGACGTTGTCAGTGTTTACGGGGGAGAAAATACCGCATATATATATAGATGGTTATTTTCACCGGGAATACCCCCAAGCAAACGTACGTAGAAATAACGGACTTTACGGAAAGCAACTAACAAACTTGACCCCCCCCCCCCCCACACACACACACCTTGTTCGTCGATCACGAATCGGCTCTTATCGGGATTTGAACCAGCTTCCCCATAGATGAACAGTGTGTTGGCTTAATGCGCCATGCATTTTACCAACTGATCAACCGGGAAAGAGCATCTTTAAGTATATTACAAATATACATTGAACGCCGAAACACACATTCACAAAGATTGAAGTCCATTAAAATTTTAAAAATTAAATCCAAACCAGGATCTACATATATCCGTTTCTGTTATCGTTTTAACATACTACAATATAGTTATCAAACTATGCTTATGTTTACCAAACGCTTACAATTATATCGGTGGGTATATAGGACTGGCTAGTCTCAATGTATGCCGAGAATAGTTATGGCATAATGGGCGATGACACCCCGGCTTTTGTTTACCATTAATTAGGATCTGAACGGTAATCAGATCAGGTTATCGTACCTAATGATCTCACGCACTATACATCAGTGCCGTAAGAAACCCTCTTCATCCATAACAAGGGACGTCACTCATGCGATTATGGCAATTAAAGAACATAATTAAGAATGATGATGTTGCTTTAATTGTCAGAGGTCTGCCATGGATCGCCATGATACGAAGCAGGCAAACAAACATTTCCAACGATTGCCCAGTAGCTCTATCCCAGACGAAGGGATATTAGAAATGCCCCGTCCGCCTGTTGGGACCAGTAAATAGTAACACTCTCGTAAAACTGTTTAGCAACACAAAGCTACTTGTATTGGCAAGAATTTCGGAGGAAGTGGGTTCTAACCCATGTTCAGACTGATACGCTTCCCAACTCTCGGTGAAAGGGCTTTCTATTTAAGGATGCCCCCATAGCCGAGGTACAGTAATGCCCTATAAGTAATCGACTCTTTAACTACAGCAGAATTATGGGTAACTTTTCAGGATTTAGTCGGAAATATGGCTTGTTGCCATTCATCGGAAAGCTCTCCCGAGAGCTTTCCGATGAATGGCAACAAACCATATTTCCGACTAAATCCTGAAAAGTTACCCATAATTCTGCTGTAGTTAAAGAGTCGATTACTTAGGGCATTACTGTAGTTGGTTCGTGGATAAGATCACCCCCGTCTGGGCTAGACGAGGTTGGCGCGTGTTCGAACCCCGGCATGGGCGAAAATCGGGACCGGTTTTCAAGCTTGACCTGGTTTGAGGGACATCTCAATGTGACGTTTCCATCGATACATGGCAATTTCGATAATAAATGAGGACATGATGTTCGCGCTAACTGAGTTAAGCACATATACGAAGCAATGAACTCTCATAGTGTATCCGTGCCTCTAAAACTCGGATATATACAAAATATATTGTTGTGACTTGGGGTATTGAACCCTGAATACATCTTTAAATATATCTTTAAATTAATCCGCCACCCTTTATTTAAACATAATCTTGCCAGGGGTAGCAGGAATACGATCAACCATGGCCATGCTGCTCCTGTACAATATATACGTTTCATTGTATGTCCTTCATTGGTGTTATTATAGAAATACAAATCAGTCAATCTATCCCATCATAAAACTAGTTGCACTTGTTTTTACTCCAGACAATAGAGACATCTAAATTCGATGATCCCATACGCATGGGAGGTTTTGGTGGTGATATAGTGACATGTCAACCTGAGGGTCGATGTATATTTGTGTACATACTTTTATATCCCATGTTTCTTCTATTGTTGATTCGCAACTCAACGGTGAAAGGGCTTCCTTTAAGAGTGTCCCCGTATTGCATGTGATTACTCCACATACTAACTTTGAAAGCTATCGGATAACCATTACTTGTGTTATCATCCTGACAACACAACAAATTATTCAGCAAATTATAAGTCGAAAAGGGACATAACTCCACCATAAATGGTCGGATCGGTTTCCAAATTCGAACTCGATCAGGGTTTGCTCATATGAAGGCCAGACACAGAGCTTCATAAAATTTTGTCGAATAATATTCAAGTTAACATCCAGACAAGAAATAATCGTCAAATCCAAAGTCGAAAAAGAGGCATAACTCCATCAGAAATGGTCCGACTGTACCCAAATTCGTACTTCGCCTGTATTTGTATGTGATGAAACAGCATAAATAATTTGAAAGCTATTGGTTAGTCGTAACTTGAGCTATCATCAGGATAACAAAATAATCAGCAAATTATAGTATAAAATTATTATACAATGTTGTGTAAAGTATGTGTTTTTCTTGTACGAGCTCAGATTGTGGTGAAAAAAGTCATTTTGGACGAATCCAATATGACTTTTCACCACAACCTGGACGAGTACAAAACATTGTATAATGACATTTTTATTATCCATCTGTATGTTTATCCAAATGCACTCACGCGGAGTCCCGATAATTGTTTTTATAAAAGTCATATATTAACTAACACTATTTCTGATTGGGCAGAATCCGTCACATGATAATCCAGGAAAAAGTCATATTGGACTCCCGAAAGTCATTTTGGACTGCCGAAAGTCATATTGGACTCGAAACATACAGATGGATAACAAAAATGTCATTATACAATGTTGTGTACAGTATATGTGTTTTCTTGTATTCATCCAGGTTGTTGTAAAAAGTCATATTTGGACTCGATGCTATATATACGCGCCACAAGCTGCATGGACTCGTACAAGAAAAACAAATACTGTACACAGTTAACATTGTATAATAACGTTATATACTATTCATCCGGACAATACACGTTTCGGACGGACATCCGAGTGTATGGATGGACCTCCCTACTCACAGACGTGCGGACAAACGGACACCACTCATTTCTATATAGTCCCCGGATAAAAATTCGGGAGACAAAAGTATTTTCAGAAAAGGCAGTTTTATCAAGTCGTGAATTTAGTTGGCCAGTCAATAATTTAAAAGATATTCCATATCATATATAAAGAGCACTTATAGTTGCTCTGCCCATTAACTCCAAATATTAAAGAGCGCTCCCATACACACGATTTCGTATTTTTATTTTTGGTATTGTTCATGTGTTTATTCAAGTTAGGAATGGCGTTGCTTGCAAGAAATATCTGTTTTATTCGCCTTATAAGTGGAAACTTGCGTAGATATAAATTATGTCGACTAATTTGGTGTCTTTAAATCATTTGAATGTCTACGTTTGTGTCAGATTGTTTACAACATTGCTATGCAGAGCACGTTTATGTGCTGTGATGGTAAATATGGAGAGGGGTTTAATACTAGATTGCATGGGGTTCAAACGTTATGTACGAATAAGTTTAGGCAGTTGTGAAGAAACCAAGACAAATGTACACGTGTAAACAGTTATGTATTGAGGCGACGTATATGAGTGAAGTAAATTATCAATGATCACTTTTACTTCTTTTGGGATCCCCCCCCCCCTGCAATTAAAGTGATAGATGTACCGTAGCTCATGCATACCTTCTATAACTGCTCGCTGCTTCTGCCACATTCCCCGAATCGAAATTAATCGCTAACTACATGAATACTTATATATTATCTGTATTTGGTTCCAAAAAGACATGTCATAGAAATGTATTAGTTGCAAATAACATTCCACACAGAACTGAGACAAACGCTACATATTTTACCGTACAAAGAAAAACCTTACATAGAACGATATATAGTGTTATATGTTATAGAGACTTGAAAAGTGACATTTTAGTGGGAAAAAAGAGCTCTCTATTCTCAGGCTTACTATTTTGAGCAATTTGATTGTTCGTTGAACAACTAGTGTGGTGGTGTGAGAGTTGAACCCGGAAAAAATTGGATACAAGTTGATTTTGGTGTCATTCGACGTGGAAAAATACCAGGAACAACATATCCAAAATCCGCAAAAATCCCCTCATGGGAAATTCAGGATCCAAGATGGCCTCCAAAATGGCTGTTCGTATCGGAAAATGATGGATTTCTGTGGTAGATTCTCCAATTAATAGCACATTCGTAATACATTGAAATGTACACAAACAATGCTTAGTCGTGAACCATATATGTAGAATGTCTGTCCCAAAATGGCCACCAAAATTGCCAAATCGAATGAAATTGACATTTTGTGAAAAGCTGTTCCTATAAGAGTGAATAATCGCTCGAAGAATGATTGCGGAGTATAAAAGAAACTTTTTATCATAGATGTACGAATTCTTTATAATGTACCTCATGCACGAGATAGCAAGCGAAAACAGGATATCATGGTTAAATCTGGACTTTTTGGCGCACAGAAACGGGAAAATAACGCAGTTTTATCTGTACTGTTTATCTTGAATCGTGGGATATATGTGTAATTAAACAGTTGAATGGGATTTAGTTTAGGGTGTATTGAATTTTGTGACTTTTTCCAGAAGCAGAAATATATGTACTCACAGCAGTCTCACGAATGTGACCAATCATCATTTATTTTTATATCTACATCATCAAACCGTTCAAAGTTCTCTGCTATAGAACAGTATGAGAGATATTCATATAGTACTGGATAAAATGTGCAGATCATGTTGTCCGTGTCTCAGAATAGTAGTCAAAGTTGCCTCCGGTCAAATGATGAAAAACGAATATTTAGCTTATTTCACAAGAATGTATGGTGGTATGCAATGAATGCAATTTATTAAAACACAAAGGAGTACCATAGACTATCTTCAATAATTTCTAATTGGACCAAAATTGCCTACATACTCTATGGCAGTGGTAGTGTTTATATCTGGAAATTTTATTTGGTTGTATTCACCAAGGCCACATATATATGAGAAATTTACTACGTTCTCTGCAACCGCATCACCATGATTACACCTTCTGTCTAGTGTTACACATATAGCTGCTGCATACAAAACCACAAATATCAACGTCGTGTGGATGTTCAATGTTGAAATAACATCTTTAAACGATGATCACCAGATATTTACCATGAGTACGTGGGAGGTAATGGAAAGACATTTCTAAACAAAAAGATACTAAAAACTAATAGTGCGTGGTAGCATATTCCAGCTGTAAAGTGGCGACTGAAGTAATTTGAACAAAATAGTCTACTAAGAAACCGTTTGGTAGTAGCATGAAAATTAGTCTTACAGAAACTGTACGATGTACCGTCTCTTTTATCTGGTGAGATGTGGTGCTAATCCATTGAAGATATGTGTGTTTCTTCACAGTAAAATAAGCATTGCGACATATGTGTATGATTTATTAGCACGGAAAGTGTTGGGAATTCCGGAAATGTAACTATATAGTGTTTATACCACAAGGGTATGCACTTCAGTTTCTGCATTACATTCAATAATTGATCATCATGCCCAATTAAACTACCATGTACTGGCGAAACATTGCTTCGTGTGTTGCATGCCCGAAATTATTATTATTGGCCCGACAGTTGTATGTTGGCATTGGGGTTGACTTGCATTGACCGATAAATCCTTCCGAATGATCTGTTTTAATGCTATGTGCAATCTCTGAAGAGTTCTTCTCCAAAGAGATATGTAAGCTAAACTCAAAAAAGGCTACTGACATTGATGGTATCTCAGCAAAAATGCTGAAAATATGTAACTCAGCAATCCACGTGCCTTTGAGTAATCTTTTTAACCACTCTCTGTCTGTCGTTGCTTTCCCAGATAGCCTTAAAGTTGCTCAAGTGACACATATACACTTATACAATTATATTTTGAGTAAGGAAAACTACAGGCCTGTTAGTATTTTACCTACTATATCAAAATTATTTGAGAAAGCGATAAATTCACAGCTACAAATGCATTTTGACTCTTTTTTTAACCCCGCTCTTTCAGCTTTTAGGACGCATCATGCATGAAGTGACGTAATGTTAAGTGCTATTGAAGACTCACGCACGGCACTTGACAAGCATGAAAGTGTTGCTGCTGTAATGATGGACCTTTCAAAGGCTTTTGATTGTCTACCTCATGATCTTATGTTAGAGAAACTACGTGCATATAATCTTTGTGAAAAGTCGGTATCTTATATGGGGAGCTATCTTTCTGGTCGCAGACAATGCGTTAAACTTGGCTCCAGTGTGAGTTCCTGGAGGTGCATCACAAAGGGTGTACCGCAGGGACCCATACTGGGCCCAACCATGTTTAATCTTTCATCCTCTCAAATTTTAATTACTGCCATCTTACCTGGCATTTCTGCAGTGTGTCTTCTACCGACAGGCTGGAGAAAATTCAGGACAGAGCCTTTCGTTTTATCTATAATGACTACACATCTGATTATGACTTTCTCCTAAAGCTTGCAAACTGTGAGCATCTACATCTCCAAAGACTCAGACTTATGGCACTCACAGTTTTCAAAATACTAAAGAAGGACATTAGCACTCCTTCCAATTTGGACTGCCTGGTGAAATTTAACATAGTTCATACTCTTTTAGAAATTCGGATACTCTGGAACTGCCATCACCTGATACTAATACTTTCGGTTTAAGCTCGTTTAGATTCATGGCACCTAAAGTGTGGAAATTCTCTTCCAGAGTCATGCAGAAACGCAGAGACGATGAAAGACTTTGAATGTATGTTAGAAACCTGGAATGGTTTTAAATGTAAATGCAGTGCCTGTATGATATCCTAATTATATGTATATGTTTTGTATTTTAATCCTCACTCTCTGGTCTGTTATCTCTGAATGGAACAAAACGTGTTATCCAGGAATGAAATATGGACTCGTTGTACACATTAATGTGCCGTATATGAATATACAAATTTGTGTCTTACGCTTTTGATCGAGTCAGGGCTACCTGTCCTCAGTGATTGTATTCGTCTTTTACAATGTTTTAGCTAATATACATGTAATTTATTTTTCAGATAGGTTGTGTTTTATTCACGTTACTGTTTATGTACATATTCATTATTTTACAAGTCAGTTAAGAGCTTAATGCTCATGTTTGTAATTTAAAATGCCTGACTTTAAAAATAAAGCTTTTGAACTGTGCTAAAGATATTTTACAACAGACTTGTATATTACCAATACGTATTTTCACTCCTACATGTGTGTGGTTTTTCAATATGTTGCTTTCTTCGTGGTGTGTCTTGGAGTTACGGCCATTTTGGTAGATATTTAATGGCCGCGATTGTATTATTTTCTGTCCGTGTCACTCTATTCGCTCCTGTACTCTAATTTCACACAAACTGGTACATAACTGCGTAAAATTCCGATGCCACACTATATATATATCGTATATATATTGACTTATTTCGAGAACTGATGTAATATAGACAACCATGTTGGACGCCATCTTGGATAACAAAGTTTCCCCAAAGCGGATTTTTTTGCGGATGTTGGATATGTTGTTCCTGATGCTATTTCGCATCGAATGACACCAAAATCAGCTGCACGAGACCATATCCAATTTATTCCGGGTTGATCCCCAAAATTTCAGCTTCAACGACCACACTAAACGGTCTGATATAAAAGCAACGCCCAAACTGTGCTTATTTCTTGTGTTGTCTTAAGAGGGTGGTGACCAATTTGGATGGTGGTTCCATGCACATCTCCGGAGAAAACGTTATATATGAAGCAGTTGTCTGTGAACTAAAGCAGGTGTATCATTGAACAGCAACTTACAATTAACTATGGTTATATGAACAGAAAAGTCACTTTAAAATTATTTTTGAGAATTTCGTTATAGAATTACAACACTTGACCTACTTTTGGTAAATCAATGTAAAATCTATATCTATATTTGCGAATGTCTGTCTATCTGTCTGTCTGTCTGTCTGTGTTCTATAGAAATTCACAGTGGACCACATACATGGCACAAAAAGGGTCTAATAGGGGTAACTTTTTACGAGAAAGATAATGGCGAGGGTTAGAATTTTGTAAAGTGACGCAGTTGTTGTCAGGGGCAGAATAGGGGGAGGGGCAGAAAACAAATTTGTCGCCGATTGCCACCAAACTTATATAATATAATCATCCCCTTAATACGAGGAATATAATGGTGTGGTTTAAATATGTCAAAAGTCGCGCCGTTCGCGCCAGGGATGCCCGGAAGGGGAGAGCGGCACCAAAATTGATGAAAAATAATTCTAGCGCCGAATTCCACCAAATTGATGCACATTCTTCTGAGATCTTCTCCATGATACAAGGAATCTTATTGTGTGATTTACAGACGCCAAATTGGTGTCGTTGGGGTAAGAGATTTGGGGGGCGGTGGGTGGGTACTAAATCTGATACAAATTGGTTTAGTTGCCGATTGCCACGAAACTTATACAAATTCATCCCCATGATGTGAGGTGTCTAATGGCGTGGCTTAAAGCTGACAAAAGTGGCGTCATCCGAGTCTGGGTGCACTGAAAGGGAGAGGGGCACCAAAATTGATACACAATATTTTCAGCGCCGAATTCCACCAAATTGATGCACATTCTTCTGAGATCTTCTCCATGATACAAGGAATCTTATTGTGTGATTTACAGACGCCAAATTGGTGTCGTTGGGGTAAGAGATTTGGGGGGCGGTGGGTGGGTACTAAATCTGATACAAATTGGTTTAGTTGCCGATTGCCACGAAACTTATACAAATTCATCCCCATGATGTGAGGTGCATGTCTAATGGCGTGGCTTAAAGCTGACAAAAGTGGCGTCATCCGAGTCTGGGTGCACTGAAAGGGAGAGGGGCACCAAAATTGATACACAATATTTTCAGCGCCAATTTCCACCAAATTGATAAACATTCTTATCCATGATATGAGGAATCTAATCGTGTGATTATAAAGACGTCAAATTGGTGCTGCTTTGGTTAGAGATTGGGGTGGGGTGGTCACTAAATTTGATAAAAATTGTTTAGTCGCGGATTAGCACCAAACTTCCAAATAATAATCTCCATGATATCAGGAGTATAATTGTGTGGTTTAAAGATGTCAATTCGAGTCAGGGTTGCCTAGAGTGTGAGAGGGACACAAACTTTGATAAACAATATGTTTAGGGCCGATTTCCACCTGGTTGATACATATTCTTCTCCGTGATACGACTAATCTAATCGTGTGGTTTAAATGCGCCAAATTGGTGCCTGTGTGAGAGATATGCAATGGTGGCCCTAAATTTGATACGAATTTGTATACCCGCCAGTTTTCATAAATTATATATATATTCATCTCTATAATGAGTCTAAGTGTGTTGTTTAATGATGTCAAAGGTGCCGCCGCTTGAGTCCGAAATAGGGACGCGATCGAGGGTCACCAAAAACTTATAAAAATATGTTTAGTGCCAATTACCATCAAACTCATACACGTTCTTCTCAAATAATACAATGAATCAAATATTCGCGAATATCTGTCTGTGTTCTATATATAACTTTAAGGGTACAATCGAGATGGCACCAAGGCGGTCTAACAGGGGTTGAAATTTTCTAAAGTGACGTTGTTGGTGTCAGGGGAGGGGCTATTTTTAGCGCAGATTTCGACCAAATTGATATATTATTTTTCTCCGTGAAACGAGGAATATAAACGTGTGATTTAAAGACGCGAAATTGGTGCCGTCTGGGTGAGAGATTGGGGGGGGGTAATAACTATGATAAGAATTTGTTTAGTTGCCGATTACCACCAAACTTATATATAATCATCTCCATTATATAATGTATGCATGAGTCTAATAGACGTGGTCTATATATGGCAAACGTGGCGCGGTTCAAGTCATGCATGGGGGGGGGGGGTTGCACCACAGTTGATACAAATATATTTAGCCCCGATTCCACCAAATTCATGCACGTTCTTCTCTAATGATATGATTAATTAAATCACATTTGGGGTCGTTTGGGTCATGGATGGCGAGAGGAGATTCACTAGCATTTATAAGATTTTCAATTCGCCGACATCCAACAAAGTTATATATAGTTATCTCCCAGGCCATCTCCATGTCGTTCTAAGGAGTTTATGGCATTCCAATTTCACAATCTTGACAAATGGTGACTGAATTAAGTCACTTGAACAATTATATCTTCTCAACTGTCATATTTATATGGGGATGGAAATCAGGGCACCCCTATAATGATCTAGCAACACAGATACATAGAAGAAAGCATTAAAAGTATATTTATATCAATCTATTTAAGAGATACATATATTCATCTAAACTGCAAATCTCTCATGCATAACATCATTTCTTTTAAACTCAAAATGATTAGCCAGTATATATATAGCACCAGAACAGATGAGCACCTGGCCATATCTCTAAAACATCTGTATCTTCATGAAGATATGATAAACTAGATTGATTGGTTGATTGATTGATTGATACATCTCTATGTAAAACACAATTGTCGTCTTTTATTTTTTCGAACTAATGTATTTATGATGTTCATGTTTCATGATATAACGTCTGAAGTATCGCAGTTGTAAATAAATAAATACTTCTTTATTAGTGGGACGGATTAAACGCGATAAAACAATGATAATCGCTCCGACCTAACAAGGTGAGCCACTACTTATATTCCATGTGTAATAATCATGTTTTGTGATGCCATTTGGATATACAATTTATGAGAATACGTGTAAGGGTGGATACACACATGCATGTAATGTATGTATGTAAAATCCATGTATTTTACATGGTCACACCAATCATTGATAGCATTAATCGCCTGCGCGCGATCGTTCCATTTCAACAGGCGAGACCAGTGAGTAGTTATAAGCCAAAATCAAACTAACTGTTATCAAGAGATTTCAGGCCAGTCATAAACATGTCTTTTTCATGGATGCCGAAATGAATAAATCCTGTCTGATATCTGTTGCTGTTTTTCACGAGTTTTAGTTCATTTCGAAAAGTGGATTTGAGTCCGTCGATTTTATACTTGATTTGTTTCTCGTCATTTCTTGGAAACAGGGTCATCCAAAATAAAAATAAAATGTGCAGACTTTTGAAGATCTTTTATGACGATTGTGATACATGAGTGTTTTATGTCCCACACACTGACTCCCAATTTGATCCCGTCCAGCAAAACCCGAACGGCTCTCTGGCTCCACATTTTGGAAGTGCTATATAGTAATACACATGGCAGTCAACTAACTCACACATGGTGAATTCCATGTTAAGTGATTTAGCCTAATCGGACAACGCCGAGTCGTAAGGATAAGGATATTTGTTTCTCGACTATGCATGGCCTGAGCTCAAATTTTAACAATCCGATATGGTGCTCTCATGCCTTGAATAACAGGCATTGGAAAATTAAGACAGACAATACCAGTTTGTTGATATTGCTCGGATAATTTGAGGGCGAGCTCATGTGATAACATTCAATTGGGATTTCCATGCATATATCCATTACAGCGCCAAACAAAATAATGCAGGTACAGCGTTGAAAGAAAAAAAGTCACCTCCCCCCCCCCCCCCCCCCCCATTTTTAACCCAGAATTTACAGAACAGTATATGTTTCTCAGGCCAAAGGATGAACAAGTTTCTAACTATCACAATTTTAGCCTGTACAGGCTTGAATTATCGCATTTTGGACTATAATCCATGATTGGGGGAGGGGGCTGGTTCTCGAAAGTTTCGAATAACTAAGGGATTTAGTTGAACAGGCCGGGATTATCTGGGCAAGAATGTACAACGTAATGTTTTACTTAAATATTCCAAAGTTGTACAGTGTGCGTATATAACACAAGAGAGGAAAGGTGGCGTAGTTGTGAACTCGTAGCTAGACAACCCTTTTCCCGAATGAAGACACATATGCACAACAACACCACCTTCTGTACCTTCAAATTTAAAGCTGTAATAATATGTTCATACTGATATGAATAGCATAAATTGCTGCATATGAGATTAATCACTCGTAGCAAACGGGCACGACATATATGACTGTCGGCTACAATATTTACAAATCAGGAGTGGCTTCGTGGCTTCAGGGGGTAGGACTCATGTGCTGTATGCCCCCCCCCCCGGTCGAGGAAATATGTAGTGGTCAGTCCGGTAGCTTCCGGGATAATATAGCCCCCATGTTGGGGATCATAGCCCCTGCATTTGGCAAATCCTGGAACCATCACTGGTATACAATCAAGAGAAGACTGACAATGATTTAAACAGAACGTCTAACATTTGGGTTATCGCGCGAACAATTATTTTAAGCGGCCTGACGACTTCGTCCAGTCAACGGCTCTCTGCACGCTCAGAGCTTGACTCACTGTGGTCAAACATAGCCGCAATGATTGGGTTGTCAGCAAACACATATTACATGGTCTGTATGATCCATGTAAAACGCAAAATACACGATATTTACAGAGATTACATGCATGTGTGTATCCACCCTAACACGTTCCGAGAAAGAGTATTCACCAAATATCCACAGAGGGTTTCACATCACTTTAACCTGAGCAACGCCTGGTAACCCTGCTAGTTCAATTATAAAAACAAAGGTGTTAATGTAACATCTATCAAACCTATCCGTCAGATAGATATACAATTGGTTACATTTAGCGCAAATCGTATAAAAATATATATCCAGGGGGGCGTCAACTCAAGAAACCCGCTGACTATAAAATAAAACTAATAAATTCCTGGGACAATTATGCATATAATGTAACATTTTATTCGATATTTGCATGAAAATTGTACGAGAATATCTCGATGACGACCGTTCTATTCATTGCATCCGGTTTTGCTGCCATCCGTAAACTACTTCCCGTCGATTCGTTATCAATATACTTTCGTATACTCAGTATAGTATGTGCGATGTCTATTTCCATTGGTAGTCACACTTGGCATATCGGTCAAATTCTTATAATACTTCAGAGTAAACAAATCTATCAACGCAAAAGTTGCCGTGACAATATACCGCACCTATCCTCGAGATCCGGATCTCTATGATTTTACCAACGGTTACCTGACCCAAAAATATCCCAACGAATTGTGATGAGTTACAGTGATGAAAGATTCGGTGTTTAATTGAAGTCTGGGCGGAGATTTGTAACAGCGTAACACGAAATTTAATGGCCAATTTATCTTGATTTATGACCTAACTCTATGGGCAGTTCGTCCGCTTGTTGGACAAACATGTATTGCCGCGATTGAGTCCTTAGTCTACTCTCATCTCTGGGATAAAATGCCAAGATTAGAGGAGTATAATTATGACATAAATGTTATATTGTTTGAAACCACAACATAAGTATAGACAGTTAGGTATCGTGTATATGAATGTACATTCAGATACCACCTGTGTACACGCCGATCCCATGTGTCAAAACATACCTTAGTACATGCTATCATTCTTGACAAAACAATAGACTGTTATCTATATATATATATATATATATATATATATATATATAAAAGAGTAGAATCTGTCCGTCTGTCTGTTCGAATTTTCCCCCCAGAATGCTGGTCCGATTTCAACCAAATTTGGTGTGGCGATATTTCGTCATGTGGTGCTATATAGGTTCCCAAAACCAATGCGTATATATTATGTTTTATTATAATACTTTGGCACAATTAGTTCCACACCACTTCTTGAATTAACGAATGAAAGTTAAAGGTACTCAATCCGATTCGATGGTCCCTATATCATCAGATTCCAACAACAACATTTTTTGAAATGCCGCTTCAGTTATCAGAATCGAGTAGTTGCCCAAAAATAACCAGTCAACTATAGCATAAAATTTCCCAAAATCTGTTATTTATCACATTTTGTTGAACGAAATTTTGCCGGTTTGTCAAATATCTGACACAAAAAAGCCACTTCATTTTAGAGCCCGCAATTTGGTCCGAGAAGTCTTCTCGTCGACTGTTTACTAGGCCACTTAAAATTGTCGGTGGTGAAATCTAATAGATTTCAAACATCGATATCTGATCACTCTCAGCTTTGATGTGTGGTTTCCTCGACTCGAATCAAATATTTTTAACATAGAAATTTGCGAGCGTTTATTCGGATTATGCATCTTTAAAATTAATGCAAAGTCACTAAATATAGCGAAACAAGCATCAACATATTTACACTATATGATACATTCAATCGTACACACACATTGAAAGTTATATTGATGAATATATCATATACAGTCGTTTTTCAGAAGGCTCATGTTTTGAAGAGTTAGCAGAGCGTGAAACTTTTCTGCTGGGATTTCCCAGTAATGTTTATTTGTTTTAGTTCATTACAAATATTTAAAAAAAATGATATTCATCACCAATGTCTGTATATCTCGATTATATTCCGAACTGATGCAGCTTAATTAAAACTAGACCATGTTTCATTTCAATCAACGTAAGTTGATTGCAATGAAATTTAACACGGTCTAGTTTTAATTAGACTGCCTCTGATCTAATTGCAAGAGCAAGTTGCAACGTTGCTTAAACAATTTATATGTAGTTATACATACACGAATAGTCTTAACATGCAATGGCATGCTACGTTGCATATAATCTGAATAGTTGGTTTTGAAAACTGGATTTCCAGACGTTTCGGGTATATAATGAATATATCATATATCCGACATTTTAAGATCAAAGGACTCATGAATAGTAACCTTTTCACCTGGTATAGGCATACACTACTGAATAGTTGGTTTTGAAAACATTTAAAACTGGATTTCCAGACGTTTCAGATATATATAGAAAATATCATATATCCGACATTCTAGGTACAAAGGACTCGTAAATTGTAACTTTTCACCTGGTACAGGCACACACTACATATAATAACTTATCTATTTCCTGGAATTGTGTCATAATTCTCGATCCTCGGGACTCCTCCACTTCCTGTTTTCGTTATTGTTCGATGATCCGCTGTGATCAATGCAACAAAATACGTTGATTGAATATTTAATTTAGCATTCCTTTATATGTCAAGATCGTAGACGGTTTTAAGCTCACAGGTTACTGCGCGTTTTCAACTTTTCGGTGAACAAAGACAAGCACAAGTTTATCGCGGGAAATTCGACAACTGTCTAAATTTCTAGTTCATGGAAGTAAATTACATTTTAATGAATGATTTTCGTCTCAAAGTTGATATAACTGCTTAGTGAATGAAAATTGCTATCTAGATACATATCGTCGTCTGTCATTGTTGTTGCGACTCTCGTTTCTGTTTATTTGCGCGCACTCAATGTCTCTTGTTGAATAGACTGGTTTCTGATCGAAAGCTTCAAAAATCTGAAAACGTGGTAACCTGATGTCCCCCCCCCCCAAAATAAAGAGCGTTCCTATTTGGGCTATTCCAGATATGGTAAATATAAAGAGCGTTTATCACCAGGGGAAAACATTAAAACAGCTGGATAACAACTACTCGGACTTTTCAGAGTATATGTACATAAATTCAGTGAATCGGTATGTCGCGTGTATCCGTCCTATCATATATACTTCCCTCCAAAATACGTAGTCTATAGACATCAAATGGTGGTTCAAAGTTACACTTTGTCGTGGTGAACATTGGATCATGCCACGAATCTCGACTCTAGCTACGCCCGTAGAGATCATATTCCACCAGTACAAAACCTGGGAACTTTTCAGTTCAATCAATTCAATTTATTGTAAACTCATCGTCTAATTTGACATGCATGAGTACATTTGCCATTTACAGATGAAGAATAATATAAATACACTAGCTGAAACAGTCTCCCTTCTGGTGCCTTTATTTGGTTCTGAAATATGTCCATATTTATAATGGACTTATACCAGTTATTCAGTTGGATGGCTCGGGCCACAGTGAAAACACATATATAAAGAGCGTACATCTGGTGCTGAAATAGGCCCAAAATGAGTTGGGTTTTGTTTTTTTTTTTATTTTTTTTTTATTTTAAAATGTTTTTATTATTTTTTTGGAAAAACTAACACCGTTATAACCACCTCTCTCACAAAGTCTCTTAAATCATGCAATTTCTAGTTCGGACCTTCGCATATACAGTGAAGTACATTATTCTGGAACAGGTATTATCTAAGAAATATATTACTGGCACTGTTTTCAATGTTATGCACTTCCCTGTCACTACAACAATAAGTTCGCAGGTTTTGTACAGGTGGAGTATGAACTTTACAAGGGTAGCTAGAGTAGATATTCATGTCTTGATATATAACTGAAAATGGGCATGGTTCTTTTTTTTCTCGTTTGAATATCTCGCCAAACAAGAAACAAGGGTCCGATTTCAGGCGACCACTCCATGACATTTTCCATTCAAATTGTAGACTTTACCAAAGATCCAATGGTCATACTGTTATCATCACTTAGGTGGTAGATAGATCAATCACACCGAAGGCAAATGCGAATATAATCAACTCAGTGGCAAATGGACAAGTGTCTGCGTATGTCTCTATCACCAGATAACGAAGCGGCTGTGATCTTTTAACACCACCAAGTTTTATTAATCGCAAATTCGGAACAAATTGAAACCATTATATTGCGAACTTATCTATTTGGCTGATTCGGCCAATTAGCGTCGGGTACTTATCGCCCGATGACATTTCGTTTCGTAACTGAGTGCATCGTTTTACGATGTGGCACCAACCAGACACCTCTTGATGGAAACCAGGCGGACGAACCTCGCCGGATGTTTTTATAACTCATGCGAAATCAAAGATCAGAAAGTAACTTTCCTGTCGATCGAATAAACTTGCTACAACCGTACGTCCGCGATAACATACATTTCGTTTAAAAAAAAAGTAGTCTGCATAGTAACATCGGTTAGATTCTCTACAGCAAGTTACGCTCAAGGGGTCATTCTCGCCAAAAAAAGTGCTAAAGGGTACACAGGTTTTGAAAATGTGCTGAAGGGTACAAGGTTTTGAAATCTCGTTCTAAATTATGTTTAGTTTTCGTGTCTGCCGTGATTTCTGAAGAGAAAAAATGTTACGTTCTAATGAAAATTAAAATGAACTGAAAAAAAATTACTGATGGGTGCCAGACTTTCAGGAACACAGTTGAAGTAACTGCGTTATTGCCGATCGCAAACCGGCCTACCCTTCAGCACATTTTCAAAACCTGTGTGCCGGTACCATCCAGAACTATTTTTTGTGAGAGTGCATGACCCATTCAGATCCAGTTACGCACTTACCTCATTCCAGTTCTGGGCCCACGATCAGAGACCACAAAACTATCATTGTTTTTAATACCAGAAATAATTTTATCGTATACCAATGAGTCTATAAATAGGAGGTGATGCATGACTTTCAAAAGTGGAATATATCTTTAAAGACATACGTGCTGATTTCACTACTCCAACGGACATGGCTCATTCGGGCTTCCAAATTATGTCTGCGGCAAAATATAGATTGAAAAATACACGAAATTGTGATATACCGGCTTCGTGTGCTTTGAAAAATACTTTCCAGGGTGACGGCCAGTTTCACATAAGTGAAAAAAAAGCTCTTTATTTCTACCCTATTAGGAAACGCTCTTTATTTATACACTATCAGGCTGTTGTTTGTTTGTGACCTAAACACCGTGTTCAAAGTTGTATTTTTATTACTTCAATGCGTCTTTCGGAGACATATAATGCCCGTAGAAAGATAGTTCAATTATTTATCGACCACTTTCGATACGGTACCGGGGAAAATTAAAAAGATAATATTATTAGGGGTATTTTGGAGCGTAAACCGCCATGTGGCATTAAAATACTTATATTGTTTGTCAGGCAAGTAAAGATTCAATGATCGTCTCTAATAAAGAGCGTCCGTGAATTCGTTTCCCACAAATCAGTAAAAGTAGTTTATAAAAGAGCGTTATCGTTTGTATACTTGTTTTCGGCGTAAAAAAAATGATGGATGCTTTTTGGGACTTTCGCAATGCGTGTGTCCATTAATTACAACAGGAAGTGGCGTGGTAAAAACTTTATCTTATATAGATCTATGAGAACTCGAAATTTCGGCGAAAAGTTGTGGGGTCTCTTCTCGTATATATATAGTTCTTGCGACATTTTCGGCAATAGTTGAACCGTGAGGATAGTCTAACATGTCGGAGCATCAAGCAAACACACCGGCCATTTAACTTTTTGACGTCATCATGTTATTCACGCCATGTTACATGTATATTTTCTCTTATATATATGTCATGATCAGATGATGAGGAGAGAACTTAAAACTAAATCTCGAATCTTTCCATACAAAAATTGATGATCGTGATTGCAAGTATTTTTCTTCTTCTTAATTTCCCTGGTTAGTTGAAAAATCAGTGAACATTACCTTAAGAAAATTTAACTCATTTGGTGTCAAATCTACGATGGCTGAAATATAGGACATTGAGATTATTTGATTTATCTCGAAATTTCGAGATAGCCTCTCATTATTTCGAGATATCTTATCAATATTTTCAGAAAATATCTCGAAACTTTGATATATTATCTCAAAATACTAAGAAGTTATCTCAAAATATTGGGACATCTCGAAATTTTGAGTTATTCTTTCAAAAATTTGAGAAGTTATCTCGAACTTCAAAATAAATATTATAATCTCAATGTCCGATATCTTACACATCAGACTGTGAATCTTTAAAGATGTATTGTGGGTTTTAGACCTCCAGTTACAACAACAACGTACCATATTTATAATCTAACACGGTTATTTTGCTTTGTTTCGCTAAAAACAAAAATTCTGGAACCAAATGTGACGTACAAACTAGATAGATATATTATATATACACCATGCCAAATTATCCAAAAATTAGCAAAATAATTTTTTCTGTCCCTCTCAAATATCAAAACTATATGGACAGAATATTCATTATCTATCTGAAAATACTCATACATGTAACACATATATATTTTTTTCATTTCCCATATTACCCACTTACTGAAAGCTTTGAATCCTGTAATTTTTATTAATATTTGCTGCATCTTCGTTCGATTCTGCGGATAACGAAAAGTCGGAAATCACGTTCAATATGTTTTGATATAAAGTATCAAGTGAAATAATTTAGAATATCGGGTCCCGATTTTAACTCACAATAGAACAATGAAGTGTGTTCTATTCATGACATGGTAAAATAAAGAGCGTTTTTTTAGACGTATATGTCCATTTAATTGAAAACAGCTGGAATCAACATATGTAAAATCTGTAGATCTATAGCTCGTATATTTATCGACCCATCTTATAAAAAATATCCTCATTCCAACTGATGTATACATGATTTGGATTGTTATATATGCATAGTTATTTTCGCGTGGCATAAAATTTGGCAAATTGTATAGAGCCCAATGGCAGTACTGTAAACCATCGTCAATCCAATTGAGAGAGTAAAAATCCATATATGCTAATACCATGCTACACACAAGTCCAACACTGTATTCTTCTCTGCGACCCGACTGAACGTATACTAGCTGCCATTTTTATACTCCCGTTTTAAAGAAAGCGGGACTTTTTATGTTATTTGTCTCTCCGTATATATACGTCCGTTCGCATTTGGCTTCCGAGTGATAAGTTTAGATAGTCTCAACTGAAATGAATGAAATATGGTATGTGGGTTAAAATTTACTATACCACAACATACATGTCAAAAATAGAATTCTGCCCGCCAATTTTCACCAGAGATATGGTCCTTTTTGTTGGAATTTGCACTCAATTTTCGTTTCCGGATGATAAAGTATGAACTGAACATTTGCAGAGGGTATGAAATGTTTTAAATAACCATCCGGATGAAATGCCAACCATGTATAAGCTTAATGAAAAGCACCAGAAATCTCTGAAAATCACAAAGTATACTCATTAACTATAAACTCGTCAAATAAGGTTCAGCATCCATACCCATGCATAGGTTACCCGCATATATATGCGTCAGAGTTGTACATCATACAATAATACAGGAACTATGTTTATCTTTCAATATTCATACTATTTAAAGCACCAGAAGAATAAAAATGAGCTGACGTTGGCATCACAGCTGTAATTGGATGTCAAAATCATGTTAGTAGTCATACTTCATCTTTAAACGTGGATTTGGAAAGCCATCTACCCACCAGGACCTTTATCCTGGAGCCCCCCCCCCCCCCCCCCCCCCGTGCAACATACTATATATATGGGTTAATGGCGCGGGAATAATACACAACAAACTCGACGAAGTTTGCAAAATGAAAAAGGTGATTGGCATGTACACGTGTGAGCACATGGCGTTTCTCCGATATACAACTGGATATTTTATGGGTACGATTTACTAATTTAGTGGCGTTTATCTGGGTGGATAGCGACTCAAGATTCAAGATTCTTTATTGTTGTTCCAAGAATGTGTAATATACGAACAAAACAATATATAATCCATGACACAATGGTGTATACAAATGAAATGGTAAGTTTAACATTGAAATTTAATAAGGTCATAGTAAACATTTTCCGTCGTCGCATGTATATACAGAGATGGAAAGGTAAGGTGGTGCAGCGGTGATCCGAAATGGTTGTAACGTCCATTCCTGTGCGATTTCACTTGAGGGTAAATCCATTATTGACCGATGCATACGAAGTTTGGTGGTGGTATATACACTGGTTTCATACGTCCGTACAAGTGTCCATCCATATATATAGCAACATTGGGGATATGCATATATATATATCAAGATCGCATTTGAATTATCTTTGGTATGCTCACGAACCACCATGTGTGAAGAGATATCCACACGTTGCCGAGTTATGGAAAATGTGCCAACTTTGTATCTGTATCTCAGTCATCGCATGCCATGCTTAATTGAATGATCTTTGTAGCATGACCTCGGGCAGCATGAAGGGAATCATATCAAATTATGTAACAGGTTTTGGCTATTCATTTTCTCTGAAGTTATGGCCGTTAGAGTGTACAGTACACCGCCCCTGCATGTATCTCAGTCATCTTATATATAGATCGGACGAGAACGATTTTTTTTTTTGGTATATTGATTAACCACAATGGGATGAAGGGTATCCACTAGGTCAGGCACATTCTGAATTCAACTATTATAATAATATTTAACTATTATATTTGAATCTGACATTGCCAAATACACTATGTCCCTGCTGTTGTGGAAACATTTGGATCGCGCACAGCCAAATTGCACTCTTAACGATACGGACGACTTTGGCGGCGGGTCAAAAACCGCCATAAACAGAAAGAATAATAAAATATAGACAGACTTTGTTCGTCTATACCAATCAGATATATGGCATAAACAGTAAGGTATTGACAAATGTTTCCTTTGTTATGTAAATAAAAGCAAAAACACGTTACAGAAATTGGCTTTTGTTTAGATCCGGATATGGTAAACATAAAGAGCGTTATTTGTTACTGTTTTCCTGATATGGAAATAATAAAGAGCGTTTATATCATTTGTATGTGATTAACCAATAGAATTGAGCTGCGCTATGTAAACAGAAGCAAAACTTCTGTAACACGAGCAGGCTTTTGTTTACGTACACCATCGTACGTCTTAACGACAATATACTATTTACGCGCTGATTATGTTTGGCATATGAACCAAACTATATATATTTTAATATTCCTTCTGTTGATGGCGATTTGAACAAATATGAATATTTCTGCAACGAACGCCGCCCGTCCCTTTAACACTATCGCAACAAATGAAGAATCTCCAGATATAATTCATTTTGCAATCTTTTGCGCCGGATTATTTAATTTAATAATAGAACAAGTATGTATTTCTAAATGACATTAACATGACAACTCAATCGCTCATTCATACCAATATTTGGACTAATTGAATGTTAATTGGATTCCTTGCCGTGTGCCATCATGCTGGTTAATCATTTGAATCGATCGAGGATTGTTAGTTCGTCATAAAAACAAACATGGTACCGCATTAGTGCGACACTGATTTTCAACCATTTTTGTGAATTATGGTTTTGCATGGATTTAATCAAAATCGCAGAGCGGCAATATCCACATTTAGCTATAATAGTTAAATATAACTATAATAGTTGAATGTAGGGTGTGCATGATCTGTCCACACGATACATGGATATCTGCCCAGTCATTGCAGGCCGGATTACGACATCTTTCGAATTAAGCCATCAGCTAAAGGCCACCCCTGGTGTGCATATTTGGTGGGGCACTTGTTTTAACATATGCGGTAGTTTAATAATACGCGTGGGCGAGAACAATTACATATAAGTGTGGAATGTTGAAATTTGCCCTGTCACTTAAATTTTTTTCTATCTGAAATTTCTGGCTCTGTTGAAGTTATCAAAGACAGCGTTGACAAGATAAATTGAGCGTGAAATCTTGTTAGAAGTTAACGAGACATACAATACTATATCTATGAGCGGAAGCATACACACCAAAGGGCGCGCGCCAGAAATCGCTCTTCTCCATTTCCTCGCAGGGTAAGTTATTTAACGCGATTGAGTTTTACACAAAGGATTATATCTGTCATCACATCGACTGATTATCTAGGTGTAAGTCTATCAGCGCCGTATACGAGTTCAAAGACGCACTGGAACTTATTAGAAATTAGCTAGACTTACTCAGAGAATGCGAAACACGAGCTCGCGAAATGAGATAAACATAATGATATTCTCTGATGGACTGTTTCGAAATTTATCCACATACTCCTTGGTAATTCAGATGATGGTCATGTCCGTATCAGCATTGTGGTTGTTGACTGATAGTCATCACCAGAAAGCTTGCCACTTTCTATGAAGAAAATGCCTGATCTGAACGTATACAGAGAACATTATGAACGAGACCGAACAGCCGTAACTTTAACGTTTAAAGGTGGTCCATTCTGGGAATTTTGAACACAAGGAATGGTCCACTTGCCTCCGAATGTGGTACTTTCCTTCACTTGCACCACTGTTTAGTATAATCTACTCCCTACTATCTACTATATATATGTTCGAGGCTTCCCCTCGAAGTAAAAAAAATACACACATATAGCTATATATGGCAAACGCGTTTGGTGTGGAGTTTCGATCATGTTGAACTATAAAGGTGGGAATATTTTGGGTTATTGTATGCACGCTCGATTTCAGGCCTCCATATTCCAAGTATCTAAAAAATGAAAATAACATAACGTTCTCCGAAAGGGTGACTTTGACGTTGGCGTTGCTTGTTTGTTTTTGTTTTCATTATTTTTGTTAAACATAGAAATCAAATTCTGTCAATAACCATTGATCTAAAGATTGATTCCAACTTGAACTTGACCTGCGGCTTCTCAACTTTGAATCACATACGAGATATCTTGAAATTCTGTAAATATATAGCTCAAGTTATATATACCAAATATATATATCAAACTCGCCTGTTGAATATTGGTAAAATTATCACTCGTACAACCCAAAAATTGTGAACTCTTAATAAGTCGAAAAGGGGACACAACATTGTCAAAAACATTAGACCGTGAACTGATTCGAAAGTCAACTGCGCGTTATCAAATATCAACTTCATACAAAATCCCATATAAGTTATATTTTTGAGGTTATAAAACACATCACAAGTATTTAGATAACATGTACACCAAATGAATGTCAATTGACAGTGCCACCATGAAACATTAACATTCGCAGGTAAACATATTATTTCGATTACCACACAGAATTGCATTTCCCCAGTTATTGTTTAGGGGTGGAATCAGGTCGTAATTCTGAAATCGTCCTGGAATATTCACCAATAATACGACCTGCATGAAAATAAAATAAATATTCGCTACACGAAAACAAAAAGTACAATTACCAAAGGATAGATAAAACTTCATGAACACCTTAGACATGTACTTTCAACCATCCACCATCAGCATGTACGTTTAGCTGGTTCATCCGTCATCAGCCACATCCCAGCGTTATCGACGTCATCGGACGTTTAATGCTGACTGCTGAGTGCACCGCATATACTCGCATTTGGTAATAATAGGAAATCAGTTGTGATATCTCGACCCAGCAAGCAAAACTGACCTACCAGGATTCTTATCATCTGAGAGCTTTGAAGAAAGATACGCAGTATCGCGGGAGCTTCGTCTGGTCTCGGGGGATGATATTGCTTTCTGTAAGAATCTTCTCAACTCCAACGGGACGAATCATAGAGAGTGATACAAGCAATTGATCCAGATGGCAGACGCGTATATCACACTGCGAAACAACCTTGCTCTATTGTCGGATGTTCTAAGATCATTAGGGTCGCTGCAGAGACGGTTCAAACATATGCTATAGTCATCAACAATATGCGACTGCATAGCAGCAAAAAACTCCGCGCTGAACATAAATTTGAACAAGTGTATGATAGGTGTTTTGATATGCATGGAATCTGCTGATTGTTTCTGCAGGTTACTGAATGACTACACCAGACCACCAAAATGGGCCAGCCCACGCGCTCGCAAATACATTGCTATTTTTTATGGTTAATATGTTAACGGTTCTACGAATAACACAAAAATTTGCTTCCAATGAACCATTGTCTCGTTCTCATAAATTTACACAAGGCAGTAACATCGACATTTTCTTCGGTTTGTTTGATTATTACAGGACGTGTTCGGGGATGCCGGAAGCATGTCTGTGTCCCTGGTTCCTGTCCTACATCATTTAGTGGGAGGTTACAAAGAGGATTCGAAAACGACATTCCATGATCATCAGAACGGCAGAACTTTTTTAAGTGATGTGAAACACTTCGCTGAGGTGTTCAAACCCGATTAACGTTTAATCATGCCAAAATAAGTTATTTTCATAAATTTGATATCCAAATAGGCAGAAAATAGCCCCATTGTTATAAATGAATTACACGTTGACTGTTCTCGGTGAAATCGTTGTCGTAATGTTTATGCTCAATAATGCTTCCGGAATAATGTAGTACATATTTACATTGCATGGGCGTAGTTCAACCGTTATGTTCTCTGAAATGGTAGAGTCGATGTGGTTGTAATTTTAGATATCTTAGTTGATTGCTACATTCTTCCAGTGGAGATAGTGTTTGGTTACTAACTTATCAATTTTATTCACCGAATTAAGTCCTTGATATGTATTTAGGGGACTCAAGGCCTCCGAAGTGAGTTCATGAGAAATAACATAAATTTCTGTAAAACAAAAATCATCAACAAGTACCTTTAAAACTAGATCAACTGTTATTAATTATTAATGACTGTTCAATAACGAGATTTCGCACACATATAAAGTCACTGTTTCGTGTAAACATTACTATAACAGTGGCATTACTATCACATTACCAATTAGTTCAGTAACATGCCAATTGCCAAAGTTTAATCAAAACTTTACATTAAACATTGGAAAAAAATATCTAGACTAAATATTTTATCTTACTACGCGATGTTTGTTGACAAATCACTGTAACAGTTTTGTTTACATAACAATGATTTTAATACGCGAAATTCCGTTTTTAAAGAACTTTCAATAATAGTAATATAAGAACAATGTTTATATATTACTTCATGTTTTTCTCGGTGGTGATGTTTTTACAGACTTTTATATTGACTCATTGTTGTATAGTAAGTTTAGTGTGAATGAACTCGTTGTAAATATATTAAATATTGTTATATCTGTGTTATTAAAAAGTTTCGATAAGGGTGGGAATGCTATGGAACATAGTCTAAAGTTGATAGACGTAATATTGTTTCATTGGTTTATTATAATTTCTTATCCAGAGAAAACTTGGAGAAGCCAAGATGCTAAAAACTAAATGATTATAAATAAAGTAGTTTCATGTTACTTCTATAGATCATGCCATGAATCTCTACTCTTGCTAACGCCCGTAGAGATCATATTCCACCAGTACAAAACCTTGAAACTTTTTGAAGTTTTGACAGGGAACATTACACACCTCTAATATTTTGTGGAAGTTACGGACCTGCTTGGCGATCGCAATATATTTCTTAGTCACTATCTGTTCCTTAATAGTGTACTTCACCGAAGGTTCAAACTCAAAATTTCACGATTTAAGTGACTTTGTGAGCGATTTTGCTGTGCGTCGCTTACAATTATGCAATTTCTCCTGGGTAATTAAAATCAATATTTATTGCGATATCGGCTCAGAAAAGTCACAGATAAGCATGCAATTTCGAGTTGCGACCTTCACCATCGGTGAAGTACACCGATGAAGAACATTATCAAGGAACATATAATAACCAAGAAATATATTTCCTACGTTATTGTTTCGACATGATAAGGTTCCCTGTCAAAACTTCAAAAAGTTCCAAGGTTTTGTACTGGTGGAATATGATCTCTAAGCGATAGCAAGAGTATAGATTCATGGTATGATCTAGTTACCTCTTTAGCAACTTGATAAAGGTTTCGATGAAATTACAAGGTACGCAGAAATAAGCAAGTAGTTATTTATGGTTTTCCTAATATAATTCCCCATTGCCCCCAAATAAATAGACATGTATATTTGAATTTACTGTCGTGCTTATTTCCACACACCATTGCGTTGTATTTATGCTCCCGCTTTAAATACCTGAATTGTACACACTAACGGTAACAAACATTGCTATTTGTTTGTATGATGTCACAAAGCTTTATAGCTTAACAATAATTATTATTTCAGAATCTGAGAATACAGTTCCCATGAATGTGGAGAAATGTGAACCCAGTGTTCTGCATCTCTGCACGTATTTATAATTCATCTGACGTTTTCGACATTCGTTTGGTTTTGTGGGCTTTATCGTCGTTATCGTCGTCTCGGACGTTACGTCATATCAAGAAGTGTTTATGTCTCTTTGTTTCCTATACCCTGCCTGGCTGAGATTTTCTTGCCTGCCTCAATTTGTTTTCCAATTTTCTCCAGAAAGCTAGTCTATATATAGTTACCTGTTAAAGTGTCAATGTGAATATTTATCATTTTCCCAATTCCAAAAGCAATAAAATGCCGTCCGGCCACAGTGTCCCCCGAAAAAGTGGCTTCATTTGGGGGCATCAGCTTTTCTGAAAAAAATAACAAGGACCCTAAATCCGATACTAAATTTCAGAACAATCCAACCAGTGTCCCCTGAAATGGTGGATAAACTATCATACTAAATTTGATTCAGATATGATCACACAAACTGAAGTTATCATCCGGAAACCAGAAATTGACAGGATTCCAAGTCGAAAAAGGGTCACAACTCTCGCAAAAATGGGCGGAGCAAACCCATATTCGAACTTGACCTGTATATAGGGTGACACTCCACAATTTCAACAGGTAGGGGCCCAGAAATAGGGGGCCCATAGATTCATTGAAATTTATCTGGATTATGATCTCAAACCATGTAGACAATATATATATGCCAGAAATTAGTACATAATAGGCATTCAGAATTTGATACATAACTTCCATAATATATGGGCTATCAAGAGTTATGGCCCTTGATCTTTTGATCGAAAATGTGATTTTTATTTTTAAAAATGACAAAAATATTGCATTTTCATACCCAAGGGGCACGAATACCAGATTTTTTCAAGCATGGTCACCTATGTTGGTTCAAAGGCATTTGGCTTCCAACATCAATGTGAAAAAATTTCAAACTTTCGCCGTTTACAATTCCAGAAAATCAATTTTAAATGCAGATGACAAATTTTGGGTGCTAAAAAATTGACCCATTATCTAGAGCCACTGTTTCGCAGAAAACGCTACTGCTGTCTATGGGTGGGGTCAAGGTCACTTGCATTTAATTTTTTCATCAGTCTAGAACACCTTCTAAAATTACACAAATTCATATCCCACTTTGTCTCAATATATATACCACATGAATGGTGCCAGAAACCACTAGCACTTTATCTATAAAATCACCCCTACTGATCATTCGAAACTGTGGAGTGTCATCTAGGGCTGATAAACTCACATACCAAATTTGGTTCAGATATGATTACACAAACTGAAGTTATCATCCGGAAACCAGAAAATTACAAGATTCTAAGTAAAAAAAAAGGGCCATAACTCTCGCAAAAATGGGCGGAGCAAACCCATATTCGAACTTGACCTGTATTTTGGTCTGATAAACTCACATATGAAATTTGCTTTTGATCTAATAACCGAAACTAAAGTTATCATCCGGAAACCATGGACGCACAGACGGACGGACGCACAGACGCACGGACCACAGGTTACTTGTGAGGTGCGATCTTTTTGTTTGCATGACTTGTGGGGTGCACAAGTAACGTACGGAAAATCCAAACCTCCCCCAAACCCACCCACCCTAAAGTGGAATTCGACTTATACGGGACCAAACCGGTCAATAGTGGTGTTATAAACTGTTTTACAAACATCTCCGTTATTTCGTTAATATTACGTTTTTCTAAATATTTTT
This sequence comes from Siphonodentalium dalli, assembly GCA_032622095.1. Classification (NCBI taxonomy): domain Eukaryota; kingdom Metazoa; phylum Mollusca; class Scaphopoda; order Gadilida; family Siphonodentaliidae; genus Siphonodentalium; species Siphonodentalium dalli. The sequence continues at coordinate 195,862,493 of CP136064.1, forward strand.
TTTCTCTAAATACGTATTTCAGAAAAAACACATAATCTGAGAAATGTTATATTAACGAAATAACGGAGATGTTTGTGGAATAAAACAGTTAGAAAAAAAATCGAGGGACAAAAATAAGTGGGCTATTAAGCTCAACGATGGTTGAGATCCATTCTAGTAATAACTAGACCAAGGTTTCCTTACAGTCAACTCTCAGTAAGTTGAAAGTAATGAAAAGTGGGTCTAGTTTTAATAAGACTGGTTGAGATCTTACTGCAGAGTGAATGAATTCAAGGGACAACATGCTTTTATCAAATGCTTCATGCTTGGCATTTTTTCAATACACATGGATCTACCATATGCCATGGCACAATGACTATACTAATTATATCGCATACGACTGAATTTTTCTTTTATTAAATTTCACACAAAAAAATCCCTGCCTGCCTGTCTGGAAAATTTTCCCAATGTTGTCGGAAACAGAGAAGTTTTTTGTTTTGGCCTTAGCTTTATTTGTGCAGCAACGACCAATCAGATGGTTATTATCGTGGAAACCACCGACCCGAATAGGAAAGCAACAGTATGCCAAATCTACCTAATAGTCACTAGCAAATGGTGAAAATCTCCAGTTAATTCCCAGAAAATGTGTACTGCGAAGCATGGATCGTGAAGTGAATAAACACACCAAACACACGAATCGTGTGAATTCATTTCACTCAGAAAGGAGTATATCTGTGGAATTTCTCTGTACACACGTATCTTCCTTGTTTATAAACGCTGACATCTGACAAATTTGATAAATTGCCTTCCCGGCAGAAAACTGCAAGTTTGTTATCAAAATATAGCAATGGATACACAGAGTGCAGCTTGGAAGTTAATCAGAATGTAATTAAGCAAATATCTTAGTTTACGGAACGTCGCAATCTGATATTTGTTGTCAAAACTTTGATTCGGCGTTACTTCGCATATGCCACCTACCGAACGAGCGGTCGATGTATCTTGGCAGACCAGATATTCGTTAGCGGCGTTTGGGTTATGTCATTCCGTTCTGGTTTTACTCTCGTGATGGTAGATTTATTGATGGTAGGCCTAGGATTGAAAAGTAACAACACACGCACTGTTCCGCGATCGACTCATGTGGATTACATTTTATCTATGGATTTCAGAGTCAGAATCAGTTTATTGCAAGGCTATGATTTAACGTAGAACACACAACATATATATATACAAGCATGTACAATAGCAGGCAACTCGTTTGAACAATTATTTTCATGCCACGTCGATAATCTTACATATACATATATATACATATTTAACAATTTCTGGGTGAAGGCATGCCCATGTATTCCCGCGTTGACATTTGTCATACTCATTTGTCATGGGCAGTACGCTGTTGGGTTCGATTCTGAATCTCTATATAAGTTACATGTACGCGTGGAGTGGGTTATCAGATTATTCTGATTATGTTAATTACGGTTCATCATCCAGTATTATTGGAACACACGGACATCTTACAATATAATCTCGATCTATATATATAGATCATGATAACAATTTGTTCTTATTTTAAAATATACAAAAACATATTTAAACTCAACAGAGATACGTGACAATTTGATTATATTTTGACCGACCCCCTTTTTGTATATATGTGTTTTTGTAATGTCGATATACTGCCTGTACTGTTTCAATGATTGTTAAGTGTTATTTTGAACCTGCATGGGGTCCGTATGACTATATCTGTATTTTCTGCATACCATATGTGGTCTGGTTTATGCGAATAAACTATTGACAAAATAGTGTCAAAATTAATTTACTTCTTCGCGAATATTTCTTTTTCATTTATATTCTTTGTCAGCTAGCCAGTTGAATTTCCTAATTAAATTCTAAATTGAATTATTAAACAATCAAGAGCCAACCGTTATATCATTTGATGACTTGGGGCAGTCAACCATACTTATGTGTATAACCACAAATCCAAACTTGAACTAAATTCGGATATCCATTTCCAGAACTACTTTTTTCCATGCTATATAAAAAGATAATAATGAAACTTCTCTATTAGTAGAGTCTCTAAGGTCCCAAAAATGGCCAAAGTGTGTAAAATTGGATAAAAGCATGAAACTTGGTATACATATAGTTCATGATGTGGGGTCAATATAAGAGAGAGACCCAAGCGTGAAAGTGACCTTGATTACCTTGAAGTCAAAGGTCAAAATTTCAATTTTTCACAGGCGGTATGAGATATAACATTTTTAAGACAACACATTACTTATACACATATCAAAATTACATAAATATGACTTCAAATAGGCAATATTAGTCACCTTTATAACAAAATCTACAAACATCTTGAGAACTGTTCATATTGAAGCTCAAGCGGTCAGTTTTTCATCCGAATAGCTGCAAAATTTCCATGAACAAATGAATATAAAGTCCCACCTATTTAACATGCTCACTAAATGCCACTACATTCCACATCATTTTATTGCATATATATCAGCGTACAATACAAGAGTGAGACCCAAGAATTAAAATCACCCAGATGACCTTGAGGTCAAGGTCAAAACTTATTTTTATAAAATTGTCAATGATGTGAGCTGAGCCTGAATTTATTCCTCGATATTCGTCCGAAATTACATTAATATATCTCCAAATATTTTATAATAGCCTACTGAACTCTCAGGAATTCTATCAATTTATGAATATATATTTCAGTAAATGTTGGTAAGCAGATCAAAAATTCAATATACATGTTAAGTCACAAAAAATAAAATTCCAACGTGATGCCATCAAGTTATACATTTTAGGCACACGTGTTCAATATATGGATAGCAAGGGTATTGCAAAAAAAGTATGTTACCTTATTAAGTAACATTTTGCTCATTTTTAGTCACCCAATGCATTGCAGAATATATGTGTTACCCAAATTTTGACACATAAGCGCTACATGAAGTGGCAAAAACTTGGCATTCTGGGGTTGTAATCGATTCTCTGGTCTGAGTGTAGGAAAATCACATGTCAGCAATGTACTTGGTACGGACACGTAATTCGACCCGGGAACGAACATGGGCCCGTCCATTTGTCCGTGTGGCGTGACCTTGACCTTCAAACCGGTGACCTTCAACCGGTATCTGGGCTCCTGCTGGGCCGATTTGGCCCAAATTTTGTATGTGGGGGCAGTGTGAGGCACCGAGTCATTTCGCCGCGTCCGGATGCCCGTGCGGTGTGACCTTGACATTTCAAATGACCTTGAAACCGTCTCGGGGTCCGCTGGGCCGATTTTTCCCATTTTTGGGGTGTTGGTGTAGGTTGATACCAGGAGTAACACGGGCATGTCTGTCTGTCGGTGCGGCGTGACCTCGACATCCGAATGACCTTGAACTTATATCTCGGGATCCGCTGAGCCGATTTACACCGAATTTGGTGGAAACGGGTAGTATGAAGCGCTGAGCAATTTCGTCACACCCGTATGCCCGTGTGGCGTGACATTGACCTTCGAGTGATCTTCACTCTCTAAATCGGGTAAAACCGGATGGATTTCGACGGGTACTTTTGTCCGGGCAGTGTTTTGGACGGGTCAAATCGTGACCCCACCTGACCTTGACCTTCAAAATGGACAATTCAAGGTCAAATCGCGCAATTCGCCGAAAAGCAGAGGGGAAACAGCCCGGACGAAGTCGGGTCCACCTGCTAGTCTCATATATATTTTGAAGACCTCTGTCTGTCTGTCTGTATGTCTGTCTGTCTGTATGTCATTTATACAAATCTACGATTCTCGACCGATCGAGACGAAACTTGGTACGTGTGTGTAGTTTGCCAGGCGGTCGACGTTGTCGTATTAGCGAGCCCGTGCGGCGCCCGCTTCGCGCATGCGCAGACGAGATCTCGGAAACGGGTGGAGCTATCGACTTGAAATTTGCTATGTGAATGTATCTTGCCCCGGGTACGAATTTTATCGGGTCGCCGAGCCCGTGCGACGCCAGCTTCGCGCATGCGCAGACGAGATCTCGGAAACGGGTGCAGCTATCGACTTGAAATTTGCTATGTGAATGTATCTTCCCCCGGGTACGAATTTTATCGGGTCGCCGAGTCCGTGTGACGCCAGCTTCGCGCATGTGCATACCAGATCTCGGAAACGGGTAGAGCTATCGACTTGAAATTTGGTATGTGAATGTATCTTGCCCCGGATACGAATTTTATCGGGTCGCCGAGCCCGTGCGACGCCAGCTTCGCCCGTGCGACGCCAGCTTCGCGCATGCGCAGACCAGATATCGGAAACGGGTAGAGCTATCGACTTGAAATTTGGTTTTTGAATAGCCCGGACAACGTCGGGCTCATCGGCTAGTATATTATATATTTTTTGAATATCTGTGTGTGTGTCTGTGTGTGGTGTGTGTGTGTGTGTGTGTGTTCGCGATGAACTCGAAAACGGCCGAGCCGATTTCGATGAAACTTGGTATGTGGGGATATTTTCGGCCGGGGGTGGCATGGGCCTATTAATTTGTCCGTGTGACGTGACCTTGAAATCGGGTCATTTCAAGGTCAAACGCCCGAATATCACGGGATTTCGATGAAACTTGGTATGTGGGGGTACCTTCGACCGGGGAGTGGCATATGCCTATTAATTTGCCCGTGCGACGTGACCTTGACCTTGAAATCGGATCATTTCAAGGTCAAACGCCCGAATATCACGGGATTTCGATCAAACTTGGTATGTGCGGATGCTTTCGGCCGGGGAGTGGCATATGGCTACTAATTTGCCCGTGCGACGTCACCTTGACCTTGAAATCGGGTCATTTCAAGGTCAAACGCCCGAATATCACGGGATTTCGATGAAAATTAGTGTCTAGGGATACTTTCGTATGGGGAGTCTCATAAGCCTATTCATTTGCCCGTGCGACATGACCTTGACCTTGTAATCGGGTCAATTCAAGGTCAAATCGCGAATTTTGATGGGATTTCGACGACATTTTATACATAGGGTTACTTTTGTCCACTGAGTGTTTTGGACGGGTCAAATCGTGACCCCGACCTGACCTTGACCTTCAAAATGATCAATTCAAGGTCAAATCGGGTAAAACCGGTTGGATTTCGATGGGTACTTTTGTCGGGTACTTTTGTCCGGGCAGTGTTTTGGACGGGTCAAATCGTGACCCGCGTGACCTTGACCATCAATATGGACAATTCAAGGTCAAATCGCGCAATTCGCTGAAAAGCAGAGGGGAAACAGCCCGGACGAATTCGGGTCCACCTGCTAGTCTATTATATATTTTGGAAGGTTTGTGTGTGTGTGTGTAATCGATGAACTTTAAAACGGCCGACCCGATTTTGATGAAACTTGGTATGTGGGGGTACTTTCGGCCGGGGAGTGACATAAGCATATTAATTTGCCCGTGCGACTTCACCTTGACCTTGAAATCGGGTCATTTCAAGGTCAAACGCCCGAATATCACGGGATTTCGATGAAAATTAGTGTCTAGGGATACTTTCGTATGGGGAGTCTCATAAGCCTATTCATTTGCCCGTGCGACATGACCGTGACCTTGAAATCGGGTCAATTCAAGGTCAAATCGCGAATTTTGATGGGATTTCGACGAAATTTGATACGTGGGGTTACTTTTGTCCACTGAGTGTTTTGGACGGGTCAAATCGTGACCCCGACCTGACCTTGACCTTCAAAATGATCAATTCAAGGTCAAATCGGGTAAAACAGGATGGATTTCGACGGGAACTTTTATCGGGTACTTTTGTCCGGGCAGTGTTTTGGACGGGTCAAATCGTGACCCCACCTGACCTTGACCTTAAAAATGGACAATTCAAGGTCAAATCGCGCAATTCACCGAAAAGCAGAGGGGAAACAGCCCGGACGAAGTCGGGTCCACCTGCTAGTATATATATATATATATATGAGAATATAATAACTTCTATTACATGCATACCCAAGAAATGAGATATGTTGTCCAGAATATAATATCACCATCATGCTATTGGCATCAAAATGGTGGAACATCATTTAGCTGTAGAATAGCTTGATATGAAGGATTAAGTCACGCTAAAGACAGAACTAGAATGTGGACACAAGAGCATTGAGCATAGACATATTCCTTAATAAAAACATGAGACCCTAATATCATACCAACATGTGTTGTGCTAATTCTGATTACTCATCCATCAATTGAGAATGAGCTCATCGAGAAGTTCGCTCCCACGCTTTATCCACACTAAAGAAAGTGGTCATTTGAAAAGTCAGACAGTTATTTTGCTAATGCCACACAAGGTTGGACACGGGCAGACATATACTGTGTCATATAAATTCTAGCAGTTGGCTTAGAGACTTGTGGTTGCTGTGTGGTATATCATCTACTGGCCATCACCCTGGTCACCGAACTAGTAACTAGCATCGTGACATAGCCTACCCTTTGATTCACTAACTCCTCAGATATACCCTGTTGGTAAAATTAATTGGGGCTTTCTCTTTAAAAAAAAAAGTAAATATAGGTTTGAACGAAATGTGCAAACAAAGCTATAATCATATCTTTTCGCAGACAAGTCATTTCTTCAAGATGCTATGCCACTGAATCCTGAAAATAGCAAGTCGTTCTTGTGGTATGTTAAGGCTGGCTCTCTGTTGTTTACATCTCCGATTTGGTAGACACTGTGTAAAATGGTCATCCGGGGGTGGCCAGCATACTAGTATATTTATGTATTAAGGGGCCGCATAACATATACAGGGACTGTATATTCACATCAGTGGCAGGTTACCCGTATCTGAATATGGATCATTATAGTGCCGGTATTTAGAAAGTGGTTGGTCAGATGGCCAGAACAGAACAGTGATGTATGGGATCTGGATGTCTATAGTCTCCCCATATTATGTTATCCGGTACCTCAACAGTGCCCAGAGTAGTGGTATCTAGGTACTGGGTGCATGTCCATCGCGGTGGACGAAAGCAGGGGCAAATCACTCAGATTCCAGCATCAATTGGTCAGCTAACATACCCACCACGCATAATAACACATGTCCATGCAAACCATACACGTGTTTGGCCTCGGATCGTCAGCATCTAGGATTGCCGAGATAGCGACATTGCGATACACAGGGACTGATTATTCAAAGTGCCACGTTTTAGTGGTGACCAGATAACATACACCGGTGTATGACTATCCCTCTGGTTTACATGTAGCTTTGGATTTGGGAGGCAATGGGTCATATGGGGCGGTGTATTGTACATATCCCAAAATTGGGATGCCAGTGCTCTTGTCTCGATTGATGTCTAGAAAATTCACATTATGTATCCGTATTGTGATGGTCAATTTCAAGAAAAGTCACTATACTCGAATAGCTGTGAAATACGTGGCATACACGTATATCTAGCAATGACAATAATTATACTCATATCCTGGGATTGTGCTACCCAAATACAAATTCCAGAAGTGGTCGGTCAAGTTAGCCATATCCAGAACCTGCATTGCTGCCAATGACTGACCACTTCTCCAGTGGTGAACAGATTACCTATATCCTGGAATTAGGGTGCAGATCGAGTGCACCAATATCACACATGCAAACATGAAACTGGGCAACCAATGTGCCAGTTTCCAGTGATGAACAGATTACCTGAATTCTGAAAGCATGTGATCCTTGTGCACATCTCTGCTTATCATCAAATTCCCCACACATTGCTTGTTCAGGATACCCAACTGTGAGAGTGGTCTGATATCTCACTCATGGGGACTCAACATTCTTCAATTCTGTAATTTCCGGACCTTGTCTGGTAGTATCAAGTGTGTAACCTTTTAAATTTTGATATTAAAACCACCAAATTCTCTTCAGGATATTATGAAGAATAATAGCAAGGTACAACCACACGTACTTGTAACTTGTAACGTGCGTTGGTATTGCCAACAAAAGTAACATGACTCGTATGAACATTCCGCCTACACGTACATGGTCAAGCCATTTAGAAGTGTTGTGTCAAATGTGTAGCATTACGAAATTTGTATACAGCAATGTGGACTAATCCAATCTTCTAATAATATATTCCACAGTGAGAAACCAATGCTGTTCGTATAGAAGGAGAATATAGGAGATTCAAATGTTTCCGTGTGGAAATATTGTGTCTTGATTGAAGTCAATTAAGCATATCGGCGGTTGAACTGTGGACATGTGCCTTACTACCAGATTATGTTTCACGAATGTGCGGATGAACCTGGCTATTATTATCTCCCTCAATGAAATCAGTAGAAATGATAATTTATTTATCACAGAGAGGGTGCCCTTCTAATGCCTTCTTTCTTCAAATTGGTATTTGGCCCAACACTTACTATCTGTCAATAGTATGTGTTATTGCCACTCACGACTGAAAACATATTATTTCTTTTTTACAAATCATAATAAGTTCATTGATGACAGAATCGTGAGACATGCTGTTAAGCGTTGAATGTGATTTTGATATTTCGCCGACTTGACTGTATTCAATTTAATTTTCCAAACATGTATACATGTTGACTAGTACTACATGCGACAAGCATATGGTCTGAACTGTATTGGCTTATGACAACGCAATATTAATGGGATGAAAATAACAAAACAAAAATGGTGTATCTTCGTTGATAAGTGCCGTGTGCTGGTGAAGCATGGGTTCTTTGGATATTTTATTCATCCTAATAACGTATCGGATAGTGTCAAAATAATCATTGGAACACCAGCGAACACCATTCACTTAGAGTGGCATGTCATGTCAGGTTTACAGGTCGATGAAAGGCTGAGAGGATATATTTCACAGAGAATAAATCACTGAACAGGAAAGCAACTAACAAACTTTCCCAATACATGTATATGAATTCCTGTATGTGCCAGATTCGAATCAGTTTCACCATCACTTATTGGAATGGCTTATGTTTGTCTAATGCAACACACACCTTACCAATTGTGCCACTTTGTGCCCCCACTTATATTGAATATAATTATGATTGTTGCAAAATGTTTGAATAAAACATGTAACCTGATAAGCCTAAACTATTCCCTCTCCTAAGTGATAATTGAAAACTTGGCACAATTTTAAGTTCAAGGTCACCAAAAACATTCCAAATCTCATATAAAGCCCCCGAATATTATGACGTTAGTCATATTATGTCTCTCGGGTGTGGAGTAATTAATAATATGCACAATTCATACCCTTTTAGCCCCCTTATGCACATTCCAGGCAGCCTATACAGGCCTATAGTGAAATTTCATGTTGATGACATTGACATTGACATCAAGGTCATATGAGAGGGTCTGCCAATTTGGGTCTCGCTTCGAACTGAACCCCCATGACCTACTCTATATGTGTGCCAATTTTCATGCTTTTATCCAAATTTGCACACCCCATCAGCTTACAGCCTCTACTATATCCTTTTTAACAAGATTAACCAATAACTATAGTTCAACTCATATTGAGCCCAGAATGAAATTAACCAATATTCTCCTTATGCATAAGGGAGATGGGCTTTGTCGTATAAATAGATGCAAGTCGTATAAATTGTGCTCCGATCCCATTATCTCATCTATATATTATCAATTTATTTCTATTTGCATTTGTTTATTTGTATTTGTTGCTAATAAAAATGTTTAAATCCAGCGTCGTTCTGCGCATTCAGTTCTACAGGTCAAACTAGAGGTGTGACTGTCCCAATGGGACTAAGGATACCCCCCGTGTTTTAAAAATATTAAGATGTTTCACATGTCAGTAAACATTTAGTAAAAATAATAAAATAACAGTTTCCATTGCAGGTGCACAAACCTAGCCGTAATCTTAAACCTATTGACCGAAAAATGTAGGAACAAGACAGTCAATGACCGTGGGGTCGCTCACCAGACTGCAAAGACTGATAAGACTGGGACTCTGGAGACCACAACAGTCAAAACTTTTCATAATCACTTTAAAAGAAGTAGATATCTAAAGAGTTAAATCTAAAACAAAAAATTTGGAGTTATGTCCCTGGCCCGCCCACATTTGACCCAGTGACCTGATTTGAACAAATCTGAACCCCAGTCACCCAAGGATCCTTCATACCAAATATGAACCAATATAGCCTGATGGTATTTGAGAAGAAGTCACTTTAAGAATACTATGGAGGGAAAGAGTTATGGCCCTGGCTTCGCAACTATTTCAAGTGAACTCATTTGAACAAATCTGAATGTGAGTCACCTATGGAACATCCACACCAAATATGAAACCATTCGGTCTTATTGTTCTGAAGATGTTTAAAAGAATTACTATGGTGGGAAAGAGTTATGGCCCTGGCTTCGCAACTATTTGACCCAGTGACCGCATTTGAACAAATCTGAATGAGAATCACCTAGGGAACATCCACACCAAATATGAACCCATTTGGTCTTATGGTTCCAGAGGAGAAGATGTTCAAATAATTGTTGTCGGACGGATGGACGGACAAAAGATGGACGGACGAGGAGTGATGACTATAGCTCCACCGGAGCACGGGTAGGGTGGCTGGTTGGTAATTAAATCTCTTATCTCCGCCCCTATTTGAACAAACGTGAATCCCCATCTATGAGATCCATTCATTTGGTAATTTCAGACATTAGATTTTAAGAGTTGAACTGAACTGATTTTCCTAAAATGACCCCAAATCTGAAAAAATCTAAACCCCAGTCACCGAAGGAGCATCCATACCAAACATAATCTAAATAGTCCAGATGGTTCTTGAGAAGAAATTGTTTTAAGAATTACTATGGAAGGAAAGAGTTATGGCCCTGACTTCTCACCTATTTGACCTGATGAACTCATTTGAACAAATCTGAATGTGAGTCACCTGGGGGACATCCACACCTAAATATATAAACCCATTTGGTCTTTAATATGTATCTGGAGAAGAAAACAATTGATGGACGGATAGAGACATAATGACAGATGGATGGATGGGAGAACAGTCTGACATAGAGACTGACAAATTCAATCCAATATACCCCCCCCCCAAGTTTTCTTTGCAAAATCAGGGTATAATGAGTTCAACTGGATACTGGTGGTTAAGAACATAATATTCGAACAGACAAGCCTGAACAAATTGTCTGACATTTGCAGAATGAGGTCCCCAAAGGGTGAATTTAATGACACAATCCTGCAATGCGGGCTAGCATCACCAAATTCACCCTCTGGGGACCTCATTCTGTGTAGGCCTCAACTGCTATGGGAGACATAGCATTAGATTGAAGTTCTCCAGTTAAAGTTGGTGATGTGCACCCATTGGACACCTCAATTATGCATTTTATATTCACAAATTATGGGATAATGAAACTAAACAGAAGGGCTAAAGTAAGTAAAAATGTCAATTTAAGTGCCTATATACTTCCCAGAAGATGAGGCCTAAGCAGAATGAGGACCCTGGCTAGTGTATTTGGTGATGCTAGACTGCTGTGCAGGGTAGCATAACTAAATTCACCCTCTGGGGACCTCATTCTGCAAATGCCAGATAGAAGACAAATTTAATCCAATATATACCCCCCCCCCATTTTTCTTTGAATATTGGTCGTATGATTTCATCTGGATAAGTGGTGATTAAAACAATAATATGAAATGGCCAAACCTGAATTTAGTATGTCTGACATTTGCAGAATTAGGTCCCAAAAATGTGGATTTAATGACAATATTCTGTAAGGCAGGCTAGCATCACAAAATTCATCCTCAATCTGATTAGGCCAAGGAACAGATTGAAGTCCTAAAGTTGAAGTTGGTGATACACACCCATTGAGCACCTTAATTATGCATTTTATCTTCTGCAAATTAGGGGGACATTGAAACTGAACAGGTGGAAAAAAGTGACTAAATCAATGAAGTCCTACAGTTGAAGTTGGTGATACATACCCATTGAGCACCTCAATTATGCATTTTATCTTCTGCAAATTAGGGGGACATTGAAACTGAACAGGTGGAAAAAGTGACTAAATCAAACTGTCAATTTGATACTTAGGATACTTCCCAGAAGATGAGGACTAAGCAGAATTAGGTCCCTGGCGGGTGTATTTGGTGATGCTAGCATGTTGTATGGGGTAGCAACACTAAATTCACCATCTGGGGACCTCACTATGTAAATGTCAGACACACTATTTCCAGACTTGAAGAAATCAAAGCCATTCACAGTATCATTGAATGTCAGTCATCACCTAACATTGAATGGAAGCACCAGTTTGTTGTTAAATTGCTACAGATATGTTTAGATTAGAATAATACATGTCATCTGGCCAGTTTATATAATTAATGACCTGTACCTTTACAGATATATATGCCTCTGTGGTGAGAAGAGGTATTAAATTGAGAGGTGATATGGCTTGGAAGGGATGTTGGTTGATGGCAGGGTTGGGCCTGGGCCATGTGGGAGGTGGTGGGTGGGGGGTGGAATGTTTCCATAATTTCATTAAAGAGTAAAGTTTCATAACTCTGCAGATGTTATATATAATGGTGTCACTTTTTTTCAAATTTTAAAACATGTTTAAAAAAAATTGTCCCAGAAGATGAGGCCTAAGCAGAATAAGGTAATTGAGGGTGTATTTGGTGATGCTAGCCTGCTGTATGGGGTAGCAACACTAAATTAACCATCTGGGGACTTCATTCTGCAAATGTCAGACACACTTTGTCCAGGCTTGGAGAAATGAACAATGGACTATTCATTGTAGACTCTGGTAGAATAGTTGTTTAGCTAATGTCATGTCGTGTAATGACAGATGGTAAACTGGTCTGTAGCAAGCAGTCTGAAGCAAAAGTTTTGGTTGACCACACTATGATAAATTGGCTTTTTCAATAATACAGGCTTCAGTGTTCTCTTAAAAATTAATAATGCATAGCAAAGAGGTCTGAATTATAAAGGGCCATAACTCTGTTAAAATATATCGGATCAAACCCATATTTTAACTTGATCTGTATATAAGTGTCAAAAATTCATATACCAAATTTGGTGTTGATCAGATGAAAAATGTTTGAGTAATCCTGTCTTGGATGAATTCTATATCAAAACAAGAGTGGAAGGGGTTAAATAAACAATACCAAAATCCATACAGATGAAGAACATGCTAAGAAAAATCTAGGTAAGAAAATGAGGCTGTGATGTGTCCTAAACAAAAATTAAAGGTCAAAATGCAAAAATTAGATTTTTTGTTTTTAAAGTTATGTCCCTGGCTCTGCCCCTATTTGACCCAGTGACCTCATTTGAACAAATCTGAACCCCAGTCACCCAAGGTATCTATGTACCAAATATAAGCTAAATCGGCCAAATATTTTTTTAGAAGAAGTCATTGTAAGAATTACTATGAGTTATGGCCCTGGTTTCTCAACTAATTGACCGGGTGACCTCATTTGAACAAATCTGAACACCAGAGACCCAAGGATCCTCCATACCAAATATTAGCTAAATCGGCCCAATGGTTCTGAACAAGAAGTCGTTGTAAGTATTACTATGGAGGAATAGAGTTATGGCCCTGGCTTCGCAACTATTTGACCCAGTGACCTCATTTGAACAAATCTGAATGAGAGTCACCTAGGGAACATCCACACCAAATATGAACCAATACGGTATGATGGTTTCAGAGGAGAAGATGTTTTTTAAAAAGTTTGACGGACGGACGGACAGACGGACAGACGGACGGACGGACGGACGGACGACGGACGAGGAGTGATGACTATAGCTCCACCGGAGACTTTGTCTCAGGTGAGCTAATAAAAGCTCGGACAAAATTATGCATTTTGCAAAACATTTCTAAGTCGAAAAAGGGGAATAACTCCACAAAACAAGTCGGACAGACATCATAATTGCAGGTGCACAGGTTCTCATGGTACTAAATATCAGTGCAAAGATTAAAAAACATTGACCTAAAAATGTAGAAATAAAAGCTCGGACAAAATTATACATGTTGCACAAATTTTCTAAGTCGAAAAAGGGGGAATAACTCCACCAAAAAAAGTCCGACAGACGTCATAACCGCAGATGCACAGGTTCCCATGGTGGTTGATGTCTGTGCCAAGTTTCACGGAAATTGATCCAAAAACGACTGAGAAAAATTCCGGACAAATTTGTGTCCACGTACTGGCCAAAGTATACTTGTGGGGTGACTGCACATACCCATGAATACTTGTGGGGTGCGATCTTTTGTTTGAGTAAATTGTGGGGTGCAACCCACAACTGACGATTTTTTAAAGAGCGTATTTTTAAAGCTGGATGGATCCAATAGGGTAGCCACTCAGTGAAATATAGATCGCTTTGAGAATATATACATCTAATAATATTCGTTTTTGAATTTTGCCCGGTATTGAAATGGGTCGATACATACTTGAACCTTACTGCGGCCGTTATATATGTCACAGCATGACGCATTGAAGTCATACAAAATACAACTTCGAACACGATGTTTGGGTCCCAAACAAAACATCCATGTGCCCGGCATGAAACAGAAAGAGCGTTCCGTGTCAGTCTATTCCTAATATGGTAGAGATAAAGAGCGTTTTTTCGAAACAAGACGAATGCAGCTGGCAAATAGCGTTAGCCATTGGCAGTATTTTTCAGAGCATATATATGAAGACCACTGTGTAGGAACTGTTACATCGGAAGTCGTTCTATCGCCGGTTTTTGTGATGGTTCTTGACTGATTTGTTACGGTTCCTTGTGATTTAAAAAAATGAACAAAGGCTGCAGAAGTGCCGTATTATCGAAGCCTAAACTCCAGACCACAATTAACTCGGAATTAGCGAGTTAACGCGTAAATATCAACATGTTATCACTGAAAATCAAGCCACGTAAACGCAATTCCTTTGTTTTTGGAGGCGTATAAAATATGAAACGCATTCTGAACACGAACACTGAGTGTAAAGTATACCCATGTTATTCTTCTGTAAATAGCTGAGAAAATATCCCGATAGCAGTTGATAATTTGGAACAGTAGCCTCGTAATCAACACGTGTGCTTGTTACGGTTCTATTTCAAACCAATCATGGCTGTGACGGTTCTATACATAAGATTTATTCGAACGATTTCTGCACTTTGGTCCGAATATTGTCTTGTGTATCTGACATTTTAAACCAGATAATGACTGTAGCTTATGCCATTTACATAATACAACAGGTATATTAAGAAATAATAAAATAAAAACAATACTAATAGTAAGTGACATTGATTGGCAGAAACCAAATATTGAAAGTCCCGATGGGTATAATATCATAATCGTGCCTGCCTATATAAATAACCAATGGTAATAGAAATATACTCTCATGAGATTATGAGATGTTATTCATTTAATTAATACAGGGCCATGATTGAAAGATCCAGGTGGGACCATGTTTCGATACCAGCACCAACAGATTTCTTCCTCAAAAATCCAGCCTAAGGGACATTTACGCATGTTTGTCGCCCAGACATGAACATATCTTCATACCTTACACTAGATTGGTTGGAAATTTCACACCAACAATATGTTGAAATTGTTCCCTTAGTTTGATTTTACAACAATGACTGAGTAAAGTCCCTCCTTATGTGTACATATACACATTGTAATAATAATAATGTGTTTGTTTAAAGCGTAATTGTCCGTCGCGCTCATTTAAAATAATATTACATGTAGCAATATTTAATTGCTATCTAATCATCGGGGCCGACTTCTCTCAGGTCGACTTCATATGGGGTCGACTTCACATGGGCCCGACTTCGCTTGTACTCTTTTGACCAACAGTCACGTGATTTTGTAAAACTTCCATTGGCTGATTGGGTTACTTTTAAAGGTTTAGTATTGGTACCCGTATTTACATTCCGGAATATCACTGAGGATGCGTGACTACTCATGCCCAAGACCAGTTGCCCCGGGGGTGATATTGAATGTTCGGTGCTATAGCTATAGTAAGTCAAATGGGTGGTAATTTTTGCTTTCACTTCATCCAATTTTTATTGTATTTAATATTACAAAAGATAGCCTTCACTAGTATAAAACAGGTATTCCCTCTTATATACAGGCGAGTGAATTTTTTGGTGATTGGTTGTAATCAGATATCTCTTAACAGGAAGATGAGTGGCATGGCTGCACTGTCTTGATGCTTAGAAGTTAGAACAAGCCCTGAGTGATTGCCGGTCAGCTTATCGTGAACAACAAGTACAATTTTTTTCCGCAACTCAAAAAAAAAATCCTGCCAGTCTTTTTGACTGTTGGCAATGAGTTTTTCTTAACCCACCTTAGAATAATAGAAATAATGCAATTCTAAAATGTTAAGCTGACTGCAGGCGGTTATCGTGTTGTATTTTGTTGTAAATGGGTGTCAGTCCCAGCTGTCAGTGCAAGGTAAATGCAAACATAAATTTCGTAACGACAATTTTTTAAACAAAGACTGTCTTAATATCTTATATTAAACCAAGCTAATCAAATATACACGCATGTAATAAAATACAAACTTCATGATGATCCGACCAAAGGTACGACATGTAGCCCGTGCCAAAGGAATTAGTCATGCAAAGAGTAAAATCCAAGATGGCTGCTGGCGGCCATGTTTTTTGGCCGAATGACCCCAAAATGACTGGTTCCCATCTATATGTCAATATTAACATAAATGACAAATTTCATGATGATCAGACAAACAGTATAGCCTGTAGCCCATACTAATGGATTGAATTTTGAAATCCAAGATGGCCGCTAGCAGCCATGTTTTTTTTGCCGAATGACCACAAAATGACTCGTTCCTATTTACATGTCAATGTTAACATTCATGACAAATAGTATGCACATAAATTCATATACATGAATTTTCCCCCGCAAATCACTGCGCAAATCTCTGTTTTAGTGTTAAAAGTGGGTGGGTCCCAACAAGGGTCGAAAGGAAAAAATCAGCATACGTGCCTGAATTTTTTTTACGACCCCCCCCCCCCCCACCTGCCTAACCTATATAATCAGCATCCAACAAGCGGATGCCCAACATAAACTTCATAAATTGCGTAATCAGAACAATGTATGGGTGTCAACGAACTTTTAATGTCTTATTTTTTGGCTTTTTGCTGATTAAAATGCGTCAACGAAAATAGACAACATAAAATACAAGACATATATCCCGTCTACGCTCACGCTTTCCGAAGTCCAGCGCTATGAAATTCCACTATAGTGGACCGGCTATTGACTCATGGCAATGTTGGGCCTGCAAAACGCGTTATTTTTCAAACTAGCTGGCCACTTGATGAATTTTGATAGGCGTAACACAGGTTATTGAATAAGCATATGAAGGCAGTGTAATTCATAGAAATTGATGACAAGTGGTGCAAATTTCAACTTAATGCATATTTTGTTGTGTTTATCTTTGGTTAATTTCACGACATGGTCAGTTTGAACCATTATCCTGCCAAATATTAGCCATCGTATTACCCGTATACAACCGATTAAATGGGGAGAGAACAAACACGATCTGGAGAGAACCCAAACAAATATAAAAATTCGCGGTTTTCGTCGTTGTTATGACTCGCACAATGGAATTTTCGTTGTTATTAAGCTCGTTGTGGCCACCGATCGTGAAGGGAATGGAAAATTAATATAATTATCAGCTAGATGGATCCAAAATTGCATTTTAACTGTCAAAAAGTCGCGAAAATGTATAATTTCGATCATAAGGAACCGTCACAAATCAGTCAAGAACCATCACAAACCGGCGATAGAACGACTTCCGATGTAACAGTTCCTACACAGTGATGAAGACGGTATATCAATATTTCGTGCATTTATCAACCTATATTATACCTCCTTCCAAATTAGGTATAGACATAATTTGCAAGCTCTTGAGCATGAGCCATGTCAGTTGAAGTAGTGAAATCAGCACGTATGCCTTTTATAAAGATATATTCAGCGTCCCAGAAATGCAGTTGGATCTTTGTGGTCAGACGTACGTTTTGCCAATATTTCCTGGCATTTCAAAATGGATTTTCTCAAAATCTGTTAGAAACTTCTATGTGAAATTTGGTACAAGCGCTTTTTGTGACACCGTATATATTTAAGAACAATCGACCCATTGGATATTATAACCACATTTACTTTACTTTTATGGCATAAAAATAATAAACACGTCACTGTTTTCCGGTACCAAGGACTTCTATATAACATATTTCTCAAAAGTGCAGTCCATATATCCATGATATCATAATATAACTGAAGATCACGAGAGGAGACTTAATTTTTCTTGATTTGTGAAATTTAATGATTCCAGTTGATTTGTTCCCTGCTTGAGTGAGCTACACTGCATATCAACATTGGGTTGGAATATTTGTGACTGCTTTATTCTTCATTATAATATATGGGGATGAGATGCAAAATTATGCAATTAAAGATTTAACTCAACATTTAATTTGAAGGATTTTGCCACTTTTTGTCCTATATTTCTAAAAGTGTTCTCCCACCACGGTCTTGTCATATAGGTCGCTATTGGGGGGTAGTAGCCCTGTGTAATGGAAATTCTGATGCGACCGGAAGGACCACTTGGTGACAACGGGCATTCATCGCGGAATAGCACGAGTGCTGCCGCGAGTGAAACACATGATAGCGCAGTGGTGCATCAGGTCCATGTAGACAGGTATTTTTTCGGGTAAAGGTGTCATAATCATGTATTTTACTAGCACTCTGAGACAAATGACCCCCACATAGCAGCCGTATTAAAATTGTCAGAACAATAGAACATACAATAAAATCCCCACCACAGTATCACTACAGCGTGGCACAAAATTAATTTTTCTCAACACATGTCACAAACTGTGAAGTCTGAAATTATAACACCTGGTCTGCAACATACAGCGATGTCTTTTAGCTCATGCATCCTTTCAAGAGTGTATGCAAAGTGTCAGCACTTCTCAGAATTGAATAGATATAACAAAAATAATTTAAAGTAATAAGCCAAGATTAGTTATTATCCATTATTTAGCCCTTCGATAACTGGATACTCGATGATGAGTAGTCATTCGTATGGATATTAAGATAATAAGTTCAACAGACATCCTTAGGCTACGTGTTTGTTGAACTTATTATCTGAACATCCCTATGGTA
Source organism: Siphonodentalium dalli (assembly GCA_032622095.1). NCBI lineage: Eukaryota > Metazoa > Mollusca > Scaphopoda > Gadilida > Siphonodentaliidae > Siphonodentalium > Siphonodentalium dalli. The sequence goes on from CP136064.1 coordinate 195,881,517, forward strand.
ATTCATGGAGCAATCTCGGAGGAGGTGGATGTTTTATCTGCCTGCATGTCCCGCTCACATTATCTGAACATTCACACAAATGAAGAATAGATCATTCCAATGTATATAATTAGAACTTAATGGGGAATCCATTCAATAAAGAATGGGTTATCAACTCAATTTCACAAAATGTTTTTCGACCCCGAGGGACCCACCACCCCATTTGTGCAAAAAAAAAAAAAATCTCCAATTTCTTTGGACCCCCCCCCCCCCTTTCTCATGTTTTTATCAAAATTTCAGAGTTTTTTTTTAGCCGTTAGAATTTCAATATCTGTGTTAACTGCCTTTCAATCCCATTCCACTATCCTTTTTTGGTGCTGTGTACCATTAAGACTCAAGCAATAACATGCTTAATTGGTAAACACAGATCAGAAAAACGAAAAATAAACTGTATTTCCAGGTGTTTCCTGGTGTTTTCAGCATCTAACAACAATAATAAAGCATTGTGTAGGTACACTACATGTCACAAATCGTGCTAGACCCCATTATAGCGTTAATATATCGAGTGTGTTGTGTCTGACAGAGAACACTGGCCAGTGTAAAGAGTGGTAAACAGGTCAGGGGTTCCACAATTATTTGTGCATGACCAAAGAACTCTTTAGTCTTATCCACCGGGGTGGGGTGGGGTGGGGAGGGGAATTGTATTTGGTTAGGTATACACATAGATATATGGTTATTATACCCCCCCCCCCAGATATTAATCGCCGGGTATATAGTTGACGTCTCGAGCCGTCCGTGCGTCCGTCCGTACAAACATTTTGCATTATAACTCAAGAGTCGGTTGTCATATTTTGATGCCCTATGGCATGGTGACGGACCAGAAATGGGGAACGAATACGCATAATATCACAGGTTGTGGCCATCAATGCCTACCAGAGTTATGGGCCCTGTTCGACTTTATGAAATTCAGTCCGTACAAAGTTTTTCAGTATAAGTTAAGTGTCGGTTGTCGAATTTTGATGTGGTTTGGTATGGTGATAGACCAGAATGATAGGGGAAGGATGTATGCACATATTACTGCATATCACAGGTTTCGCATGTCAATGCATACCATAGTGACTGTTGCCGGCCTTGTTCCATCCGTAAACACATTTTTCATTATTATAACTCAACCAGGGTAATAAATTAATTTTGTTACTAAATATTTCTTCCGTTGATCATAAGTTTCCTGAACGCTATTACGGTGGTCCACTGTGAAGTGGGCCGGGGTCCTGTGAAATCCAGAATGTTTCTAAATCTGAGGCTAAAGAGTCACTATAGCTGCCATATAGCCCTATACCAAACAAGCTCGGTACTAACATGCTTACAAACAACATTACATGATCAGTACTTGTGTATGTATATATATATAAATTGTTTGAAAAAAACCATTTTTGAACAAATTTACAAGCACAATTATTTCGGCCTCTGGAATACCCACCCACCCCGGCCCTATATACGGAATTTGTTTGCAGACCCCCCCCCCCCTGTATAAAAGGTTTAAATTTATGCCAATTGCAGTATTTTATACATTTTCTCCATTGCTTTAAACATAGTTTCTCGCCAATAAAACAAACAATTGAACTGTCGCTAGGTCACTAAATGGAATACACTGAGTGCTGGGACTGTTGGGGGGGGGCATATTTAGAGTGTACCGATTGTATGGTTATTCCAGTTCCTTCAATCAATTTTATTCCCGGAAAATTCTATATTTTTAGCGTTTTGATACTTGTGATGTCGCATGGAAATTAATAGACTGTTCATTCTGAATTGATAAGGCCAGTTTTGATTCACCTAATATAACCTAATACTTCATAAACATGCATCATGCTATACATATAGTTTGAGTACATGCTTAATTGCTACTAACCAAATACACAAGAAAGATCTAATCAAGCGAATGGTATCCTAGCTCTCCGTATATGCAATGTGTACTTCAAGTTTTTGAAACATTTCTCTATTTTATAACTAAAGTTTATATTATGAATCTGTGTAATATGCATAGCCATCAGCTGTAGGGCAATTCCATGTTGGAGAGAAAACAATGCTAAATTTTTAAAAGAATTGTTCTTTTTTCTGACATTGTCCATTTTGAAGACATTATATAAAAGGTTAGAAAAATATGGATTTTGTTATCACTAAAACCATTTTACGCGCCTTTTCACATCCTTGAACATTGGGTATATAATTGTAGAAAAAAACAGATTTTTAGTATACTTTTCAAGATTGTTTATGAACTCATATCAAACACTATCAAATTAAACCATGCATGTCTCATTATGAAGCGCGGGGAATCACAAATAAAATAATACCAATTTTGGGAGGTAACTCCTGTCATTCAGGGTAAAATATTCCAATTAGTTCTCACCTTGTTGAATGGTACGTCTTGTACCAAAATGGTGAATGAAAAATTGTTTTATATAGCTCAAAGTTTGACCCACATGATCTCCTGACTGTGGTATCCACTGATGAGCACATTTTGACCTCAACATCCGAGCATATATGTCTGCAAATATCCATGTCATCATGGCGATAGCAAATCATATAGTACATCGTCGATCTTCGTTGTGCCATACTTCGTCAACTCTCTTAAAGGTACTCAATCCGATAAAACTCATCTCAATTACTATTGCAATGGCTTCGGGGGTCAAACATATTTGATTCGAGTCGAGGAAGTCACCCATCAAAGCTCAGATTTGTTAGATATCGATTTTAGAAATCTATTATTTTTCATTATCGGGAATACTATCTGGCCCAGAACTCAGTCAAAATTGCGTTATTATTACCACTTGATTTTAGAGTTATCCATCCTTGTCTGTTTGAATAGATTTTGGTGTACACATCCAGAGCAGATTACGGCAGTTGAAGGCAATTATTAGTACTCATCTCGAGTAAATAACAAATTTCAAAAATCAATATCTAATAATTCTGAGCTTTGTTTTATGGGTTCCTCGACTCGAATTAAATATTTTTTACACCCAATGCCAAAGAAATAGTAATATAGGACCCTCTAATCGGATTGTTGTTGTTGGAATCTGTTGAGATGGGGACCCTCTGTTCGGATTGAGTACCTTTAAAAGATTGCCAGTCCGTATTTCTTTGTGGGTGGGCCATTTTTGTTGTTTTGTCTTAGAAATTTAATAACATCGCTGTCCACAAACAACTTTTCTCCTCCTATGGAATGGAACTCGATGGCATGGAATCTTGACACCGTCCTCGAAGTTCCCTGGAATAATAGTCTTAATAGTGAACACCGACTGCCAGTTCATGCAAAAGATTGACAGGAAAATATGTAACATGTATGTGAGCAATATGTGATTATCTGAAATATATAGTCCCATACAATAGATGGTATATGGTCCTCATTTCTCAATAAACATTAACATGTCGGACAAATGCACCATCCATGTGAGTACAGCTTATTAACTTAGTTCGTTTATGAACAGTGGTATTCATTCCGAAGGTTTTTTACCCCATTTTACTTCCATTAATCTGATTGAGTAATCTTATATCGAACCATATATACACAGTCGTACTAAAGAATATTCAATGGAAACTTCCATATAGAGTTCATCCTTAGCTTTACAAGAACACAGAAATCTCCGTTTAGTTCTGTCGCGTTTAAGATACCAAATTAGAGTGAACAAGAACGAACAACGAAAAGAGGTTTCATTCGAAATAGGAGACCCAATTTATTACAAATCTGGTAGAAAAACGGGTAAAATGAGTGTCTTGGCAAAGTCATTAGAATATAATAGAAAAATATAGAAAGGTATCATTTTTAATTAAAGATCAGTTAACATGTCATGCAGAAAATATTCGTAAGGCCGATCGTGCTTGGAAACGTCCACCGAAATACACTATACCATATTATACTGTGCTTTAGGATATTTACACATTGAGGGAAACATTTAGGAGTCAATAAAATGTTGTCCCCTAAATAGTTGACATTGTCTGTTATGCATTTAATTAACATTTTGTGCTAATATGTTAATAATATTATCCATGCAATTAATTAATGCTTGGTTTGTGTTCCAAGTTGGTCTTGTTCCGTTCAATGAAACTTGATCACTGCATGTGTAATTCAGCAGTGGTAGTTTTGTGTTACCAAAAGAAAATGTGAATCAGATATAATGAATAATTATGAAATCTTATGTCAAGATACAATACTCACTTTAAATGTCACAGGACTCAGATGTAGCCACTCCTTTGAAGATGTCCTCTCCACACAATTTCATGATACAAATGCATTAAACAAAAATTAGCCAGGTCTACCGAAAGAAACATGTGAATGGGTCTTTGTATAATATGTAGAGTGGATTGTTATGGGCCTAACTGTAGCTCTGGCAGACCACAGAGCATTATACTTTATTTGACAGAATACATGGCCTTACCAGGATTCTGCTGCTTACCAAGGATATGAAATTTGTCGACAGTCGAAGGACTGGTATGGCCGTACGGGCTCCGAAATTGTTTTCTAGTTTACACATACTTCATTTAACCATATAAATACTGTACACAATTCAAGGTATGATGATGGAATGTATCGATGGTTATAACAAGTGTTGACAGAAAGCATAATGCTTATCTTAATCCATCCCCTATATACACTTAATTTTAGAATATTGGATGATAACCGTTTCATATAGAACAAATAAAATGTATAATTTACCGTGGAACTGAATGTTAGTCCTAGGTGTTTATGTGTAGTTACTTCGCATATTGGTTGATTTGCCATTTTGAGACTAGGATGGTTAGCTTTAATCTCTTTTCTGCTAACTGTAAGAGGGGTCCAGTTTTGGATGGGTTAAATTTAACGAGCCATTTGTTAGACCATTCGTGTAATTTCGATATATCTTTGTTCAGAGGGCCAGAAGCCAAAATGTTATCTTCTAATACTAGATAAAAGGAAGTATCGTCTGCAAATTGTCTGATATTACTTCTTATGTCATCTGCTATAGCATTGATATTTATTAGTAATAGAAGGAGACCCAGTATCTATCCTTGAGGGACACCAGATTCCACAAATTTCCACGACGACTGGGTATCTTCCAAAATGACTCTTTGGTATCGACTTTCCAAATAATTTTGCATATTTATTTTTATGCACACCTAGATTACTAAGTTTGAAGAGTAGTCCCTAATGTCAAACTTTATCAAAGGCTTTGCTTCTGTCACAGAAAAGACACCTGATTTATTTGCATTCGTCTAGAGATGAAATAAGATAATGGTATATATATGTTAGCTGGAATAAGGTACTGCTCGTTTTTCAATATATTCGTATGGTCTCTACATTTACCGTCGGAACTGAATGTTAGACCTATGTGTTTATTTGTAGTTATTCCGCATATTGGTTGATTTACCATTTTAATATCAGAATGATTAGCTTTAATATCTTTCCTACTAACTTTGGGTGGGTTAAATTTAACGATCCATGTATTAGACCATTCTTTTATTTTCAGCAGACAAAATGGGATCTTCTACTGCGGAATACAGGTATGTATCGTCTGCAAAATATATAGTAGATTAATTCTTATGTAATCTGCTATACCATTGATATATGTCAAGAAAAGAAGGGGGTCCAGTAGATAGCCCCGAGGGACACCAGATTCCACAGTTTACACGACGCCTGGCTACTTTCCACAATGACTCTTTGTTGTCAATTTCCAAATAATTGTTCAGAAGGTCGTATGCATTTTTACGCACACAGAGATTACTAAGTTAATTTGGAGAGTAGTTCCGTATGCCAAACTGTTTCAAAGGCTTTGCTCATGTCACATAAAAGGCACCTGATAGCTTTGCCTTCATTTAGAGATGAAATAAGATAATGGTATATATCTGTTAGCTGGAATACGGTACTGTCGTTTGGGGTGAATCAGATTGTAAATGTGTTGGGAGCTTGTTTTCATATAAGTATTTGGTTGAATGTCGAAAGATTCAGATCTCAAATATTTGTTTTGGGGGATCTCTGGCTAACCTCCTACTCAAATGGTTCAAATTTCTGTACTGGTTATTACAATCTCTGTCATACCATGCACGCATGGCTTCTCCCCCTCCTTCGGGTATTACTTTGTATGATTGTATGTTTAATTATAAACTAGTTAATTCACACTTTGCCCATATATATTAAAGTGATATGAAACACTCCGGTAAGGTGATCAACTAAACAAATGGAGAATAATCTTGTTCAAAGTAGCTATTTTATCAAATGTTATATCCAAAATGACAACACACACCGTCATTCATATATATTAATTAAATGCAGCGACTCATGATTTAGAAATCGTTTTCTTTAATTTATCGCCGATAGATGCGTCCCGAATCGAGTAGTAAATATTTACAATTGAGTGAGCGTAGTTCCGATGATGGTTTCTTTGGAGTGGTACGGTCGATTTGCCTGAAATTTTCGGCGATGTTAGTGGAATGACACATTCCTCTAGTTGGCATAGTGCCTGAATTTTAAGTTTTTAACTGATTTATTCACCCGAACAAGTCCATAATATGTCATTAAATATGGGGTGGGTTTCAGTTTCATCTACTCGAGTTAATTTTGAATTTCCCTTCAGTTTGTACGTATAGCTTCACCTGCAATGCTATCACATTCGAATATTGAAATAACATGACATTTAGCATAACATTTTACAGCTGCAAATGATGTAGTCGTTAACAATTAATACTGCATAACTATGATATGTTAATTTTCTCCTGGAATCACCAAAGTTCGCCGTGTGTTATTTTCAATGCAGATATATCTAAAAATCTGGTAAACATAGTTATATATGACATGGTCTATAGCTGCGCATTATATCGAAATACATGTGTACACTATCGGTTCCATGAAATTAGCACAACATTCAACATTCGTTCAACATTCGTGTGAAGTTAGCACAACATTAAACATTCATTTAACATTCAATTTTTCTTGCATGTACATAAGTCTTGTTAACGTGAATGGAATAAGTGTGTCGTATATATATAGTGCCGCTATCAAAATCAGAGTATTCGATACTGAATTTTGAGGATTTTTAATTCCGGTACAGAGAGAGGGTCCACATATATACCTATAAATCGGGCCCATATTTGCAGGGGTGTGTACACTCCCATATGCTACTTTGAGTCACAATAGAACCCCCGCCATACATTCTGACTTTATCATTTTTCGAGGATTTTTGACTCGGGTAGAGCAGGGGGTGGAAACAAGTTTTTTTCCGGGCACGTATGCCGGGGTGGGTGGGTGGTCGATAGGACCAACAAACAATTTTTTCCGCAACTCAAAAATATTTTTCCTGCAAGTCTTTTTGACTTTTTTTGCAATGCGTTTGTCTTAAAACACATCTATATGTCAATATTAACATGAATGACAAATTTCATGATGATCAGACAAACAGTATAGCCTGTAGCCCATGCTAATGGATTGAATTTTGAAATCCAAGATGGCTGCTGGCAGCCATGTTTTTTTTTACCGAATGACCCCAAAATGACCCCTATTTACATGTCAATGTTAACATCCATGACTAATAGTATGCACAGAAATTCATATACAGCTGTTTACAGTCAATTTCCCCCCGCAACTCTCTGTTTTAGTGTTAAAAGGGGGTGGGTGTCCAAAAATGGTCGGAAAAAACTGCCGAAAACGGAAAAAAAATTGGACGCGGGGGTGGGTGGGTCCCAACAAGGGTCGAAAGTCAAAAATCAGCATACGTGCCTGCAAATATTTTCTGACTCCCCCCTGGGTAGAGAGGGCAATAAACCCGTGATCGGATCGGGTGAGGCATGTGTACACTCCCGGATGTTACATTAATTCACCATTGAGCGCTCGTCTAGCATGTATGGTTTTCGGTGGCGAATGTTGAACAGAGAGAACATTCAACATCCGTACAACATTCGTGTGAAGTTAGCGCAACATTCAACATTCGTTCAACATACAATTTTGGCCCAATCGTTGGGTTATGCTGTGCCCTCGCTACCCGAGTCAAAATCCTCAAAAAAATGACTAAGTCCGAATATTGAATGTGACCATCATTGACCTTGACCTCGCTCATACGCTCATATAGGCACGTTTCTGGACCTCGACCGATCCGACTCAAATTTGGTATGTATACAGACCTACTTTGATCCAGGGAACAATATGGGAGGGTCCAATTTCACGTGCGACCGTGTCCTTAACATTGACCTCGCTCATATACGCTACTATACGCAAGTTTCTGGACCGATCGAACGATAGACTAATTGTGTACAGACGCTGTATATTCTGCCCAGACGGATGCGATCACAAACAAATCCCTAAATACCCCGGCCGAAGTCGGGCACATCAGCTAGTTAAATTCTAATTAAAGGGACGGGCGGCGTTCGTTGCAGAAATATTCATATTTGTTCAAATCGCCATCAACAGAAGGAATATTAAAATATATATAGTTTTGTTCATATGCCAAACATAATCAGCACGTAAATAATCAAAACATACGATGCATGGTGTACGTAGACAAGAGCCTGCATGCTCGTGTTACAGAAGTTTTGCTTCTGTTTGCATAACACAGCTCAATTATATTGGTTAATCACACAGAAATGATATAAACGCTCTTTATTATTATCAGGAAAACAGTAACAAATAATGCTCTTTATGTTTACCATATCCGGATCAAAACAAAAGCCAGGTTCTGCAACGTTTTTTGCTTTTGTTTACATAACAAAGGAAAAAACATTTGACAATAACATACTGTTTATGCCATATTTCTGATTGGTATAAGAACAAAGTCTGTCTATAATTTACTATTCTTTCTGTTTATGGCGGTTTTTGACGGAGGAGAATATTTAACAGCATACCCACCGCCAACGCCGCCTGTATCTTTAACATAATAATAAAGTTCCGGCATTGACGTCGATATCATTGCGCTAAGCTATTGCGTCTTTATGCGTGCCGATAATAGACGTGTGACGTACTATAGAATCTTAGGCCGGGTTTAGGGCTAATTATGTGAAAAAATCGTTGGAAACCACAAGTGACGCCAGCGCTAGATGTATGACTATCAATTAAAGAGAGTCATTCTTGCTGCAAAATTATTATAGTTACTACTATAATATCTTGTCTGAATCACCCAACATGTGTAAATCTTATATATGTCTAGGACATTCTATATTTGTCCGTGCTATGTTGGGATTTTTCGGCTCAAATAAGTTAACGGGAAAAAAGTAACTATACCCACCAGCAAGTATCATGTTAGTGACAATTGAACATCCAAATAAAAGGTCGTTTGGTCAAAACTACCCAGAAAAAGTGACATATTTCGGGGCGTTGGATTTTTTTTCTTCTTCAAAACAGTAACATAGGATTATGGTTTGACATGCACCTCCCTGTGCATAAATCACACGGACGAGAAGGGTCGTAATTCCTTCAAAACCATCGGACCGGACCCACATTTGAATTTGACGGTTGACCTGTATGTCCATTGGATTAATCAGCATGTCAAATTTGAAAGCAGATAGTAAGTTATCGTCCGGACACGGGAAATATTCTACAAATTCAAATCGAAAATAGTCATAAATGACTGAACTGGAGCCAAATTCGAACTTAACTGGAAAGTCCTCATTTGTAAAGCATATAATAAACTTCATTAAAATTGTTCAATCATTATTCAAGTTATCATCCGAACAACTAATGATTCTGAATGACATACGGGTGGATAAAGACGGATACAGCTTATCTCTATTATCCGCCTTCTATTGTGATACTATTATTTATACGTCATATATGTTAATAAATACACCGAATTCCGATCTGCAGGCAAACTTACCTGTAAGTGAGATAAACGCTCTTTATATTGACCATACTAGGAAAATCCTGACATTGAACGCTCTTTATTATATCATGCTGGTGCGATTTTACTGAAATCAATAACTCGAATAAGTCTTTCTCTGTACGTGGTATGCAATAAAGTTTTTATAAAAGTATTTCTCGTTTTTTTAGAGCTAGTTGATTCCTAAAAACGGACCGATATATATATGCCACGAGCATCTAATGTATATATAGAATATGTTTGAAATTTCACGCGTTCTCACTTGTAGACATTGATCGTGGCATTTTGGGATTTGGTATGTAAAATTGTCCCACATCGTTAACATATTCCTTCTAGATTCCAGATAGTCGGTACACAAATCCGCAAACAAACCGATTTATTGAACGAACTATATTTATTACTCTAATGTTTAGTCCCCAAAATGTACTTGCACGATATGGGCGAATGTGAGCTACAAACGGACATCGTTAAGGCTTGTCAGGTATGACACCGCGTAATGATTGATGATGCTGGCCAACTCCTGCTATATCGAAGATAAAGCGTGAGTCGTATCTATTACAACATTGAAAGACACCCTGAGATAATCTACAGAAACACGTGCAATCTAGCTTGAGATGTAGAATTATCACGCCAGCGCACCGAATTTATTTAGATAATTTGCGAGCTCGTCACAAAAACAAACGGCTATGCGAACGCCTGCTCTGCTTTGGCATATTCGCAGAAACTCTCTGATTGGCTTGTCGACGGTAGCGAGGGGTATAAGTGTTTATCTTTTTCGCAACTGGCCAATCAGAATTCAGTATTTGTGAAGAAAGTGTTGAGGGTTTGGTTCATTTGTTGAGACCATTTGTCAAAATTTATGGATCTTCGATTACATTTCAACAACTCCCTAAAGTTACCACATCAGATCTCAACTTGTTGGGAACGCGTCGACACGAAGTATTGAAAGGTATACTGCAGACGTATGGACATGCAAAGTTTGATAACGCGTCATGATCCGTTTGGAATCCCATCATTGGTGTCAGGGATTTCTGGATCAGACTCGACACCTACTCTCGGGATCACATACAATCTTCCGACACAACGGAACAATGACTGTCTTTACGAGTGGCCACCTGGATCAGGCTATACACTCAAAAACATGGAAGGTAATATATGAATACGCATAGCTACTAACTATTCGTCAACTAACATCTCGATCGAGAATTATATCATGGTTGCAAATGCGAAGGTATGTAGTCTTTCTAATGAGCGTAGTTTTTTCTTCTTTTTCTTTTAACAGGCAACCTAATATTCTAGTTACAGGAGCAGCCTTCGTGATTTCCTTTGCAACCAGTGGCAACTGATCATGCAATATAGTAATGGCATATTAAGTTGGCGAGTTTTGCTGATTTAGCTGTGATGCTAGTAGAGCAAAGCAACGAAAATATAATGCTATTTTTCTCAAATAGTCAATTTAGTAGTATGTGATAAAAACCGAATCCAGAAAAATATATGCATGGAAACAGAGGCTCATTTCGTGGTGTACGTTTGCGATGATTCGCGGGAAGAATTTAAACGATATTACCAACAGTGCCATTGATTTTAATTGTTTAGATTATCCATAAACCGTGAAAAGGACAATTTCTAAAACAAAAATAACGATACTATTTCTCAACAGTATAGTATCCCTAATAACGCATAATTCATAGCAAATCAACAGGACCCACACAAGCCATATTATCATACCAGGATCAGTTGACTTTGGATGGGTTAAATATATACCGGGCTTCATGCTAATTCGTTGTTAGGTCAAAATATCACAATATAAAACTTTCAATTCGCAGTCGTTGGAAATTCTTACCAAAATCTGCCAATGAAAGAATACAATTAACATTACTTTATTAATAATATAGACTATATTATTATTATTATTATTATTGGTGTTGTTTTCTTTACGAAATCACTCATGAAGAGGAATATTAGTGAAATGTTGGCGACTGAACCACAGTCGTAGCAACATTCTCTAGACAATGCGCATAGATGTTACCTTGCGTAGTATTCTAGATGTTCCCAACCGCCCAGGGCGGTTTATTATTATTATTATTATTACTTGGCATTTTGTAACAGTGTTACAAATGTAACAAATGTGCGTCGGAGAAAAAAAAACACAATTCGAACCGTCAAGCCACAGAGTGGAATAATACAATTATTACTAGCTGTCTTTTAAAATTAAAACTTCTGCCATTTATCGCGTAGTTAGACAGAGAGGTCAGTCATAATATTTTATAATATTTTGACAAGATATGTCCTATTGTCGCAATCGTTCTCGCTAGGTGACGAATACCACACGATTCAAATTTGCCCGCAGTTAAGAGATCTGAGATTGAAATATATCAAACCGTACTACTGCAGCCGACATAACGTAATAAAACTTCATGAACAATTTAACTCTAGCGGTACGAAAGCTATGAAAATACTATCAATATTTATCAAAAAGGCCCAACGTCAGATAAACCACTCCTGAGGCTTAACAACGTATTACCCCCCCCCCCTCCTCCTCCTCCTCCACCCCATCCCCTGATTAAATCTAAATCTGATTAAATTAAAGCATTTCTTCTCAATATGTATTGTTATACGATGAGAGTATCAAATAAATTGAATTGAATTGACTCGTGTGCATCGTATACACAAATACACGCCGTGCAATTGAAGCGTGTTTTGCAAGCTGCAAAATACTAATATATGAAGATAAAATATGTGAAGAAAATTCCCTATCTGATTTCACACCATAAACTAGTACTTGTGTAGATCATATCACGAATCTCTACTTTGGCTAACGCCCGTAGAGATCATATTCCACCAGTACAAAACCATGGCACTTTTTGGAGTTTTGACAGGGAACATTATAAACTTGAAAAAATAACGCGGAGAATATCATTTCTTAATTAATATCTGTTCCTTAATAATGTACCGTACATCACTACTTCACTCGAAATTGCATGCTTTTCTCTGACTTTTGTGAGCCGATATCGCAATAAACATTGAATTAATTACCCAGGATAAATCCCATAATTGTGTTCGACGCAAAGCACAATAGCTCAAAATTCACTTAAATTGTGAATTTTGAGTTGGGACCTTCACCTACAATGAAGTACATTATCAAGAAACAAATAATAACTAATAAGAATTATATTCCCCGCGTTATGTTTTCGACATTATAAGGTTCCCTGTCAAAACTTTAAATAGTTCTCAGATTTTTTACTGGTTGAATATGATCTCTACTGGCGTTATAGCCATAGTAGAAATTCATGGCATGATCTAGTACTTGTACTGCTTTTGTGCCCGAGATATAATTAGATCAAACAATAATTTGAACCTGCTTGTATGAGGTTTTGATGGTCAGGTATATAAACTTGCAATAGAGACAGTTTTATAAGATTTAGACTTTATGCAATCGATGATTTGATGGTCATATAAAATATATAAACTTGCAATAGACACCGTTTTACAAGATTTTAACTTTTTGTAATCTCGATGTCGATGTGTACATTGCAACATTTTCCCAAGCCATGCTCTCCATATGTTTTCAAATGTTCTTAGAGAAATGAGACAAACGTTCTTTAATATACCACATCAGGAAAAAGATCAATACATAACGCACTATATTTTTCCAAGAGACCCGACTTTCCAAAATGATATGACATGATGGCGTTTTTCTGTGGAATACTGTGTCTGTATTATAGTATTGATCGACCTCTCTTGATCCCCAGAAACGGAGCAGGACACAAAAAGAACGGTCTTCAAACCACGACGGGGGGGGGGGCTTTATTAAAAAAATTACATTGTCTTCGTTCAATTGGATTGATGGAAACCAACGGATATATGCAAATCCCTGGCCATATAGTTAATTTACAATAATTGCACATTTTTCCTGCTCAAAGATCTATGAGAAGATTGCAAGATGTTAGCTTAACTTTAGCTTATTGTTTATTGCGTATCATGATGCGTATTCGCGCAGAACAAGAACATTAGTAAACATTGATGATGATAACATATATACATATGTACATGTCAAGTCCACACACTTACTACGTAAGATTACGATAACGATGTGGAATTTTATTAAACTGTAGTTGTTTATATTTATTCCTAATTCGTGAAAGCTATTGTATATCTATTTTAGTCCGTTGCTTTTAATAGTTCAATGACCAAATCAGTTCTCTTTTATATAAGACCGTCATGTGTGCCAAATGCATAAATGCTTTACAATAGTAGATATAAATATATATGCATATACACCTATACATACATGCACAACATACATACATATACACATATGTGTATACATACATACATACACACATATATCCATTACATATATATATACACATAAGATTGTCCAATATGTTGTCATGGTCCTTGACATGTAAAACACATTAATACACATTCCTACATGCATATTATATATATTCAATTACATTTATACAATATTATGAGGTGAAACTTCATTGTCTGCATATTGATATGTAATATGTAAAATTGTGTCATGCACAATGGTATAGGCATAATTCTTCTCTATAATTTCGAAGGGGTGGGCTTATATCATATATCTCGCAGAGCTATTTTCACAAATATACTAACCCTCCGCAGGATGGCAATATTGTCAATAGATACAAGAACATGGAATTTGTCAAGATTAGGATTTTCCCAGTAATATTGAGGGATTAATTTCTTTCTGATGTCTTCAATTTTTTTACAAACAATAATCAAGTGGTATTCATCCCCCAGAGCCTCTCCATATGAAGAACAGGTTCTCTTTTCCCGTGAGATGTCTTTCAATCGACCACTCTCAATTGCCAGACGATGATTTGCTGTTCTTATTTTGACTAAGTATTCTACTAGATGTCGGGGTGATTTCAGTAGATAACCATCGACTACAGTCAGTGGTAATTTTCAAATCAGGCTTTATCGCTTTTATAAGGCTGCATTGACATACGCTGTCGAATCACGTCATAATTATTTTAAGAAATATTGACATCTGACGATGTTTAATTTATTATATACAGTTGTCGAATTTGGAGCGCGAATTAACTTAAAAACACCTATATATGATATGAAATCTTGACACAAAAATTGTGATATTATTGTTAAACACACACAAAAATGTGATAAACACCAAAGCTGTCAAGTTTAACAGTTCGCGCGATCACCAACATAAGACTTTCCCTACACGTATATAGAATGGTGACTTTATATGAATGTACACTTTCGAAGAAACATGTTATATTCTAGATTATCCTATTATTGTCTAATTTATTTTGAACATGCAAAAAGAAAATGCGTAAAATATATAGACATTAATTGCAATCGATGTAGTTTGTAACGCAATAAATGGCAAATAAATGGCCGCTATCTATCTATAGCTATCTATATATCTACAGACAACATGTCCCCCCCCCCCCCAATAAAGTGGTTTTATTTTACCGGTGGATTTTTTAGAAATGAAAAATATAATTGCGGAACAACAGTTGAATCAAACCTTGCTTACAACTGTCTATGTTGTTAAGACGTCTGGTTTGTATTGATGTGTACAAAGTTATCATCCGGAAACCAAAATGATCGGCAAAACCCAAATTCGAACTTGACCTGTATTTCCCTGTGGCAAATTGTAAGTCAACAAGGATCATAAGTTCATAACATTTCAGTTAACCCTTTCAGTGCCAAGTCCGATTTGTGTATCAACCCATATACCCTGTGCCAATGCATTCTCTTATATATGCGAGTGGTCGCCTCGCATATATAAGAGAATGCATTGGCCTAACTATTTTTCATCATTTGTTATTATTTTTTACAATTTTAATAATTTTTTCTTATATTCTTTAACATACTTATTTTGTAGGTTTAGTGCCAGGGAATCTTACGTTTTCATGGGCATCAAAATTATTACTATGAATACTTGGTGATAGTTTTGAGTTATAACTTGCCCCCAAGGTTTTATCCAGTTTGTTTTTTAAATCCGCTATAGCATTGCTTAAGCATACCCAACAAAAATTAAACCCAAAGAAATCTAAAATATTTTTTTTTTTTTTTTTTTTTTTTTTAGGGCCGATTTTACAGGGCCGATGAGATCGGCCCCTGGCACTGACAGGGTTAATGTTTAAAGTTCTATATCAGGCGGAAACCATCTTCATAAAATCGACTTTGGGGTGCTCCCCACAATTTCGTACGGGAGAAGTATTTTTTAAAGAACATGAACACTCTGTTTACGCTCTTCAATCATATTAAGCGATCATGGGATATTTGGGCGCCCACACAACATTCCAACACCAGATGGACTGCCTATTTTGAAAGTCGCCATGCAACTATCAAAATCTCCATACATGATTGGTTAAATATTATTTTTGTTTTGAAATCAAACAAATAGTTGCTTCCCGCGCGGTGTCAATATAAATATGGACATAAGGGATTTTTAGCTTCCATGAGCTTCCATGAGTTCTATCACTTTAATTGTGCTCTTATCGTCATATAGCATCTCATCCGTATAATCAATTCTCGTATCTGTATTTGTAATTGTTTTATTGCTTTGAGTGATAAATGAAATATGTTTAAATCAAGAAATTTTATTTTTTGGGAAATTATTCAGAATTATGGGAAGCGTATAAACGCAACACAACTGAGAGTTCCAAAGAGCGCCTATGATTCCATCGTCCAAAAGCAGCAGAGCTAAAATGAGCGTTTTCAACTGAGAGATTTTTGTGGTCGATTTCTGTGGATGATTATGTGGCTTTTCTCGATGTCTGTACGAATGATTTTGATTCGAATTATTTTAATCTTACTTTTACATGGTAAGCTGAAAATTGGCTTATAGGACTGAAATTTGAAATTTTCAACTTGTTGAAAAGGCCGAGGTTCGAGAATTTTCCCAGCTCGTTGTAATTAAAATTAAAATGAATTTATGACTCCAGTCATAAATTCGTTTTCATTATAATTACCATACAGCGTCAAACAGCCTTATATATATTTGTCATGCCAGAGTCGAAACACAACCGAAGTTATCACGTCATCATTCAGTAGTCGATCTTCCCGATAGAAGCAAAATAACAGTCAGCAATAACAACTTCCTACCAAAAAGCTGATGACGACGACAACGAAAAGATTATCATCTTCGCAACCAGAAAGAATCTCCATTAATAACTTTATTTTATTTTATAGTTTATTAATCAGTACCACTGACTGTAGTCGATGGTTCCAGCTCGAGATTACATTATCTAAAGGACTTTGTGTGCGATTTTGCTTTGCGCCACAATCATGGAATTTATCCCGGGTATAATTAATTCAATGTTTTTTTAGTTTTTTTTGCGATATCGGCTCTCTATAAAGTAACTAAAATACCTGCAAATTCGAGAAAATATAAAAGTTATTCCCTGCCTTGTTTTGGTAAATGTTATAAAGTTCCCTGTCAGAACGGGGTCGTCCTGTTCATCCGGCGTCTATTGTTTCCGATAGGTGTTGCGGTAGATGTCGTAATCATCAACATCACAGAGCTGCCGACTATAGTTTTTATCACCACTGGCACTGGGAATTGGTGGTGATATCGAATTTCGCCGAGAATTGTGATGTCCGAATTTTAGGCATCCTCTCATTATAGCAGTTGGAAATGTAGCTGTCAGTGCATTTTGGGCGGCTGTCTCATATATAGTCTGTAAAAAATGATCTTGTACTAACGGTGATGTCTATAGTTCAGCTGCAATTCCGTTTCACCGGGTTGAAACAATCGTTGGTATGTCTGTTGAGTTTTGAAAGGAAACCATATATACAACAAAGGACACGACGAAACCAGCTGCTCACATTGAGAACATTCCTTATTTATATCTATATCGCTTTTTGTGCGATGCAAGAATAGACGATAATTGGATCATTGGAATTTTTGCTCCCCTGACATAAATTCAAACCGTGTTAAAACTTCATCATTTGAAAGTAAATATCTGGGGATCAAAACACATTAATGTGTTCATGAGCACCACCTAATTATTGCTTGGTATAAAACATGTATAGAGATTGTGGTTTTTCGTGTCAAATCGGATGATGGTTTCCACTAGATGACAGTGTTAACGTTTCAGCCAAATTCATTCACTGATTTTGAGGCCTGCAGGCCACCCCGTGATCTTTAGCCAGCTAGATTGACACCAGTTGATCACGAAAATACATGAAAAATCATAGGTCATCCATGTGTTTACTTTTTAAATAAATCCCCAAGTGTACGACAGGGCTATCCCACAGCCAAATTTTACCTGGAAAAAAACCCAGAACTACAGTAGCTAGTTGAATAAATTACTCACTCACAAAAATCCATCCCCCCATTAATTCACCAGTTATACATTGTTCTGATATGATGTACAAATCAAATTAAAAAAAATTCATCATTTAATAACGTGGCACATGTATCAGGTGAGGGCCATTCTTCATTTACCTTCACCTCTATTATTCCACGGTGCACTCGCTCCCCGACTCTGGAGCACATTTGGCTCCCTTATTCATTTAACGGTTTAGATTGAGTAGTGTAAATTGGCGCAAAGCGCCTGAAGTGTTCGAAAATATCGAATGATCTGTCCCCCCCCCCCGAATAAACCATTGGCTTTCCTCAATATATTGAGCACACGTCTATATATAGTCTGTCTCCCGGCGCAGAACATATGGCATGAGCCATATTTACACTGGAAATTTGGCTATATCTCGACAGTATTACAATTCCATGCAAGGCTTGAATGATAGACTTCTGGCTGTGGAATTTCAAGAATTAATTTGACTAATTCCGCAAATTCCTGTAAATGGCGTTGGACGCCAGGTTGGTTGCATGGACAGGCATTTGAGTGAATGACAACTTTGTATAAGTATACTATATATTCAAAAAAGTGCTATGACTAAGGCACTCTGTTGTGTTCTAAAGTTTGTCAGCTTCAGGATCCAACGGAATCACATGATAAGAGACGAGACACCGGCAGATAATTAATATGTTGATAACATTCTAGGTGCCAGATAACAAGCAACATCTCAAAAGCACGGAAGTGTGTTGTATATATAAAAGAAAGTTTCATTTTCAATTATCTTTCTCGAAAAAAAAAAAAATTTGGGTTATATCAATGGATTAGTTGGTGGAATGCGTGCGGCAATGTCGTATGGTATGTATAATGTTCATGTATTTGCATACATATACATTCATGTTTAACCCTTTGAGTGCCAGGTCCGATTTTTGTATCGACCCATATACCATGTGCCAATGCATTCTCTTATATATGCGAGTCGACCATAGGTCGCCTCGCATATATAAGAGAATGCATTGGCCTTACCAAAAGAAATAAAAAATAAAAAAAATTCATTTTTTTATTTTTTTTAGGGCACTCTACAGACCATAAATTAGGGCCGATCTTATCGGCCCCTGGCACTAAAAGGGTTAACATAAACATCATTCCGTGTACGTTCATACACTGGCATGTTTGCACGACATTATTTGCAGGCATTTTCTCATAGAAAACCCTATGTTGCAATAATATAAAGGGCAACATAATATCCACATTTACCAAGCATATAAACGCCATGGGAAGTAAACATTCGGTATAATTCCACATGTAACGGTGCCACTAACATATTTCCTTAAAATACCTATATATATATGATTGATTCTTACGATATAATTCCATGCTATTTACAGGCAAATGTCGATAGCATCGCTACTATTGGAGCTACATTGTTTTACTTCGCATATATAGTTATAGCTGCATGTGGTACAGATGTATTTTATAAAAAATTAAGTATTCGGTTTATGGCATGAGAGAGAGAGAGAGAGAGAGAGAGAGAGAGAGAGAGAGAGAGAGAGAGAGAGAGGAGAGAGAGGAGAGAGAGAGAGAAAGAGAGAGAGAGAGAGAGAAGTGTCATCACAACAGAATATACGAATAAGACGATATTACACGTAAGGGAAAGTGCAGATCTCGATGATATCAAACTTCTTGGCGGAATACAGAGGCAGAAAGAACAGAAAAGTATAAATACCACCGCAAGCAATGATGAAATGTGTTTTTGTTTCAGCATGCTTGACCAATGCAGGGACAGGGAGGCCGTTCTACGAGAACAGACTCGCCTGCTTCCCGGACGCAACTCCGATCAACACAAAGGAGGAGCATGCGCCCAATTCACCTGTCTCGCTGGACACGTTTCCGGATGTGAACAACGAGGACCATTCGAAGCCACTAAATGCAAAGCTGATGAATTGCGTTGCACATCTGGAAATGAAACAGCTGTGGAACGACTTCGATAAGTTAGGAACAGAAATGATCGTCACGAAAGCCGGAAGGTGAGTTTTTAAAATCCATTCTACACTGGATTGATTATTCCATTCCATTCAGTTATAATAGTATACATTGGAATGGTCTATTATTCGTTTGGGGGATGTTCCAGGATGTTCAGGTAATAAAAGCATACGACATACAAGTGAAGCGGTAATACAAGTGCAAAATTATTCATATTCATGAGTGGGAAATGTTCAGATAATAAACTAATAAACAAGTTCAACAAATAACCTATGGTCGTTTGTTGAACTTAATATCTGAACATTTCTGTCAATGGGTATTTAGTATAGAAAGAATTAAATTGAACTTTTACGTATAAATGTATTGGTTGTTCTCCCCAGACAACACAGAAATTGTCATGAAATGATAAACTCCGTATATTGAAAACATTTTCGCTTAAGAGTAATTTATTTAAGCTTAAGCGTATTTCATTTACGCCAACATGAATATCTTATGATAGGATCGTCTTTTGGTGGTTACCTATACCTATAAATCAAATTATATCTAAATCAAATGGGAAGCAAGACAACATCTTCAACAATTTAACGAGCATGTTTTAATTTGTTAAGGAGCTTTACATGAATATGGCATCCACAAACGTTCTTTTAAGAGTCCCATAAAATCCTCAAATGCTAATTCTATTTTCACACGTTGACAAATTTTCCTAGACTATTTTAGGTTATGGTACGCTATACCATACAAGAAAACTAAGATGCATGCATCAGGTCGGCCGTGAACTATCTACCATAGAATTGTTGTAGCTATCGATTATACATTTTGAAACACCTGTCTGTATGTATGTATGTATGTATGTATGTGTGTATGCGTGAATGCATGTGTGTATGTGTTATAGACTCTAACACTGCTCGAATTTGGTATTTAACGTGTCAACTTGACCTCGCTCATAGGCATGTTTCTGGACCTTGACCGGTCCGACTAAAAATTTGTGTGTAGGACTACTTCGATCCCGGGAGCAATATGGACGGGTCCAATTTCACGTGGGACCATGTTCTCGAACGTGCTGATATAGGCATGTTTCTGGACCAATTGAACAATAGTTTGGCCAGACGCTGTATATACTGGGTACTGTCCAGATGGAGGCGATCACAAAAAAAATCCCTAACTAGCCCGAACGAAGTCGAGTAAATCAGCTAGTTTAATATATATTTTGGACATTTGTCTGTCTGTTTGTCTGTTAGCTATGGCCGGGATACCTAGGGGTAATTATTTCCAGGGAGTATTTTGGACGGGTCAAATCTTGATCCCCGACCTGACTTTGACATTCAAAAAGATCAATTCAAGGTCAAATCTGGTAAAACGGAAGTATTTCAACGAAATTTGATACCTACTGTTACTTTTGTCCCAGGAGTGTTTCGGGTGGGTCAAATCATGACCATGACCTGATCTTGACATTCAAAATTGTCAATTCAAGGTCAAATCGGGTATAAAGCCGGGCGGATTTCGACGGGTACTTTTGTCGTGACTTTTGTCCGGGGAGTGTTTTGGACGGGTCAAATCGTGACCCCGACATGACCTTCACCTTTAAAATAGTCAATTCAAGGTTAAATCGCGCATTTCTCCGAAAATCAGAGGGGAACATCCCGGACGAAGTGGGGTCCACGAGCTACTATTATATATTTCTAGATTTAGTTACAAACTAAATACCTGTATATTGTACAAAGAAATGTTTGACAAATATATCTGTATCAATATTACCATACGGGTCATTAAAATAGATACGACGAAACAAATTTTGAAGGGTGCATGTATCAGGTAAATATTTATATTTCAAATGATGACAGGAATGCAGAAAGTTGGAGTACCTACGTAATACTGGCTATCCGCATGAAGAGATATACATGTATATAAAAACCAGATGAGGGATATGTCTGTACAGTTGCTAAACAATTCAGTCATGCAAAAGAGGATCAAAGAGTAAGATACCAAATTGCTGCCTGTGGTAATGTTTTTTAACGAAATTCGGGAAAATTAGATTACTCTCACCCTGGTTATCCAGAAGATAATTGTGGAATCTGATGACGATCGGACAAGGGGTGTCGTCTGTAGGATCAACCAAATTATTTAGCCATAAAAATAGTAAAATTGAAGATCACCGCTGGCAGTGATGTCTTCACAAGGACAGTTTGAGAACAAAATATGGCTCACATCTAGCGGTGACCCAAAATATCCACATAAGAAAAAGTTCTCCAATAAAAGCTGGCTGCAGGGTGCGCCAATTGATTCAAATTCGAAATTTAGCAGGGTGTACTGCTTGTGGCCATGTTTTCCCCGCAAATTTGATAGACTGATGGACAAAACCACTGAATCCGTTGAATCAATATACATGTATACATGGATTAATTTATATGCATTGTTATACACAGTACTGGTATATAAAGGTACTGAAAATAACTATATTACTAGTATACACAAAATAAACCATATAACATGGCTATGGGTTCTAATATCCGAACATGACAGCTGAGAACTTGGTGTGAACTAAAGAGTGGTGGTTTCTCAAGCATATCTAACCCTCCACGTTAGACACATGCCATTAAATGTCATAAGTATAATCTAGCTTGAGGACAGAAGTGATCCATAAAACCCCCCTTAATTCAACCAGGTCCTCGCGCGATGTATGATCGATCACATGATGATCTAGGGGGATTATAATTGATGTATAAAAACAGCACTGCATGTAAATATAAAATAAAATAGTGCTACATCTTATTACAGATTATTGCCATATATAATCAGTGATTATACAGACAGTCTGACAAAATAAAGTTTCAGTGACACTCTATCCGAAGAGGGGAATAATTTCATCTGTTACAGTCAATGGAGCAATTATGAATCTGGAAAGGTGAAATTTCTAAGTAATACTAGATATCGACATGACGCGATAAAATATAACGTAAATGCAATATGGCCGCTGGCGACCATTTTTTCCTATGAAATTAAAAAAATATTTGATAGCTCTCATCTGATAGATCAATATCAAGATAAATATGAAGTTTGGTGATGATCGGATGAGTGAAGTGGACTGTGGTCTGTGCTAAACGGTTTAGTAATGCTTAAAAAGATTCTTACCTTAATATTTTTATGTTCACTTTATAAACTTCACTGAGTCATCTTTGTCATGTATTGAGTTTGATATCTTTTGTTAACAGTTTATAAATCATGTATGTCTCATGTTTGTTATTTTAATTTATGTGTTTATTATCATTAAATAAAGTTGCATTCCTTAAAAAGATGCTTACCTCAATGTTTTTATGTTCACTTTATAAACTCCACTGAGTCATCTTTGTCATGTATTGAATTTGATATCTTTTGTTAACAGTTTATAAATTATGTATGTCTCGTGTTCGTTATTATATTATATACACTTTATAGTGTGTTTTCAGAACGAAAACAAATTGAATAAAATCAACAAATTTGTAAATTTAAAAACAATTCAAACGTTGTTGTATTCCATGTCCCAGCCCGGACATATACACCAAATTTCAATAATATTCATTGAGAA
This sequence comes from Siphonodentalium dalli, assembly GCA_032622095.1. NCBI lineage: Eukaryota > Metazoa > Mollusca > Scaphopoda > Gadilida > Siphonodentaliidae > Siphonodentalium > Siphonodentalium dalli. The sequence continues at coordinate 195,905,177 of CP136064.1, forward strand.
ACAACGGACCAAACGCTATATAACACCCGTATACATCTTTTATTCCGTATCGGACTCGGGTACATGTTATAGTAGGTACCGAATTGACACACGTCGACTGGGCGAGTTGGCCCTGGGGCGACTAGGCCGATTCCGGCACATTCTAGAATTTACCGTATGTATCCGTTTACGCGTAGTTTACTTTAGAAAGTTCCGCAATTAATACCGTAAATAGAGCGACCATATTTGACAGAGAATGCCTCTGTTATTGATTATCAAGTTTGTGTACATTAAAAACGACAAATTCACATGCTCGTTCAAGCGCAGTAGTCTATTTTCCCCATGTTAAAGGATATCCACAAATACTAAATAACGCTAACCTACTGCCGAATGTTTGACACGACAACTGTTAACATATTTGGGCTGAATTCATCTGACGCGGTATTATTCCTCAAAATAAACAACAAAACCATCGTTACTTGGAAATGTAGTTTGGGCTAACATTTACATAAATCCTCCAGATCAATTATCCGACACACACGTCAGATGAAAAAGTCACATGAAGTAACCGGCCAAATTGGCCGAAATGAATCAAACTTCTCTTATTTGTATGCGTACTATACTGTTTGTCGCATAAACATTAAACTCTCTATAATTACACAAGTGATGGTATACAACTACAATTAATCCGAATTTAATCCGGATATGTGGCAAAATTCAATCATGCAACAACTCGTTGAATTTCACCAATGCAGGGATATTCTCTGACAAGCTTGCCTGTCAGTTTTACAGACAATTCGTCGTATAGAGGGTGGACTGTTTATAAATGCACATACCTCATTGTTAACTATATACGCGGTATATGATTTATGTAACTCAATAAGTTATTATACAACTGGCATTTACCCGAAATTAGCCCTTCAAATATTCTGCAAGGATTAAACGTGCAATAACTCGTGGAATTCACACCGCCCAATCAGCAATAAAACAATCGACTATAGATATTCTGTCATTCAGGAATTTACCAATCGAAAGTTTGCAAAATATAGCCAGCTATGTATATAATTTCATGAAAGTTAGATGATGCCATGAATCTCTATTCTAGCTGACGCCCGTAGAGATCATTATAAATTCGAAAACATAACGCAGGGAATATATTTCTTAGTTGTAACCCTTTCCTTAATAATGTACTTCACTGTAGGATATGATCAAAGACAGAAATGTGTGTACATATGGATTACGATCTGATAGTAGTATGCGTTTGTACATTCCTTTCAACAAACAGAAAACGTTTGGCGATAGGGCATTTTCATTTGCAGGTCCACATCTTTGGAATAGCATTCCACTTCACTTAAAAATATTCACTGATTTAAATAAGTTTAAGACCGGCCTCAAAACATATCTCTTTGATGTAGCATTTAATTCCTAGATATATGTGCATGTACATGTATTATGCTGATTAGGCAATGAGCTCGATGTAATGTAAAGCGCCGTTGAATATGTACTCATAATATTGAGCGCTATACAAATTAATTATTGTATTGTATTGTAAAGGTCCCAACTCGAAATTGCAAGCTTTTCTGTGACTTTCAGTAGCCGATATCGCAATAAACATCGAATTAATTACCCAGGAGAAATTCAATAATTGTAAGCGACGCAAAGCAAAATCGCTCAGAAAGTCACTTAAATGGTGAAATTTCGAGTTTTGACCTTCACCTACAGTGAAGTACATTATTAAGAAACGGGTAATAACTAAGAAATATATTCCCTGCATTATTTGTTCGACTTTATAAGGTTCCCTGTCAAAAGTTCCCATGTTTTGTATTGGTGGAATATGATCTCTACGGGCGTTATATATAGGCAGAATAGAGATTCATGGCACCATCTACATGAAAGTTTGCCTGACAATTGTGCCAGCTCTATGAACGTACACTTATCGGGATTTTGTCTGCTCAACTTCTTATATGCACACCATACGAACATCAAATATTCACACTGATAGAGAGGATGATTTCCAAAGCAATTGGTGAGTTTCTGGCCGCCCGTTCCCCAATCCAAGACTTTGATTTATCACACTTTCAGGAATCATTAACTGCCAAATGATGTTTCATTTTCAACTGCGTAAACAAATTAGACCCCACGAAGTGTGATCTGCAGAGAGCATTTTTCACACCAGAGTGTCTGCTCCGTGAAACCCCACGGGGTGCTGCACCACGTGTTTATACTGGGTCTATTTGATAGCAATTTAACTACTCGTGTTCGGCCGATCTGCCTCTGATGGGCGAACTTTACGACAAGTATGGTTTGACATAATAATCGTATTTTATGGCCAGTTAAAGTGTTCTGCTCTTGTAACAATCTACACAGTTTATATTTTTACGAATAATAGACAAATGATGTGGACATTGCAGCAGGCCCATATGCTACACGATTATTTCTACATCTTGTCTAAATGTTTAAGGGATTTTGGCGCAAAATTTGAAGTCTGACTTTTTGGTCTTCTAGAAAGTTCTCTCAAAAATACCTCAATCCGTTTGCGGCAGTCCACCAATCACAGCCTAATGGTTTGTTTGAACGGGGAAATCATTATTCCAATTGCTTTGACCTGACTTATTGTGGCCACACACCACAAGAGTGGAGCTACATGTACATGTATACAAAGAAGGGTAACACCGAGAAAAGAGAGGGAGAGCGACCGTAAAAAAAACTACCAAATTGTTACTAACGTGCATGTTATTTATTATACACGGATAGCTACATATTCCCTATATAAGACTGTTATGTGAGTACCACGAGACCTGAACACCCGATGTATTCGAACAATATACTATACCTTACTCGTATTTAAATTCGCGCAGTACTATTTTTCGCTCAGTTTTGAATTGGCGCAATTTGAATCTGCTCCAGTGCGCGAATTGGCTATATATGCGCCCCATCGGAGTGTCTCACGCCACTTTAACACATTAATAACCATAACTATCTTATTCCCCATGCATATGGATAACGCAAACTTCCGTTTTAACTTTCAAATCACCAATGGGTGCGTGAACAAATAATGCTGCGCGAATTTAATACGAGTAAGGTATACTGATGCAAACTCCAGGCAGAGTTATCTCCCATCGCTCCGCTGAGTTACCATTGCCACAATGACATTAATTGGTAAGGAATTGTTACGTGTTTTTAGTTCTTATGTTTTAGGATTAAAATTGTTTATGTCTGGCTCAGTTCATATTGTTCTTATCAATACCGAAAGAATTACCATTATTGCAAACTTTAAAAAAAATTTGGTGGTCAAAACAAGATAATAGGTGACTAAATAGTAGTAAATACAGTTTCCGCGACGATATGTAAAAATATATTTATCGTCTGCAAAGTACACTCATTGTGACAGTGATATATCGCAGCGATAGCATAGAGGGCGCTGTATGGAGTTTGATACTGATGCACAACAATAAATTGAATTGAATTGAATTACAGGCGGATGTTTCCCACGTTCCAAGTCCGGATCACTGGCTTGGACCCCGACGACTCGTATCTCATGATGATGGATTTCGTCCCCAAGGACCATCAGCGATATAGGTACTCGTTCCACACCAGCTCGTGGGTTGTAGCTGGTAAAGCTGACCCAAATATGCCGGCTAGGGTTCACATGCACCCGGATTCTCCAACAAAGGGGTCGGTGTGGATGAAACAGATTGTGAGCTTTGACAAGCTCAAACTCACAAACAACCTGATGGACGATAACGGTCATGTGAGTTAATTTCCGGCATTGAAGATTCCCATCAGATTTAAACCGCCAAACCTACTTTTATATACGTTTTTACACCAGAAAGTAATGAGATCGAACTCATGAGCCAAATCGTGGGAATTGATGAGCAATATATACCGACTTTCGATAAACGCTCTTTATTGCAGGTGATATTTTAATTATTTTTTTGTTGACGAAACTGCCTCTTGTGAAATCTTCAGTTCCAAGAAAAGAAAAAGGCCAATGTGTTCGTCTAAACACTGTAGCATATTATGCATGGCGTCAAACCATGCAGTTGGGGCCATATTTAGATGTGAGACTATATCATGTCACGAATCTCTACTTTGACTAACACAGTAGAGATTCATGACATGATCTAGTTGCGAGACATGTGTTCGTATGTACGTCAAGGTTGGTTAGTAGTAGAATTCATACGGAAACGAACGGCCCCGGTGGAATGGCATGCAATGATTCAGCGATGTTCGGTTCTGACCTGAAGCGTGACACTTGGAATAAACCTGACATGCATCTTAATTCACTACCGCTCCTATATCAAATCGCGGAATGCCGTGCTGGCTAGGTCAATTCCCGCACGTACACCATTCCCAAGCAACGGACATCATGCGCCCGCATGTTTACGTTACCGACAGTTTGTTTATAACTGGGTTTCGCTTCAGAAAGTAAACAGCTTAGGAAGAAAGCATTATTCGATGTATCGCACTGTATAAGTAAAACAAAGTTTGGTCTTCTTAAAGTGCCTTGTTGGTCCAGATACAATGGAATATATATCGAAAAATTCACCCATGCAGGGACGAGAAACTTATAATGTTGGAAATGTGTCTATAATATTGCAATGTTCAATTAGGTTTGTGTCTACTTCGAAAATGGGTGTTTTTGCATCGATGAATTATTTCAGCTGATGACGCTTTTGTTTTGCCTAGAATTTACTGATTATCTACATGGTTTCCAGATCAGTGCGTGTTATACGACAGAATATCTAGTTGTTACCATGGTTCATTTGTATTGTTTCGTTTTCAGATAATTCTAAATAGCATGCACAAATATCAACCACGGTTCCACGTCGTCTATCAAGGGAAATCGGAAGCGACCATCAATCACAGGACGTTCGTCTTTGATGAGACCAAATTCACGGCAGTAACGGCCTACCAGAACCACAGAGTGAGTGTGACCTATATACCAAAAGGACAGTAAAATAGCCAATATTGTAATTTTATCAACTATTGTTACGGCTCACACCTGTTCATAATATACATGTACTTTATCACCACAATGACTACATTGACGCCGAATTATTCACCAATGAAAACGCTTAAATAACTTCTCGGGTGCAACCATTCTTCACCTAACCGCTGGATATATTTTGAAAGACATATGGCAGTTTGGAGGCCCACGTTAGGTTAAACAGTCATATAATTGCATATAATTTAGGAATATATTGAATGAATAAAGAGTGTTTGTTACATAACTGTACGAAACATTGAAATTTGAAAAATTATGAATTCGATAATTGTTCAGAGTATAGTATCAAGTCTATGTACCAATAGTTGGTGTATTAATCGACTTATATTGTTCATTCTATTCCAAATTACGTACACATCATTCTGAGTCTATAAATGAGCCATATCTGTTTAATAAGAATTTGTGAACATATACACTGGCTTACAAGGTCAAGGTAAACAGCGTTAGGCCAATGCATTATCTTATATATGTGAGGCTACATATGGGAGACTCGCATATATAAGAGAATGCATTGGCACAGGGTTTTCAAAATTTCAGGAAGCTCCAGTCATGGAAGGATATACATTTTTATAATGGTCTATTATTAATATGACAACATCGAATTTTCAGATCACACAGTTAAAGATAGCAAGCAATCCATTTGCGAAAGGATTCAGAGACTGCGATCCAAATGACTGGTAAGCTTGCTCAATAACCAATGGCAATATTCTGAGATCAGTCGAGTAATCTTATATATACGTGTGCTAACTTTGACAATTCTCTCAACACATCTTCAATATTGGAGCCTAGAATTTTTTTATTTGCCTACCAGCCGCAGTCATGTACATATTCACCAAGATTTATCCATGGGGCCTAATTTAACAACCCTTCACTAAGTATTGATGTTATGTGTACTTTTGAGGAACATTGTGTCGCTTGACATGATCTAGACTATAATGGAAGTTTGCGTCCCGAACGAATATTTATTCTGAGGAAAGAGTACTAATGTTTCCTTCATAATTTGACCATTTGCATTGGTATCAATATTCATACAATGTTCCAATATGTTCTGGTGAGACAAAATCAGAATATAATTTTGATATTTTTAAAGTAATTTTCAATCGTACATTATATGGCTCCCTTTAACCCTTTCAGTGCCAAGTCCGATTTTTGTATCAACTTTTAGAGCTCTTTCCATCAATGTATCACATTATTATAATCAATAAATTTGAAAAATGATTAAGGAAATATGGGTTGATACAAAAATCGGAATTGGCACTGAAAAGGTTAAAGAGACCCGTCTCTCCAGTCCAGTGATCGCTTTACCCTTGCTGTGCTAAATGGATCCCCCCATTCAGTTCTAAAAGTATACATCGGAATGATCTATTATTCATTTGGAGGGTTGTTCAGGATAAATTAGCAGACGACAATAGGACAAAAAGAACATACAAATCCTGAATGATTCCAATTCATTGGTGGGAAATGTTCAGCTAATAAGTTCAACATACGTTGTTGATCTTATTATCTGAACACTTCCTAAGGCAACTACTCGTCAACGAGCTCATATTTAGTATTTAAAGGGTTAACAGCCATTGGCTGTCTTCTTTGCAGTAATATGCACTGGGACATATATATTAATTTGTCATCTGTGCGAAGGGTTAGGATTTCGCTTTTATATATACACATATCAATTGATGATAATGTGACCCGCCATATCAAATCCAGTCGTAAGTCGGGATTTTTTTTACCCTGTGCCAATGCATTTTCTTATATATGCGAGTCGACCATAGGTCGCCTCGCATATATAAGAGAATGCATTGGCCTAACAATTGTTTATCATTTTTTTTAAATAAATGTTTCTTACAATTTTTAGGACATAAAATAAAAAAACATACATTACCCTGCAGGGAGCCCCACATATATATAGAAGCATATAGAAGAGTGTCGTCTGCTCATGTTTGTCTGGAGCTCTGTATGGGTGAAATTATAAAACTGTTAAAGAATACAAGAAAAAATTATTAAAATTGTAAAAAATTGTTAGGCCAATGCATTCTCTTATATATGCGAGGCGACCTGTGGTCGACTCGCATATATAAGAGAATGCATTGGCACAGGGTAAAAAAAATCTTACGACTGGATTTGATATGTCGGGTCACATATATGGTCAGTAAACTATAGTAGGGTCATCATCGGAACCACAACCACAATATTGTATTCCTTGTCCTAACTGCATTTACTTCCCACCGATGAGCTTTGTTCTTGCATTGTATTTTGAAACTTACACTCCAATTGTGTCGGCAAATTTTCAGGTATACATTAAGGCTTTTTTCACACACCTGGCTAATTTGCCTGGTAAACATTCCGGAAACTTATTGTAGATGGCTACATATTGCACATTTTGGGTGAAAATCTTCTGAACTACAGAGTGAAAATATGTACCTTCGATTGTCGTATATGAAATTCCATTCATGATGGTATGGTTGATATAATTGCCACATATTTCGTGGCTAATTACTGGCATATGATAGTTGTGTTGTGGAATTACAGATATCTCACTATATATAGCGGAGAATTGAACGGGAGCGAAAAAATATATATATATTTAATTTCACATTGGTGATTCACACAGGTCTTTGCCCTAACTTTCCTGAAAATTGCCTGACAGGTTTACCATTGACGCATGAACGTATATCCTAAATATGTTGAGCCTGTTTGGTGCGACGGAATTATATTTAAAATTAAGATGTTTTACTTTGCAGTTTGATCGATATTATGTCGCCTCATATTATCCCATGCTCGAAGAAGAATGGTATTATCAGGAAAAACAGTAAGTGAGCTTTGAATAAATTAGTATGACGCATAAATGGAAATAAGCCAGACTAGGAAGTTGACTTGTCGTCAACTAGATAGAATGCTTACTATATATACAGCGCGTGGTAGAATATCCAAAGTGCAGACTTATTTCAGAAAACAATGAGCTGAATTCATGGAAATTAACAAGGAAATAGCTATATAAATATAATAATTTAATGTACATGTTTCGGTGTATTTTATTGAGGGGTATGTCCCTGTGACCATTGGAGCACAGTTAGTGTGAATGCAGCCGACAGCCACATCACTATAATAAACTCTTCAATACAACACAACCAAACTACATTTATTTCTTTAATCACAGCTCGACATCAGTGCCACAGGGGCAGGGAGGGGGCAACTACCGAGCATGCCCTCAACCATGCAACGGGAACATTGGGGAGCACACAGTGCCCTTTCAATCTCCATATAAATACCTCAGATGTCAGCTAAAACAGCATTGGTATTATATAGCGTCCTATAAGGGGAATGTATATCAATTCCAGTAGCTTATATTAGCTTAGTCCTGGAAAGTCCTGTATTATCATCAAAATTCGGCTTTTCGGCGCTTATGCAAATACCACTCAATGAAACAAATTCCCTTTATAAATGTAAGATGTGCCCCATTGCCCTTTGTTATATACTTCTGGCACTCAACGTCGACGTGGCTTATATATATATACACAAAGTACTAATTGCCACACGACTTTAACGGATAATATGATGTACCCTATTTTCCAGACAATGGTTCCAGTCCGCCTATGATGCCGCGGGAATATAGTCCAGTCAACGATATGGCAATGCAACAAACTACGGACCAAATGAGAGGTGCTGTGCAAATGTACGCTAATACATATAACACATACACTCCACTCACGCAAGACTTCCTGGCTTTTCAATCTAGGAGGTATAACCCGTATGGGACCCGAGCACTGGGATTCAACACTCGCCTTAGAGGAGCATTTGAGTCGAGGTAGCCGTTGCCAAAAGTTACATTCGAGGAACGGGTATTCAGGACCAAGAATACTTCATAATATATTAGAAGGTAAGTTTCAATCGGGTCTCTCAATATTCTATACATGGGTACTCAAGTTCTAGATCATACCATGATTCTCCACTCTGGCTAACGCACGTAGAGCTCATATTCCACCAGTACAAGACCTTGCAACTTTTTGAAGTTTTGTCAGGGAACCTTACAAATTCGAAAAAAAGCGGGGAGTATATTTCTTAGTTAGTATCTGTTCCTTAATAATGTACTTCACTGTATAGGTGAAGGTCCCAACTTGAAATTTGACGATTTAAGTAAATCCACATGTGAGCGATTTTGCTCTGCGACGCTTACAATTGTGGAATTTAACCTGGGTAATTAATTCGATGTTTATTGCGATATCAGCTCACAAAAGTCAGAGAAAAACATGCAATTTTGAGTTGGGAACTATTATTAAGGAACCGATTAACAACTAAGAAATATATTGCTCGCTTTATTTTTTCGACTTTATAAGGTTCCCTGTCAAAACTTCAAAAAGTTCGAAGGTTTTGTACTGGTGGCATATGATATCTACGGGCGTTAGCCAGAGTAGAGATGCATGGTATGATCTACTCAAGTTCACGATCCATTAGTGGAAAGCCTTACAAGCCTATTTATAAAAGAAAGAAAAACAGTCATTAACAGGAGCATGCTTGCATCCACTATTACAAAAATGTCGCTTTTTTGTTAGCTTTTATCGTGCAGCTAAAATGAACCTCCGATGTGCCTGTATAACCATTCTTCTTGATAGCATCGACTCATAAACGTAGAATCCATATCCCAATAAAGTTTGCAACATGTTAGGACAAATAATTTTCCTGGTTCTTTCCTTATAAGGTAAAATTAAGAGCATTTGTCTCACTGCTTCGAACACGTTGAATGCCGCGCAAACTGTATATTCATATTCCTCAAGCCTCACATTGAGCCCAATTTATATCTTGCTTTTGTGACGCCTTTGTTATGTGTACCCATACCATGTATGGTACACATAATGTCGACGTCCGGATCAACCATCCGTCGTTCGTCCGTCCGTCTGGCCGTCTGTCCGTAGACACTTGCTATCCGATTCGATTACTTGAGTATTTTTTATCGGATCGTGTTCAAATTTCATGTGCATGTTTACGATGACACACCCCTCACCTGTATATGTTTTGGTATCAATCGGTTTATTGGTTTAGAAATTATTAACAGTTTCCATCCATACATGGTCATGTTCTATCCGATGCCATAACTTAAGTGTTTTTGTCCGATTGTGTTCATATTTTATATGCAGGTTTAGGATGGCATATGCCTCACCTGTATAGTTTTTGGTATCGATTGGTTTATTGGTTAAGAAATAATTATCCCTTTCACAGACTGCCATCCAAAGCAATAAGTAAAATATGTTTCTTCTGATTTACCTCATATTTCTTACGGTACCTAGGTTTTCCTTAGCGCTCTCTTCATCTGTATGGATTTTGGTTTTAATTAATTAACCCTTATACTCTTGAACCAGGGTTATTAATGAACACTATTTCATAGTTCTATACATTAATTACGTGTGATGTCCTGTATGAAGATTGTATTGTAATAGTTGCATTTAATATAATGCTATCAATAAATTACCATGTGAATATCCAATATGCAAAGTTGAGACTATATTTGTTTTACATATACCTGTAAGCCCAAATCCATTTTAAAAGCCATATGATGGAGTGGTGGATAACTCTATTATAAATATAATGATAACATTCCCTCTTGGCCAGTGCTAGTTGGAGACAGACAAATAACACTGGGGATAATTGTTGATCAACAAGCCAATAATGGAGCTGTACAACGAGAAGCTAACCTCAGTGTCAGCATCTGGGTTATGTGCAGTGTTTGTTTATTTTTATAAAGTCTCACATTCCGATAATCTGATCTCACACCTCACTACTGCACATAGGTATTTTGTGTCTGCTGTCTATAGACTTGTATCTCTCCAGTGATAACCTATCAAAGCAATATTCAAGTGACATACCTGGTACAGTCCCCTAATTTTATAGAGTTAAAATGATTAGCCCTGGTCATCAATTGTACTGGCTATATTATATTGTTCATTTATTCATTATAGTATATCTCCAGGTTTCTCCTCCTTCACTTGCATGGATTTTTGTTGTTAAAAATTAACCCTTCAACATTCCTGATATTTTAACAGAAATACTTGTTTTCTGATATATCTCATTTTATGTTGGATTATTTTGACACACTCTTTGCCCCTATTGAATGATTCATTTATTTTGATTTTTATGTGTACCCATACCATAGTATGGTACACATAGCTTCGACGTCTCGATTGACCACTCGTCGTTCGTCATCTGTCTGTCAATCTGTCCATAGACACATTATGCATGGTGCGATAACGCAAACATGTTTTATTCGATCTGAACCAAATTTTGTATATGTGTTTCTCAGCCCAAGTTTGAGTTCGATTGTGGGTTTGATCAGAGTTTTTTTTACGGAGTTATGGCCCTTCTTCGACATAGAATTCACGCATGCCGCAATAACTCAAAAAAAATTATCTGATTGAAACCAAATTTCGAATGTGAGTTTCTCAGCCTAAAATACAGATAGAATTAATAATTATACCCCCACTTTCGAAGAAAATGGGGGGTATACTGGATTGACTGCGTCCGTCCGTCCGCCCGTCCGTCCGTCCGACCGTCCGTCCGTCACGCTTTCTCCGTCCGTTTGTCCGTCCGTCCGTCCGTCCGACCTCATAACTCGAACAACTATGAACCGATTTCAATAATTTTTTGTATGCAATCTCCGTAGGACGGTCTCTCCGCATGATGCTAATTGCGGTTCGGTCCGACTTTTTTTTTCAAGTCACGTCTCTTTTTCGACTTATTTTAACTTAGAAAATTCTTTCCGACTTAATAACTTTAACAAATATGAACCGATTTCAATAATTTTTGGTATACATGCTTCTCACAATAGCTTCTCTACATGATGCGGCTAGGGATTGGCTCAGACTGTTTTTCGTAATATTACACCTCATTTTCGACTTATTTTGACTTAGAAAATTCTGTCTGACTTAATAACTTTAACAAATATGAACCGATTTGAATATTTTTTTCTGTACAAGCTTCTTGTGACACCATATCGATATTATTAGTCCGAATTTTTCTTTAAAGTTAAAAAACTTTTTGGTTGAGTTTACGGATAATGCGGGTTGAATTTGCCACGGTGGGGGTATGCTAGCACCTCTTGGTTTTGGGTTTGATTTGATTTTTTTTAACATAATTATGGCCCTTTTTGATAGGATTTTAGCGTCCAAGCTGAAAATAGCTAATCACTATCGCCAAGGTATAGGTTAAACATCTGCCGATCGTGATCGGCCTCTCGTTTTTATGTGTACCCATACCATAGTATGGTACACATAGTGTCAACGTCCGGATTGACCACTCGTCGTTCGTCCGGCCGTCCGTCCGTCCGTCCGTCTGTCCGTCCGTCTGTCCGTCCGTAGACACTTTACGTGTAATGCGATAACTCAAACATTTTTTACCTGATCAAAACCAAAATTTGTATATGGGGTTTTCAGCCCAAAATACAGATCGAGTTCGAATATGGGTTTGATCCGACTTTTTTTTACAGAGTTGTGGCCCTTTTTTTACTTAGAATTCACACATTCTGCCATAACTCAAACATTTTTTATCTGATCGGAACCAAATTTGGTATGTGAGTTTCTTGGCCCAAAATACAGATCGAGTTCGAATATGGGTTTGATCCGACTTTTTTTTACGGAGTTATGGCCCTTTTTCGACTTAGAATTCATGAATTCTGCCATAACTCAAATTTTTTTTATCTGATTGGAACCAAATTTGGTATGTGAGTTTCTCGGCCCAAAATACAGATTGAGTTCGAATATGGGTTTGATCCGAGTTTTTTTTACGGAGTTATGGCCCTTTTTTGAATTAGAATTCATTAATTCTGCCATAACTCTAACATTTTTTATCTGATTGGAACCAAATTTGGTGTATGAGTTTCTCAGACCAACATACAGATTGAGTTCTAATATGGGTTTGATCGGATTTTTAATGGAGTTATGGTCCTTTGACATATAATTCACACATACATGTACTTCGATAAATCAACCATTTTTCATCTGATAGGAACCAAATTTGGTATGTGAGTTTCTCAACTCAAAATACAGAACGAGTTTGAATATGGGTTAGATCCAATTTGTTATACCAGAGATATGGCCCTTTTTAAACTAAGAATTATCCAGATTATAACCCAAGTAACTTACAATTAATGAATACCTGCTTCTCTGTGAGCAAGATAAAAGACAATATAGTTTATTGCTTTGAGAGTTATTTATAGCCCTCATATGTTAGCTCTGTATAAGACACAGATAAGTGAATTATTGGATAAATTGATTTAGCTATCTTTTTAACCACAACTTAGCCATGTGAATTTATTTAACTAGACCAATGGAGCTCTCTAAGTCCTTGGATGATGGGACTACATTGGATCAAACAGGGCAGAGATAGGTGATTTAACCCCTTTTACCCATTCCATGTCTTTTAACCTTTTCCATTAAATAAATAATTATATTATTTTGATATCTCACATGGCAATTTGCAACAACATGAATAGAACTGCTGTCACTATGGTAGTGGTGACAGGCTTGAGAGTTTAGATGTTATATTAACCCTTCTATATTGACTCATACATTCCAATAATTTGTGTTATTACTGGTTATTATGTACATTTGTCATATACTACTTTAGATCATAACAGTATACTCTATAATTCAACATTAAACGATTATGATTCTGATCATAACAATTTATTATCGCCAAGGGATGGGTTAAACATCTGCCGATCGTGATCGGCCTCTCGTTAAAAGTAAGCAAGTAAGGCTTCATTCTCAGCCATTATTTACGAGACATGAGAACACGTATATACATTATATACAAATGCTCTGGGGATCAAAACACACCAAACATTACATGACTTTACATGTCCCAGGACGACTTACTGAAGTAAGAGGAATTTAGTAATCACATGTCCGGAATGCTAAAGTCAGCATTACTAAATATATTTTGAGGCTTCAAATCACCAAGTGCCTTTAACCCGTTCTATACAAGCTGGATTTTGCCCATTTAGCTATGTAAGTATACATTGAGCAGACTACATGCAGATACCACACGTAAAGAAGAAGGTCTATTGTAGGGAACTGTTCAGATAATAAGTTCAGCAAACGACCTGAACTTATCATTTGAACATATCCTAAGGGAACCACTCAGTAATAAGTATTTAGTGCAGAAAGGGTTAAAGGGACATTGCGAGCCTTTCCACGTGTATAATGTTAGACACCAAACGGCAATTAGTGCCTTTAAATCAAGATATTTTAATCTAATATTCATCTAGTCTAGAATTCAGTAAGAAAATTGTTTAAGAAATTGTTTCCCATGCAAATTCATTATTGTCTTCGTGATAAGCGAATGAGAATGACAAGGAATGCTCTTTATTGTTCTATACTAATGAAAAATCGGGACCGACTTTTCTAAATTCCATGACATGGATAAGTATTTTTCTTATCTGTGGCATATGATGTCAGCATAATAGTATACTGACACCATACAGATACCACAGAAAAGAATTATCCAAGTGATGGAATCAAATCATAGAATTTAGAAGTCTTTGTATTGGTTCCCGGAACCTGGTCAGGACGCATAACAAAGGCAAGCATAATTCCAGACTTCTAATCACCACGGGGTTAACTCTTTCTTTACTATATATTCATTGACACGGAGTTCCATTGTGCAATGTTCAGATAATAAGTTCACCTTAAGCAGTTTGATGAATTTATTATCTAAACATTTCCCATGCACCCATGAATGGGAATCCTTCTGCACTTATATTATCTGTGTTCGGATGTCTGTCGTCTGCTAATATCTCTTGAACACAGCCCCTCCAAATAAATAATAGACCATTCCATTGAATATTTATAAACTTATGTGAGAATCCATTCAGTGAAGAAGGGGCGAAGGAGAAGATCTCTCGATATTTTCGAGTCAATTTCGACCATACCGGGCGGCGCCCTATCACTACTCTCTCCCATTCAGCAAGGAAAGTGTTAACTCTTCACTGACACAGAGGATCAGAGCAGCAGTATGTGGGGTCCAAATTGATCGATGACGCAAAAAAAACACATTTTACATGCTTGTTGTCACAAAACGCTAGAATTGTTTCCGACAAAGAATACTCTATTTTGATTTTCACGGATCACACAAAGCTTCGAAAAACTCAAAGCCTTCTTTATTCTCTCTTTCAGATACGGAAATGCACCATAACACAAAGATATACGATTACCACAGATACATCACACGTGTGATTTGATAAGCATTCTACATTGTAATGTTCGCTCATAAGTAAACCTCGGGACCGACTGTGATCTAACAGAACAAGATGCGGCAGCTGGAGTTGTCAAGGGTGATATGATGATGGTTTCTTATTCGCAACATCTTATCCACCAGTCTTGATTCTCTCTCTAGTTCGGGCAGTGCATTAAAGATACCCTGTCCAATTTGACGCCATAAAACCACCATATGTACGTTTTCTTTACAAGAAAATAATTAATTGGGACCCATGATCCCATAAACCTTTTCATAACGGGAGCTGCGCGGGTGCAGCATTAATGATCCTGTGCCAATGCAGTATCTTATATATGCAAGTTTCCCATAGGGAACCTCGCATATGTAAGAGAATACACTGGCTTACAAGATCAAGGTAAATATTGTTAGGCCAATGAATTCTGTTATATATGCGAGGCTCCTTATGTGAGACTCACATAATATAAGAGAATGTATTGGCACAGGGTTTTCGCAAAATTTAATACAATGCCACCACTCTCACCTTATAAGACACGTCATCAATTGAGATTATACACAGCTCCACCCATATAAATTGCGGTCCAGAAAAGACGGATTCTTCATCTCAGGTCTAACCTCCCTAAACCGGGTTTAGCGGGTTATAAAACGAAAAAAAAATGATCGAAATTGACAAAAACAATTCCCCACACATTTGCATGCGAGTGTGGGAGCTTCTCGTGTAGACATTTCCAATCAAATTATGCCCGCTGTCGTAATTTTCGATAGAACGCGGTGGTCGGCATTATTCAAGTGCAATTATTTAGCTCGACGTTATTGAGACACCACTACTGAGCATGGGTCTGGCTGGACCAGGTTTAAACCAGAGATGACGAATGCGTAACTTAGAACTGCGGTCTCTGGTTTAAATCATGGAGTTAGCTGCATGTTAAACGACGGTTTAAACCAAGAGGTTAAACACATATAACCAATAAATGACGAATCCGTCCTCTCCGAGTGGTTGTGTTTGTATCAAAACACAATTTCTTAGATGTGAGTTGAAGAGTCCAAATTGCTAATTTTAAGCGGAAGCTTCAGTGGAAAATATATAGATATTTAGACAATTTTACATTGCTAACATATTTACACTGGACGAAGATGCCTTGTCTGTTCTGGTGATCAACTCAATTGGGTCCTTTATAAATTAGCAATACCTTTCTCTTCGAAATGCACCATGGTCCAACTTGGTAGACAATTCATGATCTGCATGTTGATTTCCATAGCTGGTCAGCCGAGTGGTTGTGTTTGTATCAACACACAATCTCTCAGATGTGAATTGAAGAGGCCAAATTGTTCATTTTAAGCGGAAGCTTCAGTGCAAAATATTTTACAATACGAATATGACATTTACACTGGATGAAGTTGCCTTGTGTGTTCTGATGATCAACTCAATTGTGTCCTGTATAAATTAGCAATATCTTACTCTTCGAAATGCACCATGGTCCAACTTGGTAGACAATTGGTTCACTGCATGTTGATTCCGATAACTAGTCACGTGATGTGGTTAATGATTTCTTATATCTCTGTTTACTCTGTTTTTATTTCTTCACCTCATGTTATCGTTATCATGTACTCACATCATCACTCACACTTCTATATTTATACACAGATCGTTATCATATTCGTTATATTAAATGTTGACATTTTCTCAACCGATATTTTCCTCTCTTCCCATATAGCCACATGCAGGGATTACCAAGTGGTCTATTTGTGAATATGTTTAATGTATGTAGCTCCCCAATCCACAGTATGAATTTCAAACACGAATTTGAACTGAATATAGAGAAACCATTTGGCTGCAGAGTGTTAGTGTCCATATAAAATAGAAGCAAGTTTTGCATAAACCTGTAAAGACCTGTATTTTCAAATGAATAATCCATATAGCATATACTATTTGAAAACAATCAAATAGTATATATGTAGTATCCAAAACAAATATATGAATCCATATACGACGGGCTCCCTGAATCAAAGTATTGTCCCAAACCTTCGATAGGGTGTACCAATCCAACCGACGAGTTTCACAAACCACACATGTAGACTGAGATAGGTATTGCCATAAGCCATACGCAACTGGTCTCACAATCGATCTAATGGGTATCTCAATCCATCTGATTAGTGTCCCAATCAACGAATCTTCCGTACCACACCGGTAGTGCCCCAGACTATACAACCGGTGTCGAAACCACACGAGATGTATCCCAAACCATCTAACATGTGTCCCTAACCATCAAAAGGGTCTCCAACGCCGTACACCGAGCATGCGCCCAAGGGGTGTGTCAAACTAGATGAGTGATCCCAACCACGCAATGGGTGTACCAAACCATCCATCGGGTGTCCGAAACCACACAAAGAGTGTAAGACCGGCATCGGAAATGTACCTCATGTCACACAACTAGTATCGCAAGTCATCCGGGGACTGTCATGTGTCATACAGCATGTAATTGTCGTCTCATTTCAATCAACTATAGTGTCCCAAACGAACCGGTCAGTGACCAAATCGGCCATTCAGTGTCCCAAGGCACCAAACCAGTGCATGTCTCACATCCATAGCGAGTGTCCCAAACCATCAAATTGGTGTGCCAAAACTACCCAATTGCATGGTATCTCAATCCAGCCAACTGGGGTCACAAACCATCTACAAACTGTCATCTAACAAAACCTTCAGTCGAGCATTTCAGACGATCAAATGAGTTTACCAAACCATGGTACATTCACTGGGTGTATTTTGGATCTGATGGATGGTACACTAATTTGGGACATTAGTTTCACGTTTTAGACACTCCTGGTGGTTTGAGAAAATCGTCACACGTCGTTGTATGGTTTTGGGACACTGCGAGCATGATTTGGAACACTCGAAGGATGGCATATATGGTAATCATTGGATGGTTTGGAACACTATAAAATTGGGCTTGTTTGGACACCATTTGTATTGGTTGTGACACTATTTGGGTGGAGTGTGTTACTTATTATGGTTTTGGGACACTAGATGGTTGATTTTGCGACGCCCGTTTTATGGCCTGTGACACTCACATGTTAATTTAGTATACTATTAATGAGGTGGTTTGAAACACCCGTTGCGTGGTTTTACGCTCCTCAGATTGTTTGGGACACTCGTTGAGCCATTTTGGACACTCATCTGATGTCTTTTGATACTAGTTTGGTTTATTTGGACACTCGTCTGATGGCATATATAGGACAATTGGCTATTAATGATAATTAATGAAGATTTAGTTAGAAGTCAATGAAAATATTAAATTTTCAACTTTCCATCGCCATTTCCATCGCCATTTTGGGACACAGAAGGGACACATTTTCGGTATATTGCTCATTATTATCGGATTAGGATTGGACAGCGTTGCGTTGGTGCAACTAGCCAATTGCGTCAATAGTTTCGTTTATATGGAAACAATCTGGTGAACTTTAGAGAATATCGCCCAATTTTACTAATTTCCGGAGCCATTTTGTCATTATTTTGTGAATAGATGGCATCAGTTCGGCTGAAACTGGCACTAGGGTTATACCATGGGTTCATATCTGACTCGAATTAGTATATATTCAGTATACTGGTGTGTTCGATGCCGGATATTCAGGGCATTAATATAGTAATTGATTATTTCTTCGAAATCTATTTGGAATTTGAGGACACCGAAGAGTCCAATACTCGTGATATGGATCACAATTTTCAGGTATTGATTTAAAATTATATATGTTGGCACAAACGGCCATTTAAACCAATAGTTTTCTTATAAATGGAAAAATATTACAGGCATGCACGGGCGGCGTTCGTTGCAGAAATATTCATGTTTGTTCCAATCGCCATTAACAGAAGGAATATTAAAATATATATAGTTTTGTTCATATGCCAAATATAATCAGCGCGTAAATAGTATATTGTCGTCAAGGCGTACGATGGTGTACGAGCCTTCTCGTGTTACAGAAGTTTTGCTTCTGTTTACATAACACAGCGCAATGCTATTGGTAATCACACACAAATGATATAAACGCTCTTTATTATTTCCATATCAGGAAAACAGTAACAAATAACGCTCTTTGTGTTTACCATATCCGGATCTAAACAAAAGCCAGGTTCCGTAACTTTTTTGCTTTTGTTTACATTACGAAGGAAAAACATTTGACAATATACGTACTGTTTATGCCATATTTCTGATTGGTATAAGAACAAGGTCTGTCTATATTTTACTATTCTTTCTGTTTATGGTGGTTTTTGGCGGAGCTGAATATTTTAACAGTATACCCACCGCCAACGCCGCCCGTATCTTTAAAATATATATAGTTTTGTTCATATGACAAACATAATCAGCGCGTAAATAGTATATTGTCGTCACGACGTACAATGGTGTATACGTAACCAAGAGCCTGCTCGTGTTGCAGAAGTTGTGCTTCTGTTTACATAACACAACGCAATTTTATTGGTTAATCACACAAAAATGATACAAACGCTCTTTATTATTTCCACATCAGGAAACCCGTAACAAATAACGCTCTTTATGTTTACCATATCCGGATCTAAACAAAAGCCAGGAAACGTAACCATTTTTGCTTTTGTTTACATAACAAATGGGGGAAAAATTCACAATAACATACTGTTTATGTCATATTTCTTATTGGTATAAGAACAAGATCTGTCTATATTTTACTATTCTTTCTGTTTATGGCGGTTTTTGACGGAGGTGAATATTTTAACAGCATACCCACCGCCAACGCGCCCGTATCTTTAAATGTAAATCCCATTCAAGTGTATATTCCATAAGAAACGGCAAACTAAACATAAAAACCATAAAAAAAAAAATTCTAAGAAGCGGATTTTATCGGATTTTGGATATGTTGATTCTACCCGAAAAATGACATAAAAAACAGCTTAT
The DNA here is from genome assembly GCA_032622095.1 of Siphonodentalium dalli. Classification (NCBI taxonomy): domain Eukaryota; kingdom Metazoa; phylum Mollusca; class Scaphopoda; order Gadilida; family Siphonodentaliidae; genus Siphonodentalium; species Siphonodentalium dalli. The sequence continues at coordinate 195,925,304 of CP136064.1, forward strand.
TAACCATTTGTTCTAGTTCCGATACTTCAACGACAAGACTAGTGATCAATTTGAAAGAAACATTATTCAAAGCTTATGGTTCATATTCCAGTCACAAGGCAATGTAATTTCCCCGAAATACAAACTGACATAAAACTTGACGTCGTTCACGACAAAAACAAGGTTTGACGTGACCAATTTGAATTCAAATTCAAATTCAAAACGGAACAAAACTATTTATGAAACGAATATACACAAGTATAGCATGTGCGAAGTCTACCCGCCGGATATGTGTGTATTTGTCCACACGGCCCCCGAAGCAAGAGCCATTGCTCCGTCTATTGAAGCGGCACATAAACTTTATGCCGCAAATTGATATTTGGGGATAAAGATAGGTCGCACTCTTAGAATAAATGTGAATAAATTCTGCACAGTTTGAATTACATTTGATCTTAAACAAAATTGTGTAGAAATGACATGAGTGAATAAGTGGACAAAATTATCGTGTTCTGTGGTAGTTTTTCGAGTGGTGTGGTTCCTATAGAACACATCTCATCTAATAACTATATGATACACTCACATATTCACTCATATTCAACATTGAGGAAATTCCACCGATATGCGTCATTTCTACACATTTTTTTTAAACATTAAATGTAACACATATATATTGTGTAGAATGTATTTGTTCTATGAGTGTACACATTTATGAGACTATTTATTCCATGGGAAGATTGATGAAGTGGTGAAACCTATCGCATCAGAAAACAAAAAGACTTTCTCGTCTACAACATTTAACAAAATGAAGTCCTAAAGTTAGCGAGAGTTATATATATCGGTGAAACAAAAGAAAAACATAAAATTTTCACTATATATATATATATAGGCCGTTCATGCAACCAGAACGGTGGATTCGATTTCGATTTATCAAAAGATATATATACTCTCTATTATCGCAGTGCTGCTCTATTATCGCGCTGGCTCAATTATAGACTTGAAAGGAAGCCTGCTTGAGCATCTACGTAAAATAAAGAATTCCAAATGGTAAAAGAGATATGAATTGTCAGACAGTAACATTTTAAAGAAGTGCCAATCATCCGTGATGGAACTTGACACCTGTGTTATCGAAGAAATCACGAATCGTTAAATTGGTTGCCACTCATCGAAAATGAGAGGTGATAATGGCTGGGTATAGCTGTACAACATTGGAAATAGATACCACGAACTCCGAATAATTATCACTCTTTTCGCAATAGAGAGGACTTGCACTATTCACGAGTTTCGGTTTGAACGATTTCTCAGAACTGTTACATAATAAGTTATACGTGTGAACGATTACACGGGACCGTTACATCAGAAGTTATATATGTGACGATTACACGGGACCGTTACATCAGAAGTTATTTATGCACGTGTGTTCAGAAGCTCACAGAATGATTTTTGACATGTTTTGGTATTCAGACACGAAAATAACTCCGAAATCAAACATGTTTTGTAAATGGAATTTAAACAAATATATCTCATCTGAGCCTTCAAGTCGTCGGTAAAGTTCGAAAAACGCTCATTTGTACCATCTCATGAGCAACCTAAGAACGCTCTTCGTTGTTCCACCATGAGAAAATTCTAGGCCCAATGTTTCTAAAGTCTATGAATTGAATAAGTATCTCTGTGGTTAGAGTCCGTATTTATAAATGTGTGTAACGTATTTATCGGCCTAGTTTGATTCCACATGAACCGCAATGTAAAACAATTGAGCATAATCAGTCGATATGGTTTTAAACTCCAAGGTTAGATTAACTATCTATATATACTCGAAATTTAGCATTTATATGGCATATATATAGTTTCGTTACAGGTATAAGATAAACCCATACAAAGATTTCCAAATATTAGATATCAATGCAACGTTTGAGTCACTAATACATGATCTACTTGAATGTATATAAGTCAATAATAGACATCACCTCACATATTAATTTCCATTTATTTAACCACGTGCCTAATTTCGGTTCAACGGAGAAATAAACGCTCTTATTTTGATATGTATCCGGGAAAGGTTGACCAAAGACTTATTATTTGCCACGATATTTTACGCTGTTGTGAGTGTGGCTCACCGTTTGAGAAATTAGCAAATTTAAATTTATAGTTTTGCATGAAATCCTGGCGTATTTGGTGCAATATACCACTCTGTTACATGATTGACCGTCTTATATACAGAGGAGTGGGCATGTTGTGGAACAAAACAAACTGGTGCAGTTAAGGAGAAGTTCCGATAATTTCAATAAAAGACTATATATTAAAAATAAGATTATCTTTCACAAATCTTCAGTAGCAACCAAACGACCTAGAGTACCCGCTGATGATAATTTGCAAAAAGTGTGGAATGGAGGTAGAAACCGAAGAACAAATCGTTGCGATGACCCATTTATAAAAATCTAAGATAGCGTTTATTCGTGGAAATAAACGACAATATTCAGACGTTTAATAATATGGCTGACTAACAAGAAATTCTTAATCATTTTGAGAAATGATGAACCCAAACATGTGTAATGGCATCTGCAACATGGTCCAACTATTTCTACAAAAACGGTGTGAATCACCAAAAATTGAAAAATAATATGTTTATGTTACTATACTTATAATCACATTTTATTTATGTAATTGTTTTGACATTGGCCTCGTGTGGGCGTATCTGTCAATATCTATATATCTATCCGCGATAAAATGGCTGTACTTTTGATTGAAGAACATGGGTTTGTTCTTCCAACGTAAATGCTAATGTCTAAATCGTCTAAATGAACAGGACCCACCACATCGCGGCATATATAACATGTCATGTTGTAAGTAAGTAAGTTAGTAAGTAAGTATAATGCTTTATTCTCAGCCAATGCATGTTATATAATTATGGAACATGAGAAAACGGATATACACTATTTACAGTTGAGAACATGTCCAGGGGTCAATACAATGAAGCATTTTCTTGGTAAGATTCTACAATTGTTTGTGCCAATATGAGGCTGTGTGTGATGTAAAATGATTGTATCAGCCTATCGGTATGAAACTTCCAACTTTTGAAATATTTTTACCAAAGTTGACGTGAGACATCCACCAAGCCACCCAACACCCCCACATGTCAGCCCCACCATCACCGTGCCCATATTTTGATTAAATTGTATGGTCGGGAGACGATACAACTTAACCAGATATACTTTATAGAGTATCTCTGACTTAACTATTAAACTGTTAATTACACGTATATATTTTACATAATTTAGTGTACAAATATAAGGCTCAACTTTCGCTGTACTATGAAACCACTGTGGTAGTTAACACAATTTTTTTCTTACAAATTAATTAATACGACGTGCATTTGTCTTTACATGTATAAAATTATTCATAATATTGACCCCAGGTATGGGAACTTAAGCGCGTGTCGAGTATGATACGCCAAAGCTTCAAAACTCAGAGGCATCACATAGTCGACAACAGTTCAACGGGATAACTACTCCTAACCAGCAGGGGTCGTGATTTTCTCCTTAAGATAACGATAATTCGCGTGATCTCGCGATATATCCAACAGAGATCTCAGCGAGTTACTCCACCCATCACACACCGTCGTAAATCAGGGGTCCATCAAACTTATCTAATTGGCCGAATCGAATGTTTCTTTCGAATATACTGCTGGGTTGTGCATATCATGTTTCCAGAAATTATGTGCGAAAATCCTCACGGGGATATTGAGACGTCGCCTTGTTAACAGACATTAAATTATGCATGGTGCATTGACATTGGAGGTGAATGAAGGATTATTATTTGTCTATCAAATACCTTATGTCCGCAGGGTGGTTGTTGCATTTTGGGTGACAACACTTGGCTATGTATATATATATATAGATGTATCTTCTCCAGAGAATGTCAAATCCACAGACGACGGGGTGTTCCCCTCTACTCATATATAAAAACAGGTTTAAGACGTTTAACTCCGATAGTTGGTACCATAAATTCGCTTTTAATATGGTGTATCACAATCTGAGCTATCGTCCGACTTTCTATATATTTATTTTCTCACACACCAACGACAATTGTCTGGACAGATGAAATGGCTAAAATAATTATGAATTTGTGGCATTTCATAATGGACAAAACTCTGTATATATAGTTCACGGCATCTATGCCGTTACATATCATATGTATATGTCATAGACTGTCACTATTGATTGGACACAGAAAAAGTGAAAGTAGAACATGTATTTACCGCGAAGTTCGTGTTGTGTGGCTTTGTGAATTTGAAGAATAATCGAAATATCAATTTTGGCATTTCATATAAACAAGGCACCCACCCATATGTTACCATAACTTAAGTTGAAACGTTATCCCCTTTTTGTATCTATCGTTCTGTGGACAGTGTTCCAAGCCTGTGGATAGAGACAATGTCGTGTTCAACATTAAACACCCCCCCCCCCACTGAACACATGTTTATACCTCAGATATAGGCCACTTGAGATTAGATACCCCCAAGTTTAGGAGTGATAATTCTAGTTATGGTAGCTTGATCACTAACGACATGCTGCATTGACTCAAAATCCAAACTGCCTTTGAATCTGAGATAATTGTTACAGTGATGTTAGACTGTTTTTTTTTCCCATTTATATTATGTACTTGTTCTTAATTGTGCGTGAAACTGATAAGGTAGTATCAAGGCGCTATGCGAACTGGAGGAATGTACCATTCTACTACATGGTCAATTTGGATATAATATTCGTAAAAATTACTACTTTGAACAAGATTATTCTCCATTTATATTTGATCACCCTACCGGAGTGTTTCATATCACATTAAACGCTTTATTGCTATTTGGATGATAACTCAAACGCCGCATTATGTCATTTCTGGCGGTGCTCATGTTGATGTAAAATATTATGCTTCAATCATTAGTAGCTACCGTTTCTCTCAAAAAATTCTTGGAATCATTATTGCACAATAAAGCACTCTGTTTCTACAATTAGAGGCACCTCGCTACCCACGAAAATTACATTATCTACAAAACTGCATCACATTGTTCCACGGGAATGTTTGCAGTGAAAAATGGGTTTCCAGAGGCAATGGTCCGCGACAGCCAACATATTTATGTTCTGCTAATAACCAACAAATAGGAGAAATGATTATAATATAATGACAGTTTGCAGGTGCACCCAGTCTCAATATAATATGTACAGAAGCGGGTGATGGTTTTATCGAGGCATAGAGAACGCACTCCGCAGACACAGGTGTTTTCGCTCTGAATCATCTCTTAATGCGAAACTACGGCCCCGAAATCATCTGGAAGACTCTTGATGCGTTTGTCAGATATATTTTCTCCCAGATTATCCTGATATGTAAATATTCGAAAGTTTGTGTAAACAATAATATCTGACAGCGGCCATCAATTTTATGACAGGGGATGTCCGAAGTTGGGTAATGTGCCTTGCAACCCACCAGTTGTTTACTTTCGCAGAAGAAGCAAATGAACAAAACGCCTATACCAGCTAGGGCGTCCCGAGTTGATTAACGTCTGTGGTTTGATGGCAGGTATAGGAAGCATTCAAGGGAAAGTTCGAGTTTCGAAGATGCTGCACCCAACTCGACATCAATTTAAGGACATTGTCCTTAATTTAAAGGCCCACTTAATTCTCGAACCCCCAGATTACATTATATAAACTATATGACATATATTATATACCATTTGAAGCTTCAAAACATTGTATTTTCAACTTACCCGGTGTAATAAACTGTAAACATATTAATGTTTATGTTGAGGAACCGGCGTGTTTTTGTGCTTAAGTTCAATCTGGATCGTACTGAAATCATCACACAAAAGATTACACGACATGATTTTAACACAGGAATGTCAGATTCTCTTACAACAGAATAATTATCCAATATGGCTCTCCAGACCAGGGGCCTGTTTCATGAAGCAATGTCATAAGATTATCTTAAGATGGACTTAATCTAAGATCTAAGGTGGATCTTATGATGTAACTTTTCCGTTTCAAGAACGCGTTTCACAAAACAAGATTAAGTCCTACTTAAGTAGTAATTTAAGTTCGCGCGCTTTTAGACTGGCTCTCGACAATTTATTACAGCTATGCACAGAAAATGTTGGTTCTGTGTGTGTTATATGCCTCGGTACAGTGTCTGGTGACAGATACTAGGGCGTGTCTAAGAATAATTATGATATTTTAATGCAAGGGCGATAATCAGTATAATGACTGGTGCATACGTAACTGCACGAGCGCGCTTTTTAACTGTGTTTTCGCGTCAGACCCCATCCACACATAGCTTCATGCTTCCAATGCCTATTTTATACAAACGTATCGAGCTCAAATATATTATTGCAGTTATTAAAGTGACTTATACATCCTAACTCAGAATGTGAACCTTCACCCATATAACATGCCATTAAAGCGACGCGAGACATATGTTCGATCCTTTCAATGCTGATATTAGGTTCGAATACACTATACGTCTTTGAAGGATCTATAATACCAGGAAACCGAATATGTCGCCAACACGGCATACACATACAATACTCCACAATGGAAGCATTGAGCTAAACGCTCTTTATTGATTGCCAACATTCATGGAATACTAACACAAAACGCTCTTTATTTATATTGCTATAATGTGAATAGGACTTCATATCGTGCTCCAAATAGACTTATTTCCAATCTGAGACACACTTGTAGAAGCCATATATAAATGATGTTAGTGCCATTTGCTCTGGTTCTGTTGACAAATGTGCTAAACGCCTGTTATAATTAACAAACTGCGTATGAACTTCGAAAGTACGTTACGTTGAACGACATTCTGCATATATGTTTTAATAAAAACCAAATCAACGACTTCTAATAAAGAGCGTTTATAATTAACAACACGTGAACAGACGGCCGGTTCACAGGCCCCTGGGGAAAATTCCTAAATACCAATATAGACTATACCACTGGTATATTGGTATTTTAGTAATTCCCACAGGGGTCTGTGGGCCAGTTCACAGTGAGATTATATGTTCTTTCGCGGATCCCGGTGTGCCCGCGTGGTCCGTATACTATATACATGCTATATATCTTTTTATTTCATAGTTAATAGATTATGATAATATACATAATAATAATAAAATAACACATATTATGTATTATTATCTTGTTGATATATATACGGGGTACATATACAATACATTTTTACAATCAAATTATAACATAATAATATAGAAAGGCAAGTAAATAATAATAATAATAATAGCTGACATAAGCATTTATAAAAAAAAAACTGAGTATAAATCATTCACTATTATCCTCGATGTGAAAATGTTCGGACTACAGTGCGATTGTGCGATTTGAATCGCAAATGATGTTCAACTCTATGTAAATATATTCTTTTTGTAACAGCAATTATAAATGTATATACAGTCCGGTCTTGGCGGTTTACAGTTAGTAGGGGACACCCCGCCAATCTTGCAACCACTGGCCACGTCACTGCTATAGCTTACCAGTTGGTTATTAATTACTACCATTTCTGAAACACTCCTCCGTGCTAGCAAGGTGTTATTCAGTTAAATGTGTTTATAATAATATATACATGAACTAGATCCCATCCACATTTCGGACCAACCGCGGATCACAACGTATGTCTTAACTTTAAGATTATCTTATGACACCTCACACCAGTCTTAAAGTTAAGACCAAAGTTAAGACCATCTTAGGTTAAGACTTTGTTCGTGAAACGCACTTATGACTGAAGTTTGAACTTATGACCATCTTAAGTCCCAACTATGTCATAAGTTGCCTTCATGAAACAGGGCCCAGGGGCCTGTTTCATGAAGCAATGTCATAAGATTATCTTAAGATGGACTTAATCTAAGATCTAAGGTGGATCTTATGATGTAACTTTTCCGTTTCAAGAACGCGTTTCACAAAACAAGATTAAGTCCTACTTAAGTAGTAAATTAAGTTCGCGCGCTTTTAGACTGGCTCTCGACAATTTATTACAGCTATGCACAGAAAATGTTGGTTCTGTGTATGTTATATGCCTAGGTACAGTGTCTGGTGACAGATACTAGGGCGTGTCTAAGAATAATTATGATATTTTAATGCAAGGGCGATAATCAGTATAATGACTGGTGCCTACTTAACTGCACGATCGCGCTTTTTAACTGTGTTTTCGCGTCAGACCCCATCCACACATAGCTGCATGCTTCCAATGTCTATTTTATACAAACGTAACGAGCTCAAATATTTTATTTCAGTTATTAAAGGGACTTATACATCGTAACTCAGAATGTGAACCTTCATCCATATAACATGCCATTAAGGCGACACAAGACATGTGTTCGCTCCTTTCAATGCTGATATTAGGTTCTAATACATTTATTATACGTCTTTGAAGCATCTATAGTACCAGGAAACAGAATATGTCGCCATGAATGGCATACACATACAATACACCACAATGGAAGCACTGAGCTAAACGCTCTTTATTGATTGCCAACATTCATGGAATACTAACACAAAAGGTTCTTTATTTATATTGCTATAGTGTGAATAGGACTTCATATCGTGCTCCAAATAGACTTATTTCCAATCTGAGACATATTTGTAGAAGCCATATATAAATGATGTTAATGCCATTTGCTCTGGTTCTGTTGACAACTGTGCTAAATGCCTGTTATAATTAACAAACTGCGTATAAACTTCGAAAGTACGTTACGTTGAACGACATTCTGCATATGTTTTAATAAAAACCAAATCAACGACTTCTAATAAAGAGCGTTTATAATTAACAACACGTGAACAGACGGCCGGTTCACAGGTCCCTGGGGAAAATTACTAAAATACCAATATAGACTATACCACTGGTATAGTCTATATTGGTATTTTAGTAATTCCCCCAGGGGTCTGTGGGCCGGTTCACATTGATATTATATGTTTTTTCGCGGATCCCGGTGTGCCCGCGCGGTCCGTATACTATATACATGCTATATGTCTTTTGATTTCATAATTAATAGATTATGATAATATACATAATAATAATAATAAAACAACACATATCATGTATTATTATCTTGCCGATATATATACGGGGTACATATACAATACATTTTACAATCAAATTATAACATAATAATATATAAAGGCAAGTAAATAATAATAATAATAATAATAGCTGACATAAGCATTTATAAAAAAAAAACTGAGTATAAATCATTCACTATTATCCTCGATGTGAAAATGTTCGGACTAATTGTCTCAACATGATTATTGTCTACAGTGCGATAATATATAGTCTGGTCTTGGTGGTTTACAGTTAGTAGCGGACACCCCGCCAATCTTGCAACCACTGGCCACGTCACTGCTATAGCTTACCAGTTAGTTATTAAATTACTACCATTTCTGAAACACCCCTCCGTGCTAGCAAAGTGTTATTCAGTTAAATGTGTTTATAATAATATATACATGAACTAGATCCCATCAACATTTCGGACCAACTGCGGATCACAACGTAGGTCTTAACTTTAAGATTATCTTATGACACCTCACACCAGTCTTAAAGTTAAGACCAAAGTTAAGACCATCTTAGGTTAAGACTTTGTTCGTGAAACGCACTTATAACTGAAGTTTGAACTTATGACCATCTTAAGTCCCAACTATGTCATAAGTTGCCTTCATGAAACAGGGCCCTGGACAGCAGTTTTGAATGTAAATATTGAAAAATACAAATCCAGTCCAGATCAACAAACGGTTAGTTTCTTTTAAGTCAGTGTTTATACGTCAAATGATAAATCTGTAGAAGATATAGTCGTTTAAAGTCGCATTCGTGGGGATTTACACGATAGTTTATCCAAAACTGATTTCATGGATATGAGAAAACATTTCAGCACAAAAAATATATAACCAGGGGATTCCCCAACTTATTTCCCGACGCCAGATAATTATTGAGGCCAAACAAATAACTACTGGGTACCGGTACTTAAATGTGTTTGACGTATCGGTAACGGTAGTTTGGGTTATGCGCTTTTAATTAAACTATATTGGGTATTTTGCAACGAATCGAGCTCCCATCAACCACCAGATTTCGCAAATGATTTTCCATGAAAATTATAAGTGCTCAGTAATTTCTATAGCAGACATTTTCATTTAGAACGTCATGGGATTTTTATTTGGATATCTATTTTTTTTAAAGATAAAATCGACCGATCTATACCCACAGAAAATTCAAACATGAAATTATTTCTGTCACTAGAATGTTTCTAACTTTATTTGTCTTTTCGACAAGCATAATTACCCTTGGAACAAACGTCGCACTACCGACGAATCGAATTCAATTATTTGAATTAACCTTGGAACAAACGTCGCACTACCGACGAATCGAATTCAATTATTTGAATTATATTCGTCGGTAGTGCGACGTTTGTTGCAAATAAATGCGAGTAGACGTACTACCGACGAAGAATGCGTGTGGTCAACACGAATTTAATTGCTGATGCGTCTGAGATCCGTGTTTGAAACAAACGTCGCATCACCGTCGACTCGAATTTAATTCGGAGACATGCAAACGAGCTGCATAATGATATGCTAATGAGGGAATTCCAATTAAAACTGGAAAACACCAACGAGCATGACGTAATTTGGTGGTATTTGAAGTCGAGTCGACGAAAGTGCGACGTTTGTTTCAAATTAAATGCGAGTATATATAGACACACTAAATAAATATTTATTCCGTTTGGATATACACGCTACACGTGCATGGACGTGTGCAAATTTAGCATCAACGATGGGTTGAAATTGTTCTTGTAATTTGATTTTCCAGCAATGAATTATTGGGGAATTTGTTGTTTTTAGACCAACATTTGCATATTTTCCTACTTTTGGTCCAACATTTTGACTGAAATGGCCTGTGTCCTGGTCCCTCATGACCCCCGTGGCCAGCCAAAATAACTGCTAATTATTTTCCTATGTTTCTGTTCAAAATTATGAACTTAAATGGTCATCAGTTGGAAATTTTCCAACCTTCGTGGGGGTGTCAGGTTGGAAAGTGTCAGCACTTGGAAAGCTTGAGGCCAGTCTAATGCTATATATAGGTTTTTGCGGTTTTCATGTTCAAAGTTTTCTCCCGCTGTGCCAAACTATGATCGGATTTTCAGGTTCAGATCTCTGATTTTTCTTCTACTGGCAGAACCATGGTCCGCCCAGTGCATGATCACAAGTCTACTGATTCATTCAGAATAGGCTATTATCCAGGCATGTGAAGGAACAGCCAAGGGGGTGCAAATTGAATTACGCAAATTTATTACCCCCCCCCCCCCAACCGAGACCCTATAGCCGTACGTCCCTGCCCGCCGTGGTTATTTTACCACGTGGTTTTAGATAGGCATACTGACGCAATATATAGTGATATAGCGCGTTGACCTCAACTTGCTATTAAATTGTTAAAACGGTACAACGTTTTCGTATAAAAATAAACTGGACCTGATTTCTTTCAGACAAGTTCAAAGCAAAATACCACCTAAAGAATCATGTCCGACCTAAAATATGTATCAAATACCTACGAAATAGCGATATAAAACCATTAATTTCCACTCCTCAGAATAGTAACATTAATTTCGTCGCTTGGAAGTCAAAAGCCACATTTTCTCACTAAATTTTACGTTTTAGAATTGATATAAAACTTCCTTAGCCGTTTTGACGAAAACCCTTATGAACGCTTTATGCCATTTTAAGAAATCATTTAGATTTGTCTTGAATTAAATGCGACGTTTGTTTCAACAGACGAATTATGAATTAAACTCGAGTCTAATTCTAATTGAATTAGATTCGTCGGTATAGTGCGACGTTTGTTCCAAGGGTAAGGCTTGAGATGATCTAGTTGTGCAATATTGATAGCGGGATTAGATATCATTTTCGGAGCTCTCTTTAAATAACTTATACCGTACCGGTATGTACTTGTAAATATAGGCCCATATATAGGCTCTAGGCTAGGTACCACGGACAGAATTGTTCATTTCATTTATTCAACTTTAAACAATAAGTATAGCATGATCCAGGTTGTTAGACATACCACATTAAGTAAAACTATATCTCTTTTCAGTCGAACTGTCGACTGAATTCGTCCGTATTTTGGAATATTCCCCAGCATACAATAGTACTTACCGGTGCGTAACGGTATCCGGTTGGAATTTTCAAAAATATGTAGATAAGTTACCAATTTAAAACCCTTCCAACTTTGGAACGAAAGGAACACAACTTATAATACCCAAAATACTCAAATTACATTTGCGACCTTTTTGGGTTGAACTTTTCCAACTGCTGCTATATATCAAGATTACCAACCGTTGGAAGTGTCCCGAGTATTACCCCATGCATGGTTTGAAATTTTGCAACTGATGGCCATTGCAGTCCCGAAAAATTAAAAAAAAAAAATTCTACTTTTTGTCTATAGAATAAAACAATTCACGCTGCATGGAAAATCAATCTATACCATTGCTCAAGCTCTGTTTCGCAGCTTTTCCATTGCTGTGGCCTTAGATGTCTGTTCATGCGCAGTAATGTCAGACTGAGTATATTAATTTATGTATGTGTACAAAGGAACAAAGGTTACTGTTTGTGTTAAACATACTCATGGAGACGAGACCATTTCGAATTTTAACTCAGGGTGTATATAGGGCGTAATATGGCCAGAGAGCAACTTATGAGTATGAACAAATTTGAAACTCCACATAATAATGTCAATTAGTGCTCAAATAAAAACCACAACGCAATGTATCCTACTCATAATAATACTATTAAATGGTGACGCACAGAACTAATCAACAACGGTGTGTGCATGGGATTATCGGGAAAATTCAAACCCACAGCATAGTATGAATAGCACGTACAGTCATAATCTGAATTTTACCCAGCCACAATACATTCGTGACTGTCTATAGTCAGGTTCGAAATGAAATAAAAGTGAAAGGTGCGGGTATTTTTCTTTCAGAAGCTTTTGAAAGAATTGTTTCTAAAGGTATTTTTTATGCTGATTTCAAACACCAATGTTGGCAAGTCGACAAATTATTATTTCTGACCCAAAATGACAATTCAAAATGGCCGCCATCAGAACAAAGTCTAGATTTTCATTTACTATTATATGTTGTTCTAAGACGTTTGAATATTATGCATTTCCGTACTTTCGAGCGAATTGTGACAAGAGACACGATACACAGAACATATGTGGTAATTTAAAGTGAACATGTTTGACATTTAACCCAATTTATGCCCAAAAATGACAAAAAAACACGAATTTTATAAATTATTGCCGTCTTAAATGGCAGAAAGTGAAGTATTCCGGAAATATATCCTTCAAATGGTTTAGACAGTTGTGTCTAAATGTAATTGGTAATCTGATTCCAAAAAACAATGTTGGCAACTCGACAAATAATTATTTCTTATCTAAAATGACAATTCAAAATGGCCGCCATCAGAATAAAGTATAGATTTTCGTTTACTGTTATATTGGGTTCTAAGACGTTTTAATATTATGCATTTCCGTACTTTCGAGCGAATTGTGACAAGAGACACGATACACAGAACATATGTGGTAATTTAAAGTGAACATGTTTGACATTTAACCCAATTTATGCCCAAAAATGACAAAAAAACACGAATTTTATAAATTATTGCGGTCTTAAATGGCAGAAAGTGAAGTATTCCGGAAATATATCCTTCAAATGGTTTAGACAGTTGTGTCTAAATGTAATTGGTAATCTGATTCCAAAAAACAATGTTGGCAACTCGACCAATAATTATTTCTGACCTAAAATTACAATTCAAAATGGCCGATATAATAATCAGTAATATTATGAAACAGGTTCATCAACACCCAATGCGACACAATTTGCCATCATATAGCCAAAAATTGTCACACACAAAATCTTGATTTATTATTGCAGTCAGTTCCACAATTGCAGAGTGGCGTGCATGGTAACTCTGATTTTCCGCATGCACACCTTGCTGTTACACACCCCTTCTTGCGCCCACTTTTGATTATTTCGAGACATTATTTTGGAATGGGTTCTAGTGACAACATGGTTGGATCTAATCGACCTTTGTATTCTTTCCATCCCATTGTCGAAGGATCCGGTAATGTTTGCACATGATTGGTCGCTTGTTTCCAAACTAAAACCTGGTAGTTTGTTCTCAAAAGGTGGTACCGGTAATGAAATGAGTCACTGGTTGGTGGAAGCTTTTCGGCAGATTCAGTCCGAGGAAACATCCTGAATCTTGCATTGTTGAGTTTTGCATCGGAAACTCCATAAAACTTGCATACAAAATGTTCAGCACTTTCAATTGTTTCAGTGAATATTGCAATATTACCTATACCCGTTAAGAGTTCACAACATTGAAGGTAATTATTCCATGCAGATCGTTTAGACACCCCATATATGAACGAAGTTGAATCACACCCCGTTAAAGCATGAAGCGCAAGAATTTAGTTCAGAGCGTCGCTCGGTATTTGGGTGACAACATCCCTGATGGGTATAATTTTAGGGCTTTTGGACGTTCCAGCCATCATGAAAAAACGTCACAATCACCCAATGCTGGTATCAAGTGAATAAAGGATAAGTCTAGTGTCAGCCTCTTCGTGATTAGACTCTAACCCTTTCAAGTCTGTTCCATCTACCAAACAATCTATCTACTCTGCAATCTTCTGGGACCCCCCCCCCCCTGCATGCATGCAACAACAACAGTAACACCTTCTGTTTTCGCTTTGGTAACAAGTTCTCGAGACAAGAAACCATTCAAATCGCACTTGTTGTCAGACAACAAAATGAAACTTTTGAAATTTTGTGGGATGGGAACATCACGATTTGTTATTGTCCTTCGGATCAATGGTACATTGCGACTTCTCGATCTGGTGGCAGTCTTGATATATTTATCCGAGTATCTGTCGAACACTACATCAATCCAGACATAGCATTCGCCCTTCTTCAACACGCACACTGGGAATACATCGGCCAAATCTCCAAATGTATTTATCTTTTCCGGTGTACCTATGGCCACAACAAGGGCCTGACCGTCAATGGCAATACCTGCACGGGGAGATGGTGTCAGTGTTTGCAAGTTGACTGCCCTGCCGATGTACAAGACGATGTAATACACTGCGATCTGTTTTACAACATGAACTCATGCCTGTTCCAATTGCATTATGCGAGACAAATAAAACACTTCGAACTGGAAACAAAGCAATGCTTAGTGATGCTCTGATCGAGAAAGTATCATGCCTAACAACAATGACACCATTCCCCGTGCAGGTATTGTCATTGACGGTCAGGCCCTTGTTGTGGCCATAGGTAAAGTCCGATTTGAATGGGTTCTTGTCTCGAGAACTTGTTACCAAAGCGAAAACACAAGGTATTTATGTTGTTGTTGCAAGGGGGTTCCCCGAAGATTGCAGACTAGATTGTTCGGTAGACGGAACAGACTTGAAAGTGTTAGAGTCTAATCACGAAGAGGCTGACAGTAGACTTATCCTTCATTCACTTGATGCCAGCATGGGGTGCAATCTGAAACAAGTTATTGTGGTAAGTAGGGACGTCGATGTTCTAGTGTTATTGCTTGGTTACCTAAACAAATTCCCTGCAGATTGTGATGTGTTCACGGTGGCTGGAACTTCCAAAAGCCCTACAATTTTACCCATCAGGGATGTTGCCTCCCAAATACCGAGCGACGCTCTGAACTATAGTCTTGCGTTTCACGCTTTAACGGTGTGGGATTCAACTTCGTTCATATATGGGGTGTCTAAACGATCTGCATGGAAGATTTACCTCGAATGTTGTGAACTATTAAAGGGTATAGGTACTATTGCAATATCCACTGAAACAATTGAAAGTGCTGAACATTTTGTATGCAAGTTGTATGGAGTTTCCGATGCAAAACTCAACAATGCAAGATTCAGGATGTTCCCTCGGACTGAATCTCCTGAAAAGCTTCCATCAACTAGTGACTCATTTCATTACCACCTTTTGAGAACAAACTACCAGATTTTAGTTTGGAAACAAGCAACCATTCCTGTGCAAACATTACCGGGTCCTTCGACAATGGGATGGAAAGAAGAAAATGGTCGATTAGATCCAACCATGATGTCACTTGGACCCATTCCAAAGTCATGTCTCGAAATAATCAAATGTGGGTGCAATAAGGGGTGTGTAACAACAAGGGGTACATGCAGACAATCAGAATTACCCTGCACACCACTCTGCAATTGTGGAACTGACTGCAATAATAAATAAGGCTTTTATGTGACCATTTTTGGCTATATGATGGAGGTCAGAAATAATTATTTGTCGAGTTGCCAACATTGTTTTTTGGAATCAGATTCCAAATTACATTTAGACACAACTGTCTAAACCATTTGAAGGATATATTTCACTTTCTGCCATTAAAGACCGCAATAATTTATGAAATTCGCGTTATTTTTGTCATTTTTGGGCATAAAGTGGGTTAAATGTCAAACATGTTCACTTTAGATTACCACATATGTTCGGTGTATACTTCTTTTTGTTCCAGTTCGTTCGAAAGTACGGAAATGCATAATATTCGAACGTCTTAGAGCAACATATAACAACAAACGTAAAGTTAGACTTTGTTTTGATGGCGGCCATTTTGAATTGCCATTTTTGACCAGAAATAATAATTTGTCAACTGGCCAAAATTGGTTTTTGAAATCAGCATAAAAAATACCTTTAGAAACAATTCTTAAAAGCTTCTGAAAGAAAAATGCCCGCACTTTCGTTTCTAGAGGCTTTTTTAGATTTTCGAACCTGACTACTATGAAGGGATCGACTTAATATTATAGACAAGATGGTCACGATTAAAACAAGAAATCCATAGTCAGAAATGGTAACGCCCTCCAGATCATATTATTACCCATGTATAAAATATATTAGAGCTTTAAAGCGCTACAATGAGAATTTTTCCGAGTTATCCCCCTGCATAGCTTTTTTATTATAAGGTTGGCGATTATTGCAATACGATAGAGGAACACTCCGACTTTCGTACTCAGATTCATACATTTTTGTACCTCGCTTGCCTGGCCGAAGTTTGACGGGGAAAATGGCTAATTTGAATTTATTTGTCGTTCTAGATATGTTTATTGTGCCATTAATTTTATCATTCCTTTTCATGAAAACAAATTAAAACAAGTCGAAGATGTTATGATAATGTTTAAACATTCTTATAATATGCATGAAATTGGGGATAAATTGTTCCCAGAGTTAGATTACGTTATTCTACTTGTGATTCCACAGCCGGTATTCGCCACCTTGCATATTATCGAAACCACTGCGCATGCGGAACTTCCGGTGTGGAATTTCCGATTTTTTTATGTGTTGTTTTTTCATCTGTCATATCTGCTTGTTTCGTACATTATTCGCATAAAATGTGTATCTCATTCTTTCGTGTACACAACGTATTAGATATAGACTGTTTTAACCCGTTTGGATGTTAGAAATACCTCTTAATTATCAGAAAATATCATGTGAAGTGACGGGACCAATCCGAATATCCCATACTGGACTGGTCACAGACTTGACACTGTGAGTCACTGATTGTGGCAGATCAGGCTACGCAGTATTCAACTGTTATTATCATGGACATTGACTAGAATAAGTGAATAGCACTGATTGATAATGGAAGAATGCAAACAATGCAATGATTATTGCAAAATATGATGATTCTGGTTCTATTCTGGACTCCTCAGCCCTTCAACGCTGAAATGCAGTCAACTCTAATGCCGTAAAAGGTCATTGAATGTTGATTCAGATTCTTAATAGTACATTAGACTGATTAGAAGTACAGTAGCTACACGTGTTGAACTTGTGAAGGGTAGTACATGATATGGATAATCAGAATGGCAATGGCACCACTCACCAGTGTCAGTGAGTCGAGTGAGGATGTTTACCAAACATGCAGACATGGACAATGCTGTGAAATTGATTAATTATAATTCACCCGACTCCGGGATCATGATCATAAGTTACCGGTACATAACATCCCGCCTTTGATCATTAGACCAAGACTAAACCAGACTTGGATAATGACTAATGGACAAAGACAGTTACATGTTACACATGTAGCTGCACATGCTTTTGATTCATTAAAATTATTTTGTAAAAATCATGAACTTATGTTATCAAAATCAATGACTAGCAGTAACACCGAAGTCACTTACTGGTACCACAGTTACTGGACATAAAGTCCCAAAAATAAGGTTTTTATCGAGTTTATAAATCGGTATCCTTATAAAGAAGGCCTTCTTTATAAGGATATCGGTTTATAAACTCGATAAAAACCTTATTTTTTGGGACTTTATGTCCAGTAACTGTGCTGGTACATTGTTTATGCCAGACAACAGGTCTGACACAACTTGAATTCCATTGTTTTAATTATACAGGTACATGTACATGTGTACCGCATATATTCAACTATTATGAAGCGGTGAAAATATCTCATGTACGGTACCTACTACATGTAGTACAGTATATAGGTGCTGGCATTTTCGATTATTTAACTGATTTACTTGTACTAGTAGTTAGAATATAGAAATCATCTTGGTGAGAAGTTATTTATAATGTCATTCAAACGGCATACATGTGCATGTACTTCTGCCATTATGAAATAAACAAGTCTCCCGCAATAAGCTGTAGAATTCTTTTTATATCGGAATCTGATGCCTTCTCATTTGTATGGGAAGCCAAATTGACATTTAATAAATAATTGAGCTTAAGCGCAATAAGGAATCCCTTATTGCGCGAAGATCTAATTGCGCTTAATCGCAATAAGGAAATTCCTTATTGCGCTTAAGTGCAATAAGAATATTCCTTATTGTGCTTAAGCGCAATAAGGAAATTCCATTTAAGCGCAATAAGGAATCTCTTATTGTGCAAGGAATCTATTATTGCGCTTAAGCGCAATAAGGAATATTCTTATTGCGCTTAAGCGAAATAAGAGCTAATTGCGCTTAAGCACAATAAGGGAAGATCTAATTGCGCTTAAGCACAATAAGGAATATCCGTATTGCGCTTAAGCGCAATAAGAATATTCCTTATTGTGCTTAAGCGCAATAAGAATATTCCTTATTGCGCTTAAGCGCAATAAGAAAGAGATTCCTTATTGCGCTTAATGATAGTTGAATTCAAGAAGAGCCAGACTTGATTAATGACCTACTCATATTAGCATCTACATATGCTAGTACCGGTGCTCTCATGTGCAATACTAGTGTCAATAATATGATAGTGTCAACACTGTTATTATATTTGGAGAACACTTCCCATAATCAGATCACTAAGAGACATATAGTGAAATTGCTGTGGTTACTATTATTAATTTTAGCTAAAAATCCCACCAACACTATTATTAGTTTGTCACTATTATTAGGCAACTTAGAGGATGTTGTCTGAATGAACTATCATCTTAGTATAAGTACCTGATGTATCAGAACAAATTAAAAAGGCAATAAACAGTATTGTCGGTTCCAGTACTGCTAGTGGTATTGTACTGTACTGTTTATATTCAGTACTAGAAAAAATTAATGAAAGTTATGCAACGAATGGTTGTGTTGGCCTACTGATGTTAAAAGGAGTATAAATTTAAAATGAGCATGCCACTTTAACAAACACATCGTTATTGATATAATACTCAATAATGAGTTGTTAAAGTGGTGCGCTCGTTTTAAATTAATATGGAGAATATAGCAATTCATGTGGGTCCAATATGTGTGCATATACATGTATACCGGTACATGCAGAGCTGATTGATTACAATTATGGCTTTCATTATATCGTATAGACAAGTTGTGGGATGTTTCTTTCATTTTCAGACTTAAGATGCTGTTAAAACTTAAAATTATTCATCAGGTTCACTGATTCTAGTGCGGTTGAGATATGGTTGCTGTTAGATCATAAAGGTTCTCAATCCGAATTAACGGTCGCAAATTGCTATGTCCTTGGCCTCGGGGGTAAAACATATTTGATTCGAGTCGAGGAACCCACCCACCACAGCTCAGAGTGATCAGATATCGATGTTTTAAATCTATTATTTTAATTTCAAGTGGCCCAATACTCAATAGACAGTCGACGAGAAGAATTTCATTGACCAAATTGCGGGCAAAGATGGATAGCTCTAAAATCAAGTGGCTTTTTGTGTCAGATATTTGACAAACCGGCAAATTTCGTTGGACAAAATGTTGATAAATAACAGGTTTTGTGCAATTTTATACTATCGTTGATGGTTCTTTTCATTATTTTTGGGCAATTATTAGATTCTGACAACTGAAGCGGCATTTCAAAAAATGTTGTTGTTGGAATGTGATTATATGGGGACCCTCTGATCGGATTGAGTACCTTTAAGAGATTTTATGGTATCGAGAACATTTCATATTTAGTTAGCATGGCATCCAGAAATATGATATGTCGCCTTGAGGCAAAAATTTATATTACCACATTTATGGTAGTGATCGGCTATTGATAATTGACTGGAGAGAATGCTTACACGTACATGTGTATAGCATTTATGTCTTGGCCACTAACTGAGAGCTGTGATAATAATAGTAAGTTATTGTTGGAGACAACCCCCCCCCCCCGCCCACAATGGAGATCCTCTAGTCACATCCCAGACTCTCGTCCCAAAAACATGCACATTATCTGCTAATAATAGAACTTATTTTAGGTAGATATTATGTTTAGAATCGCCCCATTTTCAGTCGATAATGTGTTGAAAATGCGAGCGTTTAAGTCACAATGTCGACTCACAATGAGGCGATTCTAAGCAGATTATGAGCGGATAATGACACAAATAAGCCAACTCACGACTTTTCAGGTGTAAGCTCTTTAACTGTGTTTTCACTGTGGCCCGCGGATATGTCTACTATCGGCTTATTTCAGAATGAAATAATCACATTATGTACGTATTTCACATTATAGATCGATTATATGCGTATTTCCGCGAGAATATGTTGCGAATACCATAGCTGGACTGAAATTTTCGGCTAACATATCTGAAAAAAAGATTTGCAGAAAAATTGATTGCACTAGGAAACTTCTATAGACTTAATTCGTGCACATTGTATGCTAATAATAGAACCTGTTTAGGTAGATATAATCTGCTTAGAATCGCCTAATTTTGAGTCGATAATATGCTAAAAATGAGAGTATTTTCGTCACATTGTCGACTCATAATGAAGCGATTCAAAGAAGATTATGTGTGGTCTGTACAGAGCCACAAATAAGTCAACTCACGAATTTTTATATGTGCGCTCTTGAACTGTGTTTTCACTGTGGCCCGCGCCATAAAACGAAATAACGGATATGACGCCATTATCTGCTTATTTCAGAAACAAATAATCACATTATGTACCTATTTCACATTATAGGTCGATTATGTGCGTATTTCTCCGACGATATGTTGCGATTACCATAGCTGGACTGAAATTTCTGCTAACATCGAAAAAAAATACGCAGAAAATTTGATTCCACTATAGGAGACTTCTATAGACCTAATTCGTGCTCTCCAACACACAAATTTTCCACTTTGACTAAGATGAAATTTTATTTCACGTTCGGTATTCATTCGATATTCAGATATACATTCGAGATTCGCGTTAGTTTACAATTACAAGACATATAGCTGTAAAGGGCGCAGACTGTATTGACCGGCCGATTGAGCTGAAATTTGATAATTATAGTCACTCCCATGAGAACTGCACATGCCAGTCTACAAGTCCAGACATGGTCAGCATCATGCGTTTTCAATATCGAATACCAGCCTCTTCTCCAGAAAACAAGCACATTATCTGCTCATAAAAGAACTTATTTTAGGTAGATAAGCTGTAGAATCGCCTCATTTTGAGTCGATAATGAGACGAAATGACGGATATGTCTCCATTATCGGCTTAGTTAAGTAAAATATAGTCACATAATGTACCTATTTCACATTAAAGATCGATTATATGCGTATTTCCGCGAGGATATGTTGCGAATACCATAGCTGGACTGAAATTTTCGGCTAACATATCGAAAAAAAGATTCGCAGAAAAATTGATTGCACTAGGAAACTTCTATAGACTTAATTCGTGCACATTATCCGCTAATAATAGAATCTGTTTTAGGTAGATAATCCGCTTAGAAAATCCTAATTTTGAGTCGATAATATGCTGAAAATGAGAGCGTTTTAGTCACATTGTCTATTCATAATCAGGGGATTCTAAGCAGATTATGTGCGGATAATGACAAAAATAAGCCAACTCACGACTTTCAGGTGTACGCTCTTTAACTGTGTTTTCACTGTGGCCGGAGCCATAAAATGAAATGACGGATATGACTCCATTATCGACTTATTTCAGAATAAAATAATCACATTATGTACCTATTTCACATTATAGATCGATTATATGCGTATTTCCCCGACGATAGTTGCGAATACCATAGCTGGACTGAAAATGTTCGATATTCATTCGAGATTCGCGTGAAGTTAGTTCGGCGTTCGATATTCGGCACTTAGAAAATAAATACAAAAATAAAAAATTCTTTTGATGCACGAGGGGTGCGCCATGAGTCTAATTCGTGCTCTCCCATTGAAACTTCGTCCGAAATTCCGCGCTTTTCCTGTTTTCTAGACCATAGCTGGACTTACACTTACACGATATATATCTATAGAGGGCGCATGATGTATAATTGACGGGCCGATTGATCTGAAATTTTATAATTATAGTCACTCCCATATGAGAACTGCACATGCCAATCTACAAGTCAAGAGACTCAAGACATGGTCAGCATCATGCATTTTGAATATCGAATACCAGCCTCTTCTTCAGAAAACAAGAACATTATCTGCTAATAATAGAGCTTATTTTAGATAGATAATCTGTAGAATCGCCTCATTTTTAGTCGACAATGTGTTGAAAATGAGAACGTTTTTGTCACATGGTCGACTCATAATGAGGCGTTCTAAGCAGATTATGTGCGGATGAAATAAATAAGCCAACTCGCAATATTTCAGGTGTAAGCTCTTTAACTATGTTTTCACCGTGCATGGCCCGCGCCATAAAACGAAATGACGGATATGACTCCCTTGGTGTCGGCGCACACGATCCCGGTTGTCCCCGATATATCCGGCTGCCGGATAAATCGGGGACAACCGGGATCGTGTGCGCATAACTTTGGGCCGGTTTTTGTCGGATCCGATTTAATCGGACGGATCAAACTGAGTTTGATTCCATCAGGAAAATCCGGCTCGTGACGGTGGCAACGCGCGTGTTTTTCATGGCACATGACCGATCGTCACCTGACCAAAACATCAAAAATGTCGGAACAAGTATCGGCGACCGCAATTTCAAATAAAAATCAAGAATTCTGGTCAGTTGATAGGGAGCAACGGCTGGTCGAGCTGTGGGCTGACCATGAATGCCTATACAATAATAGCTATGCTTGTTTCGCAGATCGTGACAAGAGGGCAACAGCTATTACGGCTATTGCTCGTTACCTTAACATGCCTGGTAGGTCGACAGGCTCAAAGTCAAACTTTGAGTTTGAGTCAGACTCAGTCACAAATACTATGTTATTATTATATTACTATTATTATTATATTAGTCGTCAGATATACATATTAAATATACATAAAGTCATAATCCGCTTTGATCGTCAGAGGTCCCCATATCATCCAGTTAGTGAGTTACATTTAAAATTAAAAATGTGTAAATAGTGGCCAGAGCCTGGCAGAGGCAGAGGCTCTGTCCAAATTTTATAATATGTAAATAGTGGCCGGAGGATCTGTCCAAATATTTAAAAATATGTATAGTCTGTCCAAATTTAAAAATAAAATATGTAAATAGTGGCCGGAGGCTATGTCCAAATTATTATATATGTAAATAGTGGCCGGAGGCTCTGTCCAAATATTTAAAAATATGTATAAATAGTGGCCGGAGGCTCTGTCCAAATTAAAAAAATAAAATATGTAAATAGTGGCCGGAGGATCTCTCCAAATAATTTAAAATGTATAGTGACCGGAGGCTCTGTCCAAATATTTTTTAAATATGTAAATAGTGGCTGGAGGCTCTGTCCAAATATTGAAAAATATGTATAAATAGTGGCCGGAGGCTTTGTCCAATTTTCGAAATGTGTAAGTAGATGCCTGAGGCTTTGTCCAAATCATTATATATGTAAATAGTGGCCGGAGGCTCTGTCCAAATATTTAAAAATATATATAAATAGTGGCCGGAGGCTCTGTCCAAATTTTAAAAATAAAATATGCAAATGGTGGCCGGAGGCTATGTCCAAATTATTAAATACGTAAACAGTGGCCAGAGGCTCTGTCCAAATTTTAAAATATGTAAATAGTGGCCGGAGGATCTCTCCAAATATTAAAAATGTATAAATAGTGACCGGATGCTCTGTCCAAATTTTATAATATGTAAATAGTAGCTGGAGGCTTTGTCCAAATATTTTAAAATACCATGCAACATATAACCGGAGTTACAAGACACTCAATATACATATTAATAAACAGTTTTTCACTGTAAGCGATTTGATTTTATATGACACTAGCAGGGTTACCCGGCGTTGCCCAGGTTAATGCATGCTGTGGATATTTGTTGGGAATAGAGAATGCTCTTGCTAAAAGTGTTATACGTTTTCTCATAAATTGTATATTCAAATAGCATCACAAAACATGATTATTACAGTCATGGAATATAAGTAGTGGCTCACCTTGTCAATTGTCTTTCTGTTTATCGCGATTAATCCGTTCCACCAATAATGAAGTATTTATTTATTTACAACTGCGTATACATTAGACGTTATAATATGATACATGAACATCATAAACACATTAGTTCGATAAAAGATGATAACTGGGTTTTACATATTGAGATGTATCAATCAATCTAGTGGGTTGGACTAAGATCTCGAGGACACCTGGCTATCATATCTCCACGAAGATACAGATGTTTCAAAGAAATTTCCAGGTGCTCCTCTGTTCATGGTGCTATATATGGGCTAAATATTCTTAGTTTAAACGAAATGTTGCTGCGCCCATATATCAGCTACATGTGCCAGGCACAGAGCGAGATTTTGAGTTGTTTATGTCAGTCGATGAGTCTGTTCTAAACGCCTTGTCAGATGTCAGTATTGGTAGGATCCTGAAAACTCTTGTGCTACTAACTGCATTTTGTTGTATATCAGAAGAAACTATATTTGACTGCACACTGTGACCACTATTTTTGAACAGGCCTTCCATATATCTTGACAAATTGTAACTTTTTTGTGGAAACTGTATTGAATGGAACAGACTAAATTTTGTTATTATATATAGCAATCTTATCAATGATAGTGCATATCCGCTCGCCATCCGTGACGCAAAGGACACCAAATGTGATTTAATTCATGGTATATCATTAGAGAAAAACGTGTATGAATTTGGTGGAATTTGGTTTATTAAATCAATTGTTGATGCAACGCTGACTCGAACAACGCCATATTGCGAAGGTGACTATGTATTCGTTTGGTGGAAATCAGCGACAAAACTATTTCACCATATTTTGTAATTTCCCCTCCCACCAACAGCGTCATTTTAGAAAATTTTAACCCGCACCATTATCTTCCTTGTAAAAAGTTACCCCTCTTAGAACGCCTTGGTGCCATCTCGATTGTACCGCGTGAAGTTATATATAGAACACACACAGACAGACAAAAAGACAGACAGACAGCACGATTTTATTTCTTGTATCATTTGAGAAGAACGTGTCTGAATTTGA
Organism: Siphonodentalium dalli; assembly: GCA_032622095.1. NCBI lineage: Eukaryota > Metazoa > Mollusca > Scaphopoda > Gadilida > Siphonodentaliidae > Siphonodentalium > Siphonodentalium dalli. The sequence continues at coordinate 195,951,098 of CP136064.1, forward strand.
TGGTAATTGGTACTAAAAATATTTTGTATCATTTTTGGTGACCCTCCCGTCCCTATTTCGGACTCAAGCTGCACACACTAAGACTCATTAGAGATTAGAGATGCATATATATGAAATTGGTGAAAATTGGCGAGTATACAAATTCGTATCAAATTTAAGGTCCCCATATCTCTCACCCATAGGGCACCAATTTTGTGTATCTAAACCACACGATAAGATTCCTCGTATCACGGAGAAGAATATGTATCAATCTGGTGGAAATCGGCACTAAACATATATATATAATTTGTTGTGTCCCTCTCATCTCTACACACCACTGACTCGAGTGGCCCCACTTGTGACACCCTTAAACCACACGATTACACTCCTGATATCATGGAGATGATTGTTTATAAGTTTGGTGATAATCGGCGACTAAACAATTTTTTATCAAATTTGGTGCCAATCCCTCCTCTCTCACACAAACAGCACCATTATGGCGTCTTTAAATCACGATTAGATTCCTCGTATCATGGATAAGAACGTGTATCAATTTGGTGGAAATTGGCGCTAAAAAAATTATGCATAAATTTTGATGCCCCTGTCCCTTTCAATGCAACCCTGACTCGAATGAGGCCACACTTGACAGATAAAAGCCACACCATTAGACTCCTCATACCATGGAGATGATTTTGTATAAGTGTGGTGGCAATCGGCTACTTATTATCAAATTTAGTGCCCACCCCCTCCCAATCTCTCATCCAAAAACAACAATTTGGCGTTGTTAAATCGCACAATTAGATTCCTTGTATCATGAAGAAGAATATATATATCAATTTGGTGGAAATCGGCGCTAAAATTAGTTTTATCAATTTTGGTGCCCCTCTCCCCTTCCGTTCATCCCTGACTCAAACGACGCCACTTTTGACATATTTAAACCACACCGTTGGATTCTTCATATCATGGGGATGATTATATGTAAGTTGCGTGGAAATCGGCGACAGAAAAAAAATCTGCCCCCCCCCCCCTTCCGGGCACCGCTGACGCGAACGGCGCTACTTTTGCCATATTTAAACCACGCCATTATATTCCTCATATTATGGGGATGATTATATATAAGTTTGGTGGCAATCAGCGACAAATTTTTGTTCTGCCCCTCCCCCTTTTCTGCCCCTGACAACAACGGCGTCACATTAGAAAATTCTAACCCCGACCATTATCTTTCTCGTAAAAAGGTACTCCTAGTAGACCCCTTTGGCATCATCTAGATGGTACCCTGTGAATTTCTATAGAACCCAGACAGACAGACAGACAGACATTCGCAAATATAGATATAGATGCTGTATGATATGACACCATACTGCTGGGTGACTGATATGAGTCTATGCACCTCTTAGCCCTTAACTGTCCCATGTGATGATGCCAGCTGGATCTGGACAACACGACGATCAGTGGTACATTGCAGTCATTCTTTATATATGTAAATAATGACTGCATGATCGTGTGGGCTATTAGCCAGGAACTTCAATTACCAATGCAACATGGAGATTCCAGCTGGGGCTCAACCATGTATGGTACACATAATGCCGATGGCCAGTTCAATCACTGTTCATATGCATATACCATACATATTATGCTGACGTCTGGATCAACCGTTGTTTGTCTGTCCATCTGTCAGTCAGACTGTCCATTGATATGCTAGCCGACATTATTTTACAAATAACGATCCATTATGTCTACCCATACCATGTATGGTACATATAATGCTTATGTCCGGATCAACTGTCGTTCTTATATCCATCCGTCTGTCCATAGATATGCTATCCGACACAATAACTGAAGTATATATCCAGATTTCTCTCACAGACTGCTGATCCGGTAGCTGGCTATATAGACTATCCACCATAGCTAGCTGTATTGATCATTAATAATGCCTAGATATACTTTATAACAGAAATGACTAGCTATAGTAACTAATACAACTGACTAGATAGATTTAGCACCCTGGTTAGCTATGGTTAATATTCTTACTAGCTGGCTATATAGACTATCCATCATAGATAGCTATATTGAACAACTAGCCGGGTTAACCGGCGTGGCCAGGGTTAAAGTGATGAGAAACCCTCTGCATATTGTGGATAAAGGATGGGAATAGAGGATACTCTTGTTCAAAGAGTTACACATCTTCTCATAAATTATATATCCAAATAGCATCACAAAACATGATTCTTACACCCGAATATAAGTAGTAGCTCACCTTGTCGGATCGGAGCGATTGTCATTTTGTTTATCGCAATTAATCCGTCCCACAATAAAGAACTATTTATTTATTTACAACTGCGTATACTTCAGACGTTATAACATGAACATCATAAACACATTAGTTCGCAAAAATAAAAGACGACAATCGGGTTTTACACAGAGATGTATCAATCAATCTAGTGGGTTTGACTAAGATTTTTAGGACACCTGCTTATCATATCTCCATGAAGATACAGATGTTTCAGAGAAATGCCCAGGTGCTCCTCTGTTCATGGTGCTATATACTGGCTAATTATTATCAGTTTAAAAGAAATGTTGCTATGCAACAGAGCGATATTTTAGTTGTTTATGTTAGGCAATGAGTCTGTTCTAAAACATGAAATATATCCACTGTATATTGGGCAGATATAACCTTGTCAGATGTCAGAATTGGATGATCCTGAAAAGTCATGTGCCACTGACTCAGTTTTCGTTTATCTCAGAAGAAATTATATTTACGGCACACTGTGACCACTATTGTTGAAGAGACCTTCTATACATTTACATATCTCTTGTAACTTTTTTGTGAAATCTATATTGAATGGGGCAAACTCAATTGTGTTATAATATTAACATGAGTTATTCTAATATTTTAACATGCACCATTATCTTCCTAGTCAAAGGTTACCACTGTTAGAACGCCTTGGTGCCATCTCGATTGTACCCCGTGAAGTTATACATAGAACACATACAGACAGGCATATATTTGCAAATATATCGAGGCACCAAATGTGACGTTTTTAACACGCACGATTTAATTCCTCATATCATTTGAGAAGAACCTGTATGAATTTGATGTTAGTTGGCACTAAACATATTTCTGTCAGTTTTGGTGAACCACCCGTCCTATTTCGAACTCAAGCGGCGCCACATTTGACATCATTAAACCACAAACATAGACTCATTATGGAGATGAATATATATAAAAATGTTGAAAATTGGCGAGTATACAAATTCGTATCCAATTTAGGATCCCCATATCTCTCACCCAAACGGCACACATTTGGCGTATTTAAACCACACGATTAGATTCCTCGAATCAAGAAGAAGAATATGTATAAGTCTGGTGGAAATCGGAGCTAAAAAATATTGTTTATAAATGTTTGTGTCTCTCCGAGTCTCATCCTCTGTGGACCCCTGTCTCGAATGGCACCACGTTTGACATCTTTTAACCACACAATTAGACTCCTAATATCATGTAGATGATTATTTATAAGTTTGGTGCTAATCGGCGACTAAACAATTTATCCACACCCACACCATCTATCACATAAACAGCACCAACGTAGAGTCTTTAAATCACATGATTTGACTCGTATCATGGATAAGAATGAGTATCAATTTGGTGAAAATTGGCGCTAAAATTATTGTGTATCAATTATGGTGCCCCTCTCATTTTCAGTGCACCCCTGACTCGAATAACGCCACTTTTAACAGTTTTAAGCCACACCATTAGACTCCTCATACCATGTGGATGGTTTTGTATGTTTGCAATCAATCGGTGACTAAACCAATTCTTATCAAATTTTGTGCCTACCCCCCCCCCCCAATCTCACATCCAAACGACACCAATATGGCGTCTTTAAATCACACAATTAGATTCCTTGTATGATGTAGAAGAATGTGCATCAATTTTGTGGAAATCGGCGCTAAAATTAATTTGATCAATTTTGGTGCCCCTCTCCAATTCCGCACATCCCTGACGCGAATGGCGCCACGTTTGACATATTTAATCAACACCATTAGATTCCTCATATCATGCGATTGATTATATAAAGTTTTCGTGGCTATCGGCGGCAAACATTTTTTCTGACCCTCCCCTTTTCTGTCCCTGACAACAGGGTCACTTTAGAAATTTCTAACCCGCACCATTATATTTCTGAGAAGGATATATAATAACTCTATATCTTAGTTTTAATTGTGTTGAATTCTGGGAGCGAGACGGGGAAAATGTTTCTATGATTTTCAGCTATTTTCTATAACTCTATGGGCACTCTATGAGACATAGACGTTCCAAACGGTGATCAATTATAGTATTTTAATCATATTTTATGTCATAGATTGTTATTAAAACCGTATATCAAGGCACTATAAAATAAACCTAAGTAGTGACTCGAAAATTAAATCGGCCTTAATGGGCTCGTTTGAACTTTCAAATCATGTGTGCGCTATTATATATATAGGTGAGATAAGATAGTTCGATAAATTCACAAATTATCGATCTATATGCTTTATATGATCTTTGTCGAAGTCATAGTATTTTCCCAGCTGTTTTCAATTGTTCACACAGAAGTGAGACACACTCTCATAATTCACCATATCAGGAATGGACGAATACCTAACGCTCTTTATTGTTCCATGATGAGGAAGGCCAATACTTATATTTTTCTAAATTCCATCGCTTGATTATCTTTCTGTGAGATGTAAAGTCAGTATAAAAGTATTAACCGCATTTTTATAGACCTAGTTTGAAAAAACAAGCATAACTAGAGGTCAGATTCCATGGAATCAGATATACTTCCATGGTATCCCATTCCATGTGTGTGCTATGCGTATAGGTGTATTCCTCTTCACGCGAATGCATATTGGTGCTTTGTGATCCGATGATGGACTTGCATTAACATTTCTAAATAAGATATATATTCCAAAGGTTTGTCATTTGGTTCGACCCAGCGTGGATGATTAATGACAGTCTAATGCATCATGGTCCTGACCAACCATTCACCCCAGCCAATCAGTTTTAGAATTAATTATAACCCCTCCACAGGACGCCCAAATCCTGTTCAACGGTCACGAAATTTGGCGTGTCTGATTATATCGTAATCGACATGTAGAACAAGGGGTGTAAAGCATATTAATGTACCATAACTCTGTTATTTCGCATTTATTGGATAGTTCTTTCAGTTTCGGATTTAGAATCTTTTAGTTTTAATGGCGGAGGAAAGACCTTTTAGTTAATTAATTAGTATTTCAGTGCGTCATCGCTACACTATAGTCATTAACGTCTTTGTAATAGAGTTAAATGTAATCGAGAGATAACTATATCACAATCGATAATGCTATAGCTGAGTGCCTACCCGTCCGCTCTAAAACTAATGTTGTCCGTATATACTACCAAACACATGCAGTGTTCAAAATATAAAACACTGGATTCGCGATTTTCCATTTTGTTTCCTTTTTAAGAGTTTCGGTGGAATTTGCCAAAAGCCTCTACCCTTCCCGGGGCGTCCGTGTGCTCTCCGTTGGGCAGGTTACTTTCATAGTAGAACGGGCATACCTATAGTATTTCGGTGAACATATTCATGCATTAGCCTTGCTCCTTGGTAAGACCGTTTGAATTTGCGTCAGGAAGAGTGGGTGTGAATTTGAGTAATATATATCACCAGTTAACAACGTTACACGCTACCAGGGTCAAACGGTCCACTCTAAAACTTTGAAAATCGTAATTATCTTGCGTGTGGATACTACTAACCACATCCACTCGTCGAAAAGATTTTATCTCAATATCTGATTTTTTGAGTAATTTTCCCCATTTGATTTTCGCCAATTTTTCGGTGTGGTCAAATTTTGAAGGCGTACCTACAGTATACTGCCGAACATGCTCCTGCATTAAACTCGCTCCTTCTTTGGCTCGTTTGGATTTGGGGCTAAAAATAGGTTAGCGATAGATTACTTAAAGGCACGTGAGGCCTTAGTTGTCGAAAATTTTCATATTTGTTCTAATCACCGTAAACAGAAAAACATTAAAGCGCATACAGTTTCGTTCATATATACCACGACCTTCGCGTAAATAGCATGTTATCATAAAGACCTACTATATTTTACCTAAGCAAGAGCCTGATTGTGTTACAGAAGACAGCACAATGCTACTGGCTAATCACACACAAATGGCATAAACGCTCTTTATTAGTTCCATATCAGGAATTCACCAACAAAGAACGCTCTTTATGTTTACCATCATAATATAAACAAACACCAGAAAAGTAACTTTTTATGTTTTTGTTTACATAACAATGGTCAAACATTTGACAATAACATTATGTTTATGCGATATTTCTTATTTGTGTACGGACAAAGTCTGTCTACATTTTGATGTTCTTTCTGTTTGTGGCGGTTTTTGACGGGTGGAAATATTTTCACAGGATACCCACCGCCAAGGCCAACCGTACCTTTAAGAATACGCATTTATTTTATATAGCGTTGTCACGAGTAAACTGTTCCCTCTGAAAATTAGAAAATCGCACTCTAGATGAGCGTGAACACTACCCATCAGATGTACCTGTAAAAATAAAATTATCTCGATGTTTGAATTTTGCCCCTTTGCGATTTTCGTGGAATTTTACAAAAGTCTCAACCCACCGACACGCATTCTCCGTTGGGCAGGTTACTTTTAAAGTATAGTGGTCAAACTTTGGGGGCATACGTACAGTATGCCAACGTACCTGCTACGTGAATACCTTGCTCTTTAATTTGCCCGTTTGGATTTGGCGGGGAAAATATGTTCAATATTTCCGTTCTCCTTAAAGCGGAAATAGTATAAGCATCAACGCATAAATATCATTGCGAAAAAATCGAAAGAAAGCTTACATGGCTATCCATTGCAGTCATGAGTAATACATTTCGAAAGTACATAGTATGTTTGTCCCAGAGAGACAAACGATAAGTGATGCAATGTCGAACATGTTGCAATTTTTCAAATCTCGGTCGCCATCTTGGTCGCCATATTGGATTTTGGTGCCGGATTTATGAGTAATTTGCAAGCGTGGTATATTACCACAATGAACCCCACTTACAGTATACCGTGGTAAATCCTGATGTATTACCATTACATACAAACATTAACAACATGGGGAGAATATATGTGCCCGCAATTTTTAGATTTATTGGACTCCAACTTGCAGAAATGTTAACAATTTGGACTTACATATACAAAAACCCAGCCCTCCTAAACTATGTTCCATGGTTGAAATACGTATTGTAGGATCGTTAATGTAAGTCTGAACTGCTCCAATGATAACATACCAGACTTTAGTCTAAATATAGGACTAAGATTCATACTATCATTCCTCTTCTATTACTCGTATACTGGGGACTATAGAATTCAGTTATTCACAAAACCCATCTCTGACTGGAACCAATCCATATAAAAAGCACCACGGTTGTAGTGCCACGTTTTGAAGTAACTGATGACTTTTGAAGGAAAGTGATTTTAAGAGCGTTTTTTTTTTCCTCGAAGAAATATTTATTGACTGAATAACGGATGTATTCAGAAATGAAAAAAATAATACACACATTTAAATAGCGTTTTAAAGAGACTGTTTCTAGAAGAAGAGATTTACTACATTATGTTCTGATTTGCATGGGTTTTACCAGTGTATGTCCTGTTTTACCTGAAGTTTACGAGAGTAAAGTGTGGTACACAATGCCTTTACTTGGACGTGCATTGCTTTTAACAGAGTATATCATTGTTGACCTGACTTTACCATGATTTATACTTAGAATTTACAAGGCTATTACCGTTTTACATGTGGATTACATGGCTTTTACCAGATTATATCATTGTTAACCTGACTTTACAATGATTTACTTAGAATTTACAGGGGTGTGTCCTTTTTACATGGCTTTTACTAAAGCATATCATTGTTAATCTGACTTAACCATGCATTTACTTGGAATTTACAAGGACGTCCCTTTTACATGTACGTGTGTTTTACGTGGCTTTTACCATTGTTATAGCCTGACTTTACCACATTTTATCAGAGTATAGATCCTGGTAAACCATGGTTTACCGAGCTTTTATCAGAGTACTTCTGTTATAAGGAATATCAACAAAATGGCCGCCATGGTGGACGCCATCTTGTCTGGAGTCTCTGCTGCCACTTTTTTGTTCTTGTTGAGAATTATTGAAAAGAATTAGAGACATTAGGGAAGAAAATTTGTTGGGTGAATTTGAGTCCTGGTGGTGCAAAGGTAGAATAATATCTCCTAGACTACAATGAACGCTCTTTATTGTTCCATGCATTTTGTTTTTCTTCTACACGTCGTCTGCTTAAATATCATGAACATCCCTATAAGATTAATAATAGACCATTCCATCGTATAGCTTAAAGGTCCACTTAATTTTCGAATCACCGGATCACATTATGTACAACATATTCCATATTCTATACCAATTGAAAGAGTAAGCTCCAAAGAATTGTATTATCAACTGATCCGGTCGAAGAACCTGTGAACATGTTGTTTTTGTCGAGGTACCGAGGTGTGTTATGTGCTTAATTTTGATCCGGACTGTACTATAAAGTATATCTCTCTCTCTCTCTTCTCTCTCTCTCTCTCTCTCTCTCTCTCTCTCTCTCCTCTCTCTCTCTCTCTCTCTCTCTCTCTCTCTCTCTCTATCTATCACTTGGTGGACACTACTAGGCCCCGTATTCTGGTGGAATATATAAAATGTTGGTTCCTCTTCCAAATGGTATGTACTGTGGAATATGTTGCGTATAATGTTATATGGGCATTCTAAAATTAAGTGGGCCTTTAATAACTGAATACTTATTGAAATGCTTGCTCTGTGCCACCGTCCGGCCCCTTCGTGGAATCATAATAGGTAAACATTGGAAAAACAGCTGGGAAATGCTATGATAAGTTTTGTGTAGACCATGCGAGGTCTATATACGGTTATTTCGTTTATTTGTTATTGTCGATCTAGATTGTTCAAGTTCTACCAAATGAAGCATATAAATAATTGTTGAAGTTGGAATGAACCATGCCCGTTTAATTTGTGTATGACTTGCACCTGAAGCTTGGCTTGACATTACATCATGGCATGCATCCCGTTCAACAATATGCACTCGATCACCAAGAGTTGATCAACCAGATCTGCCGGGAGCTATTGTCAATGTTACGCAAAAGAAAAACAAAATCTTCTGCCATTTCGATAATATATTCCTCATTACGGAGAGCGATAATACAATGTAACATACGCGAAATAGTTTTATTTACTGGATAAATATCTTAAATAGATTCACGAAATATCGCTGTACCGACTGTGCACTTGTTCTTATTTATGTTTCACTTGATCCCATTTGCGATGAACCACAACTAAAAGTTAATCACCTTTCCATGTGGGACAGAGCTCCAATTCCCCCAAGCCATTTATATGGCACCGTTTTACAAGATTTTATCCCGGATTATACTGTTTATTCAACTGCAAAAACAGATTTTTGTTTTTGAATATGGTGCACAATTAGGATTTATAGGTTTTTAATATGTGTGATTTAGTTAGATATGCGAAAAAGTGTAAGTTCCATGGGAGACATTGTACTAAGTTGCCCATAATGACAGGGGAGTGAATTATGATGTTTTTATTGTCTGGTATATTAACGGTGTATTCAGTTTCCTGACAGTTTTTATGCGGATTGACATATTTCTTTTGGCTTGAGTTTTTTTCACGCACACTAATCCCACAATTAATTGACATCAAATAGATTTAGCATTTATAAATTATTTTGGGTGTTGTGGCTATAAACATTTTAGTGTTATTTTTTACATTTTGATTTCCATGGGACAATTACGCTGAGAGTGTAAAATGATAGGAGTGGGAATATTCTATCATCGCCCCAAATGACCCCAGCGCGGACTACGTTTTGAGCAACGGGTACTGTTATTCTTTTGAATTCTTTGGCAGCGTTGTTGCCGACCTTCTGTTCTTTTGGAGGGCATTCGGCGCAAAGAATCCAATTAATCCTTGTCTAAACGGAGTTTCCCATTCACTTATAAAAGTGTGTGTATTGGAATGGTATATTATTCATTTGCAGGGATGCTCTTGACATACAAGCAGACGACAGATAATATAGTGTAGCAGGAATCCTATTCATTGGTGGGGAAGAAATGTTCTGATAATAATTTCAATAAGTGGCCGTTTGTTTAACTTATTATCTGAACATTTCATAAGCGAACTATACTCGTATTTGAATTAGAGCAGTATTATATTTATTACATATCGAGTGTGATAATTCGTCAAAATCCAGACACTCATGCGGTTCTATTTTTATTACATATCTCCGTATCATAGTAAATTGACTCACAATCGTAAATCTCCGGTACAGAAAATGTGAATTTAATTGAGTTTTAACACTGAATGAAATAGTTCCGTCGACAAGGTCTGGGTGGGTAGGTGTATCTGAGCGCCGGTCGTGCAGATTTTTCCAATGCCACGTAAAAACTAAATTTCCTAATCCATGTTTCAAGATAAATTGTGACTACTAAAATATTTTAAATGTTCAGACTTATAAACTGGACCAAATATAGAGCATTAATCAAACGAGGGCTCCTTGTTTCAATATTTATCCAATATTTGTTTTTTTGGGTGGGTCTCGCTTTTTATGAGGAAAAAGTTGCACTGAAAAAAAATCAATTCCATCAGTTCTTACAGGTTTTCATTGTTGTTTTTGACCTTCAATTATCCTCCCCGCGATGCCAATGTTAGCTCATTTGATTCTTCTGGTGCTTTAACTGGTATGAATATAGACAGATATACATATTTAATGTATGATAGTGTATGATGCTCAACATTTGGTAGATGGAACCATGGATTTCGTTGGACCTATATATATATACTGATTCAACGAAAAACTGAGTAATTGAACATATGTTATAATTGTTACAAAACAACTATACATCTTATTTCGGGATTATCATTTAGGTACGGCGCATAATGGCAGGATGGGGTGGGGATGGCGGAGCACCAAGTGTATTCAAGCCCCTGTGTTTCCTCCACTTGCAAAGTATACATGTATTTTGTCAGCGCGTTCTTCAATACGCCCTGTCACTAACTCGCGGCCATATTGGATCCACCGGGTCCGATTGAGTGGTTTCATAGATTCATCCAGCTCCGGTTCCGTGGTATTAGTGCTACAGGTCAAAGTTTTGGAATGGCATTTCCATGTATTGAGCTTTTGAATTATTCATGACTTCCATATATGGAAAGCAAAGTAAAACCACGGAACCGACCTGGTGGATCAAATATGGCCGCGAGTTGGTGACAGGGCATATTACTTGTTATCGGTTAATGGTACAGACTGCAGATGGAAAATTATATAATTAAAACAGAGACTGGGCGACTATTTTGGTCATCAAGCCGGAGTCATGTAGACCGTGGTCATGCACCAAGTAAAAGAACACGCTGCTCTCAACACTTCTTTGATGCATATATACGCATGTACTGGTTCGGGTAACCTATGGGTATGGATGCATGCTGAACATTTTTAACAAGTTTAGTTAATGAGTGCTTTGTGATTTTATGAGATTTCTTTTATATGATATTTCTATGTGCTTTTCATTGAGCTTACATGATTGGCATTTCATCCGGATGGTTAGTTGAAATATTTCACACCCTTTGTTTGTCTTATCCTATTTTTCAGCGTTTTTCATCAAACTTTGGGGTTGGTTCTCATTTGCCATTGGAACTTGTGATGAAGGGTGGGTTTCCGAGATCGGACAGGAAAAAAACTTGCGTTTCCGGGGTAGTGGGTCCCAAAAATAAAAAAAACAAATTTCATACTTGTACTCCTGGAGTTTTTTTTCTGTTTTTTCTTGTGCATGTATTTTAAATGCATAATTAACTCAGAATGTTTTAGCACGGTGTCATCCGAGGATTGCGAATACGAAGACGTGCTTTCGTGAACCTTCAGTCTGGATTGTGAGTATTTCTTAGAACCATTTCAACATAAAAGATCTAACCATGATTTATCGCTCTACGTGTACAAATGAATAATGCTGTTGAGATTGGCTGCCCGCATGTAAATATAAATTGTTATTATCAAGCCTTCCTTTCCTATTTGTTAAGAATTAAAACCAAGTAAAGTATAGTAAATAAAGGGTTAACATATGAAACAGCAGGGGTGCTATTCACCAAGCGAGACTATTTTATAAACCAGGTAGTTTATATGGTAGCGGCTGAACGCAAAGGTATCTTTGCTTTAGCGCAAACGACACACGCTGTCGATGGTGTGATTGATCCAATCTATCAGATTTGTCACCTGTCAATTGACGCCGTCTTACGACTAATTCACGAACACTCACCGGCCACAATCGGCATGTATAGCGGTATAATTTTTGGGTATAATTGTGTGGAGACTCATGCTTGAGTTTCATGCAGAATGAGTTTCAATGATATTAATGAGGTTTTTTTTAATTAGAACAGTGTGAAAATGAAGAGCCAAGAATATAACGTCTCAGAAGAATTTTGTTTGTGTTTTGGTTCTGTTTGGATATTTCCCTGCTATTTCCAAATAAATTTCTTTCCATGCATCATTTTTCCGGCGCTGGTGAATGGTGCCGGTTTCTTTGTTCTTTAATATTTTGATTCTTCTCTCCAAAATGCCCAAAAAAGTGTTACGCTCGTCGGCAGTGGGGGGGGGGGGTCTGGAAAACAATTGCACATATATAGGGCCCAAAAAGTTTTTTTCCGACCCCGAGGGACCCACCACCCCATTTGTGCAAATTTGTTCCTCCAAATGTTAGGGACCCACCCCCTTTTTCATGCTTTTATAAAAATTTCAGAGTTTTTTAGCCGTTCTTCAATGTTAACTGCCTTTCAATCCCATTCCACTATCCTTTTTTGGTGCAAAGTGTGTAAAATTAAGACTCAAGCAATAACATCCTTAATCGGTAAAGCACAGGTCAGAAAAACGAAAAATAAACTATGTTTCCTGGTGTTTCCAGTATCTAACAACAATAATAAAGCATTGTGTATATAGGTACACTGTATGTCACAAATTGCCCTAGACCGCATTATAGCCTTAATATATCGAGCGTGTTTAGTCTGACAGAGAACACTGGCCAGTGTAAATAGTAGTAAACAGGTCAGGGGTTCTACAATTATTTGTGCATGATCAAAGAACTCTTTAGTCTTATTCACCAGGGTGGGTGAGTAGGGAAATTGTGTTGGTTAGGTATACACATAGATATATGGTTATTATACCCCCGATATTAGTCGGCGGGTATATAGTTGACGTCTCGAGCCGTCCGTGTGTCCGTCCGTACAAACATTTTGCATCATAACTCAAGAGTCGGTTGTCATATTTTGATGCTCTATGACATGTGACGGACCAGAAATGGGGAACGAATATGCATAATATCACGGATTGTGAGTACCAATGCCTACCAGAGTTATCCATGGGCCCTGTTTATGAAATTTAATCCGTACAAAGTTTTTGCCATATAAGTTGAAGTGTCGGTTGTCGAATTTTGAAGTGGTTTGGTATGGTGATAGACCTGAATGATACGGGAATGATGTGTGCAGATATTACTGCATATCACAGGTTTTGCCTGTCGATGCATACCAGAGCTACCGACTTGGTTCCATCCGTAAACACATTTTGCATTATTATAACTCAACCATTTGTATGTATATTGTGCACTAGAGTCTGCAGTATAGTCTCAGTCAGATTTTATTCTTGATTTTAGTTTGAACTTTGAAGACATTGAAGAATGTCATTTCTCAAAGCATCTGAATGCATCACATTATTTCAGTTCATATATTTGTAAGCGATAACAGTATACAATTAGTATTGTAGTTTAGTCTTGTTGAGCTGTATTTAAGCTTCAAGATGAAGTTCGTAAATTCAAGGAGAATAGCGTCACCTTCAGTTGGGATTGTCTGAACAATAAACAGTAACGGCCATTCATCATAACCAATTCAGTTTTATTTGGATAAGTGCTGCAAATTAACATTACTTGCATGGAATCATTAAAAAGATGATAAATAACCAGAAGGAATGAAATTGATTGCATGCCAGAACAAGACAGTATTTCAGACATTAGAAATTTATGAGATACCCTTTTCAATTTCATGTTATGCAACAATCGGGTCAATGATATCTAGTCATCATTGAGTATTCACCATGTAGTATTTGTGATACAGTTTATTTTATTTTATTACTTTTATGCGGGTAATACAACTGGGTAATACATTAATTTTTTTGACTAAATTACGGTTTTCCACTGAGAAGTGGGACGGGATCCTGTGAAATCCAGAATGTTGCTAAATCTGAGGCTAAATAGTCACTATAGATGTCTATATAGCCATATGCCAACACACATGATACTAACATGCTTACAAACAACATTACATGGTCAGTACTTGTAAATTGTTTGAAAAAAAAACCATTTTGGAGAAAAAAATTACAAGCACGATTGTTTCGGCCTATGGACCACCCACCCACCCCGGCCCTATATACGGATTTTTTTTGTAGACCCCCTCATGTCGTCGGTGGTATATTTTGCCCCACGTCCTTTTCCTCGGTTGCTCGTTGTTGAAATGTGTACAAACGTGTACTGTTACACACAGCATGTTTATGTGACCGGTGGTCAATCTATGATTGACGCCAATCACCATGATTGGATAATCCTATATGGCGCGGCGATGTCTTCCCATCGATATGTCCACCGATAGCTTCGCATTGAGTGTCGCCTCGTAAAACTACCTGGACTATATTATAAACCCAGCCGGTGAATATCACCCCAGGGGTCCGGGGATTCAGTTTCAACTCTTTCCGCCGCGCGGCGGCTGTACTGATGCCATGTGTGTGGGCCCTGCTGATTTACCTATAATATTGGAAGGACAATTCGATGCTTCAACAATAAAAACCGTTTTCACAATTATATGTGTACGAACTAACTTAAGGCAAAAATAAACAATTCGAACAAGCTACACATCACACTATAGATCCCAGGAAATTGAGTTTGTAAACAAAACTATCTGTGTCACCATGCTCGAGTAAATCATTGTTTAAAATAGTTTTGGCATGTCGTGATGGCGAGGTATTTGCAGGTGCGCAGACTTATACAATGTCATATTGTTGGCAGTTGTATTGTATTTCTAGTCCCAGACTGCATCGATTTTTTTTTTTATAAAACAGAGTTATCAGATCACTTGCATTGAATAACTGCACTTCAAGGCATATTTTTTCAATTGTATTCACCGGACAGGTCTATTATCTATTCGAAAATGTCACTGACAAAGACCGAGTTCTGTAAAAGAATGGTTAATCATTGTTTGACAAATACCATACCACAATATAGTAACACTTCAAGTATAACGAGTGGCAATGTGCTCCTATGTTTAACTCCTATATATATATATGTTATCCTCCGGCAAATATAGCATATCATTGCGGGGTAAGGTGGTTGAAGCCATACATTTCCCCCCAACAACTTCTTTTTTTTTAATCATAGAAATGCATAAAGCTGTCCTTCTGGGATCCAACATCAAGTTGATAACGGTTTAATTATATATAGTTCGCATGTATACGCGTATGCCAGAGCCGTGGCTTCGCTAAGTCCAAATTGTGTATTTGTGCGAACTCCAAGTTTATCAAGAAAACACAAAGTGCACTGTTGGTTATTTGAAGAACCAACGGCGTCGAATGTATGCTAGATAGTACTACAATAACTATTATAATGCAATGATAACAGCCATGAAATGTAAGTTTTCGTTCAGGCTTGCTAAATCTTATTGGCCACGGTTCTGGAGTGCGTAGCCTCTTCTAGAGACCGATTGTCATGAAATCACAGCCATTTTCCAGCTGATTTCAATTGTTCGCACAGAAGCGAAACAAACGCTCTTTATTTCTACCTTATCGGGAATAAACTAACACGGAACGCTCTTTTCTGTTCCATGCCGTGCACATGATTGTTGTCTGTTTCGGACTAAAACGTGCACATTGTTCAGTTGTATTTTTTATGACTCCAATCAGCTGCTCTAATGCGTCTTTCTGTGACATATAATGCCCATGCATAGAAGGGTAGTTCAAGTGTATGTATTGACCTATTAGATATATACCGGGAGAAAATCAAAAGCGAATATTATGAGGGGTATTAGGGAGCGCAGACAGCCATGTGGCTTTAAGAAAACAAAACTTGTGTTTTTAAATGAATATATATGCCAAAACTATAGGTTGTTTGTCATGTGGGAGTGTGTACATTTATGTAACGACATGGGCCTATATTATTCACGCCCGCTTAAGTTATAGAGGATCTACAACGAGTCCCCAGTTTATAGCGGAATTTACAAAACGAGTCCAGTAAATTAGGTCTGGACCGAGCCTTTGGCAAAGTGAACGAGTTTTGTAAATTTCGCTACATGAACTGGGGACGAGTTGTATATATATTCTATTTATTACATGATCTAAAACATCGATAAAACATACTTTAAATCAACAAATGGGACGTGAAACTAAGATCGGCTTCTATGAGGCCTGCGATGACGTTTGACGTAACTATGCCCTGTTTGCCCTCGTAAAGAAATAGTCCCATATAAATAAAGACTCTTGGCGTATTTAATGGCGTTTATATAATTAAATAACCTTTCAAACTCTTCATTCATTAGATTTTGATGGACAAATATTGGTAGCCATAGCCCATAGTATCTTGAGACATAGCGTACGGAATGTAAGTAGACGACAAACAGGAAGTCAAATGTCACCTGGCACTATTTCCTGTTATGGAACGAACGTTGCATTTGACAATTTATAACATGGGATTATTGAATGGAACAAGGGCAGGTATATGTATAGGTTCTACCGGATCCGTGTTCGAATGAAGTTGAACCCTCCTTTCTATTAATGTTTCTACTCGTAGATGCAGTATGCCCGTATCGGGCGGATCTTAGGTCTTAGGTCTTTAGTTATGGGCTTATATTAATTGCGGCGACATGCAATGTTATAACACTCAATGCATAGTATGCTTTGTTATATGCTAGACATGCATTATCAAAGGTCGATGTCTAATCCAAACAGACATATCGAAGCCTATTCTCGCATCCAAAACGATCTACAAGATTAATCAAGCAGTCGCTTCGTTACCATGAATAACGCCTAAATGGGCATACGTGTATGTGTTAATTAATGACTATTTACATGATCCTTCGCAGGGTTCTTCCCTTTAACACCACACCGGGACACTCTTATGTGCCGTGCATATGATCATATTGTAAATGTCTATTTCCATTCGTTATCACGCATCTGCGGTCCAGGGGCAATTACTCTAAGGTGCCGCAAATTTGATTTTCCTGAGACGATGTTTGGCTCATACCAGTCCTGCTTGGGTTCGACATTTTTGCAATACATTCTGAATGTGTATTAAAGGCCTACTTAATTTTCGAAACCCAGATTATTATATATAAAATATATGCCATATATACCATTTGAAAGAGGAAGCTCCAAAACATTGTATTATCAACTTATTCGGTGCAATAAACTGTGAACATGTTGTTTTTGTTGAAATACCGACTTGTTTTCTATGCTAAAGTTTCATTATTTTCAATGGAAGGTAGAGAGTTATTCCCCTTCCATTGAAATACATTTTGTTTTAATTATGTTGCATTCTGGGAGCCATAACGGGGGAAATCTTTCTAAGATTTCAACTGTTTTCTATTTCTCTATGGGCATCTTCTGAGACACAGATGTTGCAAATGATGATGTATTATAGTATTTTAATCATATTTTAAGGCATAGATTGTTATTAAAACCATATATCAAGGCACTATAAAAAAATAATCGGTGACTTGAAAATTAAGTGGGCCTTTAAGTAATTAATTATACGTGCCAGTAATTAATATTAAAATCAGGGACGGAAGCTCGTTGCATATTTTCATTCGACTAGAAAATAATCGGACCAATTTGGTCTTATGAAAGCTACATAACAGCAAAAATATAGAATACCAGTTACGTGAATCCCGAAGGGGGGGGGGTAGAGCACTCTCTGTTATAGCAATTTGATTATATATCCAAAATAGTTCAGTGTCTTATCATACATGGACACAGTGATCGAATATACTTTAATTCAGTGAAATGTGCACATGTAAATAATAATGAGAATAAACAACATGATAAATACATCTATAGGAGACACACATACCCATACGTATAACAGAGATACATATATAATATAGGGTCCCGAACTCCGCGATTACAGTGACCCATAACCTTCTAGCCTCACATTAAAGATACACTAGTCTAATTTCCTATTTAGGCGAACCAAGCAACAGAAGAATTCTGTAGAAAAGAGGGATTCTTTAATCTTGCTGATAATCTCTCTTTAACCATTTCTATAATAAATGGATTATCCCAGTCAGTTAAAAAGTGTACATCGGAATAGTCTATTATTGATTTGGATGGATGTTAAGGTGATAAAAGCAGACATGCAACATATAAATAGAGTGCAGAAGGCGCCCTATTTATTGAGGGAAACGTTTGTTGAACTTTTTATCTGAACATTTATTATTGGATAACCACTCATCAATGATGATTTATAGTATAGCAAGGGTTAATATGTTTATTCGAGTCATATCCGAGTCATGTAGTATGTTCGTTTGTATGTCATGTATTTATGGTGCTATATTGATACAATGGACACAATTCAATACTATATGTTTAGTTTGAGGCCTGTACTTTACGAGTCTCTTTAAAGATGGTGTGTGTCAACATATCTTGTTATAAAACCCGATTTCAAGACTACAAATATCCTTTTCTGTTAACAAAACAGACAAAACACTGGACAAAACTGAAGAAAAAAATTATATTATATTATATGAAGCCACAATAAAGTGGTTTGTTCTAGATAATGCATGCCATGAACCTCTATTTGGCTAACGCCCGTAGAGATCATATTCCACCACTATAAAACCTTGGAACTTTTTAAAGTTTTGACAGGGAACCTTATACAGTCGAAAAAATAACGCGGGGAACAGATTTCTTAGTTATTATCAGTCTGTTCTTAATAATGTACTTCACTGTATATGCGAAGGTCTCAATTCTAAATTTCACGATTTAAGTGAACAATTTTGCTTTGCGTCGCATACAATTATGGAATTTATCCTGCGTAATTATATATTTCGGTGTTTATTGCGAATTATTAAGAAACAGATAACAACTAAGAAATATATTCCCGGCGTTATTTTTTCGACTTTATAATGTTCCCTGTCAAAACTTCAAAAAGTTCCAGGGTTTTGTACTGGTGGAATATGATTTCTACGGGCGTTAGCCAGAGTAGTGATTCATGGCATGATCTAGGTTTATTCCTGAAAAATATCTAAATCGAAATGACGTTTTGTCCTTGATGGAGAGCGCTAGAGGATTGAATTCCCATTCTTCCTACCCTGCGAATGCGCCTAAAGTTTCTGATGTAACAATAGCTCATAAAAAACTGACCCGAAAGGTTGCATGTATTATACCAGCAAAATTCGAAATAAAATCAATATTAATTAATATAAGTGCTTCCGGACAGGCGCCTTCGTTTCATATTTATTATTTTATACCCCGCAAGCTACATCAAACTTGTCAGGAAGAAATAGACCATCTCTAAAATATCGGAGCATGTAAATTCCGCGTGATGTACCTCGTGTATTTGTCTTTGACCCACGGAACGTGCTAAACAGGAGATCATCGGGCTTAGTACGGGACTGGATGATTTATGAGTTGATTCAAAGATCCACTGTCCGATTCGACACAATAAAACTATCATGAGGTATACGTATCGTCTCAGTAATATAGATTTTTAGATTTTTTTGTCGCGTTATACACTGTTAGAAACGGAACAAAGAAAAATTGCTGCCGATACTATGTATACTGTAAGGTTACGGAACATTTTATCATTTCATTACGGCAATATGTTCTGTACGGTTATGGAACAATGTTCCATAATCATATGGGACATTAGGACCGTGACAATGTACAATGAGTGTTGTCTTTACGATAGTATGTGGCGGCAGCAATTTCCCGAGACTTTGTACCGTTTGAGCATGTACACGTTTTAACAATGTAGCAAAACTTCCAATGATCGTCTCTGATAAAGAGCGTCTATGATTTAGTTTCTCAAAAGTAGTATAATGTATAATAAAGAACATTATGAACAATTATGATTATTTGCGCTTGTTTTCAACGTAAAACCGGTGTATGTTTTGCATAGGATTACCCCACTATAACATCAAGCACTAGTCGATCAATTGTAGGGACCCTGTTTTATACAGAATTCATTAAAATTCATTTCTTCGGACAACACTTGGTATATGTGTTTGTCGCGTATCACGATTAACATCACCATTTGGGGCCAATATAATTCGACAAGCTACACGGACCGAGGCCTATTATCTCGATATGACATGTTAAGATGAATTGAAGTCGGCTGGTGGTACACAATGCCGAGTCTCTCGATATGATATGTTAAGATGAAGGGAGGAGGTCGGCCCGGTACATGCATTATGAGTTCAAGTCTGGTAAGATCAATAAAAGTCGATCCGATACACGAGGTCGAGTATCTCGTTAACTTATGACATGGTAAGATCAATAGAAGTCAGTCTCATACACGAGGCCGAGGCCGAGTCTCTCGATATGACATGCTATCACAATTCCAAGCGTTACTTCATGGTCTTCATCATCTGTTGGAATTCTGAAAAAGAGAATAGAGAAAATACCGTTACCGCCATGCAAGAAACTAGTAATTCAATTAGTCATTTTCAATTTCATGATACAATAATCATACCCATCTACTATATATTTAGGGACTTCTGTCTGCCTGCGTGTCTTCTGTCTGTCTGTTTGTTTGTTAGCAATGGCCGGGAAAACTGCCGGACGGATTTCGACGAAATTTGATACCTAGGAGTACTTTTGTCCGGGGAGTGTTTTGGACGGGTCAAATCGTGATCCCGACCTGACATTGACCTTCAAAATGGTCAATCCAAGGTTAAATCGAGCCTTTCGAACGGATTTCGACGAAATTTGATACATATGGGTACTTTTGTCCGGGTCAAATCGTGACCCTGACCTTCAAAATTGTCAACTCAAGGTCAAATCGCACCTTTCGAAGGGATTTCAACGAAATTTGATACCTAGGGGTACTTTTGTCCTGGGAGTGTTTTGGACGGGTCGAATCGTGACCCCGACCTGACCTTGATCTTCAAAATGGTCAAATCGCGCCTTTCGACGGATTTCGATGTTAGATCCACGGAGGTTTTCAAAACCAGCTATTTGAAAATTGGTATCTGAAGTCCGGATGAAAGCAGAGGGGAAACAGCCCGGACGAAGTCGGGTTACCCTGCTAGTATATATATATATATATATCAGCCCAAAGAAAATAAATGTTGACAACTTGATATGCAGTCTCGTCCACCCAAGTGGAGAGCAAATCAACCGAATATAGGCCACAGTATTTATAGATATAGTGGTCAACTGGGATTTGAATATGGACCTATATATGACCTAGAACTCCTCTCAGCCCAATTCATTACTAAACATATTAGAACAATATTTAAGACATTAATGTAATGGGGTTCTCACTAAATGTGCCCCAACGACAATAGCGCCGTATCCCACGATAACGCGCACACCCACTACATTCATTTCTTATATTTATATAGCTTTTTGATGATTTATTCTGATAAAAATTCTCTGAGTGTATTCTCATTTATGTTCACAAAATCTGCCCGATAATTTGAGACAAGCGCATGCAGCACATTAAGTCAGCGCAATATAATATTTCCAAACACTTAGCAACGGTAATGTGATCGATATAAATAACTGGCTTTAGATGCAATTCGGCTGAACTTTGAAAAGCACGCCCAATTATCTACAATCGGTCTGTGCTATGGGGTATGGAACGGGTGACCCAATTGGCAGTTGACCAATCACCAATCACCCGGAATCCCAAGCCGGTCACCCACCCAAGGACTAACCGAGCTCGACGTTGCTTAATTTCGGTGATCACACAAAGCGTCTAACGACCGTGACCAAGAGATCTAGAGACTAGACCTCTCGATCAGAGAAGTCATCGGTCTTCCATATTTACAACACGACCGCTACACTACTCCCCCCTCGTTCTTTTTGAGATTCACCTAATCTCACCCGGGTCCTCCCCCAGAGCGGCCGCATCATGACACAGACTCGGTGGAGCGGACGAGCCCCTAGTGTAACAGATCGAGAGAGAGGGAGAGAGAGAGACAGAGAGAGAGACAGAGAGAGACAGGGAGAGAGAGAAGTGCAACTATCGCACCGAAAGTTGGCAGCACCCGGAATCCCAAGCCGGTCACCCACCCAAGGACTAACCGAGCTCGACGTTGCTTCACTTCGGTGATCACACAAAGCGTCTAAGGACCGTGACCATGCAAGAGATCTGGACCTCTCGAGCAGAGAAGTCACCGGCCTTCAGCCGCCTTCTATATTTACAACGCGACCGCTACACTATTCCCCCGTTCTTTTTGAGATTCACCAAATCTCACCCGAGTCCTCCTCCAGAGCGGTCGCATCAGGACACAGACTCCGCTGTGCGAGGAGCGGACGAGACCCCAGTGTAACAGAACGAGAGAGAGAGAGAGACAGAGAGAGAGAGACAGAGAGAGAGAGAGAGAAGTGCAACTATCGCACCGAAAGTTGGCAGCACCCGGAATCCCAAGCCGGTCACCCATCCAAGGACTAACCGAGCTCGACGTTGCTTAATTTCGGTGATCAGACAAAGCGTCTGACGACCATGACCAGGATATCTAGAGACGAGACCTCTCGATCAGAGAAGTCATCGGTCTTCCATATTTACAACACGACCGCTACATATATATAAATTGTACTTTTGAAAACGTTCGATTTTGGTACATGAAAACAGTGACGGTTCTTAAACATTGTTTCACAATATTCGCTTGTACCAAATTTCAAAAAGAAATTCCAGGGAGATTTTGAGAAAATCCAGTTTGGCAAAACGTGCGTCTGACCTTAAAGGCACGGGCGGTGTTGTTTGCAGAAATATTCGTATTTGTTCAAATCGCCATCAACGGAAGGAATATTAAAATATATATAGTTTTGTTCATATGCCAAACATAATCTGCGCATAAATAGTATATCGTCGTCAAGACGTATGGTGGTGTACGTAAACAAGAAGCTGCTCATGTTACAGAAGTTTTGCTTCTGTTTACATAACACAGCGCAATTATATTGGTTAATCACACACAAATGATATAAACGCTCTTTATTATTTCCATATCAGGAAAACAGTAACAAACAATGCTCTTTATGTTTACCATATCCGGATCTAAACAAAAGCTAGGTTCTGTAACGTTTTTTGCTTTTGTTTACATAACAAAGTAAAAACATTTGACAATAACATACTGTTTATGCCATATTTCTGATTGGTATAAGAACAAGGTCTGTCTATATTTGACTATTCTTTCTGTTTATGGCGGTCTTTGACGGAGCTGCATATTTTAACAGCATACCCACCGCCAACGCCGCCCGTAGAACATCTAATCATGCCACCGTAGAGATGCATCTATAATAATCTATGGTTTCCTTGATGGCAATCGATGGCATGACTTGCCAGACCGAGCATATTCATGTGTATAATTCTCATCTACTTTCCTATCTACTTCTCTACCTCCATCTCTGTCTTTCGTTGTCTTATTTATCTCCTGTTATCTTACTATAGTAGCTTAAGCAATTTGACAGTCCCGTTGAGGGATGAGGGTGTGATAGCACGGATTGATGATCATGTTTCTATATAAGGTATGAGCATTCACTATATTGTCCCTCTGCAGAACTGTCAAGCTGCCATGCTGTTATATTTATATATCTATATGTTTATATCAATACAAAATGAATGTCACACTCTATGTTGCTCTTTTGTATATGTGCTTATCTCACCTGTCTACGTGCTATGCATCTATTAGCCATTAAAAAGTATCTATTTATCTATCTATATATCTATCTATTTTCAGTTGAGATCCCACCTTCGAAATTGACTTGTCCATCACCGTCTATGTCCGCCGCTTTAATCATATCATCCACCTCCTGATCCGTCACGTCCTCGCCCAATGAGCACATTGCCTTGAATAGTTCATCACGAGTTATCCGTCCATTTCCATCCTCGTCGAAGTGTTTGAAGGCTTGAATCATTTCACAATTTCCAACGTCCATTACCCTTCCTTCAATCATACCCATAAACTCAACAAAATCGATCACACCATTGCCTGCAAAGACCAACATTAAAGTGATGTGAAACACTCCAGTATGGTGATCAAATACAAATGGAGAAATAATCTTGTTCAAAGTAGTATTTTTTACAAATAGTATATTCAAATATATTCAAATTGACATTATATATTAATTAAAGTGACTCTTGATGGCGAAATCATTTTCGCTATTTTATCACCGATAGATGCGTTCCGAATCGAGTAATAAATATGTATAATATTGAGCGTAGTTATGACGATGTTTTCTATGGACTGGTATGGTCGATTTGCTTCAAATTTTCGACGATGTTACATTCCTACAGTTATCATAGCGCCTGAATACTAACTTATCACTTTCACGCACCCGAACGAGTACATAATATGTATTTAAATAATAACAGAAGTGCGGCGCCAATCGTGCTGTAATAATAACAGAAGTGCGGCGCCAAGTTCCGTAACTTGTATGAGTTTATCCTTTCACTCACATTGTTATATCACTATACCAACAGATATTCAAATCAACTTGAACTCGTTTGTAGTGAGTAACAATTCTAAATTTGTGGAAAATAGCTTCGCAGCGAGGGCCGTAACTCAATGAGAATGAATGGACGAATCCCTTTGTTGGAAAATGCCCCCCCCCCCCACATGACCGGGCTATCACCATTGTTAAAGGCCCACTTAATTTTCAAACCCCCAGATTACATTATATAAAATATATGCCATGGTGTTTACCATTTGAAAGAGGACGCTCCAAAACATTGTATTATCAACATATCCGGTGTAATAAACTGTAGACCTGCAGTCAGATGCTCGTATCCCGTTTATATATAACCATGGGTATATGCCAGATATAACTGTACAAAAAAAACGCCGTTCTTTTTACCGTGTATTTATCCATGGTGTGCGTGCCTGTGGTTGTCCGTAACATGGTGCCAGTTTTTTTATTGCTTTGAAAGGTAATCATGTTCGACTGGTGTCGTCAGATTGGTAATATGAGATTAGCGGTTTCTATGTCTTGTCTGGTCACATTTACAGTTTGAACTTTGTCTGAAATAGACGCACTTTTTATACTAGAATTTGCGCCACCGGAGCGCAGGGAAATCGCACGTCGAGTTGGGTTAAGGGTTTTTAGAAAAAGTATTTTTTGATATAGATAGAGACGTGGCGACAGGGGGTTGGGGTGTCTCACCCCCCCCCCCCAACTTTGTTTGTCAAAATGTTCAACAGTTGGAAATTTCATACCTGCCAAAACATTAGTTGGAAATTTCACACCAACATTAAGTTGAAAAAGTTCTTGTAGTTTGATTTTCAAACAATTTATTTGCATATTAAATATTTTGGACTGAAATGGTCATCAGTCGGAAATTGCCAACCTTAGGAGGGTGACAGGGTGAAAATTTCCAACACTTGAGCAGTTTGTGTCCTGGTCCCTCCCCCGTGGCCAGTCAAAAAACTGCTAGTTAATTTAAGAAAACAATATTGTCATGCATTTGGTCAACATTGACATTGGAATTGTCATCAGTTGAAATTTTCCAACCTAAGTGGGGGTGTCAGGTTTGAAATGTCCAACTGTAGAAAGGTTTGAGGCTAGTCTAGATGCTAGGATTTTGAGATTTTCTTGTTCAGATTAAAAAAAAATTGCACACCGGGCCTATCGTTCTCATTGTCCCTTCCCCCGTGGCCAATACAAAACTGCTAATTAGTTTAACAAAACAATATTTTACTTCATTTGGTCAAACTTGTGGACTGAAATAGTCATCAGTTGGAGTGTTTTCCAACCTGAGGGGGAGTATGAGGTTTGAAATTTCCAACACCAGGAAAGGTTCAGTTGAGGCCAGTCTAGATGCATGCTAGGATTTAATATGTTCTTTTATAGTTTTAAAATTTTTCTCACACCGGGCCGAAGAACCATGGTCAACCCGGTTTGTCCCCGCCTCTTGCCCGTAGTCGTGGGCATTTGTCTGGAGTTAGACCATTAGATGTTATGATTTATGCAATTGTTCAGGTTAAACTATCTGAATTTTCAAACCTGGAATATAGAACCATGTTTTTAAAAATATATATATAGGATATGTATAGGATAGTAGGCGTGAGCACTGATGTACAATGGGGATGGTGCAAATGGAATTTGTGTTTGGGGTTATTCTGATTCAAGGGGGTGCAGTTGGAATTTCCAATGGTGGACACCCCCTAACGGAAACCATATAGCCACGTCCCTAGATATAGAGAGGCAAACAGAACAATGCCATATATATACAATATGCGGTTGCATCTATTGGGATGTCTTTAGTGCACGTTTGTGGTTACGAGAGCTCATTTCCCCCTGATTTTTGCTCAATATGTGGTCTTCTTCTTTAAAAGTTTTATATGATTTCAAACAGGGGTGGCACCAGGATATCCCCGACAGGGGGCGGGCTTTAGCTGACGGGTTGACCATTACATCACTCACCGACGGGGGTGGCTATGACTCCCCGACAGAAATTAAGAAATGATAGATCGGGGTGTAAATTTGTGTGGTGTTATATCACTAGATGTTAAGATGTTTTAATCTCATACTGGGCCGAACCATCTTTTTCACCCCCCCCCCCCCGCACGACAAGTGGCCACTATATTACTGTGGAATAGTCTACCATCTGGTAGTCTGTGATGGAACATTTGGGAAAAAGCAATGGGGGGGGTGCAAATTGATTTACGCAAACTTATGAGTTTGGTGTGGTTCAATGGAGTGGGGTGCAGTTGGAAATTCCAAGATGGAGACCACCCCAACGAAAACCATCTAACCAAGTCTCGAGTGCCAAATATCCAACACTCAACCAGGGGTGCCTCTCGCAACTTTAGTTTCTGCCCTCGGCATAGGCCTATTTGTTTCTTATCCGAGAATACACTTCACCGGCGGCAATGTATTAACCATACTCTGAAAGAAAACGCTTCAGTGACGATCACACGATAAAGTCGTGCTGCAAGTAAGACGATAATTGTGTTGTAGAAATGATACGGAAGACCGATTGTCAAAAAAATCAACATCAAAATACACATGGCAAAACTTATCGATCCAAACTGTGGAGTGTGTTTTCGTTGTGTATTTTTCGCATATACCCATGGTTATATATAAACGGGCTACGAGCATCTGACTGCTGTTGTTTTTGTTGAGTTGCCAACGCGTTTTGTTATCAAGATTGAAGTAAAAATAAAAATTATTTTCAATGCAGGGGGAATAACTCTATATATTAAAGATAGAGTTCTTCCCCTTTCATTGAAAACGTTTGAATTCTGTTGCATTCTGAGTGCCAGAGGGGGGAAGTCATTCTATGATTTCTATTTCACTGGTGACATCTTCTGAGACACAGATGTTTCAAATAGTGATGAATTATAGTATTTTAATCATATTTTATGGCATAGATTGTTATTAAAACCGTATATCAAGTCACTATAAAAAATATAATCGGAGACTCGAAAATTAAGTGTGCCTTTAATAAAGCACTATATCAAACCCGATGAACCACACCAATTTACAAGGCGGACACAAAATACACACATTTCCAAGTCCAACAAGGGAACACTGGTTACAACTCTGGTAAACAAAATAAATGGACAAACCCAGTATAGTATGTTAGTATCCCTTAAGCAACTGGACTATCACCATGCCAACAGCACAACATGTCCGCTGATGCACACCAGAGTTACAGGGATAAAAGTTAGACAAACTATCTTTATTTTTACTAAATCAGATATAGACTAAACTATATAAACGCTTTTTATTCTTCAATGTTTATTAACGGACATGGCTCATTCGAAACTCCAAATTTTGCCTGCGTTATTGGTAGGGACGGATACTATATAGGTCGATATATACAGGAAATATTGATACACGTCATCATATGCTCTGAAATACAATTGCTAAAGTCACATTCATTTTCCAGCCGTTTTGAATGTTTCGCCATAATTCAGAAAAACGCTCTTTATATTTACCATATCAAGAATAGACTAACTGGGAACACTCTTTTATGCAAAATACTGCCTACTATATGAAAAGATTTACCGAAGTCATTGACATTTATCAGATATGTTCAACACACATATATACCCGATACACACAAACGCCCTTTATATTTACCATATCATGAAATGACAATCTTTAATGTTCCACTGCAAAGAAATGTGAATCCTAGTTTTCTTCGCAGGCGATATATTGTATGAGTTTTGTCAGCCGAAGATAAATGTAAAATATACATATAATACTGACGTCACATCCTGAAAAGACTTAGGCAAATGATTGGCGACTGTCCACTCAAAGGTGAAGTAAACGCTCTATACTTCTACCATGTATATATAAGAGATGAACTATCAAAAAACGCTTTTTGTAGTGTAACTTGTTGTAGGAATGTGACGTTAAAAGCTGATTATACTTAAGAAATAAACGAAGGCTTCAACTGAATGTGGACATGAGATTTTGACCGCGAGCAAAAGTTCAGCAAATTGCTGGGGTTTGTGCTGAGTTTGCTGACAAACCCATCTCTACCCGGCGTCCCTGTGTGTATGTAAATATATTCATATGATTTCACAAGGTCGTTCTCGGGCATGTTACGTTCGCGTGTAAGTAGTTTGCGTAATCATCGGTCAATTAAATATTCATCTCCGGGACACGATAACAGCGAGAATAAATAAAATATCTTAAAAGGGGGACTGTTCACTAAATCCGGCCATTTATGGGACCATCTCCTATTATACCCAACATAATATATGCAACTAATGAATACATTCATTAACTCATATCCATTATAATTACCATGTTGTTTACATCGTTAATAGAGCAAATGAGTGTATGTTTTTTACATCGTTAATAGAGCAAATGAGTGTATATTGCACTCATTCATGGCTCAAATGCATTCATTAGTTGCATATATTAAGAATAATAGGATCTAGATGGTCCCATAAATGACCGGATTTAGTGTATAGTACCCCTTTAGTTTAAAGATATTTTATGTAACCAAAGTATTCTACAAACTTTTCGGTACGATGATGGAATATTGGGCCCCTTTAATTTGAGGCTTGAAGATTGTGAGTCATTTTAACGTCGACAAAAGTCACGCATAACAAATTAGCCGGCGGTAAAGAGTATACTTTTTACTTCCTAATTGACATTTTATGTCGATTGTGTGCAATGTTATTTCTCCACCTGCCTGTCGTATAATAATGTCGTATAATAAGTTATTATGAAGAGAGGGGAGCTTCTAGTTCTTTGTACTTTATTCGTGCATTGATATAAATTATCATCTGATTCTTAAACATGTCCAATCTAAACTAAAGCCGAAAATTGCTCTTTTATCTTTCTATACATGTACCCGCAAATAATGAGCCCGTTCGTGTGAAGTTTACACTTTAGACGAGTTTCAAATTCAAAAGAAGTATTTTAGGTTTTGAATTTGTTGCATTGGCATGAAACCAAACTGGTCGCTTATTCAAAGGATGTTTAATATTTTATTCTAATGTGATAGCTAACAATAAGCGACAATTACCGATTGTGTGTTTTCTGGATATTTTCGTTTGGTTAATTTTTATACGTTTCGTGTTTTTGTGTTAAGCATGTGCGTTATGGACGCTGTTTGTTGATGTGAAACACTCCGGTTGGGTGATCAAATAGAAGTGGAGAACAATCTTGCTCAAAGTAGTTATTTTAAGGAATATTAATCCAAATTTACAGCACACACAATGTCGTTCTTATATATTTATTAAATGTTGTAACTCTCGATGGCGAAATCATTTGCGTTACTTTATCGCCGATTGTTGCGTCCCGAATCGAGATGTAAATGTTTACAATTAAGCGCAGTTCAGACGGTGATATCTATGGAGTGGTATGGTCGATTTATTTGAGATTTTCGACGATGTTAGTATAATGCTACATTTCCACAGTTGCCATAGCACCTGGGTACTATAACTTATCAGTTTCACGCACCCGAACAAGTCCATAACATGTCTTTAAAAGTAATTGTCAATCGTTTGTTTCAGATCGAGTTATAGGTAAAATTGCACACAACAGTTGAATTGAGATCTGTATGTCAAGTATGATTGCGCATCATTATAAAGAAACTGTTTTGTACATAACCCATACAATGCACAATCAGTCTGGTAATCAAGATGTAGAATCATTGAAAACTGAGTGCCATGTATGCCGTTGTGGGAGAAGATCATATGTTTAACCTTTTATTTACTCAATGCATTCTCCCATCAATTATACAAGTATACATTGGAATGGTCTATTATTCATCTGGAGGGGTGTTCAGGAAATATAAATAGACGGCAATCAGACGATCACATAATAAAAAGCCGTCTGTTGAAATTATTATCTGAATATGTCATATGGTAACTACTCGTCAATGTGTATTTAGTAAAGAAATTGTTTAACGGACACGACTCATTTTAACATCTCAATTAGGTATATCTAATCACCCTGGTTAAGTGGTCCTGCTAATTTGCTATGGTTTTGCTGGTGGGTCATGCTATATTTATATGATGCTGGTAGGCCAAAATCGATGATGTTACGAAATATTACGGTTATTTTTCATAAAGTTGTCATTTTTGCGGTGTTTGGCTAATCCAAGCGATTTGAGCAAAAGCCAGTTTCTGTATGAAACAATCAAGAACATATCTATTTTAAATATTTTAATAATAATGCCGCTGGTGTCTGTAAAACGACAGTGCGTAGATAGCTATTTTGATTATGATTGGCCTGCAACAACCAAAGTGTCATTATTTAAAAGTACTCAATCCGATCAGACGCTCCGAAATTACTATTACTTTGGCTTCGGGGGTAACAAATATTTTATTCGAGTCGAGGAACCTACCCATCAAAGCTCAAGAGTGATCAGATATCGATTTTTGAAGTTTTTTCATTCTCGAGATGTGTAAGAATGTGGCCCAGAAACACGTGGTCAAAGGGAGGGTATCGGACAAAATTGCGGATGAATATGGATAACTCTAAAGTCAAGTGGTAATACGGTCAAATTTCGTGATACTATAGTGATAATACGGCCATATTTTGTTGAACAAAATGTTGATAAATAACAAGTTTTGGGAAATTTGATACCATAGTTGACAGTACGTGGCTAGCATTATTTAAATCGATTCTGATAACTAAAGCGTATTTTGAAGAAATGTTGTTGTCGTTGTTGTTGTTGTTGTTGTATCTTGATGGTATGGGGACCATCTGATCGGATTGAGTACCTTTAAATATCTTACAATATCTGTGTATTTGAATGTTTTATAAACATATTGTTTTTCCTCTATTCCTTTAGATTAGCCAAAGGCCGTGAAAATGGCAGCTTAAAATAATAACGGTACATTTCCTTAACAGCAGGACCAGCCAGCATCATGTCAAATTATCAGGACCACATAACCACGAGTGGTAATTTTGAAGGAATGGTGAGATAGGTCAATAGATACACGTAATACCGATCATCAGCCCCTGAATTTACTCGAAAACTTGCCAGAGTGATATCGATTCTTCAACGGCTTTCAATTTTTAGCACAGAAGTGAGACAAAAGCACTTTAGTTTTACCAAAACAGGAATAGTCTAGTAAACCACACTTTAAAGACATATAAGGACTTGTTCGAGTTCGTGAAACTGATTATCTAGTATTCGGGCGTCATGCCAACCTGGAGAATGTAGCATTCTACTAACATCGCCGAAAATTTCAAAAAAATCGACCATACCAGGCACTCAATAGAAAACATCGTCAAAAACTAATCTCAATTGTAAGTATTTACATCTGGATTCGAGACGCAACAATCGGCTACTAACAAACACAAATGATTTCGCCATCCAGAGTCAGTGCATTCTATTAAGATATCAGAATGACTGTGTGTGTTGGCAATTTGGATTAATATTCGTTAACCCTTTACCCAACAGAACGGCCTTGTGCCAATGCATTCTCTTATATATGCGAGTCGACCATAGGTCGCCTCGCATATATAAGAGAATGCATTGGCTTAACACATATTAAAAATGATAAAACTTGTTTTAGGCCA
Organism: Siphonodentalium dalli; assembly: GCA_032622095.1. Lineage (NCBI taxonomy): Eukaryota > Metazoa > Mollusca > Scaphopoda > Gadilida > Siphonodentaliidae > Siphonodentalium > Siphonodentalium dalli. Next base: position 195,983,389 of record CP136064.1, read on the forward strand.
ATGTATTCTCTTATATATGCAAGGCGACCTATGGCGACTCGCATATATAAGAGAATGCATTGGCACAGGGCATAACTGTAACCATCATAATGTGGTCATTGAACCGGTTCCAATGATAGCCATATTTGGGTGGTGTTATTGAGACAGACCGAAGAATTTTAGGCTGTTGAAGCTTTATTTGGGCGTTTTTGGCCGTTTTGTTGGGTAAAGGGTTAAAAGAACAATTTGAGTAAGAATATTCTCCATTTCTATTGGATCACTCTACCGGAGTCTATCACATCACTTTAATTATTCCATGCTGAAGATAAATCGGGACCCAAATGCTCTTATATATAGTTCTATTGAGTTATGTTTTTCTGTGGCAAAATAATATCGGTATAAAAGTATTTAAGATGGAGACGCACGTTTTGCATAAATACAGCCAAATATGGCAAGATATTTTCAACAAAGTATTTCTCTGGATCTATCTGGCGAAAAATCTTGAATTTCACATATCATCACTTTCATTGTATGTATAATCAGAGCAGTTATTAAGAGACAACACAAACAATGGATTTTAATACATTTGAGAGGTTGAAAATATTATTTTCTTTGTTGTCCCTTTATGTACCAAGAACTGATAGAATAATTAATAATTTCACACAAAACTCCAATCATCAAACAGCTTATTGTCTTGGCTCTATGAGAGGAGGCTTCATTTGTATCATAATGTGGAGTTAGATTATTAATTGCATAATATAGTGTCATACCCCCATATATCATAATGAAGAATAAAGCAGTCGGAAATATTCCAGCCCAATGAAAACAACTGTTGATATGCAATGTGGTCCACTCAAGCAGGGAGCAATCAACATAAATTATGTCACAGTGTTAAGAGATATGGTGTTCAGCTTTAACTTGGTCATGAAGCCATGACCCAGAACTAATCTCAGCCCAATTTTTCATTGAACAACATGAATGACATGAGAATTCTCAAATTTAGAAAATTATTTGTGGGTAGTTGTCTTTCTAAGTGAAAATAATCATCAAATTTCATGAATCAAGAAAATTTAAGTCTCCTCTCATGGTCTTCAGATATGATATCATGGATATATGATCTGCAATTTTGAAACAAATATAATTTACGGAAGTTCTTGGTACCTGAATACGGTAAAAAAATTAATATTTTTCATGTCATAAAAGTGAAGTAAATGAGTTTATAATAACTAATTGTTCGATGGTTCTTAAATATTGTATCACAATAATCGCTTGTACCAAATTTCACAAATAAATTCCTGACAGATTTTGAGAAAATCTATTTAGAAATACCAGGAAATTTTGGCCAAACGTGCATCTGACCCTTAACGTAATTATTGTCCCAGCCTAACACCCGCCCCAAATAACCAGAACAGGATGTAACAAACGCAAGCAATGTTTGAATATATTTACTGTGACCCACATATACAAAGACATTTACATGGCATTGTATTGGGTGTTGATAGAGAATTGTGTGAGTGCACATGGGGTCGGGGTACAAGTTACTAAACTTATTTACCGTCATCTTCCCTGACATTTAGCTACCGTATGTTGTATGCCGATAAGAATATATATGGTGGAGGTGATGACCACTTTAAGTTAATATATTCGTGTCCACGTACGTTTTCTTGTGTATGTGTACAGGGGACATTTAAAGAAAAAGTAACTTGCATCTTCACATGGGTTACCATGCACAAGAGCAACTTGACCTTGCTGAGAATTAATATTAATTTTTTTAAAGTTTAGCACACTAATCGGCGCAGATAGTATAAATACGTAGCTACGTCTCGTGGGCATTGAGGGACAATAACAATTGAATTGGTATGTTTTCCATAAAATTAATTACGCATAAATCGCCAGATATTATAAACAGTTGGACACTTAGTGATATATCCCAGAAGGATCCATAAATTCAAATTAATCCTTGTCTTTTGACCCATAAATTTGAATAAGTTATGTTATTGTGTACATTTATGTGTGTACTACATTAGCTCCTGGCAGTATACTTATAATTCCACATCAAATCTCTAGATTATGATTTCGATCATAGAAATTTACTATCGTCAAGGGATGGGTTAAACATCTGCCGATCGTAATTGGCCTCTCGTTTTTAATTTACAATTAAAACACGTTGTGTATAAATGGTGTTATGACTGAAATATATCCGTCGTATGACGTGCAAGGTTCATATTGGACCTTCTTATACCAATACTGAATACCATTGAAAACAAATAATTAAACATTATTATGCAGACAATTGCAGAAAGTTGCACACACGATATACATATGTTACAAACCAAGCTCCATGCAGAGTTCAGTCCCCTGTGCAGGACTTGCCACTGCCCGCACCTACATGTACACCTAATGTGAAGAAATTTCACATTTATTTATATCAGACTTTTGTAGGTTCCAATTCATTCTGCATTATTCTGAGAAACGGAACTGTATATATTCATTTGAAAATTGTCTAGATCAAGCCAGAATTGTAACTGACAAAACACTTCAATAAAAAGTGTTAGATTTAATTCAGAAAATACACATGCCGGCAGCGGTCAGACATAGCATAGTGATGGGACTGAACTCTGGTTTGCAGCTTGTTTACAAACACGTGTGTGTACTAAGCTCTAAAGTTCAAATATCCAGTCTTTACTGTATTGACAATTTCCTCTCGGAAATATGTTCCTCCGACTCGACAAGCATACCCTTATGTGGCCAACAGTCTGCATGTTGTCAATTTCCTTTGCACGGCCAACGCTTGTTAGTTTCACATGCATGCTAATGTTCTTGAAATTAACGCGTGTATACTCATTTAAAACAAAACCGAACATACTCTACTTCGAAATTGCTTTACCCCTCTTTCCGTGCACCGATTCACACCATCACACGGCACATGCGTTTTGACGATTCAGCGGCTTGATAACCACGGTGCAACGGCATTCGAACGATTCAGCGATCATATTATACACGATAGTTTATGATAAACTTAGATAAAGGGGCTTTTTACTGAATTTGGACGATAAAAGATGGCTTATTCTTGTGTTCATTGTATAGAGTAGCTTTGCAAGTCCACCAGGTTGACTCACGGAATACATACGGGGATGAGATCTATACATAACATGAGTCACAATCGACTTGGTCAAATCTGGACCATCAGCTCAAACCGCGAACCGTTTGCAAAAAGTCAATTCTTGGGCTACAATGGGACAATAACAATTCGAAAATTAACATCCAACGTAAGCTTTGATATGTATAAATGTAGGATTTGTCCAATTCGTACCTCTGTTAAGATTTTTCTGATATTCTTTGTGTAATATGTCGTTTATACAGATTCTGATAAGTTCATACCTTCAGTAAAGAAATTTGTTCTTGGACTGAAATGCCCAACAGTTAGATAATATCCAAACATATATGGGTGCCAAATTCAAATGTTCCAATGATTGAACAAGGTTAAGATATTCATTTGGAAATTCCAACCAAAGGGTGTGCACTTGGAGTGTCTCAGGGTTGCGAATTCAATAATATATTATAAGTTAGACACGATAGAGAAATAAAAACTGTGTATAAATTAACTTACGATCCGCATCGACTTCGTTTATCATTTTCTCCAAATCATCTTCTGTAGCGTCTATACTTATATTCGCCAATAAAGATTTCAATTCTTTCGAATCTATTTTCCCGTCTTGGTTCTTGTCGATAAAGTTGAACATCTCCCGTAACTCTGAATAGAAAACGACAACATTTCAGTGTTCATGTTTAACTCGAATGGCCTAAAAAAAGAATTTGTATTTACTATACAAAATTTACGAGGACTGTATATAGCGTGGCCATAGTATAAACAGAGTTACTAAATATATCAGGGGGTGTCAAACGTTTCAGAGCACGTATGACGGGGCGGGTGGGTGGTCATGGGGACCCAAAAGCATTTTTTTTCCGGAACTAAAAATATATTTTCCTCTTTCATTTTACTATTTTTTGTCTTAAAACTTAAGAATAAAGTTAGTTGACATCCGTAGTACTTGCAAACAGTCAGTCCTGAGTATCTTGTTGTAAATTAATGTCACTATAAGTCCATTCACACTTAAAACTCATGGACAAAATCAGCATATGCAATCACTGCCATAATTATGTGACTGAACAAATCACATATGCAACCTGTAATCGAAGATAGGAACAGTTACCTATCTGAATATTACAGGAGGTTGTAATTGATTAGTTCAAAACAATAACAAAAGAGAGGGAATTATAATATTCCATAATATAGCATTACAGGTATACAATAGGCGAATATATCTATAAAAAAACGCACATTGATTGGTGTGCGTTATTGCACACGTTTGTTGTAGCACAACACAATAGCCTAACACTGCTTTCACATGCAGACCTGCGGTTGACGCATGCGGCCAATGCATGCGGCTATCGTGTTATAGGAGCAACGTTTCAAACCATACACATATCACTGGGGTTGCGGCTGACGCAGTTAAACGTATCCGATTTCAAAAAGTTTTCAAATCGGTTGCGTTCAACTGCGTCAGCCGCAACCCAGTGATATATGTATGGTTTGAAACGTTGAGCGTATAACACAATAGCCACACGCGTCAATTTATGTGATGAAGTGGTAAACATTCCGGACATTTCACATTTACAATGTGGATGATCAACGTCACTTTAAACCATGATATTGAGAAGAAAAAAAATTTATATACAAATATATGACAAAACCACATTGAGCAGGCGCATTGAGTATATTTTAAAGGCATCTGAAAATGAGAGATGTTTGAAACAATGTTGTAAAGAGTTTCACGGTTAACCATTTTTATAAATACTCATTGGCGAGTAGTTCCCAAGGGAGATGTTCAGATAATAAGATCAATAGACGGTCGTTTGTTGAACTTATTATCTGAACATTTCCAACCAATGAATATGATTCTTTGTGTATCATCTGTTCGTCTGTCTGTCGACTGCTTTTATTACATCAACATCCCATCACATGCATAATAGACCATTCCAATCTATACTTTTATATAGCTTAAGGGGATAATCCATTCAGTATAGAAGGGGCTAACAAATTAAAGGGGAATGGGTAATGTACACTAAATCCGGCCATTTATGGGACCATATCATGTTATACTCAACACAGTATATGCAACAAATGAATGAATTTGAGCCATGGATTAGTGCAAAATACACTTATGTGCTCTATGAACGATGCAATCAGCATGGTAATTGTGAAAAGGAATTTATGACTCCAGCCATTTATTAATTTTCATTATAATTAACACATTGTTTGGATCGTTCCTACGGCACAAGATTGTATTTTGTACTAATCCATGGGTCAAATTCATTCATCTGTTGCCTATTTTCTGTTGAGTATAAAAGGAGATGATCCCATAAATGGCCGGATTTAGTGTACAGTACCCCGTTAATATAGAAAACCCGATAAAAGTGTGTAGTATTGCCTTGTATATAAATGCGCTCGAATAGACACATGGCAACGTTTTACATTCATAGACTAACTAACGTACCTTCTCGCTCTTTCTCTGATAATTCTGAAGACTGGAAATATAAGATAATTATTCAATAAACATTATATGCAATTTTCAGACAGTAGCCAGGTTCAGCAACACGTGCGTGCAACTTGTAGCGTGTGTTACAGTGGTATTGCTATGGAGATGTACTTGATGGTAAAAGCCACATAAAACTTCTAAACGGAATGACCGTGTACGTGCAGGCCAAATGGTTCGTGAGTCAAATGAGTTTCGTTGCCAATGGCAACACACTTTAAAAGTTACATTTTTGAACATGGCCATATAATAGTCAGGTTGCGAACTGCAAGCTCCAGTTCAAACGGCTATGTCAAGTTGTAAATTGGGCTAAAACGTCACTATTTTTTTTATTTCAGGCCAGCACCTAATGCGCATAAGTTTGACCATTAATAAATGGACAATCCGTACATAAATTTTCATCAATTAATGGTCAATCTTGCAACACCTGGCACGGGAGCTTGGGAGCTAAATCACGACATATATAGGTAATACTGAAGGGTAATAACTCTATAAAGAATGTACCTTTACTAAATAACGGCGATTTGTATGAGAAATTACAACACCAAAATAGATCAACTCAGGTGAAATATAAGTCAAATTCTTCTATTGGGTGGGTGGGCTTGGGTGAGGTTGCGATTGACCATATATTAATGGCCTTTTTGGGTTCCGTTTGTTGATTTATAAATGGCCAATCCTTAAAGAATTGCCTGATTTCAGTCAGTGTCTCGCGGTTTGCGTTCGACATACAGTTGCATTAATTTTGGAATGCGGATACGGGTAACTGAGTCACATGACACGGATAGTGTATGGCAAGATTATATGCGATATATAATAAGTGCAAATGGCGGCCTGTCGTATTCAATCGAAATTCGAATGGTTTTATTGCATGGTTAATTTGTTTGATGAAGAAGGCCTACTTTATATGTTTGGAGAAGAAGATCTGCTATTTATTTTGTGTATTGTGTATACAGAACCTGCCACGATATGGTGCGTGAACAAATCAAAAACAATTTCGATCTTCCGTATATTTTCATTGAGTATTATATAATATCGCCTGGCACAATATAACGTGTCAACCAACATTAGGGCGCTTAAATGGTAAAGCTATAGTATGCTCGCAATTATTACAATATTTAAGACACATACTATATTTCCCATTTATTTTATTAACTGACAATTGGGACATAAAGGTTACTCGTTTGAAACTTGCAGTATAAAGTCAACACGGACGCCAAGATAAATCCTCTCTCGACATCATAACAAACAAAATGCCGTGACGTGCATGGGTGTTTATATGCGAGTGGGCGATCTGGCCTGGTTAACCGGGCTGGTTCGTCAATCCGGGCAAGCCGGGTCTCCTATACTGGCGCATGTTAGCCTACAAGTTGTAGTAGGGCGCGAAGCGCCCAGGGTGGTCGAAAAGATCGAGAGATCTTCTCCATCACCCCCAATTTGTTGTTTTGATGATATCTTGCAAACCAAAGATCATCAAAAGTCCTCATGTCTGACCGTGGCAAAGTTTGATTGGATCTTTAATACGAGCTTTAATGTGGGGTAGGTGTCCCTTTGAAGTTGATGTTGTTGGTGGCGCATGTTAAATATCGTTTGCGTTTATATTAGGCGAACCCTCCCAAACATGTACAAATAAGAGGAATAAGATTCTTGTAAATTGGAGAAAATACGTCTTCAATAACAATTTTGTCGCCGACAATACAGACTGGTCACAAAATACCACAATCGTGTTCAAACCGGTCCATAAATAAATATTAGTTTTCCCAAAAATTGTCAGATTTTGGTTGTCAGATTTTGGTGGAACTATTTTGTCCACTTAAAGATGCATAATCCGAATTAACGCTCCCAAATTACTATTTCTTTGGCTTCGGGGGTAAAAATTATTTGATTCTAGTCGAGGAACACACTCATCAAAGCTCAGAGTGATCAGATATCGATTTTTGAATTTTTTTATTTCTCGAAATTCTACTTAATTGTGGCCAAGAAAAAAGTCGTCAAACGGAGGGTCTCGGACAAAATAGCTGATGAAGATGCATAACTCTAAAATCAAGTGGTAATACGGCCAAATTTCGTGATACTCAAGTGATAATATTGCTATATTTCGTTGAACAACATGTTGATAAATAACACATTTTGGGAACTTTTATACCATAGTTGACAGCGGTTAGCATTATTTTGTTGCAATTAATCGATTCTGATAACCAAAGCGTATTTTGAAGAAATGTTGTTGTTGTTGTTGTTGTAACTTGATGATATGGGGACCGTCTGCTCGGATTGAGTACCTTTAATTAAACCGTAGTATTATATATACTATTGAATGACACGTTCCACCAAGACAACTGATGCACCGCATTGTGTTATACGATATATACAAGTTTCATGTTTTCGCGCATTAAAGGCCCACTTAATTTTCGAGTCGCCGATTATTTTTTTTATAGCGACTTGATATACGGTTTTAATAACAATCTATGCCATAAAATATGATTAGAATACTATAATTCATCACTATTTGAAACAGCTGTGTCTCAGAAAATGCCCACAGAGAAATAGAAAACTGCTGAAGACTTCCCCCCTCTGGCACCCAGAATTCAACAGAATTCAAACTTTTTCAATGAAAGGGGAAGAAGTCTATCTTTAATATATAGAGTTATGCCCCCTGCATTGAAAATAATACTGATTTTTTACTTCAATCAAGATGACAAAACGCATTGGCAACTCAACAAAAAACAACATGCCCACAGTTTATTACACCGGATAAGTTGATAATACAATGTTTTGGAGCTTCCTCTTTCAAATGGTATGACGGTAGTATCATATATTTTATATAAAGTAATCTGGGGGTTCGAAAATTAAGTGGGCCTTTAACTCGGTGCTATTATTAGACTAACTTCATAGTTGAAGGAAATTTAATCCGTATGGAACAGATGTGTTTGTCGGTAAGATAAAGACAACACTGGTAGAGGTTGGAACCCAAACTCCATGCAGAGCCCTCTACGTTATCACTGCGATATGGCACTGCCACAAGGATGGTACTTTTTTTTACACATCGTCGGAACTATATTTAGTCACATATTATGACCACCACAAGTTTGCAATAATGGTAATTTTTTCGGTATTGATAAGAACAATATAGACTGAGCCAGACATATAGACAATTTTAATCCTAAAACATAAGAACTAAGAACACGTAAGAAATCCTTACCAAATGTCCTTATGGCAATGATATACATATGCAAGATGGCATGCATCTCAACTGATTCGAAATGCGATAAGGAAACATGTCATTTGGGTATACATGTATACTCTTCGAACAAATGTGTTCAATCTACACAATTTTATCTTAAACAAACTTGTGTAGTAATGACATATGTATATATGTCGCACACATTGAATATGAGTGAATATGTGAGTATATCATAGTTAGTAGATGAGTTATGTTCTATTTGAGAGACAAACCTCGTAACAGCTACCATATTAAAAATCTGGCAGCAGCTTTAAAACTCTGTGCTGCACAATTATGTGCTGTTCAGTTTTGACACAAACAAATTTATAACAAATTTTAAAGCTGCTACCAATTTTGTGTTCTGTGGAAGCCTTTACGGGGTTTGTGTCTCAATAGAACATGCACATCTCATCTAATAACTATGATATATTCATATGCACTCATATCCAACGTTGAGGAAATTCCACCGACACATATACGTGTTGGGAGAGTGGCTTTATAAGTTGCAAAAACTTGTACCCTATATCATGCAAATAAATTATGTTTCAAGTGTATATACATAACCGCCCCTTGTATATAATTGTGTATATGTGTATCGCTGATAATCCACGCAACGGCGAAACCCCTATAACCGCGAATCTGTGATCCATCCAGAGGGAGGGTAACCCGATTCGTGTATCTTGGCAAGTTTTTTCAATTGTTTGCGAGAGAGAGATCGATTGTTCATATGTACAGTTTATTGATTTTCACAGTGAAATTAACAATCTGCGTGGTATTTCCTCCACCAATGAAACTGGTAATGTCGCGATATGGCTCCAATGACGATACCACACAACAAACCAACACACTAATTATCGACCTAATGAACACGTTCATTCCAATGAAACTCCTACCTTGGTTTCTGAATAAATGAGAATACATGTTCTAGTATTTATAGTCACAATGATCTTCCTTGTTTAATTGCATGCCACAAATATACAAGGACACTTTTACCTACAGAAAGGTAGGGGGAATTTTGAAAATTACACATTGTTTGACAACCGTTACGAACATAAGGTACTGCGTTGTACATCTTTTTTTTAATCCCAAATATACCTGGAAATACTACATTTTAATATAAAATACTATATATAGCTAAAAATATACAATGATTGCATGGGAGCATTGTCATTATCAGATCAGCAACTGACCAGAACACATGGAGAAGAAAGCCGTATGTCCTCCGTGTAAGAATACACTAACCCTAACTCTAACCCTAACCCTAGCACTAACCCCAGCCCTAACCCTAGCCCTAACCCAAACCCTAGCGCTAATCCTAGCCCTGACCCTAACCCTAACCCATATGGAGAATGGAAGGGGTGCGTGTTATCGTGTATTATTACATGAAGGATATGACGAAAATTCCATCGTGTGTTGGTCATTTTACACGTATATAACTCCTGTTTGCCGGAATGGATCTACATGTATATGATCTGAACCACGTCATCGGCAGCTGTATGAGAGTATTATAGATCTTATAGTATACGAGAGTAGAGTGTCCTAGATTACATGGAATTGTGACGACATAAATATAATGTGAACCGGATGATCTCAACAACAATACATGTATGATGCTCAAAATTGAAGATAGTTGGTGTGGGCGACTCACACCGACAATCAACACATACCTCATTTGTTTAACGTGCTATTCGATGTGTAAAATGAATACATTTCAATCCTGAACAAACGTTGGTATTGTGGGTGCCTGCCACCACCATGCACGTAGGCTATATGGCATGATTTGTTCACATATTTGTATTCTATATATCTTCAACAATTAATCAACAGGTAGACGGAGAAAAGTAAACATGTGTTTAAATGATGATATAAATGTACTCACCATGGCTGTTGTTGATGATGATGTTGTCGCGTGTTTTGTTCCCAGTGGTAAACACTACAGCTTCCTTGTTTGACCTTCCTTAAATTATGTCGCTCGCCGTATTTCCAAAAGCAGCAATCGCATTTATAAAGCGCGGCTATTGTAGGTAAATAAAAAGCGAACACTCATTCTCTTTGTGCGGCGGGGCGACTTGGTTTGCTTTAAATGTCTTCACGGTCCCGCACAGATCAGCTACAGATACAGGCCTACACGGTTGAATAGGATCAGGTCATAAATATACCTTATGTGAGGCAGGCTGAGGACTCGTGATAATGTTGAACTAGTGAATCAGCATTCAGACAATTGTGTGCGCTACATGCAATTAACGTAAACGCATATATAATGCATGCGCTTGGTCGAATGTATATGGTGTGGGCTAATGTTTGTTTTTGGGGTTAATTAAAAGTCGGCACACGCATTCATATATAAGTTACGTATATGTGTCTTGTGTGGAATGCCAATAAGCACTGAGTCGCGGCCGTATTCAGGTATTGGATTCGTCCAGCTCCGTTCCGTGGTTTCAGAGAATTAACCATCCCCGGATCCGTGATTTTATTGCTAGGGACAATCCGGACCAAGAGACAATCCGGACCCATGCAGGGACAACCCGGACCCATGCATGGACAACCCGGAACAATACAGGGACAAGCTGGACCCATGTAGAGACAAACAACCCTGACCCATGCAGAGACAACCCGGACCCATGCATGGACAACCCGGAGCCATACAGGGACAACCCGGTCCCATGTAGGGACAACCCGGAACCATGCATGCAGGGACAACCCGGCCCAAATAAATAGATTGAACACAACGCGCAAAATCGGGGTGGGGAAGCACGTGGTTTCGAGTTGATGAGTATCACTCATTCAACATGGCTGAGGCGATCGCAAACGCGACCAGAAACGTGGAAAAGGGTAATAAACGAGGATATTACATAGTATTTTGGCAGCTAGGAGCATATATATATATATATATATATATATATATATATATATATAACTGGCAACTTTGGTCAGAATGTTATAGAAAATTACTGAATATTTCTGAACAAATAAGGTATCAACATGTTTTTAAAATAATCTAGCGTATGCTCGTAACAGTCAAAATGTTACCTTTTGTCCCTGGGGTCCGTGTTGTATGTCCATGGGTCGGGTTGTCTATGGGCCGGGTTGTCCTGGTTCGGGTTGTGCCTCGGTCATTTTGAATGCGTGGTACTCACCAACATCGAAACCACGTGATTCCCCACAGTGATAATAATCGAGAATCTGTTATTGAATGAGTTGCGGACGGCGCAAGCAATAATCTTACGAAAGCGGAGCTTGAGTGAAATGTGACTATATATAGATGCGCCGTCCGCAACGAGTTCTATAAATATTCTAGATTATGATGAAAGTTATGTTCTGTATTTATTCCACACCATAGCGTCAGATACGTTTAATCCATTGATACTATAACAACCATCATTGTGATCTAAGTCTGATGAAAAACCGGTACTTATCGGTACATCACCCGAAGTAAAGCGGACCATTGGCGTTATGTACGTCATCGTTGGAAACAAGGTCAAATCGGAGTAGTTCCGGCTTATATTCTACGTATAGGGTATACAACACTATGTATCCAATGGCTGGTATTACGTTGAATACATGTGTCTCATTTAACCGGTGTGGAATAATTAAAGAATAAAACATAACTTATAGTCATATAATTGTCTTGATTGCCCTTCTGCGTGACTGTATTTTCCCATATTTATACATTGATTATTCTATATGCACTTCTTTCTCTATTTATGCACAGTTCCTGTGAACACTGTTTATAAAATTAATCAATTTGATTAATAAATGTAACAAAAGTATTACCTTGCAAATATATAAACCCTTTTTACGTATTATACGAAACACCAGTTTGGCAACACTGAGGCCGGATTCGTCATCTCCGGTTTAAACCTCCGAGTTTAAACCTGGTTTAAACCTACATTGGCGGTCCAGCCAAACCGGGTATAAGGGGGGCGTTTTTGTCGTTCAGTCGCCAGCTAATTGACAACTCGATTCGGTGATATCATTATGCAACCAAACTACCCTCTTACCAATCAGACCAAAAGATAGGCCGATATAATGGTTATTGACAAGTCATAAATTGTCGTGACCGAGTGCACGCTCAATGGATTTATTCTTTGAGAAACAAGTATAGCTCATTGACTATTAATCCGATCTCATTCTGTGTTTAAATCAATTTAACAAATGGCATGTCTCTCAACACGAGTTTCACGCTCTGTTCATCACTTTGTTTGTGATAGATTTATCCAAGATGTTTCACCCGCAAAGAAAAAAATTGGTGTATTTACAGGTATATCTGTATATATTTAAGGGTATAGAAGCTGTCTATCTGTATGTCCGTTTGTCTGTTCCCAACTGTTCTACAATACCCCCTGGACCGATTTCAATCAAATTAGGTGTGGTGATTCGTGTGATATAACGGCGTTAGGTTTAAAAAAAATTGATTTAAAAATAAGAAAAATATAACTTTAAAAAAAATGAAAAAATTGTGTTAAATTGTGTAAGGAGACAGGAGTTGAATCTAAAAAGAAACAAAATTAAAAATTATTTGTTTGTTTTAAATTTAATTAATTTTTTTTTTAATAAAAATGTTCAAATGATAAAAATGTGCGCAAAGCCCCTCTGGCGCTTAATAAAGTCTCCAGAATCATCGAGTGAATCCTGGACCAAGAGGCCAGTCAAGTAAAGGCAATTTTCTTATGAGTGCACACCATAAGCGGTATCTGAACTGTTGGAAGTGGGCAACCATGCAGAGTATAGATTTTAATAAAGAAATATATTACATGCGTTGATTTTTTTTCAATGTCATAAATGACCCGTCCCGTCATGCAGAAAATCAGAAAGGTTCCCAGGTTTTGAACTGGTAGAATATTATGGGAATTTATGGGCATAGCCAGAGTAGAGCTTTGTGGCATGATCTACATCAAAATAAGTTATCAAATTTGACTCATATAGCAATATAAGTTTAGGATTGCAAACTGTGTGTATAGCATATCTGGTCATGCAGTAGCATCGTTTTGGTGTCAAAATTAAAACGTTGAAGCCTTCAAATGGATTCGTAGAAAACACCAGTATTTGTGATTGCCACAAGCCAAAAAAAACACAAGATAGTTGTGAAAATCATATATTTAGGAACATTTCCATATATAAGCAAAGCTCGCGTGCGAATGAACTGTGACATGATAACACCAGTCGGTAGTCGCCATTTAGACACGCCCTCACTCGAGATTATTTACAGCTCCACCCTTTGACTGATTGTTTGACAATTCTAAACCGCGATGAAGAAAAGACGGATTCGTCATATCAAGTTTAGCCTCGATAAAGCTGGTTTAGCTGGACCGCCGAATTAGATGGTTTAGTTGCCGCTTTAAGCTTATAAAACGCAAATATAATATTGAAATTGACAAAAACTTATCCCCATTCGCTTTATACGTGTTACTGCTTCTCGCTTATAAATTTCCAATCAAAATATGACCGCTGTCGTAATTATTGATTTTCGCAATCAATAAAACGAGGCGGTCCGCATTAGGCAAGTACGTTTAATTATCTCGACGACACAGAGACACAACTGCTAAACCACTGGTCTGGCTGGACCAGGTTTAAACCAGAGATGACGAATGCGTCACTTAGGCCTGTGGTCTCGGGTTTAAACCACGGATTTTGCTGACTCACGGCGGTTTAAACTTAGAGGTTTACGTAGACCAGGTTTAAACCTGAGATGACGAATCCGGCCTGAAGATTTCCTCACGTTTCATGCTTGGTGACACTTGTGCACATGCAATCCTTGGTGATGTCACACTTTTTTTTAGAGGAAGTGGACAAGATGTATCCTCATCAGTTAATGTTGATGTCGCATGCAACACCAACATTTTTTTTTTCAATTGTGCTTTTTTATTTTTTCATTGTTTTGTGATGTTCCCCTCAAAAACCTCTGACATCACCAGGGATTTCAGAGGTGCTATATATACCAAGAATGAAATGTGGTAAAACCTTCCTGTCTTGTTTGTGATTTATTATAAAAAGGATTTATATATTTATACGGTAATGTTTAGTTGTTATCTTTAATTAATTGGACTGTGAGTTAGGTCGCCAAATAGGCCCAAATAAATAATGTTGAAAAACCTTGGTATTGATGAATCCGGCCAAACTCGGGGATATCAAAATGCACCTCAAAACTGCGGGTTCGAGCGGTCATTTACATGTTAAAATATGAACTTTCCAATTCGAATTAAATATGAGACAAAATTGTGAATACGAAAACAAATATTTAATCTAAATATGGGACAACCCGAACCGGATAATCAGGACAACCAGAACCAAAATACGTCCGGTCTGGGTTATTCCTAGTCTGTTGGTTTCGCTTCCGGATCAGGTGGGCCAATGAATTCACTGAATATCCATCTACAGCCATAGCTTCGTATACTCTGGGGAAAAACTGTCCTAAGTCCAGCTGTATATTCGCACAGAAGTGGGACACACTGTCGTCGTTATGTCATATCGCAGATAGACTAGAATGGACGTTCATTATTTATGTGCCGAAGAAAACTGGTGCCCGTTCGATTAAATTCTATGACTAAGTAATCTCGTACGTTATTGTTTCACACTGATGAAAAGTCGAAACCCGATATTTCTAAATTCTATGACTTGATTAAAGACATATTATGGACTTGTTTGGGTGCGTGAAATTGATAAGTTGGTACTCAGGTGCTATGCCAACCTGGAGAATGTAGCATTCTACTAACATTGCCGAAAATTTCAAAGAAATCGACCATACCACTCCGTAGAAAACATCGTCTGAACTTCGCTCAAATATTTACATCTCGATTCGGGACGCAACTATCGGCGATAAACTAACTCTCAAGTCATCGAGCCATCGAGAGTCATTGCATTCCGTTTAATATTCGTAAAAAAATAACTACTTAAGAGCAAGATTATTCTCAATTTTTATTCCACACCCAATTGACGTGAGTCACATGTATTCAACGGAATCCCAGCCATTGAATAAATATTAGTGTATACCTCTAGTGGATACAAGCCGGAACTATTCTTGTTGACGTTGTCGACAAGAAAGATGACGTACATTACGTCGATCATCCGCTTCCGGTGATCCCCCCATAATTACTGGTTATTTCTCAGACTTAAATCACAATAAAGGTAGCTATGTATAGTTACAATGAAGGTGACATTCATGGATTGAACTTATCTGACTGAACGGTGTAGAATAAATACAGAACACAACTGGCATCATAATCTCGAATATTTTATCGAACTCGTTGCGGACGGCGCAATGTTATATTTCGCTCGAGCTACGCTCTCGCGAAATATATCATTGCGCCATCCTCAACTCATTCGATAAAAGAGTCTCGATTATGATGCGCGTTGTGTTCTGTCTATATATTTGATCACCATGTCTGAGTGTTTCACACCACTTTAAGCCTTTCTGTGGCATATAACGTCCATATTATTTTTAAAGTATTTCACGTGTGTATCGTTCCTGTGAAATTCCCAGAACCTGTCCGGGGTCACATGGGCTTGTAACGCGCTCCGTTGTCCCACCCCGCCGCACTGCCCTTATGCACCGCCCATATATATACGAGCCCGCTTTACGTCATGGTGGCTCTACATATAGTTAGTATACAGCCACGTCGTAAATCAGGCTCGTATAAATAGAGACGGAGCATAAGGGTGGTGTGGTGGGGACACCATGACCTAAATCAAGTGCGTATATATAGGGATAGCGCATAGGGGCAGTGTAGATGGAGAGCAGCGGAGTGCGTTTCAAGCCCTTGTGCCGGGGTGTAAGAAAATCGAGAAAATTCCAAGGATTTAAAACACCCCCGCACATAATGGTTCTATAATCACATACCGATACCATATCGATAACGAGTTCTTTCGTGGGCGCAATACACATACATGTATGTTGTTATGGTGTATCTTGTAAACAGACAGTCCCACTTAACTACCACTTTAAAAAGTTTCCAGATTATTAGAGCCGTATATGTTTATGACTTTAATTCAAGCAGCTTTTCCCTCTTAACTCTTATCTCTTAAAATACTTAATAAGTAGGCCTTGCTATGTAAAATAGATATATATTGTTGACATACCGACATATTTTCTTTAATGAGACACGGTTCACTTTCGCTTCACATGGTAGGCCTATATGTGTAATTTAGGATTCAACATATAAGTATACGACGAAGATTTAAACTAATCTTGTCAACGATCTCCTTAAAGTACTTTGTGGAGCATTACGCCTACTTTATAAATATGGTGCATGGTTTCCATTTATTGCTTTGTCTACGTGTGTTATAATTTGATATCAACCGCCACGAAATATAGAGCTATTATTATATGTTGGTAGTTTGAGATATTATGTCGAGGTCTCGGCATCATTTATTTCCAGATGGGACATCATGATCTTGAAATAAAATATTGTTCTGCAGTAGAAGTCAAGTTTCGCTGAAGTGAGTTATGCTGTATAGTGGAACGTATGACTGCATTTATAATTATAGAGGAATCAGGAATTCTCTATAATATTTTTAGTTAGCAGTCTTAGTAGTTGTGACTGGATTTACAATCCTCATGAAGTAATTTTGCGTCTGATTCGGCAAATCTTAACTGTGAATAAGTGAATAAATAGAATAAAAACTGCCCGCTAACCATTAAAAGTTTCTGACAATCGAAGTATGCTGTGGACTTTCATAGAAAAATATATAGTTCTTCCTGCGTGATATAGACTTTTAGGGTATTACACCTTCGGTGATGGATCCCTCAGTATTAGACGTTCGGAGTATTGAACCCTCCAAGATTTGAAACGCGTGACTCCATTGGAATTGACCAATCACCGAACATGATTTAGTGAAACACACATAGGCTATGTATAAATATAATTTAATACCAGTAATGTTACGTCAACTGGCCAAGTGGAAGTTGCCGCTTATCCTGACCTCCATGTAACCATGCAATATGGCCAAGTAATTGGAGATATTGTCAACCATGCAACAATTAATCGAATATTGTTCAAATAATATAGACGTTGCTTATCAACTGCGCCTTTGTTGAAATATTAGTTGCCTGTTTATCTGTTCCCATCATTTTTTCCTTTTGTGAATTTGATAACTCACGGGTCTCCGATTGTGAATGCTTGCCAGTAAGTTCTATATAAAAAAAACAGCTTGGCGCGTTATATCTTAGCAACCGATATATATACCAAGTATCTCTGGCGACACCAAGGGCAAATTTAATAAACGGTTAGTCAATTTGCTTTCGCGAGTGCTCAACTTACTGACATATGGCGTTAAATTTCAGAGGATACTCAAGGAGAACTTTTTCTACAACGTTCATGTTATCAGAAAAGAACAACTCTGCTATACATGCATGCATGATTATCGGCGTGATGGTGCCTGTTATTCTCGTTGGAGAACTACACGGCAATAATGAACACAGTTCCATCAAACAAAATTAAATAGAATGCACAAATCGACGAGGACATTCTCCAATACAAATCACCTATTCTTATTCAGCTTCGTGACATCTTCTGGGAAATGGGAAATGCATTCGGGATCCATGTGTATGCGTCCCTGCAAGCTATCCCACCAAAACGCCTATAGTTGCTATGTTACTGGGAAGCACCAGAAACTGCGCCTGTTTGGACGTGATCATGCATGCAATAGTTTTGGCAACTAAATATACTAAGTGATGCATGTGTTCTTGTTACAATATTGAAGCGCGACAAAGGGAACCCGTTACCCGTGCCCGCTGACACTACCTGCGCATGCATCATACATGCAGCCTGCAGGAAACGTAAATTTATTGTGATCCATATGTGTTACTTCGGGTGCGAATAGCACTAAACGAACACCAGTGTGCAACTGTGCATATAACCTGTATTTTATCACCTACAATTCACATATGTACAAATATTAAATGTATTTTGCTGTATAATTATACTGTCTCTAGAACGGACGTAATAAATCAATTATTTACGTTTGACACAAACATGGCGTTGTAATATGAACCACGTTGATGATGGTCTTATCAAGTCAAGTCTGCTATAGCTCCATACAAGGAGATGTGCAACAAAGCATAGTGCAACACGTCAAACACTTTTCAAAATATAGGAAACCGTAACATGATTACGATTAACCCTTTGAGTGCCAGGGGCCGATCTCATCGGCCCTAAACCTACAAAATAAGTCTGTTAAAGAATATAAGAATAAATTATTAAATTGTAAAAATATTATAAAAAAAAAATTAAAAAAAAATTGTTAGGCCAATGCATTCTCTTATATATGCGAGGCGACCTATGGTCGACTCGCATATATAAGAGAATGCATTGGCACAGGGTATATGGGTTGATACACAAATCGGACCTGGCACTCAAAGGGTTAAAGGGACTAAAGGCCTATAAAAGTGGGTTCATGCGTAATTACATGAAAGTCTGTAAAACAACTATCATCAACAAGTATTATTTTACTTTGTTCGTCTTTTCATTATTAATAACTCTCCAAGAATTCGTATGTCAAAACCATTGTTACGTACACATTACTGTGGAATTGCCGATAAAAATCCAATTAGTCCAAAATATACCAAAGTTTAATCAAACCTTGACGGTAAGTATTGAACAAAATCAAAGAACTGAAAATGTTCTGACTAAAATATTTGATCTTATACTAAATGTTTAGCGATGTTTGTTGACAAATCATTGTGACAGTTTTGTTTACATAACAAAGGTTTCTTTTATATATTTCTCCATGTTCTTCTTGGAGGTGCTGTTTTTACAGACTTTTATATGTTAGCGCATGTCCCACTGAGACTGCATTGGGTTCATTTAACATTCTGTTATTGGAATAATTATACCACAAATGATCAGAGCACACGTGTTGGCACTTAGGTATTGCTCCTCTCACCCAAAGGTAGCATGGCCTCATATAATGAGATTTGTGTCACGTGCACATCACCAATATGGTTTCATTTTTGTCAGGCCAACCTGACATAGCACCAAATTGATTCCGACCGAAATGCATTTTGCGAAATGCGGATATTTCACCTATATATCACAACGTATTTGCTGATTTCACGTTTTGGGTTTAGAAGGGCGCCTTTCCGCTTGCGCTTTAATCGACTGTCTTCGCTCTTCTTGTAATGAACTCCTGCGTTGTTGTGCCTCTACTTTCGTTTTCTGAATGATTGTCTTGAACTCTGTAAAGGAGAATAAGCTTTCAGAAACTTCGCAACAGTATTTATTCCACGAATAATATAACAATAATAAGTTCAACAATAAGTTTATGTTCATCATGGACCGGATACGACGTCAGGCTTACGTTAGTCGTTTCCGGGAATCGTTTTATATCCACCACACTTTGCGAGATCGTGGTTATCTTCTTAACCTGTCGTACGATATACTATTTGAATGTCGTTTAGTGTGAGCCAAGCTTGGGCGTGTGACACCTCTTTTCTGGGACTCTTGTCACTTGAAGTGGTACGCAGGGTTTATATACAGTCATGTTAACTGGAACACAACAGAAATGATGGAACGCAGCTTTTATATATCATACATTGTTCAAATTTTTACTATTTCTTAGATCAAATGACAAATTCTGATGTAATTCAGTCCCATACAACTGTATTTACTAAATGTATAAGGACATAACTTCAGCAAATGTTAGAATATTATCGTGAAATTAAAATTTACTGGATCCTATTCTTATCTGGTATACACAGGATTCGCCGCTTTTTCACCTGGTATTCTGGATTAAGGAGGTATATGGGCCGGGTGACATCCTCACATTTATTCGTGTGAAGACGTCAATTTGTGGTGGAGATCAGTCCCTTGTATACTTCTTATCACCAAAGGTCGAGCATCTTTCACAACCGAAGAGAATGATCTCTCCAGCAACATACATCTATGCTCACCTTCGAAGCTGACTTCTCCGTCACCATCCGAGTCGGCCGCTAGTATCATGTTCCTGATGTCGTCTGGTGTGACATCCGAACCGAGGTTTGTCATGGCTATGGATAGTTCTTCAAACGTTACAGATCCGTTGTTGTCCTTGTCGAACTCACGAAAGGCTATCCTCATCTCCTCTTCTTCTACGTCCCGTATTTTTCGACCCATCATTGAGAGAAACTCGGGGAAATCGATTTTGCCATTTTCTGCCAATAGAATTTTAACTAAACGTTAAAGATGCATAATCTTATTAATTAGCTCCCCTCAATTACTATTTATATGGTTTCGGGGGTAAAAAATATCTGATTCTAGTCGAGGAACCCACCTATCAAAGCTCAGAGTTATTAGATATCGATTTTTGAAATCTATTATTTTTACCATCGAGACTTTTAGTGGTCCAGTAAAAGGTCGACGAGCCGACGGCCCAGGACCAAGTTGCGGATGAAGATGGACAACTCTAAAATCAAGATATTTTGTGTTGATAATAAGGCCAAATTTCGTTGAACAACATCTTTATAAATAACACGTTTCGGGCAATTTTATACTACAGTTGACAGTGGTTAGCATTATTTTGGGCAATTAAACGATTCTGATAATTGAAGCGACATTTCGAAAAATGTTGTTGTTGGAATCTGATTATATGGGGACCATCGAATCGAATTGAGTATCTTTAACGGAGGACTGCGTGAATGTCCATGCAGTAAATCAGGAATGTGTTTAATCTGCGGTAATATTTTAACCTTTTCTATACTAAATGGATTATCCCCGTCATTTAAAAATGTACATCGCAATGGCATATTATTTATTTGCAGGGATGTACAGGTCAGTAGACAACAGATAAATAAATGTACAGCAGGAGTCCTATTTATCGAGGGAAATTGTTTTTTGAACTTATTATCTGAACATTTCCTATGGGATAACTATTCATCAATTATTCTTTAGCATAACAAGGGTTAAAACGAAATTGATCGATATACGCCTAATATTGAATATATATTGAGTATATATGAATGAAATGGACCTCGCTTTTGCTGAAAAATAGCTTCTTCAGACCGCTAGTTTAATAGTGTTCAATTGTAGTGAGGCCCAATTTGGGGGTGGGATTTCAACACGGAGAACATGCGATAGCTCGAATACATACCGAGGCCTGGCAATATTCGAATTGGAAACCATCTGACAAATATAGGTCCAGGGGACAAAAGGCTATATTTGTAAAAATTTCCTTCGAACATGATACATGCCTTCACACGTAAAAATGAAAAAAATACGTGGATGTTGGGTTCTCGTATATGTGTTGCATATATACTCTTAGTTTGATAACACATATAAGGAAGATTTAGATTGAAAACTTCTAACTTCGCCCCTCAGTAA
The DNA here is from genome assembly GCA_032622095.1 of Siphonodentalium dalli. Classification (NCBI taxonomy): domain Eukaryota; kingdom Metazoa; phylum Mollusca; class Scaphopoda; order Gadilida; family Siphonodentaliidae; genus Siphonodentalium; species Siphonodentalium dalli. Next base: position 196,005,474 of record CP136064.1, read on the forward strand.
ATATCAGACTATACTATTCGTTACGGTGTTGGGAGATCGTGTCAAATCGTAGAACAATTATATAGTATGTTGATAAATTGCACATAAAACCGATTGTGAATTGTTACGCAAGATTAAGTAGCATGTATTGCCGACTTAAGCCTGGCATGTTTCGTGTCTCGTTGATAACTATAATGAAATGTCTGTGTTATCTTATGCCTGACGGACGAATTTGGAAGTTTTCAACATAAATTAAGTTCCTTATACCTCTATACGTACCATTGGCGTCAACCGTTTTAATCATCTCGCGAAGTTCCTCCTCTGTGGGGTTGAAATCCATCTCCCTCATGACGAATCCCAGTTCATGCGAGCTGATCTGACCGTCATGGTTTCGATCAAAAGAATCGAATATCTGTCTGAACTCTGTAACGAAAACGTGATACATTTATTTTAATGTCGGAAGATACTCTGATATATATACGTTACTATGGTGACTATTATACATAATCCAGAAATATTACACCACCATAGGTTGTGCCTATATGTATATGCATACACATTACAGACAAAAAATTGAATGTCATTTTGTGACAGGATGAGCGTTGAGTTGGACGCTAAATAGGACTGACAAAATTAGGTATATTTCTGTCGACAAATTTGAAAAATGTTGATAACTCTTCTAAGATAGTGTTCTGACAGACCACATAACATCAGGTATGGTTTGGATTGTTGATCACATAACATCAGGTATGGTTTGGATTGTTGACCACATAATATCAGGTATGGTTTGGATTGTTGATCACATGGCATCAGGTATGGTTTGGATTGTTGATCACATAACATCAGGTATGGTTTAGATTGTTGATCACATAACATGGGGAATGGTTTGGATTGTTGATTACATAACATCAGGTATGGTTTGGATTGTTGATCACATTAACACCAGGTGTGGTTTGGATTGTTGGGTTTATCGTCGTTTAAAGATCCAGGGTCCTAGATGACACCAAATAATCAAAAGATTCCAGAACTGATTATCCGCTTAGCGACCAAAAGTAAATGAAATGATAGTGTCAATGACACTGTGGACACTGTGATTAATAGGTTAATATTGGTAGTATCATTTGATCGAAAAGTTTCAATGAACATTTGATTGATAAGTTATTTCTTCTGCTCATCTTGATAAGCTCATACATAGCTGTAACAGCTTTATTTGAAGCATATTTTTTCATCGCTTTGAAAGACCCTGTTCTACCGAAAAGGACGCCGAGATAATTGAATGTATCAACGTAGTCTAAGGCAATACCTAGGTACCGTATCATTGGATAGTTCTTCGGTTTCCTTTTTGCGAAACATACAAGTTTGGGTTTTGGGATGTTTACTTTCAGTTTCAAAATGTCACAATAATCGGAAAATAGATCAAGTGAATACTGTAAATCTTGTGGTGATTCTGACAACAAAACTGTGTCGTCGGCATAAAGGATTATAAATAATTTCAAAAAAACTCCGAGTTGCTCAAGATCCTGAGATGCATCAGTAAGACCCTCCACATTTGCGTCAGAGAGAAAACATTCGAGATCGTTAACATACAGCGAGAATAAAAATGTCGAGAGGTTTACCCCTTGTCTCACTCCGACATTAGACAAAAAAGTTCCGGACACCTGGCCGTTTAAGACCACTTTGGATTTAATCCCGCGGTAAATATTTGTAATAATATTTAGCATCTTGCAATTAATTCCAGATATTCTCATTTTATACCATAGACCTTCCCTCCACACGGAATCGAAAGCTTTTTCCTGGTCAACAAAAGCGCAATATAAACGTTTTTTGTAGTGTAATCGTGCTAAATCAATCAAAGAATTGAGGAAAAATAGATTGTCGGTTGTAGAATATCCTGTTCTGAATCCACTCTGAAATTTTGAGATCAAATTTCCTGACTGAGAAAAAGAATTAAGCCTGAGATTAAGAACAGAGGTAGAGGTAAATAGCTTCCCAAAGCAACAAAGAATAGTTGTGCCACGATAATTCCCCGGTTCACGTTTTGACCCTTTTTTCTTATATATCGGGATTATATTACCCACCAACCAACTATCAGGCACAAAACCAGAGTCAAATATTAGATTAAAAAGTTTTACATAGATTGGCATCATAATATCCACTGAACTTTTCAAATATTCATTTCTGATAAGATCATCGGAAGTGGCTTTATTATTTTTCAGGTTAGCTATACAGTTTCTTATTTCATCTTCGGTAATTTTTGTATTTAGTTCATATTCAACATCAATATTGATTTCCGGTACTAAGAGCGGAATCTCAGTATTGTTATTCTCACCACGATTTAATTCTTGAAAATGACTATAAAGAGCGTCGAGAGATATATTTTTGTCCACATTCCGGTTATTTTCCTTTCGGAGTAATCTCCAGAATTGTCTGGAATCATTGTGACTCAAAAGTGTCATTTTCTCGCGTATCCGCGTCTTGTGTTGTTTTATAGCGGTGTTCAACGATCGCTTATAAGCCTTTTCTGCGTTTTTCAAATGATTTTTATTTGCATTAGAGGGGTTGTGCTTACACCATCGCTTTGCCTTCCTATATTGTGTACGACTTTCTCTGCAATTTTTGTTAAACCAGGGGTTATTTATTTTACTTCCAGTTTGGTCATGAATGTTGGACTTTCGCGTACCGAACGTTTCCCGAGCAGCGACAGTGAGCGTATCAGATATCATTTCTACAACATTGTTTACTTTGTTATGATCGATCGTACTTTCGTCTAAGTCTCTTAAAATAATGGATATTTCTTCCACATTGCTTCTGTTGATGTTTCTCAAATAAGTATTTATTTCGCTCGGGTCCCAGTTACGTGGTGCTGCAGTATTCTGATTATTTTCTGATACCGTGCTAGTAAAATATTGAGGTGATATTCGTTTTCCCAAAACAAGTTTAAGATATATTGGTGAGTGCACGTCCGAAAAAAGGGAATTAAATTTATGTACCTCAAATCCTCCAATAAATTTGGCTGCAGAGTTCGAGCTTAATACATAATCGACAACAGATAACCCTCGACATATAAATTCACCGACCCCTTTATCCACACCGACCCTACCATTGACGACAAACAGACCGTTTGATTTACATAGTTCTAATAATGATCTTCCAAAACTATTAAGTTTGTTGTCAAGACTATACATCTCTATTGGGAACCCATTTTCGATCAGTGTAGTTTCAGTATTATCATTGAACTCATATGTTGTTTCAAACGGGTTTAGATCAGTATCTGTATAATTCAAATCACTAACAGTTGACGTACGTGCATTAAAATCTCCAACGAGATATACATTTTTGAACTCACTAGAGATACTGAGATATTCACAGAGCAACTGCGTGTATGGATCATTTATCGAGTACGAGGTGGGATATAAACAATGCCTATTATGAGATCATCAGCTATATTAGCTGCTCGGTGATTGATTTTCAGCCACAATATATATTTACAATCTGTTTTGATGGTGTCGATAGCCCCACCCAAACCTTGTTTATATCCCACCACGATTCCACCCGACTTTCGGTTTGAAAATTTAGTGCGGTTTTTCATAATAAAATCATAACCATGAAGTACGGGTGTATCACAATCATCTGTTTTGGATTCTTGTATACAAATAAAATCGTAATTGCTACAGAGTTCCTGAAATTATGGATATTTAAGCCTCGTCATCAACCCACACACATTGATCGACAGAACATTTAAAATGCTGAAATTTGAGTAATAGTTAGTATTGTCTCTCTCTATGTGAGGTTTTGAGTCTGGCACTACATGATCTCCTGGCTGATCCTATGTCGGTGATGGCCCTGTACGTCCGCGTTTCGACTGGCGTCTACCATCTGACATTGGTGTATGAAGATTTTGCTGTTGTTGTTGTTGTTGTGGTGGTTTCGGTCTATGGAGAACCCCATCAATATATAGACTGTCACGAACCATTTTGACTTTCTTGCCCTGTTGTCGGGCATCTCTCTTAACGGGGTATAACTCTCGTCTACGCTCCTCGATCTCTTTAGGAAATTGTTCACTAATTCTGTAAGGCTTAGATTTCAGCATGCTTACGCACGATAACACTCGGGTGAACTCTTTCCTAAAGATGAATCGCGCAATTATTGGTCTATATCCGTGGTTCACGTTGGCATCCGCTGGTTCCGCCGTGGCAGCATCAGTTTTGAATTTGCCCATTCTATGCACATTTCCTATCTTGAATTCTGCTGCGTTATTAATTATGAGTTTCTCCTTCAGGAATGTTTTCAATACTTCTTCACAATCTTCATAGGGATTTTCATCTATTCCACTGAAGACTAAATTATTGTTCATCGACCTACACCTGAGATCTAGCACAGAATCATTCAGTTCAGCATTATTATCAGTAAGCTGCTGGATCTGTGACGTTTTGGAATTATTGGATATTTGCAGATCATGCATTTCGGCTTGCATCCTGGTCATTCGTGACTCCAGGTCATTGACAGTTTTCCCTAATGAATCCCTTGACGATTTAAGGTCGTCGATCGCCTTATCTGAAGACTGCCCAGTTGTCTCAACTGCAGAACATCTCTGATCGATCTCAACGACCTTTTGACCTATCGACGTTACATCAGTTGCCAGCTTACCAACGGATTGAGCCAATGTATCATAATTTTTAACACTGTCTTCTATTGATGACAGTCGAGAATCCATCCGTCGGAGAACGTCCATACATGTAAGTGTAATCGACTCAGCGTTGTTGGCATCGGTGACACTCAAACCGTCGATCGCGTGACGACTATTTTCCATTATGGATACAGTTTCACCTAGAGACATAGCTATTCAATGCGTCGCAATGTCTCGAAATATATGTCAACGTGTACTGGTGTAAACAAACGCAAAGTTCAGAAGTAAGTCACTGACCATATACCATATCGTGTCGGCTGAACGGTAATCAAGACGCAGGCTGATGATTGGTGTTCAGTCTTCCTTCACCTTTAGATACTGCATACCAATAATAATTGGCGTTATACTCATCCGTGACGGTGTGTACGCACTGAAGGTCAGTGTGGTATCTCATTGGAAGTCCTCGCTATGAATAATAATAAGGCAATAACGACATCGTATATTGACCTGTGATTGGTGGGAAATCTGCATGAATATGTATGATGCGTCGAATTTCGAAATAAGATGACATTGGCTGACAAATTTCAGACCGAAATACTCACAAACTGGCAGAATAGTCCATATATTTCCAACAACGAGAATAGCCAGAATAGTTAGCTAATAGGATGTGCGCGGACCATTATCCTTTACTAAAACAGGAACAACACATATTTAGGAAAATATCACCACCTGTCAGAGCGTCAACCTGCTTGAAACAACTCCTATTTAACATAGATAGACAGTTTGACAGGAAATATTTTCAAAAAAACACACTGCATTATCTAGACAATGAACCCAACTAGGATATACGCTCAGTCTACCGTCTGAAATCATGACTGTCGGCGAGAAAATAAATGAAACATTTTTCATTTCATATTTTAGTTTTTTGGCAGCCATTTGCAGAACTAATTTTTTTATCGGACAAGGAGCAAAACAACATAAATAAAAGGTCAGTTGACCACAGTGTCCCCCGAAAACGTGGCAAGTCGATGCCGCTTTGTTAAAGAAATTAAAATAAATGTTGAAATTTTTTAAGTCGAAAAGGGTTAATAAACTCCCTAAAAAAACAATTCCGTCATCTATATACATGTTGCACATCTTCAATATATGGGCAACAATATTCTGAAGTTTCAAACCTCTGGGGTGAAATCTGTAGGAGGAGATGATTATACCATGAAGGTACTCAAAAGTGTGACGGACGGACGGACGGACGGACGGAGCCCGTTTCTATAGTCCCCCAAAAATAATTTTTTCGGGGAACAACCAACATAAATATTATTCAACCAATTTCCAATAATCTGGCAGACATAAATACTCAATAATGATTCATCTTTTCAGACATGTAGTTTTGTCGGGGGGGCTGGTGGAAAAAAGTTCCGGACACATCGGCGCTTTTTTTCATTTTGACCTATCTTGGCACCCACAACTCCCATTTTTTTTCTTCAAATTTTTGTTCCGGTGTATTTTCAGAGACCAGCCCCCTTTTTCGAAGATTTGTGACAAATATCTACACGAGAACATAACCCTACAATGAATCACATATGTATTCGTTATTGATACTGTGCAATGCTTTGTTACACAATTTGAGACACACTCAATTTGTTTTTTTTATTTTTAAATGCATTTTGTTTATGTTTTAAGTGTTTCATTTTTATCAACTTGTTCGATACTTTAAATGCCCTCCTTTACTTTCCTACTGGTACTGATTGCGACCCAGATATGTACTGATATCACAGTCATTGCGCATTTTAAAATGTTCTTAATGTCCTCAATTGTCTTACCTAATCGTCAAGTCACGAAAAACACATCCTTTGAGTAAAATAGAATGAAATGTAACTCTTGGCTAATATATATTATCACATTTACTCAGCCTTTGATATGAACTTAGTGTCCTTGTGTGGCCTCGTTCTCTGCATGTTGAGGAACATCATCAACGAAGATGCGCTAGAACATCATGCAAGTTGATAGAATGGAATACACGAGTCTGTTATCCATATGTCAGGCAAGATCGATCTTTTAGTTTCCAGTTTTCTTTCGATTAGCGCAATGTGATATGATGTACCTAGTTTTATATTTATTGTTTTCAATTATTTTTTGCAAAGTTTTTTTTATGATACGCAGCAGGTAAAATATTATATATGCCAAATATTTTTTCAGGTCACAATCTGGAACAGTGGTGAATGCTATGCATCCAGCAGAGGTGTTGAATATGGGTTCTGAAGTGATATCCCACTCCTAGATAACACTATACATGTTGACATATGGTATTATGAGTAGTATACACTTCAGTGTATATACAATGTTTATTGCTAATATTATATATATGCCAAATATTTTTTCGGGTCACAATCTGGAACAGTGGTGAATGCTATGCATCCAACAGAGGTGTTGAATATGGGTTCTGAAGTGATATTCCACTCCTAGATAACACTATACATGTTGACATATGACATTATGAGTAGTACACACTTCAGTATACAATGTTTATTGCTAATTCTGGGTCAAAATTAATGATATAATTTGAAAAATAATGATATATTTTGAAAAATAGGCATAAGGAAAAACATGTTCAGCTTGTGGAAATACGGATTTTTGAGCTCATGATGACCCACCACCCCGCCTACGTGTCTGGACCGCCCCCCCCCCTTGCGAATTTCGGGGGGGGGGGCGATGGCGCCTATTCTAGAAGTCACCCTGAAGATCCACATAAAGTTTGTTTATGATCTTTATGTGGAATGTGTCTTGTAGGGTGTGCCAAAGGATATAGTCATACAGAGAGGAAAATTCAAGTTGTCTTCCGGCGGCCACGTTTTTCAACGGAATTCGATGGCTCTCATCTAGAGGAGAAATATATGAAGTTTGTTAATAATCGGTGAGGGGTGTGGCCTGTATGTTGTGTCAAATGAAATTGTTGGTGGGCAGACCCACGCCCCCACGGACGACGGACGCCAATCCATGTCAAGTTGAGCTAAAATGAATGGACGAATCCCGTAGTTGTTGTGTACCCCCCTCCCCAAGCTGCATGTGCTAACACCATTCCAAATCAAAACCAAATCCGATGACCAATGCCCGAGTTATAAGATTAAATGGAGACAAAATTCATAAGTTTCCAAGGCAAAAAAGGGTCGTAACTCTGTCAAAACTAACTGCTATAACCATGCCAAAGGACAATGGAATCCGATTAATTAATACCCGATTTACATGATGATATGTTCGAACGTACACGAAGAAGGCCGGAGACTTCGACTATATGTCCCGCACCAGCATAACATAAGAACTTTATATTGTTCCATAATCGGCATCTATGGAGCCCCGGAGGTGACATCCGAATTTTTTATTTTAAGTCGTGGCCACGAGAATAAAGTCGTGGCCACGAGAATATGAAGTCGTGGCCACGAGCATATGAAGTCGTGGCCACGAGAATATGAAGTCGTGGCCACGAGACTATGAAGTCGTGGCCACGAGAATAAGGTCGTGGCCACGAGAATAAAGTCGTGGCCACGAGAATAGAGTCGTGGGCACGAGAATAATGTCGTGGCCACGAGAATAAAGTCGTGGCCACGAGCATGAAGTCGTGGCCACGAGAATTATGTCGTGGGCACGAGAATATGGAGTCGTGGCCACGAGAATAATGTCGTGGCCACGAGAATATGGTCGTGGCCACGAGAATATAGTCGTGGCCACGAGAATATGAAGTCGTGGCCACGAGAATATGAAGTCGTGGCCACGAGACTATGAAGTCGTGGCCACGAGAATAAGGTCGTGGCCACGAGAATAAAGTCGTGGCCACGAGAATAGAGTCGTGGGCACGAGAATAATGTCGTGGCCACGAGAATAAAGTCGTGGCCACGAGCATGAAGTCGTGGCCACGAGAATAATGTCGTGGGCACGAGAATATGGAGTCGTGGCCACGAGAATAATGTCGTGGCCACGAGAATATGGTCGTGGCCACGAGAATATAGTCGTGGCCACGAGAATATGAAGTCGTGGCCACGAGAATATGAAGTCGTGGCCACGACTTTATTCTCGTGGCCACGACCATATTCTCGTGGCCACGACTTCGTTGTCTCGTGGCCACGACTTCATATTCTCGTGGCCACGACTTCATATTCTCGTGGCCACGACTATATTCTCGTGGCCACGACATTATTCTCGTGCCCACGACTTTATTCTCGTGGCCACGACTTTATTCTCGTGCCCACGACTTCGTAGTCTCGTGGCCACGACCTCATATTCTCGTGGCCACGACTTGATATGCTCGTGGCCACGACTTCATATTCTCGTGGCCACGACTTTATTCTCGTGGCCACGACTTAAAAAAAAAATTCGGATGTCACCTCCGGGGCTCCATAGATTCTTGACTGAAGTTACTTTGATATTATATACCACACACATTTAAGGACAGGACCCTCACATATTTTCCACCCGCGCATCCTCGTGGCTTAGCCTTGACTGGTTTTGATAACACTAGCCCGTTTGTATTTTAGGCGCTTTTGGGGATTTATTAGTTTATTGATAAACAGACATGGCTCATTCGAGCTTCAAATTTTGTCTGCGTAATTTGCAAGGAGGTACAATAAAGGTTGATAAATACATGAAATAATGATACACCGGCCTTATGTGTTCCGAAAAATTCTTGCCATGGTCACAACAATTTTCCACCTGGTTTAACATTTCGCACAGAAGTTAAACAAACGCTCTTTATTTCTACAATATCAGGAATATACTAACACGGAACGCTCTTTTCGGCTCCATGCAATACAAATGGCTGTTTTTGTTTGGGACCCAAACACCGTGTTCAAAGTTGTATTTGTTATGACTTCAAGGCGTCTTTCTGTGACATGTAATGCTCGTAAATATAAGTAGTTCAATGATCGACATATTTCGAAACTGAGAGAAATTGAAAAGCGAATAATAGTAGGTGTATTTTGGAGCGCAAAGCGCCATGTATCTTAAATTAAGAAATGAATACACGCCGTGTAGAGGTGTGTATGGTCAAGTTGTACCACAAAAAAACTGATTGTAGGACGACGCGTAGCGGAGTCCTACAATCAGTTTTTTGTGTGGTACAACTTGACCATACACACCGATACACCGTGTATTTATCAGGTGAGAAAACATTTCGTGGTGTAATTCGTATTGGGCGTACTCGATTTCTTTGCATGGAGTACTCTGGTCATTTGTTTGCGTAAATAATCGTTGTGATTGGCTAAAAAACGATGTGTTTTCAGCGGCGCCCGTGCCTTTCATTTAAATTGTACAGGAAATACGATTGCGGTCATTTCTGTGTTGAACGTTGTTGGGACTACACTAATCTTATTCCCCTTCTGTACTGGTGAACAAACGCTTTCATTTTCAACTTGATTCCGAAATATCGAATATGATCGAGATTCGAATCGACGAATGCACAGCCCGGCCCCATGGATTTATTTTGTCATTTAATATACTTATTATAAGTAACTTTCTTTGGTCGTAACATATATCAATATACCATAACATCATTTGGACCATATTCATTGGCAACCAAACTGGTTTCAAGCGACAAATCACAAGAAAATTCGCAAGATTGTCAAGATGTAGCAAAACTCAAAGGGTTACGGGTGCGGGTGTACTCCGTTGATGTCCCGTTTGCGCGGAGTTAGAAAAGACGGGAAAAGTCGCGTGCGGCGATCTGAATAAACCGATTTCTTTCGTGGTACAATTGGAAAAAGTAGAATTGTACCACAAAACTGGAACGAGATAGCCATGGTAACTCGGGCCACTGGCCAATCAGGACATGGCTTTTAAGCATAGTTAGGCAGGGTCGTATTACAATATATCTTATCATTAACAACTTTAAAGATCGCCTATTATGTTCGAAATAAATGTGGCACAGGAGAAATTGTAATTGCGATGTGCTAAATTTGATTGGGCATCTGAAACGCAATATTACACATACCTAAGATCTGCGTCTGTGTAAGATGTTCTGCCTGTAAATAAATATACAGAATAAATCTGACACATCATTGGAGTCACTTTCTGTGAGCAACTGGACCAGTTTGTCTAAATGATTATAGAACCTGATAGAACCACGATTTATTTCCTAGGGATTCATTCATGGAAATTCGTCATATTTCGTATATATCTATGCACTGTCAGATGGGGTTGTTGACAAAAATAAATTATTAACGACCACAAAATTTGGGGTCTCCAGATTCGTTTTTTCTGCAGCAATAATTTCGTATATTCGTTTACATTTGTTTATCCCCAAAACACGACAAACGCGAGAACTACTCGGTTTAAAGGGATCTAAGGCACTCATAGTCAGTAAATGTGCAAACATTTTAAAAGTCTGTAAAAAATCACCACCAAATATAACATGGATACCTCTGTGTTCTTATATTAATGATTTATAGCTCTGCAATAATGAATATATGTGCGTGTTGAAACCATTGTTATGTAAACAAAACTCTTAGTGTGATTCGTCAACAAACATCGCTGATCGCGTAGTATAAGTTCACCTGTTCAGTCTAAAAAGAATATTTTTAATACTTTAAAGGCCTATTTAATTTTCGAGTCACAAATTATTTTTTATAGTGCCTTGATGTGCGGTTTTAATAACAATCTATGGCATAAAATATGATTAAAATACTAGAATTCATCACCATTTGAAAAGTTTGTGTCCCAGAAGATTCCCATATATAGAGAAATAGAAAACAGCTGAAATCATAAAAATGTTTCCCCCGTTATGGCTCCCAGAATGCAACAGAATTGAAACTCAAAATGTATTTCTAAATGGAAGGGGAATAACTCTATATCTTAAGATATAGAGTACAAACAACATGTTCACACTTTATTACCCCGAATAAGTTGATAATACAATGTTTTGGAGCTTCCTCTTTCAAATGGTATATAATATGGCATATATTTTATATAAAATCTGGGGGTTCGCAAAATAAAATGTTTACCGTCAAAACGTTGGTATCTAATTGGACTTTGATCGATTATGCCACTTTAACAGTTTACATAATAATGGTTTCAACATGTGAAACTTGTTATTTCGATGTATACTTATTGATGATATCTTGTTCCACACTTTATGTGTGCGTTTCTAAAGAGCGTTTCGTGCGAGCTTCTCTCGAATGTGATTAAACGTGACTAGTGCTTAGTAGTACCAAAAGTAATGTGAACTATTGTGCATGATAAATTTCTGGTTGGATTGTCCCTTTTCGTTTCAACGCCAAAACATATATAATATTGATTTCATCGTTTCTTTGTGTTCTATCTTTTCAGATATAATACTTCGGTGCAACTGTATAACTAACATAAACGTCGAAATGCATATGCAAATAATTTTTTGCGGGGGTACATGTAAGGCCATAATATTCCAATGTTCTATATCTCAAAACCACATCCTTCATAGACATATATAGATAAGATATACGGATATATACTGTCACTCACAATGTATTATACAAATACATAAAACAAATTACAGTGAAGGTAATAAAGATACCCCATCGATTTGACCCCAAATTAATAAAACAAAAATCCGTCAATAAACATTCTGCGTGTATACGGACTCTGAGTCGCAAGGCGCGCTCGTAGTCACGGACCGGGGTTCGAATCCCATCCAATCTCAAAAGAAAACTGTCTCAAATCCCATGCAGCTTCTAAAATCGACGCGTTGTGAGTTATATATATAGTCCCAAACATGTAAAAAGGGCAAAGCTTGGCACAAGCTGCAAAACAGAGGTCAGTCCTCTCGCTATGCTATGTCTGAACGCTGCCGGCTTGTGTATTGTCTTAATTAAATATAACATTTATTATTGAAGTTTTTTGTCAGTTACAATTCATTCTGTCTTGATCAGTTTAGACACTTTATTCTGGCTTGATCAGTTTAGACACTTTATTCTGGCTTGATCTAGACAATATTCAAATGAATATGGACAGTTCAGTTTCTCAGAATTATGTAGAATGAATTGTAACCTACAAAAGTCTCAAATAAATAAATGTGACATTATTTCACATTATAGGTGTAGGTGCGGGCAACGGTAAGTCCCGCATAGGGGACTGAACTCTGCATGGATCTGGTTGAACGAAACGTTATTCCTAACACAGGCAACACCACCAATATCTCACAAGACATCCACAATATACGACAAGAAAACTAAGATGCATGCATCAGGTCGGCCGTGAACTATCTACCATAGAATTGTTGTAGCTATCGATTATACATTTTGAAACACCTGTCTGTATGTATGTATGTATGTATGTATGTGTGTATGCGTGAATGCATGTGTGTATGTGTTATAGACTCTAACACTGCTCGAATTTGGTATTTAACGTGTCAACTTGACCTCGCTCATAGGCATGTTTCTGGACCTTGACCGATCCGACTAAAAATTTGTGTGTAGGACTACTTCGATCCCGGGAGCAATATGGACGGGTCCAATTTCACGTGGGACCATGTTCTCGAACGTGCTGATATAAGCATGTTTCTGGACCAATTGAACAATAGTTTGGCCAGACGCTGTATATACTGGGTACTGTCCAGATGGAGGCGATCACAAAAAAAATCCCTAACTAGCCCGAACGAAGTCGAGTACATCAGCTAGTTTAATATATATTTTGGACATTTGTCTGTCTGTTTGTCTGTTAGCTATGGCCGGGAAAACTGCCGGACAGATTTGACGAAATTTGATACCTAGGGGAAATTATTTCCAGGGAGTATTTTGGACGGGTCAAATCTTGATCCCGACCTGACTTTGACATTCAAAAAGATCAATTCAAGGTCAAATCTGGTAAAACGGAAGTATTTCAACGAAATTTGATACCTACTGTTACTTTTGTCCCAGGAGTGTTTCGGGTGGGTCAAATCATGACCCTGACCTGATCTTGACATTCAAAATTGTCAATTCAAGGTCAAATCGGGTATAAAGCCGGGCGGATTTCGACGGGTACTTTTGTCGTGACTTTTGTCCGGGGAGTGTTTTGGACGGGTCAAATCGTGACCCCGACATGACCTTCACCTTTAAAATAGTCAATTCAAGGTTAAATCGCGCATTTCTCCGAAAATCAGAGGGGAAGATCCCGGACGAAGTGGGGTCCACGAGCTACTATTATATATTTCTAGATTTAGTTACAAACTAAATACCTGTATATTGTACAAAGAAATGTTTGACAAATATATCTGTATCAATATTACCATACGGGTCATTAAAATAGATACGACGAAACAAATTTTGAAGGGTGCATGTATCAGGTAAATTTTTATATTTCAAATGATGACAGGAATGCAGAAAGTTGAAGTACCTACGTAATACTGGCTATCCGCATGAAGAGATATACATGTATATAAAAACCAGATGAGGGATGTGTCTGTACAGTTGCTAAACAATTCAGTCATGCAAAAGAGGATCAAAGAGTAAGATACCAAATTGCTGCCTGTTGTAATGTTTTTTAACGAAATTCGGGAAAATTAGATTACTCTCACCCTGGTTATCCAGAAGATAATTGTGGAATCTGATGACGCTCGGACAAGGGTGTCGTCTGTAGGATCAACCAAATTATTTAGCCATAAAAATAGTAAAATTGAAGATCACCGCTGGCAGTGATGTCTTCACAAGGACAGTTTGAGAACAAAATATGGCTCACATCTAGCGGTGACCCAAAATATCCACATAAGAAAAAGTTCTCCAATAAAAGCTGGCTGCAGGGTGCGCCAATTGATTCATATTCGAAATTTAGCAGGGTGTACTGCTTGTGGCCATGTTTTCCCCGCAAATTTGATAGACTGATGGACAAAACCACTCAATCCGTTGAATCAATATACATGTATACATGGATTAATTTATATGCATTGTTATACACAGTACTGGTATATAAAGGTACTATATTACTAGTATACACAAAATAAACCATATATCATGGCTATGGGTTCTAATATCCGAACATGACAGCTGAGAACTTGGTGTGAATTAAAGAGTGGTGGTTTCTCAAGCATATCTAACCCTCCACGTTAGAAACATGCCATTAAATGTCATAAGTATAATCTAGCTTGAGGACAGAAGTGATCCATAAAACCCCCCTTAATTCAACCAGGTCCTCGCGCGATGTATGATCGATCACATGATGATTTAGGGGGATTAGAATTGATGTATAAAAACAGCACTGCATGTAAATATAAAATAAAATAGTGCTACATCTTATTACAGATTATTGCCATATATTATCAGTGATTATACAGACAGTCTGACAAAATAAAGTTTCAGTGACACTCTATCCGAAGAGGGGAATAATTTCATCTGTTACAGTCAATGGAGCAATTATGAATCTGGAAAGATGAAATTTCTAAGTAATACTAGATATCGACATGACGCGATAAAATATAACGTAAATGCAATATGGCCGCTGGCGACCATTTTTTCCTATGAAATTAAAAAAATATTTGATAGCTCTCATCTGATAGATCAATATCAAGATAAATATGAAGTTTGGTGATGATCGGATGAGTGAAGTGGACTGTGGTCTGTGCTAAACGGTTTAGTAATGCTTAAAAAGATTCTTACCTTAATATTTTTATGTTCACTTTATAAACTTCACTGAGTCATCTTTGTCATGTATTGAGTTTGATATCTTTTGTTAACAGTTTATAAATCATGTATGTCTCATGTTTGTTATTTTAATTTATGTGTTTATTATCATTAAATAAAGTTGCATTCCTTAAAAAGATTCTTACCTCAATGTTTTTATGTTCACTTTATAAACTCCACTGAGTCATCTTTGTCATGTATTGAATTTGATATCTTTTGTTAACAGTTTATAAATTATGTATGTCTCGTGTTCGTTATTATATTATATACACTTTATAGTGTGTTTTCAGAACGAAAAAAAATTGAATAAAATCAACAAATTTGTAAATTTAAAAACAATTCAAACGTTGTTGTATTCCATGTCCCAGCCCGGACATATACACCAAATTTCAATAATATTCATTGAGAAACAACGGACCAAACGCTATATAACACCCGTATACATCTTTTATTCCATATCGGACTCGGGTACATGTTATAGTAGGTACCGAATTGACACACGTCGACTGGGCGAGTTGGCCATGGGGCGATTAGGCCGATTCCGGCTCATTCTATAATTTACCGTATGTATCCGTTTACGCGTAGTTTACTTTAGAAAGTTCCGCAATTAATACCGTAAATAGAGCGACCTTATTTGACAGAGAATGCCTCTGTTATTGATTATCAAGTTGCTGTACATTAAAAACGACAAATTCACATGCTCGTTCAAGCGCAGTAGTCTATTTTCCCCATGTTAAAGGACATCCACAAATACTAAATAACGCTAACCTACTGCCGAATGTTTGACACGAAAACTGTTAACATATTTGGGCTGAATTCATCTAACGCGGTATTATTCCTCAAAATAAACAACAAAACCATCGTTACTTGGAAATGTAGTTTGGGCTAACATTTACATAAATCCTCCAGATCAATTATCCGACACACACGTCAGATGAAAAAGTCACATGAAGTAACCGGCCAAATTGGCCGAAATGAGCATAAGCATGCATGAAGAATGTGTTTTGCTAAATATTCGACATAATGGCTAAACACATATAAACATGGCTATAAACACTCTTTGCAATAGGTACTCTTTTGATTTCTTTTTTAGTGCCCGACCGAAATTCAATACATAATAGACTGCCACTTTTGAAAGTCAATGGTCAACAAAGGGCTCATATATGGTCCATATCAATTTCTGGTATAGAAAACGTACATATCGTCGTTTTCGTGCATCATAACCGATGGAACATAATACTCGAAACTGTTTCAAAATTACCTGCGCTAAGGAATGGAGATAAGAACTCCTGAGATGTCCAAGAAATCCGTAAACGCCGTTGTCCGGATAGAAATATTTCACCAAGTTAGCCAACATTTCTCTCAGAAACACAAAAAAATCGAAGTTAATTGAAAATTCAATTTGGCACTATTAATAAGTCGGCTACTCTCGACAGATTTGCTTGTTTTGAATGGAACATTGCTTTTTTATTCTGATATAGTGTAAGCACGCGCGTCATTGCTGCCAATTATTCAGGCAAATTCTATTGTCACATGCAGGTCCCCAGGGCCTGTGGCTAAAATTAATATCCAAAGTGCGTAGTCAAGTTCAAAGTTATACGTATATATAGTGCAGGATTATTTGTCTCGACATATTACGTCAAATGTTGCGGATGTGGTTTTAACCCTTTACCCAACAAACCGGCCAAAACCGGCCAAATAAAGCTTCAACAGCCTAAAATATCTTCGGTCTGTCTCAATAGAACCATACAAATATGGATATCATTGGAACCGGCTCCTTGACCACATTGTGATGGTTACAGTTATGCCCTGTGCCAATGCATTCTCTTATATATGCGAGTCGACCATAGGTCGCCTCGCATATATAAGAGAATGCATTGGCCTAAACAAAATCTTTTTTTAACACTTTTTACCATTTTTTTCTTACATTCTTTAACAATTTTATAATTTTTAATGTGTTAAGCCAATGCATTCTCTTATATATGCGAGGCGACCTATGGTCGACTCGCTTATATAAGAGAATGCATTGGCACAGGGCCCTTCTGTTGGGTAAAGGGTTAATGTTATAACATTCCGTGGAAGATATTATCCTTCTTTAATTATGTGCGATATGCTCGTCTATAAATAATGCCATGATCATAACGACAAGCTTGGTGATGGTCAGTTTCTAAGAGGTATAGCTTGTTTTATTTTGAAGCTTCCTTTCTATACAGGGTACTCATACAATAAATTGGACAATGTCTTGTTAAATTGCAACAAGAATAAGATATCTGCAAGCAGATGGATAATCAAAGGCACACAATTCCTTGACACATTATCGTGCAAGGTGGAGAAAATAAATTTTAGCCCAAATCCCAATAATTTGGACACATGTACCGAACATCAACAGGACCACAGGTCCCCATAACAAAAAATTACCCCACCCCAAAAATACTTAATACTATAGATATAGGATTAAGTATTATTGGGCGGGTAATTTTTTGTTCAGTGAACCTGTGAACAGGACCACTTAGCCAGGCTGGGCCAGGTATACTATCAGTCATTCAAGTCAGTTATAAGGTTCAGGCGCACGTTTCGCCAAAATTTCCTAATATTTCAAAATGGATCTTCTCAAAATCTGTCTGGAATTTCTTTTTGAAATTAGGTACAAGCAATTATTGTGATATTTAAGAACCATCAAGAACTTAATTGGAAATTATAACCCAATTTACTATATTTTATTGCATGAAAAATATGTTAAATTCTGCTGTTTTCAGGTACCACGCAATATAACTTTTTCAAAAGTGCAGTCAAACAGCTCAACTTGAAAAAGTCAAGTTTGAGCTCTTCCTATAGGTTGGAATCCGTCGTCCGCCGTGCGTGCGCCCGTCAACAATTTTCTTTAGCACACCATATAGGTCACCAAAGTCCATATGGATCCCCGGGGTGACATCTAGATGGGAGCTTACCATTTTGCCGAAAATCGTTGAAAGCATGGCCACCAGCCGCCACCATCTTTGGTTTCTAATTTGAATCCATCGGCACACCCTGCAGCCACCATTTATTGGAGAATTGTTTTGAAAATTTACAAGCATGTTTGGGATCACCTCTATAGATGTGAGCTATTTGATTTTAACGATTTTAGATGAAAAACATTTCAGCCGGCAGCCATTTTGTATTTTACTCATTGCATGAGTAATTCCTTTGGCACACCCTATAAAGGTTATCGATCTTCCAAATGCGTATATGGATCATCGTGGTGACCTTTTTTTTAGCTACAGTGTAATTGAGAATTTCATATATTCATGATATCATATCTGAAGATCATGAGAGGTAATGTTATTTTTCTTGAATCAAGATAATTCATAATTATTGTTCATGATGAAAGACAACCACCCATGAATAATGTTCTATATTTGAGATTTGAAGAGTTTCATGTCATGCCTGCAATTCAATAAAACATTGGGCTGAGTTGAATTTTATGTCATAGGTCATTGTAGCCAAATCTCCAGATGACCATGCATGCCTGTATCTCTAATACTGTGGTCTATTTCCAGTTGATTGCTCATTGCTTGAGTGGACCAGTCAACATACCAGTATAATGAATTAAATTGCTGCATGTATTGCAAATCTATCTATATTTCGCGCAGCCATTAACATATTTTCAGATATGTATAGTAATTAGTATGCACTTATACATTCTAAGTGAATACTCATAAATAGTGGGTCTGATTTCTATTTCTATTTCCCCAAACGTTGGATTCCACACCAGCGCCAATCAAAATTCACTATTGCCATAGCCCCGAGATAAAAGTGTTCAATCGATGCGATTAACGTGACGCGATGTGACGTAATTTAGGGGAAGCCTGCACGATTCCGGGAAATACAATTCGACGAGTTTATGATAGACACAGTATGCCAATACGAGCCCTTGTCTGTATATTTACATATATAGACATTTTACTACTTATACTAGCAGATAATGACTCTAAACGTCTTGAATCAGTAAGACTTACCAAAAAGCCAGGCGTCGAAAATGAGAAATTGAGAACATAAACGGTACTTTTTCTGAACAGCTTCGCTTCCCCCAACAACACATATAGCTAACTGCATGTATTCAGGGATCCGGCCAATTTGTAATGAAACATATTTTAATTCCTTATAATATTCTAATATAAAAATAGCATGTTTGGATTGAGAAGTGCCATCCGGAAGACACTCGTGTTTGATATCGAATTTTATTTATTTATTTTTCTTTCAAATAACTTCGATGTTTTAGAGTATAATTATAGTCCCTATACAGCAATGCATCTTTTATCTTAAAGACATATCGTGGGCTCATTTCAATGAATAAAATTAATCAGTTCATTGCTACATTATTTCGACGGGGAAAGTGTCTGCACCGGTACTAACTGATTAATTTTATTCATTGTAATAAGTCCACGATATGTCTTTATGGTCGATGAGGTTGGAAATTTCAATAATCTTAGTTCATTGCTACATTATTCCAATGGGGAAAGTGTCTGGATACGAACTAAATTTATCGAAATTTCCAACAATACCGACTATACCATTCAAAAGAACACAACTGTTGAACTATGCGCAAATGTAAATATTTACATTGCGAATAATGTTCACTTTAATATAAATCGTTTAAAACATTGACGCTGTTTTCTGACTATTGGGAAATTTATGAAAGTATAACTTATTTTGGCATTATTATTTGTTATTCCTTTCGAAACACATCAGTGGTATGTTTCACGTCACTTTAAGTTGTTCGATGACATTCCTTGTTTTGTATAGGCTAGCTTGTTCATATATCACATTTGGTTTTAAACATTCTTATGAAATTTCAGCAGAACAATGTTTTTAAACTACATTTTGTATCTATGTTGTTGTTGTAACTGGATATATGGAACCCCGAATACATCTTTAAATTAGCAGGGGCTAACAGAAACATAGTTAAATCAGCGGAGCCTTGCAGCAGGATCACAAATTAGGGTCGGTATCATCATGTATATATGCAGTCCAATTTGTCAACCATCTGAATAATTAATTATACACCGTATATGCACATTGCGGTGACTGTGCATTTTCGTCTTCTTTTCCATCGTCATGGATTATTCCGAATTCCGAATACACAATAATACATGCAATATTCTGAAACATATAGATTCAGTGTGTGTAGATCTTTATGTTTTATGTTTTAAATCGTGAGATCGAGATGCCATCTGAAAATTCTGTACTCCGCATGCGTGGAATAACTATTATTGCTTTCCAATATAGCTACAATGATTTGGCGAAATTTTAAGCAAACAGAAATGTATATACTCACCATTTAGCCGTGCCAATAAATATCTTCCCTCTCGGACATGCACATATGTACAGTACTGATAAAAAAATACTTTAGCGTACGTGTGTATATACAAATAACATTAAGACACACACACTTAGTCGTCTTATATCGCTGTTACACGTGGATGGCCATCTGTGTATTTACGGCAACAACGGTGAATACCTGCAGTCACCGCTGCGTGAATACGATAACTGAAGCATGGTGGTTCACCCGATCTAAGTGATTGTTGTTCGTGTCATCAGGATTGTGATCAACTAAATTATTCCGCCATATAATTTAACAAACTATAATTACATCCATGCATGCACTTCATTGTCTATATACATATAGAATATTGGAAGTGGTTTCCCCAAATGCTAATGTATATAACGCTTTCTGCACTAAATGGATTCCATTCAGTTATAAAAATATACATTTGAATGGCTCATTATTCAACTGGAGGGATGCTCACATGGACGTGGCTAAAGGGTCTCCGTTGTGGGGGGGTGTCCACCTTTGGAAATTCCAAACTGCGTGCACCCCCCCCCCCCCCCTTGAATCAGAATCAGACTTTTATATTCCCGGTATGAGAACATTCAGAAATTTTAACCTGAAAAATCCTAACATCTAGTGGTCTAACTGCAGACAAATGCACACGGCTACTGCAAGAGACCAGGACACACCGGGCTGACCATGGTTGTTCGACCCGGTGTGAGAAAACAAGAAAATCGCATATACTGGCCTCATACTCCCCCTCAGGTTGAAATTTTTTCCAACTGATGACCATTTCAGTCCACAAGTTTGACAAAATGTGGTAAACTAGTGTTTTGTTAAACTAATTACCATTTTTTGTATTGGCCACGGGGGAGGGACAATGACACACCGGGCCGACCATGGTTCGGCCCGGTGTGCGAAAATGTTTAAATCTAAACAAGAAAATCGCAAAATCCTAGCATCTACACTAGCCTCATGCCTTCCTAGAGTTGGAAATTTCAAACCTGACACCCCCACTTAGGGTGGAAAATTTCCAACTGATGACAATCCCAATGACAATGTTGACCAAATGTATGACAATATTGTTTTCTTAAATTAACTAGCAGTTTTTGACTGGCCACGGGGGAGGGACCAGGACACAAGCTTTCCAAGTGTTGGAAATTTCCAACCTGTCACCCCCCCCCCCCCCAAGGTTGGGAAATTTCCAACTGATGACCATTTCAATCCAAAAAAATTACCAAAAATAGGAAAATATGCAAATATTCGTCCAAAAACAATTAATTCCCCCCAATAAATTGTTTGAAAATCAAACTACAAGAACGTTTTCAAGAGTCAACCTATTTTTGGTGTGAAATTTCCAACTCATATTTTGACGGGTATGAAATTTCCAAGCCCCCCCCCCCCCTGTCGCCACATCTCTGGATGCTCAGGTAATAACAGCAAACGACAGACCGGGTGGGGGGGGGGGTAGTAAATAATTTGCAGGAAGGTATGCCGTTTTTTTGCATCTGGCATTTTCGGGGACCCCCAACCTGTAAAAAAAAAATGTTTATTCCCTATTTATTTACACCCACAAATTTCACTAATTTTTGTCCAAAACCGCATAAAACCCTACATGTATTGCTCACACCACTGGGAATTTATCACATTTAGTCCAAATGACGGTTTAACTAGTTTTAGCACCTATGTTTAAAAGAAAATTTAAATTTTTCAAATGGTCTTTTGTCTACCACATACATATATTAAGAGTTTGTTTCCAGGTCAGTGGTGACCAGAGTATGCTAGGTCAGCCAGAGTGGTCAAATTCCACACTGCTATATGGAAATTATAATGCATCGATGAAGTGGACAAATATAGTAATCATTTAGAAGCTGAGAGCTACTGCATATACTAGCTAGCTCAATAGAATGAGGCATACTATGCATCCAATTTAAAAAAAAAAATTATACATATCCAGTGAGATATCATTTTCCCATGCAAGCTGCCAAGCTACCATATTACATGAACCGAACATGTGTTTGAATATTTGGCTGTAATATACCTTTTTAGCTGATAGGATTATCTCAGGACAACGAACTCAATCTTTACTTTCGAGTCACTATTGACATTTTATAGACACGTCCGTGACATATCAGTTGTTAAGCGCCAATTCAACTGGAGTTGACATATTTTGAAATTAGATAAACACAGAGAGGAGATTTACCAGGCTGCAATTGGAACTATTACTTGATCAATTGCTGATATTAGCAAGCCCAGGTCCACACCTACTGGGGCAACTACTATTACACTAAATGATAAGCAGTTACTATACCAGACTTTGATACTTTAGGTGTTGTGGGAGTAACATATTTAGCCATCTCTGTTTATATATATGCAAACAATTCACTGATTGACTTGATGTACTGATGACAGTTATTGTCTATATAGTCATTGATAGTAACATTAATGTTTGAGAGAGTTACTCGCTCTTAAATTTCCATGCACACAATGATCTAGGCTTAAGGGTCTTAGTTTCTTCAGGAAAAGTATATTTATTTCAGTTTTACATTTCTCGAAGCTCTTTATGTTTATGTTTCATAAGTTCATCAAGGAAAAACCTAATTAATTTCGGTCATACGTTTTCTAAACTGTTTTATTTACAATATTGTAGAAGTTTCAACACTGGACTAAAGTCTATTTTTACTTATTGTCTCGGATTATCTTGTTGAAAATACATGATTCCAGATTTAATTTTTCTAAAAATGTCCATGCCGGGTACTTTCCGAATGGTATCGGGAAGGAAGTTTTGTCACCGTCCCATATGCAACATGCCATAACCACTAAGGTCCATATGAGCTCCCAGTAACATAAATATGTCGTTTTTACAGTTATAATATGTTCTAAACTGTTAAAAATGTCAAATACAGGCACAAAAGGTCTTCAGTAAAAAAAATTGCATGATGTTGTAAACAAAATGCGCTTTTTGCCTCTTTGGCCACCCACCCACCCCGGCATACCTTCCTGCAATTTTTGTATTACCCCCCCCCCCCCCCCCCGGGACAGACAGACAAAAACATATACAAGTGCATGCAGAAGGATTCATATTCATTGGTGCGAAATGTTCAGACAATAAGTTGAACTGCGGGTCGTGTGTGAACGTATTATCTGAATATTTACTAAGGGAACTACTCGTCAATGAGTATTTAGTATAGAAAGGATTATATATGATAAATTCATTAGGATGGAAGTGAACCATGTGAACGTTGGGTGTGTCCATTTTTCCACCGACAACATGCGACGGCATGGCAACGTCACTATATAAAGTTCTAAACATTTTACAATATTTCCAACTTAAAACATAATAACATTTTCAAGTTGATATTTTTCACTGAATTTTATACTCTGATGTAACTTTCTCCGGAGACTGCTATGTAATAGGTGATGTTTACCTCGGGTGACTAATTTACTCACGTTTAGCCGAGCAACGCCGGGTAATATACCCCAGCTAGTGTAATAATATCGGTATCCTGATATAATTGCGTGGTTTAAACGCATCGTACCTAATCACAGACTGGTTATAATTCGCGATTTATAAGTTTGTGATTCGCAGATACCTTATATTGTGTAATTACATTAAGAAAACTATAGATTATTCCTTAAATACTTCCAAATCCAAAGTACGAATTTGTGTCTCATTGAGCGACAACGTTAGCAATCGTAATTTCCGGTAATTCCACTGTGGAGGATCTATTCCTAGGAATGTGGTGCTCTACCAATTTTTTTTAGCAATTTTTATCGTGACATTCCGGTGCTTTACTGGGGATTTTTTATTTTCGTCGCACAAAAGTGAAGAAAAATGACAGATTATGTAAGTATATCGCAGGTTTCTTTTAACCAATGGATTATTTATATTGATGTTCACATTGATATGTGAGAAAATGTAAGAAATCCCATAGGAATGCCCGTAAATCGACATTTTATAATTATATTCCGATACTTTACAGAGTGCTCAGTGCTCTCCCAATAGTCAAGTGCTCTCCCCAGGATCATGTATTGTGCTATAACAAGCAAAAAGCGAATAAATACTAAATATTATGCGTTGGTTAGGGGGTAATAAACTTAATATGTTATTTTGCGTCGCATATACGTCCATAACGGCATACTTTGTTCGTTTAATCACGTATTTCAGGGGTAGCAAGCGCAATGGGGAGTATATAAATGAACTATGTAATCTATAATTATTTCCATGTGTTCTATTGGATATAACTGATAACAAACGCTCAATTCTTGTTCAGGAAATGATTGTCGAACGTATTTTTATTGTGTAACTGTAATTGTGGCCACTCTTGGAATGTGACATAGTTGGTTGGTTTATGGCAATTAATAGGTCATTATCCTTGTTATATCCCCAACAGAAACTGTTGCACCAGTGTTCACAAATATCATGTTTCATGTAAAATATCATGGTGAGATTTTGAAACAAACGAGCAGTCGAACCCGGAAAACCTCAAACATTCTTACGTAGTTTGGTGGAATAACCGCGAAAAACTAAACACGATATCAGGTATGACTATACACAGGTTCGTGCAATTAGGTCCATTCGAGCAAAACTTACAACACAATCGGGTAGTAAGAGTGTTTTAATAGAGTAATCTCACGCTACTGTTCCTGCTGTGGCTAAAAAAGAGCTAAACTACACTTTACATGTGTATCACGGGGTGATAGAACGTTGATGGACCAGTGGAGGTGTTTATATTTTCATCGTTCAGTGATGTTCCCCGATAATCGTGACCAGATTTTCATTGCGAACTCGAACGCCAAAATAACAAACCCGCCAAATTACAAACCCGCAAATGTGCAAGTTTATGTGTGTATTTCAGTGGCCGTTTGTATGTATAATTGTTTTATTACGACATTTGCGTCGTTTTGGTGGTCAGTGCTCTGTTTCTGATTTGTGACGCCATCATGTGTGTATGCACCAATGTTGGATTTTCATTATTCGTATTTATATATTCATGTATTCATATATTTATTGTCATGGACCTTAGTGGTTTACACCACATGCTTGGGGTCAGTTGTATGGATTACATGTCTATTCTTAAAGCCATATTACAATTATTTTATATTTATACTATTTGTCTTCGCTATGTCACAGTATGTGTGATGTGGCTCACATTCATATGGATAATCCACTTGGGTGTGAGTCATATGCATTGTATGGGAGGCCAAATTCACATTTAATAATGAATTGTGCTTAAGCGCAAAAAGGGCTTTTAAGTTAAGCGTAATTAATTACACTTAAGCACAATTAATTGCGCTTAAGCGCAATCAATTGCACTTAAGCGAAATCAATTGCGCTTAAGCGTAATTGTGACTACTATCTAACCTACCCATAAACTATTAGCATGACCTGTTGTATCACCTAGCAACACAAGATGAGCATTGAGCTAATTTTAACCTGTACTCAACAGTCAACTGTGAGTTTGTGTTCAACAATGAGAATCCCTAATTACATATTATCAGCATCCCTCTATCCAAAGAATCGATGTTTCCTTCCCGGAACTCTAGTATTTTTTTGTATGATGTTTTTAATGTATTTTTGCACAGATTTTAGCCTTTACTATGCTAATATCCTATACATGCATGTGGTGTCACTGCATGAGGGCTTTCTTACCTCATACAGTGATGCTCTAATTAATCGACTTCTTAACCACAGCATAATTATGGATAACTTTTCAGGATTTAGTCGGAAATATGGCTTGTTGCCATTCATCGAAAAGCTCTCGAGCCATATTTCCGACTAAATCCTGAAAAGTTATCCATAATTATGCTGTGGTTAAGGATTTGATTAATTAGAGCATTACTGTATGGTTTACTTATTGACTTAAATCAGGGGAAAAAACCCTATTTTCATATTATCAACATCCCTGTCAAAAAAATGGTGTGTAATTACTGAAGCCTTGGTGTCTCAGTCCTGGAGCTCTAGTTTTTCTTATTAAATCAGCATCTCTTGCACAAATCTATAGTATTTCCATGAATGATCATATAGTGTGAATGTGGTGTCACCGAGGGCTTTCTTCCCTCATATGGTGTGCCTGTATACTCGAAAATTGAAGAAAATCAATGTCGCCCCGACTAATACAGAAAGTAATGCTAATGCAAGTAGCCCCAACTAATACATATTGTATATAATATAGTATGTAATATATTATATATAGTTTATTAAGTTGACTATTTTGTGAGCATAAGCGTATTGTCAAAATAATTGACGTTATATTAACTACAGAACGGGTGAGCTACTTCATTTGTATCCCGGCATGGCTTGTATTATAATTTCTTAACAAATAATCACCAATGTGGCTTTATACGAGGTTGTTTTAGTAGGATTTCAGCCAGCTGAGTTTTCAGTACAGCACCGGAATAACGATTATTCAACTCACAAAGCACCGGAATTACTCAGTAAACCACCGGAATACACATGTAGACCTATTTTATGGTCGTTTTCTTCGATTTGGTATGTTATTAATAATATTTTCATGTTGCATTGACTTCAGGAATGTATTGAGGAACAGGCATTCAAAATTACAATATACAGTATTCAGTATTAAGTCGGTAATACGCGGTTGAAGTGACGGATTTCCCAAAAAACGCAAAATATCGAGTAATTTATTTATATTACTGGGCAGTATGCCAATATAGTGGCATAATATTACAACATATATTACTCACCTTCTTTGGCACGTCCATCTCGTATTCATTCATCCAATATTTGCGTTTAAAACATTACTAAAACGCGTGTTTATTACCCACGCATGTCATCTCTGTCGCACAATGAGCAAAATGTGACAGAACACCGGAATATTTGCTCGCTAAGCACGTAAATATTGCTCGGGAGAGCAGCACATTCCTAGGAATAGATCCTGATCCTTTTGGCTTTAAAATCAATAAATGGTCCATTATTTCATTAAAGTATATCATCCAATTCGTTTAATCTTATCGACCCACAATACATATAGTATACATTATAATATATGAACAGTTTTTTACCAGCGATGTAATATAATTAAGAGTATGTATACATCCAGTCTGGTTTAGTGGCTTGCGCATGTTATTTCTTGTTAGCTTCGTATGAATATACAGTGTCATTTACTATCATTTTCGGTATCTACCCAAGCTTAACGGATTATATAAGTTCACGATTGATTATTTTAATAAAGTCGCACAATTTTTATAGTAATCGCTGTCGCTCGGGTGATAGTCTCTCGCATTCGAGAGATAATGAAATTCATCTCCAATCTTTCTGGAGTTACAGAGTGGATATAGTCGGTCAGTTTGTTCAGGTTTTCGTCAGCGTCCTGTTTCAATCGGTAAATGGTGGTTACTTGTTCTAAGTTTACATAATGCAATTCGGTTTACTATATATACGTTCAACGTTAGATACATCTCGAGAAAGATAAGTCATGTTTAAAAAAAAAAAATTTAAATGTTTAAAAATCCTAGTTCGTTGCGAGAATTAAGAAACAAATTCATTTTCGGAAAATAAATGTTGATATAGTCTTGATTTAAATATGCATAATCCGAATAAGCGCCCATCAATTACTATTTATTCGTTTCTGGGGTAAACATTATTTGATTCGAGTCGAGGAACCAACCGATCAAAGCTCAGAGTTATTATATATCGATTTTTGAAATCTATTATACGTCACCATCGAGACTTATTAGTGGCCCAGTATCAACATTCCCTCAACAATTGCTTCAAGTTTTATGCTTCAGTTGAAGGAAGAACAGTCGGACAGAGACCCCATTATAGATGCATAGTCAGAATTAATTAACGCTCCCAAATTACTATCCATCAAAGCTCAGAGCGATCAGATATCGATTTTTGAATTTTGTTATTATCCAAGATATGTAATTTTTGGCGGCCTGGCAAAAATTCGTCAAGCCGACGCTCTCGGACCATATTGTGGATGAAGATGGATAACTCTAAAATCAAATGGCTTTAGGTGTTAGATATTTGACAATCTGGCCAAATTTCGTTGAACAAAATGTTGATAAATAACACGATTTGGACAATTGTATACAATAGTTTACTGTGGTTAGCATTATTTTTGGGGAATTAATCGATTCTGATAACTGAAGCTGCGTTTCAAAAAAAAAATGTTGTTGTTGTTGCTGCTGTTGTTGTTGTTGGGCTCTGATGATATTACTCAACGTTATACGCTGACCCACTGCAGCATCCATTTTCAGTCCACACTCCACGCGCTTATGTCTTTATTGCCTCTGAATATTGCACTCTGTGTGATCTACACTAAATATTGGTTGGGAAAAAGGGTATCAGAACAATTTCAGCCTAGCTATATTTGGTTTCCAATAAGTATTTCCGAGACATTTATAATCCGTATATACACATTAAAACAAGACAGCCCACATGGCGTATTAGTGCTGAATTCAAAAGTAACAAAACTGCTATGGGGTATAGAACATTCATTTATATAAAGACTCGTGTGAACAGAATCGAAACCGTGCAGCTTATAGTTCTACATGCAACCCCGTGTGACGACAAGACATGAAGACATCGTGACCCCGACCTGACCTTGACCTTCAAAATTGTCAATTCAAGGTCAAATCGCGAATTTTGACGGGATTTCGACGAAATTTGATACCTAGGGTTACTTTTGTCCGAGGAGTGTTTTGGACGGGTAAAATCGTGACCCCAACCTGACCTTGACCTTCAAAATGGTCAATTCAAGGTCAAATCGGGTAAAACCGGACGGATTTCGACGGGTACTTTTGTCGGGTACTTTTGTCCGGGGAGTGTTTTGGACGGGTCAAATCGTGACCCCGACCTAACCTTGACCTTCAAAATGGTCAATTCAATGTCAAATCGCGCAATTCGCCGAAAAGCAGAGGGGAAACAGCCCGGACGAAGTCGGGTCCACCAGCTAGTAAGATATATGTTGGCCATATTCAGATTAGAGATATTTTACCAAATTTAGTTTCATTCTGATTATCACATCTGAAGATATATACAGTCCTCGGAAATATATCACTGAGGGGACCTTTTTTTTCTTCTTCATTTGGTGTTATATTCGTAAGACCTTAATTGAAGGGGTTGATGTTATTTGCCCGTGGCTATAAGTAAACTCAGAAGCAAGAGGAATACATTTTAGAGAAGGGTAGACGCCATCATTCACCCGCGGAACCCCTGCATATTGGAAGAGAGAGAAGACCACGTGACTTGCTTTCCGACGATTAATCCTCAATAGCAACTTCTCCGATTATCGTTCTCGGCACAACAGGAAATTTGCGCAGAAAATCGCCGAGGTAGGCCGAATGGTAGGCCGAGTGGATTACGAGGTAGGCCGAATGGATTACGAGGTAGGCCGAATGGATTGATCCTGTATAAGATCCACGGTCCGATTTGACTCCAAATTAGTAAAACTTTCCTCATTGTTCAGTTCATCTGGGTAAGAAAAATACTTCCAATCACCACAATGTGCCAGAGTACAATGGTGGCATTTCGAGGGTTACTTGCATGGACGTTGCTAGGGGGTTCCAACTGAGAGGGGGTGAGGCCATAAAATGTTCAACTATATAGGATTTGATCTGATAAAATTTCCAACTATATAGGATTTGGTTTTGAGTAATGCAAAATTCCAATATTGGCTTAATGGCTCAATAATTTGGGTTTCTTTATGTTCTTTTTAAGAGTATGGACTGTGTAAATAAAGACACCGACACTAGTAACAAGAATGACATAGCACTGGTCCCTGTTTTATGTAAATTTTGAGTACACTGTGCATGTAGTACATTATACATGTTATTAGTCAGAATATGGTTGAGGAACGAATACGAGTTTAAATACATGTATTTACTCAAATGACCGTATTAACTTGTAATATTGACATTACATCGCTATCTTGCAGGACAAATTTAAATCAACTGACTAATATATTCCTATGAGAGGCACTAAATGTATAAGTATAAGTACAAATATTGGAATTTGAGTCATGAAAATTCCAACTATTGAAAATTATGGTACTCATTGAAGTTGGGTGACACCCCACACCCCCTGTCGTTACGTCCCTGATTATTTGCCACACTTGGGTGAGCTAATAGCCTCCCTTGTTTCTTCGTGAATATATCTGTATCTGTATCTGTAGATATTACAGCGCAGGAACCAATTCTGGTAGTAGACGCACTGGTCCAGGTGCTACCACGGTCGAGTTTACTTTATTAGCACACCCGCGTGTATATATACTGTTGGCCAAATATTAGAAACATGTGGGCCGATGGGACTTTTATAAATATAAAATTGGGTTTTCCGGTTTATTATAAGTCGAACTGCGCTATCAGGAGGCCTGTCACCGATAAAAGGTGTAGTTGGGGATTTCAATTTCGTTTATTGTCCTTTACATTATTATGTCAATAATGTTGATTTTTGTTTTGTGACAAGCTATGTCAATTACCAATAAAAGAAATTTAAAAGATAATTTGTAAATCTTATATTTCAACTTTTATAGTTATTTTTCGTTCTGCATCCCACTGATGGTTGTGGTCGGAGACGGCCGAGTCGGTCGCCGGTTCGTTAATTAGGTGCTGGTTGTTATTGTTATTTTAACGGAATTCTGAGTTGGTCATTCGCGAAACCAATATATTTTATATTCTATAATTAAAATCATGGGTATATAATATATGATTGTTTATGGATATTGTAGGAAGGCTAGACTGGCCGTGTCAAATTGAGCTATAGCGATGGGATTTCTCGCAGGACAACACATTTCGGGTTTTCGTGGGGTGTGTATCCGCTGGATGTCTTATAGTTGCAGTATGTAACAATTATGACCGCGTTAATTGCTTTCGATATTTAGGTATGAACAATGGCGGAATGCCAGCTAACTGGGACCTTGGCTAACTGGGACCTTCGGCTAACTAGGACCTTGGATAACTTGGATCATAATATTAATAGCAGACGACTAAACAAAATTCCCGTTGTTTGGCGAGACTTTGAGATCCTGGGTGTCTTTTTGACAGTTTACGAGATCCTGGGTGTCTTTTTGGCAGTTTAAGAGATCCTGGGTGTCTTTTTGTCAGAAACCATACGACAATGACCTATTCAGCCATACGCGTAGCCATTATATACATTCAATTGGAAGTTGTCTCCAAAACTTTATTTTCATAGAATATCTTTAATACAGACCTAATAATCGAGGAAGCTGTATAATATATTACCAGTTTGTAAAGCATTAGATCAGTGTTCAACGACCCAACCATCAACGGCTGTTCTTTCCACTTTGGTCAAGCTCTATGGCGACATTTGCAGGTTGAGAATCTACATATTTCCTATAACAAAGGAAGTCCACAAACACCCCAGAAGAGTTATGACTATCCCATTCCTGTCTGTCACCGACATACCCGCTGCATTCAAACAACTGACGGCAAATGTAGACAGCCAATTACCACATGTGCAGTGCCAGATTGTGCTACACCGAACTGCTACTGTTAACTGTTTTAAAGTATTAACATTTCAATATTCATCTGTTTTAACTTTCATGACTTAATAAAATTTGATTTTAATGAAATGATTAACAATACATCTGAAGGTCCCAGTTAGCCAAGGTCCCAGTTAGCCAAAAGGTCCCAGTTAGCCAAGGTCCCAGTTAGCCAGATTTGAGGTCCCAGTTAGCCAAGGTCACAGTTAGCCAAGGTCCCAGTTAGCTGGCTACCACTGGACCATGCACTCAGGGTAGTGTTCTTGGACCTATTCTTTTTTACAATGTACATTAACGATTTACCTGAATGTGTTACTACCACATGCAAAATTTTCGCTGATGATACTAAGATCATTGGAAATCCACCTCAGGACAATATATAACTAGATGTTGATGCTATGTGTAAGTGGTCCATGGATTGGCAATTACAATTCAATTCTAAGAAGACGCATGTTATACACATGGGCCACAACAATCCTCGCAATATATATGTGATGTCTGATGTTCCAGAAAATCCACCAATATTAGTCAGCCCATCGGAAAAAGACTTAGGAGTAACGATTGATGAAAAATTTAAATTTGACATCCACATTAACGCTGTATGTAGTAAGGCGTACCGAATCCTCGGCATAATAAAAAGAACATTCGTCAGTTTGGAATTGGACACGTTCAGACAGTTATACATATCCATGGTAAGACCTGTATTGGAGTACTGTAACACTGTTTGGCACCCACACCATAAATACCAGTGTGTGTCACTAGAGTGTGTCCAACCTCGTGCTACAAAAATGGTCCCACAACTTTAAGAACTGGATTATAAACAAAGATTAATACGTCTCAATTTGATGTCAGTGAAGTTTCGCAGATTCCGTGGAGATATGATAGAGACCTTCAAAATTTTAAAACAGTCTTACAACGTAAATCCGGACTTGTATTTTCAAAGATCATTATCTACAACCACAAGGGGTCACTCGCTGAAATTACAATTGCCTCGTAAAACTAAAGACATAGGCAAATATTATTTCACCCAGAGAGTTGTTATACCATGGAACAATTTACCAGAGATCATTGTTTCATACGTCAACCCGACGCAGTTCAAAGAACTGTTTGAGTGATTTTAACATATTGATTTTATGATTACGTTATAATTTATATCCATGTTTCAAATCGGAACAAAAAGTCGGATGACTTGTTTCGAAATAAATGATACTGATACTGATACAATGCCTCCGATTTTTTTATCCGCATTTAGAAGCTTTCTGGTGTGGTGAATGAGAAACCTGCAGTAATAAGCCGTAGTTGTTTGTATTAATTCGAAGGATTAGTTGGTTTAACGGAATTCTGAGGCGGTGAATTCATGTAACCAATATATTTTATATTATAATTTATATTTATGGCTAATAATATGATCTTGCATGAGGGCGTTACCATTTCTGATTATGGTTTTCTTGTAAGCTTGTGGTGACTCCAGTTACTGTCCAGTAGCGTTCTTTAACGTGCACACACCGAGGCGTGTACACGCGTCAGCCATTAATGTCCGCGCCCGATCGGACAGCGTACTGCACCCACGACAACATACCTGGACAAGTGTTGTAATGGGGGGGGGGGGGTGGAGTCGGCATTTTGCATTGGATCTTTATTCAGTGATCTCGAATGAGACTTTTCAGCCTGACAAAGTTGGTATCTGAACGAGTTCTGATTTTTGTCAGAATACCCTGACCAGGTTGCGATCCCCGGTCCGCTAGCACGGACCAGTACGCTACCTCTCGGCTACAGACTTCCCTATGATATGCTAGCCTGTGTGGGGTTATTTAGCGGTACGCGGGCCACATGATTCAATTCAATTCAATTCAATAAGTTTTTATTTGATATTATAGAATAATAACATGTTATATACAACAGGACCCCACAAAAGCTGGGCTTATGAGGGCAGGACCCTTATACAAATATATGAGATTAATATTATATTGATATTAAAGTTGCTGTGTATATTTACAGGTGGTGCAATGGTGTGCGACAAATATAAAGATTTTGGGGATGGGTATGGAAGGGGTGTGGGCAGGGGGAGGGTAGGGGGTGTGGGCATGTCACAGTTCACAGTATATTTTCATGTTGCATGATATAATTGGTCATGTAATACCAAGTTCCTTCTCATGCTGCGACCTGATGTAGATGCATCATATCACAACCCACATGAGTCGATCCAGGACATCTAAATATTATATTAGAAGTTATTTACTTATACATGTAATTACTATATATAGATGCAGAGGTTTATAGACATGTTTCGATAGATTAGATTTGGTTCATTCTGAGTTATCCATTGGTTAATATACGGATTTCAGTATGGGATGACATGTTAGATATATAATACATGCAGATGAAATATTCAGACTGTTCTTTCCCCTCACCATGTAGGGCTAATCAGAGTAGGAGGAATTATACATTAAGAGTATGAAACAATAAGGAGCTTGTCCTAATCTGAATAGCCCTGTGGTGATAGAACTCTGTTTTGTCAGAGTACTACTATTAGAGTACACGTCGGTAACCAGGGAGGAGTACTATTCAGTGGGGGAGGTTGGTTTACGTTGCTTGTTAATGAAATATTCTTTCAGATATTTTGAGTAATTGCTATCAATTTCTATTCTGAGTTTGCAGTCAGTTGGTAGTTCATTCCACAGGCATCTGGCTCTGGTTAATATGGCATTTTTTGCTTTTTTCGTTCTTTTAAATACACAGAATACATTTGAATTAGATTTGGACCGTGTATTGTAATTATGGACATCATGTAGGCTTGTAAATAGGGAAGTCAGTGATTTAGGGAGTTTCTTGTGGTGGAAATCATGTAAAAATTTAAGCAGTTGCATATTTCCAATGTCTTCAAGCAGCAATAAATTGTGTTTCTTGCATATTTCCTGGGTATTTTTTTTATTTCCATATGACAGTTTTGCAATTGCTTTGTTTTGTATTTTTTTCAAGTTTTTGAATTTTTTTTTCCTAGCGTCCTAGGGTGTCTCTTTATTCTCCAAGCAGGCCATTCAGGCAAGTGCTTGCAGAGGCACTAGTTAATGTGTTGACGTGGCCCCCGTCCTTGCATGTCAACGACAAACTATTTAATGAATATATTGACGAATCGGCGTTCCGTAGAACGCGCACCTGCAGATTTTTCCCGCTGGACGAGTTTATTTCGATCTAAAAATAATAAGGGTTGATCAAATTCTTTGCGTCGAACAACAGGCAACAAGAGTTCACCTTTATCAGTGTTATCGTCTTCTCTGTATATATTCAACCGAGTCAAACATATCACAATCATGGTAAGACCCGATGCGCACACATAAATGCAGATTATTTAAATGATTATAGACATAAAAAATATGACAAATTTGTTAGCATATAACTAAGAAGAAGAATTAAGATATACACCAGGGCAGGTGTGACTGTGACTGCAAATTCCAAACTGATTTTGTCATCGTCACTGTGGCGTCTACGGTAGTTTAATTAAATTTGTATGATCAGATCAGCCACATCCTTATTTAATTATTATAGAGAATGCTCAGACAACCACGATTCAATCGTAATTAAGTGAAAAGATAATATCCGTTGTATGTAGTATTTACTATTTAATTAGTAGTTGGACTGTGCATCCTCACGCCATGATCGCGAGTAAAGAAATAATATCAAGCACTGTTTTATTTTAGATGTGAAATCATATTCTCCACTTTCGATGGAATCGCAGTCGTGTGTACGTAAAAATCGTAGAAGGAAAGATCGTAGGGTAGTAATTTCTAGTAAATCAAGTGGTTAACCATGACGTATGAACAACGGTAATAGACGATTGGGACTGTGGACAATTGGGACCTCAAGTTGGACGATTGGGACTGTGGATGATTGGGACCTTAGACAATCGGGACCTTGGACGATTGGGATCTTGCGCCTCAGACGATATAAATTGACTAAAGCAATCAGCAATGCCGAAGCCATTTGCTGAATTAAACTGGGCCAAGGCAGGCTGCAACGGATTGCCAAAACTTAACAATCTCAGGCTGAATTAAGAGGGCTGTGCATATTATAAACTCAATATTTAAAAGTTTTGATATTTTTATTGTCATTGATTCCAAGGACTGTGCATCATGGTATATAAGAGACAAGGGTAGATCATGTTATGAATCTCTACTCTGGCTATGTCCATAGAGATCATATTCTACCTGTTTGATATATGAACAACGCAGGGAATACATTTCTTTGTAAATACTTGTTCCTTAATAATTGATTTCACAGTACAGTCATTCAGGCAGTAACGGGTCACAGGCAATAACGAGTCAGTTGCTGTTTATTGTCATGGTAAAAGCGGAGGATGCCCTTGATCTCCCAACATCCTATTGATTCTTGAGAATGAATATGTGTTGGAGATCATGTGCAATTTGTGGCGAGTTCTGACGGTAATTTCCAATTTAATTCATTCTTTCTGACGGACGGTGGAAACGCATCGGAAGAAAGTAGGTCAACAAAATATGTCAAGTTTCGGATTGGCGGCTGGCGATAAAAACCAGAATAAAATACACCCAAACTAAGCACTGTAAAATATTAACAAATTGTTGCTTTTTCAACTCCCAGACCACACAAAAGTTAAAGGTGTTTTATTGTGTAAAATTTTAATTTGTTTCGACCTACTTCCGTTGTCAATATCGGGTCGCATGCTTTTGTTGACATTCGATTGCTCGTGAAATCACGAACTGAATAAAAACTTGCCAATTGAAATCTAATGATTAGCATACGTAGAAAATAATAAAACATAGGGCATAGTATGGGATTAGATATTACGACAGCGCCCAATGTTTATTTTTTCAAAATGAGAGATAACTCTAAGATGCCCGTTATTAGCTCAACTTTACTTTGTAAAGTTTGAGCTATTGCCATGGCTTTGTCGTCCGTCGTCCGTGTGTGCGTGTGTACGTGTGTACGTAAGGCGTCAACAATGCAGTCTACAGGTCGTACCTTTGGTCGGATCATTATGAAATTTGTCATAGCTGTTGACATCAACATTTAGACCAGAATGATTAATTTTGGGGTCATTCGGTAAAAAAACATGGCTGCCAGTGGCCATCTTTCATTTCAAAATTCAATCCATTAGCACGGGCTACAGGGCGTACTGTTTGTCTGATCGTCATGAAATTTGTCATGGATGTTAATATTGACATGTAGATGGGAACGAGTAATTTTGGGGTCATTCGGCCCAAAAACATGGCCGCCAGCAGCCATCTTGGATTTTACTCTTTGTATGACTAAATTCTTTAGCACGGGCTACAGGTCGTACTTTTAGTCTGATCATCATAAAATTTGTCAAGAATGTTAATAATGACATGTAGATGGGAACGAGTCATTTTGGGGTCATTCGGCCAAAAAACATGGCCGCCAGCAGGCATCTTTGATTTCACTCTTTGTATGACTAAATCCTTTAGCACGGGCTACAGGTCGTACCTTTAGTCCGATCATCATAAAATTTGTCATGGCTGTTGAAATTGGAATGTAGATGGGAACGAGTCATTTTGGGGTCATTCGGACAAAAAACATGGCCGCCAGCGGCCATCTTGGATTTCAAAATTCAATCCATTAGCACGGGCCACAGGTCGTACTGTTTGTCTGATCATCATGAAATTTGTCATGGATGTTAATATTGACATGTAGATGGGAACGAGTAATTTTGGGGTCATTCGGCCAAAAAACATGGCGGCCAGCAGCCTTCTTGGATTTTACTCTTTGTATGACTAAATTCTTTAGCACGGGCTACAGGTCGTACCTTTAGTCTGATCATCATCAAATTTGTCATGGATGTTAATATTGACATGTAGATGGGAACGAGTAATTTTGGGGTCATTCGGCCAAAAAACATGGCCGCCAGCAGCCATCTTGGATTTTACTCTTTGTATGACTAAATCCTTTAGCACGGGCTACAGGTCCTACTTTTAGTCTGATCATCATAAAATTTGTCAAGAATGTTAATAATGACATGTAGATGGGAACGAGTCATTTTGGGGTCAATCGGCCAAAAAACATGGCCGCCAGCAGCCATCTTGGATTTTACTCTTTGTATGACTAAATCCTTTAGCACGGGCTACAGGCCGTACCTTTAGTCTGATCATCATAAAATTTGTCATGGCTGTTGAAATTAGAATGTAGATGGGAACGAGTAATTTTGGGGTCATTCGGCCAATAAACATGGCCGCCAGTGGCCATCTTGGATTTCAAAATTTAATCCATTAGCACGGGCCACAGGTCGTACTGTTCGTCTGATCATCATAAAATTTTTCATGGATGTTAACAATGACATGTAGATGGGAACGAGTCATTTTGGGGTCATTCGGCAGAAAAACATGGCCGCCAGCAGCCATCTTGGATTTTACTCTTTGTATGACTAAATCCTTTAGCACGGGCTACAGGTCGTACCTTTAGTCTGATCATCATAAAATTTGTCATGGCTGTTGAAATTGGAATGTAAATGGGAACGAGTAATTTTGGGGTCATTCGGCAGAAAAACATGGCCGCCAGCAGCCATCTTTGATTTTACTCTTTGTATGACTAAATCCTTTAGCACGGGCTACAGGTCGTACATTTAGTCTGATCATCATAAAATTTGTCATGGCTGTTGAAATTGGAATGTAAATGGGAACGAGTCATTTTGGGGTCATTCGGACAAAAAACATGGCCGCCAGTGGCCATCTTGGATTTCAAAATTTAATCCATTAGCATGGGCCACAGGTCGTACTGTTCGTCTGATCATCATGAAATTTGTCATGGTTGTTAATATTGGATTTTACTCTTTGTATGACTAAATTCTTTAGCATGGGCTACAGGTCGTACCTTTAGTCTGATCGTCATAAAATTTGTCATAGATGTTAATAATGACATGTAGATGGGAACGAGTCATTTTGGTGTCATTCGGCCAAAAAACATGGCCGCCAGCAGCCATCTTGGATTTTACTCTTTGTATGACTAAATTCTTTAGCATAGGCTACAGGTCGTACCTTTAGTCTGATCGTCATAAAATTTGTCATGGATGTTAACGATGACATGTAGATGGGATACAATCATTTTGGGGTCATTCGGCCGAAAACATGGCCGCCAGCAGCCATCTTGGATTTAACTTTTCTCTTCATGTCTATAAACTAGTATTAGACATTCAACTTTCCACATTCCTAATCGCTCCATTGACTGTAATACATTAAATTATTCCCTTTCCAAGTTGAGCTACAGTGTCATTGACACTTTCATTTAGTTAAATATTACTTTTACAAAATAACGGTCATGTCTACAGATTTACACCACAAAGAAACAAACTTCGCAAAACGTATAAGAAATGCTAAACTCAGGTTGGGTGGGCTTGGGGGAGGCGGTTGTCACTGTACAAATAGTCAACCCAAAAAATCACCTGTCGTATTTAATCCCAGATATTGCCAAACGTACCGTAGTAACAATAGTACCATTTACCAGTTTACCAGTATCTCATGACAGTATACACAGAACAGGGACGTGGCAAATGTTGGTGGGTACATGTAGGTGTAGATGTTTACACCTCAACTTAATTTTGTCAACTTTTTTCAATGGCTGGAGATTTCTTGCCTTCATTGGTAATTTCAGACCTAAAATAGGTTGAAATTGTTCTGATACCTTAATTTACTAACCAGTAGTTAGAGTGAATGTTTTTTTTAAGACCACAGTGATATATTGTTCATTTCTCTGTAAATTAATTTGATTGAAATGGCTATCAGTTGGAACATTTCCAACTATACAGGGTGTCAGGTTGGAAACATCTATCAGTTGGAAATCTTGAGAGACCCGCTGGAAAATCGAAGCCAACCCACCTACAGGGGGTTTCGGAGGAGCAAGTACATGGTCAGAGGGTTCCCGGATGGGGGATGTTGAAATATCCCCATTGAACCAGACAAACCCACGCCCTTTGGTTGGAAAGTAATCAAAGTATCTCAAACTTCCTAACTGTTGTAAATTTCGAACCCGAAACCCGCCGAGGTTGGATATTTTAAGACCAAAGTAATGACAAAAAAAAATATGCTGCTGTTGTCTAAATACAGCACATCGGTTGCAGGTTGATCATTTGGGGGGGGGGGGGGGGGGCTGAACAATTTTCAAATTAACCCACACCTGAGGGCAGAGGGGGTTGGATGATTTTTGAACTTGGATATATTCCTCCTGGGAGTGGTGATACACACCCAACTCCCACTGTCGTTTGCGTCCATGGTCTGGTTGAAACATTTACTTTTGTTTTTAATTTCTGAATCCGAGTAAAAGGAAAGTAATTGCGAGTCCTAATTTTGTTGTTGCTTCTATCTTGATGAATATGTTGAATAATGAATACAAATGTTAAATTGCTTGAATCGTGATCCACTAATAAAGCGATAAGTGGACTTGCTCATACATGTATGTATATATAGTCTGTTGATATTAATATAGTGCTATATTTATTTGTCTATCAGAGTTCGCACTGGTTAGTACTGCACATGCATTGCAATGCAATTAATATGTTGTCAGGTTTGTGTGTTTGTCATTAATTAATTTAGAAACCACAACATATACTGTCCGAAAATAACTATTGAGCTTCAAAGCTCCAAATGGTAAGTCACTGACAATTAGATATGAGTAAAATATATGAGTTACAGATATGTATTTAAATAGGTTATAGGCAATA
The DNA here is from genome assembly GCA_032622095.1 of Siphonodentalium dalli. Taxonomy (NCBI): domain Eukaryota; kingdom Metazoa; phylum Mollusca; class Scaphopoda; order Gadilida; family Siphonodentaliidae; genus Siphonodentalium; species Siphonodentalium dalli. The sequence continues at coordinate 196,046,173 of CP136064.1, forward strand.
AAAAACAACTTCCAGTACAATCCGCTATTCATCTCACGACTGAGCCTCATGGGATCCATTACATGGTGAGGCGGCTTTGGAATAGTGGTTTATATCATATAAGTGATGCATTGATTCAATGGATAATATTCAGTCTGTTCTGGAAAAGGGAAAGATGTGACTTGGAATGTGAGCACCTAAAGTGCTCGAAACAATTGAAAGATCTTTTCGGTCACCTTATAGTTTGGTAAATATCCCTTTACAGTGTTTAATAGCAGTTAATTGCCTTTACCTCTGTTTACCCCTCAGAAAGAATTGAGCTCCGTCGTGACTACCCAACACCCACCCCAACTGCTGTCACCTCTGCTCTTATTATGTACATGTACTAGCAGCTGTTTTATTATGAACACACATAAAACAGGAAATCACACAGCACTATACCAACAATGATTTGTGAGTGAATTACATCAAATTTGTGCATATATAGCTCTGCATATTTATGCTGGAAACAATTGTAATTTGAATTGATATTTCCACAATAAAAATTAACAAATAAATATATTTTTCAATAAATAATTGTTCTACAAATCAGTTATATTGATTGTGATGCTGAAAGCGCCTATAATCATCTTCTTCAACATAAAATCAAGTTTTGAAATGATGACGTACACATGTATCCCATGTGGTTCGTTGTCAATGATGATCTGAAAATTGTTTTGTTTACATTCTGGTGATGCTGAAATAGAGTCTAATAAACAAGTTCATGTTTGATGCAAAGCTTTTAATTGGAATAAATTGCAAATATTAGTTGTGATTTACTAACACACGAAACCATATCAATTGTGATATATATATAGCTCAAATGAAAGGTGACCCTTTACTGCCTGAATTGACCCCTTATTGCCTGAATTTTGTGCTATCTTTGTTCGCGTATTTTAAACAAGAACGAGCAAAATGTGTGAACATCACACATACTGTAAGATAGAGCAATGATTTATGAATAAAATTACATATAATGTTTTATTCATTTTACGTGCATGATGACAGGTGCAGTGCAAACATAAAAAGTGACCCTTTACTGTCTGAATGACTGTAGGTTTGAGTCAATATCGCAATAAACATTGAATTATTTCCCATGATTGAAAGCGATGCACATCAAAATCAGCTCAACAAAGTCACCTAAATCATGCAATCTCGAGCTAGGACCTTCACCTAAATTAAATACATTTAATAAGGAACAGGTATTAACTAAGAAATAGATTACCGGCATTGTTTTTTCAATGTTATAAACTTCCCTGTCAGATCATCAAAAAGTTCATGGATCTTGAATGGATGGAGTACATGTATGGGCGTGGCCAGATTAGAGATTTATGATATGATTTAGTTTTCTGGGTGTCCATTTCATTAGAGGTGCCACGATTATTGATTTTGAAAATCGATAATCGGTCGTCAATAATAGACTATAATCGATTAATCGTACCTAATATTAATAATCAGTGGAAGTATTCCGTAATATGGCCTATTGGCTGGTTGCTGGTTAACTTAATAACTGCACTGGACATCGCTGGTTGTTTGAGTCATCGGCTGATGTAATTTTTACGTTAATAAAGTGCATCATAAACCACTGTTAACGACTGATGAGCACAATGTATTGAATACCAGCGCAGTTCTTGGCGATGTTATGGTTATTTGTGAGTTCATTAGAACAAACGTAGCAATTAATTTCAGTTTTATGAATAGCAAAATATACAAACAATATAAAAGTAGGAATGAACGATGGACCGCCGGCGCTTCCTAAAAAAAGGATTCAAATGTTACAGAACCTATAAGTTTCATCAAACATCCAGAGCGTGGTTAACAATCACAAATGTGTGCCCCCACCCGCAAATTGCAGGACTCAGAACAAGCTAAGTATTTGATAATAGTCAGTTTCATTCAGCATTCATCACACGATATGCGATAGCCTTTACTAGTAACTTCTAAGTATACATTTGTACTTATGCAAACAAAGTACACTCGCAATTACATTGCAGAGAGCGTCGCTGATTAAAATGCTGTATATATTGGTTCCCTGGTTTAGAGAGAATGTCAATCAACTTCCCATTGGTCCAATCAGATTCAAGGGCGAGTGCATTCACCGACACTGTGACAGTCGGCACATTTCAAAGACATAGTGCCACCTTTCAAGTATAAATATACAACGACGTCGCAATGTGTTCAAATCTGCAGTGTCGCCAATTTGTAGAATATACAACGACCCGACGAGAATAGAGCTGAAACGGTTGACCCATTCTTCTAACCGGTTAACCATCGGGGTTAACCGGATTTCAACCGGTTAACCGCTAAATATCTAGCGGACTTCTCTCACACTAATTATGTCGACATTATGCCATGCTCCAGGGACAAACCTAGGTGAGAAGTAGTAGCTGAAATAAAGACCTTATTCACGGCATTTAACGATATTCAAAAGCACGCATTCCTTGTTCTTTTGCTGGCTCTCGTGATGGGGGAATGAGCAAGTGAAATTTGTGAATGGCAGGAGAGATCGCTTATTTGCCGTGATCAGCATACTAGTATGTTTGGGCATTTGTAAAACGAGTAAAATAGTATGGGTATTGGTAAAACGAGTAACAAAACTATATATTAAAGATCTGTAATATATCATTATCATCATTGGTACCGGTATATCCTCCAATGCATTATATATAAAGACAAGAAAGTAATAACCAGAGAACAAAAAGGAAGGTCAGTTAGGTCAGACTCGCAGTCCTATTCAGTATTCGAGCTATTCGTCGGTATCATGATAGCGGACACAAGTGTTGGGAGGTTATATAATTTACGTTTCGGTTTCGGTTTTAGTATGCAATCACTTAACATATAGCAATTACTGCCAAATTGAGTGTTAATTAGTCCCACAGGCACAACCAGTTACAGAGTAGCATGGGGCATCAATTTCCTTGATAAAAGGGAAGATTATTGAAGAAGTTTTGGGTTGCTTCAACTACGATGTCTGTTTGAGTCACTCAATTGAATTGATCATATTAAATCACAACACGGAGGAAGAACGGGAAGAGTGAAGACATTGTGCAGCTGATCTCAATCTTCAAACTTTGTCGACTTACATAGTTTTTATAAACCCCACTGTAAAACAGTTTTATATATAAGTATGTCGTGGTGTGGTTCCAATTTGAATCCATGTTGCTTCGTGCAGTATTAACTATTAAGTTACGAAAGCACGCATTGCCACACGTCACTTTTGTCGGAAGAAAACTTCAAAAGGGTCGGAATTGATTGAAGGTCGCCGACATTTCCAGGCAGTTCGAGAATTGCTACTAAGTATATCTGATACTACCGCGTGTACCAATTAATGCTTGCATTGCACTCTACTATCGGTGACACGGGATTTAGTATTAGTTTTGCATCATTTAACCTAATATTTTGAGGATTATTCACGTTCACATTCAACTGACAACGGGATGCGGTTACGTCCGGTTCATTTTTAGCTCAACTTACTTTTGTAAGTTTGAGCTATTGCCATGGCTTGGCGTCCGTCGTCTGTGTGTGCGTGTGTGCGTGTGTCCGTGTGTCCGTGTGTCCGTGTGTCCGTGTGTCCGTCAACAATTTCCTTTGGCGCGGGCTACAGGTCGTACCTTTGGTCTGATCTTTATGAAATTTTGCATGAATGTTGACATTGACATGTAGATGGGAACGAGTCATTTTGGGGTCATTCGGCCAAAAAACATGGCCGCTGGTGGCCATCTTGGATTTCAAAATTCAATCCATTGGCGCGGGCTACAGGTCGTACTGTTCTTTTGATCATCATGAAATTTGTCATGGATGTTAATATTGACATGTAGATGGGAACGAGTCATTTTGGGGTCGTTCGGCCAAAAAACATGGCCGTCAGCAGCCATCTTGGATTTTACTCTTTGCATGACTAAATCATTTGGCGCGGGCTACAGGTCGTAGTTTTGATTGGAACTTCATGAAATTTGTCATGGATGTTAACAATGACATGTAGATGGGAACGAGTGATTTTGGGGTTGTTCGGCCAAAAAACATGGCCGCCAGCAGCCATCTTGGATATTACTCTTTGCATGACTAAATCCTTTGGCGCGGGCTACAGGTCGTACCTTTGGTCTGATCTTTATGAAATTTGTCATGAATGTTGACATTGGCATGTAGATGGGAACGAGTCATTTTGGGGTCATTCGGCCAAAAAACATGGCCACTGGTGGCCATTTTGGATTTCAAAATTCAATCCATTGGCGCGGGCTACAGGTCGTACTGTTCGTCTGATCATTATGAAATTTGTCATGGATGTTAATATTAACATGTAGATGGGAACGAGTGATTTTGGGGTCGTTCGGCCAAAAAACATGGCCGCTGGCAGCCATCATGGATTTTACTCTTTGCATGACTAAATCCTTTGGCGCGGGCTACAGGTCGTACCTTTGGTCTGACCTTTATTAAATTTGTCATGAATATTGATATTGACATGTATATGGGAACGAGTCATTTTGGGGTCATACGGCCAAAAAACATGGCCGCTGGCAGCCATCTTGGATTTTACTCTTTGCATGACTAAATCCTTTGCCGCAGGCTACAGGTCGTAGTTTTGATCAGAACTTCATGAAATTTGTCATGGATGTTAACAATGACATGTCGATGGGAACGAGTGATTTTGGGGTTGTTCGGCCAAAAAACATGGCCGCCAGCAGCCATCATGGATTTTACTCTTTGCATGACTAAATCCTTTGGCGCGGGCTACAGGTCGTACCTATGGTCTGATCTTTATGAATTTTGTCATGAATGTTGACATTGACATGTAGATGGGAACGAGTGATTTTGGGGTCATTCGGCCAAAAAACATGGCCGCTGGTGGCCATTTTGGATTTCAAAATTCAATCCATTGGCGTGGGCTACAGGTCGTGCTGTTCGTCTGATCATCATGAAATTTGTCATGGATGTTAATATTGACATGTAGATGGGAACGAGTGATTTTGGGGTCGTTCGGCCAAAAAACATGGCCGCTGGCAGCCATCATGGATTTTACTCTTTGCATGACTAAATCCTTTGGCGCGGGCTACAGGTCGTACCTTTGGTCTGACCTTTATTAAATTTGTCATGAATATTGATATTGACATGTATATGGGAACGAGTCATTTTGGGGTCATACGGCCAAAAAACATGGCCGCTGGCAGCCATCTTGGATTTTACTCTTTGCATGACTAAATCCTTTGGCGCAGGCTACAGGTCGTAGTTTTGATCAGAACTTCATGAAATTTGTCATGGATGTTAACAATGACATGTAGATGGGAACAAGTGATTTTGGGGTTGTTCGGCCAAAAAACATGGCCGCCAGCAGCCATCATGGATTTTACTCTTTGCATGACTAAATCCTTTGGCGCGGGCTACAGGTCGTACCTATGGTCTGATCTTTATGAATTTTGTCATGAATGTTGACATTGACATGTAGATGGGAACGAGTCATTTTGGGGTCATTCGGCCAAAAAACATGGCCGCTGGTGGCCATTTTGGATTTCAAAATTCAATCCATTGGCGCGGGCTACAGGTCGTGCTGTTCGTCTGATCATCATGAAATTTGTCATGGATGTTAATATTGACATGTAGATGGGAAACGAGTGATTTTGGGGTCGTTCAGCCAAAAAACATGGCCGCCAGCAGCCATCTTGGATTTTACTCTTTGCATGACTAAATTCTTTGGCGCGGGCTACAGGTTGTAGCTTTGGTCAGAACTTCATGAAATTTGTCATGGATGTTAACAATGACATGTAGATGGGAACGAGTGATTTTGGGGTTGTTCGGCCAAAAAACATGGCCGCCAGCAGCCATCATGGATTTTACTCTTTGCATGACTAAATCCTTTGGCGCGGGCTACAGGTCGTACCTATGGTCTGATCTTTATGAATTTTGTCATGAATGTTGACATTGACATGTAGATGGGAACGAGTCATTTTGGGGTCATTCGGCCAAAAAACATGGCCGCTGGTGGCCATTTTGGATTTCAAAATTCAATCCATTGGCGCGGGCTACAGGTCGTGCTGTTCGTCTGATCATCATGAAATTTGTCATGGATGTTAATATTGACATGTAGATGGGAAACGAGTGATTTTGGGGTCGTTCAGCCAAAAAACATGGCCGCCAGCAGCCATCTTGGATTTTACTCTTTGCATGACTAAATTCTTTGGCGCGGGCTACAGGTTGTAGCTTTGGTCAGAACTTCATGAAATTTGTCATGAATGTTAACAATGACATGTAGATGGGAACGAGTGATTTTGGGGTCGATCGGCCAAAAAACATGGCCGCCAGCAGCCATCTTGGATTTTACTCTTTGCATGACTAAATCCTTTGGCGCAGGTTACAGGTCGTACCTTTGGTCTGACCTTTATGAAATTTGTCATGAATATTGATATTGACATGTATATGGGAACGAGTCATTTTGGGGTCATACGGCCAAAAAACATGGCCGCTGGCAGCCATCTTGGATTTCAAAATTCAATCCATTGGCACGGGCTACAGGTCGTACTGTTTGTCTGATCATGATATTTATCATGGATGTTAATATTAACATGTAGATGGGAACGAGTCATTTTGGGGTCGTTTGGCTAAAAAACATGTCCGCCAGCAGCCATATTGGATTTTACTCTTTGCATGAATAAATCCTTTGGTGCGGGCTACAGGTCGTAGCTTTGGTCGGAACTTCATGAAATTTTTCATGTATGTTAAGAATGACATGTAGATGGGAAACGAGTCATTTTGGGGTCGTTCAGCCGAAAAACATGGCCGCCAGCAGCCATCTTGGATTTTACTCTTTGCATGACTAAATCCATTGGCACAGGCTACAGGTCATACCTTTGATCAGATCATTATTAGATTTGTAAAGGCTGTAGATGGGAACAAGTCATTTTGGGGTAATTCGGAAAAAAAACATGGCTGTCGGTGGCCATTTTAGAATTTACTCTTTGCATCAATAAATCCTTTGGCACACCATAATCACCACATCCCTGATCCGATCATTATGAAACCTGTTATGAATGTTGATATTGACATGTACATCTAGTCTTACTTAGACATTTAAATTAGCACTTTTCCTATTCCTCCATTTACTGTCGACCATTAAATTATTCCCCTACCTAAGTTGAGCTACAGTGTCATTGACACTTTCATTTTCTAACCGGTTACGTCGCTAACCGGATGCTAACCGGTTAACCGTCTAACCGTTTCAGCTCTAGACGAGAAACCATGTCGCATCATCAAATGAACTGCTGACTGTTTGCAACATATATTAGTAGTACTCATGTTATTGGAATCTCTTTGATACCCGATCAAAGGATGTTAACACCTCGGTTGTAGATTAAACTGTGTAAAAGATGGTATTCAATAATATCTGGCATTTTCGGACGTCCGAAATAAATAATGCAGATTAATCGACGATTGAAATGGTAATCGATTATCTGCTTTATCAACGGTTCATCGATTATACGATTAATCGTGGCACCCCTACATTTCATTTCAAGATGGGTAGGTTTGCCGCAATGCACTGGACCCAAATCTGTCATTGTGTATGTTTCCTCTGATGTTTTTTGGCTGTACATGTATGTCTCAACTTATCTTTAGTAAACAAAACAATAGGATCCTTGAATGAGACTTGATCGTACCTATATCGTATAAAATGTTCATAATTTCATTTCGGCTCAATTCAGTTTTTTTATCATTCTGAACCAATACTCTATTGCGGAAATTATAGGGTTTCCACTACTAGTAGCCAAAATATATGAAGCCTCATGATTGACTGAACAGACTATTATCAATTAGCAATCTACACCAGTCATCACTTCCTTATGATAATTATATGCAAAGCTTTAGACCATAAAATTGATTGTGTTCACTGTATCACACTCTTCTTGATTTCAGGCAAAGCTTTCAAAAGAGCAAGAATTAGGTGAGAATGGCTGGCGCTTAATAATTATTTAATTATATAACTGAATTATAATTCTTTGTGGTAGGCCTGTTTTGGGTCAAAGCGAGTATAAACCACCTTCAGTACCTTTTTAGCTCAACTTTACAATGTAAAGTTTGAGCTATTGCCGTGGGTTGGCATTCATCGTCCATCAACAATTTACTTCGGCATCCCTCATCCGATCTTCACCAAACTTCATACGTAGCCTCAGTGTGACCTATAGATGGGAGCTATTAAATTTTTCAGAATTTTGATGAAACACATGGCTACAGCAGCCATATTGGATTTCAAATTTGAATCCATCGGCACACCCTACAGCCTGTATTTATGGCCAGATCAATTATAGCTCAACTTTACAACGTAAAGTTTGAGCTATTGCCATGGTTGGTGCGTGCATCAAAAATTTCCTTCGGCACGCCCTACAGGCCGCATCCCTTATCCGATCTTCACTAAACTTCATATTTAGCTTCAGGGTGACCTATTGATGGGAGCTATCAATTTTTTCCGAATTTCAATGAAAAACATGGCCACCAGCAGCCGTCTTGGATTTCAAATTTGAATCAATCGGCACACCCTACAGCCTGTATTTATGGCTGGATCATTTTAAAATTTTGCAGGCACGATTGTGATCTTGGATTTTACTATTTGCATGACTAAATCCTTTGGCACACCATACAGGCCACGTCTCTCATCCAATCGTCAGCAAACTTCATATGGATCTTTGGGGTGAGCTCTAGATGGGAGCCTCCTATTTTGACCAAATATTTTTTGAAAAACAGGCTGCCAGCATCCATCTTGGAATTTACTCTTTGTATAACTAAATCCTTTGGCGCACCCTACAGACCACATCTCTCATCCGATCATCACCAAAAGTCATATGGAATTTCAGGGGAGGGGGGGTGGGGGACCTCTAGATGGGAGCCTCCTATTTTGACCAAAATTCGTTGAAAAAGATGGCTGCCATCTTGGATTTCAAAATTGAATCCATTAGCATGTGCTACAGGCCGTACTGTTTCATTGCTCATCACAAAAATTTAATTTCTTCCCAAGTTGGGCTTCAGTGTCATTGATACTTTCATTGTTGAAATAGATCCCATATTGCCAATTGCTTAGGTAGGATAAAAAATATGATTACTTCAATGCATATTTTCATCAAACATACTCTGATTTAAATAGCGATTATGGATTATACACAGTGTCTTATGATCCGTACATTTTGAGCGACATGGATTTCCACAAATCAATGGGATATTCGCCTTGTATACTAAACCATCAAGGACACTCTGAAACCCAAATTTTTCTGATCAATATGGAGTCTCTCTACAAAAAGTACAATTCACAAAACAGTTGATATTCTCAGCAAAATCGATGTCCAACAATAATTTGGAAGTTGTGGATTCTCCAACTAATATTTGAGACATTTTTGATTCCCAAATCAATGTTTCAGACCCTTGCCCCTTGGTAGAATGCAACTTTGACCAATTTAGCATTATTAAAAACTTTCATCGCATTCATTTAGTGATGTTTCCGGTAATGGAGGGGGGGTGGGGGGAATTAGGGGCAGGCGGAAACTATTTTTATTTAATATTTTAATTTAATTTTTGAAACATCAATATATGGAATATATTTATTCTGAATACATGCCCCTGGCACCATAAATGATATGACAGGATGCGATGAGCACATTACTGTTGGTATTGAAGGGATAATGAAGCCTTGGTAGTATATTTAACCTCTTCGCTGCTACAACGTCCATAGCTATTACAGATATAAAAGTGTACGTTGTGTGCTATGTGGTCCGCAGTACCTATGGACCTATATCAACGCACTAATAGGTGGCCATCATTCATCATCGGGAACTCTGAAATTAGTGCAACTGGACAAGTGTATCTCCAAGTTTCTAACAATGTAAGATGTTCAAGGATTGTGTATGATAATAGCCTTTGCACGAAGTCAGTTGTAATGTTTTCGCGACATTCCCATTATATTTTTCCAAAAATGTCAAGAACCTCAACACCCCAGCATAGTTCAGCAGTGAAGAGGATAATAAAAAACAATCGCGACATCAAGCTCCTGTTGTATTAGCCCATATACACAAGGGTGCCGACTTCTGGTGCAAATATAGCAGATCGGCCACTGATCAACACAGTTTTACTATTCTCGCGATCCAATAATAGTAGGGGGGGGGGGACAGAATAATAGTGCAAGGGGAAATTTCATTAAAAATAAATAAAAGTACGGGGTTACAATATTAGTATAGGGGGATTTTGAAGTATGGGACTGAATTTTGGTTCATATAATCTATTTGTATTCCTTCATTATTATGGTTGAATACTCAAGTCAGAATGCTGTGTTTGTTTTTTAGTCAAGTTTTTCAAAAACTCGACTTATGGTTTGACGAGGGACGGTTGGCGGGAGGCGGGCGGGCGGACCTAAAGAATGCCTTATAACTTTAACATTTGTGAACGGATTAAAAAAAATTTGGTATGGCAGTTGCTCCCAATGACTATTTACTGCCTGTAGAAAATGGGTCACGTCCGAACTTTTTAACAAGAGTTATCCATCTTAGATGGTTTTTAGTTAAGTTTTTCACCGATAGCGTGATAACTCACGCAAATATTAACCAATTTCAACAATATATGGTATATGAGACTCTTGCAACAATATCTCGGACAAGTTCGAAAACCAGGTTTGTCCGAATTATTTTTCTGGAGTAATGGGTCTTAGTTTGTCTATTTTTAGCAATTTTCTCACCGTTAGCGCGATAACTCGATGAAATACATGAATTAACCGATTTGAACAATATTGGTATATGAGTCTCCTGCAACAATATCTCGGACGAGTTCGAAAACCAGGTTTGTCCAAATTTTTTTTCCGGAGTTATGGGTCTTAGTTTGTCTATTTTAATCACAATTTTATCACCGTTAGTGCGATAACTCAATGAAATATTAACGGATTCAATTGATATTTGGTATATAGGTCTATTGCAATAATATACCACCGTCCCAACTTTTTTTCCCGGAGTTGTGCACCTTATTGGCAGAAGTTTGGTTCGACTGCCAAAAAACTCGACAAAAGCATCTTAGATGCGTACCCCTTGTTTTTCTGATTTTGGAAGTTTGTGTTTTGTTTTTGGTTAACTACTAGTATATGTTGCAACTCATTATTATCTAAATAGTTACATGTGTGAAGAACATTATTAGAGTCTGCTGAAGTAACCATGCTATGTGAATACCCTTTATTGATTGATTAAATAATGGAAGCGATCCTGCAAGAATATCGCCATCGATTCGCCAATCATTTTGAATGTGTCCATTTTTAGCTCAACTTACTTTTGTAAGTTTGAGCTATTGCCATGGCTTGGCGTCCGTCGTCCGTGTGTGCGTGTGTCCGTCAACAATTTCCTTTGGCGCGGGCTACAGGTCGTACCTTTGGTCTGATCTTTATGAAATTTTGCATGAATGATGACATTGACATGTAGATGGGAACGAGTCATTTTGGGGTCATTCGGCCAAAAAACATGGCCGCTGGTGGCCATCTTGGATTTCAAAATTCAATCCATTGGCGCGGGCTACAGGTCGTACTGTTCGTTTGATCATCATGAAATTTGTCATGGATGTTAATATTGACATGTAGATGGGAACGAGTCATTTTGGGGTCGTTCGGCCAAAAAACATGGCCGTCAGCAGCCATCTTGGATTTTACTCTTTGCATGACTAAATCATTTGGCGCAGGCTACAGGTCGTAGTTTTGATCATAACTTCATGAAATTTGTCATGGATGTTAACAATGACATGTAGATGGGAACGAGTGATTTTGGGGTTGTTCGGCCAAAAAACATGGCCGCCAGCAGCCATCTTGAATTTTACTCTTTGCATGACTAAATCCTTTGGCGCGGGCTACAGGTCGTACCTATGGTCTGATCTTTATGAATTTTGTCATGAATGTTGACATTGACATGTAGATGGGAACGAGTCATTTTGGGGTCATTCGGCCAAAAAACATGGCCGCTGGTGGCCATTTTGGATTTCAAAATTCGATCCATTGGCGCGGGCTACAGGTTGTGCTGTTCGTCTGATCATCATGAAATTTGTCATGGATGTTAATATTGACATGTAGATGGGAACGAGTGATTTTGGGTTCGTTCAGCCAAAAAACATGGCCGCCAGCAGCCATCTTGGATTTTACTCTTTGCATGACTAAATTCTTTGGCCCGGGCTACAGGTTGTAGCTTTGGTCAGAACTTCATGAAATTTGTCATGGATGTTAACAATGACATGTAGATGGGAACGAGTGATTTTGGGGTCGTTCGGCCAAAAAACATGGCCGCCAGCAGCCATCTTGGATTTTACTCTTTGCATGACTAAATCCTTTGGCGCGGGTTACAGGTCGTACCTTTGGTCTGACCTTTATGAAATTTGTCATGAATATTGATATTGTCATGTATATGAGAACGAGTCATTTTGGGGTCATACGGCCAAAAAACATGGCCGCTGGCAGCCATCTTGGATTTTACTCTTTGCATGACTAAATCCTTTGGCGCAGGCTACAGGTCGTAGTTTTGATCAGAACTTCATGAAATTTGTCATGGATGTTAACAATGACATGTAGATGGGAACGAGTGATTTTGGGGTTGTTCGGCCAAAAAACATGGCCGCCAGCAGCCATCATGGATTTTACTCTTTGCATGACTAAATCCTTTGGCGCGGGCTACAGGTCGTACCTATGGTCTGATCTTTATGAATTTTGTCATGAATGTTGACATTGACATGTAGATGGGAACGAGTCATTTTGGGGTCATTCGGCCAAAAAACATGGCCGCTGGTGGCCATTTTGGATTTCAAAATTCAATCCATTGGCGCGGGCTACAGGTCGTGCTGTTCTTCTGATCATCATGAAATTTGTCATGGATGTTAATATTGACATGTAGATGGGAACGAGTGATTTTGGGTTCGTTCAGCCAAAAAACATGGCCGCCAGCAGCCATCTTGGATTTTACTCTTTGCATGACTAAATTCTTTGGCCCGGGCTACAGGTTGTAGCTTTGGTCAGAACTTCATGAAATTTGTCATGGATGTTAACAATGACATGTAGATGGGAACGAGTGATTTTGGGGTCGTTCGGTCAAAAAACATGGCCGCCAACAGCCATCTTGGATTTTACTCTTTCAATGACTAAATCCTTTGGCGCGGGTTACAGGTCGTACCTTTGGTCTGACCTTTATGAAATTTGTCATGAATATTGATATTGACATGTATATGGGAACGAGTCATTTTGGGGTCATACGGCCAAAAAACATGGCGCTGGCAGCCATCTTGGATTTCAAAATTCAATCCATTGGCACGGGCTACAAGTCGTACTGTTTGTCTGATCATCATGATATTTATCATGGATGTTAATATTAACATGTAGATGGGAACGAGTCATTTTGGGGTCGTTTGGCTAAAAAACATGTCCGCCAGCAGCCATATTGGATTTTACTCTTTGCATGAATAAATCCTTTGGTGCGGGCTACAGGTCGTAGCTTTGGTCGGAACTTCAAGAAATTTGTCATGCATGTTAACAATGACATGTAGATGGGAAACGAGTCATTTTGGGGTCGTTCGGCCGAAAAACATGGCCGCCAGCAGCCATCTTGGATTTTACTCTTTGCATGACTAAATCCATTGGCACAGGCTACAGGTCATACCTTTGATCAGATCATTATGAGATTTGTAAAGGCTGTAGATGGGCACAAGTCATTTTGGGGTAATTCGGAAAAAAACATGGCTGCCGGTGGCCATTTTAGAATTTACTCTTTGCATCAATAAATCCTTTGTCACACCATAATCACCACATCCCTGATCCGATCATTATGAAACCTGTTATGAATGTTGATATTGACATGAACATCTAGTCTTACTTAGACATTTCAATTAGCACTTTTCCTATTCCTCCATTTACTGTCGACCATTAAATTATTCCCCTACCTACAGTAAGTTGAGCTACAGTGTCATTGACACTTTCATTACTAGTCTAGGGGGGACATACATGTACATGTAGAATCACATGCTTTCGTGGCGTGATTGGCATTCATTGTACTTTCTGTTTCACAAAAGTATTAAATTAATTGTTATTGATATTTAAATCACTGTTAATTTGTGGGCGACTTGTTCAAAATCAACACATTTTGCTTCTTTTTTTTGGCAAGTGACTTACGAAATGTTATCGGAAAAGTAATAAACATAGGGTCCCAAATAAGCCCTGCAAGGGTTTTTTTTTTTTTAAACAAATAAGCCTACCCTTACGTTTATTTGGGTCCCGAGATAAACATGATACCAGTCATTTAGCTTCCATTAATAAATAACACACGTAGTATGTTCTTTTCAGAGCTGAAGGAAGCATTTGTTATATTTGACAGAGATGGTGATGGAAAAATAAGTTTAAAAGAATTTGCCACTGTGATTCGCTCCATTGGTTTAAGTCCGACTCAGGCAGAGTTGAATGCTTTGGGTCAGGAGTTTGATCGAGATGGTAAGTTGTTCAGTTCTAAATATTATCAATAATTCCCCCCCCCCCCCTCAACAGTTTGCTGGGGCCCGAGGATATTAAAATGGGTTCTAGCACATTCGCTGCAAGAGTTCTAGATAGCAGCTGTCCAAACGTCTGAAGCAACAGTTTATAGATTACAGTAAAGCCATAATTAATCGACTCAGTGAGAGCTTTCCGATGAATGGCAACAAGCCATATTTCCGACTAAATCCTGAAAAGTTACCCATAATTCTGCGGTGGTTAAGGAGTCGATTAATTAGGGCTTTACTGTACATGTACATTTAATAGTGACGTAGGTTCCTGGCCCTGAACTTATGCAGCTACATAATAATTATTAATAATTAATTCAATTTAAACTATATTTGGTATATGAGCTTTTTTATTGGTTAGGGGCACAGGTGTAGTTTGAATATTGGTGAGGTCTGCCTTTACCGGAGTCATGGTTCTTGTCGACTTTGGTTTCTGAATGATAAATCTAGTTATATTTATCCAATTGTTTCAAATTTGATATATGGATTGCTCACATGAAAATACAAGTCAAGTTCAAATTTGGGTTTGGTCCTATATCTACTGGAGTTATGGCCCTTGTCGACTTAGGATTTGTGATTATTTTGGTTTCCAAAATGATAAATGTCTAATCAAATAAAACTTAGTGTGTTACAACATAGACAGTTGGAAGTAAAGTTTGATTCTTCCATTGTTTCCAGAATCAAAATTTTAATTTCTTAAGAAGCCACTGACACCTTATTCATGGGACGTGTGGCCTAGCTAGCAGAATTTTATTTCTTCTGAAACTAGGACCCTTACAGTTTCACCTTATATCGGATGTGAATGATCTTTGGTATAGTCATGAACTGCAGTAATGCCCTAAATAATCGACTCCTTAACCACAGCAGAATTAGGGGTAACTTTTCAGGATTTAGTCGGAAATATGACTTGTTGCCATTCATCGGAAAGCTCTCATTGAGAGCTTTCCGATGAATGGAAACAAGCCATATTTCCGACTAAATCCTGAAGTTACCCATAATTCTGCTGTGGTTAAGGAATCGATTATTTAGGGCATTACTGTACAATGGGATGAAGAATATCCACATGCATCAGATTTTATCCAGTCATCTGCAGGGCAGATTGTGACTCCAAACATCTGCAAATTAAGCCACCTCAAAAAATTAGTACTCCTCAGCGAAAAGCCACCTTTGCTGGATATATTCAGAACAGTGCACTGTAGGTTATTAATACCGACAATATCAATAGTTTGAAAACAAAACCAAAGCATTCTTATAATCTTGAATTATGTTGGACACTAATGACTGTTATCAGCTTTATTTTGTTCCTGTTGGGATAGCAATTATCAAACCCACATGTCACTGTTTAATCGGCATAAGGCTGACTGCAACAGCTACGGTACCTGTCAAGGTTATGGAACTTGAGGGATATTGACCGACTTTGATTACTTTAACCATTTCTGTACCAAATCTTCATTGATGGGTAGTTATCCCATAGGAAATGTTCAACACAACCATTTATGTGCTGAATATAGATTTGTGTTGTTAAAGACGTCACTTTAATGTTTGCTTTTATTTTCTTAATTTATGTGCGTTAGTTGTGGGGATATTAACGTAGTCTTGAGTGCAACAGCATGTAATTGGACGATATCTGGAAGTGCATGAAATGGGTCACTCAAAATGACAACATGCCTGTTTTTTTGTCATTTTTCATGCCATGACATTCGCATTTTCATTAATTTCGAAGAAATTTACAGCTGATGCCATCTATTCACAACGAATCCCTCTTTCTGAATAGGTTATGTGCATCATTTGTCGATATCAGTAAAAGTAAAAACGAACTGCATCGCGATATTGTTTCAGACAACTGTGTGTGCATATCTGGCTACGTCTGATCTGCGATGTTGACAACTCCTTATCTCATAGTAAGGAAATTGATGTCTTCGCGACTCTACATTTGCAAATCGATTTCAGAGTATGGTGTACAATTTCATTCGGAACGCACACTGGTGTGGATATCGGGGTGGGAGGTGTTTTCATATCAAAGTTTTTTATAGTATATCATTTACAATTGAGACATTGCTGTCAAATTAATATGACCACTACTATACACAGGAAAACATTATGCATTTTGATTAAAATTATCTCAAGACCGATCATAAATATGCACACATCATAACTGACAAATTTAATTTAGAATTTATAAAAATAGTAACAGTGTCCCAGTTTGTGGCAAAAACCTTTTCACATGGGCTACAACGAGGAACAGACCAGTATGCCTCTTCAGAGAATATTTAGAAACCAGTGCCATTGTGCATTGGGACAATTGAATCGTGTCCCCTTTGTCTACGTGTCCACTTATGTACATGTATCAATTTCCAATTAACTAACAATAATATAACCTGAGCCATTATATATGCACCCAAAAGTAAAAAAAATAGACAGAAAACACGGCCAGTTATGATGTATGCATGTTTATTGTCGGTCTTGATATGATTTTAAACGAAATACATAACATTTCCAGTGATTATGGTGGTCCTATTACATGGACAGAAATGTCATGATTGTAAATGATATACTGTCATAACTTTGTTATGAAAACACATCCCATCCTCAATCTCCACACCAGTGTGCATTCCGAATGAAATATGTGAAACAAATTACCCTGAGTTTGGTTTGCACACGTAAAGTTATGCATACGCAATTTCCTTACTCTCAGAACATCGCAAATCAGACATAGTCAAATATGCACACACTGGTGTCAGAAAAAATATTGCCCAAAGTGATGAAATTTAATCTTACTTTTACTGATATTGACACAGGATGTGCACACACTATTCATAAAGAGGTATTTCGTTGTGAATAGATTATACAAGCTGTAAACTTCTTCGAAATTAACGAAAATGCGACGGTCATGGCATGAAAAATGATGAAAAAACAGGCTTGTTATCTTTGTGTGACACATTTCATACACTTCCAAATATCGCCCAATCACGCTATTGCACAAAGAATATGTTAATATCACTAACTAATGCACACAAACTAAGAAAACAAAAACAAAACAAATACTTAATGGCGTGGCACTTGAAAATTGACGTTGTCAACAACAGTCTGTATTTGGCACACAGAGCAGCAGTTCCGCGTGCAGATTAGAGTTACATGTAGATGTAGATCAGTTCATTCGATTATGCGGTGTGAGGATGGGTAATTTAGTTCTGCATTTCTGGCATTGCCATTTCATGAGTGTGGTCCACTGACTGGCTAAGCATTTGAATTTTGGCAAAATGTTATGCAAACCTGGCTTACATGTACATGTTGTTCCTCTGGTCATATGCTGGCTCCAGCACAGTGGGTTGACTATCTACAGTAAAGCCCTAAGTAATTGACTCCTTAACCACAGCAGAATTATGGGTAACTTTTCCGGATTTAGTCGGAAATATGGCTTGTTGCCATTCATCGGAAAGATCTCCCCATATTTCCGACTAAATCCTTAAAAGTTACCCATAATTCTGCTGTTGTTAAGGAGTCGATTACTTAGGGCCTTACTGTATTTTGTCTATTAATTAAATTGTGTCTGTTTCAATTTCAAATATAACAGGGACCAGACTGTGGGGACAGAATGAGGTGATGTCTTTACTCGGACGACTGACTTCAACACAAGAAACTCCAGATGGCCTTCGCGATGCCTTCAGAATATTTGATAAAGATGGGAATGGGTATATCAGTGCATCTGAACTGCGACATGTACTTACAAATCTCGGCGAGAGATTAGCTGATGAAGAAGTGGACGAGATGATCAGGGAAGCGAACATTACTGCTGATGGTCAGGTCAACTATGATGGTAAGCACAATCAGGAATCATGTGATCTCATGTTGAATTTCTCGTCTTATGGAGGTTGTGTTTGTGGGTTATGACTTCGGGAGGCTAACATTACTGCTGAGGCCAAAATAAATTATTTCGCTTGGCCACCCAAGAAAAAGCCCCCTGCTGAAATTTATTTTTTCAGCTTGATTAAAAGATTTATTTATCACTAATAACTTGTAACTTTAATTTCACTAAAATTTATGTGATTTTCTTAAAAGTTTGTTTCGAAATTAATGATCCTTTGTAAGTCTGGAAGTACATTTCAAGAATACTCGACAAGCATTTTTATGATTAGTCAATATTTTTTCGCATTTTAAAATATTTTCAATATTTACAATGATTCCTGCATTACGTGATTGAGTGAGAAATACACTGCATTACTGTCACGTTGTTGAGAGGTATGGTATAAATCAATGCCGCAAGACAAAACAGTGAATTATACTACAATTTCAGGCATTATTATACTAGACCTATAGTTGAATTTGAAATTTAGAATAAGGCATCTTCAATCTTATTGGGGTTCTTTTTCACCCACAAGAATGCCAAGAAGGGTGATTCGAATATATTTGAATCCAGTGATCAAATCAAATCAGATTTGGTAATGGAGTAACGTTTACTTGTTTGGCCTTTGCGAGTTAAACTTGTAGTAGTGTAGTTTTCTTCAGAAAGTATTTCGCTCGTTTTACTTCTACTTTCTACTTATGCTGGTTCTCCTGTGAACTGACAGATTAAGTTTTGATATATATCTCTTGTTTTGATTAAAGAAAAGTTTGAAGACAAATTTACTGTAATGTGCTATTTGCGTGTTATAGAATTTATCTTCAAACTATTCGGTTTTATAACCTTGCAAAAATAGTTGTTTCTTAATCCTTTCATGATGGGATTGGCGCTGGTGCAGCATTATAGATCCTGTGCCAGTGCATTCTCTTATATATGCGAGTCTCCCATAGGGAGCCTCACATTTATAAGACAATTCACTGGCTTACAAGGTCAGTGTAAATATTGTTAGGCCAATGTGTTCTCTTATATATGCGAGGCTCCCTATGGGAGACTCAAATGTATAAGAGAATGTATTGGCACAGGGTTTTAGTAAAATTTAGGAAGCTCCAGTCATGGAAGGGTTGATTAACATCCTGATTTGTGTTCCGGTATACCTTTGTGCAAAACATTTGTTGAATCTGTATTCTAGATAATGAGATCAGATTACAGTGATATCCCTTTTATAAATAATATTTTCTATTTCAGATTTCGTCACCACTCTGCTATCTGGACGTTAGCAAAGAAAATGACACAATTTTGCAGCATTCCAAAGTGCACATAAGACAACACCATTATAACTGTACAAACTCATCTATCAGAATATCAGGATTGGTTCAATATACAATATTCCATACATAGTGTGCACACATTCATTATATTGGTATTGGTGGCACTATGAACTCTTCCTCTATAAAATGACCTTGAACTTGCATTGATGACCTCTATTGTGAAAATCGTTTCTATAACCAGATAATAGTATGTAGGCAAGATTCTACCAAAGTTCTGATCAAATTCACACCACCCCAAGCAAATGTCTGCAATTTAATTTAACCTTCTCTCTGGGTGCCTTTGCCTACTGGATTTTGCAGGCTTCGGTATCAATTGTAGCAAAGCTATGACCCTTTCTGGTAGTATATTTCCAAGTATTATAGGTTATTACTGTTGACATAAAGCAATGGCCCCCAATTCATTTCACTGTTACATGGTTTTCTCTTGTGAAAATGATAACTGTCTTGTCAGAAAAGGTGAGTTATTTTCACCCATTTATCCTCTGGTTACTGTGACAAACAAGCCTGAGTTTAGTGTGCCTGTCATTTGCAGAATGAGGTCCCCAGAGTGTGGATTTAGTGACACTATCCCACATTATATGCTAGCCTTCTATGTCACATAGAAGGCTAGCATCACCAATTTCATCTCTGGGAGCCTCATTCTGCATGGCCTCATCTGATATGGGAGACATAAGTTCAGATTGAAGTTCCCAAATGGTGAATATTGTGATGTACACCCATTGGAAATTTTGATTATGCAATGTGTCATCTGCCAATTTGGGGATATAGAGAAACTAAACTAAAAAGAAATAGAATCTAAGTTTCTATAGAAATTTGATAATAAAGAACCTTTCCAGAGAAGATGAGGCCTAAGCAGAATGAGATCTCCAGAGGGTGAATTTAGTGATGCTAGCCTGCTATGCGGGTTAGTGTCACTAAATTCACCCTCTGGTGACAATTGCAAGTGAGAATAGCTGATTCAGTTTGAGAAGGTGGCATTTATGATATATCGAGATCAGTTCACCACACCTTACCTCTCCTGAATATGTCTTCCTTTAACTTGATTGATGCATTCCATCTTTGTTTGGCTTCCACACACATATAAAAATCTGCAGATAATCCCTTAACCCTTTGAGTGCCAGGGGCTGATCTCATCGGCCCTAAACCTACAAAATAAGTCTGTTAAAGAATATAAGAATAAATTATTAAAATTGTAAAAAAAAATAAAAAAAAAATTGTTAGGCCAATGCATTCTCTTATATATGCGAGGCGACATATGGTCGACTCGTATATATAAGAGAATGCATTGGCACAGGGTATATGGATTGATACAAAAATCAACCTGGCACTCAAAGGGTTAAAGATCCTCGGTCCGATTTGATGCAATATAATCCAAATTTTCTGCTTAGCAGGCTATTGAAACTTTTTTTTAATTAACCTTTAAATCACCATCTTATTACACATGGATCCAGAAAATCAACAAAGTCATCCATATAAAGTAATACGTCAAAACAATCACAAAAGCTAATCACTGCGAATGCTTTTTGTTGTCTGCTGCTTTTAGACAACAGACTCTCTTTATAAGAGATCATGGGAATTTTTGCTGGGCTGACAAAATTTCAAAACATGTTAAAAGTGACTCTTTTGGACGTCTACATCTGACCATCATAACCTCATAGGGTCTCATGTGTCTGATCTAATTATTTTCTGGGATAGAGAACGTACAAATGGTCGCTATATGGTGTTAAATCAGACAGGGCTTCTCTAAGCATTTCTATACTTGTAATTTCCAGGGAATGTAACACTTCACTGTCACATAGTGATATGTGTTGTGAATTAACTTTTTCTGATTTTGCTATAAATTTTCACAAACTTGCATTAGAAGCTTTCTTGCTCAAACATTTTACTGAATTTTACCAGATATTATGGAGGTTTATATTGAGAACATCTAATTTCAAATGTCAGGTGGCATCAACTACCAACGGTAAGATAATGTATGTGATTGCCAAACATTCTAGCAGATTGATAAAGATGGATCATGTTTATCTGTATAAAAAAATGTATGGCAATGGAGTCGATCAGGTGACTTGTGTTTGAAGTTAGAAGTTCTAGATCTAAACCTGCAAATTACTGGAAGTTTGTAAACAGCACAGCATGTAAGACTAGACTGGATCACTTCTTTGCAATATGTTGAAATATTATCGAATATCACATGTTATTAGCACAGATACAGCCCTGTTAATTAGTCTTGGCTATTGACTGGGCCAAGGCAAATAGAAATTTGTTCAGCTATTTTTTAACCAAAGCAAATTTCAGAACCTGTCAATGTTTTGTGCAAGATTGAAACTAATTATTGCAGACATGGTCTTAGTGTCGCAATGTGGAAGTCTGGATACAGCAAAAATTCATTGTTTAATACCAATACTACTAGAATAACAATGACTACAGTAATGCCCTAAATAATCGACTCCTTAACCATAGCAGAATTATGGGTAACTTTTCAGGATTTAGTCAGAAATATGGCTTGTTGCCATTCATCGGAGAGCTCTAGTGAGTTATGGTTAAGAGTTGATTATTTAGGGCATTACTGTATCTTGAAGTCTGCCATGATAATTGACCAAGTTCCAGTTGTAAACTGAAGCTATACATGTATGTGTAGATCATACAACTATCTGGATCTTAGGCTTTTTAACTGAGGAAATATTTATGGCCCAAGCAATTTTTTACCATATGCAAATTATGCTAATTAACAGGACTGCAGACACAATTTCACAATATTACTATCCTCTCGGATATACAGTAATGCCCTAAATAATCGACACCTTAACCACAAGTTACCCATAATTCTGCTGTGGTTAAGGAGTTAATTACTTAGGGCATTACTGTAGCTATTGCCTCCGTTGATTTCTGTAATTCTGTCAGCTGATTCCGTTTTGATATTTATGAAGTTTATACTATTGATATGCAATACACTTTTAACTATTTGTTATATAAATTATGCTAATATAATGCAATTGTTTTTCATCTATAATCAACATGGACAATTGGAAAAGAATACAATATCTTGAGGGATAAACAAGAGCATGGCATACCCATACCCAATAGTCTGGTCAATAAACTCAAATTTTAGGGTCAACCTAGAATAAATTTGGACTAAGTTGGTTTCTATTCCATTTTGAAGTGGAATATATCCTCTATAACATATCTAAAATCCGCTTTGAGCTTTTTCTGTAACCCAAGATGGCGTCCGTGATGGCAGCTGGTATAGAAAATTTTGAATTTCTGTAGTAGGTGCGCCAACTAATACCAAATTAGTAATAAAATAAAATACACACAAACAAGGCTTAGTCGTAAACAATATTGGCAGAATGTCTGTCCCAATATGGCTGCCAAAATGGACAAAATAGAATGAAATTTACAGTTTGTGGAAAATTTAATACCTAGTCCTACAAGAGTGAAAATGCTCTCAAATTATGCGAGGAGCATAAGAGGAACTTTTGATAAGAGATGTAAGAATTCTCTCTAATGCATCTCGCGAGGGAGCAAGCAAAAGCCAGATTTCATACAACGGTTAAATCTGGGCTTTTTGGGCACCCAAAAACAGAAGAATAACGCAGTTTTATCTGTACTGTGTATCTTGAATTGTGTTATATATGTGTAATTAAACAGCTGAATGGGATTTAATTGGGATTTATTGATTATGTGACATTTTCTGGAAGCAGAAATGTATGTAATCAGAACAGTCTCACGAATGTGACCGATCATCATTTATTTTTATATCTACAACATCAAATCACAAATTCACTACTATAGAACAGTATGAGAGCTATTCATATGGTACTGGGTAAAATGGGTAGACCTGTATGTTTTATGCCAATATGGCAAAGGTGATGTCAGACCCGATAACTTAGGACAAGGTACACAGCGCCACAACGGCCCATCGAGGAGGCAGATAAAAAGCCAGCGTGATAGGTCGACTGACAACTGGAAGGAATGAACCCACGGCTATCTACATGTCAACAGTTAGGATAGTAGAACGACTGGTTATTCATCAGTTATGTAAATGTTTAAACACGCGATAACAGTATAAGGCATATACATGTATATATTAACAGGTTATCGTCTTCTGCTAGACGAGTAGTTACACACACATATAGTTAGAGGCTATCGTAGTCCATTGGATGAGTAGTACGCACAAAATAGTTATCGTAGTCCTGTGGACAAGTAGTCGATGCACACATACATGTAATTAAAGGTTAGTGTTATCCCTGAGGAGAGTAGTTCCACACAAATGTAGTTACAGGCTGTCATTGTCCGTTAGACGAGTAGTTACCAGTGTCTTAAAATAGTAGTCATAGTTGCCTCCAGTCAAGTGATTAAACACAAATATTTTGCTTTTATCACACAAATACATGGTGGTATACCATGAACGCAATTTATCAAAATACAAAGGAGTACAATAGACTATCTTCAATAAATTCCCAACTTAACCAAAATTGCCTGCATACTCTGTGGCAGAGACTATCTTTACACCTGGAAATTTTATGTGCTTATATTCACTAAGGCCACATAAATGCGAAACGTACGTTTTCTGCAACTGCATCACCGAGTTTACCCCTTCTCCCTAATGTTACACATATCTGCTGCACACAAAACCATAAACAGCAACAATGAATGAATGGTCAACACAGAAATAATAACTTTAAACGCTGATGACCTGACATTTAGACCAAGTACGTGGGTGGCAATGGTAAGATATATTTTCAAACAACAATATACTGAAAACTAATAGTGTGCATTGCGTGTACATATTTCCGTTTTAAAGTGCCGATTGTAGTAATTTGAACAGAATTGTCTACTAAGAAACCGGTTTGGTAACAGCATCAAAATTCGTCTTAAATAAAATGTACGATGTACCGACTCTTCGATCTGGTCAGAGATGAGTGTTTCTTTACCGTATAATCAGCATTACGACATAGCTGTATACTTCGCAAGGCCGAAAAATAGGCATTTTAAAAATCTGTCAAAAAATTTGCTCAAAGCGGATTTTAGATATGTTGTACAGGATATATTCCTCTTCAAACGGGAATAAAAACCAACTTAGTCCAAATTTATTCTAGGTCAAACCTTTTATCGACCAGACTACAAACCCATGCCAAATTTTATTTATTTACACTCACACATGCATTCGCTCTGTGATACATGAATGCAGGATTCTGGTTTGTCCATATTATGTCACACACAACACCCTACTTGCTTTAATATTGTGTAGACCCCTACAATCTACGAGAATAACTTTGGAAATGGGGACGCTAAAGTACTTTTAATCTGACAGTGGAGTGTAAATATAAGTAATGGATGTTGATTTTGTTGTGTTCCATTGAGTATGGATGCAAGTTGGTCTGATATTTTAGCTTGACAAAGTCAAGTTTGAGCAATTGCCAAGGGTTGGTCAACCGTCGTCCATGAGTCCATCAACAATATCCGTGTGGCACACCCTACAGGGCACATCTCTCATTCAGTTGTCACCAAACTTCATATCAATCATAGGGGTGATAATTTGGGAGCATATCAATCATAGGGGTGATAATTTGGGAGCTTACCATTTTTCCCGAATTTCGTAGAAAAACATCGCTGTCAGCAGCCATCTTGGATTTCAATTTTAAATCCATCAGAACACCCTGCAGCTCACACTTACAGGCATGTTTGGCATCACCTCTAGATGGGAGGTATTGAATTTCAACAATTTTTTATGAAAACATGGCCGCCGGCAGTCATCTTGGATTTTACTCTTTGCTTTGTTTTGAATTTCATTGGAAAACATGACCGCCAGCAGTCATCGTGGATGTTACCTTATATGTATCTCTTCATGTTGACATCTGGTATTACTTTAGACTTTTCAACTTTGCGCATTCCTAATCACTCCAGTGATTGTCACATGAAATTACCACCCCCCCCCCCCCCATTTTTTTCCCAAGATGAGCTACAGTGTCATTGACACTTTCATTTGCGATAAATTTACGCAGGTTGGGGAGAATTGTGATAAAGTTACCTAGGTTTTGGAGAATTGTGATAAAGTTACCTAGGTTAATAAAATAGCAACCAATTGTTAATTTTTTGTGATAAAAATGAACACCTCCAGTACTAATATTTCATAATTGTCCCCCGACGTTTCCGTCGGAGGACTATAGAAATGACCCTCGTCCGTCCGTGTGTCCGTGATTGGGTACCTTCATGGTGTAATCAACTCCTCCTACAGTTTAAACGTAGAGATTTGAAACTCTGGGATATTGTTCCTAACATGTTGGTGATTTGCAACATCTATATAGCTAATCAAAAATATAATTTTTTCCATATTTTTGGGGGGGTTTTCGACTTTTTGCCTTTTGGATGAGATTGGGTACCTTCATGGTGTAATCAACTTCTCCTACAGTTTTAAATGTACAGATTTGAAACTCTGGGATATTGTTCCTAACATGTTGGTGATTTGCAACATCTATATAGCTAATATTTTTTTTATGGAGTTATTAACCCTTTTCGACTTAGAAAATTTCAACATTTTTTTTAATTTCTTTAACAAAGCGGCATCGACTTGCCATGTTGTCGGGGGACACTGTGGTCTGCTGACCTTTTATTTATACTCAGTGATGGCTATCACTTGCCAAAATTGAACAATATTTCCTTCAGTTAGTTTTAAATCCCCTTCGTATTGTGAGATTTGCTTATTAAACCGGGGTAACTTTATCACAATTCTCCCCAACCTGGATTTTAAACTTTTTATTACAATTCTTCCCAACCTGGGTAACTTTATCAACAAGACAGTCAATGACTGGGTCGCTCACCAGACTGTAAAGGAGAAGATTTGGACTCTGAAGAATAGAATAGTCAGTACTTGTCAAATCACTTTAAAACAAGTAGTTCTAAACAGGGACACAGGTAGAGGGTCTTCGATGGACAGTGAGAGGTGATACGGGGTGTCCGCCTTGAAAATTTCTAACTGCACACCCCTCCCCTAATAGATCATTGCCCATTATTTCCCCAACGGGACCAAACTTATCACAACTGGTACTTCAAGATATCCAACTGTTGGAAATTTATCAAAACCTTACTGTTAATACCAGTAAAAATTTAAATTATTACATGTAATAATGTAATGTAGAAATCTATATACAAGTAGCAAACATGAATTCATAGCATAGATAGGGTGGGTGCGGGAGTGTTAAGTCTCCTGTATCTGCCCCTATTTGAACCAAATGTAAATCCCAATGTATGAGATCCATTGATCTTGTAATTTCAAAGATTATATTATAGAAGTTGAAGTGAATTCATTTTCCTTATAATAAGTTAAAATTAAGGGAAGGATTATCAACATGGCACCTCCTGAACTAAATTACAAGGGTTGCTCACTCAAATCCACACACACAGAAGAAAAGTATGGTGTACAAATGTGAATTTCGAAGCGAAAAAGATATTGTTTTGTAGAACAAATTGCTTATGTGTATCCGCAAATGACAGACACACTATTTCAAGGCTTGACTAATCCAATTAATTGCTTCATTTTGCTGGCTCCATGTTGGTTCTACATGACTGTAAATTGTCCTATAATGATTAACTAAGTACATGTACAACGAATTATTAACTTATACTACAACATATCTACAATGTCACTGGTGTTGATTTTGATGCGATGTTTTTTTTTAATTTTCCTATAATATCTTGAGGTACTTTATTAAAAACACCAAACATACATGTACATGTATATGGGAAGTCAAATTGACATTTATAAATAATTGAGCTTAAAGGTACTCAATCCGATTCGATGGTCCCCATATCATCAGATTCCAACAACAACAATGTTTTAAATGCTGCTCCAGTTACCGGAATCAACTAATTGGCCAAAAATAAACCAGTCAACTATAGTACAAAATTGCCCAAAACCTCTTATTTATCAACATTTTGGTAAACGAAATTTTAGCCACTTGATTTTAGAGCTATCCATCTTGATCCGCAATTTGGTCCGAGACCGTCTTCACGTCGACCTTTTACTGGGCCACTAAAAATTATCGGTGGTAAAAAATAATAGATTTCAAAAATTGATATTTGATCACTCTGAACTTTGATGGACCCGTGGGTTCCTCGACTTGAATCAAATATTTTGCCCACTGAAGCCTAGGAAATAGTAACTGTACAAGCGTTTAATTCCGACTATGCACCTTTAAGCACAATAAGGAATCTCTAATTGTGCTTAAGCGCAATAAGGGAAGATCTAATTGCGCTTAAGGAGATATCTAATTGCGCTTAGCGAATATTTGTTTCCGTTTAAGCACAATAAGGCATATCTTATTGATCTTAAGCACAAAAAGGAATCTCAAATATCACTTTACAAGCACAATAAGGAATATTATTATTGCGCTTAAGTGCAATAAGAGCTAATTGGGCTTAAGCGGAAATCAAAATCTTACTTAATATGCTTAAGAACAATTAGCCACATTACATAAACACAAATTCAAATTGTGTAGTCCATAGAGCAATAGGTGGAGTTTATTTGTGACCTGGTGACTGTCCACGCGTAGGCCTATTCGGATTCTACTATTTGCACAGAGGGGTGATCTCATGGTGGAGATATTAATTTCGCTTAAGCACAATAAGAAGGAGCCAGATATGTAATTGCGCTTCAGTGTAATAAGAAATGTCTTAATTATACCCCCTTTAAAAAAAAAAGAAGGGGGGTATACTGTTTTGCACCCGTCCGTCCGTCCGATGTCTGTTCATGTCATAACTTGAACAATAGTGCTCGGATCTCAATGAAATTAGGTATGGATGTTCACTACTATGAGGACATTAAATAGAGGGTTTCATCGTTTTGTTCGGATTTTCCATTCTAGAGTTATTCATCTTTGTTTATCTGGAAATGTTGAATTTTTGGTCCATCTGGTGTCTGTTCATGTTATAACTTCAACAGTTGTGCTGGGATCTCAAGAAATTTGGTATGGATGTTCACTACTATGAGGACATTAAAAAGAGGGTTCCATCGTTTTGTTCGGATTTTCCATTCTAGAGTTATAGATCTTTGTTTATCTGGAAATGTTGGCTTTTTGGTCCGTCTGGTGTCTGTTCATGTCGTAACTTCAACAGTTGTGCTGGGATCTCAATGAAATTTGGTATGGATGTTCACCACTGTGAGGACATTCAATAGAGGGTTCCATTGTTCTGTTTGGCTTTTCCATTCTAGAGTTATTCAAGTTTGTTTATCTGGACATGTTGGCTGTTTGGCCATAACTTGAACAGTAATGCTCGGATCTCAATGAAATTTTGTATGTATGTTCACCACTATGAGGACATTTAATGGCACATTCAACTGTTTTGTTTTGTTTTTTTGTGCTATAGTTATTCATCTTCGTTTATATGAAAATGCTGATTTTTGGGTCCATCTGTCTGAGTATAGCAGTCATAAGTTATAGATATGCCCACACTAGGCGGTATGCCACTAAGGGGTATGTACCGGATGACAGTCCATCTCTTGTTTGCATAAGCGTAATAAGGAGTCCCCAATTGCACTTAAGCGCAATAAGAACAATTCTAATTGAGCTTAAGCACAATAAGAGAAGATCTTATTGTGCTCATAGGATCAATAAGGAATCTCTAATTTCGTTTAAGCGCAATAAGGAGCCAGAGATGTAATTGCACTTAGGTGCAATAAGAAATTCCTTATTTCGCTTTAGCGCAATAAGGAGTTCCCAATTGCGCTTAAGCGCAATAAGAACAATTCCAATTGAGCTTACACACAATAAGAGAAGATCTTATTGCGCTCATAAGATCAATAAGGAATCTCAAATTTCATTTAAGCGCAATAAGGAATAAAGTGCAATTCCGTCTACAGTTAATTCGGCAAAACAATCGCCTGACAGCAATAATTGTAAATTTAAATCACGAAACCGCATATAATAAAAAGGAAACCTACTGCTTTTGACTGAAGATATTATATCATACGTGAGTATGTGTACATGCAAATATTGATTTTCCAATCGGTATTTGCTTGTACCCATTCATGATTAATCTCTTTTTCAGTCAAAAACCATAGTTATCCTCTCGTATCATCGTTGATTATTTGCCCTGCTAATCGATATATCGATTGCTCAGCACAATTTCAAAGTAAAATGTGCGACTTCCGGGGCGAAACTGATGTAGGGAAGTTTTCAACGATGAATACTGTTTATATCAGGAAAATTAAGACATTGATAACATTATCCGAAAATGTACTGCATAAAGAGTCTGAATGCATGCCCCTTTAATACATTCGTCATTATTTTGAAGACAAAAGCTAAGGGCCACATGGAGACGTTTATCGCTAGAACACTGGACGTTTCTAGTCAAAATCTAAAGAGCATTGCTCGGGCGACAATTGAACTTACTCGGGCGACAACGGAACATACAGGGCGGGAATCGGAGCGAAAACATAAATCACTGATTACAGCATTTTGCTGGCTTTTTAGGCAACAAAATTATAGGAGAAAATGTCCCGGTTGAAGCTAGAGGTAAACATTAGCATAATATGTTATTAAACTTACATTATATCTATGTTTTTAAGTTTTTCGGCTGGTAAATTTGAAATTTGCTCGGTCAACAAGCGGAAAAACTCACAACGGAATTTGGAATTTGCTCGGGCGGAATGAGATTTCAAGGAGCGGATCTGATAATTCCTTGAAATCATCAGCATAATAAATAAGACACATCATTATCACAGATAAAAAGAGGTTAATAGCCTATATAAACACAATGTTGTAACATTTGCCTGTACAACTGCATATAACACAGCACATGGGAATTAATCTAATTTATATTGAAATAAATGACACAAATAAACATCTGTTATTTGTTTATCCAACACTCAGATAAGATCTCATTTCATACACAGGAGACATTAGATAGAATGGCAGGCAGACAAGCTTTATATTGTTAGTGAAAGAGATGACTTCTCGAAATAATATTGTGACATAACGAATGAGAAAGAACAACATTTGTAACATGTACTTACTTTGACGCTTCAATTGGCAAGGATAACAATCTGTCTGATTTTTCTCCCAGACCCCTGGACTGATTTCAACTAAATTTGGTTGGGTGAGTTGGTGTACCCTGGCGGATGTTATAAATTCAAATTATATAAAATAATTATATTAAAAAAAACATTTTTTTAATTTATAAGGAGTAAAAAAAAATGTTTAAATGGAAATATTTTTTTTTTTCCAATCTTTTATTTTTTTTGTTAAATTGAGCAAGGAGTTAAATCTAAAAAAATTGTTTTATTTTTTAATTATGTTCTGGCTCTGCCTGCATTTGACCC
The DNA here is from genome assembly GCA_032622095.1 of Siphonodentalium dalli. NCBI lineage: Eukaryota > Metazoa > Mollusca > Scaphopoda > Gadilida > Siphonodentaliidae > Siphonodentalium > Siphonodentalium dalli. The sequence continues at coordinate 196,077,185 of CP136064.1, forward strand.
AGTGACCTCATTTAAACTAATCTGAACCCCAGTCTCCCAAGGACCTTCATACCAAATATGAACCCATTCGGCCTGACGGTACTTGAGAAGAAGTCTTTTTAAGAATTACTATGAAGGGAAAGAGTTATGGCCCTGGCTTCGCAACTATTTGACCCAGTGACCTCATTTGAACAATCTAAATGTGAGTCACGTAGGGAACTTCAACACCAAAATGAACCCATTTGGTCTTATGGTTCCGGAGAAGATGTTTAAAGAATTGTTGACGGATGAGGAGTGATGACTGTAGCTCCACAGGAGATCGTCTGTTTCAGGTGAGCTAATAAAAACGGTGAGGGTGACCAATTCAGCAGTACTGATACAGTGTTTCTCCGACAGAATACAGAACTGAATATGATAACCTCATAGATACATGTATACTCAACATGCATGGGACAACATGACCAATGAAAGTGTCAACGACACTGTAGCTCAACTTGGAAATGGGATCATGACATATAGTAGTCCATAGAGCGATAAGGAACTTGGACAGTTTTATATGCTTAAGTAACTAGAGTTTACCCTTAAGATGCACAAAAATAGTTTGGGATTAATCGGATAAAAAAGTTTGAGTGCCAGAGAATGCAGTAATACTAATAGAGTAAATTCTGAGATGGCACCAATCTAGAGGTCACCTCAAAGATCCATATTAAGTTTGGTGATGATAGGTTGAGGGAGTTGGCCTCTTGGTCTCTTGGCTACGCAGAAGGATTTAGTCATACAAAGAGTAAAATCCAAGATGGCCGTTGGCAGTAATGTTTTTCCAATGAAATACGGAATTGTATCGCTCCCATCTAGTGGTCACCCAAAAGTTCCATATGATGTTTAGAGATGATCGAATGAGGGATGCGGTCTGCAGGGTGTGCCAAAGGATTTAGAGTACATGCAGAGAGTAAATTCCAAGATAGCTGCCGGCGGCAATGTTTTTCATCATATCTGGAGGTGATCCAAAACATAACTGTAAATTTTCAAAACAATTATCCAATAAATGCGGGTTGCAGCGATGGACTCAAATTTAAAAAACCAAAAACATCATTCCTCGAAAATAGGCAACTTTAACCCAAAGTCTTTTAGACTGATGGGTATGGAATATGTTTATTAACTCAATTTGATATGTTTGGGGGTGTTGATTAACAGAAATACAATTCTCAACAATCTGTTGTGAAATTTTCTGATAGTTAGGCACTAAAGCATGTAACCCCAGTATGAAAATAGGATGAAACATTGATGATTTGTGGGAAGGTGCAGGGAGGTCAGGGGGGGGGTCGGAAAAAAATTCCAGGCACGTATGATGGGGTGGGTGGGTGTCTCTCGGGTCCGAAAAGCAGTTTTTTCCATGTTCAAAATGTTTTTTCCATTTCTGCTATTGGGTCTTATTTTTATGTGTTTTGAACAGAAACAGGTCATATATAGATAATAGCAATGCTATACTATATATAGAGGTTATCAGAAGTTGGATCAGTTGCACAATGGCCAACAATAACCCAAATTCAACTTGATAGAACAAGAAACTGCGCTATTGATAAAAAATAAAATTTCATCAGGATTCCATCTACTGATACAACAAAATAAGAATAACTATTCAAAACTCAGCTGAAAATAAGCAATAAAATGAAAGGACACTTGACCATATGTGACTTGGAAATAAAGATATAATAAATAATGGAATAAAATAGACTTTTGAAAACGTAAAACATAAAATCTTAACATATAAATTGAAGGCCAGCCGGGCCAGCTTGAACAATTTCAAATTGTTTTCCAAGTTAATGTGGATCAGCTTTTAATGTTAATCACAGTAACAAAGATTTTATCGTCACTGATATCGTGAGCAAAAAAGAAGTGAGATTGGGCTATCTATCCATATGTTATTCCCAATTATTACGAAGCCTAATACTTCAGGCAGTGGCTACCAGCCTGCCATTACACGCTATAACATGTTTCCTCAGTTCTGAGATGCCCCGAGAAGAGTCATACGGGTATATCATGGCTATAATGTTTGGAATAAGCATTATTCTTTGAACTGGGATGAACAGTTGTATTTCCACATGTGTTGTTAAACAATTTGGTTCAAGCAATAAATCACATAGCAAATATCAAAATATAAAATAATCTTAAATGTGTTGTACCATGTAGTCTGTAGAATACTCAAATCTGATTATGTGACTAGATCATGTGACTATATATTATGAAAATGAATGTTAATAAAAACTTTGGCATTCTGCCTATCGCTAGAATTGTGATTATGTTGAAACATTTCTTGATTAATGACACTTATATGATAAATTCAAATAGTATCGTTATCTTCATTATGCACTGTTCTATTAAAATATCGCGCAATAAACTATGACAGACGGTTCTCAGACAGTTGCCGCAAACTCAGTCAAACTCCTGTATTTTGAATTGTTCTTATACAATATTGCATTTTTATTTCATGGTTCATATATCTTCATGGTTAAAGCCTAATAATGCTGGATAATGCAGGATAATGCAGGATAATCAGGGATAATGGATAATCAGCTATTTGGTTGCTCAATTGATAATTTTCTCAAATTTAGGGGGGGTGGGTGTCCAAAACTGACCGGAAAAAAATTCCTGAAATGGAAAAAAAAGGGTGGGTGTCCAAAATTGCCTGGAAAAAAAGGCCGGAAACTGAAGAAATTGGGTGGGTGGGTGGTCCGAGGCCGGAAAAAAAAAAAAAATCATCATACGTGCCTGGAATTTTTTTTTTCGACCCCCCCCTGGGGAGGTGGGAATTTTTTTAGCAGGTCAATATTGTTCACATACAGGGAACTCATGCTTTAACGCAACATATTATTATGGAATAACTACTTAATTCTACATGCATGTACTAAATTATACCAAGAATCAATCATATATATAAATGGTCCTGACTATATTTTGTAAATAATAATTTCAACTACTAGAATAAGGTCTATATCAGTTTTATAGAGGTATTAACTTAGTATTTGTGTGTCCAATGTGGGGAAGGTAGTGGTGTGGTGAAAGCTTCCCTTAGACAAAAGATTCAAGACAGCCACTCCTATATGCGAGATTTATAAAAGAGCGGTCTGACTCCTGTTATAAATTGCCAGGCCATATGATAAATAAAAACTTAAATAAAAGAATATAAAATAAAGAGCCTTGCAAGCTCATTACAATATTATATCTAGATAAGACTATATACATTATTAAATAGTACATGTATATCTGTATCTACAATACATTAAGAGCTGTTATTACCTTGTGTGTTATGGGAATTTTAAAAAAAAGAGGTTTACCTATCTTTTGCCCTCCGTTACCGGAAATGAAGGTACTATTTTATTTGGCCTAATCGATCCATTGACAGTAACACATGGAACGACACCCCACTCCAAGTTAAGCCACAATGTCAGACACGCCCATGCAGGCTCCTTTGTGCAGGGGCTGCTGAATAAAGGCTCCCAAAGCCTGTTTCAGCTTGTAATGTTGATAAATTATATTTAAAAGCAATATAAAAACAAGTATAATTTATTTTATAAAAATATTACAGTGAGTTCAACAAGATTCAAAATACTTTTGCATCTAATATTTTCTTATCCACGACCTAGCTACCATGGCTATTGTCTATGAAGGTGGCTGTATGAGTGAGGGAATAAATAACTAGTAACAACAAACTGGTGCTTAAAAATAACTCCCAACATCTCACTTCCAAATTAGAAGAATAGAGCTCACATGGAGCGTAAACAAACACAATAGAAAATTGACAATTTGAATTTGTAGGTCTATTTGGGTGACTTCTAAAGTAAATGTACAGACCCAAATATGGGTGCTTCTTAAACTAATTCAATTGTTTTTCAGAATTATTGTGGAAATTCTATATTTAAGATTTATTAGATTTTAGATAAATTTTCAGATGGTGGTAGATAAGGCCAAAACAAAAAAGTCCTTTGTTTCTGCTAATAGGCTGCATGGCTGGAAAAAATTAGGGTCTCCAGGCAGGTACTACTATTTTAAAAAATAACTTTTTAACAATTCCTCAATGCTAACCCATCAAATATCAACACCCTAATCCCAGGAAATCATCTTAGAGCGGAGATTATACTATTCTATATTCTTTTCCATTAGGCCTTGTTGGTTATTCTTACCAATCAATCAATCAATCAATCTTTTATATTGGAAAAAGCTGATGTTAAAACATGTTTGCGTTATTCAAATACAATTAACAGTTGTTATGAGGCAAGACTCTTAGCATGCCGAAAGATAAATTATTCTGATGAAGGAACATAAGTACATGTACATGTGGAGACATTTTCAGCACTTTCAACTGTTTTTTTGGTCAACGAGGAACATCTAATAAAGTTCCCAGAAGGAGTCATTCCTTGTGTGACTATTTTATAATACAAGTTCATCGCTCATCATAACTGGCAAGTGGTCCATCTTTTTAAAAAAATACAGTTTATGTTTTTTTTGAAGTGTGCAGATAAAAAAATCTGCCATTTAAGTTACAGATATCAATAAAATGTATAGACCAGGGGGTTTGAGATATGGTCAGTCGGGTTAGCAGAAACAAAGGTCTTTTTTTTTGTAGGTATAAAATAATAAATATGAATTGAAGAACACTGTCCGGAACGCTTCTATCAATTAATATTGATTTTATTATAATATGAGATGATAAAATGGGACACTTTATTGTTCTATTTTTAGAACAGACCATTCTGGTGATACCATATATTAATAGAGATCATTAGGGTGTCCCCATACCTATGCTCCGAATGTCAAATGTCCCCAGATTGATAGTTTGTATTGTATTATTCCATAGTTATAAGCGATGAGTCTAATTAATGTTTGTTTGTGATAAATTACACAATAAAATTTCTGGTCTCTGTGAACAGTAACCACTATTGTTTGTTAACTAAACAACCACACGTTTTAGACCAGAAAATATTTAAAATATAATTAATATTAATCGATAGAAGCATTTCCGGACAGGGGTCTTCGAGTCATAACTAATATTTTATACCCCTGGACTATATAGCACAGGTTTACAAAGAGATCGACCATCTTCAAGGCCTAAGAAAAATATCTACATTATCTCCATTCCAACTCCATTAAATAACTCCACTGGGACCTGAAGTACATGTCAGATATTTTTGCATTTTTTCAATTTCTCCTAGTTTCCTAGTTCAGATTAGTGCTTTATTGATGGAGTCATGTCACAAAGTGTGATGCGAACGAGAGGCCGGTACTGAACAAGGTGGCTAATCTTCCATACTTGTAACGTCATCCATAGTCCTCTGAAAACTCATCTCGATATCTTCCATTAGCCTGATGATACATCAATTCTTAATAAATTCACGATCATGAATTTTGACCAGTTCAAACATAATCTGTGTGCAATACTTTGATGAAATTTCTGTCACCTGTTATCTTTCCCTTCTTCTGTGGGAACAAATCCATGTTTCTCCAGGTTTTCTTTGTATTTCAAATACTCCCGCCTTCTTGTAAAGTACTTCACCTGTCCATTAGAAAAAAGTTTATAAAATAAACATAGGATAAATAATTCTAAAAGGGGGGAAAATGTGAACATCATCAACACTTCATTGAAAGGTCTTGTGATGGTAAATATCCATACCAAAATTTCATTGAGATGTTATAAGGCCATGGTTATATGAAAGTCAGTTTAGCGTCAATCGCAGCATCACATTTTTTTTTTGCCAGATAATTGCACATTTAAATAACTTGAATTATTAGGTTGCATGAAATCAAAAGCAAGTTTGCAAGAAATCGGTTCACTGACTGGAACATGTACTTCCAATTTATAGATTTTCTAGTCATGTGATCATGTTTATTTGGGTAGTGCTCAATTAACTACTGAACCTGAGCTTATAGCAAGTTAGCAACCACACCGCTTTTCAAGTTTAGGGATGTATGACGCATTGATTTATGCTATACCATGAAAGTGGCATATAAAATAGGGGTTAAAAATCACGTGACTTCCGGTCATGTATTGCTCTTGAATTGACATCTTCTCTGAGAGCAATTAATCACCCAAGGAGATTGTTAAAGCATGGAATCGGTAATGGACGAAGCCAATGGGATGAATATGAAATTGGCTACTTCACCATTTCCGAAGAATTTCTATGCGATGTAGGCCTATATATTAGTTTCATTTCAACCAATTCGTTGGTTAGCTGAATGAAAACCAGCGAAGACGTAATGGTATGGTCCATGACGTCTTTTATGGTATCCAGATGCAATTTCACTTGTTATGCATGGAATGTGCTGGAAACACTGATTTCACATCACTTGGCTAGACCATAGCTTTCTTCATCTATGACCAGACATATATATACCCAGACATGCTTCAATTACTATAACAAGAGATGTTCATATAGGTTCTATCAGCACTGCGTAGACCCTAATCTCTTTTGTTCGAAATTCGGAAACAGCTTATAATGCTTATTCAATGTATAACTTTGATACGTATTTTCAAAATACGAAATCTACATATAGAGTACATATTTTGCTGCATTCAGCCATTCACTGACCTATTTTAGTCACCAGAACTTGAAAAATTACAAGGTTTAGTTTGAGTAATAGTGTGAGTCACTTTAATGAGAGATGTGGGGGCAGGGTGTTGGGACTGTGGTGTTCCATTCCCTCCAACTGTTTGTAAAACTATTCGACATTTGGAACATGCCTGACACAGCAACAGTTGAAAATTGAAAAACCACATATAGGTTTAAATTGTTATGATAGTTTGATTTTCAAATAGATATTTGATATGAAATATACCAAAAATCTAATTTTTTACTACTTTCGGTAACATTTGCGGACATAAATTTAGCTGAACTCCTCGACCTTTGACTTATACAGAGGATGACAATGTTTGCCGAATGGCTGGGTAACCTGCTAGTGATAGCTATAATATTATATTAGCCCCTATCAAATTTGGAATTTTCATGTGATGATAGTACAATCACGTATATACATGTATATACCACTCGAACATACATGTACATTGCACATATATGCATCTTCGAGTGGTATATAGTACTACCTGAAGATCCATATCAAGTTTGGTGGTGTCAGATGAGGGATGTGGCATGTAGGGTGTGCCAAAGGATTTAGTCATGCAAAGAGTAAAATATAAGATGGTTGCCAGTGGCCATGTTTTTCATTGAAAATCACTAAAATTTGATGGCTCCCATCTAGAGATGATCCTTATCATGCCTGTAAATTTTCAAAACATTTTTCCAATAAATGCAGGCTGCAATGTGTGCCAATGAATTCAAATTTGAAATCCAAAATGGCTGCTGGTGGCCATATTTTTTATCAAATTTCATAAAAAAAATCTATGGCTCCCATCTAGAGATCACCCCAAAGATCTGTGTGCAGTTTCATGATGATCGGATGACAGATGTGGCCTGTAGGGTGAGCCAAAGGAATTTGTTGACGAATGCACACACAGTTGATGGATGCCAATCCATGGCAATAGCTCAAACACTACAAAGTAAAGTTGAGCTAAAAATGATGAAAGTGATCAAATCATCAATTCAGTGTGAATAGGGTGGTGTACATCAGTACAGGTACAGTAATGCCCAGAATAATCGACTCCTTAACCACAGCAGAATTATAGGTAACTTTTCAGGATATAGTCGGAAATATGGCTTGTTGCCATTCATCGGAAAGTTCTGTGAGAGCTTTCCGATGAATGGCAACAAGCCATATTTCCGACTAAATCCTGAAAAGTTACCCATAATTCTGCTGTGGTTAAGGAGTCGATTCTTTAGGGCATTACAGGTATTATCTCTTTGGTTGATTGATACTAACCCATCTGTTAGTACAGCTGGATTCAAATTTTTCCAGTGACTTTTGGCATTTGGTTGCATCATTATTATTTCCATCCAAACACTCCCAGAACTCATCTCTAGCAGCCCAACACTGTTTTCTTGCTTCAGCATTTGGAGCAGTGGTCATTTTTCATTCCTTCTGGAATAATTTTTTTTTTTTATTCATTTTAAATACTATCCACAAGGAAATATATGTCAACACTAAGTACACATTAAATTACATCCTTTGGAAATATAAATAGGAAAATGACCACTCTGCATGATTAGTCATGATCTATTACATGTATAGTGGTAAAATGTTCGCTTTGTCTAGAGATCCTGAGATCAGATCTCGAGTAGGGAGCACCACCAATTATCAAATTCTGAAACTCTAGTCAGTCCTTCCCATGATGAAAATACAGTGAGAGCACTTATTTGCTCGCATGGTATAATTTCGCCTGTAATATAATCATAAGTTGGATTTCTCTCAAACAAAATGTCATTGTGGGATGTCTGGTTACATTTTCACATGCCCATAATTTAACTTAGATGGAAAAGGTTATAAATATACATTCACAACTATAGTTCTATTATACTGAATCAACAATTACAGTGACCATAAACATTTTGACAAGAGGGACGAGTGCAAATTTTGTACTCAATAATTAAAATTGCGAGTGCATAAGGTGTGAGAACAATCGCTGCTATGAATGGAAATTATTCCTTGTATGTAATAAAAACATCATAATAAAGCACTGTAGCATTGTTAAACGATTTCAGTTTGATCTGAAAATATACAGGAACCCAATTAAAGGTACTCAACCCGATAAAACTCCTCTCAATTACTATTTCAATGGCTTCGGGGGTCAAAAATATTTGATTCGAGTCGAGGAAGTCACCCATCAAAGCTCAGATTTGTTAGATATCGATTTTAGAAATCTATTATTTTTCATTATCGGGAATACTATCTGGCCCAGAACTCAGTCAAAATTGCGTCAAATGGAGAAGGCGAAAAAAACAAAAAACCCTGGCATGTCTTGACATACCCATTGGCGTTTATTGCACATAATCCTGGTGCTTATATATTCACTTGAAATAATTTTGAATAAAAATAAATAAAACCAACACATTAATATCTCAATTATTCTCATTTTACCACGCTATTATGACTGATAGAACAGTTTAGTGAGAAAATAAAAAATTAAACAACTAATTAAGCTGATGTCACCTTATCCCAGCCAGCCGTAAAAAACAAATCAAGACACTGAACAAGATTTAAAAGAACTCTAATAGCTGCTATGAAATAAAATGTCTGGTCTTTCCAGGTCTTTCGTGTTCTTATATGATAATGATCAACAACTGTTATAAAAGCTACATTCTTGTCCTGGCATAATCTTACAATAGCACCTAATGTTGAAAGCTACTGATTCTAATTTTGAGAAAATGGGTTACCTTTGGGGGTTCCATTGCTTTTGTCTGCTTAAGAAGAGATCTTGCCTAAACCCATCACCACAAAGCAGTGCCATCCCAAATGTAACCTTTTCTGCATGAATCGGTAACTGTCAACTGGTCATCTGGTTGTGCTATTGCAACATTATACATTTGTCCTTAGTTGCATACAGTAATGGTCTAAGTAATCAACTTCTTAACCACAGCAGAGTTATGGGTAACTTTTCAGGATTTAGTCGGAAATATGGCTTGTTGCCATTCATCGGAAAGCTCTCAGGGAGAGCTTACCGATGAATGGCAATAAGCCATATTTCCGACTAAATCCTGAAAAGTTACCCATAATTCTGCTGTGGTTAAGAAGTCGATTACTTAGACCATTACTGTATGCACTGATGTATGCAGATGTATGCATATTAAAGACAAGGTGTAATGAAACTGAATGCCATTGAATGTTACAAGAAATTGTTTGTCTAATCTACCAGAATCTAGTCTATTAAAATATGATAAACCTGTGATAATTGACATTATTCTTCACAAATCTTAAATAACCATGTCGACAGCTCAGAAGAGCAACCGAGTATGTCACAATCACATCCCAACACCATTCATTCATAGCAACAACATAGCAAACATCACAGTGACATGTTTGAAGGCATAATAGCTGATAGTTATGGGAGAAATAACCAGAAAATAACCATATTTTGTGTAGATGTACATATCTTGATCAAAGACAATTATTACATATGAAGTTCACAGAAAAACACCTACCCCTTTCAACATTAGTTTTTATGTTTACCCATACCATAGTATGATAAACATAGTGTCGATGTCCGGATTGACCACTCGTCATTCGTCCGTCTGTCTGTCCATAGGCACTTTATGCATGGGGCGATAACTCAAACATTTTCTATCTGATCGGAACAAAATTTTGTATATGAATTTCCCAGCCCAAAATACAGATCGAGTTCGAATATGGGTTTGATCAGATTAGTTTTAAAGGAGTTACGGCCTTTTTTTTGGAAAAAAAAAATTAAGTTTTTTTAGATTGAACTTCTTGCTCAAATTTAAAAAAAAAATATTAAAAAAAAACAATTATTAAAAAAAAAAATTATAAAAAAAAAAACTTCAATGAAATTACTGAGATCATTTAAACTTCTCGGAAACCACCAATCTGATTAATCTGACATGGTGTGAAGGGGCTTTGAATGGTAGTTATTCAGATTGTAAAAATGTGGCCAACCTGTTTAAAAGAACCAGAGCTAGTGTCACACTTTCCAAGTGACCACGGGGGAGTCCCCACCTTCTACCCACCATGCACCCCTACCCTCACCTCTTCCCTACCATTCTCCCTCCTCCTACCCCAACCACAAATCCTTGTCAAAGTTATACTTTCTTCTTGCATGCTTTGAGAACAATACCCACCATTAATTACCTGACCAAATGGTATGTCAGATTTGATGTTATCTGATAATTGAATAAACAAAGGTTCCACAGAGCATGGATACTATTGTTTGTCTAAGGGTGTTCTGTTAACACCTCCATCACTTAGCCAGGTGAATTTATTTATCTAGAACAATAGAGCTCTACTGTAGTCTGTATGTCCTTTTGAATGTGTGCACTTGTATTGGATCAAAGAGAGCCAAGGTATGAAACTTAACCCCTGTTATCCGTTCCATTTCTTTCAACCTTTTCCATTATTAAGTAACTATATTATTATACAGTTATCGCATTGTTTCGAGGTTGACACGAGGAATTGTCAACCCGAGGAAGTCAATATTCACCAAGGCCGTAGGCCGAGGTGAATATTGACTTCCAAGAGCTGACAATTCCTCGTGTTAACCAAGAAACAATGCGATAACTGTTTTATTATATGAAACGCGCTTTGATTGGACAAGACGTTGTGACGTTGAACATTGCTGGGAAAATCCTATCTATTTTCAGGTCTCATAATAAGTTATGTTAACCCCTGAAGTATCTGTCGTCACTCAGAACTGTTATTAACCTCTTGAGGTGAACATCATTAGATATCTCGATTTTTTTCGTTACGTTTTAACATAGAAATTGGGAAAGAAACTTGTGATCATATAATAATTTGACATGGCCATTTGTAACAACATAAATAGAACTATGATAGTGGCGACAGGCTTTTATAGATCTTTTTGATACATACATTCTAATTAACCCTTCTCTTTTAACCCATAAATAAATTCAAATAAGTTATGTACATTTGTGTGCACTACTTCAGTACATAACAGTATACTAATAATTCCACATCAAAACTCATGATTATGATTTCGATTACAGCAATTTACTAACGCCAAGGGATGGGTTAAACATGTGCCGATCCTGATATCTCGTTAGTGAATTTCACCAATGTTATCACCTATCAGGGGGTAAAAACTACTTCAAGTGCTTCATTGCTAGTCAACAGAGAAGACAAGGACATCTACAAGCTGTTTTAAACTAAAAACAAAGTAAAATATTGTATTTGGATAAAAATTGCATGATCTAGGAGAATATTTGTTTTGGCCTCTGGACACCCACCTGCCCGGGGGACATTGTGTATCACACTTTTTATAAGCCCCGCCGCCCTGATTAGACAGTAAATTATTTCAATATGCTTTACAATATGGCAATAGAGTTTAAAACAAAGAGACAATAAAAGTACATGTAACAGTATATTAATGTGAGTTTAAAAGAACCAACTTAAAATACTATCTATTAAAAACAACTAAGATACACAGTGAAAAAGACCAATCCTGAATCTAATGTCTATGAGAAATGCAATGTACATGTAAGTGAATAGAAAATAAGTGTGAATATTCCAGAAATACTATGAACATTGAAACACGTATAGGTAAAAGGAGTATGAATATCTAACATCACAGATAATTTATAACATACTGTCATTGAAATTTTCAACTGAGAAAAGATCACGTGATTTGCTGGTTGCAAATAAGAGTGGTATCACCAATGGTCCAACGCGATGTAAAGAAAATTTGCTAATTCACAACTTCTTGGAATTAACTCATATGTGATAATGAACAATTAAATTAATTATTTATATATCATACTATATTATAATTCATATCATTTTAGATCAAGTTGGTAAAACCAGTAATAAGACATAATGTTTCATGATGTAAAAATATCAATACCATTTAGCTTTGCAGGCCAGATCCCGCAAATGTAGGGTGTGATTGGACATATTGAAAACATCTTACATATGCGGAACAATGTTGATTAATCAAATATCTTCGTCTAGGAATTCTTGAAATGTACTTGCAGACTTAAAATGTTCACAATTTTTTAAACTGTACCAACATTTATAATTTGAAGATGAGAATTTTTGGGACTGAAAAATCCATCGGTTCATAAGTAGGTCTTATACATTCTAACACGCTCCTTCACCCATCCACGCCCTTGCATTTACACCCCATTTAGCCCAATTATACTGATACTGCTGAATTGGTCTTCATTCTACGGTTTTTGGGAATTAAATTCCCCAGTTTCAAAATCTGGTGTAATATGAAGTTCGATGAAACTTCTATTTTTATATTACCAGGTTTGGCTGATCTATATAATTGATTTCATTCGACAATCTCACCCCTGATTCGCTTTGACTGATTCAGCACAAATGAATAAATTGAATTATGCTTCAGCACAATAGAATTGTGCTTAAAGGCACGTGCGGCCTTAATTGTCGAAAATATTCATATTTGTTCCAAACACCGTAAACAGAAAAACATTAAAACGCATACAGTTTCGTTCATATCTACCATGACCATCGCGTAAACAGCATGTTATCATAAAGACCTACTATATTTACCTAAGCAAGAGCCTGATTGTGTTACAGAAGACAGCACAATTCTACTGGCTAATCACACACAAATGACATAAACGCTCTTTATTAGTTCCATATCAGGTATTCAGCAACAAAGAACGCTCTTTATGTTTACCATCATAATATAAACAAACACCAGAAAAGTAACTTTTTATGCTTCTGTTTACATAACAATGGTCAAACATATGACCATAACATACTGTTTATGCGATATATATTATTTGTATACGGACAAAGTCTATCTACATTTTGATGTTCTTTCTGTTTGTGGCGGTTTTTGACGGGTGGAAATATTTTCACAGGATACCCACCGCCAAGGCCAACCGTGTCTTTAAAGATACGGGTGGCATTGGCTATTGCGGACCACTCTTATCGACTGGAGCACCCCGAAAGAGGTGACACACCCTTACGAGATGGTCAAATTGCCTGTCGGGTCAGTCCCCGCTAGAAGCGGAAGTCCGTCAGTCAGGACCACTCGTCCTCCTCAGGCTGCGAACCCATACCGTGGAAGGTCAAATGATGTCCCTAATCCCTAGTCCACCCGAAATCACATATAAAACCACACCATTAGCTTATGTTTAGATTCGGATATGGTAAACATAAAGAGTGTTATTTGTTACTGTTTTCCTGATATGGAAAAAATCAAGAGTATTTTTATAATTTTTGTGTGATTAGCCAATAGAATTGGTCTGTGTTATGTAAACAGAAGCAAAACTTCTGTAACACAAGCAGGTTCTTGTTTACGTACACTGTCGTACGTCTTGACGACAATATACTATTTACGCGCTGATTATGTTTGGCATATGAACAAAACTATATATACATGTATTTTAATATTCCTTCTGTTGATGGCGATTTGAACAAATAGGAATAATTCTGCAACGGTCGCCAGCCATGCCTTTAAGTAAATGTACAATTATTGAGAATGACAAACAAAAGCGCATTAATCTTAAGAATACATTTAGTCTCCATTATGACTATCCGATGATCTACTTATGACAGATCAGTCCTCCAAATTAGGAAAAATGTCCCATGGCAAATTTAATGCTGTGGCATTATATATTCCACATATTGCAATGGCGTTTCCCACGGCATTGCTTATTGCCGTGGTCAATTTCAAGGACTGGATAGATCATTGTGACAAAACAACCAGCCAACCCTGATTAGGGACATCATTTGACCTTCAAATATCTTGTTATGTCTATTGCATACCAGTAATTGAATTGCACATCTAAATGCAATTGAATTTCACATAATTAAAGCGCAATTGTTAGGGATGTACATGTAAGTGATTGTTTAAGCGCAATTGAATTGTGCTTAAGTGCTATAGGTACACATGTACCAACTACATGTAGACTACCACATCCTCCAGTCAGTAGATGAAACACCATATCTAGGACTCACTTTTACCAACAACCTAACCTGGTCATCCCATATACTAGTAAACAAAATTGTCAAAAGAGCCAACAGCACCTTAAACGAAACATCAGCAAAGCCGATAAGAAGCACAAGAAACTGGCTTATGAGTCCATGGTAAGATCCACACTCGAATACGGGGCAGAAATATGGGATCCATACTTGCAGAGGACATCAACAACATCGAAAGGGTACAGAAACGAGAGGCCGATCATGATCGGCAGATGTTTAATCCATACCTTGGCGATAGCGATTAGCTATAACTGATAATTTGTCAAAGATATGATCACAGGAATCCATATATCAGTACCCAACTTGAAATCAAAAGCTCAAATAATCTGTCTTAAGATGGGTTAAAGTATTTGGGGTGGGGAGGAGTTGTTTTAAATCTCTTAACTCTGTCCCTATTCACCCAAGGACCTCTCACTGAGATCCAACGGTTTAGTGATTTTGGAGGATATGTTTAGGAGTTTAAGTTAACTCATTGGAAGCAAAAGGGATAAACCCCTATCTCTGCCACTTTTAACCTGCCAGATATTCAAAATTCATTCACTTCTAAAGAGAAATTATAATTTGTTGACAAGCCAGACTGCTTAGAACAACATACATGCATGGGATTCTATCTCATATTTAAATTGTACTTTAATTACCCCCCCCCCCCCCCCCCCCCACACATTCTCCCCAGTTGTTATTTGTTTATCAAACATGTCAGACAGATATGATCAGATCTGACCTGTGTAATAATGAATGCTTATATTGTTAGGTACATGCAAGATTAATTGTTTCATAACAGGGGTGTATGGTTTTCAAAAATATATGTAGTTTATACAACACAAAAGTGTTATCTATATAATGTTATACAGACATAATATGATGAGGATGCTGGTCCTCATGACCTCTAAATTGAAACAGATTACCATAGTTCATATAAAAGAAAGTAAGTAGCCCTCAATCAAATGGTTTCACACATTACAATGTTATACAAGTAGCTTGGACACTAAAATCCATAGCCTTCAATGTATATCTTTTAAGCGCTCTGCACATGGCCCCTAAAATTAAATCAACCATGACAATATGAACAAATGGGAAAATAAGGTTCCTGGAAATATTAACAACATCTATCATCTTGATTTTCAAAACAAGGCATCACTTACAATAATCATGTAGATTTATTTGCCTGTTACCTGCATAGATAAATCAAATTGGCTATCAGCCATTATTTTAATTTCACATTGAAGCATGTGCCTGAAGGGTTAATATATTTTTCAAAAGTCAATTAATCAGTCAATACCAAAATCAATAGAAGTGACTAGTGTGCAAAGATAACCATAGATAAGAGATATGAGGAAGAGTCATTGTACATTACAGCATATGTCTATGGGAACCTTGTAAAGGGTTAATTATTTTCTAAGCAGATCAATGGGAGACAGAAGACACTTTATATATAGGTGAGGGACCCCTTATCACACCCTGTTATGAAATTTCAAGAATAGGAGAAACAAGAGTTTCATGCTGCCATTAATCAGGCTTTCCGCCAGGTTTTGGGGAACAGGTCCTGTATCCGCCGAGGGGAAAATGCAGTCAATGTTTTCAATGTCGTGGAAACACTAGTAGACCTACTTTTGTTGTATCGGCAAATAGAAGAATCAGAGAGTAGATTTGCTGATCGTTTTGCATCCATTTTCTACCCAAGTTACTATGCTATCAACTGCAATAACTTTAAAACCTAGAAAATTTATTAGATAAAAATTAATTGCCAGGTTATAGATCACCGGTGGTGAAGGCCTTGCGTTGTTCCCAGTATACGGAAATGCGCCCGTTGAAGTTAAATGACTCACTATTCAAGACTTGGCAGATAGTTCGGATGCATAACGTGCCGGAATATAACACTCAGCAGATCGACGATTAGCAGGTTGGAAGCAATGAAGGAATAGAATAAAGGCGCAATGTTTTAGTTCTAAATATCAAGCTAAATTATAATGAAAGTGTCAATGACACTGTAGCTCAACTTAGGTAGGGGAATAATTTAATGGTTTACAGTAAATGGAGAAATAGGAAAGATGCTGATTGAAATGTCTTACCTGTGCCAAAGGATATAGTCACGCAAAGAGTAAAATCCAAGATGGCTGCTGGTGGCCATGTTTTTTGGCCGAATGACCCCGAAAGAACTCGTTCCCATCTACATATCATTATTAACATCCATGACAAATTTTATGAAGATCCGACCAAAGCTACAACCTGTAGCCTATGCCAAAGGATTTAGTCATGCAAAGAGTAAAATCCAAGATGGTTGCTAGCGGCCATGTTTTTTGGACGAACGACCCCAAAATGACTCGTTTCCGATCTACATGTCAATATTAACATCCATGACAAATTTCATGATGATCAGACTAACAGTACAACCTGTAGCCATCGCCAATGGATTTAATTTTGAAATCCAAGATGGCCACGAGCGGCCATGTTTTTTGGCCGAATGACCCCAAAATCACTCGTTCCCATCTACATGTCAATATTAACATCCATGACAAATTTCATGATGATCAGACTATAAACAGTACAACCTGTAGCCATCGCCAATGCATTTTATTTTGAAATCCAAGATGACCACGAGCGGCCATGTTTTTTGGCCGAATGACCCCAAAATCACTCGTTCCCATCTACATGTCAATGTCATTTTACAATCATGACAAATTGCATAAAGATCAGACAAAAGGTACGACCTGTAGCCCGCGCCAAAGGACTTAGTCATGCAAAGAGTAAAATCCAAGATGGCTGCTGCTGGCCATGTTTTTTGGATGAACGACCCCAAAATAACTGGTTCCCATCTACATGTCATTGTTAACATCCATGACAAATTTCATGAAGTTCCGATCAAAGCTACGACCTGTAGCCCGTGGGAAAGGATTTAGTCATGCAAAGAGTAAAATCCAAGATGGCTGCTGGCGGCCATGTTTTTTGGCCGAACGACCCCAAAATAACTCGTTCTCATCTACATGTCAATATTAACATCCATGACAAATTTCATGATGATCAGACTAACAGTAGCCTGTGCTAATGGATTGAATTTAAAAATCAAAGATGGCCGCTGGCGACCATGTTTTTCGGCCGAATGACCCCAAAATGATTCGTTCCCATCTACATGCCATTGTTAACATCCATGACAAATTTTATAATGATCAGACTAAAGGTACGAACTGTAACCCGTGCTAAAGGATTAGTCATGCAAAGAGTAAAATCCAAGATGGCTGCTGGCGGCCATGTTTTTCGGCTGAATAACCCCAAAATGACTCGTTCCCATCTACATGTCATTGTTAACATTCACGAGAAATTTTATGATGATCAGACTAAAGGTACGAACTGTAGCCCGTGCTAAAGAATTTAGTCATACAAAGAGTAAAATCCAAGATGGCTGCTGGCGGCCATGGCCGAATGACCCCAAAATTACTCGTTCCCATCTACATGTCAGTATTAACATCCATGACAAATTTCATGATGATCAGACAAACAGTATGATCTGTGGCCCATGCTAATGAATAAAATTTTGAAATCAAAGATGGCTGCTGGCGGCCATGTTTTTTGGCCTGTACGGCCTGTAGCCCGTGCTAATGGATTGAATTTTGATATCCAAGATGGCCGATGGCATCCATGTTTTTTTTCCGAATGACCCCAAAATGACTCGTTCCCATCTACATGTCAATGTCAACATCCATGACAAATTTCATAATAATCGGACCAAAGGTACGAACTGTAGCCCGTGCTAAAGGAAATTGTTGACGCATTACACACGCACACACACGTCACACGGACGACGGATACCAAGCCATGGCAATAGCTCAAACTTTACAAAGTAAAGTTGAGCTAATAAACATAGATAAGATGCTATGAAAATGAAAGTGTCAATGACACTGTAGCTCAACTTGGAAAGGGAATAATTTAATGTATTACAGTCAATGGAGCGATTAGGAATGTGGAAAGTTGAATGTCTAATACCAGTTTATAGACATGAAGATGGCTGCTGGCGGCCATGTTTTGGGCCGAATGACCCCAAAATGAGTCGTTCCCATCTACATGTCATCGTTAACATCCATGACAAATTTTATGACGATCAGACAAAAGGTACGACCTGTAGCCCGTGCTAAAGGATTTAGTCATACAAAGAGTAAAATCCAAGATGGCTGCTGGAGGCCATGTTTTTTGGCCGAATGGCCCCAAAATGACTCGTTCCCATCTACATGTCAATATTATCATCCATGACAAATTTAATGATGATCAGACGAACAGTACGACCTGTGTGGCCCATGCTAATGGATTAAATTTTGAAATCCAAGATGGCCACTGGCGGCCATGTTTTTTGTCCGAATGACCCCAAAATGACTCGTTCCCATCTACATTCCAATTTCAACAGCCATGACAAATTTTATGATGATCAGACTAAAGGTACAACCTGTAGCCCGTGCTAAAGGATTTAGTCATACAAAGAGTAAAATCCAAGATGGCTGCTTGGGGGCCATGTTTTATGGCCGAATGACCCCAAAATGACTCGTTACCATCTATATGTCATTATTAATATCCATGACAATTTTTATCATGATCAGACTAAAGGTACGACCTATAGCCCATGCTAAAAAAATTAGTCATACAAAGAGTAAAATCCAAGATGGCTGCTGGCGGCCATGTTTCTTGGCCGAATGACCCCAAAATTACTCGATCCCATCTACATGTCAATATTAACATCCATGACAAATTTCATGACGATCAGACGAACAGTACGACCTGTGGCCCGTGCTAATTGATTAAATTTTGAAATCGAAGATTGCCGCTGGCGGCCATTGTTTTTTGTCCGAATGACCCCAAAATGATAGTTCCCATCTACATTCCAATTTAAACAGCCATGACAAATTTTATGATGATCGGACTAAAGGTACGACCTGTAGCCCGTGCTAAAGGATTTAGTCATACAAAGAGTAAAATCAAAGATGCCTGCTGGCGGCCATGTTTTTTGACCGAACGACCCCAAAATGACTCGTTCCCATCTACATGTTATTATCAACATTCATGACAAATTTTATGATGATCAGAACAAAGGTAAGACCTGTAGCCCGTGATAAAGGATTTAGTCATACAAAGAGTAAAATCCAAGATGGCTGCTGGCGGCCATGTTTTTTGACCGAATGACCCCAAAATGACTCGTTCCTATCTACATCTCATTATTAACATTCATGACAAATTTTATGATGATCAGACTAAAGGTACGACCTGTAGCCCGTGCTAAAGGATTTAGTCATACAAAGAGTAAAATCCAAGATGGCTGCTGGCGGCCATGTTTTTGACCCAAATGACCCCAAAATTACTTGTCCCCATCTACATGTCAATATTAACATCCATGACAAATTTGATGATGATCAGACTAAAGGTACAACCTGTAGCCCGTGCTAAAGAATTTAGTCATACAAAGAGTAAAATCCAAGATGGCTGCTGGCCGCCATGTTTTTTGGCCGAATGGCCCCAAAATTACTCGTTCCCATCTACATGTCAATATTAACATCCATGACAAATTTCATGATGATCAGACGAACAGTACGACCTGTGGCCCGTGCTAATGGATTGAATTTTGAAGTCCAAGATGGCCGCTGGCGGCCATTGTTTTTTGTCAGAATGACCCCAAAATGACTCGTTCCCATCTACATTCCAATTTCAACAGCCATGACAAATTTTATCATGATCGGAATAAAGGTACGACCTGTAGCCCGTGCTAAAGGATTTAGTCATACAAAGAGTAAAATCAAAGATGCCTGCTGGCGGCCATGTTTTTTGACCGAACGACCCCAAAATGACTCGTTCCCATCTACATGTTATTATCAACATTCATGACAAATTTTATGATGATCAGACAAAAGGTACGACCTGTAGCCCGTGCTAAAGGATTTAGTCATACAAAGAGTAAAATCCAAGATGGCTGCTGGCATGTTTTTGGGCCAAATGACCCCAAAATTACTCGTTCCCATCTACATGTCAATATTAACATCCATGACCAATTTTATGATGATCAGACTAAAGGTACGACCTGCAGCCCGTGCTAAAGAATTTAGTCATACAAAGAGTAAAATCCAAGATGGCTGCTGGCAGCCATGTTTTTTGGCCGAATGACCCCAAAATTACTCATTCCCATCTACATGTCAATATTATTATCCATGACAAATTTCATGATGATCAGACGAATAGTACGACCTGTGGCCCGTGCTAATGGATTAAATTTTGAAATCCAAGATGGCCACTGGCGGCCATGTTTTTTGTCCGAATGACCCCAAAATGACTCGTTCCCATCTACATTCCAATTTCAACAGCCATGACAAATTTTATGATGATCAGACTAAAGGTACAACCTGTAGCCCGTGCTAAAGGATTTAGTCATACAAAGAGTAAAATCCAAGATGGCTGCTGGTGGCCATGTTTTTTGTCCGAATGACCCCAAAATGACTCGTTCCCATCTAAATTTCATTATTAACATCCATGACAAATTTTATGGTGATCACACTAAAGGTACGACATGTAGCCCGTGCTAAAGGATTTAGTCATACAAAGAGTAAAATCCAAGATTGCTGCTGGCGGCCATGTTTTATGGCCGAATGACCCCAAAATTACTCGATCCCATCTACATGTCAATATTAACATCCATGACAAATTTCATGACGATCAGACGAACAGTACGACCTGTGGCCCGTGCTAATTGATTAAATTTTGAAATCGAAGATTGCCGCTGGCAGCCATTGTTTTTTGTCCGAATGACCCCAAAATGATAGTTCCCATCTACATTCCAATTTAAACAGCCATGACAAATTTTATGATGATCGGACTAAAGGTACGACCTGTAGCCCGTGCTAAAGGATTTAGTCATACAAAGAGTAAAATCAAAGATGCCTGCTGGCGGCCATGTTTTTTGACCGAACGACCCCAAAATGACTCGTTCCCATCTACATGTTATTATCAACATTTAGCTCAAACTTTACAAAGTAAAGTTGAGCTAATGACAGACAGACAGACAGACAAACAGAGGTCTTCAAAATATATATGAGATGTCTTATGGCAATGCTCAATACGAAGTACATGTATTATGGAAATCCACCAAGTGAGACTGCAAATAATTTTGAATTTTAAATACACTACTACATTAAATGTGGGTTCGCTGTCTGCTCATATTCTGAAAAAATCTCTACCAATGGACAATGGACTATTCTAATTTATACTTTTAGAATTGAATTGGAAACTCCATTCATGTATGAATGCCAATGCATTACAGATTATAATAGGGCTAACATATGATAGCTAAAAAATTACTCTATTTCAAAGATTCACGTTGTCTGTAGGTGTCTCTTGTCTCTTATATAGTGAAGCCTGTATTAATCAGGAAACCTCACATCTGAATAAGTCTATGTCGAAAAAGGCCAATAACTCCAGTAAAAAAACCCATATTGGAACTTGGTTTGTATTCTGGGCTGAGAAATCACAAACCAATTACCAAATTTGGTTCCGATCAGATATAACATGTTTCAGTCATTGCAGCATGCATGAATCTAAGTCGAAGAGGCCCATACCTATACCTATATGATAAAAAATTCAGATCAAACCCATTTTCAAACTCGTACTGCAATTTGGGCTGAGAAACTCATTCAAAATTCAGTTCCGATTGCAAGAAAATGTTTGAGTTATTGCATCATGTGTAAAATGTCTATGTATGGATAGACAGACGGACGGACAATGAGTAGTCAAGCTGGACCGAAACTATGTGTACCATACATAAAAACTGGTTATGGCCTTTTGGGACAACAGATTTTGCCCAACTTATCATTTGCCATGTTTCCAAGATTCTCAATGTTTATCTTCACTTTTCTCAGGTTGACAGGTCTATTCAAGTTCTATAGAATATATTACAAGGCAATGGAAATCAGTAATCTTTCTATCATCTAGTTACAAGACTGATGTCTACAGAGAATGAATGTTAAAAAAGGGTGTCCTCTCCGAGAATAAGTCAGTGGAAATTGGCGATTTAAAAAAATGCTCTTGTTGAGTCAATTGTTGTCCGATTTTGATCATGTTTTCAACATTACAATCCTTAAAGCATGCACTTCAACTTTAGATGTAAAATCTTTACACAACTAAATCATCTTTCTATTATCAGAGAATAACCATTAGGGAATATGGATATTAAGAGTTCATAATTTACATAAAAATTTGAAAAAAATCGAAATTTGAAGATTCTTTTAGTAATTTTGACATATAATGTTCTCTGATTGTTCAATGCTCAACGTCGTGTGATATCGTTCTGGAAACAGATGCATAATAATTCAAATTCAGACATTAGAAATTAGTTGTTCATTATTTTCAATTTTGAGGGAATCCTGCATAGACCAAACCTGAAAAATCAAAATACACTTGCTACTGCTCTGAAACTTTAGTTCACGATCCAGTATGATGTTCCTAACATGAATTAACGAAGAAAAAGTAAATTGAAAAACACTTTTTTTTTCACACTGTTTGGCCACTTGTGGTCAACTTTTAACGTGAAAGAGCCCACATGTACATGTATGTATTTGTGGAAAACATTGTTAGGCCAAAAAAAATATATCGTATGTTTCCGCTAACGGAGTGAAAAAATTAGGGTAGGTAGGTAGGGAATTTTTTTTTTAAATTTATTTTGATATTTTTTATCAAGCTGCAGAAATATTGAACTATCTCGACCAAAGTGCCAAATCGTGTTGTCAAGAAAGTATTACTTGAACAACAGAGGAAATATACATTAAGATTGAATGAAGATAAAACATGCTTTATGCTTTAAAAGTGTGTATTTATTATTCACATACCGCATTTTCATGATTTTCGCCATACACTTGGTACGAAGTTTATCGTGGGACTACGGTAATATTTTCTAATAATAATATCAGCATGAAAATCCCATGTTCCTGATTTGTGAAAATAAATTGGTGATGGGAATTGTCAAACGCAAAACACAAATGTTTCATAAAGCCGATTAGCGTTACTCGCTGCTTGGTCTGTGTGTTAATTAATTACCGGTTATTGAATGCCAAACAGAAGCTTGTGTTCGGCTTTTCTATGCCGAACACAAAACGCGTTATACAAAAGATGTAATAAAACATCCATTATAGACCCAAACTCCACCAAACTTCGTACAGTAATAGTTTGAACATGAATACATATGCCTATGAACTTTATTTGCTGTATTTCCCATTATTTGAACTTGTGTTCGGTTATGTTCGGCTTTTATGAGGACCCTCTGGGACATCTACATGTATATCTGTACATTCATGGATGAAAGAGTTAATACGAGAATCAAAATATAACATTTCTACAGCGAATGCTGCTATTACAAGAATCAAACTAAGAATCATGATTATGATTCTCGTCAAGATTTTAAGCCCTGGATTG
This sequence comes from Siphonodentalium dalli, assembly GCA_032622095.1. Taxonomy (NCBI): domain Eukaryota; kingdom Metazoa; phylum Mollusca; class Scaphopoda; order Gadilida; family Siphonodentaliidae; genus Siphonodentalium; species Siphonodentalium dalli. The sequence goes on from CP136064.1 coordinate 196,101,182, forward strand.
TATAATGTATAGATTATATTATGCTGCATATAGCAATTCACATGCTGCAGTTGAGTTCTGTGATACTAGATAGATACAGAGCTCTGACCATCCGTCCTGGGTTCAACCCCCAAATTACCAATATAGCTAGGACTTACCCAACCCCCCTACCATAGTTATAATGGCCAACAACTGCGCAATATATACACATTATCGGTACAATGAAGAGATATGGGCTGCAGTATCACGCCGAGTTGACGATGTCAGATCGCCATATCAAACGAGCTGCCACAGGCAGCGAGTTTGATGTGGCGATCTGACATCGTCAACGAGACGTGATACTGCAGCCCATATCACTTCACTGTACCGATAAAGTGTTTATTATATGACACATTTTTGGTCAGGATACACGCGCGACAATAGAACAGATCCGTTTACGCTTCAAACGAACAGACCTGATAAATAGTTCCCAACTTCTGGTGACCTAATTTCACGGGATACTGATACGGAATTCAAAGGATACTGATACGGAATTCATAGAATACCGATACGGCTCACGACCAGACAAGCGTTTTCCGACTGCTCGGAATTTATCGCCAAACAATAGTGGTATTTGTAAGGGATTAGTGGTAGTCATATAATAAATATAGATGAATTGATGCCACCCTTATTCCTGCAGCCATTCATTCAGAAACTGTGGAGTGTCACCTATGTAATGTATAAAACATCACGACAACGACCCCGTTAGGTTATAATACATCAAATACAAATTAGTATAGTGATTTCCCCTGGCACCCCCAAGCTAGGATCAGCATAAAAAAAATTCTGGCAGCTGAATGGTCAATGACACATGGATGAAAAGTGCACGAAAAAATGCACAAACGTGTTTCCCGACGAGAAACATCAAATATAGCCACATGGTGAATGGTTACGGCTGTCAAATTGGCGAATAATTTATGGGAGGGGTTGGTGTTTTTTTCGATGTCATTTTGTTCTCCATTTTAAGGGTAGTGTGATGTTTGTCAAAACTGACGCAGTACATTGACAAGTACTTTTGCGCACATTTTCGTGTGTCTAAAAGGACGTTCTTCAATTTTTGATACTCATGCAGGGTCAAATCTTTCCTGCAAATACAGGCCAGCGGGATTTGTTAACACTGAGGCCTATGCAAATCATTTGGTGTATTACCGTGTATTGTAACCTAGAGTGAAAAATGGTTGTTTTTCAGATTTCTGCTCATTATCCCCATAAAACAAATTAGAAACATAAAGACCGCGATACGACAGCTTATTTGGCACAGGGGCAGTCCAAATAAATAAAAAATTAACCCCTCTGATGCCATTTCTGCTTCTCGTTGCAGAACCGAAAATTGCCATATTCGACCAAAATTTGGGCACATGGACGCTAGTGTTGTGAGGTTTTAGAATTTACGTTTCGTTTTTTTTCGGTAAAAAACCTCAGTTTCGGTTTCGGTTTTAGTAAGCAATCACTTAACATAATAGCAATTAGTCCAACACAACTGGACAAATCAGGCACCACCAGTTACAGAGGGTCATAATAAGTTGGGGAACAGCTTGCTCTGTTGCTAAATCATGAAATTTAATGAGAATGTGAGATAAAAGTCATATATTGAACCATAAAGTTTAAGCAAACACAAAATAGTAGTGCCCGACTGACCATATTTCCAGACGCTGACTCAAATTTTTTTTCGACTATACACAAATATTTCCACCATACCAAAATCAAAACATAAAAGGGAAACGCAAATACAGCAACGTTTCATGCATGCAAGATGAAGTCCCGTGCGACTTATATATTGGTACGATATCGTTTGAAGACAATTGAGGCCGTGGTAATCAATCAGTTACGGTGTACGGTAGCAAGTGCGACATGTGCCCAGTTCCTCGACAATGATGACGTAATTACGCGTTTGATGTTCCCGCTCAGTTTGTAGGTTAGAGATACCATTACGCGCAAAAATAACTGACGCGATCAACAAGACGCTGATAAGTGCACGTACATGTATACACGGCAATTGGCAGGCTCAAATTCGTAATATTTCGTTGAACGTTATAGATAAAAGTTCAATTTCCGATGAATGCCAACAAGCCATATTTCTGACTAAATCCTGAAAAGTTACCCATAATTCTGCTTTGGTTAAGAGGTCGATTAATTAGAGCATTACTGTACATGTCATTGTTAACATCCATGACAAATTTCATGATGATCAGATAAACAGTACGACCTGTGGCCCGTGCTAATGGATTGAATTTTGAAATCAAGGATGGCCACTGGCGGCCATGATTTTTGTCCGAATGACCCCAAAATGACTTGTTCCCATCTACATTCCAATTTCAACAGCCATGACAAATTTCATGATGATCAGACTAAAGGTACGACCTGTAGCCCATGCTCAAGGATTTAGTCATACAAAGAGTAAAATCCAAGATGGCTGCTGGCAGCCATGTTTTTTGCCCGAATGACCCAAAAATGACTTGTTCCTATCTACATGTCATTGTTAACATCCATGTCAAATTTTATGATGATCAGACTAAAGGTATGACCTGCAGCCCGTGCTAAAGGATTTAGTCATACAAAGAGTAAAATCCAAGATGGCTGCTGGCGGCCATGTTTTTGGGCCGAATGACACCAAAATGACTCGTTCCCATCTACATGTCAATATTAACATCCATGACAAATTTCATGATGATCAGACGAACAATGCGACCTGTGGCCCGTGCTAATGGATTGAATTTTGAAAACAAAGATGGCCACTGGCGGCCATGTTTTTTGTCCGAATGACCCCAAAATGACTCGTTCCCATCTACATTCCAATTTCAACAGCCATGACAAATTTCATGATTATCAGACTAAAGGTACGACCTGTAGCCCGTGCTAAAGGATTTAGTCATACAAAGAGTAAAATCCAAGATGGCTGCTGGCGGCCATGTTATTTACCCGAATAACCCAAAAATGACTCGTTCCCATCTACATGTCATTGTTAACATCCATGAAAATTTTTATGATGATCTGACCAAAGGTACAACCTGTAGCCCGTGCTAAAGGATTTAGTCATGCAAAGAGTAAAATCCAAGATGGCTGCTGGTGGCCATGTTTTTTGGCCGAATGACCCCAAAATTACTCGTTCCCATCTACATGTCAATATTAACATCCATGACAAATTTCATGACGATCAGACGAACAGTACGGCCTGTAGCCCGTGCTAATGGATTGAATTTTGAAATCTAAGATGGCCGCTGGTGGCCATGTTTTTTTTCCGAATGACCCCAAAATGAATCATTCCGGTACAAATGTTGATGTCAACAGCTATGACAAATTTCATAATGATCCGATCAATGGTACGACCTGTAGCCTCTATTGTTGACGCCTTACGCACACACGGACGACGGACGACAAAGCCATGGCAATAGCTCAAACTTTACAAAGTAAAGTTGAGCTAAAAATGGAGTGATATATATATTTTACGACATGAAGATAGAATCAGTGGGTATGATTAAATTATCGGCAGCAACGTAACCAGTGGACTCCATGTTGAATGTTAGCTCCGGCCTACAGACATACTAGTACTGACATCCAACTGTTAGTGTTAGATCGGTCCGAGTGTGTATTCTCGCTAGAAATCAAATAAAGTTGTCAACCATTTAAATTTCTTAGTACTGTCCCAACAAAATTGAGAAGTAAACATCTTTATACCTTTATATATATGGAATATGTCCTGTGGTATGACAGAATGGGACAAATTGGCTGGGGGAATGAGACCCTTAAAGGGACCCCCTGCCCTACGAGCGGAAAGCCTGCATTAATCAAATTTGACAGATGCCAGCAGTGTTATTTATCTTTGACTTCATCTATAAACCAAAGGCCAGAGCTCTGTACAATATGTCATCATTCAATTAATGACAAGATTTCACTTGGAATACAACATCTATAAAATGTACTCTAATATACTCTGGATATTGGATGTTCATAATGGTAATTATTGATACCATTATATTGCATACAACTATTGCAATAAAATCTTTATATATTAAAAACAGGACATAACACATAATTAATGGTACAAAACTGAAACAAATGAAAGTGTCAATGACATATTTTTTTTTAATCAAATTTTTTTGTTATCTCATATATATTTTGAAGACCTCTGTTTGTCTGTATGTTTGTCTGTCATTTATACAAATCTACGATTCTCGACCGATCGGGACGAAACTTGGTACGTGTGTGTAGTTTGACCAGGCGGTCATCGTTGTCGTATTGGCGAGCCCGTGCAGCGCATGCGCAGACGAGATCTCGGAAACGGGTGGAGCTATCGACTTGAAATTTGCTATGTGAATGTATCTTGCCCCGGATACGAATTTTATCGGGTCGCCGAGCCCGTGCGACGCCAGCTTCGCGCATGCGCAGACGAGATCTCAGAAACGGGTGGAGCTATCGACTTGAAATTTGGTATGTGAATGTATCTTGCCCCGGATACGAATTTTATCGGGTTGCCGAGCCCGTGCGACGCCAGCTTCGCGCATGCGCAGACCAGATATCGGAAACGGGTAGAGCTATCGACTTGAAATTTTGTTTTTGAATAGCCCGGACAACGTCGGGCTCATCGGCTAGTCTATTATATATTTTGGGAAATCTGTCTGTCTGTGTGTGTGTGTTCGCGATGGACTCGAGAACGGCCAAGCCGATTTCGATGAAACTTGGTATGTGGCGGTACTTTCAGCCGGGGAGTGGCATAGGCCTATTAATTTGCCCGTGCGACGTGACCTTGACATGACCCGATTATCACGGGATTTCGATGAAAATTAGTGCCTAGGGATACTTTCGTATGGGGAGTGTCGTAAGTCTACCTGTTTGCCCGTGCGACGTGACCTTGACATCGGGTCAATTCAAGGTCAAATCGCGAATTTTGATGGGATTTCGACGAAATTTGATACGTGGGGTTACTTTTGTCCACTGGGTGTTTTGGACGGGTCGAGTCGTGACCCCGACCTGACCTTGACCTTCAAAATGATCAATTCGAGGTCAAATCGGGTAAAACCGGATGGATTTCGAAGGGTACTTTTGTCGGGTACTTTTGTCCGGGCAGTGATTTGGACGGGTCAAATCGTGATGCCACCTGACCATTCAAGGTCAAATCGCGCAATTCGCTGAAAAGCAGAGGGGAAACAGTCCGGATGAAGTTGGGTCCGCCTGCTAGTTATTACATAAAAAGTTTTAAAAAAAATTCAATAATTTGTTTTTGTTAAATTGAGCAAGGAGTTCAATCTACAAACAAGAGGTGGCATCAGAGATGCTGTGTCTCGTTTTCGGTGGCTTACCGCCGGTGGCTACCGCTGTTGGCTACCGCCAATTGGTGTGCATCAGTATCGGTAGACTAATTAATAGGTAAAATCGGTTAATATTTGTTCAAGTTATCGCAAAATGACTAATTAACCCTTTGAACCCTGACGCCCCACAGCGATCGACACCCTGACCCGGGGCTCCCAGTGGCATTTCCACTTAAATTAGACAGTGTCTAGTCGCATGGTGTTGATTATATTTAAATTGTGACACAGGTCTGAAACTTTACAGGTTTGTCCCACACAGATCAGCGATTATTATAAGATCGCGAGACGTTGCCTCGCGGCAACTCCTTGGTAACGGTTGCTAGGCAACTACCCGGAATTGACTGGAAAATGTAAATATAGCTTACAGCGTCGTAATTCAACCCCAGTGATTGCGTTTTATGATGCAGCTAATACCCTAACATGAAATTTGAGATAAACCCGGCCAGAATAGTGAAACAAATATCCAATTTAAGGGTAACAACGGTTGCTAGCAAATACCACACATGATCGAATGACATCATTGCACTAACCATTCAGTGGTATGTTTTGCCTTAATGTAGAGAGTGGCTAGTCACACGGTGTTGGTCATGTTCAAAAGGGACACCTACCTGAAACTGTGCAGGCATGCTACATGTATGCATGGACTACTGATCATTATACGATCTGGAGACTTTGCCACCCGATCTCTCATTAGAAACGGTCACTTGGCAACTACCCGAAATTTGCAGAATAAACAAAATCTAGCTTATAACATTGTAATTATACATCAGCGAATTGCGTTTCGATGCAACCAATTATGTATCGCTATGCTATAAATCGTTTATTTGCAATTACGATGCTCTGCGCATGCGAGAGTAAGTCAACTTGATATGCGATAGACATTTTCCCGCATGTGGCAGAACAGAGACTTATATTACAGAGACCCGAAACAACGTAATTTCCCGTAACATATCGTGGCCACATTGTTCAAGTAAGCAGTATAGATTGTGTCTACTGTACTAACACATGAAACGTGCAACTATATGTCATATATATCGCCAAATTTCACTTAAATTATAGCCTGCGCGCATGCGCATATTTTCCTACCCATCTCTAGCGGGCAGCCAATCCATTATTATACACACCTTTGCCAGCGCTGACTTCAATAGGCCCATTTATATATATATATTAGTGGGTATGTTGTGTATAAGTACGTTATAAACCATTTATTTGTCATTGCGATTGGTCTGCGCATGCGCGAATAAATCAACTTCATATGCGATAAACCCTTCCCCATATGTAGCAGAACACTGATTAATATACGCGAGGGTAATTTAAACTGAAATTGTGTGTCAAAATTATGTCTGTTCTGTACACACACGGGGAACACGAAATTATATGCCGTAAATATAGCGGCACAGTTTACTTAAAATATTGTATGTTTTTATAGATTGTATGCTATGCGCATGCGCATATATTTCTACCCGATACTAGCGGCCAACCATTCCACATGCACCCTGGGTGCCGCTGACATATGTGGGTGCCATTTAATTATAAATTAGTGGGTCTGATGCTCGTTATACTATATATATATTTGCTACCGACTCATGTTGACGCTGCACCGAAATATCGGTGTTACGGGATATAGTCACGGTTCGTTTGCACCTAAATATCGGTGTTACGGGTTCAACGGGTTAAGGGCCATAACTCTATCAAATTTTATTGGGCCAGGCTGGTTTTCGAACTCGTCCAGGATATTATTGGAAGACACTTATATACCAAATTTTAGTTGAATCGGATGACGTTTGTTGAAGTTATCGCGCTAACAAGCTCAAAATTCGTACAAAATGACTACTTAAGGACCATAACTCTATCAAATTTTATCGGACCGGGCTGGTTTTCGAACTCGTCCAGGATATTATTGGAAGACACTTATATACCAAATTTTAGTTGAATCGGATGACGTTTGTTGAAGTTATCGTGCTAACAAGCTCAGAATTCGTACAAAATGACTACTTAAGGACCATAACTCTATCAAATTTTATCGGACCGGGCCGGTTTTCTAACTCGTCCAAGGTATTCTTGGGAGACACCTATATATCAAAATTTCAATCAAATAGGATGATGTTTGTTAAATTATCGCGCTAACGAGCTGAAAATTTGTGAAAAAAAGACTAATTAAGGGCCATAACTCTATCAAATTTTATCGGACCTGGCCGGTTTTCCAACTCGACCGAGATATTCTTGGGAGACACCTATATACCAAATTTCAATCGAATCAGATAACGTTTGTTGTTGCGCTAACGAGCCTAAAATCAGTGAAAAATGGCAAAGGGCCATAACTCTGTAATAAATGTGCGGAGTTATAAGCAAAACACGCCGCCCGCCCGCCCGCCACCCACCCACCGTCCCTCATCAAACTAGACTAAAAATTACAAAAATATGTTTTTTTTCTCGAAAAATGGTCATAACTCCTTTAAAATAAATCGGATAAAATCCATATTAGAACTCAATCTGTATTTTGGGCTGAGAAACTCACATACCAAATTTGGTTGCAATCAGATAAAAATTGTTTGAGTTATGGCAGCATGCGTGAATTCTAAGTCGAAAAAGAGCCATAACTCTGCAAAAAACATTTGGATCAAACCCATATTCGAACTCGATCTGTATTTTGGGATGAGAAACCCATATACAAAATATGGTTCCGATCAGATAGAAAATGTTTGATTTTATATCGTATTATGCGTAAAGTGTCTAAGGATGGACATACACATGTACAGACGGACGGACAGATGAACGACGAGTGGTCAATCCGGACATCGACACTATGTGTACCATACTATGGTATGAGTACACATAAAAAGCTGCAAGATTCATCACCAACAATTACAAAGACAGAGATAAAGGTGCAGTCACAGCCATGATATAGAAAGGCTAACACCAATGAAGATAAGAAGAGAAGAGAAAAGGATGTCAATGTTTTAATAGGAAGATAGTAGAGGGGTCGGTTCCGGCTATCCATACACATGGCATACTAGTATTAACACCAAGGACAAACGAAAAATCACTGCTAAAAAATTCCCAGACAACAAACATTATTGAGTCACATGAGTGTACCAACTCACTTTCTTATGAAACAATAAATATATGTTATTAATTTGTTGTTTCCATTTCGGCCAAGTTATGAGGCCGAGGTCTGTCGTATTGGCCTGAGGCCGCAGGCTGAAGGCTAATACAACAGACCGAGGCCTCATAACTCGGTCAATGTGGAAACAACCAATTAATAAGTATTTTATTAATTAGCAACAATGTAATAATTGATTCACAGGATGAATATATTAACATAGATATACCATTGTGTGCTTATTAAATTAACAATTATTCCAGCAATTTATATTCTTGTGAACTTTGTGAAGAACTTGCAGCAATTTCACAGTACTATCAGTTTCCACTGGGAATGATATTGATACGGATGTAGTTCATCCACGTACATGTATATTTACTCCCAAAATCAGTGACTGTCCATAATTCATCCGAAATCAACTGCAATCTATCTTCCGTCGACCCAATATTCTTTGCCGATCGAGCTAATTACGTATGACATCACCTTGACTTATTGGCCGCGTTTTCGACTTATTGGCAAACATTTTGTTACTTATTGGCCGCGTTTTCTACTTATTGGCTGACTTTTTGTTACTTAGGACGTGGGCAGCATTCTACTTATTGCAACCGATAAATTTTAGCTAATTAATAAGGACAAATACGGCTCAGTATAAGAACTCATTCTTTGTTAAAACAATCGTTGAATGGAACCACCTGGAGGACATGGACAGTACAGCTTAAGTCATCCAACGGTGCACCTACGCCAAATCAAGGCTTCTACACCGAACAACATACAGATACAGAATGATGTTTTTGAAATTTCCAAAACCGAATTCTTTTCTTGTTGAACAGGTCAGGGAGAACCCAAAATCGATGTACTAAACTCGATTTGTGTAAAAAACCTCGATCGAGGTTCTTCGAGATCATGTGACCAATGCCAGGCACTGGTCAAAATACTCACCCATGATATAAGGGGAAACACTCTAAACCAAATATGATACCTAATGGAAGTAATATAGTGTGGAGTATTTCATCTTACACTATGGTAGTGAGTCCATGTAACTGATCACGTGATCTCGCAGAAATGTTCCATTAATTCCATAAGTCTCAGAGTCTTGCAGATTTTCAGTCCAAATTTCCAAATTTATAGAAATCCGGGTATCAGTTTTTTTTATAAATCATCTCAACAGTCATAGACAACGTTGTTGTAGGCATTCAGGGCATGGGGGGAGGGCACTGAAAATTCTCACATTGCCGTAAAGAGAAAATTGTGTGTATTTAATTAGTAAAGTCTAATTTTAACTAATTATAATTAAATTATTTTCTCGCCGTCAAAGTCCAACAATGTCGTTGTTGTTGGCATTCACGGCTTGGGGGCCACCGGAAGATTCGTAACTGAGATGAATAACTGACTCAAATATCAATTCGTGCGCACGAACTGAGTCCGTTCCCACGAACTGAGTCCGTGGCCACGAATTGGAATTCGTGCGCACGAACTGAGTCCGTTCCCACGAACTGAGTCCGTTCCCACGAACTGAGTCCGTGGCCACGAATTGCAATTCGTGCGCACGAACTGAGTCCGTTCCCACGAACTGAGTCCGTGGCCACGAATTGCAATTCGTGGGCACGAATTGCAATTCGTGGGCACAAATTGAGTCCGTTCCCACGAATGACGAATTGCAATTCGTGCACACGAATTGTAATATTTTGTTTCTCCGCATGTCACCTGCGGGGCTCCATAATTTGCATAAAGATTAAAGTTGTTCATTTTCAAGATTTTGTCCATAAAATTAAATGTAACTGGTTCAGCTGACTGGTTCAAGTGGTTGCAAATATTTTTTTACTATAAATTGAAATAAAAATGTAAATCGAAAATAAATTAAGAACAAGAAGGCGGTTCACATAATTATTACGAACTTCAAGAAAGGTCGTCCAAGTATAAACATTAGCACATGGATGGTGGCGAAAGTGCCCAGGAACACCTGCCGGAAATTATATCTACGATAAAATATAGTGCGAAGTAATTATATCATTGTGACCTTCTAATAGAATTAACACCGTAACAGTTTAGAACACATGTCATAAAATGGCTTTCTGATATAAAAATAATTGTTCTTAGTTCACTTGTTTAATTGCGGAATATTCATTAAACAACGCGTAGCGATACATTGCCCCAACCGGAAGTCAATTCATGCAGTATGGCCGAATAACGATAACACCATTCTGTTTCGCCCAAGATGCAGTTGATTTCGACAGTATAAACATCCAAGGAGTGCAGTTTCTTACCAACATGACAATATATATATATTACCCACCTCTCCCCCTTCACCATTGAGTTTGATCGATTAGCAATGATGGCCGAATGTCCACAAAATCAAGGTCAAAATTCTGTAACTACAGTCTTCGTCGATGGGGATATTGTTGAAAAGCAGGATTTGGGTTCGGAATCAACGGCTTGCAGCTGTCATTCTTCTTGCAAAGGAAATCCAATTGTTCCTACAAAGACATCACCGTGTCCAACTTGTTTGAAAAATGTGTCTCCTGTCAATGGCAAGGTCTTACAAAAAATGGACAATGGTGTTATTCCACATCTGCTGTGCAGAGAGAAAGATGTTTTGCGAGAATCTCCAGCCAGTTCAACTTCATGTCCTGAACATTCAAACAGGGATACTGATAGGGATACCTCATCAGTTGAGTCAGCGAAAACTGACATATCCTTGCTTTCTGAAAACCTCGCTCATATGAATGTTAGTTCAGATGAATCTGAACTTGCATGTCATTCCATAGTTGATGGTATAAAATATGTTGTTTATCAATCAGAACTGCAGATGCCTGATATAATGAGACTTATAACTAAAGATCTTTCCGAACCATACTCTATATATACATACAGATACTTCATCCATAATTGGCCCAAGCTATGCTTTTTGGTAAGTATTTACAAATTCCAGTTGCCACAATTCATAAATTGTGATACCCGAACATATATTGAATATCAGCATAGTGGAGAACAGGATGAATAGGGACGGAATACCTGATGACTCGGGCCGAGGACATCTCATCGGACATGCGAGACAAGTCGTCCCTTATTCGCCCCATAATCGCCGCCGGGGCAAGTTGTCTCTGGCCCGAGTCATCACAGATCCAGCATGCTGCATAGTGACTATTAGAGTACGGTACCGTAAAGTAAAACCTCTCCAAACCGAACACCCTTCGGTTTAGAGAGGTGTTCGGTTTATAGAAAATACATCACTACGATTGGAATGTATTGACGTCATTACCAAGACTAAGAGTTGTCGAAGCACAACCAACTCATTATTGATTCATTAAATTTAAAACATGTTGTAATAAGAATTAAAAACTATAAAGATATAATACATGTATCGATAAGTACTATTGAATATTTGTACCAATTTAATTAGCGGTGTTTTTTTCTTTGAACCGGATTATAATGGCAGCTGTCTGATTAGATAGCTTTAATATTTAACACTTTGAGTGAACAATGGTGATTTCACAGATAATACAGTGCTGATGTCCACTAGGTTTTTACACTGAGCTGTAATAGGTTATAGATTATAGGTTATGAAAATTGCGTTTAAGTTAGAGCTGAAACGGTTGACCCATTCTTCTAACCGGTTAACCATCGGGGTTAACCGGATTTCAACCGAGTAACAAAACTATATATTAAAGATCTGTAATATATCATTATCATCATTGGTATCCTCCAATGCATTATATATAAAGACAAGAAAGTAATAACTAGAGAACAAAAAGGAAGGTCAGTTAGGTCAGACTCGCAGTCCTATTCAGTATTCGAGCTATTCGTCGGTATCATGATAGCGGACACTAGTGTTGGGAGGTTATATAATTTACGTTTCGGTTTCAGTATGCAATCACTTAACATATAGCAATTACTGCCAAATTGAGTGTTAATTAGTCCCACAGGCACAACCAGTTACAGAGTAGCATGGAGCATCAATTTCCTTGATAAAAGGGAAGATTATTAAAGAAGTTTTGGGTTGCTTTAACTACGATGTCTGTTTGGTCACTCAATTGAATTGATCATATTAAATCACAACAGGGAGGAAGAACGGGAAGAGTGAAGACATTGTGCAGCTGATCTCAATCTTCAAACTTTGTCGACTTACATAGTTTTTATAAACCCCACTGTAAAACAGTTTTATATATAGTATGTTGTGGTGTGATTCCAATTTGAATCCATGTTGCTTCGTGCAGTATTAACTATTAAGTTACGAAAGCACGCATTGCCACACAATGCCACTTTTACATTGTCACTTCCTTGTGTGCAATCAGACTTGATACACAGTGACTGCACACGTGCTTTTGTCGGAAGAAAACTTCAAAGGGTCGGAATTGATTGAAGGTCGCCGACACTTCCAGACAGTTAGAGAATTGCTACTAAGTATCTGATACTACCGCGTGTACCAATTAATGCTTGCATTGCACTCTACTATCGGTGACACGGGATTTAGTATTAGTTTTGCATTATTATACTAATATTTTGAGGATTATTCACGTTCACATTCAACTGACAACGGGATGCGGTTACGTCCGGTTCATTTTTTTCTAACCGGTTACGTCGCTAACCGGATGCTAACCGGTTACTAGTAACCGTCTAACCGTTTCAGCTCTAGTTTAAGTACACATACGCGACAAATTATTGTTAAAAAATATTGAATATTATTACCACTTTATAGGGCGTTCTCTAGGCCATTGATAATGTTTTTCGGGGCGTTCCAAATAGCGTATTGTTACCAAAACAGCGGGCCGATAATGAGAAGCCTAGTTCATTATCGGCCCGCGGCCCGGAAACTAGATCTCGTTTATTATCACGCGAGTTACGTCCCTTCAACTTCCGATCTAGCGTGTTTATTTCAAGAAAATAATTGGAAGATGTATCCGATTTCCCGACACTATAGTGGTTTTATGATTGGAATTCACCATATATGATTAAATTATTGTATCAAGCGTAAGTATGCATTAATAATTTTAGCTGTCAACCTCTCATTGTTTGTTACTCGTCTTCAATGCTGGTTTTTTCCCTGTCCTATTTTCAAGACTCTGTGTCAGCTGACAAGTCAAATGATATAAAATTTAAATGTTCTTGAAAATATTTCTCTCTTAATCTACTTCATTATTCCACTGAATCCTCAAATGGGTCAAATGTCCAAAACTGTGGTAATAATAGTAATAACATGATTCCATCGGGCATTATGGTTTATAAACGGCCCTCTGGAATGATTAACAGCCCTCGGGCCTATTAGCGTCCCTCGACTTCGTCTCGGGCCGCTAATAGGCCCTTGGGCTGTTAATCATTCCAGCCGGGCCGTTAATAAACCATAACATTGTTATATTGATATCATATCTCGACTTCACTTCGTTCGATTTCGACGAGTTATATGTCAAATTAAAGTGAATTTTATTGCCAATAAGGCACATCTGGGTAATATTTTGGCTGCAATTATCAATTTCTAGAATTTGTAGGGTTTTAATAGTTGTGTGCTTTTAGCCAAAATCGATCATTGGAACCTTTACACTGGTATAGTCTATATTGGTATAGACTGTAATTTTCCCCAGGGGCCTGTGAGCTGAATTGGGCTTTTTCCGACCACTGTCCAAACTAAACTCTAATTAGCTAAAAGTACACGATGGTAATGTATTGTCACCAATAAAGTTTTAATCAACCTGTCACTAGTGTTGAAACGAACCAACGAACCAACGTCGATGCCGATACTCCAGTAGCCCCCAACGTCGACTCTGTATCTTGACGTCGACTACTGCTAGTCGGAACATTGTATATTTTTCCCATAATGAAGGTTAAAAGGGTACAACATCGGTACATGACACGTTGATCAAACAGTTGCCATGGATTTGACAGTGTTCAAAACGCAGCGTACATGTAGTCAGTATAACTATAATATTGTCATATAGAACATAAGAAATCTAGGAAAAAGTTTCAACGGAACTTTTGTATCAATACGAGTGGTTGTACAACACCGGTTTATCGAATCACGTGATAATATACATCTGGGTCAGAACTCAGTGACAGCAAAAAACGCTGATATGTTACGATATTTTATACCCGTTTTATTGATCTCTTGCTTACAACATCTGTGAACATATCATATCATGAGTCAGGGTTTCCGCCAAGGGGAAAGGCGAAAATTTTGTTATTTGACACTGAAAAGTAGCCATTTCCTTGCACCTGAGTGTCCCACAAAGCAATCCAAAGCTATGTATATTACGCGAGTCGATCATTTTCCGTGGGTGCATTAATTATGTTGATGGTATCCAGATAATTAGTCATGTAATTACGCACGTAAGACTGCCGTCTGATTGAATACTATATCAAGCTACAAGTTACAGTGTTTAAAAATTTATAACTTACAATAAGATTCCGTATAATGAAACTAAACACTTAAAAGCATCTATGCATTGTCCAATACTACCTAGCTGGGAGAATTGAATTAAGTATTTCCTAGAATTTCAAGTAGCTTCCGTGAAAATGAAACTGACTTTTCCATGTATTCTGTCAGTCGTAAAACTATTTGTGCACTGTGACGTCATATATACTGCAGGGTTTGTCTGCAGGAGATATTAATAGTCTGTATTAGTCCAACTGACGACCGCTGCTATAGAGTTTTAACCAACGTGTTATAAAATATAATTGAGTTTTGGCGGGAAATGGGAACATGTGCGCCGTTGTTTATGTTTGGGGACCCAGGCGGGACAACGAAACTATTATTGACCGTACTTTAACTTTTATCTCCATATTGGGGGGGGGGCATTTTTTTTGTGTTTGTCCTCCATGCATGTAATATGGGTCAAATGAATGATTTTGTCACTATGAATTCCCGCTATAAAGACTGATTTGGGACAGGTTCCGTATTATAACAGTACGATAGCACAGGATCTCTGAGGTAGATACCTCCTTTGGTAGGAGAACCGGGGCCGCCTGTTGGCGTATGTTGATCCCTACTCTGCCTAACTCAGCAATTCGGCATTCTTTGATCAAATTATGTAATCGTACGATAGCACGGGATCTCCGAGCGTGAGTAGTTTCAACCACAGAAAACCCGTGCAAAAAATATCCGTACTCCGCAGTCCGACATTCTTTGATGTTACCGCGACATTTATTACGCTGTATATATAACGTTGTTATTTCAATGCACACCAAACATTACATTGTAGTTTTGGCGCTTTAATTCAAAGGGCTACGCTGTACTGGTAACACACTGTGCTCAATTGACCCGCTTTTTCACCAGTATTCTGTTTAACCCCCCGAACTCCCGTTGCAGCCGGATTTTTATGACATATTGCTACTGACTTTTGGTACATGTATGAATCAAACAGATCGTCTGCGAGTGGAATGGGTCCGTGGGACGGACCCGCAGCCGGCCTGGCTGAAACCCTGCATGATTTCCTTTGTCAATTGAATCAGTTACGAAGATTTTTATCACATGATTTGATGTATAAACCAACTTTTTTCCACTGAATTATCGTCCTTTAAACAGCGCTAGTATTGGGTGGAAATTGCTACTACGAATGTAGTGAATTTATACTGAAATAACGATATGGGTATAGATATATAATTCTTGACTAGTCGACGTTGACTCAACTTTAGGGGTTTGACTAGTCAACTCCAAAATTGCAGAGTCGTTTCAACACTACCTGTTACAATGAGCCGTCACGACCACTCAGAGTTGAATGTAAACTCCAGAAAATTAAACTTATAAAGTATCCCCAGTTTACACTAGAGCCATGGGGTGAAGGAGAATATTCAGGGTTTCCGCCAGGCTGCGGGTCCGTCACACGGACCCATTCCCCTCACAGATGATCTGTTTGATTCATGCATACGTACCAAAAGCAATATGTTGTAAAAAAGTCCGGCTTTAACGGGAGGTCGGGGATTAAACAGAACACTGGTGAAAAAGCAGGTCAAATAGCGACATTAGATACAGCGTAATACATGTCGCGGGTAACATCAAATAATGCCGGACTGTTGAGTACGGATATTTTTGCGCACGGGATTCCATGGATGAAAATAATCAGGCTCGAAGACCCTGTGCTATTGTACGATTACATAATTGGATCAAAGAACACCCAATTGCTGAGTCGGGACATTTTAATGCACGGGATTTTCGTGGATGAAACTACTCAATGTTGATCATTTATCTTATATATTGCTGTATTATCATTTGTTTTGAGTTCGATTTAAGTGAAGTTCCTGAAAAATACATGTGATTATCTACGTGTGTTGATTATTATGCGTATATTGCCATGCCTACTCAACAAAATCCCAAAGTGATTTATTTTGCAAAAATACGGAACCTGTCCCAAATCAGTCTTTATAGCGGGAATTCATAGTGACAACACCATTCATTTGAGACATATTACATGCACAGAGGATAAATACAAACACATACCCCCCCCCCCCCCCCCCCCCCCCCCCCCCCCCCAATACAATATGGAGATAAGTCAAAGTACGGTGAATAATAGTTTCCTTGTCCCCCTGGGTCCCCAAGCACAATCAAGGACGCAAATAGTTTTACGATTGAAAGAATATATAATCCTGTCAGTTTTATTTTCACGGATGCTACTTGAAATTCTAAGAAATACTTTATTCAATTCTCCTTGCTAGGTATTATTGGTCAATGCGTAGATGCTTTTTAGTGTTTATATTCATTACACCTGTTGGAATTGTAAGTTATAAATGTGTAAACACTGTAACTCGTAGCTCGTTCATTTATATAGTCTTCAATCAGACGGCAGTCTTATACGTACGTAATTACATGATTAATTATTTGGATACCATCAACAGAATTAACCATGGTCGTCCCGTCGCGTTGTGTGTTTCCCCAATACGTCCTCATTAATTTCCCCCTGGCGGAAACCCTGGAATATTACTCAATCTTTTCGACCATCCCGGGCTTTGCTCCCAATCACTCTCCTCTAGAGCCAAAATGAGCTCAGCATCAAGTAAGTATGTCAAATCTACCGCACATGCATTCGGTTGGTATCGCTTTCCGTGTTCGGATTTCGGAGGAAAACAATGTTTTCATTCACTTTTGGGCTATAAAAGCCATCCGATGTTCGGAATAGAGAGTTTCCGGTTTACAAAGGTAATTTTTAGTGAGAATGCACTTGGGTGAATTCGGGACTGGACAATTTGTTCAGTATGGAGAGGGATTCGGTTTATAGAGGGTCCGGTTTATAGAGGTTTTACTGTAGTATGGTCAAATATGTCAGCTTTATATTTACGAGAATGTGGGCAACTTATTATATTTGTCCTTGTACCAACACCAACAACATGGGGCTGGGTGTGCTCCAGTAACTTTATAACGCATATAAATGTGTGATAACATTGGTTAATATTACAAGTGAGCTGTGCGCGCCCTGCGTTGCCTGTCAAATTTGTTATATTAAACCTACTACTACTACTAGTTAATATGTTAATAATGGAAATCAGAATGTCTGTGTTTGTCATATGACAATGACATCACCATAAAAAATATTTTTGAGCTACATTTAAATATTGTAAATTTTATTCCATGTCGATATCGCTGATGAATGATGCGAGACCAAGTCAAATATTTTTAGATATGGAATGATACATGCTTGTCTTTTTTGTTGCAACAAGCGTGACATAGATGGTGTGTCACTCAGGTAAGATCTAAAAATGAGAGATTTTTTCCAGTAACATAGGCTAAAAAGTATTTTTTATAAACATCCAGACCATATATGGAGTATATTCATTCTGAATATATGATCCTGGAAGCGCAAATTTTTATGCATCTCTTGAAATTGACATTTCTATGGCATTGCTTTAGAACTGCAGAAAATTTTATATTTGGCTTCTACATGTATGGCTTTTTCTACAGTACCGGTATTGCCATTCGTAGCTATTATAGAAGCCATTTGATAGCTGCAAATTATATAACAGGACACAATGAACGCGTTACTGACTTACTGTAGGTATTGGGAGAGATAATGAAAGCCTTGGTAGTATTTTTAATGAAAAATTATTGCAACATGAACTTCCAGCTGAACTGGCCTGTATACACAAAGTGGCTGTCATTGATGACTATTAAAGTGATGAGAAACACTCCACTAAAGGTGTTCAGAAGGGAATAACAAAGAATCATGCCCAAATAAGTTATTTTCATAAATGTGATATCAACATATGCACAAAACAGGATCATTGTTATAAACAAATTACATGCAGTGACTATTGTTGGCGGAATCATCAAATAATGCCGGACTGTTGAGTACGGATATTTTTGCGCACGGGATTCCATGGATGAAAATAATCAGGCTCGAAGACCCTGTGCTATTGTACGATTACATAATTGGATCAAAGAACACCCAATTGCTGAGTCGGGACATTTTAATGCACGGGATTTTCGTGGATGAAACTACTCAATGTTGATCATTTATCTTATATATTGCTGTATTATCATTTGTTTTGAGTTCGATTTAAGTGAAGTTCCTGAAAAATACATGTGATTATCTACGTGTGTTGATTATTATGCGTATATTGCCATGCCTACTCAACAAAATCCCAAAGTGATTTATTTTGCAAAAATACGGAACCTGTCCCAAATCAGTCTTTATAGCGGGAATTCATAGTGACAACACCATTCATTTGAGACATATTACATGCACAGAGGATAAATACAAACACATACCCCCCCCCCCCCCCCCCCCCCCCCCCCCCCCCCCCCAATACAATATGGAGATAAGTCAAAGTACGGTGAATAATAGTTTCCTTGTCCCCCTGGGTCCCCAAGCACAATCAAGGACGCAAATAGTTTTACGATTGAAAGAATATATAATCCTGTCAGTTTTATTTTCACGGATGCTACTTGAAATTCTAAGAAATACTTTATTCAATTCTCCTTGCTAGGTATTATTGGTCAATGCGTAGATGCTTTTTAGTGTTTATATTCATTACACCTGTTGGAATTGTAAGTTATAAATGTGTAAACACTGTAACTCGTAGCTCGTTCATTTATATAGTCTTCAATCAGACGGCAGTCTTATACGTACGTAATTACATGATTAATTATTTGGATACCATCAACAGAATTAACCATGGTCGTCCCGTCGCGTTGTGTGTTTCCCCAATACGTCCTCATTAATTTCCCCCTGGCGGAAACCCTGGAATATTACTCAATCTTTTCGACCATCCCGGGCTTTGCTCCCAATCACTCTCCTCTAGAGCCAAAATGAGCTCAGCATCAAGTAAGTATGTCAAATCTACCGCACATGCATTCGGTTGGTATCGCTTTCCGTGTTCGGATTTCGGAGGAAAACAATGTTTTCATTCACTTTTGGGCTATAAAAGCCATCCGATGTTCGGAATAGAGAGTTTCCGGTTTACAAAGGTAATTTTTAGTGAGAATGCACTTGGGTGAATTCGGGACTGGACAATTTGTTCAGTATGGAGAGGGATTCGGTTTATAGAGGGTCCGGTTTATAGAGGTTTTACTGTAGTATGGTCAAATATGTCAGCTTTATATTTACGAGAATGTGGGCAACTTATTATATTTGTCCTTGTACCAACACCAACAACATGGGGCTGGGTGTGCTCCAGTAACTTTATAACGCATATAAATGTGTGATAACATTGGTTAATATTACAAGTGAGCTGTGCGCGCCCTGCGTTGCCTGTCAAATTTGTTATATTAAACCTACTACTACTACTAGTTAATATGTTAATAATGGAAATCAGAATGTCTGTGTTTGTCATATGACAATGACATCACCATAAAAAATATTTTTGAGCTACATTTAAATATTGTAAATTTTATTCCATGTCGATATCGCTGATGAATGATGCGAGACCAAGTCAAATATTTTTAGATATGGAATGATACATGCTTGTCTTTTTTGTTGCAACAAGCGTGACATAGATGGTGTGTCACTCAGGTAAGATCTAAAAATGAGAGATTTTTTCCAGTAACATAGGCTAAAAAGTATTTTTTATAAACATCCAGACCATATATGGAGTATATTCATTCTGAATATATGATCCTGGAAGCGCAAATTTTTATGCATCTCTTGAAATTGACATTTCTATGGCATTGCTTTAGAACTGCAGAAAATTTTATATTTGGCTTCTACATGTATGGCTTTTTCTACAGTACCGGTATTGCCATTCGTAGCTATTATAGAAGCCATTTGATAGCTGCAAATTATATAACAGGACACAATGAACGCGTTACTGACTTACTGTAGGTATTGGGAGAGATAATGAAAGCCTTGGTAGTATTTTTAATGAAAAATTATTGCAACATGAACTTCCAGCTGAACTGGCCTGTATACACAAAGTGGCTGTCATTGATGACTATTAAAGTGATGAGAAACACTCCACTAAAGGTGTTCAGAAGGGAATAACAAAGAATCATGCCCAAATAAGTTATTTTCATAAATGTGATATCAACATATGCACAAAACAGGATCATTGTTATAAACAAATTACATGCAGTGACTATTGTTGGCGGAATCATTGACGTAATCAAGCCTTGAAATAGTGTGTCTGTCATTTGCAGAATGAGGTTCCCAGAGGGTGAATTTAGTGATTCTACCCCGCATAGCGGGCTAGCATCACCAAATTCTCCCTCTGGGAACCTCATTCTGCTGAGGTGTAAGCAGAATGAGGTCCCCAGAGGGTGAATTTGGTGATGCTAGCCCGATATGCGGGGTAGCATCACTAAATTCACCCTCTGGGGACCTCATTCTGCAAATGACAGGCACACTATTTCATCACTAGGACGTAGTGTTTATTTCCAATATATCGTCCCTAATAAAGTGGTAAATATTTACATTTGTACACATAGTTTAACATTGTGTTCTCTGAAATAACATACATGTAGATGGTGTGGTTGGAATTTTCGGCAATCTGTGTTGATTAATTAATGTTTGGTTTCTAGCACTACGGTACATGTTACATTAGATCATGCCATGAATATCTACTATGGCTAACCAGTAACGCCAGTAGAGATCATACCCGGTATTCCACCAGTACAAAACCTGGGAACTTTTGGAAGTTTTTACAGGGAACCTTATAAATTCAAAAAGCAAAACAAAATGCAGGGAATATATTTCTCAGTTATTGTCTGTTCCATAACAATGTACTTCACTGTATGTGAATGACCCAACTCCACATTACATGCTTTCGTCTGACTTTTATGAGCCTATATTGAGTATATGATATATCATATCTCAATAAGCATTGAATTATTTACCAGGAGAAATTCCATAATTGTAAGCGACGCAAAGCAAAATTTATCAAAACTTCACCCAAATTGTGAAATTTCATATTGGGACCTTCACCTACAGTGAAGTTTATTATTAAGGAACAGATAATAACTAAGAAATATATTCCCCGCTTTATATTTTCGACTTTATAAGGTTCCCTGTCAAACTTCAAAAAGTTCCAAGGTTTTGTACTGGTCGAATATGATCTCTACGGGCGTTAGCGAGAGTAGAGATTCATGTCATGATCAAATGTACCATAAATGTACCATAACATGTCAGTTTTATTCACTGATGTATTTCAGTGTAAATAATGCAGATCAGTGACTGATCATCACATCGTAGATCAATAGATGCATTTCTTTTTAAGGGGTTTAAAAAATTAGTAGGAACGGAGGTCTGGACTTGGGGCGGCAGGATACCAGAAACATAACTATTTGTTTTTAGGCCGAACGTCAAAAGGCCTGCTTAAGACTAAAAGACATACTGCGAAAAGGGTCTATGATGCCAATTGTGATCGTGTCTTGTAGTACACCAAAAACAAATTGCTTACCTGTAACTGTATGTCACAGCTGGATATCTGTTGGGTCGCGAACGGTCCTATTTATAGTATCTTTTCATGTAGCTTTGATTTGAGATGTTGAATTAACTTGAATATTATATAATGATTAACTGCATACTTATTGTATCCCCATGACGGAAGGAAATTGTGGGTATGCTGGATTACATGCGTCCATCCGTTCAGGCAGATATCTCCACTACTGGTTATCTGATCTCAATATGAGGTCATTAAATGGAGCGTTCAATTGTTTTGTTTGTGTTTTTCATTCTAGTGTTATTCATCTTTGTATGTGGAAATGTTTGTTTTTTTGTCTTGTCAGCCACATGTTGTTGGATCTCAATGAAATTTGGGATGGATGTTTACCTCAGAGGTCATTCAGAGGAGTGCTCAATTGTTTTATTTGTGTTTGCGATCTAGAGATCTTTGTTTGCCTGGAAATGTTGGGTTTTATTATCCATCCAAGCAGATATTTTACCTAGTCATTGTATTTCTAACCATATACATGTATTGTGGGTTCTCAATGAAATTTGATCGATGTACGCCACTATCAGCACATTCAATGGAGTGTTCAATTGTTTTGTTCAGGTTTTCCGTTCTAGAGTTATTCATCTTTGTTTATCTGAAAATGTTGGGGTTTTTTTTGTCCGTCTGCCTGAGTATGTCAGCCATGAGTTATAGGTATGCCTACACTACACAATGGGGTATGCACCGAGTGACAGTCCAGCTCTTGTTTTGCTCATAACCATACATATAATCTGAAACATGTTATTGGAGTTTATATTTAATCTACAAACAGAATCCCACATGCGAGGCTATTCTCTTTCAAAAGTACTTGACACCTTACATATAGAATCAAAATCAAGACCGACTCTCGTGATCTACATACACAGTATATACCAGCCACTATTTGATTCAATTTTATATCTACATTAGCCTGCTGCTACTTTTTAGCTCACCTGAGATGAAGCAATTGTCAACACTCCTCAGTTGCATTTCACAAAAATTGACGTCAATCCTGATGGAGAGGCACTGATCACGACGTCTACTGTGCGGTGCGTTATCTATATACGAGCAATGACATAGTTCTCATAAAATACTACCCTTTGATGATACCAGTAGTCTGTTGTGTGAAAAGTTAGATAAACTGGTTATCACCACTTTGTGTGTTCCCGTGATACAATGTTGGTATGCAAGTCTTGCTACCTTCTTTGGGCTGTATATTTTATAATTTTAACTGGCCAATTCTGGCCAATTGGCATCTATTGGTCCTATTATTTTTCACAATATCTGGCTAAAAGTTCTTTATTATATCCATTTATTTGAGTCGTTTCCAATGACAACACTGAATAGAATTCGTTGGGTTTCACAAAAAAGTATTGTTTTGATTCAGTGTGTGATTATTATACCCCCAGGGCCCTTATTAGCTCAACTTTACTTTATAAAGTTTGAGCTATTGCCGTGTGTTGGCGTCCATTGTGCATGTGTCCGTCCATTAACAATTTCCTCTGGCTCACCCTACAGGCCATATCCCTCATCCGATCATCACCAATATTCACATGGATCTTCGGGGTGACCTCATTTTTAATTTCAAATTTGAATCCGTTCTTTGTTTCATCTTCGAAAAATGTCGAAATAAGTGAAAAATAATTAGAAGGATATCCGTTGATCAGCTATGATTTTTCTCCTTCCAGTGCTTGTCCCCATTAGGATTTGATGTCGATGTCATTGACAACATCAGACACCCGATTCGTGATTTGATACGGTTGCTGAATTTCCAATTCACAGGGCCCTACCACTATGAGGACATTCAATGGCGTGTTCAATCGTTTTGTTTTTTGTATATCATGCAGTCATAGTTTATAGATATGACCACACTAGGCAGTATGACAGAAGGGGGTATGTACCGGACGACAGTCCATCTCTTGTTTGGATCTAATTTGACATACTTAATCGTTGATGACGGCAGTCATGATGGTGATGCACCTCAACGTGAACTGCATTTCAGTATCTATATACGCACAACTACGTATACATGTATGTACATGTAGTTCTCATAAGATTCTACATTTTTGACGATAGTCTGTTTGTGAATTGTAAAATAAACTGGATATCACCACTTTGTGTGTTCCCACCACTCTGTGTGTTCCCAAGATAGGTACTAGTACAGTATTCAAGTATTACTACCTTCTCTGGGCCGCATATATGGATATATATGGATCTCGGAAATACGCATATGGTGGTAATAACCTATAAACATGTATGTACATGTACAAGTTGGGTGAATATTTGAAAACTGTACAATTTGGAAGATTGCATTACGCGAAATTCAAAGTTCAAATTCACAGAAAAAAAATTTCCATGTCGAACCTGATGACTTACCATGAATTAGGGTTTGCTTCGGCACGCTGGAATTTTATTGCTATTGCCGTGGCAACATGACTTAATCAAGCAAAGTAGTAAAATATGTCACTCCTGTTAATAACAAACAACAATCAGCTTACACCAATAGCAGTCATTTCATACGACTAAAATATATTTATTGTTATTACCTTTTGTTAATTCTTGGAAATAATTCAGCTTGAATAAGCTCATGATAGCGAATATGTTTAAAATCTCTATAAGCATGGGTGAACTCACACATTTATTGCATAAAAGTACAAAACTGATTACTCTCTACTAGTCTGTAGGCCATGAACTTAAGAGTTCCAAGTTGATCATATTTGCATAAGTATCGACACTTTGTACCAATCCCAATATAATAATAACTGTTTTCTTTGGATGAGTATTTTTTTAACAAAATATAATTATGCACTGGTAACAGGAGTGACATTGGTAACAGATGTGACATTTTGGTAACAGGAATGACCCTCCTGGTTTTCACAATGTGGCCATATGCAGTGAATTTTGGTACATAATAATGTTATGTCACTCAAGAATCTTGCTTTTTTATGTGATCATCTTCTGCAAAAACTCAAACCATGTTTGGCAAGGTCAACACTCTGGCTGGCACTCGACTGGTGGGCATCAACAGATGAATACAATTGGACTCATAGGCTGATTCAGATAAAGAATAGGTTTGGGTTTTCACAATTCACCCTGTATAATTTACTCGGTCTGTGATTTATATTGAGAGCTAAGACTATTTATAAAAGTATGCAAATGTTTTGCTTGTTGGTGGGATAACTTGGAATAAATATCAAAAGATTTGCTGTAGCCACCAAAGGACTAGTCTCTGCATCTCTGATGTGACTCTTTGTTGGAAATATAGTATAAAATCTTACTTTGAATCAAACCGGAATACCAAATCATTTGTATCCATTTGACTCTTCAATACTAGTACATGTAGGTCACATATGACTTTTTCCATTAAGACATAGCTAGAAGATGTTAACACAAGACTTCAATTTATGGTCTTTATTTTGAACAGAACTGTGCTATCAATTTCCGATATTTGATATGTGGCAAATTTAATGAAGTTGACCATGGCCTGAATGGGGGGGGGGGGGGGGGGGGGGCTTGCAAAATATCAAACAACAAATATGAAACATATATTACTTCATTTTTTTTCTCAAATGGATTATATTGAATTTCCTTCTTGTGATGAAAAGTGATGACTACTGACTTTGGTGATCTTCATTGACAAGAACTGGCTAATCAAAGTGTTGTTGGCAATAAATGTTCATTGCACATATCTTTTTCACCTGTTTCTGTCCTGTTACCAAAAAAGTAACAGGAGTGACAGTAACAGGAGTGACATATATGGCAGTTAATGACAAATTTCTAAAAACGTATTTGGATTTGAAAATTAAATGTTTTGCTAAAAGACTCATTCTAGAATATGAAAAATGTATTCCCGATACATCGAAAATGATAAAAGAAATTATATTGCGGTAACAGGAGTGACTTACAATTAACCTACTCGCCTCATTTGTTCATTAATGCTCTCCATTATGCATAAATGATATCAAATCACCACTATTTCGACTTTTGTTGGGATTACCTATTTGGTGACCTTCCCTCTGGTGGCAGGTTCATCGAGAAGGCTACTTTACACCCTCATATAATTCCTTGTTATACTCTTGGTAACAGGAGTGACACAGAAATTTGTAACAGGAGCAATGAGATCTATATTTTCAAGTTTAAATGAAGAAAGTCCATATTCCAGTTATAGTCGTTTTGTTCAAGTTTCATGGACTCAAATAGGATTGAATATGTGATATATATCTGATCTCTTCAGAAAAAAAATATAGTCAATACTGTTCAATGTAGAAAAGTAACATTCAGAAATTCATGACATGGACTCATGTTGGCTCTGTAAAAATCCAACAGCTCAAACTTTGGTTCAGTTTTTTTGTCTGAATATCATCCTAATTATCATGGTACCTAGACAAAATTATTATTTGTTTTTTTCCTGTTGTACAAACTTCAGTAATTATAGGACCAATGGTTGTAACATCAAATTGTACACTTTTCAGATATTCACCCACTTATGTGCTGATATCAAATTGATGGTCAATGACAGTGGTTCACTGATTTCTTATACTGGTGTTTTAAAACAGATTTTTCCTTCTTCCAGGCGATGGATTGTGAGAAATGTGTGGGTGCTATTGTGTGTAAACTGGATATGCATAAAGGTGTGGTGAGGAGAGGATATATAGCTATGCTAGCCATCGACTCGGAATACAGGCGGAGAAAAATAGGTATGGTCACTTATAATCTTTAAAATTTATGTATACCGCATGTATATACATGTATTTACTTGAACACTGTCAAATATTTTGTTGATACATGTACCACATGCTATACAAGATTCCATTGTTTTTGGTCACTTTTACATTAGAATTTTACTAATACAACTATTCTCTGTCAGAAATTATGTGGTTTAGCATTCATTACCCCAAATTAGGGAGGTATGACACAACTGGTATTCAATACATGCATCTCAACACTGGCAACAGATCCTTGAAATTTACTTTTAATCGGGTGTACTAGACTCCTGCACATCCCAATTTCCAGTTGATAATGCAAGTTTTTGGTACGATGTCTCAACTTCCCTTTGTTGGATTCTATAGAATTATACATCAAAAGAAAGGACATGTCATGGCCAATAAGAAACACTGAAATATTTTGTGACTGAGTTGAACAATTTTGAGAATCTATGAGGAATATGAAAGATGGTGTGTTTTTCCCATATTCAGACTTGTGAACCTTGTCACTGGTATAGTATACCGGTATATATTGGTTTCACTGTTATTTTTTTCCCAGGGGCCTGTGCCATTCACCATTATTCAGAATTTATGCATTTATAAATGCTTCACATACTTAACATGATACAAGGAAATTGCATCAAATATGTATCTCAATAACACAGTTCATGTGTTATTGAGATACATATTTGATGCAATTTCCTATACTATACCAGTGACAATGTTCACAAGTCTGAATATGGGAAAAACACACCATCTTTCATATTCCTCATAGATTCTCAAAATTGTTCAACTCAGTCACAAAATATTTCAGTGTTTCTTATTGGCCATGACATGTCCTTTCTTTTGATGTATAATTCTATAGAATCCAACAAAGGGAAGTCGAGACATCGTACCAAAAACTTGCAATATCAACTGGAAATTTGGGAGTAAGACCGATCGTCAGTCTCCCTGTCTGCCTAATATCCTCAATAATTCTAAAACATTGTTAACTTGGCAAAATATGCCTCAGTTTATGTTATAGGGCATTAAATTTTCTTTCGTTTGATATAACTTCATGAAGTCAATTTAATTGTAGTCGACTTATCGTATGGGGAATTCGCCAGTTCAGCAATTGCGATCGTAATAATTTAATTTGTATCCATGTATAATCACTACTTGCCTGACAAGGAAACTGATGACCACTTTTCGTCGGTAGGTTTTGCTAGTTATCAATACGATATCTTGACTTCCCTTTGTTTGATACTATTGAATTAATCATCAAAAGAAAAGAAATTTCATGGCCAATAAGACACAATGGAATATATTGTGACTGAGAAGAAAGATTTTGAGAATCTATGAGGAATATGATAGATGGTGTGTTTTTCCCAAAATCGGACTTGTGAATCTTGTCATTGTTATAGTATATATCTATATGGTGCCTGACATACAACTGTAATATGGAAGAACTCGCATTCATTTTAATGTAACTTTAGTAAGTTTAGTTCATCCATGGGAAACTCCTCTTAGTTTTGGTGTTTGTTTTCCAGGAACAAGTCTGGTTTTGAGGGCAATAAGAGGCATGATTATGGATGACTGTGATGAGGTACAGTATAATTGTTCTTAATATAGGCAATTTAATATCCTGGTTTATGATCCTCTCCTACAACTTTTTCCTAAATATTGTAATAAAAAATTAAAAAAAATTATATGCATGGTTTATGTTCAGCCTGATTAAAATATGAAGCATGTGTTCACAGTGGTGAAAATATTTGATGACAGAGTCTCTTTTTTGCTTTCACCTTCTTTTCAATTATTTATACTGTTTTATGGGAAGAAATACCTTAGTTTAATTTTTATAACTTGAGTAAAACTTTTAAAACTTGTATTTATAAATCTTGTGAATTTAATGGACAAGATTTGTTAATTATTGTGGTGCTGATTTTTTCCAGACACAAGGTGGAATTTTTTCCAGACACAAGGTGGGATGGGTGGGTATTTGGGGCCAGAAAACATGAGTAATGCAATTTTTTTCCTACACTGATATTGACTCATGTTTGTCCTCTATCAACCTTATGTAAACTCTTACATGTATCTATTTAATAAAATTATAGAGCATGGCTTGGAGTTGACTACAAGGGTATAGTGCCCAGTGAGGTGGGTATAGTTCACTGCTTCGCAACGTGAACTATACTCACCCCAATGGGCAGTATAACCGCATAGTCAATGACAAGACATGTTCTAATTATTATATTTTACTCAACAATCCAAACTTTTAGCATGCATACTACATAACCATATCCTACAAACATGCGTCAATTACTGGACTGTTCAAATTCCCTTCATAAAACTTTAAAAGAAATCATGTACAACTCGTTTTACTGAGAAGAAATGTACTGTATGATCAAATTACCCATAAACAGTTTAAGAGAAACATACTTGTCCCAAGAATATGTGTTGAAATCAAGTTCAATAAACTGAAATGCTCTGTATTTAGGTTTTGTTTTGAATGCACGAAAACCCGAAACTGTATTGGAAGATCAATTCAACCACCGAATGTTGCCACTTTGCAAGTTGAAGCCATTTCTGGATGAGGTGAAATATACATGTATATATCATTTAGAACACATTTAGCTCCCTGTAGGGGGTCTATATATGGTCTGAGGTTCCAATACCAGCATTACAAATGCAGGAATTCTGGCAGACATAACTGGAAGTTCCCAAATCTGTTTGCTAAAATTTGCTAAATCACTTAATAAAGTGTGTTTGCCTATAAAACCGAATACAAACCTCCTGAAACAAAAACAACTTAATTACTAATATTTTTTATACACCGGAACATATTGTTATTATAACATCATAGGTATTCCCTATTTCATATACTGGTACATATAATTTTTATATCAGATTGAATAAGTGTACATGTATATGCAGAACAAAGTTCCCTCTAGACATAATTCATGCTTACTCTGTGCACAAATAATAAAAAATAAAACTAAATGCCTCCTTCCCTCACTGATTTAAAGAAAATATTGCTTGAGAATATTTTTATTTTTTTTGGTGTTAGAGAATTTAATGCATTTATCAACCTCAACCAGGATTTAAGAAAACCAAGTATAATTTTAGACTTCAAGTTGCAACTGGGCTTTAACAAAATTGTTATACCTTTGTACGTATCATACACATATTCAATGGTTATGTATCATTTATTGATCATTTCAGGTTGTTTTAGAAACAGAAATAACAAACAAGCCAGCATTGAGACTATATGAAAATCTAGGATTTGTCAGAGATAAAAGACTGTTTCGTTATTATTTAAATGGAGTTGACGCACTGCGGTTAAAATTATGGCTGAGATGATGAATTAAGTAAATTAAGGGAGAGAGCATTGAATGTGTAATTTATTGTATGCGGAATAATCATGTGTGGGTTGTGTTATGCCCAAGGTATCTCCTATGAAAACCACTCGGCTAAGGCAGCAACAAAATTACTATTTTCTTCCATGAGCATTTTTTATTCAATCAGAAAGGAAGTATTTTTTTGCCTTGTTGACAAGGTCAGAGCCAACTGTAGTTCTGAAAATAAAGTGTAGATGAGAACCAGCTCTCCACATTGGTAATTAGTCCTCCTGTGTCATGATAAATAATTTGAGATTGAGCAGATAAGTTGACAGGGTGAGGATGATCAAATAGGCTCCGCTGAATGAACAAAATATCTGATGCTATGAAGAATACCAAGTTTACTCTGTATCTATCAGTTGAGTCACTTTCACTGGAAGATCCTTGGGTTAGTTCTGTTATACTAGGATTACATGTCTTACAGTACTCCTGATGGGATCGATGTTGTAACGCTTTATACAGAAATGCACACTGTGATACGACCCATTCACCTGGCGTCATCCGAGACTCGTTTGCATTTCAGTATACAAAATAAAACATTTTGACATCGATACCATCACCTTCAGTACACCTAACATTTACCAGATTTTTTTCCCATTGCATTTGGAATCATGTTTATGAACTCTTTAGGTATTATCAATTCCATTTAGTTGTCTAAACCATTGACCCAAGTTTCCTTCATTTTCGCCAGCGAGCAACATCGCCGTCATCGGTAGACACTGGCATAGATGATGTGTCAACAACTCATGCCTCTCAGTTCACGCAATTTACATCCACAATATTGGTGGGAATTTATCTTGCCATATTGCCACTTTTTAGTGAAAAAGGCTATTGTACAGTAATGCCCTAAATAATTGACTCCTTAACCACAGCAGAATTATGGGTAATTTTTCAGGATTTAGTTGGAAATATGGCTTGTTGCCATTCATCGGAAAGCTCTCACTGAGTTCAGACAAATGGCAACAAGCCATATTTTCGACTAAATCCTGAACAATTACCCATAATTCTCATGTGGTTAAAGAGTCATTTATTTAGGGCATTACTGTATCAAATATCAACATAATGAATAATAGGCAGCCTTTCCATGGCAGAGTGCTATGAAATATTTACACAAACCTTTGATATGTCAATATAATAAATTTAAACTAATTAATGCGTCTGTCCTTTTTTAGAGATACACCTATCTAAACTGTATGACTACATTATGAAGATGACTATTTCAGTAAAGTGTTCAACAGCACTGTTACAGCACACATATTAAATTATTAAATTGGACTCCATCTTTGCCGGCATCTATCTCCACAAAATTTACTGGCTGTCAATGCTGAAGGAAATTTGGTTAAAAAAAGTTGTTTGACCTCACAAAATCTCGATTTATTTTAATACTATGACAATGAGAAGGTTTGATATTTACCAAAAAATGCGTTAATATTGGACAGAGAAATTGATAAATAGCCCTCTAATAGATCAAAAACAGAACAGACTGCTATCATGTTATGACAATTCCATAAACTACTGCCTGGTCTTTTGATAGAGTGAGAATCCCATCTTCCCTTGCCGCTGCACAATAGAAGACAAAATGTTTATACCTGCCCACATAACTTACTTCATTATCATAGACATTTTTAATGAAATGGACGCTGTTATTTAATATTTATTCACTTGATGTCCCAGAGTGTTAACATATCACTCCACCAGTCTTTTGGTTTTGAAGCTGGCTGCTACATCTGCAAACCCAACATACAGTAATGCCCTAAATAATGGACTCCTTAAACACAGCAGAATTATGGGTAATTTTTCAGGATTTAGTCGGAAATATGGCTTGTTGCCATTCAGTGGAAAGCTCTGTGTGAACTTTCTGATGAATGGCAACAAGCCATATTTCCGAATAAATCAAGACTAAATCCTGATAAATTAACCATAATTCTGCTGTTGTTAAGTAGTCGATTATTTAGGACATTACTGTAATTCGACGATTGTATCGCCTTGTTAGAATTACTTACTCAAGTAAATTTAAATTACTTACTCAAATAAATGTAAGCATGGACATGCTTTATATAAAGTAAATCTGAAATTTCTGCCTCATGATACTTATTTGAGAGAGTTGGGCACTAGTTTTAGTCAATATGCACAGGCAAAGCAAATGACGTTACACATCTGGTGTGCGGCTTTAATTGCAACATTATATATTGACACAGAATAAAATGACTGTTAATAGCTAAAATGCCTGGTTTATCATGCGAAGGGCCAATAGTAAGATTCCTTTTATATGAATAATATACACAACACGCTTTCTGTGAGTTTTCAAGATGTGCAGTGTCATGTTATTTGATGATTTTTATTTTTTTTACGAATTTTCCCAATATTTGGGCTTCTGTTTGACTAGCGATAGCATACCTCACTTCAAAGATAACAGTGATATATAGCGAGCCTTTTATTTTCAAAATTGAAAGACTGCTCCACATATATGTACATGATACAGTAATGTCCTAAATAATCGACTCCTTAACCGCAGCAGAATTATGGGTAATTTTTCAGGATTTAGTCGGAAATAGTCGATTATTTAGGGCATTACTGTACATCATTGTACATGCCAGAAAGTGTTGCCTTTCTGTGATTCATCTTCTATTCCAGCCTTATGAAAATAAATTTGTTGTTGACTGTTTGTTACACAAAACGTTATACAGACTCCAATGGAATTAGCTACAGTTTTGCCCTTTCTTTACTGAAATACTCATTGATGAGTAGTTCCTTTAGGAAATGTTTAGATAATAAGTTCAACAAACAGCCCAGGATGTTGTATATGCCGTTTGTTGAACTTATTATTTATACATTTCCTGCCAATGAATAGGAATTATTCTGCACTTTTATTATCTTTTCGTACGTCTGTCATCTGTTTATTTTTCCTGAGCACCCCTCCAAATGATTAATACACAATTCCAATGTATACCTTTACAACTGAATAGGAGAATTGATTTAGTAAAGAAAGGGTTAGACAGGTTTCCTTCATCCACTCCAGCTTACGGCGACCCATGTATCTCCTAGCACTTAGTTATTTCCAGACCCTGTGGTTGAAAGTTGTAATGTTTGTATATTAGCAGGGCACTCAAGTTATTCGTGACATTGATACTACAGTAATGCCCTAAATAATCGACTCCTTAACCACAGAAGAATTATGGGTAATTTTTCAGGATTTAGTCGGAAATATGGCTTGTTTCCATTCATTGGAAAGCTCTCTGTGAGAGCTTTCTATATGAATGGCAACAAGCCATATTTCCAACTAAATTCTGAAAAATTACCCATAATTCTGATGTGGTTAAGGAGTCGATTATTTGGGCATTACTTTAGGGGAGCTTTATTAACAAAGAAACACAACATATATGTACCGGGTACTTCAGATGTTGATTGAGATTCAGAATTTGAAACATGAGTAAATCTAACCAGTCTTCTTTTCCTCAGATTTTCTGTTCCTTTTTATGAAAATAGTGGAAACAAATATAGCTTTTAAATCCCATAGCATGATGTATCATTTCTCATTTTATCACAGAGAAGGATATATTATGTTGAAGGCTAAATATCTTAAAGGGACCCAAGGAAATCAGAGTGGGCAATTGTGCAAAAAACATAATAGTCTGTAAAAACATCACGACTAAGAAGAACATGGAGAAATATATACACTTTGTTCTTATATTCATTATTGATAGTTCTGCAATAATTAAATCTCGATAGTTGAAACCCGCGTTATGTAAACAAAACTGTGGCCTTAAAGATACGGGCGGCGGTGGGTATGCTGTTAAAATATTCACCTCCGTCAAAAACTGCCATAAACAGAAATAGTGAAATATAGAGACTTATACCAATCAGAAGTATGTTATTGTCAATTTTTTTTCCTTTGTTATGTAAACAAAAGCAAAAAAATTTACGTTACCTGGCTTTTGTTTAGATCCAGATATGGTAACATAAAGACCGTTATTTGTTACTGTTTTCCTGATATGGAAATAATAAAGAGCATTTATATATTTTGTGTGTGATTAACCAATAGAATTGCTCTGTGTTATGTAAACAGAAGCACAACTTCTGTAACACGAGCAGGCTCTTGTTTACGTACACCATCATACGTCTTGACGACAATATACTATTTACGCGCTGATTATGTTTGGCATATGAACAAAACTATATATATTTTAATATTCCTTCTGTTGATGGCGATTTGAACAAATATGAATATTTCTGCAACGAATGCCGCCCGTGCCTTTAAGTTCCTTCAAAGCATATATGTCCATTAGTAAATATAAGGCTGATTATCTTAAAAGATATTTACCCATTAGTATCCTTGGAAGAAGAACTGCATCTATTTCAGCGGATGTCCTGGATGGAAATTTGTCTTTGTCTGAATTTACCTGGGCTGATGTCACTGGGTGGAGGAAACTTGGTCTGCCTGCAGTTCAGCATGTGTGGATGTGTTAGAAAGCAGTGGCATGAGTAATGAGTATGTGTTGACCTTTTGCATTTCAGAGTGTTCAAATTCTTACAGGAATGCAGCCATCCTTTAGATTTTTATTGAATAAAGTATATGAATGTTTGTTTCTCTCATTTCTCTGGCTTATAGTCAAGCCTTGAACTAGTGTGTCTGTCATTTGCAGAATGAGGTCCCCAGATGGTGAATTT
This sequence comes from Siphonodentalium dalli, assembly GCA_032622095.1. NCBI lineage: Eukaryota > Metazoa > Mollusca > Scaphopoda > Gadilida > Siphonodentaliidae > Siphonodentalium > Siphonodentalium dalli. The sequence continues at coordinate 196,136,181 of CP136064.1, forward strand.
AGTGGCACTGTCCCAACTGCTATGGGGGACCTAGGATCAGATTGAAATTCCCCAGTTGTTCACCTATTTTAGTCACCTAACTCACCTTGATTATGCATTTTATCTTCTGCAAATTAGGGGATATATAAACTGAACAGAAGGGTAGAAGTAACTAAGAACAATGTTAATTTGAGACTAGATACTTCCCAGAAGATGAGGCCTAAGCAGATTGAGGTCCCCCAGATGGTGCATTTAGCGAATCTACAGTAACCCCCTGTGATGGGTTGCATTTCTAAGTTCACCCTCTTGGGACCTCATTCTGCAAATGACAAGAAACTATTTCAAGACTTGGAGGGGGGAATAAGCATTTAAAGATATTTCTATGTAAGAGCACAGTTACTGGACATAGAGTTCCAAAAAATAAGGTTTTAATCAAATTTCTAAATGGTCTCACAAAGAGCTCTCTATGATCATCTCCGATTATCAGATTTTCCTCTTAGGAGAGGCCTCCGATTGCAGTAAATGACCCCCTTACCCCTAGAGCTTCTGGGGGCCTAGGCCCCCAGACCCCCGGCCTGTGGTTCGCACCATTCGGCGCGATTGGCAGCGCCTCGCATTCCAGCTGATTTCATCTGTGCCTGTTCTCAATCCCTGATGATGCCATTTAGAAATTTGATTAAAACCTTATTTTTTGGTACTGTATGTCCTGTAACTGCAATAGTCTTCTTGTAACATGTCAGATTTTAAAGAACAACAAAATTTCTATCAAACTCAGCCATGGTGTTCTAAATAAAATTTGGTCTGGACATTCACCATAATTACTGCTTTCAAAAGAGGGGCAAATGATGTTCTTGTTTTCCATTCTGGTAGTCCAGTGCATTGATTCTTTTACTCAGAACTAATTGCAACACAATTTTTTTTGCAGGAACATAAACCCTCTGAAAACAACAAACTAAAATTCAACGAAAAAGATAAATTGGTGAATTTCGTGAAATAAATTTGATCAAATCATCAATTTATGGATTTTCAGGGATGTATATTAAAATATTCAAATTCAAAAATCTTCCCCCCATTTCAAGTCTATTTTATCGACCTTACTTTCCTGATTCCAGAACAGAAAACCATCCCCAGATTAGTTTAGTTTTGTGCCTTCAAAATGTGAAATACAGGATTTTACCTGATTTTGAAGCCTCAATTTCTCAGAATGAGCCAAATTCTATATTTTATGGTCAAGTATTTTTTTTAAATTAGAGAAAAATAAAGATGGGATTTTTAACTGTTTTATTACGGTAATGTTTTTCACTAGATTATACACAAAATATTATTACTTTATGGATCTATGATTAACCCTTGCATGACTGGGGCATCATGAAATTTTGCGAAAACCCTGTGCCAATGCATTCTCTTATTTATACGAGTCTCCTATAGGGAGCCTCGCATATATAAAAGACTACCTTGGCCTAACAATATTTACCTTGACTTTGTTAGCCAGTGCATTCTTTTATATAAGCGAGGCTCCCTATGTGAGATTCTCATATATGAGAAAATGCATTGGTACAGGATCTTTAAATGCTGCACCAGCGCAGCTCCTGCCATGAAAGGGTTAAGACAAAAAAAATGTGTGTTCCATTGTATGGACTTTGTTCAAAATTTGCCTCTGATACAGAACTTGCATGATGAAATGCCATATTTGATGTCAATAACAGTCATGTAACTCAATAAATTGATATCCATATGCCCTGCTGTTCTCAAATCTGTATACCAGTGCAAATTTATTGTGAAGGACTTTCCAAAATACATTGGTGAAGAAAATTAAGTTATGGCTCTGAATTTATTTCTCGAAATTCCCTTTTTCAGATTTTTGTTGATTTTCACAAAGTTGTTTAATATTACTTTATGGAGGGTTTATGTACTTATTCCTGTCAAACAAAATTATGTTGCAATTAGTTCCGGTGTAACACGATATCTTCCCCCCCCTGGGTATCTTCCCCCGCGGGGGAAGATACCCCGGGGTAACTTCCCCCCCCGGGGGGAACATACCCCGGGGTATCTTCCCCCCCCACCCTGGGTATCTTCCCCCCCACTCGTACATTTTTTTTCCCTCACTTATTTTATATTATTATGGTAAGAAATGCCGAGAAAACTATTAATTTTTTTGTTGTGGTTATTTTGAAGTTTAACTTAACCCAGTAATAGCATAAATATGTCAAAATATTACATTATGATTCTATCGTTTAATTTGCTTTATATAGTCATGAAATGGCGAGAAATTAACTTTATATGAGCAAAATTTGATTGAGTAAGAATTTGGGGTGGGGGGGGGGGGGGGGAAGATACCCAGGCCTGAGTATCTTCCCCCCCACCCAGCACCTACATATGACAAAAATTAAACGTATGATTTTATTGCTTAATTTGCTTTATATAGTCATGAAATGGCGAGAAATTAACTTTATATGAGCAAAATTTGATTAGAGTAAGAATTTGGGGTGGGGGGGAAGATACCCAGGCCTGGATATTTCCCCTCCCTCCCACATCAAATTCTTACTCTATTAAATTGTTCTCATATAAAGTTAATTTCTCGCCATTTCATGACAATATAAAGCAAAATAAACGATAAAATCGTAAGGTAATATTTTGACATATTTATGCTATTGGGTTGTGTGAGGGGTTAAGTTAAACTTCAAAATAAAAAAAAATTAATTTGTTTTTTATAATAGTTTTCTCGGCATTTCTTACCATAATAATATATAATAAGTGAGGGAAAAAAAAAATATGAGTGGGGGGGAAGATACCCAGGGGGGGGGGAGATAAACTGTTACACCGGGTTTGGCTGAGTTTGGCATTTTTTCTCATAAATGCAATGGACTCAAATTTTGAGTATTCATTCTTTGTTTATCTGGAAATCTTTGTTTGCTGTCCTTTTGCATTTTCTGTTCTCGAGTTATCCTTCTTCGTTTATTTCAAATTTGGGTTCTGTACTGCTCGGGTTTAAATTTGGCACTGTAGAGGTGTGCCATCCTGTGGTGCAACCTATTGTTGAGTTAAAAAAGGGGGGGGGGGGCTGGTAATATTTAGGATACCATAAAAAGAGACTTTTTCCCACCACAAGGCTTTTTAAACGAGGCAGTAAAAGTAATTAAATAATGTTCTTAAATTATATGAACATATTAGATCATGCAATGAATCTCTACTCTGGCTAACGCCTGTAGAGATTCATATTCCACACCAGTACAAAACCTTGGAACCTTTTGAAGTTTTGACATGGAACCTTATAAAATCGAAAAATAACACGGGAATATATTTCTTAGTTATCTGTTCCTTAATAATATACTTCGCTGCAGGTGAAGGTTCCAACTCGAAATTGCATGTTTTTATGTGAGCCAATATCGCAGTAAACAATTAAGCATTGAATTAATTACACAGGAGAAATTCCATAATTGTAAGTGACCCAAAGTAAAATCTCCGACAAAGTCACTTAAATCGTGAAATTTCGAGTTGAGACCTTCACCTACAGTGAATTACATTATTAAGGAACATATAATAACTAAGATATATTCCTCGAGTTATTTTTACGACTTTACAAGGTTCCCTGTCAAAACTTCAAAACGTTCCCAGGTTTTCTACTGGTGGAATATGATCTCTACGGGCTTAGCCAGAGTAGAGATTCATGGAATGATCTATGAACATATTGGCCAAGTCCGGCCAAATATCTATTGATCTCTTCAAATCGGAAGATTTCTATACACTTAATGTCAAAAGTACAGTATATATTGTGAATGGCTTGGAATGTACTTGCTCTGTTGCTGGTGACACTTGTTGCTTCCAAATTGATGGATCATAATGAATTATCTTGTTGGAACAAATAGTATTGGAGTTATTATATGTATCATAATGTCCGAGGTGGTTTCGAGTTGATGAGTACCACGCGTTCAAAATCGCGGAGGCGACAGAAAACTCAACGGGAAACGAGGAAAAGGCTAATAAACTTGGATATGACATATTTCATAGCATTTTGGCAGCCACGAGCATATGCTACATTATTTTTCAAAAAAGTTGATACCTCATGTGTGTCCAAACTCACATTTGATTACTCTAACATTCAATGTCGTCAGTCGGGGGATTTTCCACGATGTGTTTACTGGTGTATTCCACGAACATTTTCCATTTTAATGCTTTTACTCTGCTTGGTCCAAAAATATTGTTATACCCCCCCCCCCCCCCCCCCCCCCCCCGCAACGAAGTTAGGGGGGTATACTGGAATCAGCTTGTCCGTCCGTCCGTGGACACAAATTTGTTCGGAGTTTTTCTCAGTCGTTTTTTGATCAATTTTCGTGAAACTTGGCACAGACATCAATCACCATGGGAACCTGTGCACCTGCGATTATGACTTAGAAGATTTTCGCAACATGTATAAATTTGTCCGAGCTTTTATTCCTACATTTTTAGGTCAATTTTTTAAAACTTGGCACAGATATGTTGTGCCATGGGAACCTGTGCACCTGCGATTATGACGTTTGTCCGACATTTTTTGGTGGAGTTATTCCCCTTTTTCGACTTAGAATTTTTTTTGCAACATGCATAATTTTGTCCAAGCTTTTATTTCTACGTTTATAGGGCAATGTTTTTGAATGTTGGCAATGATATTTAGTACCATGGGAACCTGTGCACCTGCGATTATGATGTCTGTCCGACTTTGTTTGTGGAGTTATTCCCCTTTTTCGACTTAAGAACATTTTCGCAACATGCATAGTTTTGTCCGAGCTTTTATTCCTACATTTTTTGGATTTGTGGACCTGCAATGGGAACTGTTATTTTATTATTTTAACTAATTGTTTACTGACATGTGAAACATCTTAGTATTTTAAAAACACGGGGCGGGGGGGGGGGGGGGGGGGGGTATCCTTAGTCCCATTGGGACAGTCACACCTCTAGTTACTAATGTTATGTTTATTGAAAGAAAGCACATGTGGTCGGCAATATATTGAACCCTGGTTTAAAAAAATGTATTTTTCCTTTTGAATTGTAGCTTTTTCATTAGTGATGAGGGTACACGCACCACAATTAAAGGCACGGGCGACGTTCGTTGCAAAAATATTCATATTTGTTCAAATCGCCACCAACATAAGGAATATTAAAATATATATAACTAGCTGGTGGGCCCGACTTCGTCCGGGCTGTTTCCCCTCTGCTTTCAGCTGTATTTTACATCGAAATCCGTCGAAAGGCGCGATTTGACCTTGAATTGACCATTTTGAAGGTCAATGTCAGGTCGGGGTCACGATTTGACCCGTAGAAAACACTCCCCGGACACAAGTAACCCTAGGTATCAAATTTCGTCGAAATCCGTCCGTTTTACCCGATTTGACCTTTAATTGACCATTTTGAAGGTCAAGGTCAGGGTCACGATTTGACCCTCCAAAACACTCCCCGGACAAACAATTTGTCGAAATCCGTCCATTTTACCCGATTTGACATTGAATTGACCATTTGAAGGTCAAGGTCAGGCCGGAGTCAAATCGTCCCGGACAAAATCACCCATAGGTATCAAATTTCGTTGAAATCCGTATGGCAGCTTTCCCGGCCATAGCTAACAGACAGACAAACAAACAGAATTAAGTCCCAAAATATATATTAGATTTTGTTCATATATGCCCAACATAATCAGCACGTAAATAGTATATTGTCGTCAAGACGTACGATGGTGTACGTAAACAAGAGCCTGCTCGTGTTACAGAAGTTCTGCTTCTGTTTACATAATTACATAATTCTATTGGTTAATCACACAAAAATGATATAAACGCTCTTTATTATTTATCAGTAAAACTAACAAATAACGCTCTTTATGTTACCATATCCGGATCTAAACAAAAGCCAGGAAACGTAACGTTTTTTGCTTTTGTTTACATAACAAAGGGGGGAAATCTTTTTGCCATATATTTCTGATTGGTACAAGAACAAAGTCTGTCTATATTGACGTGCGCTCGCGCAACAGTATGGCGATCATACAGATTCGTACGTTGGTGTAACCCTACTCCGTTTCACTCCATGACGTCACCAAAAACGACGTAAAACCTCGTGGCGTTCTGACATTTTTACTGTGCCGCGTTTTTGCTATGTTTATTTTATGTGTTGTTTTCGATTATTTGTTTGTCGCCGATATCGCCATTTGTCGGGATTCCCTGTTTCTATATTTAAAACTGGCATGCTCGTAGTGAGCCTCGATTTCGATTTTTTCTCCCAGGTCAAAATACGTCCGAGTTATGACAAAAATAGATCGACCTACATTTTCTCCATCAGAACTCTACATCAAAGAGTATATAGACTCCTTCGGGACCTACATCTATAGACTGCTTCATTTTGGGTATTTTTTACTTATAATTTGGAAGTTTTATCATTTTTGGTTTGTGCGAAAACCTCTTTTTATCGTGCGGGAAAAGAGAGACATTCAAAACGCGATTTCGTAATTCGACGCAATAGGCTGAATAGCCTAACCTTCAGCCGAGTTCCGGGTCAAATACGACGAATGACGTAACACAAAACAAAACGCATTTGTTGACACAAACACCGTTTGAAGAGTTTATTATTACATAAAATGATCGTTATTGATTAATTATTGATATTTATTGTTGCATATTGGCTGCTATCAATATTTACACAAATAGTATTAATTGTTTCTTATAATTGCTCCTTTGGTCAACTTTGACTATCGGAAAATGAAAATCAAAATATGCCGCTGAAAAAAATGTAATCGATATTAAAGTCTCATCCTTTCGGCAACATGGAATTGGTTTTAATTACTTAATATAGTAATTTGCCTTTTATCTGTGATGAAATGAGAAATGGTAATTGTCTTTTTTTGCTAACATTAAATTAAATTAAATAAATTAAGTAATATACAGTGAAATTATTTTTTATTACATTTTTGCGCATGTTGGCATCTCTCTGAGTGCATTCTAGTTTACTATTCGTTCTGTTCATGGCGGTTTTTGACGGAGGTGAACATTTTAACAGCATACCCACCGCCAACGCCGCCCGTATCTTTAACTTCGATCGCCCGATGCGGCGCGACAAGTGATTGGACTTTTAGTAATGTAATGGTCGAAGGTCGAAACTACCTTTTGCAAGTTTATGTACCATCTAAGCTATTCCCATTCTTTGGCCCGCTCATTAGATGAATAAATGTATTCCCTAGAAGCCTATAGCCAGTTTTCCAGAACTTCATGGTCATATTCGAATACCTCATCTGCCTAATAATAATCCAGCGAATACCATCTTACGGTATCTATGAAAAGTCTGAATGAACACTTGCTCAACGGAAACTTGTGATCGTCGACGAGCCTGAAGAACGTCTTCATATCTCCAAGAACATTGTCCTCTTGTGGAATGTTATCAACGGTTGGAGATATAACGGACGGTTTTGGTTGCTGGAATTTCTGTCGGAACAACTCTTTCCTGATGTGAGTTCTGCGTGACACATGCATAGTAGACAAAATCACAGTATGCAAAGTTCAAGTACCAAACAATTTATAGAAGTGGATGGGTGCCCATATATATTAAAACGCAATCTTCCGAGCAGTCATTTGCCACTTCGTACAGCCTCGATATAGTCATGATACAGTATATATAAGGGCAATATATGGGGATATGTATATAGGTGGTGATTGGAATGGCAATGTTAAACCTAAATCATTATAGAATCATTTAGAAATTGTCACACCCCTCTTACTTAGGCCACAACGTGAACAAGCTAGCAGAAAATTGCATCAGCACTGAAACAACATAAGAATTCCATAACGGTCTCATATACTTGTATAACTGGATACACCACGGCATCGTTGTCATCTATACTTCACGGCGGCGTTTGCACTTTTATGCATTTTTGTGTGACTGGTGGTCCCCTTAGATCGCTGTTTTCTCAAATATTAGAGGCTTTTGTAGCGGTCGCGTTGAAAATATAGAAGGCCGATGACTTCTCTGCTCGAGAGGTCTAGATCTCTTGGTCGCAGTCGTTTTTACGCTTTGTGTGATTACCGAAGTTAAGCAACGTCGAGCGCGGCGGTTAGTCCTTGGATGGGTGACCGGCTTGCATGGGATTCCTGGTGCTGCCAACTTTCGGTGCGACTGCCGCTCTTCTCTCTCTCGTTCTGTTACACTGGGGGCTCGTCCGCTCCTCGCGCCGCGGAGTCTGTGTCATGATGCGACCGCTCTGGGGGAGGACTCGGTGAGATTTGTGAAACTCAGAAAGAACGGGGGAATAGTGTAGCGGTCGCGTTGTAAATATAGAAGGCCAATGACTTCTCTGCTCGAGAGGTCCAGATCTCTTGCATGGTCACGGTCGTTAGACGCTTTGTGTGATCACCGGTTAGTCCTTGGATGTGTGACCGGCTTGGGATTCCGGGTGCTGCCAACTTTCGGTGCGACTCCCGCACTTCTCTCTCTCTCTCTCTCGTTCTGTTACACTTTTATGACATTTGGCCAATGTGGATACGTTCAGGAATGATTGTAGCTCACATCAGGCTCACCAGTAGGGTGTCGATGTGTTATATTGTGTTAAAATCAGACTGTTTTCGGTGGGAGACAATGCTCAGAAACTATACCCAGGTATTTTGTGTAGCGTTTTTCTCAGACATAGAAATAACAAAGAGCCGCGGAAGCCTGCATCTTTTGGCACTACTATTTAACCGTTTCGTGTAATCAAGTACGTTAATCTGGATAAAGGTACATGGTGTAATACACCTGCCCATGTCGATATAAGTGAGTGCGTGTGTTTCGGTCGCATCGGAAAGAAGCGCTATTTGACCGCGGACAAACACCCGCCACAGCGCAGATACGATTGGTCGGTGTGTCAACGGAGTGTTCAATCGGTTTTTCCGGAATTTCCTTTCTAGAGTTATTTATCTTTTTTTTTATTTGGAAATGTTTTTGTTTTTTTTGGTCCGCCCATGCAGCAATATGCCTACTGCAGCTGAAACGTCAATTCGCACAATAATGTGGACATAGGGGCCAACAACTGGCAAGGAAGTTCGCTTCTTTCGAGTTTTGTGATCGAACTTAAAACTTGGCCACATGCATCGCCCCTGGTATATACTCGGAGGGACACATATACATGTATATATGCCTACTATATATAGATACATATATTCCTGGCCATTCCCATGTCCATCTGCAATATGTTATTTTTCCCCCTGATCTGAACAGATTTCATATATCCACGGAGAATGAAACATTTTTCTAAATTTGATCCGAACTCTTGTCGGTTGTTGTTCGACGGGACTCGATGGCAATTGCATATAAAAATTATCGAATAGCAAATTATGAAGCTGTATTGCTAGCACGACGCGTTCACAGAGAAAAACCAACGGCTAGATCATGGGGTATAATTCGGAGCCTCGGACTCCCGTTTTTGCCTTAATTCAAACCTTGTGTAATAATCATGGCATGCTCGTGGAATTGCAAAATGAGAATCCAGATGGTGGTGGTGGTGGTGGTGGTGCAGATCGCTCGCGCGCACCTTCAGCGTTGCACATGGCCCTTAACACTTACCATCCCGTTGATCATTGAGGGAACAATCCGCCACAGATGTGGGCGCTACGTCAACGAAGGATGATTACGTCAATGTCCACGTTGCATGTTCTCTCTGTAACGTAAACACGAAAGACTAGATGTGGATTTTCTAAAGTCAATATTTCTGAACGAACAAACATGACGTCGCCAATGATTTTAGGAAAAATGAGAGACATAAACACATTCACCGCACGGACTCTAATAAACGAGCTGGAAATACCGACACCAGTTGCAGAGGGTATCGTTAAATATCGCCACCGCAAAGGACGAATCAAACACATCGATGAACTCTGGAAAGTAGATGGTATTTCCAGAGTTATGATCTCGAAAATAAAGCAGAATTCAGAAGTCCCAAACGAAAAACCAATTGCGATCGGCGAAAAGCTTCCGTTTTCTTGTACGACGCTTGTGGATAAGGACATTGGTTGCGGTACAACACAGCAGAAGATAAATGACATTAACAGAAACACAGAGAAGACTTCGGCAATTAGAAATCGAAATCTTCCAAAAGACCAGCAACGTCGGGATACGCAAAGGCCTCTTATACCAGTATACCAATTCAAAAATCCTCTACATACCGTCAACGGCGAACTTACATTCGTGCCACTCTCCGTGTATCCATCGCCATCTGAAAACGAGATAATCGTACGTTTTCGGAAAGAGTCATCGGCAATGGACTCAGAAGATTTCAAGACGCCACATTCGAGAAAGAAACAACAGAGAAGTATAGAGGGACCGTCGACATCAAAGAAGATGCACGTAAAAGGTAGGTAGTCTTGAATTTGCAACTGGTTTGTAATCAAGATCCAGTATTTTGAATACCATAATTAAAATGACATACCTCCACCCATACGAAATACTCAAATAATAATAAGATATATGGCCAAAAAGTTACGTAATGAACCAAAGAATGTAGCATTAAGACAATCATTCTGCTTCACCCAAAAAAAATACAATATCATGAAAAAGAATCTGAGAAAAAATTTCCTTGGCTCATTATCTGAGAATATTAAATAATATAAACCCCAAGAACCCAAAAGAATTCTGGAAGTTTTTCCAACACTGGAACAAACAGAAAATTCAACCGTCATCACCCATAAATGACAAACAATGGATTGAACATTATAAATCACTTTTATGCTCAAATATGTCCGAAGATACTAGTAACAATATTAACTCAAAAATGGATCATACATGTATGCCAACCCTATCAGAAGAGAAAAATTCACAGTATGAAAATACAAACTTGAATGCACCTATAACTTGTGAAGAAATTAAAAAAGCAATAAGCAAACTGAAAATGAAGAAAAGTGGAGGCCCTGACATGATTAAAAATGAATTTATAAAGCAGAGTGCGGACACAATGTCACTAATATTGGCAAAATTATTTAACAAAATTTTAGACTGGCATATTTCCAACAGACTGGAATCTATCCCTTTTAACATCTATCCACAAATCAGGAGATCAAACAGATAGTAACAATTATAGAGGGATAAGTATATATCTAGTTGTATTGGTAAGTTATTTACCAATATACTACAGAGAAGACTTGGGGAATTTTTGGAAAATAAACAATCTTTATCTATGAATCAAATAGGATTTAGACTGAACTCTAGGACTATTGATCATGTATTTGTCATGAAAACTTTAATAAACAAACATGTAAAGAAAGAAGATAAACAACTTTACACAGCTTTTATTGATTTACGTAAAGCATTTGACTCAGTATATAGACCATACCTATTTCAAAAATTAAAAAACAAAGGAATAAATGGAAAATTCTACAACATAATAGAAAATATGTACTCTAATACATATTACTCTTGTAAGTTGAACAATGGATATAGTGAGCCATTCAAAGCGGATTTAGGCGTGAAGCAGGGCGATAGTCTTAGTCCGATACTTTTCAATTTATACATAGATGATATAAAAGATTACTTAGACAAAGGTCATTCTGAACCAGTTTCACTCAATTCAGTTAAATTTAACCATCTTTTGTATGCTGATGATTTAGTCCTAATTTCGGAATCCCCACAGGGTCTACAAGCATGCCTTGACTCACTTCAAAAATTTTGTATGGATTGGCGATTAGCTGTTAACCCTAACAAATCAAAAACAGTCATCTTCTCCGGAAATGAAAATTCAAATGTTAATTATCCAACATTTTATTATGGCCCTCTTACATTAGAAACTGTGGATGACTATAAATACTTAGGAATAACTTTTCACAAAAGTGGAAAATTTGTTTTGGCAGCATCAAATTTATCAGATAAAGCCAGGAAAGCATATTATGCACTGAAGAGTAACTTGAAGGAACTCCCAAATTTATCTGTTAAAAACTGGATGCACTTAGTTAACTCAATGATACTTCCTATCCTCACATATGGATCAGAAATATGGATTTCTGACTTAAAAATCAACTTTAACTCAATAGATAACCTATTTAAATCATGTGCAGACAAAACATATACATCAATATTGAAAGATATACTTGGAGTAAACAGAAAATCAACAAACATAGCAGTTTATTCAGAAGTGGAGGCAATACCGGTATGCTTGCAGATTTTTCAAGGGTTGTTTAAATTCCATAAAAGGTTGATGGATCTCACAAGTAGAAAAGACAATAATAAACAGCATAAACTTTTGATCTCAGCCTTTGAAGAAGATAGGATACTGAATGGTGTAAAATCAGATATGTCATGGTCTAATAATATGGTGAAAATTGCTAAATTTGTTCAAATTAAAATAGATACTCTTGATGAATCACAATTCAAAGATATAGTTGTGAACACTTACAACAAAAAGATATTGAACGAATATAACAGAATGAAGGTATCAAATGATGGAAAATTGAGATTCTATAGTCAAATTGTAATAGGATCAAAATTTAGGGACTATCTTCACTTTAATTTACCAAAGGATCTCAGAAAAGAACTTAACTAAACTCAGAATAAGTGCACACACACTTAATATTGAAACTTTGAGATATACAAAACCTAAGCCAAAAGATGCATCTGAAAGGTTTTGTTCACATTGTTTGGACAAAGTCGAAGATGAAACTCATTTCCTCTTTAATTGTGAACTATATGATGATATAAGAAAAAGGTACAATATTTTTCAGATTGGTCAATTTATGAACAATGTAAAGACTATCCTGAATCCATCAACATTTATGTGTGCAAAACAAATATGTAGCTTCATAAAAGAAGCGTTGAAAAAACGACAAGCCACACAATAATTATCACCAGTTACTTGAAATGGTATTGTTTTTAGGATATATACATGTATATCTATAAAAATCCTCTATTCTCATCCTGAAAACAATTCTGACAAATTAATTAATTACATTAATTTATAATGTGTTAAAACAAGGCATTTGACAATTTGCATATTGATGACACACAAATTATTATAGGTGTTACAGTTAACATTATATCGATTATAGTTATACATTGTCAATGTCATATTCAATATGTTATGTTTATGTTATGGATCACGCTTCTTGGCTTATATCCAATAAAGAATTGAATTAATGGGTCGTAAAAGAATGATTTAAATTTTTCCAATAAATTTCTGAGCTTAGTATGGTATTCTTTGCCCTCTTTCTGAACTTAATCTAAACAAAGGAATTTTAGCAAATTTCATCAAAATATAAAATAGCCTATATACCACCCACACATATAGCATGAGGAATGAACAGTCACAGTGCAGATTTCCCAGTCCAAAACGAAAATTGACATTTAAATTCAATCATCAAGCTTAATTGGACAGTCACACAGTAACTTGACAGGTGGCAGGTATGAATTAGGCTGGGATTCTGTTACTAGTATGGACATGTTAAGTTTCTTTTGTAATGAACTACATGAAAATTCAATAAAGGAACACAATTGTCTTTCTTAAACTTCCCATGCCATGATCGACATGACTTGAAACATAAATAATGTTCAGATGAACTGTATTTCTTGGTGAAAATTTTGAATTAAATTTTTTTTTGGTATAGATATCTTCAAAGATGGTGAAATTTAATAATTCCCATGTCATAATTGGATAAAAAATGTGCTTCTCAAGTTATTTTCAACTAATTTGTGTGTGTGGGGGGGGGGGGGGGGGGGGGGGTCTTAAAATATTTTTCACAACTGTAGAATATATTTCCGAAACTGAATATTTAGATTATTTCCCCTCAAATGAACTACATTGTTGCCCTACCCACAAATTGAACATTGGACCTCACTCAAATAAATCACACTCGAGACCATTGGTCGACCCAGTATTTTTAAAGACAAAATCATTGATATAAATTCCATTCATTTCAGGATCGAAAGATTCTCATGAATTGATACCTTCAGCATCAGAAACAAAACTTGTACCAGATAACCAAGATGTCAAAACTCCAGTTGAAATTCAGCCATCTAAACTGACACCGGATAATATCAGGCGTCTAGACGAATCACTCAACACAAGCAATAATGTTAACTATGGCAGGAAGCGAAAGTTAATTGAAAACTGGTTGACAGATGTTCCTGAGACCAAAGATTCCAGTGTTAAGGAAGGAGATGATAAAAATAAACAAAGTGTCCTCAATGATCCTACTGAAGAGGAGAAAAAAGAAAAGGACAATAACAAAAACACTGAAAAACATGAAAAGAGAAAAGAGAAAACTGAGAAGGGAGAAAAAGGTCATCAAAATGCTGAAGCCAGTGGAGAAATAAGAGAAATTGTTAACAAAACTACTGATGCAAATCTGGACGAACATACAAAAACGAAGGGAGAATCCAAAAAGCATAATAAAAATGCCAGTGGAAAGACAAGAGAAAATGTTAACAAAACTGCTGATGCAAATCTGGACGAATCTAAAAAGCATAATAGAGGAAGTAAACCACATCATAGCAAACATGGACAAAGAGATAAGAAACATGGACAAAGAGATAAGAGAGCTGGTGAACTGGATAAGAAAAGGACAGAGCATTCTAAAGAGAGGGATAGACATAAGGCCGGGAGAGGTAGACATAAGGAGAAACACAAAACTGGTGGTAACAAGGATATTCCTCAAAAGACTGATACTTCTGGCGGTGGTGGCTGTGTTATTTTGTGAATAATCACTCCCAGAAACTTGAGTATCTTTAACCCTTTCATGATGGGAGCTGTGCTGGTGCGTCATTAAAGATCCTGTGCCAATGCATTCTCTTATATATGCGAGTCTCCCATAGGGAGCCTCTCATATCTAAGAGAATGAACTGGCTTACAAGGTAAATATTGTTTGGCCAATATATAAGATAATACAATGGCACATGGTTTTCGCAAAATATTAGGAAGCTCCAGTCATGGAATGGTTAAAGATACATAGTCACTATTACCTGAATATTTTATATAATTTCCTGGGGTTCACATGAATTTCCGAGATGCCAGTCACGAAAATCTTATGTCACCAGCAATTTATTTTTCTTCCATTTTTCTAACACATTGAGAACGTGAAACAACAAATTATTGCTATTTTTAGGACAGTAGTCAGTACTTGTAAACACTGTTAAGCTCTGATCTGTGCATACTTAGCAATTGATGTTTTTTTGTTATCATTTTCAAGCTTACTATTATACTAACAGTTTAAAAAGGGTTTCATAAATACTTCTGTCATAGTCTGTGTAGCTTATAAATCATGTCCACTTTTCTGTAAATTCAAATCAGTTTGAATCAACCCATTTCAAGTTTGCAGGTTATATGAGGAAATGAGATTTTTCAGTAAATTTAGACATAACTAGAGGTGTGACTGTCCCAATGGGACTAAGGATATCCCCCCCCCATGTTTTTAAAATACTAAGATGTTTCACATGTCAGTAAAAATTTAGTTAAAATAATAAAATAACAGTTCCCATTGCAGGTGCACAACCCTAACCCTAATCTTAAACCTATTACCGAAAAATGTAGGAATAAAAGCTCGGACAAAATTGTGCATGTTGCGAAAATGTTCTAAGTTGAAAAAGGGGAATAACTCCACAAAAAAAAAGTCAGACAGACATCATAATCGCAGGTGCATAGGTTCCCATGGTACTAAATATCAGTGCCAATATTTAAAAACATTGAGCTAAACATGTAGGAATAAAAGCTCGGACAAAATTATGCATGTTGCAAACAAATTTCTAAGTAAAAAAAGGGGGATAACTCCACCAAAAAATGTCGGACAGACGTCATAATTGCAGGTGCACAGGTTCCCATGGTACTAAATATCTGTGCCAAGTTAAAAAAAAATTGACTTAAAAATGTATGAATAAAAGCTCGGAAAAAATTATACATGTTGCGAAAATTTTCTAAATCGAAAAAGGGGGGATAACTCAACCAAAAAAAGTCTGACAGACGTCATAATCGCAGGTGCACAGGTTCCCATGGTGGTTGATGTCTGTGCCAAGTTTCACGAAAATTTATCAAACAAGACAGTCAATGACTGGGGTCGCTCACCAGACTGAAAAGACTGACAAGACTGGGACTCTGGAGACCACAACAGTCAGAACTTTTCATAATCACTTTAAAAGAAATAGCTCTAAACAGGATATGTGGCTAGAGAGACTTCACGTACGTACATGTAGATTGGTGAAAATCCACCTTGAAATTACCAACTGTACACTACTGATCACCCCCTGCTCCAGCTCAACAAGTCCCCTCCGACCGGGCTACAGACTCCCAAGTCTTAAGTTGGAATTTCACAACTGACACCTCAAACTTTCTCAATTGTTGGAAATTTCCAATCTCACAAGCGCCTTTTGCTGTCACCATTTAGACATGTTTGAAGCCCAATTATCCATGGACCCAAAACACAATACATGTATGTCAGATTAATCAGTCAGGTGGTTCCAAGGTAGTTGTTTTAATGAATTTGGTATTTCAATGATTTTATTAGACACAAAAGTGTTAATTCCCCATAGCCCCGTCATTTCTTGACAGGTTGACCTCATTTTAACAAATCTGAATCTCATTCACTAAAGGATCCTCCTGATTGCTCCATACTATATGTAAGCTAAATAGTCCAACCTCTCTTGAGAAGACATTTTAAGAATTACTATAGAGACGTATAGTTATGTCCCTGGTCCCACCCTATTTAACCTGGTGACCCCATCTGAATAAATTTGAATCCCAGACACCAAAGAACCCTTCATACATATGATAAATATCAGTAAAATAGACCTGATGGTCCTTGTGAAGGAAGCATATCAAGAGGGAAACTGTCCTTCGTTTGGCCCCTATTTGACCAGGTGACCCCATTAAAAAAAAATCTGAATTGCAGTCAAGGAAGAACATTCCATGCTAAATAAGCCAACTAGTTCTTGCAAACATATTTTAAGAATTACTATGTAGTGAAATAGTTAAGTCTCTGGCTCAGCCCTTATTTGACTTTGTGATCCCATTTTCACAAATCTGTCACCCAAGGTAATTTCATACCAAATACAAGCAAAATAGGCCATTTGATTCTTGCATAGAAGACACATCATGAATTACTATGGAGAGAAAGAGTAATGTAGCTGGCCTTGCACCTACTTGACCTGGTGACCCTAATTGAACAAATCTGAATCACAATCACCAAAGGAGCAAGCCTGCAAATAGTGTGCCTATTCCTACATTGTATGTGCCTGGCCTCAAGCAACACAATGTATTATACAATCAAGCCTTGAAATAGTGTGATAGTGTGTCTGTTATTTGCAGAATGAGGTCCCCCAGAGGGTGACTTTAGTGACGCTATCCTGCACAGTGGGCTAGCATCACTAAATTCACCCTCTGGGGACCTCATTCTGCTAAGGCCCTCAACTGCTATGGCAGACCTAGGATAAGATTGAAGTTCCCCAGTTGAAGTTGATGTTCGCCCATTGGGCACCTCAATTATGAATTTTATCTTCTGCAAATTAGGAGATATAGAAACTTCCTAGAAGGGAAATGTAACTAACAACAATGTTAATTTGATACTATAGATACTTCCCAGAAGATGAGGCCTAAGCAGAATGAGGTCTCCAGAGGGTGAATTTGGTGATGCTAGCCTGCTGTGTGGGATAGCATCACTAAATTCACCCTCTGGGGCCCTCATTCTGCAAATGACAGGCATGCTATTTGCCATGTCAGACACACTAAATTCAGGCAGTTTGTTTAAAATTGCTAGCAGTATGTTTATACAAGCTGTCAGTGACATATTCTAATCTAGATTAATGACCTGTGTTTCTCTCTGTCTATCCACAAAGAGATATCTGCAACTTTAATAGAACAGGCAGCTGGAAATGGTATCCGTTGGAAGGGATGTTGGTTGGGTGCAGGCCACCGCAGGGTGGGTCTGGGCTATGTGGGAGGGGGATGGGTAATGGAATATTTCTGTAATTTCAGAAGATTAAAGATTAAAGTTTCATAACTCTGCAGATGTTATAATGGTGTCACTTTTTTCAAATTTTATAAAATGATTAAAAAATAAATTTGTTGTTTGTTAAATTTGTTAAGGTGAAAATTCCAAAAATCTGAATTTAACAATTTTTTTTATTTTTTTTTAGTTATGTCACTGGCTCCGCCCACATTCGACCCAGTGACCTCATTTGAACAAATCTGACTAACAGTCCCCCAAGGACTGTTTGTACCAAATATGAACCCATTCGGACCAATGAAATTTGAGAAGTCGTAAGAATTACAGAGTTATGGGCCTGGCTTCGGAACTATTTGACCCAGTGTCCTCATTTGAACAAATCTGAATGACAGTCACCTAGGGAACATCCACACCAAATATGAACCAATTTGGCATTACGGTTTCAGAGGAGAAGATCTTCAAATAATTGTTCACAGACGGATGGACAGACGAGGAGTGATGACTATAGCTCCACCGGAGACTTCATCTCAGGTGAGCTAAAAACGATCTTCGGACAAATTTGTGTCCACGGACGGACGGACAAACTGATTCCAGTATACCCCCCCCCTAACTTCGTTGCGGGAGGTATAAAAATTCATCATATGGCTACCCCTTAAAGATGCATAATTTATTTCTTCGGCTTCAGGAGTAGAAAATATTTGATTTGAGAAACCCACCACTTAAAGCTCAAGCATTATGATTTTATCAGATTTTGATTTTTGAAATCTGTTTATCCACCTCAAATTTTTGTCAGCCAAGCAAAAATTCCACTGACTTCTAGAATTATCTGGAGATGCGCGGAAGCTGTCACGAGAGTTCACGCAAGGTCACAATTCACGGTGGCATTGCATGGTGATCAGAAACAATTTTTTTTTAATATGACAATTAAAAGAACCACCAGCAACAAATTAAGCTATCTTGGTGGATACATACATAATCTTATTTGCGAATCGGTAATCATGTTTTATTCATGCAAATAGACATGTTATATAACACCATGCTGATTACACATGGAAATAGATGTTTTTTTACATCAGTGATGACACATGTTGGGTCATTCCATTTTGAACTACTTAGGCATCAACATTTATAGAAGTTGTAAACCACAATCGCTCACTGCCAAGAAAAAACTTTATTATACGACTATTTTGATCTGACTTTTTTCGTCATATATGATACTGAGCTTGGTATTGTTGTGAGTATTTATTGGTAATAAACTAATTTGTGTAACTAAATCACTTTTGGTGAAAATCCAGTTTTATTGTAACTGGATGATATGAGGACCATTGAATCGGATTGTGCGTCTTTAAAGGGACCCAAGGTACTCTAGTGGGTAATGTGCCAAAAATATAAAAGTCTGTAAAAACATCACCACTAAGAATATGGAGAAATAGATAAATTTTGTTCTTATATTCATTATTATTTATCTATATAGTTAGTTCTCCATTAACGAAATAACGTGTGTTGAAACCATTGTTATGTAAAGTTACAAACAAAACTTTTTATACAGTGATTTGTTAACAAACATCACTAATCATGTAGTAAGTTCAAATATTGTAGTCTAAATATTATTGTTAGAATATTTTTCAATGCTTTGACCTTTTCCAATGTTTACCATCAAGTTTTGATTAAACTTTGGTATCCTTCTGTACTAATAAGACTTTTATCCACTGTTTACAATTACATAACAATGGTTTTGACATGTAAAATTTCATAATTGGAGAGTTATTAATATAAATGACTTACAGACTTTTATGATATTTCGCATGAAACCATTTCGAAGGCCTTGGGTCCCTTAAATATATTCATCTGAGCTATTTTTTCAGTGGATCCTATAATTTACTTATGAATATCAATTCTCCTTTACAAGTTCACTTTGCTATTTCAAAAATATTATGAACAGTGCCATGTTCATTTATGAGTTGTAGAATTCATTGTATTTTCCTTATTTGTAGGCTGCTTTTCAGTTCTTGAATGTTCAGAACTTCACATTATAAGTTGTAGCATTTGTCACTTTATGTATCATATGTAATGAATTCTGCTAGAATTGTGTTCTTTTTGAGGAATAATTTACCCGTAAATTATACAAAAGTACCCAAATCCAACTTACTGGTCTCTCATGTTATCCCATAAATCATTGAATGAAATGATTCTCATACGATTATAATAGATATAAAACATTTATTTCAAATAACCATTCAAACATGCATCTGATTAATAGAAAATAACAATTCGACAATGATGCAAATACACACAGAAATAACAAAACAGTGATAGAAAGAATCAAATGTAAACAAACTATCCATCTTGGCATGATGCAGACTAGAATAACCCTTACTTGTAATAACGATAAAGTGTAAAATATCAATCCCTCACAGTAGACGCAATAATTTGTCTTGGAACAATAAGTCCTTACATGAGGTTATAAGAGGGGGAAACACATTTGAATATATCAAACGTCAAGTTACACATAATAGTCTACATAGGTTCCATGTAAACTTAAATTTGGAAGTTGAAACAAATTTAAGATTAGATTCAAAAATAACTATAACCCAAGCAGTACAGATAGATATGATACAAAGAGCTGTCGACATCTCTGTGTGTTCCCAAAATACTTGATAGATGAGAGAGAGCCCATCTAATTTATAAAAATAGGAAACAATCTTCTGTCCTAGCAAGACAGTCAAGTGTGAAAAGAAATCACAAGAATGTCATATATAAAATTAAGGGCATGGAAATGAAAAATTAAACCTATCAATAAAGTACTGCAACAGGTAATTCACTGAGTACATTTTTCAGGCAGGTTATTGATGTAATTGGCTGCAATTCCTCACCGACTATAGCCAATTGTTCTAAGTATAGTACAAAACATCATGCAATATTGACAATTATAAACGACGTCATGATAACTAGTTAGTGATGTAGTAGATGCATGTAAAGTGAAAATCTAACAGTTAGGTCATTATACATTTAAAATTTATGATAAAGTAGAGGGAAGCGTGTCATTGACTCTATCCTATCTGCCAGTAAATTTAAGATAGTCCGCGAAAATGTGTGACTGGGGAATGGAGATTATATCATGTATTAGGTGTCCAAGGAAATGCTATCTGTGAATGTGCATTGCACAGTCTTTTACCATCACATACTGCCGAGTCAGCCTTTGTGCTGATCTGATTTTCATGAACGCATGATTTCAGTAATATTTGGTCGTGGTTAGTACACCACTGGTTCCTCGCCAATAGTTAACCCTTCCATAAAACTGCCGCTTCCTGAATTTTCCCTATGCCAATGTATTCTCTAATATATGGGAGTCTCCCAAAGGGAGCCTTGCATATATCAGAGAATGCATTGACCTAAGAATATTTCCATTGACCTTGTAAGCCAGTGCATTATCTTATATATGCAAGGCTCCCTATGGGGGACTCATATATATATAAGAGAATGAATTGGTACAGGGTTTTTGCAAAATATCGGAGGCTCGCGTATATAATAGAATGCACTGGCACTGATCTTTAATGCAGCCCCAGTGCAGCTCCTGTCATGAAAGGGTTAATATACCTGACAGTTAAATTAGTTGACAAGATGTTGGGCGCTATTAATATAATAACGGGAATAGAAGCACATGGTCGAATACCTGACTCGTATATTCTTCATATAGAAAACTATCTTTGCTTTGCCAATAAAAATGAAAGTGTCAATGACACTGTAGCTCAACTTGAAAGGGAATAATTTCATGTGTTAAAGTCAATGGAGTGATTAGGAATGTGGAAAGTTGAAAGGCCTAGTTATGCAAAGAGTAAAATCTAAGATGGCCGCTGGCAGCCATGTTTTTTTGCCAAATGACCCCAAAAAGACTCGTTCCCATTTACATGTCATTATTTACATCCAGTACAAATTTCATGATGATCTGACAAATGATACGAACTGTAGCCTGTGTCAAAGGATTTAGTCATGCAAAGAGTAAAATCCAATGTTTTTTGGCCAAATGACTCCAAAATGAATAATTCCCATCTACAATTCATTGTTAACATCCGTAACAAATTTCATGAAGATCTGACCAAATCTACGACCTGTAGGCCGCGTCAAAGGACTTAGCCATGCAAAGAGTTAAATCCATGATGGCTTCTGGTGGCCATTTTTTTTTGGCCGAATGACCCCAAATGACAAATTTCATGATGATCAGACGAGCAGTATGACCTGTAGCCCGCGCCAATGGATTGAATTTTGAAATCCAAAATGGCGGCTGGTGGCCATGTTTTTTGCTGAATGACCCCAAAATAACTCGTTCCCATCTACATGACAATGTCAACATTCATGACAAATTTCATAAAGATCGGACCAAAGGTACGACCTGTAGCCCGTGCTAATGGATTGAATTTTGAAATCCAAGACGGCCACTGGCGGCCATGTTGTTCGTCCGAATGACCCCAAAATGACTCGTTCCCATCTACGTTCCAATTTCAACAGCCATGACAAATTTTATAATGATCAGACTAAAGGTACGACCTGTAGCCCGTGCTAAAGGATTTAGTCATACAAAGAGTAAATTCCAAAATGGCTGCTGGCGGCCATGTTTTTTGCTGAATGACCCCAAAATGACTCGTTCCCATCTACATGTCATTATTAACATTTTTGACAAATTTTATAATGATCAGACTAAAAGTAGGACCTGTAGCCCATGCTAAAGGATTTAGTCATATAAGGAGTAAAATCCAAGATGGCTGCTGGCGACCATGTTTTTTGGCCGAATGACCCCAAAATTACTCGTTCCCATCTACATGTCATTGTTAATATACATGACAAATTTTATGATGATCAGACTAAAGGTACGACCTGCAGCCCGTGCTAAAGAATTTAGTCATACAAAGAGTAAAATCCAAGATGGCTACTGGCGGCCATGTTGTTTGTCCGAATGACCCCAAAATGACTCGTTCCCATCTACATGTCATTGTTAACATCCATGACACATTTTATGATGATCCGACCAAAGGTACGACCTGTAGGCTGTGCCAAAGAATTTAGTCATGCAAAGAGTAAAATCTAAAATGGCTGCCGGTGGCCATGTTTTTTGGCCGAACAAACCCAAAATTACTTGTTCCCATCTACATGTCAATATTAACATCCAAGACAAATTTCATGATGATCAGACAAACAGTACGACCTGTAGCCCGTGCTAATGGATTGAATATTGAAATCCAAGATGGCCACTGGCGGCCATGTTTTTTTCCCAAATAAACCCAAAATGACTCGTTCCCATCTACATGTCAATGTCAACAGCTATGATCCAAAGGTACGACCTGTAGCCCGTGCTAAAGGAAATTGTTGACGCATCACGCACACACACACACGGACGACAAAGCCATGGCAATAGCTCAAACTTTACAAAGTAAAGTTGAGCTAACTAGAGGTGTGGCTGTCCCAATGGGACTAAGGATACCCCCCGCATTTTTAAAACACTAAGATGTTTCACATGTCAGTAAACATTTAGTTTAAATAATAAAATAACAGATTCCCATTGTAGGTGCAAACACCTGACCCCTAATCCTAAACCTATTGACCGAAAAATGTAGGAATAAAAGCTCGGACAAAATTATGCATGTTGCAAAAATGTTCTAAGTCGAAAAAGGGGGACAACTCCACCAAAAGAAGTCTGATAGACGTCATAATCGCAGGTGCACAGGTTCCCATGGTGATTGATGTCTGCGCCAAGCTTCATGGAAAATGATAAAATTAAAGTGTCAATGACACTGTAGCTCAACTTGGAAAGGGAATAATTTAATGTATTACAGTCAATGGAGCGATTAGGAATGTGGAGTAAAATCCAAGATGGCTGCTGGCAGCCATGTTTTCGGCCGAATGACCCCAAAATGAGTCGTTCCCATCTACATATCATCGTTAACATCCATGACAAATTTTATGACGATCAGACTAAAGGTACGACCTGTAGCCCATGCTAAAGAATTTAGTCATACAAAGAGTAAAATCCAAGATGGCTGCTGGCGGCCATGTTTTTTGACCGAATGACCCCAAAATGACTCGTTCCCATCTACATGTCATTATTAACATTAGTAACAAATTTTATGATGATCAGACTAAAGGTACGACCTGTAGCCCATGCTAAAGGATTTAGTCATACAAAGAGTAAAATCCAAGATGGCTGCTGGCGGCCATGTTTTTTGTTCAAATGACCCCAAAATGACTCGTTCCCATCTACATTTCATTGTTAACATCCATGACAAATTTCATGATGATCAGACAAACAGTACGACCTATAGCCCGTGCTAATGGATTGAATATTGAAATCCAAGATGGCCACTGGCGGCCATGTTTTTTTCCCGAATAAACCCAAAATGACTCGTTCCCATCTACATGTCAATGTCAACAGCTATGACAAATTTCATAATGATCCGACCAAAGGTATGACCTGTAGCCCGTGCTAAAGGAAATTGTTGACGCATCACGCACACACACACACACACGGACGACAAAGCCATGGCAATAGCTCAAACTTTACAAAGTAAAGTTGAGCTAACTAGGTGTGGCTGTCCCAATGGGACTAAGGATACCCCCCGCGTTTTTAAAACACTAAGATGTTTCACATGTCAGTAAACATTTAGTTAAAATAATAAAATAACAGATTCCCATTGTAGGTGCAAACACCTGACCCCTAATCCTAAACCTATTGACCGAAAAATGTAGGAATAAAAGCTCGGACAAAATTATGCATGTTGCAAAAATGTTCTAAGTCGAAAAAGGGGGACAACTCCACCAAAAGAAGTCTGATAGACGTCATAATCGCAGGTGCACAGGTTCCCATGGTGATTGATGTCTGCGCCAAGCCTCATGGAAAATGATAAAATGAAAGTGTCAATGACACTGTAGCTCAACTTGGAAAGGGAATAATTTAATGTATTACAGTCAATGGAGCGATTAGGAATGTGGAGTAAAATCCAAGATGGCTGCTGGCAGCCATGTTTTCGGCCGAATGACCCCAAAATGAGTCGTTCCCATCTACATATCATCGTTAACATCCATGACAAATTTTATGACGATCAGACTAAAGGTACGACCTGTAGCCCATGCTAAAGGATTTAGTCATACAAAGAGTAAAATCCAAGATGGCTGCAGGCGGCCATGTTTTTTGACCGAATGACCCCAAAATGACTCGTTCCCATCTACATGTCATTATTAACATTAATAACAAATTTTATGATGATCAGACTAAAGGTACGACCTGTAGCCCATGCTAAAGGATTTAGTCATACAAAGAGTAAAATCCAAGATGGCTGCTGGCGGCCATGTTTTTTGTTCGAATGACCCCAAAATTACTCGTTCCCATCTACATTTCATTGTTAACATCCATGACAAATTTTATGATGATCAGACTAAAGGTACGACCTGCAGCCCGTGCTAAATAATTTAGTCATACAAAGAGTAAAATCCAAGATGGCTGCTGGCGGCCATGTTTTTTGGCCGAATGACCCCAAAATAACTCGTTCCCATCTGCATGTCAATATTATCATCCATGACAAATTTCATGATGATCAGACGAACAGTACGACCTGTGGCCCGTGCTAATGGATTAAATTTTGAAATCCAAGATGGCCACTGGCGGCCATGTTTTTTGTCCGAATGACCCCAAAATGACTCGTTCCCATCTACGTTCCAATTTCAACAGCCATGACAAATTTTATAATGATCAGACTAAAGGTACGACCTGTAGCCCGTGCTAAAGGATTTAGTCATACAAAGAGTAAAATCCAAGATGGCTGCTGGTGGCCATGTTTTTTGGCCGAATGACCCCAAAATGACTCGTTCCCATCTACATGTCATTATTAACATTTTTGACAAATTTTATGATGATCAGACTAAAAGTAGGACCTGTAGCCCGTGCTAAAGGATTTAGTCATACAAGGAGTAAAATCCAAGATGGCTGCTGGCGACCATGTTTTTTGGCCGAATGACCCCAAAATTACTCGTTCCCATCTACATTTCATTGTTAATATACATGACAAATTTTATGATGATCAGACTAAAGGTACGACCTGCAGCCCGTGCTAAAGAATTTAGTCATACAAAGAGTAAAATCCAAGATGGCTACTGGCGGCCATGTTTTTTGGCCGAATGACCCCAAAATTACTCGTTCCCATCTACATGTCAATATTATCATCCATGACAAATTTCGTGATGATCAGAAGAACAGTACGACCTGTGGCCCGTGCTAATGGATTAAATTTTGAAATCCAAGATGGCTGCTGGCGACCATGTTTTTTGTCCGAATGACCCCAAAATGACTTGTTCCCATCTACATTCCAATATCAACAGCCATGACAAATTTTATGATGATCAGACTAAAGGTACGACCTGTAGCCCGTGCTAAAGGATTTAGTCATACAAAGAGTAAAATCCAAGATGGCTGCTGGCGGCCATGTTTTTTGGCCGAATGATCCCAAAATGACTCGTTCCCATCTACATGTCATTATTAACATTCATGACAAATTTTATGATGATCAGACTAAAAGTACGACCTGTAGCCCGTGCTAAAGAATTTAGTCATACAAAGAGTAAAATCCAAGATGGCTGCTGGTGGCCATGTTTTTTGGCCGAATGTCCCCAAAATTACTCGTTCCCATCTACATGTCAATATTAACATCCATGACAAATTTCATGATGATCAGACAAACAGTACGGCCTGTAGCCCGTGCTAATGGATTGAATTTTGAAATCCAATATGGCCACTGGCAGCCATGTTTTTTTTCCGAATGACCCCAAAATGAATCATTCTGGTCTAAATGTTGATGTCAACAGCTATGACAAATTTCATCATGATCCGACCAAAGGTACGACCTGTAGCCTGCATTGTTGACGCCTTACGCACACACGCACACATGGACGATGGACGACAAAGCCATGGCAATAGCTCAAACTTTACAAAGTAAAGTTGAGCTAAAAACGACTGAGAAAAACTCCGGACAAATTTGTGTCCATGAACGACGGACGGATGGACGACGGCCGGACAAGCTGATTCCAGTATACAAAAATTAATTTAAATGATTGATGCAAGGCCTAATTTCCTAAACGGGTTCAATTATTATGATCTGTCAATGATTCTAACAGTGTTTTGAATATCATGGTCATGCATCGGGGTGCACGCAATACATGTTTTCCTTTTCTATATATAATGTGAGCTGGGTGTTCGACCACGTAGTCACAAAGTTTACCTATTCACCGAACACTGATGATCTTTCCATAATACAGCGAAAACTCAGTCAACTATATTTGGTCATACTTTAACGTCTACCCTATATTTTTTTTCAAATATAATAGACTGATACTTATAACACCTAAAAAAAACCTGTTAATTTTACCACTCATTTCATCGTGTTATTGCTTTCTTGGAACAAGCTAGGAAGAAATTATATAAAAAGATAATTTTTAATATAAAATTTTTAATCGATGGTCATTGGTATAATGGCTTTTTTTCCCCAATGCAGATTCTATACCGATTTACTATACCCAAATATCGGCCGTTTTTATATCCACTCTCCCCCAGTTATATATATATTGCACACTGGAACCTTTAGTGCATACATATATACTTATATATATGTGGGTACCCAGGAATAAATATTTATTCCAAGCACTATATCAGTACTGATATTATGAGAGCAAATTACAAAGTTGAAATTATTACAAGTAACATGACAGATACTTCAAAATCCCTTTTTCTGGTATCAAATCTGTGCACAATAACATGAGATTACTGACACTGAGCTGCAGTTAACATCGAGAACTAGTAGTAGCGATATCATGACAGTACACCAGATGTGCAGTATAGCTGGTAGAGCTGGCGACTCTGAGATGGACCAAGGCACCTGTGGAATACAGAACAATGAAGTAGTGTTATTAGCAGAGATAAATTTTTGTAGATATATTCAGGGTTCCAGGCTAATTTTTAACCCCTCCATGACCAGAGATTCCTGGAATTATTCTGAAAACCCTGTGCCAATGCATTCTCTTATATATGCGAGTCTCCCATAGGGAGCCTCACATATTTTAGAGAATACATTGGCCTAACAATATTTACCTTGATCTTGTAAGCCAGTGTATTCTCTTATATATGCGAGGCTTCCTGTGGGAGACTCTCATATAAAAGATAATGTACTGGCACAGGATCTTCAAAGGCAAGGATGGCCGTCGCATTGCTGTTAAAATAGTCAAATCCTTTAAAATCACCATAAACAGAAAAAATATTAAATATAGACAGACTTTGTTCTTATAGAAATTATAACTATATCATAAATAGTATGATATTGTGAAGTTTTTATGCTTTGTTATGTAAACAAAAGCCAAAAATGTTACAGAACCTGGCTTTTGTTTACATAACACAGCATACGATCTTGACATACTATTTACGCGACATTTATGATTTGTATGAGAATAAAATATGTATATATTTTAATATTCTTTCTGTTTATGGCAGTTTTAACTGGTGTGACTATGTTAACAGCATACCCACCGCGAAGGTCATCCGTGCCTTTAATGCTGCACCAACGCAGCTCCCATCATGGAAGGGTTAAGAAACATATTTTACTTTCTATTTAGATTCCAGATTATGAAAATATCATGCCTGGAATCAGAGGATTTTCTATGCATTTATCTCATATCAATTAGATGATTTAGAGGGACACCAAAATTTATTTTGTTAACCCATCGATGACTGGAGATTCCTGAAATTATACGAAAACCTTGTCCTGTGCCAATGCATTCTCATATATTCCTGAAAGAACTACTCGTCAATGAGTATTTAGTATAGAAAGGTTTAAACAACAACTCCTTTTCTTTGTCTCATCTTTATGATTTTTAGTTTTGTATTTCTGTTACATGTCTAAAGATAACCAATATTACTAGATAGCCATTCTGCAACTTTATCATCAGTATTATTTACACAAATTTGCATGTGGTTTGAATTATGTGAGTTCTGAAAGTTTGAGGTGCTGGACTGTACAACAATTTGTAGTACATTCTACATTGTACCTGAAAGCAAAATCAACATGTCCATGGGCATGGACAGAGTTTTCTGACCAATCAGAATCAGCTTTGTAGCGGTTTAGGCATGACTGTATTAGAACTCCAGTTAGCGTTCTTGATTATCAACAAACAGATGAGATTTAAAAAACAATTTAATTTAAAACAGACCAATCAGGACAAGCCTTGCCAGCAATTTAGGCAAGGTTGTATTACAATGGACATGTATTACACTACCTGTTAGCTAAGTTACTTCAACACACAATTAGCAAAATACTCTATGCATTGGAACAAAATAAAATATTCTGTCATGATATTGTATGAAGGTTGCAAATAATGCTTTTAATACACTAATGCCAAATAAATGTTTAAAAATGTGTTCTCAGGCACCTCCCTCGTCACTGAAATTGCTTTCAAAAATCCTTCTCAAACATTTTTTTCAATATAGTTTGTTGAAAATATTGATTTTTGTTTTTGTTTCTGGAGTATGTATACCAGAATTTGTTTAAAAAAAAAATAAAAAAAATTCCCTCCCTCTCTCATCTTAAAATTGAGATCTAATTTCTTGAGAACACAGATATTATATTTTAATGGCCTCAGCTATAGCCTACAAAACTAATGTTCTGTTACAATCTGAAGAATAACAATCTCATTCATGCATACAAATGAATCCTTAACCCTTCCATCACTGAAAGTTTGTGAAAACCTGTGCCAATGCATTCTCTTATATATTCGAGTCTCCTATAGGGAGCCTCGCATATATAAGAGAATACATTGACCTGATAATATTTGCCTTGATGTAAGCCAGTGCATTCTCTTATATATGCGAGCACCCAATTGGAGACTCGCATATATAAGAGAATGCACTGGCACAGGACCTTTAATGCTGCACCAGCGCTGCTCCAGTCATGAAAGGGTTAAGAGCATTTCTCTGCCTGGTGTTTTTTCTCTGCATAGTATAAGTGAAGAGTGTACCATCTGATTGGGAAAATCAAATTAGTATTCAAAGGGATATTCAAGTACCTGTTGGCCTTGCCACATCTGATACCACTCAGCATAAACTCTTTTTCTTTCTCATTTGAGCAGTTGGTATATGCCTGGAGCAAGCTGAACAAAAAATGAACATAAATTAAGCCCTATTTTTAATAGATCGCTGCTCCCAGATATATTAATTAAATAAAAATACATTACAAATGACAAACTTATAGCATGAATTTTCTGTTTAGAAAATGTTCATTTATCATTTCACACACATCAGTTTGTCAGGCAGAACATTTTGTCTAGATAAAAAAAAGCTCTTAATATCTATATATTACCCAAGTTATGGTCAAATGACAAAACAACCAGAAAGTAAAGCATGATTTGTTTCCTTCCAAGAATTTCAAAGAATTCATACATGTTGGTGAGTTGAGGTTTCATTCATTTCAGTCATTAACCATTTCTTTACAAAATGGATTCTCCCACCCAGATATAAAGTATATATTGGAATCGTATATTATTCATTTGGGAAATTTTCAGATAATAAGTTCAACAAATGACCATAGGTCTTATTATTTGAACATTACCCAAGGAAACAACT
Organism: Siphonodentalium dalli; assembly: GCA_032622095.1. NCBI lineage: Eukaryota > Metazoa > Mollusca > Scaphopoda > Gadilida > Siphonodentaliidae > Siphonodentalium > Siphonodentalium dalli. The sequence continues at coordinate 196,166,697 of CP136064.1, forward strand.
CATGTATAGAAAGGTTTAGCGATATGGTTATTGCATGATGTCAGTTTTATAAGAAACATCACATAGGCGGTTAATTTCATTGTGAAACTATGCCAGTGCATGTACAAACTGTGAACCCCAGCCAGAGACAGATTTGCCCCGATACACAAATCTAGATACTCTCCTTTTGCATGTAACACCAATCTGTGCTTATTGGGATTCCCAATTCAGGAATCGAATAGCTACATTACCGCTGGATGATTTATGATGATCTAGTATGTTATGCACCTTGCTGACCGAGACACCAGCAGGGAACCCATATATATATATGTTTACCATATATCATTCTGATGAATGACGATTTGTCCATATTTTAATTCCACAAAGCGTTACTGCCTGAATGCATGTTCTCTATTATCAATATGCCAATCAAGACATTGGGACAAATTAATGGGTGGGTAGTCAACCATTCCTATGTCAACATGATGCATATGAGTCATAAATGTCATTTTACTAGTATTGATCATAGAAATGCACATGGGAAGCACTCAAATTTATCAGTTGACAATAGGATTTACATTTTCTTTCATGAGGATATTATAATCGTATAAAAATTTACAAAGTAGAATTCATGACTGATAAGAAAATTGAAATATATAGGCCTTGCATAAATTATCGGAAATGATACATCAATATGTATGAATCAGACTTACTGTGTGGGCGTTGGATATATGTCTATGACAGCTTTAGCCTTCTCTGCAGACATTGAGTACATCTGGATTAGTTGCCGAGCAAACATCTCATTCACAGTCATTTCCTGGCGTAGAAAAGGTTATAAACAATCAGAAAAGGACAGGGTGAATAACTAATGGAAAGAATTAAAAGTTTAAAGGGGTACTGTACCCAAATCAGGCCATTTATGGGACCATCTACTTTTATACTTCATAGAATATATGCAACCAATGAATGATTTTGAGCCATGGGTTAGTGCAAAATCCACTCATGCGCTCTCTGAACGATGCAAACAACATGGTAATTATAATGAAAATGAATTTATGGCTGGAGTCATAAAATCATTTTCATTATAACTATCATGTTGTTTGCATCGTTCAAAAAGCACATGAGTGTATTTTGCACTCATCCATGGCTCAAATTCATTAATTTTTTGCATATGTTCTGTTGAGTATAAAAGGAAATGTCCCATAAATTGCCGGTTTTAGTCTACAGTACCCCTTTAAAGGATGGAGTAGTGTGAAATGGTTTGTGGACTAATCGACGTCGACCAGTCTGGGTGAACGTCGACTCTATATTTAAAATATAGAGTCTGGAGCTTATGTAGCCAAAACCATTTCTATTCAGCGAAGAGCTTCCCCAAAATGACGTCACGGATTTAAAAAAATACATCGATGATTGACAGGTGTCCCCACGTGTTATTTGTTGTGCTTCGCAATAATAGTAATGGTAATAGCCCCAGTAATAGTAATAGTAAAAGTTTTTAAGTGCAACTTACGCACACACAAATCTTTTAACTCACTAGTACCACAATTTTACCAACTATTTTATCATTACTGTAGTTTTACCTGGTCTTATTTGACTTATTTTTACTTCCATTATTTTTATACCCATTATAATGGGGTGCTCCTCACTTAAAGGAGGGAAATCCACAACAAGCAAGCAAGCAAGCAATGGCCTGTGTCGCGACATAAGATTACAGCAGATAATATTTGTCGTGTGTGCGACTATGCTTTTTCGGGAGATGAACTCGCTGCATCACCCGGAAAGCTGCATCCGAGAGCAAAAAATAAGGTCGTCATCAAAAATGATGCTTTAGAACTATTTAAAAGCATAAAATTAAGTCATTTCCTCGGTGTTAACTTTCAGATGACTTTTTTACGACAAATAATTTGATTTGCAAACCATGGTACAATAAAGTAAATCAAATACACGGACGTGAGTGAGTTCTATTTATATTTATGGGAGGCCAAGTTGGTACCATGCGCAGGCCTATCTATCAGGTCTAGCACATCCTTCAAATTAATCCGAATCGTACCGAATATATAATTTCGAAGCCATTGTTTCTGTCTGTTGTATTTGCAAGCATCGCTTTCGATCGGAGAAATTCCGCTCTGTTACTATATTTAGAGGTGACATTATGGGAGTCTAGCTCCGCCCACTGACACTTGTTTATTAACCCATACGGTTTCATTGGACGGAAAATAATTTACGCAATCAATCAGATTACGGAATCCCGAGGACTTGGAAATGAAATATCGATGTTATCCGTCAGACCTTATATTCAATGTTGTAATGAATATTTAGGTATGAGTTTACTCAGACTGGACGTCGACTTGATTATTAAATAAGTCGACCCTGAAATTTGCCAGTCGATTACGTGAAATAAATCACCAACTTTACCTCCTGAAGCAGCAGAAATGTAAGAATCCAATTCAAATGATGAACAATATTCAAGAAACCCGAAATGTTCTAAAACCCAATTAACCCTTTCATGAAGGGAGCTGCGCTGGTGCAGCATTACAGTTCCTGTGTCAGTGCATTCTCTTATATATGCGATTCTCGCATAGGGAGCCTCGCATATATAAGAGAATGCACTGGCTTACAAGGTCAAGGTAAATATTTTTAGGCCAATGCATTCTCTTATATATGCAAGGCTCCCTATGGGAGACTCACATATATAAGAGAATGCATTGACACAGGGTCATCTCAAAATTACAGGAAGCTCCAGTCATGGACGGGTTAATAACTCAATGTAGCGACCCTTTGATGATGCCACCAAGATGCTGCAATGATTTGTATTGTGTAGCACATGTGTGCTTGAGCAGAACTCAGTATGCACGGCATATGTCATGTTTGATTTTAATTTATAACCATATACACTGCTTCATAGCACTGTTTTGGTGCAATGTTGAGCTAGCTGGTATGTTGTTTAAACAGATATGGCTCATTTGAATCTTCAAATTATGATTACCCAATTTGGGAGGAGGGATATCCACAGGTTCTGCCTGCGCATATTTCCAAACAAAACTTCCGGCACGGGTCACCAGTTCCAGATCGGCGTATTTTGCATTATCGAAACCCTATTTTGTAACCTACTTGCCAACTCCACCCAATATGAATATAGATACATTAATCAGGCCGATTTAAAAAAATATATAGTTTAAAAAAACTTTACTTTCCATTAATGTTCCATACTTCCAAAGCCAGTGAAAAGCAATCAGCCAAAAATGCTCTAAAACGGTGTCCATGCCAATCATGATTATAAATGAAAATTTGGGAGTGGGGTTCTGCTAATTCTGGTGACTAGTCAAGTTCTGAAAAGCACTAGGATGGAGAAGCCAATTGTAAACTCCTACCCCTAACATTTGAGGTCAGCTTGTTGATCAAGAACAGCAATGTGATAGTCTGGAACAAATCGCAGGGAATCCATTCAGAAAATATCAAGTCAGTATTAGCCAACCACAAATAGTGGCAAGTCAGATTAGTGCCATAACTGCATGGACTCTCCAAGACTGGATGGAAATCCTTCCACGATTACAATTCCAGTAGATCCTGTACCATAGCTAAAAATAGCCTCATAATTTTTCAGATGGCAAGTGTCACCTGATATTGACAAATTTATAGATTATGACAACTTAAACAATGATAAACAAATCTAAAAGGACCAAAAAGCAACAAATACTATCTAACTATGAGAACAGAATTAGATTTATCCAAGGATTTCAACAATTTAATTTGCTACTTAGGATTACTTGACATTTCCAATATCAGGAAAATTTTCGGCATACAATGATAATTAAGTTTTAATGTGGATTGTATTATTATTACAAATATGACAACTTGTGCAACATCCATGGCTGACATAACGGTGATGGTTGCAAATATAATATTAACTGTTTAACTCATGAATGGATAATCCCATTCAGATATAAATGTATGTGCTGAAAAGAACTATCCTTCTTTTGTAAAGATGTTCTGATAACATAAGCAGATGAAATGCAGAAAACACCCTGTTGATTCCCATTCAATCATTTGTAGGGCTGTTCAGATTTTATGATCAATACACAATCTAAGCCAATCACTACCCATAATTGAGTATCCAGTTAACAAAGAGCTATCCTATCATGCACACATTTAAAAATATCTTTGTTTCTCCTGACCCTATCCAAAATTTCAAGAATGAGTAGGTAGGTATTACATGTAATATATATAATTTTTAATTTTTTTTAATTACAAGTAATCACTTGACTCGATAGGTTTAATAAGTTGAGATTAAAAAATTTATCTATTCATCTAAATATCATTAAAAACAATTGTAGTCTATATCTTTCAAAATATGAAAAAATAGATAAAATAGCTTTTCAACACATATCAAGTATTCTATTCACATGTTCATTATCCTGATTGAAAATATAAAAAAAATTATGAGAAACCAATAAAATATTTTGAGTATGGAGGATTTCTCAGGGTAGCTAGTTCAGCGGAAACTATAAAAATAGATATTTTCCAATCAGGCATTCTTTGAATTTATACTACACTTTGACCATATTGAGGAGACATTAGTATTATAGCGATGTGTAACATTCAGATTACACTCCACTGGATGGGAATAGTGAATAGTTTTGCGCAAAGTATTTCCATAAGTTTTATATCTAGATTGTTAAATAGGAAGAAAAGATCATCATTTTTATAAATGAATTGCATGCAGTTACTCTCGTTGCCAGAGTCATTGTCATGTGTTAAACAGACATTAAAGACATATTATGGACTTGTTCGGGTGCGTGATACTAATAAGTTAGTACTCAGGCGTTATGCTAACCTGGGGAATGTAGCATTCTACTAACATTGCCGAAAATGTCAAAGAAATTGACCATACCACTCCATAGAAAACATCATCTGAACTACGTTCAATTGTAAATATTTACATTTCGATTCGGGATGCAACTATCGACGACAAACACACACAAATGATTTCGCCATCGAGAGTCATTGCATTTAATTAATATATCAGAATGACTGTGTGTGTTGTCAGTTTGGATTAATATTCGTAAAAATAAATACTTTGAGCAAGATTATTCTCCATTTCTATTTGATCACCCTACCGGAGTGTTTCACATCAATTTAATTCATCCCAAATCAATGACTAAATTATCACATTTGTGCCTATTTGAAACATTGTATTCTCTGAAATGTTACAGACAATGCAGTTGAAATTTGACAATATTATTTTATTGCTGTCACAGGATTCATTATCTTGATGTAATGAGAACAAGACAGAATTCCATAAGTTCAATAAATAAAATTTGTGTAACATATTTCCTTTGTCGAAATGAGGGATTGGAAGTTAATAACAACTTGGAACAGTCTCGCCTTAAAAATCTTTATATGGAATCGAGAAACATTCTTCCAGTGGCGATAGAGTTTAGGTACTAAGTAATCAGTTGGGTTCACCAAAATAAGCTCGCAATATGACTTTATGCCTTTATTTATTAAATAATCATTGACGAGTAGTTCCCTTAGGAAATGTCCACATAATAAGTTCAACAAACATACCGGTAGTCGTTTTGCTGAACTTATTATTTGAACATTTCCCACCAATGAATAGGAATCCTCCAGCACTTGTATTATCTGTTCATTTGCCAGTTGTCTGCTTTTATTTTCTGAGCATCCCTCCAAATGAATAATAGACTGCTCCAAAATATTCTTTTATAACTTATGGGAGAATCCATGTAGAAAATAGAGGGCTGACTAACCTTTGTTTTAACTGAGGCTTGATTGAACTCTTGGAATGTCATAAGTCTGTGTTCGGCATCAGTTATATTGAAAGGACTCCCATACTCCTTCAAATCATTCTTTTTGCAGGCATAGAGGGTCTTATTCTAGAATGAGATGTGAAGCAGAGTTATATGTGAACCTCAGTTAAATTTCTCAAAGTTCTTTCACATTTGACGAGGTCAATTGAGATACATTTCGGGACAAAAAGTTGTGATTGTGGAGAGAACAACATGTGAATAGAGACCTTTCGCATAATAATTATTACGAATAGGGTACTACGTCACTAGAATTTGTGTTCTTTAAATTTGTTGTTGTTTTTCCCTATTATTATGATCACAGGTTCGGATTTTCAACAAAACTCACAAATACATGATATAGTAATAAGATCGCGATCGTTTCTCAGCTCCTCAATGTGGGAGATGAACCTGAGATTATGTCATTGAATTGTGATCGTCATGTGGCCTTACTTTTTATCTATTAGTGGCAATCAAATAATTCGTCGTTGTGAAACACGAGACGCTTGTGAAACACAAAGCGCTAAGCTATGACATACTGTCCCGTAATCCCCTTACTGTGAGTAGCAAGCACGATTGTCTCACAAACGGACTCATTGTTGTCAATTCTGCGAAAGGTTTTTGGACCGTCTGAAAAATATGTGACAACAAACAGCAATTCACAATAATTATCTGTCGTCGTTCAAAATGCGAAAGGTCTGTATTGTTGATTGGTTTGTTGGGATTGGCCATCAGTGGTTCATTTCACTGGGAAATCGATCAATTACACTAGGAGAAACCACTGACCCACGGCAACCATACAGTAATGCCCTAAATAATCGAATACTTAACAACAGCAGAATTATGGGTAACTTTTCAGGATTTAGTCGGAAATATGGCTTGTTGCCATTCATTGGAAAGCTCTCACTGAGATGGCTTGTTGTTATGGCTTGTTGCCATTCATCGGAAAGCTCTAACTGAGAGCTTTCCGATGAATGGCAACAAGCCATATTTACGACTAAATCCTGAAAAGTTACCCATAATTCTGCTGTGGTTAAGGAGTCGATTATTTATGGCATTACTGTATGTCACTAATCATTGAGAGTGATGTAAAATTCTCAGATATTCACAAAACATTCAACAGAATGGAATGTGTCACAAATCTATTACCTTGTAAATACTGGAAAGGTATCTTGTCATGAATGTCAGATATGCCGCAGAGTCCTTGGAATCTTTGGTTCGTTTAACTTGAAACTGATCTATTATCTGAAAGTAAGACAAACATAGTGAATGAACTTGAAACATCAATGAAGCACAAACATATGTTGACTTTAACTGATGGGTAAACACCCCAAAATTACATATAAATAATTTGGTAAGAGGCATCTCAAAACATACTTATGCTGAAGATATCTGAATAATTGCAATTTTGTCGATATAGCGCTGAAAATTGTTGTTTTGTTTCTTATATATTTCGATAAACTTCATTTTGTATTTTCAATTTTTCAGTCAGTAGGCGTATAGAAATTGAAGTTTTATAAATAGTTGCACATTGAGATAATGGATATAGCTTTTCCGACATTCCTTTACCGATTCCAGAGTTCAGATGAATACAAATGGCACTGTAACATTGTGTTAGAAGCTGTACATTTTTATGACTTCAGTGTGTTTTTCTGGCACAAATAATGCTCGTAGAAAGGTAGTTCAGGTATTTATTGACATAGTTCATTACCATGACAAATTCAAAAGCGAATATTATTAGCTGCATTTTGGAGCGCAAACCACCATGTGGCTTTTTTTATTATTATTATATATATTCATTTAAATTGCTTATGCAGTAAATTAGTTTCAATGCCCTTTACACATAGCACCTATATATATAGTTATAAAATATACACAAGAACATCGCTAGTGCGTAGCAAAATAATTTCAACAATGGGCCTTAACTCATGTGAAAATTGCCAGAAGGAACCCAAATTTGAACTTGACCTGTATTTTGGGCTAGGAAACTTACATACCAAATTTCATTCCATTCAATTCAGACTTACTAAAGTTGTCATCCGGAAATGAAATAAGCGAATGGACGGATGGAAAGATGGATGGATGGCAAGACAGACGGCTAGACCAATAACATAATACGTTGTTTTTTTATAAATGGCGTATAATAAGAAGACAGTCAAAGACTGTGGGGTCGCTCACCAGACTGTAAAGACGGAGAAGACTGGGACTCTGAAGACTACAATAGTCAGTAAGTTGTTATAACATAATTTATTTCTCAAAATTTTAATTGAACATTGAAAAAAAAAATCATAAAAAAAAAAAATTGAGCAAGGAGTAAAATTTATTTTTTTCTCATTTAAAATTATGTTTTTTGTTAAATTTAGCAAAAGGAGTTAAATGTAAAAACTTAAATCTAAATTTTTTTTTTAAAGATATTGACCCTGCCCATGTTTGCCCCAGTGACCCCCATTTTAAGAAATCTGAACCCCAGTAAACCAGAGACCCTTCATACCAAATATGAACTCTTTCGGCCTGATGCCGCTTGAGAAGAAGTCTTTTTAAGAATTACTATGGAGGGAAAGAGTTATGGCCCTGGCTTCGGAACTAATTGACCCAGTGACCTCATTTGAACAAGTCTGAATACCAGTCACCTAGGGAACATCTACACCAATTATGAACCCATTCGGTCCTATGGATCTGGAGAAGATATTTGCTCCACTGGAGACTTCGTCTCAGGTGAGCTAAAAAAGATGTCACCAGTCTTAGAAACAAAATCCATGCAAGTAAAGGTGGATTATTATCATTATAAATCTGGAGATAGAATCTGAGGATTTAAATTAAAAATATCACAAAAGCATAAAATTGGTGACCAGGGTTAATACATTTAACCCATTAAATGATGGAACTGTGCCCAGTATGTCACTTGAATGTATCATAGATACAATGCTAATATTTCAAATGTGTTGATAAACAAATACCACAGCTGGCACACACAATTACAGTAATCCTGGGCTGGTCACTAGCAGAGTGAATTCTAATTTATTGTTTATTTAATCTGAGAGACCAAGTGATTGATGGGCCAATTCTATATTACCTAGATAATGGATCACTTTCAATTAATCTCAAGATGTCTGTATTTAAAATGGATCAAATAAATTTTGATAGCATGCATTTATGTAGCTTAAAATAATATGCCAGCCAAGTCTGAATATGGTGTGTCTGACATTTGCAGAATGAGGTCCCCAAAATGTGAATTTAATGACAATATTCTGCAAGGTGGGCTAGCATCACCCGATTAATCCTCAGTCTGATTAGGCCTCAACAGCCATGGGAAACCTAGGAACAGATTGAAGTTCTACAGTTGAAGTTTGTAATGCACACCCATTGAACACCTCAATTATGCTTTTTATCTTCTGCAAATTAGGGGGACATAGAAACTGAACAGAATGGAAAAAGTAAAAAAAGTTACTAAAACAAAATTTCAATTCGATACTTAAGATACTTCCAAGAAGATGATGCCTAAGCAGAATTAGGTCCACTGAGGGTGTATTTGGTGATGCTAGCCTGCTGTACGGGGTAGCAACACTAAATTCACCCTCTGGGGACCTCATTCAGCAAATGTCAGACACACTAAATTCAGGTACAGTAATGTCCAAAGTAATCTCCCCGAGAGCTTTCCGATGAATGGCAACAAGCCATATTTCCTACTAAATCCTGAAAAATTACCCATAATTCTTCTGTGGTTAAGTGGTCAATTACTTTGGACATTACTGTAGTTTGTTTTAATATCTAGCAGTGTTGTTTATACAAGCCAGCTGCCAGATATTATTCTAATCTAGATTGATGACCTGTTTGTGTGTCTCTCTCTCTGTCTATCTGCAGAGATATATATCTGCTTCTGGATAAAACAGACATTAAAGTTGGAAGTTGCAGATGATATCCGTTGGAAGGGATGTTGGTTGGGTGCATGGTGGGGGAGGGGGGGTTGGGTCTGGGCCATGTGGGAGGGGGATGGGTAATGGGATATTTCTGTAATTTCATTAAAGATTAAAGTTTCATAACTCTGCAGATGTTATAATGGTGTCACATTTTTCAAATTTTATAACATGCTTAAAAAAAATAAAAAAAATTGTTTGTTAAATTGAGCAAGGTGAAAATTCCAAAAAATTTGAATTAAAAAAAAAATAAAAAAAATTTGAGTTATGTCATTGGCTCCGCCCACATTTGACCTAGTGACCTCATTTTAACAAATCGGAATCACAGTCCCCCCAATAACCGTTTGTACCAAATATGAACCTATTCGGCCCAATGAAATTGTCTTTGTAAGAATTACTATGGTGGGAAAGAGTTATGACCCTGGCTTGGCAACTATTTGACCCAGTGACCTCATTTGAACAAATCTGAATGATAGTCACCTAGGGAACATCCACACCAAATATGAACCAAATCGGGCTTATGGATTGGGAGAAGATGTTCAAAGAATTGTTGATGGATGGACGGACAGATGGACGGACGAGGAGTGATGACTATAGCTCCACCGGAGACTTCGTCTCAGGTGAGCTGAAAACTATTAACTGTTAAAAACGTAAGCAGATAAGATATACACATTTAAGACAACAAGTTAACAATGGTAAGAATTAGATAATGAGAAGGCAATAGATATGGCTAAAAAACAGTTATACATTATAACACAACTTGACACGGGTACCCGCAAATGACCTTGGGCGATCTTTCGGGCATCAGCGGTGGCAGCGACGTACAGGGTTACCTTGAAAAACAAAAATTAATGGATCGACCAAAGCCATGGGACCAATCCCGCCAGTGGCGGGCTAATCTGCTAGTATATATATATACAATACAATTAGATCTCAATTTTGAGATGAGGGAGGGAGGCTAGTTATTTTTATTTTGTTCTAAAAATCTGGAAAACATACTCCAGAAACCACAAAAATGTAATTTTTGTTGTTCAAATCCAAAATTTCTAATAAAAAATATTGAAAAAAAATGTTTGACAAGACTTTTTAAAAGAAAATTTCAGTGACAAGAGGGATGTGCCTGAGAACACAGAATTTTCATTTATTTGGCCGAACATAAATACCTGTATGTTAGCAATGGTCTGTTTAATTGTGTTCTCGGCTAAACTGAAGTTCTGCATGGAACCATAGTCTTCAATGAGAAATGTTGCTTTCCTGAGACCACTATGCTTCAACCTAAACTATAAGAATAAGATGCTCGTGTCTCAGTTTAAATAGACAGAACACAGCTCGTCATGTGTCGCCGAACACCCTTCCAACTGACCTTTCTGTTTGGTTTAGATATAGGTTCAGTTAAAAGAAATCCCACCATAAGGAAACATGAAGCCACCATTACAGAGAGCGACCAAGACACAAATACTCCATATCTAATTGTTGCAACTTCATTAAACAATACAATATTTTATATAAAACTAATGATATGTATAGAAAAACATATTTAAGATTGAGTTAATTATAATCGATTTGCCAACTCCCATGTTTCATGCTAAGCTATTTATAGGACGGATTCTGAATAGCATTGAACTGTAGATTAATTGTTTATAAACATAAATTTCTTCTCGGAAGTCACTGCTGTGTGCGACGTCTTTGATGATTCAATCATTCTAGAGGAAAATGTTTTGGTGACAAATGTATCCATGGAGATTCATAAAGAACTAGTGTTTATGATGACTATCACAAGATACTGTCAATTATTATATTTTCATCCACTTTTAACATCAAAATACAATATTTTCCTAAATAAGTAAAATATATATCTCCTAGAAGTATCTTGCCCACTGAACTATATGGTATATTATCCCAAGTAGGAGGGGTTAACTCTCCGAGTTGAAAAAAACGGTACGAAATTCTATGGTACATATCCTCTGTCATGTTCATGACACGTGTAATCACGTGATTTCTGACACGTAGTGAAGTATTCGCCATATGTTTATCCCCAGTAGGACATTCCTCGTGAGCGGGGTGGGTGCGAAACCCTGGGAGGGAGCTCAGCGTTCAGTGGGCAAGATACTTCCAGGAGATATATATTTTACTTATTTAGGAAAATATTGTATCTCCGTCAAAGGTATCTTGCCCACTGAACTATATGGTAAAGAATAGAATTTTCTAACAGGTGGAGGCCACGAGGAAACAAAAACACCACTATGCATCTGAATCAAAGAACTGGATTGACCTGATAACCTACAATATATACATATACATGCACAGACATATATATATATATATACACATGCACAATAGGACCATAAGCCAATGTAATATTACATCCTAAAACTAATACCTGTCAGCAAGCTCAAACGAACAAAAAGTGGCCACTTAAGAGTTTAAGACCCCTGCAAGTAAAGTAAATAGCTTCAGAAGACATGGAGACGGAGACGACATTCGCATTGGAACTTAGGGCTAATAATGTATCAACCGAGTACTTGCCGGGAAAGGTACGGGTAACACCCCCCCCCCCCCCCCCCCCCCCCCCCCCCCCCCCCCCCCCCCCCCCCCCGAAAGGGGAGAAGCATCAATGTTCTAAGGAAATGGAAATAGAAAAATACCCGTTGACAAGAAATCCCCAGCCGGGTATTATAAACCCAGGGATGGCTAAATACTAATAACGCACATAACAGGCTAACCCAGGCAGCAAAAGCCGCAAGTTATAAAGAAGACCCCCCCTTAAAAACAATAGAACCAACCCCCCGAAGGGCCCAACACCAACTACTTGGAGACATGCCATTGTCGATAAGGAGGAGGTATCATTGACCAATAGTCTGACCGGGAAGCGAATGGGTATTACACGGACATACGTTGCAAGGCTCAGGCCGTATGAAGAACAGGGCTCAGAATTGGAGTTTCACAGCAGAAAACTTAGTTTGAAGCCTGGAGTTTGAGATATGACCGACTAAGATGCAATAAGCCATGGCATTTTCCCCTGATGACGTTCCCAAATGTGGAAATGCCCACCAACACAGTTAAACCCAACTGACCAATCACAGGCTACTGAATCCATGACAGAAAGGCAGCCAGGAACAGAAATTCCAATGTCGTTAAGGTGGAAATGCACAAAAACAAAAATTGGACTAACGATGCATCAGGATTGTGGCACAAGCCCAAAACCAGCGGAAACCGACGGCAAGTATGTAATGAAAAGCAGACCAAGGGCCACCGCGCCCCAACTGTTCAAGCTCTGCTGACTGGTCCCCGACGAGTGGATGGCGCAAGGTATCCCTTCTGGTAAGGATGGGGTGCCCCTCCAATGGGACCCTGTTCCGGAGACAACCATCGCCCGAAGTGCGAATCGAGAGGGCGGATCATATGATCTGGCATCCGACACCCAATGCTAGTGAATCTCGCACGAGGAGAAGCATCTGGCAAGAATTTTCATCCGGCTTTATGAAGTGTGCCCAACATGATTCATATGCTGCCCCATAGGTGCAACATTATCCTGCATTGGCAATCGCTGAGGTCAGCAAAGGACCTGGCTTAGTATATTAAATGAGCACTAGGCGAATCAAGCACTATCAGGGAAAACAAAACCATTATGTACCGACAACCGAGCCCATAAGAAGAATGACGTATTAGACGCAAAGGTCGATATCACAGAAGCCATTTCGTTCTTCTTTTCCATGCTGCTAATACGCCGTGTTGCCCATTAAGCCCGAGTGGGGTGCTGAACTAGACCTCATGTCAACAGCGTTCTGAAATTGAGCATATGTCGAACCATGGATAATGGACTCATCTATGTATGACTGGACAACAAAAGTGAAATCCATGTTGAGTTAGAACTGAAAGCAACCTGAAGACAAAAGATATGTCATTCGTATCTATTACGGAAACACAGCGAGGTCGGAGATAAAGCATGTATGCTTGTTTATCTCTGATTCTTGCGTCCCAAATCGAGATGTAAATATTTACCCTTTCGAGCACCCGGATCTGTCCAGAACACGTCTTAAAAATCAGGAAAATGAAAGGGCGAGAGTCATATACTAATCTAGCGATATGAATGACTATAGACATTCTCCAGCAAAGCCCGTGACCACGAAAGAGCTGGATGGAACATGGAAAGAAGCAACAACTTATAAAGCAAGAAGTTGAACACATCCCAACCCGAGAACAGTAAAATGGTTGAATACCTCTCAGGATGGTCGAACCCAGGTCGCCAAGTGTGCAGTCCGATGGCATAACCACCCAGCTCCGACGACGTTAGGCAGGGTACAAATTGACCGGCATCACAGGGCAAGTTGCTACCCAAATGCGAACAAAAGCCATGCAACTTGGATCCTATTTTCTCATTTGACTGTCCCAGGGTATGCCAACAGTCGTCCCGAGTATCCGACTTGGAGTCCCTGTCGATAGTCCAGAAAGCCCACCAAATGCGGCCAATGGGTTCGATGGGTAGCCCCAACCCGCGACCTGTTTGGAGGGACTATTGTCCTGAGCGCTAATTACGCCAATGAAGGGAACACTATACATCGAAAATGACAGTGTCCTGGTCGTAAAGGTTTCTATCTCTTCCTTGGAACCCTCGAAACAAGGGAAAGCACTCTGATGTTCTGTTAAATTGTACACGATTGTAGAACAATGCTATCAAATCATGTCAATCTGAGGTTATTCGCTAATCAAAATTCGACATTAATTTTCTTCCTGCGCTTGGCTGCATCAGAGAACACTGAACAACTAACTGAGCTCCCTCGTAAGCGCATGTAAAGGTGACCCGAAAGGAATGTCGAAAGCCCTTTCACCTCGTGCTGGAGCGACTGTTGGATCTGATCCTGATCTCCATCCGTCGATGGGGTGTTAACAGCACAATACACCATGACAAGCTTCATTTCTAATTGCATGTGAGGTCTGGTCATTGGGGACCCAGGAGGAATGTCCAGAGCCTGTACATCTCGGGGATGGAGCAGCAGCTCGACCGATCCCGATATCCAACCGACCGAACTGGCGATGGGAGGTTAGTAGGTACCAGATCCCAAGCAAGCTTCCTGCTATAATAGCGTCAGGGAATAAGATCTTTTGTTTTCATTTAAAATCAAACCCGAAGTTACTGGCAGCTGTTGGCCAGAATGCGGCCAGTAACCTGTCTGCCAAGCCCCCGGAAGTGGTGGCTTATAATAAGGAGGAAACAAGCCTGTGAACTGTGATCCCATTCCAAGCCCAGCTGGGGCAGAAGGCATGGAGGATAAACTTTCAGGTGCCAAATAATAGTGTAAATGTAATAATTTTTTAGAGAAAATGTCTCCTAATTTGAATTGAGACAAAGTAAAATGGCCATTCGACTACTAATTTTAGCCCAAATTTCCACACACTATGATCATAAGGCACCGGAGAGCATGGTCAGGGACCACTGAGGGTGTATCCCCCAGCCGCGCTGACCCCGAGATGACGACTTGTAGCGATGGACGGCGTGTGTCGAGTGTTAGTAGAGCTGAATCACAGCCGTCCTGGGCACGTCAACAGCCAACGGTCGACCCGAGGAAGCAGATTGACATCCCGTTCGATAGTCCAGGGAGAGCGCACCAATGTGACTAATGGGTTCAATGGGTAGCCCCAACCCGCGCCCTGTTTGGTGTGACTATCGCCCCGAGTGCTAATTACGCCAGTTAGAGGAACACGATATATCGGCAAGTCAGAGAAGGATCCAGGGATGTTTTGATACCTGTTACAGGTTTGGGTGCCCAAACTATAGACACCCAAATGTCCCCAAATTCCATGTAGATAGTATTTATTCAAGTTGGATCTTCCATATTTTCAAGGAATTTTTCTATAATTCAACAAAATGTACTAGTAATGCAAATCATCAGCCCGCAGATGATATATAGTCTATAATATGGAGCCTTTATTTGCACAATCAAGTATCCAGTACTGAATATTTTAACATCCAAATTTATATGGGCACATACTCAAATACAGAACAGGTGTCCCCAAACAAAAATGCTCTGGATCCTTCCCTGCGGCAAGTTTGTCCGTGTCCTAGGGGAAGCAACTCGTGTGAGCTACGGGTTCGATGGGTAGCCCCAACCCGCGTCCTGTGTGGTGTGACTATCGCTCCGAGTGCTAATTACGCCAATTAGAGGAACCCTATATATCGACTTTCGTTCTCTATTCTTGGGACCTCGAAACGAGGGAAGCGACGTCAAGGGGAGCTACGGGGATGGCGATTCATGAACCTGTTCTTACCTCTATTAGCAGTCCTGTGAAAGTAATTAATGTGATTACGAACAATCACAAATACACCTGTTGTGTTATGTTACCATGCCTGTGTCAACCAAGGCAGTAACGGCTCCATTGTTAATCATCCAGGGTTAAAAAGGTTCAAATTGACATTCAGGATTTTACAATCCTATCAGCCTATTTCACAAGCGTTAAAACAGTGCTTTTGTCTTCAGTTGTACACCAGACGATGATTGTCAACGTCTAAATAAAGCTGTAAAACGAAAAAATGAACTCGAAAGTAAGTCACCTAATCTCGTGATACCTTTAACCACCGTCAACGCACGTGGTAACTTAAATAATACGTCACCTGTATGCCATAGATTTGTTATAAAGAAAACGATCAGCGTCTTTAGTCATATCCAATGGTGCCTCGAATGTTCTGCCGTTAATAGGCCAGAAACTCTGATATTGTCGGCATAAACACGGATATTAAATCATTGACCGATTAAAATTATGGAAGACAAAGTCCGTTAAAACGAAACGAGTCATCCGATTCCGATATTATATTCGGAACAAACCGCGTAATCATTATGTGAATTGTACATAATTTTCAACTATAAGCAAAGAAATAATGTTGTTTGTATAAAACAAAAACAAAACTGTTTTTGCTATACAAACTGCAACTTAGCTTCGTAGGAGAGATTCTTTATGCGTCCTTCCAGTTTGAGGAGGGATAAAAATATGGCGAATACTTCACTACGTGTCAGAAATCACGTGATTACACGTGTCATGAACATGACAGAGGATATGTACCATAGAATTTCGTACCGTTTTTTCAACTCGGAGAGTTAACCCCTCTACTTGGGATAATATACCATATAGTTCAGTGGGCAAGATACCTTTGACGGAGATATAAATCGTATCCCCACTCCCAGAAGGCCGAACGTGTTATCCTACTCTCAGAACTGCGTCATGACATCAATTTTTACATCATTCAGTATCCTTGCACATTATTTTAACAGAAATGGCTGGTGATGGTGTAGTTTAAGAATGTGGTAGGTCTAACAGGGTGTTTCATTGTGGTCGGGGTCAAAACAAACACGTATAGAAAATATAATAAAGACAACAGCCAACTGTTCTGAGTACTGAGTAGAGTACAAGTTTTCTCTTCTCGTGAGATGCAAGGATTATTTTCACTCAGCTAGCACCTAGTAAAAATAATCCTCCGCATCTCACTTGAGGAGAAAAACCATACACTACTCAGAACAGTTAACTATTGTCAATTTAGTTTCAGGAGACAAAATGTCTTCTTTTATTCCATAAATCATTTCTGATTACCAAAGCCACAGAGAACAATGACCTTGTGTAACCTCTCAAAATCTCATGGCAGCATTTACGCATGTCTGTGTATATTTTCTGACAGTATCCAATAGAGTTTTTGCTTGCCTGACATAAGTTTTATATAGTTATGAATAGATTTGGGGGATGTTAAATCAGACAAGGCACTGTCAATTAGGCATAGCTAGAGAACAGAGTATAAACACCAACCTTCTGGTCTTTGAGTCTGCCATCTGTCATGCTATGAACAAGGTCATCCATCCTTTTTCGCTCAACAACAAAGTCTAATGTGAGTTCTCTCCCTTTTGGTCTTGTGAGTTGTCCTGTGTAATATTCAATAGCATCTGAGTGTTCATTCAACACTGTACCATAGCATTACCACTATGCAGGAACCAGCCTAGAAGGCGACTTAGGAGACATATTCTCCCTTAAATGTGCCACTTCTCCCTATTTTTGTCCCACGGAGAAGTGACCTTTCCCATATACCAGTATGTATATTTCCCAACAGCACATTTAAAGTATATTTATTGATTATATTGATATTCTTACTCACTATAATTGTTTTATAAATGGGCTCTTGTGTTGCATAATACTGATTGGATCAGAGAAGGAAGATGTTTGAGGTATAAATTGAATTTCAGCCATTGCCACTTCTCTCTTAATAACCAAATGGGAAGAATAAACTTCGCACAATTTGAAACCTCTAGGCTGGTGCCTACAGCTATTTTGTTTTCATAATAGACATACATGTATATAGAAAAGGCTAGATCAGGGCAGTCTGCTTGAGAAACAGGCATGCTTTCTTATAAATGTGAAATGGCAAATCCATGTTTCTTTTAAAATGTATATGTTGCATTGTTCCTGGGGCAAAGTTTTCCGCAGGTAACATTGGGGTCATAATTTGTATAAATATTACATATTACACAATAGAAGCATTTCTGTTATTGGCATGAATTGCCACTGATGTCAGCACAATTGATTGAAATAAAGATGCATTTTGACTGGTTAAATGTTTCATCTCAGTAATAGCCTGTCATTAGCTCTCACTATCACCTGAATGTGTATCATTTTCGGATGTATTTGTGAATATGATGAGAACTCTGAGTGCTCAAATTGGGTACCTCGGCAAAGAAGTCAACAAATTGTACCGGTATGTTTAAAGTCAACTATTTTATTTACATCCTCTCACCCCCAGCAGGGAGTAGTCGATAGTCTCACAAGTGCTTACCCTCCTCTGCACTGAGGTGAGAAGCTCTGGCATGTAGCGACTAGTAAGTACCACCATATCTTTTCTGAGGATTTTATTTGTATATTCATATTTATTTATAGGTTTATTCATTGCGAGTTGCCAGCGATATTTATTTACAGCTGATGTCATGGCCCAGAAGCTTAACTTCTGATTTGAAGTCTACATGTGCATCGTTAGGAACGGTTACTAGGAACTCACTTCTAAAGAGGTAGGGAACGCAGTGCATGCCCAGTAAGGGAAACGCCCATGGTTTTGGTAAATCCGCCCATATATGATTTATCTATTTTGAGTACAGGCGTTGGAATGTTGGAAATTCCAGGGCCATGGACCTATTGTTGACTATGGATACTATTTAATTGGTGAATCTTGTTATCATAGTAAACGACTGCCCAAAATTAAATTCTATTCAGAGAATGACTATTTTCTCACAGATTGCATTGCAATTATATTAATCTATTGGAATATTTCACGACAGTGAACTACTATTGAAAAGACCATTTTAGAGTGGAATTTAGAATATATTATTATTATTATTCCTTCATCTTCAGTTGAAACCACTTGTGATAGAGTTTGTCACAAGTCGTGGTCAGCTGGCAATCAGATCATTCATATGATCCATGTAACTTCCAATTGTAAGCATTATCAGTGCTGATTTAGAATAAATGATCAATTTATATCAACTAATTGAATCTCCACTCACTCATTGTGGACTGTGATGATCAGTTAACTCTTCCATGACTGGAGCTTCCTGAAATTTTGCAAAACCCCTGTGCCAATGCATTCTCTTATTTACGCGAGTCTCCTTTTGGGAGCCTCGCATTTAAAGAGAAAACATTGTCCTAACAATATTTAACTTGACCATGAAGCCAGTGCATTCTCTTATATGCGAGGTTCCCTATGGGAGACTCGCCTATTTAACTTTTTAAGAGAATGCAGTGGCACAAGATCTTCAGTGCTGCACAAGTGTAGCTCCCATCATGAAAGGGTTAATATCTGTTCTGGTCAGCATTTGTCAAGTTGAGCTTTTCAAGTTGTACATACAGTAACCCAGAAGCGGACAACCCCCCTCACAGGTTACAATAGTGTGGTTTAAGTACCTGGAATAGCTTGAGTTTTTTCACGAGCAATCCACAGGAGATCTCCAACATGAAGCTCTCTAAGATCACATTCTACGTTGTTTTTCAACAGTTCTGGAACCAAAGTTTTCGGCCTATTCCCACTACAAAAGAAGTGTTAATAAGATATCAAATAAGTAATATATATGGTATTGAACCAAACTTACACATGCTCAAATTTTGAGATAATTGATTAGTCTACTATTGTTATATTCAAGGAGTAATGTCAGTTTCTTAAAGGGGTACTGTACTCTAAATCTGGCCATTTTATGGGATCATCTCCTTTTTTACTCAACAGAATATATGCGACAAATAGATGAATTTGAGCCTCGAGTAATAAACTCATTTTCATTATAATTACCATGTTGTTTGCATCGCTTAAATAATCAGTCTGATATTCAATTAAGTATGGGATCATTGACATGAAACCTAAAGGAGATAAACCAAACAACATGTAGGACGCTGAATTCACAACAAAATTAATATTTGTCTGCATGTATTTTAAATAGTTGGAATGACATTCTATTCAAAGCAGACTATATGACCATGTCGTCGCAATTATGTGTTGTGGAATCAGATATGTGAGCTCAAGCATCTTCAATCTTGAATATATGAAGTTCTTGCAACCATTGCTATTTAGAAGATTTTAACATCATTTATCCTTTTACATATGAACAACATGCTGTTGATTTGGACTGCCCACATGTAAATATAACTGTACATTCAGACCAACGTTTCGTAACATATTTAACTCATTTCCGTTTATTCTTCCTGTGATTGCATAAACTTGTGAGTCGTACAATTTTTCGCTCAATTTTAACTTCGTGCACCAACTGCGTGAATTTAAATATGAGTAAGGTAATCAACAGTGAGTATTCAGTTAAAGGGTTAGGCCACAGAAATTTTATGCAAACTATACTCTCACAATTGTTTCCATGCTAATGTTTATCCATCATCGAGACAATACAGACGCCCTAACGCCCTAACCTTTTAATATAATCTGGATTTAAATCCCCTCATGGTATAACCTTTTTAGAAAATGAAACAAGAGACAGACCCATTTGATTCTCGAGATTGGACTGAAGTGGGGTACTTTGTTTGGATAAACATGTCAGTTCAGTGTTGTTATTTTCGCGCGTTGTATATGTTTGTTATGAAATACAAATTGTGAATTAACTGCTTGTTATATTTTGCATAAGCGATGTCATTATGACCCCACATATTGTTAACATTACAAGCGACATGCAGAGCATTGTCCACTGTGACCACACACGAATATTGAATTACGTACTGCATGTTCAAAAGGATCTTGACTAGCAAAATGTTTGGACGTTATTCTTGACGGTGTTTAGTCACACCACGGTATTTCATTTAATATCGTAGTCAATATTGTTAAGGGGGATACCGTGAAGCCCTAAACTAAACACAATGGGCAACAAAATATAAAACATTTGTTGCAATTTTTGTAAAAAAGAGGTGTCTGACAAACTAATAAAATTGGTGTGCCTTAAATGAAATGAAGAAATATACCCTCCATGAAATTCTCTGTTATCAACACACAGCACAATCTCAAAAGAGCCAGGTCTCAGCACAAAGTCTGCATCAGGTATACTTTTAGTCGACGATATAGTCTGAATGCTGTCAGTGCTTTCAACTGAGCTCTGTGAGTTTATGAATCCAGAGCCCGATGGTACAACAGGAACTCTGTGAGAAGGCGGGAGTTGGGTGGGCAGTTGTCGAGTGATCGTCTCAGCTGGCATGCTGCTTCTAACATTATTGATAGGAACAGCTTGGTTATGACTGACTGGCTGTTTATTATGGCATGATTTGCTTTGACTAGTTGTTGGCTTGTGATTGTTTGGCTTGTTGTTTTGAGATGCTGTATTCTGACTAGCTGGCTTTGACTCAGTTTTTGGATTTGATCCTTGAAATATAAACAAGAAAGTCCACATAAATAAGGATGTAATTTCAGTTAAACAACATACACAATTTAATTAAACACAGTTTTATGCTTTGTTCCACTGAAAAATATTGAAAACAAAATTTGACATATAAACGAGATCTATATACCGGTACACACACACGAAAGAATGTCATTTGGTTATTGAAAAAAATAATTATTGCTGTCCCTCTAAAACTTTGAAGCTATATGAAATAATGGACAGAAAATTTTAAATCAAACAAGATAGTGTCTTCAGGTGATACTTCTACTTCCAAATATTTTATTTCATACACCAGAATCATTAAATAAAAAGTAGAATAGATTTAGGAAAAATAGGGGTTTTTCTGTAAACAAAACAAAAATTATCATTAATACAAATGGTTTACTTATCTGTGTATATAATTTTTTTTTAGAAATCACATGTGATATTCGCAACCCCTCCCTATCATTATTAAGGCTAAGACGAGGCTATAAGAGTTGTTACAATGTAAGAATGACATCTGCAGCACAAAATCAATAATTATTAACATATCAACCAGCATGGTTTGGTTTATTGTTGGAGGAAGAACCGAGAAGACTGTAAACCACCTACTCCCTGAAAGCAACTGAAAAACGAATTACGTTATTCTCCTTTTGTGTTTATACTGATTTAAACAGGCTACACTATCACTGGACGCACCATATCAACTGAGCCATCAGGGGCCCCTATCCAGGCTTGCAAATAGTTTGACTCTCATTTGCAGATTGAGGTCCCCAGAGGGTAAATTTAGTGATGCTATCCTGCACATCAGGCTAGCATCACCAAATTCACACTCTGGGGACCTAATTCTACTTAGGCCTCATCTTTTAGGAAGTATCTATAGTCTCAAATTAACATTGTTTTTAGTAACTTTTTCCCATTTGGAAAGTTTCTATTCACCCTCTGGGGACCTCATTCTTCAAATGACAGGCACGCTATTTGCAGGCTTGCCCATATCATCTAGGATGGGCATGTAAATGATTACTAGTCTCTATGTTCATTTATTCATAGTGTTCTACATCACCAGAAGGGAGATGGAATCAATTTAGTGAACACATGATGGTGTTGATCACATGTAATGATATAGTAGATATAGCAGGAAAACTAGAATAATAGAGATGCAGTACCTGCATTATTAGAAGGGACATTAGCTATGTCTGTTGCATCTGAATCACTGATATATGCATAAACACATTCATCTCTGAATGGTCTGAAAATAAAAGAGATGGTGAATATTATATTTAATTCCTTTCGGCCTGACAAAAATAGGCCCCTGCAAATATTATGTTTTCAATTTAAAGTGATGTGAAACACTCGATAGGTTTATCATATAGAATTGGAGAATAATCTTGCTCAAAGTATTTATTTTTTACAACTATTATATCCAAATTGACAACACACTGCCATTCTTATATATTAATTAAATGCAGTGACTCTCGATGGTGAAATCAGGTTTGTTAGTTTATCAATGACAGCTGCGTCCCGAACCGAGAAGTAATATTTAAAATTGAGCGTAGTTCAGACAATGTTTTCTATGGAGAGGTTAGGTCAATTTGCTTGAGATTTTCTGCGATGTTAGTTGAATGCTATAATCCTCCAGCTGGCATAGCGCCTGAATACTAACTTATCAGTTGACGCACCCGATCAAGTCCATAATGTGTCTTTAAATCTCAGCAAGAGTCTGTATACGGGACCAATTAACACCTAAGTTAGAAGTGTGAAGCTTCAGAGTAATCAATTTGATTCAAAATTGCCACGAAGCTTCAATTCAAATCATGGGCAAAGATAAACTTACAGGGATTTCCATTCTCCGTTACATAGCTGTTACTTTCATTGTCCAGAGAATATAACATACAGCTTGTCTGAGAGTCAGGAGATTGAAAGTGAATTCGTTTACGGGGCCCCTAACATAAGTTGAATAAACACTGGGGATAATAGTGTAAGGCATGCCGGCCTGGGTCTGGTCTGTACTGCCACTATTATCTGCTCTTCATCTAGTGTTGAAACGATTAATCGACTAGTCGAAATCGATGCGATTATTAAATTAGTCGATCCCGAAATCTGCTAGTCGACTGGTCGGGAAAAAGCAGTACCTATGTGCTATCATGACAGCAGTGCCATTGCACGGCCATATTATCATGTAATCTGCAAAAGATAACACATATTAACTTCTTAAAGCCTTATTGCATTGTTCCTTTAACGATGCCACTGTCAGTCATGCAAGGCGGTGAACTCCATGACCTGAACTGAACCCAATGTATGCAAGTGTAGGCGCAGTTTCTTTTATGTTGATCATCAAAGACATGTTCAAAGTGTCGCTGCTGACTGCCCCCCCCCCCCCCCCCCCCCCCCCCCGCGACACATGAAGCGCCAATTCAGAGAGACAATAGAACACACCCGACATCTCATTAGCGAGACTTACGAACGAGACTTGCCTATTTATTTCCAGATTACCGGCGACAATTTTTGTTTAAATAAAATGTTTTTATGACCTGCATTCCCCAAACCGTGAGATTATATGGAGGTTGCAGGAGAGCCGGGTTTAATACATCAAATTGGGAGACTCACGGGCAAAACGGAGATTACATAGTTCACGTGCTTTCTATTTGAACGTTCTGACATGGAAGAGTTGGATACTCGAAACTGCGATGCCACATGGCCCATTTTATACGTCATATGGGCATAGAAACGGGAACTCTTAGAAGGGGTCCGACTAGTAGTCTATTACCTCTGGCGACTAGTTGATTCCTTAAAATCGCTAATAGTTTCAACACTATCTTCATCAAGCTCAGTTGACTATTCACCAAGTGTATGTTCCTCTTCAACTTGTTTGTTTCTTCAATGAATATTTAAATTTTCATCAATTATTTATTCAAGTTGTGATTTGAGTTTTAATTTTTCAATCATGATAAAAATAAAAGATCTAGGCTCAAACAATGCAGAGCTCTCAATGTACAACCGTCAAGTTACTAATTAATTGTCTATTACCTTGTATAATCAACTTTGTATTTCTTCGATGACTGCAGAAGATCTGAGTATTTGCATCTTATGAGGAAACCAAATGATATCTCATCTGAAAATGAATTGAACTCAGATATATTTAGTGATTTAATCTCAACCATACAGTAATGCCCTAAATAATCGACTCCTTAACCACAGCAGAATTATGGGTAATTTTTCCAGATCTAGTCAGAAATATGGCTTGTTGCCATTCATCATTGAGAGCTTTCCGATGAATGGCAACAAGCCATATTTCCAACTAAATTCTGAAAAATTACCAATAATTTTGCTGTGGTTAATTTAGGGCATTACTGTATGCCTTAATTTTTCCGGATTTAGTCAGAAATATGGCTTGTTGCCATTCATCATTGAGAGCTTTCCGATGAATGGCAACAAGCCATATTTCCAACTAAATTCTGAAAAATTATCCATAATTTTGCTGTGGTTAATTTAGGGCATTACTGAATTCCTTGACCATGTGCATATTCATGAACGTTTCTTTTATTTTGTCACAAGCTGATCAAAATAATGTGGATAATAAGAAAATCACAGTAAAATTAGATGGTTTCTCTGCTGGACCAGGTGCTAAATCATTATATGGTCAAGCCACTGTCTGATGTTGCTACACTATTATGCATCAAAAAATATGCTGATTGTAAGATTGTGGCAAGATAGCACATTGAATATATATTGATTTGCTTCACATTTCATGTGGAACCACATGCAACAAATATGAAGTTAAAGATTATGAAGATAAATCCTATGCTGTCATATGTTGGGTGTAATTTCCATGTGCATGGCTTGAATCTAAACTGCACACCAGACCACACAACTATTGAAAGATTGAAGAATTAAGGTGCTAACATGCCATATATGTATGACTTAAATTTACAGGAGACCACACCGCCCCTCTCTAGATATTTCTGGTTACTTACACCCTTGTGCTTTGTGGTATGTATTATAGATCCCCATTGTTGCGTGTACAAAATCATATGTAATATTTGGTACCATGACTACTTCATACTGTGCAACAAGAGCATCGCTAGGGTGTGGCAAAATATGTCTGTGGTTTATCCAAAATTTAGACATGAACAAAGATCCATCTGATGTGATGGTGGAAAGACAGAGCTCCAAATCAAATTGAGGGCAAATTCCAACTATATTTTGCACTACTGATATTATATAGGAAAATTCAAATATGTTTAAAGCCATTTTTCTTTTCACCAATCACCTTGTTTGACTAACATGCCAGTGTATTACTCTGACTGTATCATTCTAGTGTGCTAGGTGTGGGGTTTGCTTACCCTGGCAGTCCTCTTACCTGGTCAGACACCCACTTACCTATAATAGTTACCTAGAAAACAGACAACAATTGAAAGTTTGAAAAATCAAGAAACTGACATACCATCTATGAGAACAGCAGCTTGATCCTTGTGTAACACATCGTTTCCTTCTTCTGTCACATAATAGAATTTGAGCCTGAAATTGAATATCAGAAAAGGTTGTTGGTGATATAATTCATTTTTAAATGTTTAAATTAAAAATACTTAAGAAACCAAGATTCCAAGCAATTCCCCTGACCACTAGTTCACAGATATTGTAAAGACTTCTGCATTGTCGAAGGGGTTATTGTGTTACTTTTCCTGAGATAAGAGTCAGGAACCAGTACAGTTCCTAGATTAAGGTGGGGCTATAAGAAATTCCTCTTAGGAATGCAGTTGCCCCCCCCCCCCCAATTGACTCTATAGTCACGTCCCTGCATGGCACAGATTGATAATAATTCTTACGACAAACAGGCCTTAAATCTTGTGAAGGATTCAAACTATTTTCAAATAAATTATTTACATCTATGTGATTTGATGCTTGGTCTTTTTTGTAAATGGGTGCTACTTGATAATTAAAACATGGTATGAATTATAAGGATTGGACAAAGAAGGTACATATTAAACTGAAACCTGCGGTCTACTGGACTGATGCATCATGCAGAATATTGCAAATGTAATGAATGCCATTGAAACATGAAACATACCCTGACCTATCTGCACTATGATGGACAGGCTCGCTTATATCTTGAAATGATGATGAAACATGATTTGGAAGTGTTGTTGGTATTGACGGAGCTGAGGTGTTCATAACAGGAAGTGGCGGTGGTGACTGTGATAAGACAGGTGGAACACGGGAGTTTATGACATCAGAGTTAGATGTTGTATTCTGGTTTCTGGTTTCAGCAAGCTCCAATTTGTGTGCTAATTCACAACCACTAGCAGTAATGGTGTACCTGTAAATAGAAAACAATCAAGATGCCAATAAAGTGATTCCTTGAAATGACCTAAAAAGTAAATATCATATCAAAGATATTATGTCTGTATGACGGGACAACCAACTCGTATGTAAATTATCATCTGCATAACAGTAACAATCTTTATTGTCGAAGATTAAAAAGTTTTTCAAATGCAATTTCTAAGTTATTAGAGACCTTTCACAAAATTACAAATACGATTACGAATATGGACAATATCCGGTCAGTATACGGCTAAAATTTGATATTTACGCATGGGTGTTCTTATGTGAGACGAAATATACCCCACTCAGTTTAATTACTTGCAGATGTGTCAAGGATGTGCTACCGGTCGTGCCTGGGGACGCTCTAACATTATCCGTGTGGTACATGACATACGGATAAGAACATGGCATCTGAAAGAGACAAACATAGCTTTTTCCATCAAATATATGTGTAATTGAATATAGTACGGTATATGCCGTCTCGCCAATTAACCATCGTATATAAGTTGTGATGGTGTCCACCTTACTTGGATAATATATCATATCCATAATCATAATAGTGATTTTGCAAAATGTCTCCAGTATCAAGTCATAGGAGGCAGGTTAACTTATAGAGAGATTGATGTTCTAAACAGGCCTCGAAATATGATGCTGGACATTTGCAGATTGAGGTCACCAGAGGGTGAATTTAATGACGCTACCCCACATAGCGGGCTAGCTTTACTAAATTCACACTCTGGGGACCTCATTCTGCTGTGGCTTCATCTTCTGAGGAAAATATCTTTATTATTAAACAAGTCTTTTAGTTTACACTTCATTAGAAATTTTCTTTTTCTATTTTAGTTTAGTTTCTCTATATCCCTGAATTGGAAAGATGACACAATGAATAATTGAGAGGCCCAATGGGTGCACATCACCATCTTCACCATCTGGGATCTTAAATCTGTGTCCAGGTTTCCCATAGCAGATGAGGCCGTGCAGAATGAGGTGTCCAAAGGATGAATTTGGTTATGCTAGCCTGCTATACAGGGTAGCATCACTAATTTCACCCTTCGGGGGACCTCATTCTGCAGAGGTCCAACATCATATTTTGATGTCTGGTTCTGAACCTAAATAACATCGCACCTGGCCGGGGAGCCATCTTTAACAATATGACCTTTTTTGATGAGAGTTCCCATAGAAGACCATGCTGTGTATCTGGACCCAGGATCAGGCTGCAAAGAGACACATGGTAATACAATTCCATAAAATATTTGGTTATCAGAATAATCTGCAAGGCTCAAAATAAGAGGCCGGTCATGGTCATTGTCTGACGAAAAATAGCTTATGTCCATCGCACTTCTGTATCTGTCGGACATTTGTTCAATGCATATTTTTAACATTAAACAATCTGGATCTGTTTGGGTACGTCCAAGGAGCCACTACTGGCCAAATAGGACATTGAAAGTAAAAAATAGTTCTTTTTTAATTTCAGATCAATTCAGAGTGAATATTATTATGTCGTTCGTGAATTGCATGTGTAATTATTAATCGAGGTAAAGTTTTTGAACTTTTGAAAACAAAAAAATAACGTGTGTTTTTCCCAGGTGGCGATTGGAATGTGCGCATCATTGACAAATAATATGTTGATTGGAAATTTAAATACTGTCTCATACAGTATATCTGAAAAATGACAGGCACCATTTTGACAGGCAGTAAAACAAATTATTTTGAGCATTGATTATATGTCTGTTTGTGACTCAGTAATGTGACTATAATTCAGATCACTGGATGCGATGTGCAATTTTGTAAAGTTGTCTATTTTATTGGATTATATAAAAGGTGCTCTGTCTCTTCCCCGCCAATAACAACAAGAATTTCTGTGAAACTCATTTTGAAGACATTAGTATTCCCGAAAAAAAACCAGAAAAATCATGGTGGTACACATATTTAACTTACTGGTATTTAGTGTTTTAAAAGATAGATTTTCAATTTCAATAAACGACACCCTCACACCACAGCTCAAAATTTTTTAATTAGTAATATTTTCCTGTCCCAATTGGTGGAAAAAAATTATAGGCATAGTCCAGGTATTTTCAAGTGGTATAAACTTCAGAAAATTTTTGCTTAGAGTAAATTTGAGAGTGAATTCATCTTTGTTAAAGTTGGTTTTCAGCAATAAAGCCAAGCATGCTCTAAATATAGCGATGACAGCCTGGTTATATTATTAAAATGGCAATAAAGTTCAGTCGAGTCACAGAGAAAGAAAACATTGTTTGACTTTTATTCTGCATCTATGGATCTCATTCTCTCAATCTAATTAGCGATGGTTCACAGCAGTAAACATGGCTTGACTCTATAGAAGTTGTCAGTGTTTAAAGTGATGTAAAACACTCCGGTCGGGTGATCAAATAGAAATTGAGAATAATCTTGCTCAAAGTAGTTATTTGTTATGAATATTAATCCAAATTGACAATACACACCGTCATTCTTATATAGTAATTAAATGCAATGACTTTCGATGGTGAAATCATTTGTGTTAGATTATTGCCAATAGTTGCATCCCGAATCGAGATGTAAATATTTAGAATTGGGCGTAGTTCAGACGATGTTTTCTATGGAGTGGTATGGTCGATTTCTTTTAACTTTTCGGCGATGTTAGTAGAATGCTACATTCCCCATGTTGGCATAGCACCTGAGTACTAACATATCAATTTCACGCACCCGACCAAGTCCATAATATGTCTTTAACTTTTTATGCCACATGAAAATTAATGGGCTATGCCTTTAGGACAAAAAACATTGAAATATGTTTTCCTAGTGATAGAAGCTCCTGCTATACTGTCTCAGAATTATTATTTTATACCCCTCGAAACAATACAAAAAGATCAGTGAAGAGAAATACCATCCGTAGCTCACATAACCAAATCGACGAATATGTGGAAGAAAAATTTCTGTAAAACACATGAGCAAAGTAAAGTTTACTGCAACAATACTTACTGTTGTGAATGATGAACTACATAATGGTTGTGCTTCTCGCATTAGTGTTGTCTTGCTAAGATATCCCTGTTGCCCAGGTAACTGGAATATAGGACAAACATGACATTTCGTTTAAGGCATAGTATGAATTTCATCATTGTAAACTGTTTCTTCGGTAGTTAGACCATACAATTGTTTCAAGAATGTAACACTCAACCATTATTACTAAAATATCTGACTACCAGTACATCGATTGCATCATTTAAAACAAGACAGTCAATGACTGTGGGGTTGCTCACCAGACTGTAAAGACGGAGAAGACTGGGACTCTGAAGACTACAATAGTAAGTACTTGCCAAATGACTTTAAAATAAGTAGTTCTAACCAGGGACACAGGTGGAGGGTCTTCGTTGAACGATGGGAGTGGATATGGGGGTGTCCAGTTTGAAATTTATAACTGCAAACCCAAACCCCTCCCTCCAATAGATCATTTTGCCCAAAACCTCCCAACTGAACAAACTAAATTACAACTGGTACTTCAAGATCTCCAATTGTTGAAAATTTATAAAAACATTACTGATAATGGCAGTATATCAAAGTTATTACATGTAATATAGGAATCTATATACAAGTACCAAACATGAATTCATAGCATTGATAGGGCGGGTGCAGGAGTGTTAAATCTCCTATCTCTGCCCTATTTGAACCAAATGTAAATCCCAATCTATGAGATCCATTGATCTAGTAATTTCAAAGAGTATATTATAGATGAGCGAGTTGATTTTCCTTAAAATAAGTTAAAAAATTTAGGGAAGGGTTATCAACATGGCACCTCTGATAATTGTTCCTCGAAAGCATCACCATAATAAATAAGACGCATCATTATCACAGATGAAAATGAGTTAGTAGCCTATATAAACATAATATTGTAAGACCTGTCAGTACAACTGCATAGCACAGCACATAGGAATTAAATTTAATCTAATTTAAATTGAAATGAATGACACAAATAAACATTGTACAGTGTTTCTGTTATTTGTTTATCAAACACTATCAGATAAGCTAAGATCTCATTTCATACACAACATTCATTGGAGAGAATGGCAGTTGGACAAACCTTATATTGTTGTCAGTGAAAAAGATGACTTTTCAAATAATACATGTACCCTTACTAACATACTTATTTGACCCTTTAATAGGGAAGGGTAACGATCTGTCTGTTCGTGATTTTTCTCCCAGACCCCAGGACCGATTTGGATGTTATAACGTGGTTTGTTTTTCAAAATTTCAATTTTGGTTAAATGGAGCAAGGAGATAAATCTAAAACAAAATTTATTTTTAAAGATAGGACCCTGGCTCAGCCAATGTTGTTTGCCCAGTGACCCAATTTTAACAAATCTGAACCCCAGGAACTCAAGGACCCTCCACACCAAATATAAGCTAAGTAGGCCCAATGGTTCTTGAGAAGAAGTCATTTTAAGAATTACTATGGAGGGAAAGAGTTATGACCCTGGCTTCACAACTATTTGAGTTGGTGCCCTCATTTTAACAAAATTGATAGTAAGTCACCTAGGTAACATCCACAACAAATATGAACCCATTCGGTCTTATGGTTCTGGAGAAGATGTTTAAAGAATTGTTGACAGATGGATGGATGGGGATGGGGATGGATAGAAACTTTGTCTCAGGTGATTTAAGAACATGACACACGAATAATATTATTAATTATCTAAAGTAATTCTGCTTGGTAACAGAACTATAATTCGCTTCAGTAAGAAACAACGTCTTTGACTGGTCCGAGAGCCGCACATCCAAGACAACCATTCCATCACCTCTCGTTGTTTCATGTCATCATTTACGTTGAACAGTGTTATGAAGAGACTGATAGGAGATTCTTCCGGAATAAATGTAAAATTTCTATGAATGACAAGGACTGTCAGCAGAACATAAAAGTTTTATTGCGGTGGTTTGATGCTCCACGACTTGGTTGAACATGAACTTCAAGCTGTCAATTAGCTATAGGGCCCAGCAAATGTCAAATTGAAAAATTTAAACATTTCAAATTGAATTGAATATGAATCTCGTATCGCTGGAGTATACAAATATGAGAAACATACGGAATGACGGGCATGTCGTCAATGAATTTTAAATCACAGAGAGATGTCAATGATTGAATTTGGTATCAATCAAAGAATGGTTCACATATGCTTCACCGCTACGTCACAGCCACGTTAATTATTGACATAACAACTGAACTTAAAATTTAATAGTTGACCTAAGCGTTAGTTAATAATATGAAACAGCAACTACATTCAGGACCCTGTTTTATTTTTATGACCACTTCTGATCAACAAAAGGCTGAAAATGAACACAGTTTTCGACTCATGGCTGCAGGGACCAGCCTAGGGTCAAAATATAGGGAGAAGTGACTTCTCCCTCTTGGAAAAATAAGGAGAAGTGAGGGCTTACCAGGGAGAAGTGGAGCGTTAGTGTGACTATTTGTCGCTAGTAACTATTCATTAGAACTGATTGTTTTAGCTGTTATTATTGTCCACAATAGATTTTCTACATGTGTGAGGATAAACTGGAAGTGTTAAGCTGAGCAGTAGATCATCCAGTCACCAATTCTTCAGGGAGATTAAAAAATGTTTTTTTTTTTTTTTTTAGGGAGACTTGTGGCCACACAGGGCGACTATTTCGCCCACATCGCCCCCTAGGCTGGTCCCTGCATGGTTGTTCTACAAGTTGTATAATATATTCCTTGGTAACTGTGAGAACGGAGATCGCAGAAAGTTCATCATTGCCCATGACTCAAAATTTTCTAATCTATGACTTTCGAAACAAAACAAATCAAATCTTCTTGAAAATTTTGAATCAAATTGAGTACCAGTACTCAAAACTTCGCAAGGCCCCCTACCTTCAATGTCACACCATGTTACGTCAATCCACCACAATAACTTGCGTTGTTTGGCAACAATATATTTCTGGCCACAACATGAGCAATTGATGAGATATCTTATAATCCTCACCTGGTAGAACTTGTAGAGGGTTAATATCAGAGCATATGGACCTGAGCGATATGCTGGAACATACTCTCTTCCAGATGACTGACGCCTCTGCAAATAGAGAATATAAGGGAGGATGTTGTCAGGCCTGAACAGATTGTTTGTACAATAAACCTTTCCAAACCGGACCCTTTATAAACCGATTCCCTCTCCATACAGAAGGGACTGCTCGACCCCGAATTCATCCAATTACATTCTCACAAAGAATTCTTTCTTTAAATCTTTTAAATTCCTCATTACGAACACCAAAAACAATTTTGAGATCCTAAGCGAACAAACATATGCATTTTGACCTTCGCAAACCGAGCGAGCTTTCACGAATCAGTGTTTTCATACCATTATCTAACGTGCTGGCCGAATTAGTTGTCTTTGTTTGGATAACACTTTTAGCCCAACAATAACAACAGGCGCCTGATAGATATTGCATTTATTTCACACCTTTTTAGAATTTACAATTTACAATGTGTCGTTGGCAGTTTGATTGACAAAACTTTTACAAGTACTGTCAATATAAACACTATAGTTCTCTATTATAAATCCAAATCCCCAAGTGGTATATTTGTCACCAAAACATGTTCATCCAGAATGATTGAACGTCAAACAGGCACTGCACACAACATTAAACTCCAGGAAGAAATTCAAGTTTATGAAATGATCTACAGTAATGCCCTAAATAATCAACTCCTTAACCACAGCATAATTATGGGTCTCAGAGCTTTCCGATGAATGGCAAAAAGCCATATTTCTGACTAAATCCTGAAAAGTTTCCCATAATTCTGCTGTGGTTAAGGAGTCAATTATTTAGGGCACAATCTATGCTATTCAAAAGCCATTGTATATAGAAAGAACTTAGCATAAAACGTGGTCAGCAAATCATCAATCACCAACAAAATTGAAATCTGCCACAAGATCATCATAAAGTCAAACTTTAACTTTGTTTGTTTTATCTATTCATTTGCATCGCTAGTATAATGTAAACATATCTATTGTGTTTATTAAAGTTAAATCAAAGTAATGTAATAGAGTATTTGCATCCAAGCCTTGAAATAGTGTGTCTGTCTGCAAAATGAGGTTGGATTGGGCATCAAGTAAAATCATCTGGCTCCAGAATCACCAACATTTACATTAACATCTTCGCTGCTATGACATCCGTAACTATTACGGACGTAAAAGTGCATGTCGTGTGCTTATATAGCATGTAGTACCTACGGACCTACTTCAGCACACTAGCAATACGCCATTATTGATAACTGGAACTCAGAGATTGGTGCATCAGAAAAACTGTATCTCGAAGTTTCAAACATGTATGATGTTCCACGATTCTGAATGATAATAGCCTTTCAACTGAGACAGTGTTATGGTTCTTGTGATATTCCCGTTATATTTCTCCCACTGGCAAATGCAATAACGTCAACAGCCCAGTAAACGATGTCAAAGCAGCAAAGAGGTTAATGTGATGTGGAACACTTCAGTGAGTTGTTAAGAATGTAATATCATATAATAATGCAAAAATTACATGTATTCATAAATTCAAATAGGCAGAAAACAGCGTCATTGATTTTTAATGAATTATAAGCAGTGACCTTTGTTGGCGGAATCATTACCGAATGTTTATCACCCAATAATTTGTCCCGAAATAAAGTAGTAAATATTTACATTTGTGCGTAGTTCAAACATTGTGTTCTCTGAAATGGTACAGTCCATGGGGTTGGAATGGTGGCGACCTTAGTTGATTGCTACATACTTTCAGTGGATATACTGTTTGGATACTATATTATCGGTTTTATTTACTGAAATAAGTCCACAATGTTTTTAACATTAACACCAGGAAATTTGTGCCCAGCACAAGCACTGATCTTTTCTCGACATCTCAAGCCTAATACACTCATTAAAGATGGTCTATCTCTTCTGGGCCACAATTACGACAACAACATAGTTTTTTATAAAACCAGATTTTAAAGACTACAAACAGCCCTCTTAACCTCTTCGCTGCTAAATGACGTTATGACGTCGTGTGCTGGGCTGCTGACGTTATTGCCATTTTCCAATGGGAAACTATAACGGGAATACCACAATAACTATAAAACTGACCCGGTTGAAAGGCTATTATCGTTCACAATCGTGGAACATCATACACTGTTAGAAACTTGGAGATACAGTTATTCCGATGCACCAATCTCTGAGTTCCAGTTATGTATAATGGCCTACTTCTGGTGTGCTGAAGTAGGTCCGTAGTACCTACGGACCATATAGCACACGGCGTGCACTTTTACGTCCGTAATAGTTACGGACGTCATAGCAGCGAAGAGGTTAATTCAGACTGTTTGGCTTCAGCAAATGGCTTCGGCATTGCTGTTTGCCATAGCCAATTATGAGAGCTGAGACTATAAATAACATTTTCTGTGAATAAATCACTGACCAACTGAAGATTGGATAAATTATTTGAGTTTTGGCACAATAAAATGGTATACTCCTGAGGTTGTAGACATTTTGCCTTGGTGGAAATTGCTAACAAGATGAGTTCTCCACCTTACTATGCTCGGATTGTTTCCACGAGCCTCTATTTGAGATCGCCTAAAGATTCATGGCCGATATGATCCAAAAATAGCCCGTAAAAATGTCCCAATTGATTGCATGTATTATACCAGAAAATTCAAAAATAAGATCAATATTAATTGATAGAGGTATTTCCAGACAGGGTACTTTTGATTCATTTTATTATTTTATACCCAGGAAACTATATAAAACATGTTATATAGGAGAGACAGTATTATGTTTGAAATGCTATCAGATATATTTTTCCTTTACAAAATCTGTTTTAACCAAACATTGTTTTCACTGATATCTTTACCAACAAGATATACCGGAACTTACTCTTCGAGAGGTATTTTGTTGCGGAGATATAGCTTCTGGACTGCTCAACGTTGAAGATAAATTTGGGTGTGTGTTACTGGTGCTGGACATCGCTGAAGTTGTGTCATCATTCTTTGGATTCTTTTTCTTTGTTCTTTTCGGAGCTGTTCCAGCGTCAACATCAATAGTAGGTTCCATAGACCCTAAAAAGAACAGACAGAAAAGTTAATAACAGTGAATATCTTTAAGCTGAACTTCAAACAGCTACACATAGTTATCAAACATTTTAACTCTTCCATGACCGGATCTTCCTGAAATTTTGCGAAAACCCTGTGTCAATGCATTCTCTTATATGTGTGAGTCTCCCATAGGGAGCCTCGCATATATAACAGAATGCATTAGCCTAATATTATTTACCTTGGCATTGCATGTAAGCCAGTGCATTCTCTTATATATGCGAGGCTTCCTAGGGAGCCTTGCATATATAAGAGAATAAATTGGCCTAACAATATTTATCTTGACCGTGTAAGCCACTACATTTTTATCTTATATATGTGAGTTTCCATAGGGAGCCTCAAATATATAGGAGAATATATTTGAGGCTCCCTATGGAAACTCACATATATAAGATAATGTACTTGCACAGGATCTTTTGTGCTGCACAAGCGCAGCTCCCATCATGAAAGGGATGAATTTTATAATTAAAGGGACCCAAGGCAATCGCAGTGTGCAAATGCACAAAAATTACAAAAGTCAGTAAATACATCACCACCAAGAAGAACATGGAGAAATAGATAACTTAGTTCATATATTAATTATTGATAGCTCTCCAATAATGAATTTTTGCTTGTTGAAACTATTGTTATTTCAACCAAACTGTTAACAGTGTCAACAAACATCGCTGATCGCATAATAATCCTATATTCATATATTACGAATTTCAGAATATTTTGACCTTTCCCAATTTTTATCGTCATGTTTTTATTAAACTTTGGTTTCTAATTGGACTTTGGTCAGTAATGCCACTGCAAAGGTAATGTTTACATAACAATAGTTTCAATATGAGAAATCTCTTTGGAGAGTTATTAATAATGAAAATAAGAACAAAATTGTTTAGCTATTTGTGACCCGCCATATCAAATCCAGTCGGAAGTCGGGATTTTTTTACCCTGTGCCAATGCATTCTCTTATATATGCGAGTCGACCATAGGTCGCCTCGCATATATAAGAGAATGCATTGACCTAACAATTTTTTATTATTTTTTTTAAATAAATGTTTCTTACAATTTTTAGGACATAAAATAAAAAAACATCCATTACCCTGCAGGGAGCCACACACATATATAGAAGCATATAGAAGAGTGCCGTCTGCTCATGTTTGTCTGGGGTTCTGTATGGGTGAAATTATAAAATTGTTAAAGAATACAAGAAATAATTAATAAAATTGTAAAAAATTGTTAGGCCAATGCATTCTCTTATATATGGTCGACTCGCATATATAAGAGAATGCATTGGCACAGGGTAAAAAAATCCCGACTTACGACTGAATTTGATATGGCGGGTCACATTTTTACATTTACTTGTTGATGATAGTTCTTTACAGACTTTTATAAAATTTATGTCATTTCGAATGAACCCATTTTGAAAGTCTTGAGACCCTTCAATCCTAATTGAGGAAATATGATAAGGACCTAAAGGAAGTGTGAAGAATGATATAGTACATTGAGATTAATAGCATACAATAGATACTAAGAATTATTTACATGAGACACTAGTTTGGTGAAAATGATCCTCGCATCTCACAAGAGGAGAAACATCATATCCTATTCAAAACAGTTACATGTTGTGTTTATTATATTTTATACACCAGCTGGTGGTTAGGCCTAACACATTCCCAAAGATACAACTTAATCAGACTTTACCATTAACATAATGTGCAAAGATACCAAACATTGCAAACAAATGATGTCTTGTCCCGGTGATGAGAGTGAAAATAACAACCTGACAGTGTAATAACATGTTCGGGCTTCTGGGAGTGCTATATGAGAAAATCAACACTGTACATACATGATCTTGGTTTAATAGCCATGGTAAACTAGAGGTGTGACTGTGGAAAAAAGTGTGTGGATGGATGGAAGTTCTAGACAATGTAAAGCATTGCCATAAATGCATCGCATTTTAACCAATTATACTGGAAGGGAATATCTGAAAGAAAGATTACATACCATATGTGGCAATGTGAGCCAACCTCTTCTTTTCTATCATGAGACCAAGCTTGTCACCTGAAAAATTACAAGAAAAGGTCTAGTCTTTACCCTTCCATGACTGGAGCTTCCTGAAATTTTTAGAAAACCCTGTGGCAATGCATTCTCTTATATATGTGAGTCTCCCATAGGGTGCCTCGCATATATAAGAGAATATATTGGCCTAACAATATTTACCTTGACCATGTTAGCCAGTGCATTCTCTTATGAGGCTGCCTATGGGAGACTCGCATATATAAGAGAATGCATTGGCACAGGATCTTTAATGCTGCACCAGTGCAACTCCCATCATGAAAGGGTTAACATGTTCTTACAATCAAGCCTTATACTAATAGTCACTATCCACAAATCACAAGATAAGATTCAACTAGAATCAAATTAATCAAATATATTTTGAATTCGATAAAAAATATTATTTCTAAATAAACATAGGATTGCACTTGGGGCGAAAAATGTGAACATCGTTGGAGCTTCTTTTGAAAGTACTCTTCTTAACAGCAAACATCCATGTCAAACTGCACTGAGATATAACCCATTGTTGAGACATCTGTACAGGCAACAAAAAGTCAACGTTTCAAAAAACGAAAGATGGAAAAAAATATCACTGGACCAATGACTGGACGCTCATTTTAAAGTGTTTCTAATGGAAAACCACAGTACCAAATTTAATTGAAATCCAATAACATATGGCTGTGATATCTCCACTGAGAAAAGAACAAATGCACAATTTAATGACAGATGAACCAGACACATGTTTATCTATTACTTACAAGTATACAACCAAATACTGGTACTATATGTCGCTGTGTAAAATAATTGTAAGTGCCGGAAAATATATTTTTAATATTGGAAATAGCCAATTCATCAATATGTACATAAATACAGTGATCTGCCTCGTGTTTCATGAACATTTTTATCACAATATCTTACCTATGTGTTCTAATATTTTACACTCTTGCCCATTTGCCAATGGTAAAGGATAATTTTTCATTGACTTTAGTGCCTGAAAATAGGTCAAATACTTAATGTTAGTACTAAGTTAAAACAAATTATGTGTATTAAATTGTTTGTTATTGGAGATTATTCGGTTTTGATTACTAAATACTCGTTAATGAGTATACATAGGAATAGGGGACCTTAGGAGATCTTCAGATGAAAAGGTAAACGAAAGTGTCAATGCTATTATAGCTCAATTTGGAGAGGTGATAATGTCATACATTACAGTTAATGCAGCGATAAGGAATGCGGAAAGTTTAAGTGCTTAAGTAATACCAGAGGTCAATCTGAAGGGCATATGAAGTCTCGGATCAATTGGATGATAACTGTTGGCTGTAGGGCATGCCAAACTATTTAATGATGCAAAGAGTAATATCCAAGATGGCTGCCGGCAGCCATGTTTTTCGTATCGTTCAAATCTGATAGCTCCAATCTAGAAGTGATACTGAACATCCCTGTAAATTTTCAAAACATTTCTCCAATAAATATCCACTGCAGGATATGATGCTGATGGATTCAAATGGGAAATCCAAGATGGTCACCGGAAGCCAATTTTTAACGAAATTTGATGGCTCCCATTGAACGGTCACCACCGAAGATCCATATGACGTTTAGTGATGATGGGAGTTTATGTTCTACAACAATTGGTACAAAACAAACATTTTTAAAAGGTATGTTCTAGGTGGTGAGCCCACAGTATATTTGCATTATGAATCTCGGATTTCTCATATACACGGGTATATGATTGACCTAATTTATACACAAAATAGCGATTTGGGCCCAATCTTTCGATGAGCCCTTATGTCTGGAGTGTAATTATAGGGACCTGCGAATATTCAAGATTCGATTAGATGTCGATATCGGGCAACCGATTCAAGATCAACGCCGTATCGGTCTGCTGATTCGGATATTTTCGAATCGGTGTTACTTTGATGTAGTCTCGTTATTTGCGTCTAGAAAGCACATGCCAAATGACCTGAAATCACCAAAATTGAAGCACAAGGTTGCCAAGTTAGCCAATGTACGTATGCAATTTTTAATGTATGCCATTCAGAATAGACGTGCATTATGCAATTTTTGTGTTTCGATCGCAACCCGTGATGGTGATCAATCGCCGGATATATTTGTAATCTGTATATACACCATATAATTTGTCTACACGGTGTGTGATCGCTAGTTGGGGAACTCAATTTATTACAATTACTAAAATATGTGATGTGGGTGTTTGGTCTATTGTGGAGTGAAATGTTTAACAGATAACTACCATTGGTATCGAACTACAACAATTATATAGCTGAACGGTGTACCCATGTCCCAAGTGTGTCAAATCTTTATTAAATAATGTAGACAAATGACTTCCATTCCATGGAGTTTGTGATAGATACGTTGATTGAACTGTCTTTAAGTGTCTTACTCTCATGTTCGCCATGACAGATTTAGATAGAAATTCAATGCAACATATCCAAAACCCTCCATGAGACTAAGAGTGACTTTCCTAAATAAAATACAAGTTCCAACATTGTTTAAGGAGATTAGCATTGCTATATAGTATCTAGTCAATTTTGCAGTTTTGTTGTCATGAGACACCAAAATAAATACTGGTAAACAATGTCAATCACTAGCTGATTCGATTCGATGTCGATATCAGGAAGGAAATTCGATTCGATACAAAATCCCGGATTCATAGATCCCTATGTAATTAATCATAATCACCCCACGAAGTAAGGCATACACGTGTTGTAAGTGAATCTTATTTGATGGGAATACATATTTATGAACTTTTTTTATATGATTAAAAACAAAGCCACATTATTACCCTTATGTGTGTGATTTAGCTGTGGTTCATTAATTATGCTAGCATATGGTGATATTTGACCATTCCTATGTATATCTTAAAACTGAGTGTGGAATCCATACAGCAAAGAAAGGGCTGAAAGATTGTACTGTACTCACATCGTACTATACAAATAAACAATTAACCCATTCTATATACGAGAGGCCGATCACGATCGGCAGATGTTTAACCCATACCTTGGCGATAGTGACTAGCCATAACTGATAATTTGTCAAAGATATGATCACAGGAATTAATCCATATATCAGTACCCAACTTGAAATCAAAAGCTCAAATAATTTGTCTTAAGAAAGGGTTAAAGTATTTGGGTTGGGGGAGGAGTAGTTTTAAATCTCATAACTCTGTCCCTATTCACACAAGGACCTCTCACTGTGAGATCCAATGGTTTAGTGATTTCGGAGGACATGTTTAGGAGTTTAAGTTAATTCATTGGAAGCAAAAGTGATAAATCCCGATCTTTGCCACTTTTGACATGCCAGATATTCAAAATTTATTATTCACTTCTAAAGAGAAATTATAATTGTTGACAAGCCAGACTGCTTAGAACGACATATATGTAGGGGATTCCATCTCGTATTTAAATGGTACTTTAATTACCCCCCCCCCCTTCCCGCATTCTCCCCAGTTATTTGTTTATCAAACATGGACAGATATAAGATCAGATCTGACCTGTGTATTAAATAAGATTAAGTGTTTCATAACAGGGGTGTATGTTTTTCAAAAATATATGTAGTTTATACAATTCAAAAGTATTATCTATATAATGTTATACAGACATAATATGATGGGAATGACCACTAAATCGTTCATATAAAAGAAAGTAAGTTAGCCCTCATTTGAATGGTTTCACACATTACAATGTTTTACAAGTAGCTTGGGCACTAAAGCCACAACCTTCAATGTTAATCTTCTAAGTGCTCTGTGGCCCCTAAAATTCAATCAACCATGAAAATGTGAACAAATGGGAAAATAAGGTTCCTGGAAATACTAACATCTACCATATTGATTTTCAAAACAAGTCATCACTTACAATAGTCATGTATATTTATCTGCCTGTTTCCCCATTGCATAGATAAATCAAATTGGCTATCAGCTGTTGTTTTAATTTTGAAAGCACGTGTCTGAAGGGTTAATATATTTTTCAAAAATCAATTAATCAGTCAATACCAAAATTGATAGAAGTGTGCAAAGATACCCAATAAATATTAAGAGATATGAGGAAGAGTCCATGTACATTATAGCATGTGTCTATGGAAACCTTGGAAAGGGTTAATTATTTTTGAAGCAAATTAATGGAATTTAGAAGACACTTATATAGGTGAGGGGGCCCTTATCTCATCCTGTAATGAAATTTCAAGAATAGCAAAAAACACCTGTCTTGTGCTGCCATTAATCAATTTGACAGTTAGAATAAACAAACAGCCAGCCACCAGTGTTGTTTATCTTGCTTGACCCACCAGAGCTCTGTATCATATGTCATCACTCATTTCATAACAGATTTCACTTGGAATGACAACATCTATAAAAATCCTCTGATATACTCTGGATGTTGGATTACATGGTAATTTATTGATATCATTATATTACATGAAACTATTGCAATAAAATCTTCATATTTTCAAAACAGGATATCACACGGATTCACACCTAATTAATCGTATAAAACTAAAATAAATGAAAGTGTCAATTTTTTTTTATTATTTAAATTTTTTTTTTATTGTTATTAAAGTTCAAACACAAAATTTAATATCTGTATATGCTAAATTTAGCAAGGAGCTAAATCTAAAAAAAATGAATTTAAAAAAAAATAAAAAATTCTCGAAAAAGGGTCATAACTCCTTTAAAATTAATCGGATCAAACCCATATTCGAACTCGATCTGTATTATGGGATGTGAAACTAACATACCAAATTTGGTTCCAATCAGATAAAAAATGTTTGAGTTATGGCAGAATGCGTGAATTCTAAGTTGAAAAGGGCCATAACTCTGTAACAAAATCTCGGATCAAACCCAAATTCGAACTCGATCTGTATTTTGGGCTGAGAAACCCATATACAAAATTTGGTTTCGATCGGATAAAAAATGTTTGAGTTATCGCATTACTCGTAAAGTGTCTACGGACAGACGGACAGACAGACGGACAGACAGACGGACCAACGACGAGTGGTTAATCCGGGCAACGACACTATGTTTACCATACTATGGTATGGGTAAACATAAAAATGGATTCACCAACCCGATTCACATAAAAGTGTACATTGCAATAGCCCTATTGTTTTAAACCGAAACCGAATTGTTTTCTCGGCTAACCGCCCATCACTAATACTACTAAAAATTTGCCCGACAAAGCATTACCCAGGATGGCATAGACAACCGTGCATGTGGTCAGCGCTACTACTGATCATGTCTTCTTCAGGTACCAAGTGTAGGATTCCTTGTAATATGTTAATCATCAGTGACGGTGATCGCTCGCCCTGTGTAAAAAGGGGACTGAGCTGGTTAATAGGTAGAATAATCAACACCAAAATACATGTCATATATCATTTGTTGGATTTAGCATTCTGTGTCTGTCTATATGGATTCAAGATGTGCTGTATAAACATATAACTGGCAGTCTTCTTGGTCATTTCAGTTAGTTTTACTTAGGGTAAGATAAGATGGATGTATGTTGATAATTCAGCTTGTCCCCTGTGACAATTAGAAATATAAGAACATTTCATGCCCTGTCCTGCAGTGACAACAAGAAATGGACTGTCGTCCGGTGCATACCCCCTTGTGGCATACCGCCTGGTGTGGGCATATTTATAACCTATGACTGATATACTCAGACAAATGACCCAAAAATCACCATTTTCATATAAACAAAGATGAATAACTATAGAATGAAAAAATCTAAGCAAAATGATTAACACAGCATTGAATGTCCTCATAGTGGTGAAAATCCAAACAAAATTTCATTGAGATCCGAGCATTACTGTTCAAGTTATGGCCTGAACAGACATCAGACGGACCAAAAAGCCAACATTTCCAGATAAACAAAGATGAATAACTCTAGAATGGAAAACTAGAACAAAATGATTGAATTCTCTATTAAATGTCCTCATAGTAGTGAACATCCATACAAAATTTCATTGAGATCCAAGGACTACTGTTCAAAGTTATGACATGAACAGACATCTGACAGACCAAAAAGCAAACATTTCCAGATAAATAACTCTAGAATGGAAAATCCTAACAAAACGATGGAACCCTCTACTGAATGTCCTCATAGTAGTGAACATCCATACCAAATTTCATTGAGATCCGAGAACTATTGTTCCAAGTTATAACATGAACAGACATCGGACAGACAGATGTACGCATGAATGGACGGAGAGCTAGACAGGTGCAAAACAGTATACCCCTTTTTTTATTTTATTAAAGGGCATACAGTAAAACCTCTCTAAACCGAACACCCTTCGGACCGACCCTTCTGTTCGGTTTATAGAGGTGTTCTGTTTACAGAAAATCGCAAAACCATCGGAATATATTGCCACCGTCAGTGAAGAGTTATCGAGACCCGAACACCTCATTACTGATTACTTATAGTCTAGTCGTAATTCTCAGAAAAGACATTTCTAGAAGCATTTCCGCGGAAAAGTGTCAAACAAACTTTTTTACCATAATTCGAAGGTGCCGAACACGAATAAACTGCCTGTCGCCCGATTGGATGAACATATGGTTCAATAAAAAGGCTTTTAAAATCTTCGTGTTTTCTTCGCTGGAGGGTTGTTGATACGGCAACGTACAACGTGAAATCACGTAACTGGCCTTGAACATACTCAAACTTATATACTTCTCGCGGAAAGTTCAAAGCCGCGTTGTATCATGATACTA
The DNA here is from genome assembly GCA_032622095.1 of Siphonodentalium dalli. NCBI lineage: Eukaryota > Metazoa > Mollusca > Scaphopoda > Gadilida > Siphonodentaliidae > Siphonodentalium > Siphonodentalium dalli. The sequence continues at coordinate 196,211,450 of CP136064.1, forward strand.
TCATCACAGTAATAATTCTGAAACATTAACATCATATTAATCAAGTACCTACGGTAAGACATTGCTGTTTTGTATATTTATCGACGATTCTCGTAAGAATTCTCTTATAGTCCGGGAGCCAATAGGGGTACCCTTGCACCCGCCCCATGGGACTTAACGTCACCCCACTCATTTTGTTCCTTATTATGTCCTTCAACTTTTTAAGCAATGTTAATAAGAAAACGAGAGGCCGATCACGATCGGCAGATGTTTAACCCATACCTTGGCGATAGCGATTAGCTATAACTGATAATTGGTCAAAGATATGATCACAGTAATACATATATCAGTACCTAACTTAAAATCAAAAGGTCAAATAATTTGTCTTAAGAAGGGGTTAAAGTAATTGGGGTTGGGGGAGGAGTCGTTTTAAATATCATAACTCTGTCCCTATTCACACAAGGACCTCTCACTGTGAGATCCAATTGTTTAGCCATTAATAAATTTGACAGATAGGATAAACAACTATCCAGCCAGCAGGTTGTTCATCTTTACCTTCATACAACCACCCCCCTAGAGCTATGTAACATATGTCATCACTCAATTAATAACAGATTTTGCTTGGAATGACATCTATTAAAGGTATTCTCATACTCTGGATATTGGATGTTCACATGTCAATTTATTGATATCATTATATTACATGCAACTATTGCAATAAAATCTTCACATTTTCAATACAGGACATCACACCTTATTAATGGAATACAACTAAAACAAATTAGTGTCAATGACAAATTTTTTTTTTGAATTAAATATTTTTTTTATTATTATAAAAGTTTTTTAATATTTGTTTTAAATTGAGCGAGGAAATTCAATCTAAAAAAATATGAAAAAATCCAAATTTAAAATTAAAAAAAAAAAGAAGGGTCATAACTCCTTTAAAATAAATCGGATCAAACCCATATTCAAACTCGAACTGTATTTTGGGATGAGAAACCTATATACAAAATTTGGTTCCGATCAAATAGAAAATGTTAGAGTTATCGCATTATACCTAAAGTGTCTGACAGACAGACAGATATAGATGGACGGACAGACGAGTGGTCAATCCGGACATTGACGCTATGTGTACCATACTATGGTATAGGTACACATAAAAAGTTTTATCTCATGCAGAGTACAGGAAAAATACATCAAACCTGGTGTGCCCCTTTAAATTTTCAATTCACATATGTAATCAATTGAAATCAATGTCGAAAAAGCTTTCCATTAATATATAGATAAAACAAACTAGACCTACAGTACTAAAAGTGTTATGAACAATTATTTTGTTCCCATAGACTGATACAGAGCTCTCAAGTTTTTAAAACTTTGAAAACCAAAGTTGTCTTCCCATGAAACCAACAAAATTCCAATGGTAATGCTATTAAACAATGAAACCAGATTATGCCTTTAAGATGAAATTTAAATAACCATGCATATAAAATATAATAGTATAAACATTCCATCTATGATATGGCCAGAGATACTTATAGAGTATAAAGTATATCTGATACAGCCAACACATCTCCTAGCAGTTAATTAACTAAATACAAGATAACCAACTTCATGGTATTGTAACTGGATACTAACTCTGTGTGAGAAGACACAAGAGAGAGACAACTTCATGGTATTGTAACTGGATAATATCTCTGTGTGAGAAGACACAAGAGAGAGAGACAACTTCATAGCATCCTGAACCTGATTTATTAGATACTATCTAGACAGTGCCACCTGTGTATCTTTGATATATTTTAGCGATGAATAAAATAATCAAAGGGCCATAACTCCAGTAAAAAGTACCGGATCAAACCCATATTCGAACTCGATCTGTATTTTGAGTTGAGAAACTCATATACAAAATTTGGTTCCTATCAGTTGAAAAATTGTTGATTTATCGAAGCATTCATGAATTCTATGTCAAAGGGCCATAACTCCATTAAAAAATATCGAATCAAACCCATATTCGAACTCGATCTGTATTTTGGGTTGAGCAACTCACATACCAAATTTGGTTATGGTCAGATAATTTCTTTTTGAGTTATGGCAGCATGCATAAATTCTAAGTTGAAAAAGGGCCATAACTCCGTAAAAAAAACTCGGATCTGTATTTGGTGCTGAGAAATTCATATACAAAATTTGGTTCCGATCAGATAGAAAATATTTCAGTTATCGCACCATGCGTAAAGTGTCTACAGACAGACAGACAGACAGACAGACAGACGGACGGACGGACTAACGACGAGTGGTCAATCCAGGCAACGACACTATGTTTACCATACTATGGTATGGGTAAACATAAAAAGGTGGCCGTGTAGACTTCAGACAAGATGGCGTCCATCCTGGCCGCCATTTTTCAGATCAGACCCAAAGTCAGTTTTATGCAAATTATAGCGGGAAAATCTAGTAAAATGTATACAAATGTATATATTTTCGTGAAGCTAAGACATAATGACACTTTTTTGGCGCAAAATTGTAACTCACCCTCCAAGATGGCCGCCAAAATGGCCGCCAGAAGTTGAAAATATGACGTATTTTCACAAATATCTTCTAGATCAGTTCATATTGTTTGGAACTGGTTGAGTAATGTGACTTTATTTTGTGTTTTGTATATTAACTGATCATTGGCGCGGCGTGTATGAATACAGTATACAGTGAGTTGCTGAATTGTCATGTGTGAGGTGTATATGCAAGTACGGAAGGTATAAGTGGTCGTGTGTGTGGGTATTCGTATATCTGGAAGGGCTCACAATTAGTGAGGTGTATATGTATACCTGGATTGACCCTATGGTCATGGGTATGGCGAATAGGTATACATGCAGCACTTGGCTGTATGGTCCATAGTGAGATGAATATGTATGCACTGAGTGAATGTATGATCGTGAATGTGGTGCATATGTGTACATAGAGTGACTATATGGTCATGTGCCAGGTGTACGAGTACACCTGGTGTTCATGTATGGTGAATCGTGGCTGTATCGTCATTTTTGGTATATAACCAAGTATGGCTGTATGGTCAGGTGTACGTGTATAAAGTGGGTGATATATTGTCATTTGTGTGGTGTTTATGTACATATGGAGTGACTGAGGTAATGGGTGGGTTGTACATGTGTACCTTGGGTGGCTATCGCTTTCCACAATAACTCAAGCCTTAAGGATATGTTAATCAATAGAGAGGTCATGTCAGAGAGTTCTCCATCTTGATGGTGTTTATGTACATGGGGGGAAACATTAAACATGGAAAGCGTTAGCCACCCATTATCACACAGTCATTCCATATATACATAAACACCACAGACACAACAATATAGTGACCCAATTTTTATACGTACACCTGACCCATTACCACGGATGAGCATACATCCATGAGTCACAATGGAGGCCCACCGGGTATACTCCTAAACATGACCCATAACCATATAGTCACTCCGTGTATACCCATGCATTCACCTCACGATTGGCCATACGGTAATCCCCTATATACCTATTCTCCACATAGATGGTCAAATAGACATACAATATATACATCAACACCACAACAATGACAATAGAGTCACTCCAGGTATACATATGCACATCACCAATGGCCATATAGCCACTCGCTTCATACACATACCCTCACCCATGCCACCTGGTATACTCCTTCACCTGACATATGTCCATATAGTCACCCCATGTGTACCCATTCAAGACATTCATACATGCTCATGGTCAATCCTTGTATACATATTGACCTCACCATTGGCCATGTCACTCCATGTATCCCTATGTGTCGCACCATAGCCGAATAGCGACACAAGATATACTAATACACCCCAGCTATGTCAGAAAAGTCACTCCATGTATGCATATGCACCTCACCCATGGCCATATAGCCACTCGCTATATACACATACCCCTCGACCATGACCATATAGCAACACGTGTGTATACCCGTATAACCTACACATGACCATACCACCATGAGTCACCAAGCAGGAACACCAGGTATACTCATACACCTGACACATGACCATTAAGTCACTCCCTGTATAGATATTCATTACATTTATGATCATACAGTCATGTACTCATATCACCATTGACCATACAGTCACTACATGTATATCTATTCGACACACATAGTCATATAACCACTCGATATATACATATGCAGCCCACCCTAGACCATAGAGTCACTCCAGGTATACATATACACCTCACCAACGGCCATTCAGCCCTTCCAGATATAGAAACAAATCTGCACACACGACCACTCATACCTTCCATACTTGCATATACACCTCACACATGACAATTCAGCAACTCACTGTATAATCATCCACGCCATCCATGGTCATACAGCTAATCCCCATACACCCACCAATGATAATACATCCACGAGATATTTAAATATATACCACAAGGACACTCCATATATACCCACACCCTCGATAATGTCCACCCAGCTTACTCCAGGTATGCATATACACTGCAATCATGACCGTACAGTCATTCCATGTATACCTATACACATTACCCGTAACAATAAAATAACTCCCAATTTATCCACACACCCCATCCATGACCTTACAGTCACTCCATATATACATAATCAACACATAGGTGACCATGTAAATATATTCATACACCACATCAATGTCCATACAGGCACATCGGGTGCACCCGTACTGGATATACACAACCATACAACATACAGTCAAACATTCATACCGATTCACCTCACACATGACCATGACCTCTCCCTGTATACCTATACATCTTACAATGGACAACCCACACATAACCATATAGTCACTCCTTGTATACCTATTCACATCATTCATGACATACAATAACTCCCTGTATACATATTCACCTCAACTATGATCATAGAGTAACTCCCTGACTACCATCTTGGCATCCACCCTACATCCAGTTGATATTTTTTGTTACCATAGTGGACCAGAATAGCCACAGATTATGGTTCATCTCGGTTCCGTCTCAACGTTCTGCCCATTTCCATTCAATAATATGGCCAGAATCACAAAAGAGGTTCTCGGCAAAATTCCATACTTTAAAATGAATTTGTCATGCCCCATGAACTGGGACAACCAGAATAGAACATATTGTTGTCAGTTAATTAACTAACACGTATAATAACCAAGTGAGTCACAATTTACTACCTTTTCGGATAACACAGAGAATAATGTTCAGGATATATGTAAAATAAACTTTTTACAAATTTGGTTGCCATTTTGGAAGCCATCTTGAGCAATTTGGTCTATAGATACCGTAGTGTGACACATTTAAGATGGACCAAAACAATGAACACATTTGAATCCAGAGACAGTTACGTTTTACCAATGATAGTTGCATTTTACTTGAAAAAATGGTCTATACCTGAAAAGTTAATTTTTGCCGAAATTTATGTCAAGTTTTTGAGAGAAAAGTCCAATATTTTTGATGATGTCAGTGGTAACAATAGTAACAATTAACCATGGTGTATCAGATATGTTAGTATTCAATTTAGAGGAGGCAGAATAGCCAATTTTATACATCAACCACAACTAAAATATTTTCCATATTTTGGCGGCCATTTTGGCAGCCATTTTGAGCCAAAGTAAGAATTTTGGTTCCAATGAGTTGGAATATTCATAGGTAATGATATGCCTCACTTACATTACAAAGTTCTGTTCATTTCTTGTTGAAATATGATTAAAATCCCAATTGTGATTTTTTGTGAAATTTTATACCGTGTTCCAATAATTGCATATTTAATTGCTCCAATGATCAGTTAATATTCAAAACACAATATAAAGTCACAATACTCAAACAGTTCCAAACATCATGAACTGGTCTAGAAGATATTTGTGAAAAAAAGTCATATTTTCAACTTAATCCTGATTCACAGAACTTTCAACCGGGTGTGATTTCATGAAGAACGTTTATTTATCAAATAACATACTTGTCCATATAGGCATATATGTATAGCAGATGATGAGATAGTTATGACAGAAAGGTCACGAGGGGTGATTCAAATAACAAAGTATTCCCATGTTCATGAGATTATATGTATAACGAGTGTGATATATGTCTCGATATTGACTTACTGTATTTACGCAGCAATAAAAACAGTATGTGACTTTAAGTTGATTTTATGGGTGAAATATGGATCACAGGCAGCGACATGTACCCTCATTGGATTCAGCATACTTGAATTATGCTAGAAAACTTAGTTTCATGCTTTTCCCCAAAAATGCCTCTAGGGTTCTAGTATTCCACAAATGTAGCTTTTCCGACCAGACTATTAAACTTTATTCAATAAACTACAAAAATAAACATAAATTGCAATAGATAAACATGCTATAATAAGAAATAAATATATATATAGATAAACCAGGAAACACGGAAACATTACATTATACGGTGATTCGCGGTTTTTGAAAATGTTGATGGTAGATTTCAACTCTGAGCTATGGTTTTCCCCGACGGCTCATTAATGGTGAAAATTTGATTTAATAAAACTGTGATGGTAACAATAAACCACCGTCCTGTACTTTTAGCGAATTAGTGTTTAGTTTGGACAATCGTTGTAAAAACAAAGAGTCCATTCCAGCACAATAGCTGATGTAAAAACAACGTGTCACTGCATGCTCTAATTACCTGTGAAGTCACCATTGTTCAATCAGTTTGTGATATAAGCAAACATGTATCTATCTGTGTCGGCATGTATCTGAAGGTGGTGCAGTGCAGTAACCAATTCTGGTTTAGGCGCATCTAATTAGACACCTGTTGTTTTAATCCGTTTCAAAGCTTTGCCGATACAAAAGACCGCTAACTAAATTGGTACGCTTATTCAATAGTACGAAATACATTACCTGTGTGCACGCGTGTTCGTCTGGTATCGCTTTCGGAATTTATTTAGAATAAGATCAAATATAAATACGGCAGTATCTTTTTATTCTCAGGCATTATATTAGGTTTAATTTGTAAATAAATTTGATTAATGTTCCAGGAACACTTTTTTGTCCATTTGTAACTAACTGTTGTCACTGACGGTGATCGCGGTCAAACACAGGTCAACTCAAATGCAGAAACGTTCACATCATTACCTTTTAAATTATTGCATTCGGTCTCTTCCATCGCTTTAAGCGTTCGGATTTTGGAGTAAGACATTAGTGTATTTGTTCATTTACGGACTAATAAAGCTGTCCGGTATTCGGAGTACAGAGGTTTCGGATTACAGAAGTAATAATTAGTGACAATGTACTTGGGTAAATTCAGGACCGAACAATTCGTTCGGAATGGAGAGGGGTTCGGATTGTAGAGGGTCCGGTTCGGAGAGGTTTCACTGTATAATAAATGAGCTCCCACGAAAGATTAAAGAAAGTACCCATTTATAATAGATATATATATATTTTTTTTTTTAATGAGAACAAAGAATAATAAAGGAGAAATGACAAAATACACGCACGCATTCATGCTCTCAATCCAGGACAAGGGAGAGCAGACTCTACCATGCCCTGGCCTACTTTCTTACCAGTGACATGTCTTTCAGAAATATTTAAAGGCACATATTGCACCGTTCAAACTTTACAGCAAGACGAAGCAATGATACTAGTTTCTACCTTGACATATCTTTGACGGAAAATTGGCGTTCTTTAGCTACAGTAATGGTGATACGAACAATATACTAATTTTTATCCTTCAGAATAACTTTAAATGTCCCGTATTAAAACAGCTAAAGTGGTTGATGGTGTGTAATATTTAAGGTTTGCAGAATCAAAGTTCCAAATAATATGTGCAACTTTAATTAATTTACATTCTGAATTTTTCCACAAACAGTATATAATTAGTAGAGTTAACCATATTGAAACTGTATTGTAAATAATGGTTCGACAGCCATCAGGAAAATACACAACGCTCTGTGTTTTAGTTTTTCGTACTGTGACTGAAAACTGTTGTGATGTGTTTTAGCAAACCAGTATATCTATTGCAGTTTTCGTAGAACATGATTGGACAAATTAAAAAGATCAGTGTAATTACATTGGATATATATCTTTCGCTCGGGTACCGGGAAATTAAGTTTTTTGTGTATGTTGTTCAGGGTCACTGTTAAGGTCGGGTGTAGTTTTGAGTATGCAATATATTCAAATGCTGCGATTTGAATTACTCAAATTGCCAGTTTCACAAAAAAATATTCACGAAAAGAATTTTACTTCGTATCTAGGGCTGGGCGATATTGGCCCCAAAAAATATCGCGATATTATGGTGACAACATCGCGATACACGATATGATCGCGATATTATTTTGGTATATTACAATTGGTAAGTACAATGTACAATATATGCAATATTTCATGAATAAAGTTTGCACAATGCATCCCTACGTTTTATTTACAATTTGTGGGTCATGAGAGGTCGAGTAAATGTGTATTGAACAATTATCAGTAACATTACAGTATACATGTATATAATGACCACTCGTCTGCAACAATTGACAGTTTGCCGAAGGAGAAACAATAACTTTGAAACAAAGGGATATAATCATATTACACGACCCACGTGCGTTTTGGCATGAATTTTTTAGAGTTATATCCCTTTGACCATAGCGCTCAACACCGTGACCATGCACACATTGAGCACCGCATTCGGTTTCAAATTTCCATTTTATTAATTCGTGAGGAATTGGTTGTTTGTGAGACTATTTATCAGTGGTAATTGGTAGTTGGTAGCACCGTGAATTAGCGACGACAATGCCACAATGGGCAGTGCCGAGGCAAAAGCCGACGTGAAATGAATTTGCGCCGGCATTTTTTTAGCTGAGGAAAATAAATATAGACAATCATGTTCAATTAGTTTGTGAATTTGACATTTGTTGAAGCGATAGCAATGCCATGATCCGTACGGTACATGTCCACAAAATCATTTTACTCGCAATTTGCACACATTGAGACGATCAGCTAGACTAAGTGTGGTCATTATAAAATCTGACATCGTAATTCGTCTCCAAGCAACCGGTTACGGTTGATAGAGCAAGCTGCACCAACTTGAAAGGAGGTCATTGTGCCAGTCGCATGCGCGCGACATACCAATCTCACAGTGTAGCCAACTGATGCTACTAGTATCTCTTTGATGTTTCCGACGAAGCATATCCAACTTGACAATAACGTGCTCCGATGTTTTAAAACGTTTTGACTGTTTCGACTGCGTATTTCCGGGAAGTTTGGGACTATTATACTTACTTTAACTTCGCTGTTTGATGGGACCATGTGATGGGTTGAAACATGGAGAATATTACAACTTGGGACGGTATTACGATATTTTTATTTCAGACGATATTATTGACGATATCAAAATTAAAACCGGGTATACCCGATATATCGTCATACCGCCCAGCACTATTCGTATCTATAACTCACCTTTCCAAATACGTACTGCATCTTTGAATCTTTTCCAGCTGCCTCATCTCGCCATTCTGTCAGAAATTGTACAAATAGAGGGTTTGTGGCTGGCCTCCTTCTCTTCTTTCTTTTACCATAGAGAGGATGCAGGTCATCCATTGCCATTAACTTTCTGAAAAGATAACAGAAAAGAGATATAAGTTATAAGATTTAAAGTCCCATTCCTCTAGGGGCTGTGGGGGGGGGTGGGGTTATGGTAAAAATATTTTTTCCAAGAATGAATAGCTGTGTAGTCGAGGGGACCAAATGGCATGCGAAAGTGGTCATGAGTTGGTAAAATTGGGAGAATCTTCTGAATGTTCTCAAGCTGAAAGAATACTCTAAAACTACTTGAGATTTTGAATGCAATACTTCACAATTTCAACAAACATTTGAATAGTTTCAAACTAGTTTGGGAAGAAAATAGTGTGGGCATATCTATAACCTGTGACTGATATACTCAGACATATGGACTGTAAAGTAAGCATTTAAAAACAAAAATCAGCATTTTCATATAAACAAAGATGAATAACTTTAGAACAAAAAACCAAAACAAAACAGTTGAATGTGCCATTAAATGTCCTCATAGTGGTGAACATCCATACAAAATTTCATTGAGATCCGAGCATTACTGTTCAAGTTATGACCTGAACAGACATCAGATGGACCAAACAGCCAGACCAAACATTTCCAGATAAACAAAGATGAATAACTCTAGAATGGAAAAGCGGAACAGAACAATGGAAACACTCTATTGAATGTCCTCATAGTAGTGAACATCCATACCAAATTTCATTGAGATCCCAGCACAAATGTTGAAGTTACGACATGAACAGACACCAGATGGACCAAAAAGCCAACATTTCCAGATAAACAAAGATGTATAACTCTAGAATGGAAAATCCGAACAAAACGATGGAACCCTCTATTTAATGTTCTCATAGTAGTGAACATCCATACCTAAATTTCATTGAGATCCAAGCACAAATGTTGAAGTTATGACATGAACAGACACCAGATGGATAAAAAAGCCAACATTTCCAGATAAACAAAGATGTATAACTCTAGAATGGAAAATCCGAACAAAATGATGGAACCCTCTATTTAATGTCCTCATAGTTGTGAACATCCATACCAAATATCATTGAGATCCCAGCACAACTGTTAAAGTTACGAATTGAACAGACACAAGATGGACCAAAAAGCCAACATTTCCAGATAAACAAAAATGAATAACTCTAGAATGGAAAATCCGAACAAAACGATGGAACCCTCTATTTAATGTCCTCATAGTTGTGAACATCCATACCTAATTTCATTGAGATACGAGCACTATTATTCAAGTTATGACATGAACAGACATCGGACGTACGGATGGACGGACGGCATGACGCATGCACGGACAGGTGCAAAACAGTATACCCCCCTTTTTTTTTTAAAGGGGGTATATTAGTTAATAAAAACTAGAGTGTTTTATTAGAATATTTTACCATGAATATGCAATGATAAAAAAAAATTCTAGTTTTTATTTGGGACGCATTTCTTTATCTTTATGGGCGCAAAATTTACCAACTCAAATCTGGGAGAATATATTGGGCTGGAGTACGTCAGACAAGTCTCGCCGAAGACAGCTCACCCCGGCCATATTTCCATAACAAATGTCTCAGGTGTAAAAACAAAATTAGTTTCAGTTGATTAGAATGATTTACATAATAACAGTGATAAATAGGGCGCCAAGTTAATTTGTGACATAATTGAGGTACATGATGAAAAGGGGCTTAATAAGATTGACATGATTTATTAAAACTTAAATATAAAAAGACGATTGGGTCGTTGCGGTGATGTGGTTGTCATGACATCTGGTCATATCGAAGGGTCTTCATCTAGAAGATCACTGGTTAAAAATCGTTGAGATTCTCCCAGCATGTTAATTTATTTTGAATTAATTTAATTTATTTTATTTTATTTTTATATATATTTATTATGTTGACATTTTTTTTAATTTATTTAAACATATATATAACTTTTACAGTAAGGGCTATATAGGAATAATATAGAATAATTTATGTAGCTAATCTTTTAATATTCCTTTAGAACCAGATCTCAGATAGATCTTTAGATGTTTTGAGGCACACACACAGAGTGACTAAAAGGCAAGGCGACCAAGTTTCCCTGCCTTACCCCACACTGTTGGGAATTATTATATATTATTTTGTAAATAACGCTTTGTGCTGGGTGCTTTTTATGCATGATCTATGTTTTCAAGGGCCATAATAAGTGATTTGACCCCATGTTCAACAGATCGTTTCAATACGTCTTTTCTTGTTTAAACACAGACCTTCCCTACCTCAAAATATGCATTTCTGATCATTAATTTCTGAGAATCGTCTCTACCTTGGTCAATTATGGCCGAACCTATTTCAATACGATGAGATACAAGGAATAAAATCAAAACAGGGGTTTGGAGACTGATACATTATTATCAGGGATGGAGACATTAATTTTCATAGATTTGTGAGCCGAGACATGCCCTACATTTTACATTAAGGGCTATAAGAATAATATATAATAATTTATCACCTCAGTCATTTAATATTCATTTAAACCACACCTTAAGACAGTTCTTCATAAGTTTTGAGCCACATACAGAGTGACCAAGTCGAGCCGAGACCTGCCCTACCTTTTAAATTGAGGTCTATATGGGAATAATATAGAATCATTTATGTAGTTAATCTTACTATACATGGGCTACCTCAAAATATACATATGCATTTTCAGAAATGCGGGGCAGGTGTGTGGTAAGGCAGTGGAAACATGGTCTCCTTGTATTTGGTCACTCTGTATGTGGCTCAACACTTCTAAAGAACTGTCTGAGATGTGGTTTTAAACAAATATCAAATCATAAATGATTTTATATTATTCTCATAGGCCTTAAAGGTATGGCAGGTCTCGACCCCAAAAAAGGAAGCTCAAATGGCTGTTGTATTCCGACGTCGCACTTAGGACACTATATGTGACCCGCCATATCAAATCCAGTCGTAAGTCGGGATTTTTTTACCCTGTGCCAATGCATTCTCTTATATATGCGAGTCGACCATAGGTCGCCTCGCATATATAAGAGAATGCATTGGCCTAACAATTTTTTACAATTTTAATAATTTTTTCTTGTATTCTTTAACAATTTTATAATTTCACCCATACAGAGCCCCAGACAAACATGAGCAGACGACACTCTTCTATATGCTTCTATATATATGTGTGGGGCTCCCTGCAGGGTAATGGATGTTTTTTATTTTATGTCCTAAAAATCCCGACTTACGACTGGATTTGATATGGCGGGTCACATATGCTTATTCTAAGGAATCTATTGTGCATATATAGCAGGTATGGCACAGTAGCATGTTATATATACGTCTCCGAGACATGCCGAGCATTGCCCATGATGGCACCCATTCCCAAAATCTCAAAATTACACTTGCTTCTAAAAATAGGCCCCTTGTACATGTATGTTGTATAGTCCCAGACATATTCAAGGAGCAATGCTCGGCATGTCTCGGAGATGTATATATAACATGCTACTGTGCCATACCTGCTATATATATACATATTGTTTATGTAGATGTACCAAAGTGTGTCCTGTCCTTAATTTTGATCCAGACTGTACTATAAATAGTCTATTATTCTCAATGGAAGGGGAATAACTCTCTCTCTCTCTTAGATTGAATTCTGATGCATTCTAGTTTGACAACAGGGAAGTCTTGGAATGAATCTGAGAATCTCTATCACTTGGTGGACATTCCTAGGCCACAGTTGAATCATATTCTGGTGGAATATAAATATTTTTGGTTCCTCTTCCAAATTGTATATAATATGGAATATTGGAATATGTTGTGTGTGATGTTATCTTTGACTGGTCCCCGGACTATAAACTATTGGCTGAAGTGATTTGTGTGTTGTGTTCAAAGACCCACATTTGACTAGTTTCTGCCGATCTCTGGCGGGAAAAAATTATCAAAACATATTATTTTGATATCCTACTTAGTATTTATGAATAGATATTTTAAATATGTAAACTATTTTCGCAGAACACACGAGGCAACGTATTGTGTTTTGATGGGCATCCCAGTGTTGCTGTTGTCTCTCCGTCATTATATTTGGATCAATGACTCAAATGACATCATCTACTTAAAGATGGCTATAGTCCGTACTGGTCTCTTATGGGAGGGCACGTCACAGAGCGATAGCGCCGTAGTGTTTCACATATGAGTCAGGGACGAGTCTAATGTTATCTGGGCATTCGAAAATTAAGTGGGCCTTTAAGATCAGGTACAAAGATCCCACAATAGTACATTGCCCTCTTTCAAGCATCAATTCACACATATAATACCAAGTGGTCAGATTTACTGCCAAAAGCTCTGAAAATTTCTCAATACAACAGGTTGTCGTTTCCTTCAAGTTGACTGCTCGTCACAAGATTTTCCATGCATATATAGAAACAACCCTCCCCCATTTATCATGCAAAACATGTTATTTCATGTCAAAACAAGAAACAAGGCCAGTTTTGTTCAATACATATAATGCCAATTAATATAACAAACCGATATTTCATATGCCATTGTGCTTTAAATAGTGAAATTGTGCCATCAAATCTCAGACTCACGTTTACAAGATATAACTTATAACAGGGTTTCCGCCAGGCCGGCTGTGGGTCCGTCCCATGGACCCATTCCCCTTGCAGATGATCTGTTTGATTCATACATGTACCAAAAGTCAGTAGCAATATGTCGTAAAAAAATCCAGCTGCAACAGGAGTTCGGGGGTTAAACAGAATACTGGTGAAAAAGCGGGTCAAATAGTGACATATAGATACAGCGTAATACATGGCGCGGTAACATCAAAGAATGCCGACAGTTGCAATGAGTGCGGATATTTTTGTGCACGGGATTCCATGGATGAATCTACTCACACTCGAAGACCCCGTGCTATCGTATACGATTACATAATTGGATCAAAGAACGCACAATTGCTGAGTCGGGACATTTTAATGCACGGGATTTTCGTGGATGAAAGTACTCAATGTTGATCATTTATCTTATTGCTGTATTATCATTTGTTTTGAGTTCGATGTAAGTGAAGTTCGTGAAAAATGCATGTGATTCTCTACGCGTAAAGTACGGTCAATAATAGTTTTGTTGTCCCGCCTGGGTCCCCAAGCCCAATGAACGACGCACATGTTCACATTTCCCGCCAAAACTCAATTATATTTTATAACACGTTGGCTAAAACACTGTTCTATAGCTGCGGTCGTCAGTTGTTTAATACAGACTATTGAACAAGCTACGCGTTCCGAGTGACAGATTTCGCTACCATTCGTATTTCGCCGCTGTAAATATCTCCTGCAGACAAACCCTGCAGTATGACGTGACAGTGCACAAATAGTTTTATATATATAATCCTGTCAGTTTCATTTTCACTGACGCTACTTGAAATTCTAAGAAATACTGTATTCAATTATCCTTGCTAGGTATTATTGGTCAATGTGTAAATTCTAGTGTTTAGATTCATTATACCTGTTGGAATCTAATTGTAAGTTATAAATTTGTAAACACTGTAGCTCGTTCATTTATATAGTCTTCAATCAGCTGGCAGTCTTACGTATGTAATTACATGACTAATTATTTGGATACCATCAACAGAATTAATGCACCCACGGAAATGATTGACTTGCGTAAAATACGTAGCTTTGGATTCCTTTGTGGGACACTCAGATGCAAGCAAATGGCTACTTTTCAGTGTCAAATAAAAACATTTTTGCCCGACGGTACGAACCATGGTCGTCCCGTCGCATTATGTGTTTCCCCAATACGGACTCATTAATTTTCCCCTAGCGGAAACCCTGCTTATAATATATATAATATAAATATGAACACATAGAGATTGCCATCAAGCTACTTGGCGGTCTGCATTCCAAAATACACCTAATAATATTTGCTTTTGAATTTTTCCCAGTATCGAAATAGGTTGATAAATACTTGAATTACCTTTCTACGAGCATTATATGGCCCAGAAAGGAGCATTAAAGTTTTAAAAATACAACTTTGAACACGATGTTTGGGTCCTAAAAAAACGAGAGGCCGATCACGATCGGCAGATGTTTAACCCATACCTTGGCGATACCGATTAGCTATTTTAATAAATCCTTACACCAACCTTTTCACGAGTGCAAAAGTTTCAATAATTGACACCTTACTATTAAGGTCACAAGTGGAATCAGACTTATTGGGCACCTTGCTCACATAAACACAATAGGAACACGGATGTGGCATTCCATTTCAACCTATTAAGTCACTTCAACACAGATATATCTTATAGAGTGATAAAGCTAATTAAGCTCAATCCATAGTCAGAGAGAAGCACCATAGCAGTTAAAGACAAAATATTTATTTATTTGCTTATTACACTGGAATGCGAGACATAACATATTATGATTTTTTTAATATTGTTATTTTTTTTATTATGTTTTGTGTTAGCTGCATATTAAAAATTCTTGGGATCATTTAGATGGGACAAAAGAGTTAATAGTTCCCGATTCAAAAACTAATCAATACCTGAACAACTATACAAGTGAGGGATGTATAGACCTGGATATAAAATGATTGATAATGATTGGATATAAAATGTTTTTATGCAGAATTTTCAGATAGCTAGAGGTAGGATATGAGATTGGTCAGATTGAAAATATTAGATTCATTACATTGAATAGCATACTGTATGACTATGGAATGGGGTGGGTTAATTTTCTTCTAAGCTGATCATTGGAAAGATATAATGTATCTAAACAGCGGAAATATAATTGAAGTTACTGTTAATATATTATCAAAATCATTCAATCGATACCAACATTTATACAGGTGAAGAATGTTTCATCATTAACATGGATGCAATTATTTATATTGTGATCAAGTGAAAAATATTTAGTTATCACATTGTGTCAACAGGATTGGTGGAGGATGTTAATATTTTTGAGCAAATAAACCAAATGACCCTCACTGTGCAGGTTAGGGGTGTGTTATCATAAACTATGCCAAGAACTATAAACATAATCAATGGATATAAAATCGGATAGAATGGGGTTAATCTTACCCAAAATAATGAACTGATAAACACAAACAGTCTATAAAAGCATGTCATTGGATTTAGAAACCCATACAATAAGTCAGTCTCTAATGTCATGAACCTGTTTCAACAAAGGGGTTAAATTAATTTTGTACAGAACAAAGAATGGACCAGAGAGTCATCAATCATGGATTTGTCAATGTTTTAGAGATGCCAGCACACTGTGTGTGATAGAGTCTGAGAGTCAGGAGAGAAATTTTATTAGTGTTGAGAGATTTGTTTGATCAGGTGTTCTGGTCCATACAGGAGAGAACCACTATGGCTGTGATATGTCTAAAGAGATTTGACTCTGTGAGCCATGGTATTTATCTAATGTCAAGCTAAACAAAACTCATTTCCAATAAGACACTGGCTGTGTAATAAGATCTCCTCTTCTAAGCTAACAGTGCCTGCAGGCATTAATTTGATTATCAGCTACTTGAATTTTAAATGGCCATAACTCTGTTAAAATATACCAGATCAAACTCAAATTCGAACCTGATCTGTATTTCGGGGTGAGGACCAGATGTACCAAATTTGGTGCTGATCAGATGAAAAATATTTAAGTCAACACAGCTTGGATGAATTCTATTTAAAAACAAGAGCATAAAGGGTTAAATAAACAATACCAAAAACCAAACAGATAAAGAACGTGCTAAGAAAAACCTAGGTAAGAAATATGAGGCATATCAGAAGAAAATTGTTTAACTTAGATGCATCAGATAGCATTTGTGTGCAGGGTTAATTATTTTCTAAACCGATCAACCAATCGATACCAAAAACTATACAGGTGAGGGGTGTGTCATCATAAACCTACATATCAAATATGAAACACAATCGGTCAAAAAATACTTAAGTTATGGCATCGGATAGAACATGACTATGTGCGGATGCAAAGTGTTAATAATTTCTAAACCGATCAACCGATCGATACCAAAAACTATACAGGTGAGGAGTGTGTTATCATAAACATGCACATAAAATTTTAACACGATCCAATAAAAAATATTCAAGTAATTGAATCGGATAGCAAGTGTCTACGGACAGACGGACAGACGGACAGACTAACGACGGATGGTTGATCCGGACATCGGCATTATGTGTACCATACATGGTATGGGTACACATAAAAACTGCAATTGCACGGTATGCAACAGCAAAGAGAATTCCGTGTTAGCCTATTCCTGATAAAGAGCATTTGTTTCACTTCTGCCAGAAAAAAATTAAAACATCTGGAAAGTGGCTGTGACCATGGCAAGTAGTTATCCGAGCACATGTAACTGGTTTATCAATATTTTGTGTATTTGTAAACCTATTTTATACCTCCTTCCAAATTAAGTAGACAAAATTTAGAAGCTCGAAAGAGCCATGTCGAGGAGAGTGATGATGAAAATCTTGTAACTATTTTATATCACAAAGAATTAATTTAGGACATGTCTTTAAAGCTCATATAAGTGTAAATTACTCAAAACTGTGAAACTCTAGAGCAAGTATCCAGAGTAACACATGAATGAAGCAAAATGAGCATTGACATAAACAATGTCTAGTGTCTACAAGTTTGGCGCCAGTCCCAGGTTGGCGTCATAGCTCCGACGACGTCGCTAACGCAATGGCTTGCTTTCAGTTTTTTTCACAATGCGATAATTCGATCCATGTGTTGAACTGAGGAAATGGACTTAAATCACATTAAAAATTTAGCTCAATTTAGCTAAGTGAGCTCAAATGAGCAATTTACTAATTTAGCTCATTTGGCACCTGTGCCTGACCTGATAGGTGACTTAAATTTGATGTGCATATTGGCGCTTCTAGTTTATTATCGAAAAACAGCCGGTTCGAGAGTAGAATATATACAAATGTAGCTGAATTCAGCTAGGTTAGCTGAATACAGCTACTGTAGCTGTATTCTCACATTTGCCAGACCTGTTCAGGTCCGGCACTTCCATCAATTTCAAACATGGACCACTGGTCTATTGTTTGATTGTTGGGTATATTTCACAATAAAAAAATTCAAAAAATGCTAATTGCACATCAAACTAGGTCACCCTACTATCCGGTCACTTTCAACCAAATAAAAAATGTCACTTGTTTTGTGACAAAGTGCTGCAATTTATTGACACAGCAATCAGCAGCAATTTTGATTTTGTGTGAAAACTTACTACGACGGGAGGTGAACGTAAATATCCTGGGGACTATTTTCAGTGAAAACGTGAACTAAGATCAGTTGTAAAACAAAGATATACGCCATCAAAGACACTGCTGTATTTCTTCCCGCTGCTAAAATTGAAATTATCATTAAAATGATGTAACAGGTTGTGAACGATAACTATTCATAACGGTATTTAATATACAGATAGTGTGCGGTAAGCTAAAGTGGTGAGTTGTGCTCGCTCTGTTAATCTCAGGCTAGCGATCATGTCCCTCTTTTCAACTATTTAATAATTTTGGAGCACCAATCAAATTGTGTTTGAGAGCACTGGATTACTATTCCCAGAACTGATAAAGACATTGCATCTTCAGCATATTGTATTAAATATAGTTTTCAAGGTACTCCGTAATGCATAAGAGAGTTATTAAACAGTTATGATCGACATCGATCGCCATAGTGAGATTTCACACATAATCAACATCGGCGTGTCGACAAAACACGACACTTTGTCACAAAACGAGTGACAGTTTTGATTGAATTGGTAACCTAGTTTAGATGGATCCGGGCCAGCTCGTCCCAGGGCCCACTCGGTCCAGACGGTTTTTGGGAATAGCTGGCCTGGCTTTTATGGCCGAGTGGGCCCGGGAATTAAATTTCTTAAGTTAAGATTATGATATATTTCAGGATGTTGTCTATCCATTTTGACATTTTGATTACTTTAGCAGTTTAGGCATGTTTGTTTACAAAGATAATAGCCACTAATCATGTTAGTCGATTTGAATGAGAAACCAACGAATTCATGAATAAACAATATATTGTACTGTTTTCACATTCTGAATAAATTTCTCTGATTCTCTATGAGTTCAATCATCTCACTATCACTGGGTTAATTTTGGGAGAAGCCATCAGTGTCCCCACTCCTATCAAAACAATATAAGCGGGTTGTTTACACAATAACCAGTCACGGTCGGTTCATCACAGTTTGTCACACCTCACACTTCGATCAGATGGTGAGATGGCTTCAGAACGTGTGGCAGAACTTGTGGTATGAACTTGTATACTGAATCAATTGATACAGATCAGGCCAAAATTAATAAATTGTTTGTTTGTCCACACCCCTACCCAAAAATTTTCAGGTGGGTAGGTAGGTAGGGATTTTGTTTTGTTTTGCAAGGTGGAATGGCATACTAAGGGTCGCCTCCATGGTGCAGGCCGAGGGTATCAATATAAATAAATAGTCAGGGATTAATTTGATAACAAATTAAAAATTTAATAGTTGGAAAAACACAACAAGAACAATAAATAATTATGCTGTTCAGTCACAGTTGCTGGAGTTTCTGACCGAAAATGAGCTTCTCAGACAAGATACCACTTTTTTTCTCTTTTCTTTTTTTTTAGAATTTTTTTATAAATTAAAAAAAAAAAAAATCTCAATCTCAATAAAAGAATTTCCAGTCGGCCGTTAAAATCGAGTCGGTCGGGGCGAGGACAAACAAATACCTTTTTAATTATGGCCTCAAGAAGCCAGCGCTGGCAAGAGATTATACAGTGCTGGAAACTGAACTTGGTATGTGTCATCAAGTAAAAGGTACAGTAAGCCATAAGAGATCACTGCAATGGGGTTTTGGTTATTTAGACTTTAGTCAAAATACCCCCGGTGTAGAAAGATGGTACGACATGCGACATATTTGTATAAAATGGTATAGATATGTGTATCATTACCAATAAATAATCTAATCTAATGTTCTATGTGTAAACCCAGCCTTTACCCAGGTGAGAATTCGTAACCACGGTATTTCATAGTTTCGTTTCGTATATTCATATATTTCTCGTCCGTTTTCCATTTTATTCCATATTGCTCGTTCACACGGCAGAACTTATCACAGGTGGTTTCCTGAAGAAATGCTCTGCATTTTTCCTGAAGAAATGCTCTGCATTATACCTGAAGAAGAATTCGTCAAGAGGGGTGCCTGCCAACTAACTCAAGAATTCGTCAAACCTATGTGTTATTTTTATATAAATGTTTGTACATTGATCCTCAAGTGTATTTATCCTTTGTTTTTAGCCAAATAAATCATTATAAACCCAACTATCCGATCTACCTCCCGACAACCCTTTGGCTTAGAGAATGTGAGACAGAGAAATCCCTTGGACCTGGACACAAATGAACAGAAACGAACACAGGTCCAAAAAGCGGAATAGAAGGGTGAAATTGGGTTTGTGTGTGCGCGGGGGTTAATTCTATGTGTATGTGGTGTTATTTCCAACTTTGGTAACTAATTTTTTGAGTTATTAGCATTATTTGAATACAAAGCTACTAAACCAACGAACACAAACGAACATAGCATTGGCCGTTTGGCACTTTTAGGCGTTAATCAAGGTGTTAATTAACTACCGCTTAATCCAGGCCTTAAGATTCAACGAGAATCACCGAATCAATTCTCGTAATGATTCTCGTGAAACTTGTCACTTTTCAGTGCTTTATGACTAACTTGATTCGGCATTTGTTTCTCGCAAAATTAAATGGATTTTAACCACTGTAATCTGTGTTTGTACTCTGTCTCTTTGTTAATTACACATTACTGAGTTGTTTTGACTTTGTTTAACTCCCCTCAGTCTTTATCTGGGCTTGGGACCAGAAGACTTCAAAGAAGTCAGCCGGATTTAAAGTTATATTTTTTTGAAAAAATTAAGAATAGATAGGCGCTCATTTCGATGGCGCGATTTATTACGTAAATTTTATGCATCTTTGGAACTCGGTAATGAGTTTAAGATTTGTCATTGATACATGAACGATTATGAGAAGTACTGCTAATTATTTTTCAACATGACGTACTTTGGTCGAACAAGCATGTCGTGCAAACTCGGATTTTTTCTGTAAGCTATAATCACTCGTTTGTCGAGACTCTCAGGCATTTCAACATTTCTGTGATTGAACAATTGATGTTCGCGTTCCAAGTGTTTTGATATAGTTTCATCCTCCTTGTATCTAAGCGAATATCTGAGAGATGGTTGGTCATTCATTGGTCACATATTGTATACACAATATTTTTTTGCATGGGATCAGTAATAAAGAGCGTTTCTTATCAGCTAAGAAGATATGTAGGGAAATTGGTAAAGATGGATCAGATTATCCGGTATATATGGACGCATCTCTATGGCCAGAGAATACCTTAATTCGACAATTTTTCGAGAGAAGAAATTCGTGGAGAAACACCGAATTTGACACCGCGCAAGGTTGGAAATAATTTTTAAAGTATTATGGAGAATTTAAGAATAACCTCATATAACTGTCGTTCAATAAAGTCATCTGGTGATGTTGTGAAAGATCTATGTACAAACTGTGATATTTTACTGCTACAAGAGCATTGGCTTTTGAAGTCTGAACTACATACACTACGAACTATGCACAGTGATTTCGAAGGAGGTGGAGTGTCTGCTGTCGACTCTGAAAGAGAAATTTTAGCTGGTCGCCCATACGGCGGGACAGCAATACTCTGGAGGAAGTCATTTGCTGACAAAGCATGCTTCGTCACATACAATGACCCGAGAATAGTCGGACTGGAATTAAAATGGTCAACTAATTCACTTCTAGTACTCTGTATATCTTCCAACCGACGAAGTAAGTAATGCGGAACTATTCATTGACTACCTTGGTAAAATCAACGCCATAATTCAAGAAGCAGATACAAATAATGTTATCGTCCTCGGCGACTTCAATGCGTGCGCAATTCGCAAAAACGGTAATATGAGAGAGCTATCAAAATTTTGTGAGGATTCATCTTTAATTATATCAGATATAAACTTCTTAGGACCAAATTCTAATACTTTCACGTTCTTTAGTGAAGCTCATGGTTCCGTATCATGGTTGGTTCACTGCCTGTGTACCTCCTCTATTGACTCCACAATCGTTACAATGGATGTTATCCACGATTATGTGGCATCAGATCATTTTCCATTGAAGGTAACTTTGAGAACGGATCGTATTCACGAGTGTACTTCGATTAAAAATTCTAACTCAAAAACAAGAATAAACTGGAAAGATGCAAACGCAGAGCAGAAACATAACTATCATTCGATGACGGGGAGTTTACTGAGACAAATTAATCTTGAGACATTAACAGAGGGCCATCATCTGTCAGATTACTATGACTACAACTCAGCCATTGATCAGGTATATGATCAAATTGCACAGGCGTTGACAGTGTCTGCTTCCAAATGTCTGACAACTATGGCAAGTTCTAACAATATATATTCTCCGATTCCTGGTTGGAACTCGAATGTCAAACGGCTACACGACAAAGCCAGAGATACCTTTGCTTTGTGGGTTCAACATGGAAAACCTAGACAGGGGAACAGTTACAACAGTATGTGTCGAAGTCGGGCCGAGTTCAAATACGCTTTGAGGAAATGCAAGACGAATGCCGAACAAATGAAAGCAGATGAAATTGCACACTGTTTTGACAGTAAAAATTATGGAGAATTTTGGAGATCTGTTTCAAAAGGAAACTCACCCGGGAATGCCTGCTCTGTTGGTGGAGCAAACAGCGAAGAAGACATTTGCAAAATGTGGAGTGAACACTACCGAGATATATTTAGTAAAAGCAAAGAAGATATAACACAGATTAGTAATATTCACAAGACTGTTGAATGCTCAGATATACACATCTCCCAACAAGATGTTACAGATGCTTTCGGAAAATTAAAATCAGGAAAATCTGCAGGGTCAGATGATATCACGGCATTTCATCTAAAACTGTGCGATGATTATATTAAAGGCTGCCTACAGTTGTTATTCAACGCGATGTTGAAACATGGTCACCTTCCACCAGATATGCTGAAAGTGACTCTGGTACCTGTACTGAAAAACAAAACAGGTAATATTTCCGACAAAGAAAACTATCGCCCAATTGCATTGTCATCTACAATCTCAAAGGTGCTGGAAATGATTCTGCTCACCAAGTGTTCTGATTGTTTATATACAACAGCCAATCAGTTTGGTTTTAAGAAAGGCCATTCAACAGATGGATGTGTGTTTGCATTAAAGGAGGTAATTCGACATTATATATCCAAAGACACACCAGTTTTCGTGTGTTTTCTTGACGCTAGCAAGGCGTTTGATCGGGTAAACCACAAAACGCTGCTGGAAATCCTGGATCAGAGATCTGTACCCAGTGTTCGCACTGGACCGAAAAAAAAATTAGCCAAAAGTTTAGCCAAATGAAAATTTTATTAGCCAAATGAAAAAAACTTTAGCCAAATTTATTTTGGCCAAATTAAAAAAAACTATGGCCAAATTAAATCATCGTTTTATGGTCGGTTCACAATTAATGACTAAAACGTCAAATCTAACAGGCACAGGTAAAATACACAATAATTTAACTAATTTTTATTTTTATTTTTATTAAAAACTTATTAATCTTTATGTGAAAGAGTGATTGGGGGGGGGGGTAACCCGGGATTGGGTATAGGACATTTCCCCACTTTCTTTTAAATCATTAAATATTAATTATCCTTGCGAAAATATCTAAGTGACATCTGGAAACTAATAACTTAATATTGTTACCCCATTATCAAATTACAATCTGTCATAAACGCATGCATATTATTTTGAATGTATCGGTATTGACGAAAAATAGCCACAAAATATCTGTCGTGATTCACATTTGGCTGATTAAGCTGTTGTCTTACACTTGGTGCTCATAAACCTTGGCCGTCATAAATACAATGTCATCATAAACATGCATTGTGCAGGAGCCCCATGAGCAGGGAAGGATCCAGGGCTCTTTTGATACCTGTTACAGGTTTGGGCGCCCAAAGTCTGGTGGCCTAAATGTCCCCAAATTGCAAGTGGATAGTTTTATTAATGCTGAATTTTCTATATTTTGAAGGTAATCTTCCATTATAATTCAACAACATGCAATGGAAATCATCAATATACAGTTGATATAGAGCCTTTATTTGCTTAATTATGTGTCCAGTGAGAAATATTTTAACCCTTTAATGACTGGGGTTTCTTGAAATTTTGCAAAAATCCTGTGCCATTGCATTCTCTAATATAAATGAGAGTCTCCCATCTAAGGAGCCTTGCATATATAAGATAATACATGGGCCTTTATCTTGACCTTGTAAGCCAGTGCATTTTCTTATGCGGGATCTTTAATGCTGCACATAAGGGAGATGGACGACCCCCTCCCGTACCTACCCCCATCTCGGGTCTACGACCCTTGGGATATGCCTTCGGCATATCATGGTCCAAAAACAGGTGTCCCCAAAAAATCCCTGGATCCATCCCTGCCCATGAGTGACCAGACAGACAATGGGGGATTAGCGGATTAAATGTAAAATAATGATATGACCTTTTGCTGTTTCGTGGAGAGTGACGGGTTTCCCTTTGTACTGTACTTGCCAAAAATTCATGCTTCCAGTCTCTATTTGGGGTAAAAAAAAGTTTAGCCAAAAGTTTAGCCAAATGAAATTTTTATTAGCCAAATTCGAAAAAGATTAGCCATTGGCTAATTTGGCTACCGACAGCACGAACACTGTCTGTACCACCTGAACTCACCAGAATTCTTAATGATTGGTTTCATAACCAAACATATAACGTGCGCTGGGGACAATGTTTCTCAACTGGCTTCAAACCTAATAGTGGCGTTAGACAAGTCAGTATTTTGAGTCCCTACTTATTCAATGTATATACAAACTCGATCAGCGAGAGACTGAATGCATGCAATGTCGGTTGTGTTGTTGGTGGGGAGACCATCAATCATTTATGTTATGCTGATGATATGTGCCTTATTGCCCCCTCGTTAGAGGGATTGAGACGTCTGTTGAGAATATGCGAAGAAGAAACCTATAATATTGATTTGGCATACAATGCAAAGAAGACCCAGGGGATGGCCTTTATCCCAAAATCCCTACCCATTAGGACATTTCCGAAACTCTTTCTTGTAGGAAATTAAATTAAATTCGTTTCCACCTTCAAATATCTGGGACATATTCTCAACAGCGATCTTTCTGATGACAATGATATAATGCGCCAATACAAATCAATTTGTTCCCGGTCAAATATTCTGGTCAGGAAATTCTACAAATGTTCTTCTCATGTTAAAATGTACTTATTTCACATGTTTGTATCTCCTCTATAGTATACTGTGCTCACCGTTGGGTGAATTACACCAAACGTTGTTTTAATAAGTTAACAGTATGTTTTAATAATGCATATAGGAAGTTAATGGGATATGAAAGAGCGTGCAGTGCCAGTGGAATGTTTGTGAATGACAGAATGTGTTCGATTTCAGTGTTAGTGCGCAAGAGTGTGTATGGGTTCCGAGAGAGAATGTCTAATTCTACAAATAAGATACTATATGCCATTTATAATTCTGATTTGTTATTCAGCTCATACTTATTTCGTCATTGGAATAATCTACTTTATATGCAATCTTTAATATAATCTCTATTATAATGTAACATATGTATGCTAAATTGTGATAATATATGGGCGCTTTATGCCTGATTCAAAATAAATAATAATATTATCACGTGCTGCTCTTTCGGTAGAGCTTGCTAATTGTCAATTAGTTGAAGTTTGGAATTGTCACTCACAAAATTAAGAAGTCTTCACACCCGTCTGTCTCGTTGTTCTGTTGTCATGTTTGTCCAAATTTTGTGTCTGACTTTCGAAGAAGATGCAATATCTGATGAGGTAAAATCCCCGCCACCATGGGGGCACCTCCAATGTCACGCAGTTGGTCAGTCACTATTTCATTTAAATTATATGTCAAATCAGTTAATTATTTTGCCTTCCAATAGCGATGACACAAGTTTTTGAAAAAAATCAAGTGACGATCAAATTTTCAATGTTTTTCAAAGCCAGAGACATCTACCATCATATAGAAAGCAAAAAAAATAAATTCCTATGAATATTGTTTTTTTTGCCAATTTTTTTTAATTTGGACTTCGAAAATAAAATTCTGTCAACTCATTATGTCACCCAGAAGTTGCCAAATAATGTCTGTGGACACTGCTAATGTGCTTTCCACTCATAATTCAGTGTAGTAATATCTCTCCTACATTAGTCTGTTGGTCGTGGTGGTGTATTAAGGGACAAAAAGCTTGTAACATCAATTGTCTATTTTCAGTTAGGATATGTGAAGATTGTATGTTATATATTTGGTTTCCAGCAATAACACTAATAAATGTAGAATGATTGGTTGAAAACTTGTATATGCCTGAGAAATCATCAGCACATTTGGTTAAATTTAACCCGGAGGTTGATTGACATGAGACAACAACGAAGACAATCGCCAGGCAATGTTCAGATAATAAGTTCAACAATTACAACCTATCATTTGATTTGTTAAACTTCAATATTATCTGAGCATTCCCTTAGGGGTCACTACTCATCAATGAGTATTTGCTAGAATAGTTTTAAGAAAATACCACATACTTTCTTTTCACAAATGAAAATTTACTAACATTTGAGTTGATATGTATGTTGTACCTAAATCATGGAATACATGTAGTACCGTGACCTCAATCTTGGGCTTTCTTTTACCCGCAGATTTACATGAACATGCTCAAACAATGTAAACAGGAAGTTGTCTAGCCTAAAATGTTGCTCACAATATATTATGTTCTCTTGTGTGAGGCAAATGTTAATGTCTTTGGGAAGGATATGAGCAGAATGTCAACAGCATTGATTTTTGATGGACATCGGCATTAACTAACTCATAACACGATTAAAATGCCTACAAAAATAAAGTTATGTACTCCATAGCGAATTGGATTACCAATTACATGGCATGAAAGTTATTGAATATTTGTTCATTTTTTTTGCATGAAAATAGGCTTGGAATTTGGCCATGTCTATGATTAATATCAATGTTCATTGTGCACTGTTACTTATAATTCCCCCAACATTTTAATTATTTAATGTCTAAATGGTTATATACATAATCAAATCATTATTTGTTATGGTCATTCGTCAAAATGACAGCTACCACAACACTATTAAATTAAACTAAATTTGTTTCAATATATTATCTTTGACAAAATTGCACCTCAAACTTAATTACAATTGTCTGGTTCACATCCCGGTGTGTTGCCTGTTCAACGCTTTATTTAATACTTTTTTTATACTCTTTAAATCGCTACAAAAATTACAAGTTTGTTCAGTGACAGGTCTGACCAGACTTCTGTTGTCGCCAACACGTGTAGGCCTACTATATATACTAGCATTGTTGTTTCCCGAGAATTTGGGCAGAACTTCCGCTGGAGGCACTTGCCAGATCCTTAACACCACCCGTAGCCAATCAAATTAAAAATTTGGGCAGAACTTCCCCTAGAGGCGCAAGCCAGATCATTATAATCAATCAAATTGATAATTTAGGCAGTTAATGCACATTGAAGAATTCTACTGTGGCTAGAGAACTTAATTCATAGGCATGTTGGTAGAACTTCTATTCCCTCCATACCATTGCCGCACAATGTAAATAACGTTGATTCTTGTTGGGTAGTGGTATTTACTAAGTCAAAACACAATGAAAATTCTAGTAAAAAAATAAATAAAAATATGCATTCCATAGCCAATTGGATTACCAATAACATGGCACGTGAGTTACTGGAAGTTACTGATGTCAGATTCCTTTAACTTTTTTATGCACGAAAATAGGCTACTTTTTCAGACGATTATTACCTGCAAAAAAATAATAACATGGAATACAACCTTGTCCAACATTAATGCCAATATTTATTGTGCATTGTCATTTATTTGTATTCTAAAATTTTAACGTATAACTTGTTACAAAATCAAAGCAAAGTTCGATGGGGTCATTTATCGACATCAAAATGGTGGCCACACAACAAAAGTCAAACGGAATTTATTTCACTTACAGTTGACAATATTTCACCTGAAACTCGATTACAATTGTCTGGTGCACACTCCGATTGTCCATTTACCTATTTTAAACAGAAAAGTAAGTAGTTTATCCAATAATTTATTGAATTTATATAACTTTTGAGCTCTGCAAAAAGACACGTTTTCCTCATTCACAGATTGAGAAACCGGAAATGGCCGGAACACTGTTGTCGCTACTTCCAATTGTTTTCTAATATATTATTTTTGTTAAGGCTTTCACAATTGTTATTCGTCCAACATTTAAGAATTTTTGAATTTTGCTTTCTAGTATTGAAAACTTGTACGACCCCAGTGCAGATAAAGAGGTCCACGCATGCATAATATGCACTTCATTTGAATTATATATCCTTAAAATATTGGGATTTTAAAGCAAATTGTAAACTGAATTGAATTTTTTTTTTAAATCCGACTGACTTCTATGAAGTCTGCTGGTCGATAGCTCAGATAAATGCTGAGGGAAGTTAAACAAAGTCTTATAGTGAATGAAATAAAGTCAAACGAACTCAGAGATGTGTAATTAACAAGGCGACAGAGTAAACCGTAGAGTAAGCGGTAGTTAATTAACACCTTGATTAACGCCTTATAGTGCTGTAGGGACAATGTTATGTTCGTTTGTGTTCGTTGTTTAGTAGCTTTGTATTCAAATAACGCTAATAACTCAAAAAATAAGTCATCAAAGTTGGAAATAATACCACATAGAATGGACATTCACGCACCCACAAACCCAATTTCACCCTTCTATTCCGCTTTTTGGACTTGTGTTCGTTTATGTTCGTTTGTGTTCGTTGTTTAGTACTAGTAGTACTATAAGTCTATAATCAGGTCAGGGAGAACCCAAAATTGATGTACTAAACCTCGATTTGTGTAAAAAACCTAGATCGAGGTTCTTCGAGACCATGTGACCACTGGTCAAAACATACACCCATGATATAAGGGGAAACACTCTAAACCAAATATGATACTAATGGAAGTATTATAGTGTAAGTGGTATAATGTGGAGTATTTCGTTTTACACCTATGGGATCGAGGGCAAGTTCACATTTAATAATTAATTGTGCTTAAGTGCAATCAAGCCCAATTAATTATTAAAGGTACTCAACCCGATAAAACTCCTCTCAATTACTATTTCAATGGCTTCGGGGGTCAAAAATATTTGATTCGAGTCGAGGAAGTCACCCATCAAAGCTCAGATTTGTTAGATATCGATTTTAGAAATCTATTATTTTTCATTATCGGGAATACTATCTGGCCCAGAACTCAGTCAAAATTTCGTTAAAATTACCACTTGATTTTAGAGTTATCCATCCTTGTCTGTTTGAATAGATTTGGAGAACACATCCAGAGCAGATTACGGCAGTTAGCAGTACTCATCTCGAGTTTATAACAAATTTCAAAAATCAATATCTAATAACTCTGAGCTTTGTTTGATGGGTTCCTCAAATATTTTTTACCCCCAAAGCCAAAGAAATAGTAATATAGGACCCTCCGATCGGATTGTTGTTGTTGGAATCTGTTAAGATGGGGACCCTCTTTACGGGTTGAGTACCTTTAAATGTGAATTTCGCCTCCCATAAGTGTAAGATGAAATACTCCACACTATATCACCAGTGGTCATATGGTCTTGAAAAACCTCGATCTAGGTTTTTTACACAAATCGAGGTTTAGTACATCAATTTTGGGTTCTCCCTGACCTGATTATTGATAATAGTACCGGGCTCGGGACGAGCTGGCCCAGGTCGATTGGACCGAGTGTGCCATGGGACGAGCTGGCCCGTTATTGAAAAACTGCCGGTTTGAGCATAGAATATATAGCTGAATTCAGCTAGGTAAGCTGAATACAGCTATTCAAGCCTATTGTAGCTGTATTCTCACATTTGCCAGACCTGGTGAGAATTGAAAACTTAAACGTGGGGTGGGAGGGCCGGGAATTCGAAAACATTGGGCGACTGCCGACAAAATAACGTATAAATTATTCATTGCAAAATTACCGAACTTCTGTGTACACCAGGTTAATGCAAGGATGTATTCAAAACTCAGATTTGAATCGAAATCGATGCAGAATATTTCACCGGAAATTCACATTTCCCGCAAAATTAGGAACGTAGTACCACGAAACGTACTTTCTTTATTTCGAACCTGGGATGGCGGTGGTGGTGACGGTGGTACATCATTCGGCAAACCTCGTCAGATTCCGTCACCGTTTCAGAGGTCACAGGTCGAGGAGTTCAGAATGGGTGGTACATTGCAGTGCAGCCTGAACCTTTCGGTTTTGGGCGCACTGGTGTTGAATTATCAAAGTACATTTCAGATATGGATGTGGTGATGGTGATCTCACTCGCAAGATGTTGACCAATACATGTAGCCGGATAGATAAAGATAAGATAAGCAGGGGCCCCGGAAGAGGGGGGCAGAGGGGGCAGCTGACCCTCCTGCCCTTGACCAAGGGAGGCGCGAGCGGGGGCAGGACTTGCCCATTTTCTGGAGACAGAAAATGCTTTTTGTGTGTTTAATCTCGTGTTTTTATAGCAAAATGTTACTTTTTTGGTCCAAATACCACCAATTTCACAAGGAATATTAATTTTGTGTCAATTTTATCACAAAACGACCATAAAAACCAACAAATACCATTAAAATAGGGATTTTTGCCACAATGAATTTATGGTTATTTTCCCGAGTTTGCGGAGAAAATGCCCCTTTTTGCGAAAAAGTGCCCTTTTTGTAGGCTCTGCCCCCCTGCCCTTTTTTTATATTGGTGGTTTTGGGCTTGGGACCCAGGGATGATTTGGAAGGGGCGTAGCCCCTCCCCTACAACCCACTGATGAATGATGAGAGGGATCATGAAATGGTATGAACATTTTACATGAAATGATGTAAAAGAAAGAAAAAAAAATGATCTAGGCGTAAATTTTGATTATTTCTTCTTCTTAGCCTTCCTCTTCTTCCTTTCGGTGGATGTTGTTACTGTTGTTGTTGTTGTTGGCTGAGAAAGCTCCACTCCATGATGTCTAAGAATTTCGTCGACCTCATTATGCCGTTGTTGTCGCTGTTGTTCTTCCATGAGGTGGCGCTCGTCATCGCGCTCATAGCGTGCATTTCGCTCTGCTTGTTCAGCCTTGGTCTCTGAGCACTATGATTCTGGCTGTTGATGCGATTCTAAAGGTCTTCGATGGAGCTGGTGCTGTTGTTGTTGTTGGTTCCCGTGGAGCTGGGGGACACCGGGATGAGATGAAATTCCGGTGTCCGAGGTGGCAAACTGTCCAACTCCACCTCGAAGCTGGCGGCAGGAACAGCAGAGGTGGTATCCTGCTCCCTTTCTCCGCTCGCCTCGATGACGATAGCAGGGACCTCGCGATCCGGCAGATCCACGGAGTCCCTGCTAGCTGGTACGATGTCGTCTGTCTCCATGCAGGTCGGATCGTCTCTCAGACAACTTCGACTTGCCGGCTGCGACACTGGACGGCTGGACCACACGGGGAAGGGTTACAGACAGATCAACGGTCACCACATCTTCTTCTTCCACTTCGCCCGTCTGGTGGCGTCCCTTCTTCGCCTAGAAGGAGTCTTTTTCTTCGTAGGCCCTGTCTTCATCTTCTTCATGGTACAGCGGGTGGCTTTGGCGTTGACGTCCCGGTCTTTAGATCTCTGGATGCCAGCATCTTCAGTCCGGAACTCCAAGCAAAGGGTCAAGTATAGCCCCTGCTGGACTGGAGAGACCAGCTAGCAATGTCCACTACCTTACTTCTTTGCACTGCAACCAACGCGGTGTCGGGGATTAAGTCCATAATCCGTCCTAAGCCTAATCCAAAACCGTCTCACTGGCGTTGAGCACGAGGGCAGCTGCACCCGAAGGCGCGGCCACACAACTCACCCGTGCTCAACGTCTGACCGAGAGGAACTAATACGGACAAAGCAAGTATGTCCGCCTCGCTCCACTCCCGAGCCAGATCGGCATCGGAGTTTTCGACTGTATCCTATATATATGACTTTTTCAGTGACATGCGGTAGGCCTATACGCTATACATTGGGGGAAAACGATTAACGGGTTCAATGATGTGGTCAATAGAGGTGACTATATAGGCCTACTCTTAGTACCTTATATATAATGATGTACCGGCTCATTATGCATGCATGTTGGGCAATGTGTCATTGGGCAAGACCCATTTTATAATGTAAGGAGTATTATATAGCCTGCATGTTTTGTGAGGGTGCATCGTATAGCGCTTAATTTGAACAGTTTAGTATAATACATAAAGTGGCTCTAGTCGTATAGTAACCGTCTATATATACTGACCATGACCATGCATAATGCTCTTTCTATTCCAGTTTACTAATAGTATACGGTAATGGTAACTATTGTTCGAAAGTTTAACATATATATAATATTGCCAATAGGCCTAGGCTATGTACCGGTACTCTTGCACGAGTCCCTATATATAATATCCCCTAATATGTGTGTTTGGAAATTTCCCGGCCCATATAGAGGGCAAATTCAGTATATAATTTTACTGAAAGTAGGCCGACCATATATTATATACTGCAATTATATATATGTGCACTATATAATGTTGACTAGAAAATTAAATTTTCATAACAGTTCATGGTTATTTAATTAATAGTGAACTTCAAACAACTAAAAAATCGACCCGCATGCACAAGCAGGGTCATGCACCCGGGCCCGTGCGTGCATGCCTTTACCTATATATCGATTGCCGATTCAGAATCATAAACCTTGTGCGATTATACGGTATGAATACGTGACTGTACTCATATATATATATAACCATGCGCTGTCCATGACCAGGAACAATATACAATGTTTAGAACATGTCACATGTCACATGGTGAAAGATAATTCCGAACAATAGCTTTCAAAGCGAAAATATGATTATACAGGGGATTCCCCGTTGTATTGTATTGTAAACGACGTGACTCATGAATGATCTCCAATTTCCCTTTCAGATATAGGCATATACAAACGAAGCATAGTCGACACACCCTATATATTAGCGCTCTGCGACGCCCCCTGAACTGCCCGTACATGCGCCGGCGTTCCTATATGTAGTAAATATTAACGGATTTGTCTGATATATTTGACAACACCGCAATTAAGTGACCAACTTCGGTCTTATACATAGGGTGAGTCAATTTACCTGTTGCATGCATGATTGCATGGGTGGGTGGGGTTGTGGGATGTTTGGGGTTGCATGCTCTTTATAAAATAAATTCTTGGGGAGAAAAAAAAAGGTCGTTAAAGTGTTAGCGGTTCCAGCAGACGGAGGTCGGATCTCAAGCTATAAAGATGAGATCTTAGCGCTGCAGCTATTATGGGCCTATATAATTTTTTTTAACATGTTTACGCTGTTATTGCGCATAACATTGTAAGGATTGGGTGTATTAATTATCATGTTGCAATCAAAATAGTTTGCTTCTTCAGGGACATAATAACAACATGTTTGTGAATGCTACTATACATATTGCACCCTTGATGGGCACAAGCGTGTCAAGAGTGGTTATCCAAAAAGTTATATGTCGCATACCCGGGGAAGTAAAATGTTAACTCTGCTTGAGAGGCTAGGCTAAACTGCATCTCGGAAGTGCATATTTCTACACCCCTCCAAAAAGGGTAATTTTTCACCTCATATGATGCATGGAGGCCGCTTTACCCCAAGTTGAATGACAAAATGATCTTCGGCAGGGAGGCATGCACTTGAACGCCGTTGAGTGAAAAAATTTTCTTCGACAGGGACACACTGTCTTGGCCCCCGTTGATGGACAAAATCTTCTTAGTTGCTAACCCTCCAATGAGAGGCAAGTTAGCATTTTGGAGGGGTGGTGAAATAGTGCATCTCAATAAATGCAAATATTGCCTCCCAGCGGGGAGCAATATTGCAGCTAGACTATATTCAGAGTGTATGTAGGTGGCACTAAATTGATGAAAAATAACCTCACACATGCAGTGCAGTTCTCATATATACCAGCTGATGTCCGGGCTATTTAGGGATTCCTTTGCCAGAAACATGCCTATATGAGCATATATATGAGCGAGGTCAAGATCACGGACACGGTCGCACGTGAAATTGGACCCGCGCATATTGTTCCCGGGATAAAAGTAGGCCTATACATACCAAATTTGTGTCGGATCGGTCGAGGTCCAGAAACATGCGTGTATGGGCAAGGTCAAGGACACGGTCGCGCACGATAAATTGGACCCGCCCATATTGTTCCCTGGATCAAAGTAGGCCTATATACCAAATGTAAGTCGGGTCGGTCGAGCAGTTTCCGAGTCTATTAACACGCATATACATGCATATACCTATATATGCAGTGACGGTATCCGGGCATCAACTGGATGACTTGGACAATTCCCCCTTAATTCATTCTCCCATCCATTTTAAATCATCCAGGAACACATGCATGAGGAATTACCCCCTTCGTCGTATTTCATGCATGGGATTGGTTTTACCCGGACACTGAATCGATTATATATATACGACATTTCCCACCGTATATATACCTATTGACCTGCATGTTTAAACAAGATTGTACCGAAACCGGGCCATATGTATATATACAGTAAACATGTTTTTCTGGTTATCGTATTACAAGTCACAACTTAACACAGGAGGGGATTCCCCTGCACACTCCGTTATCGAATTTATCTTACGCATATACCCAGCACAGTGCAGATACACGCTATGTTGCACAAATAACTCCTCTCGAGCAATACATAATTCATTATCTCGCTGTACACGCATAGCTATCGTGCTTTTGAGTAACTAACATATGTGTGGTTTATTTTAGGAACCCGGTAGTACACCAAGATAAATGTCTGCATAATATTCGGTCAAGTTCACCGAGAAATAAAAGTAAAACAAGTCCATTGTCCCTGAATAGCGCGTATGCATGTATGTGTACAGGACCTGGAATCGTGGCTTGGTTGTCTCGGTTGGGTGTTGTGGTGACCCCCCGGGTGTCGACTTTGAAATTTCCAACTGCACCCCCCGGCCTGATCGGACAAAATTTGCGAAATTCTATTTGAACCAACACACTCGGGTTGGAACTTCCCAACTGTTGGAATTTAACAACCTGCATGACACCCCCTCCCTCCCCACGGTTGGAAATTTCCAACGGATGGGCAAATGGTGATGGTTGGAAAATTGAATGCCGAACAGAAGCCTGTGTTCGGCTTTTCTGTGCCAAACACAAATGTTTTACAAAACATCAAATAAAACACTTAGTATTGGCTCAATTTAAACTCCACCAAACTTCGTATAGTAATAGTGTGCACATGAATACATATGCCTATGAACTTTATTTGTTATATTTCCCATTATTTGGACTTGTGTTCGGCTTTTATGAGGACACCTAATACAGGCATGTTTATGGACCGAGACCGCGATCCGACTAAAATTTGGTATGTAAGCCTACTTTGATCCCGGGAATAATATGGGCGGATCCAATTTCACGTGCGACCGTGTCATTGACCTTATAGTGGAGTAGGCAATTGTTCAAATTGTGATTAAAGCATGAAACTTTGCACATATGTACACATTCACATACTTATTGATATTAGATATGGAGCCACGCTGATTTTTTACTTTAACCCATCTTTTAAAGGGTTTTCCGAATTTAAAGAGCGTTTCGTGATTATATAATTTATTAAATTTCGCAATTAATCTTACCATGGAATCTGCTATTTCAAATTCGGCATATACAGTAAGTATGACTCTAACAGATATAATGCCTCATTTTTAGGGTAAAATTGGAACTCCCATCAAGATGGCCGTCAAAATGGTAGCAGTAAGTGGAAAAATTTGACTTTTTTCACTAATATCTTCTAGATCAGTTTCTCCTGTATGAAACTGGTTCAGAATTGTGACTTTATTTTTATATTATTCATATTAACTGATCATTGGAGCAATGAAATATGCCATTCATGAGGTCCTAGTCCATTCCGATACCTCAAAAATTATATTTTACAGAACTCTGTATGAAATTCACCAAAAGTCACCGGTAGGATTCTAGTCATATTTTAACAAGAAATGGACAGAATTGTGCAAACTAAGTGAGGCATACCATGACATATGGATATTTAAACTCAATGGAACCAAAAATGTCACATGTTCTGAAAATGGCTGCCAAAATGGCGACCAAAACTTGGGAAATGGTCAATATTGGCCCAGCATGCCATGTAATCGCTTACAAGTTGTGGTCGATGAATAACATTGGCTATTCTGTCTTATATACTTTAAATTTGTCTTATATACTTTAACATTTCTGATGCACATTGGTTAAGTCTTACTAATGTAAGCACTGACGTTACCAGAATTATTGGATTTTTGGCAAAAATGGGACCATTTATTCAAGTAAATGGAACTATCTTTGGTATCAAAGATGTTTATTGTTTTTATCTGTCTTAAATGCGTCACACGAATGTGTTTTTAGACAAAATTACTCAAGATGGCTTCCAAAATGGCAACCAATTTGGTAAAAAAAAAGGTTTATTTTTTGTACATATATCCCAAACATTATTCTATGTTCCCAAGAGTTAGCAAATTATAACTCACTTGGTTATTACCATGTTATGCTTCATCCAATGACTACTACGTGTTTCATTCTCGTTGTCCCTGTACCTTCTGAGGCATGACAAATTCCTTTTAAATGATGAACTGTAGTATGGAATTTTGCCAAAAATGTCTTATGGGACTCTGGCCATATTTTTGAATGGAAATGGACAGAACGTCTAAACGGAACTGAGTGAAACCATATTATGTGGCTGCTCTCGACAATTACCATGGAAATCAACTTAATATATGGTGTATGTCCAAATGGCAGCGAGGGAGTAAATGTGCGGTCACAGATAAGTTGAATAGTTCTACATGGAGCTATTGTATGGTCATTAATGTGCGAAGGAGTGGCCATATGGTGATGGGCTGGTATGTCTCTGGTGAGATGTATAGGTCTACAAGAGGTGACTGTATGGTCATGTGTGAGGTGAATATTTATACAAGGATTGTTTGTATGGTTAATGAAGTGGTGTATGGGTGTAATGATAGCTGTATGTCCATCTGTGTTGTTTATGTATATATAGGGTGACTGTATGGTCATGTGTGGGATACACATGTGTACATTGGGTGACTATTGTCATCGATGGGTGTACATGTATACATATGTTGGCTGTATGATCATGCGTGGGACTGTGGGTGTATGAATAAATAGGGTGTGGTTGTATGCGTATGTGTAATGTATATAGGTGTTCATGGAATGACTGTACGGTCATGATTGTTGAAGTGTTTTTGCATACCTGGAGTATAGCTGGATGGTCATATGGTTGTATATGTGATGTATATGCATCTCTGATGTGGCTGTATTGTCATTTGGTGGGTGTACAGTTACACAGAGAGTAGCTGTATGATCATGGATGGGGTGTGTGAGTATACATCGAGTGGCTGAATTCTCATGGGCGAGGTGTATATGCAAATCTGGAGTGTACGAATGGTCGTGCGGGGTATTGCTATATCCATTGGTGAGGTGTATGCGTATACCTGGATTGATTATATGGTAAAGAGTGGGGTGTATATGTATATCATGAGTTGGTATATGGTCATGAGTGTGAAGAAAATGTATACAGGGAATGACTGTATGGTCAATGGTGAGGTGATGTGCGTTGTATTGCTATATCTATAAGGTATGCATGGTCAATGGTGAGGTATCGATGTATACCTGGAGTGATTTTATAATCGGCATTAGTGGGATGTGTATGTACATTGTATATACATATTGGTTATATTGCCATGTGTGTGACCGATATGCACACAATGAGTGATTGGATGGCAATTGTGAGGTGAATTGTTAAACAAGGAGTGACTGTATGACCAAGAATGTTGTGGCTGAATTGTCTTGAGTGAGGAGTATAATCAAGCCTGGAGTGTGTGAATGGCCACTGTGCGGGGCATTGGTATATATAAAATGGTTGTCGGGAGTATATGCATACACGGCGTTACTCTATGGTTATGGTTGCAGTGTATATGTATATCTTGAGTGGATATATGGCCATAAATGTGGCAAATATATATAGAGAGTGAATGTATGGCCAATGGGGAGGCGAATAGGTATACAAGAAGTGACTGTACGACCACGAATGTGGTGAATATGTATACAGGAAGTGACTATATGGTCATGGGTGAAGTGTAGGAGTATACATGGTGTACCTGAATTGTGACTTATGGCTGCGTAGTCACATGTGTGGTTTACGGGTAAACCCAATTGTGGTTGTATGGTCATGGGTGAGGTGTAGGTGTATAAAGGGAATGGCTAGATGGTCATTTGTGTGGTGTTCATGTATAAATAACATGATTGCTTTGTCGTGGGCGAGTTGTACAGTTGAACCTTTGGTGGCTATGACTTTCCATAATAACTCAAGTATATGTTAATCGATTGGGATGTAATGTTAGAGAGTTCTTCATCATGGTGGCCTTTTATATGCACAATGGAGAAACGGTGTTCACGACATGAGTCAATCATCTTGGTGCCAATGGCCCAGAATATGATGTTATTAAGCAGTTTTCCCTAATCTCCTTGTTTGACTTTTTAAAAGGCATACAGAAGAGCAGAGAATAATGTCCGGCATATATTTGAAAATATCAACTTTTCTACCAAATATTGTGGACATTTTGAAAGTCAGCTTGAGTATGTTTTTCTAAAAAAAACATCAAAGTGAGGCATTTAAGACGGATCAAAACAATAAACACCATAGATAGTTCCCATTGTGACGCATTTAAGATGGTAAAAATAAACACCAAAGATAGTTCCATTTTACTTGAACAAATTGTGCAAACTGAAAAATAACTTTTTGGCGATTTTCAGATAATTCCAATAATTTTGTTTATGTAATAGTAACACTTATCCAAAATACATCATAAATGTTAGTATTCAATTTATATATGACAGAACAGCCAATTGTATTCATAATCCACGACTTTTGGTTGTTTGCATGGCACTCTGGGACAATATTTACCACTTTCCATATTTTGGCCGCCATTTTGACAGCCATTTTGAGCAAAAGTGACCATTTTGGCTCCATTGAGTTGAAATATTCATGAGAAATGGTATGCCTCAATTATTTTGCACAGTTCTGTTCATTTCTTCTGGAAATATGGCTAGAATCAAAATTGTGATTTTTGGTGAAATTTCATACAGCGTTCTGTAAAATCGAACTATTGAGATATCGGAAGGGGCTGGGATATCATGAATGGCATATTTCATTGCTTCAATAATCAGTTAACATGAATACTACAAAATAAAGTGACATTTCCGAACCAGCTCCAGAAGATATTAGTGAAAAAACGTCAAATTTTCCACTTACGGCTACCATTTTGACGGTCATCTTGAACGGGGAGTTCGAATTTCACCCTAAAAATGTGCCATTATATCTCACAGAATCATACTTACTGTATAATCCTAATTTGAAATCGCAGATTCCGTGGTAAGATTAATTGTGACAATAAATAAATTATATAATCATGAAACGCTCTTTAAATTCGGAAAACCCCTTAAAAGAGGGGTTAAAGTGAAATTTCAGCGTGGCTCCATATCTAATATCAATTGGTATGGGAATATGTATATATGTGCAAAAATTTCATGCTTTAGTCATGAAGTGAACAATTCTTTTACTAATCTACTCCACTATTAACCTGGCTCATATAGGCATGTTTCTGGACCAATCGAAAAATAGTTTATTTTCCTTTCTCCTAATAATTTTCAAAGTTTTTCCCACAGTATAGTTCAACGTTGTCACTTTGAATTAGAAATATCCCTAAATAGACCGGACGAAGTTGGGCACATCAGCTAGTAAATAATAATTATGGTACCTAGCTATATTAGAATCACGAGGGGAGTTGGGATGGAGTGCAAAACAAGGATATATCCACAGACCATTACATGGCGATACTTGTATGCATGGACGTTTCATAGGGGTGCAGTTGGAAATTTCAAGGTGTACACCCAAAACAGAGACCCTCTAGCCATGTCCCCGCGAAGCTCTATATCTGAAACACGAATTGGTTGGTTCCGCTGATCACTATGACAAACTTTAGGGCGAGACAAAATTGATGAAAGCAAATATACAAATATACAGATGAACCAATCAGATTGTGTTAGTAATCCAGTGAAAGTAAAGGCTAATACACTTAAGGTGTTTGTGTTTGACACCATATTGACAACATGCAGGTGGAGATCAGCATGCAGAATTTAACATCTGCATCACTCAAGTACTTGGCCTGGTATTATCAACTGGCACTGCTCAATATTCACTTATATAAATTTACAGGGGCTTGTTAAGCAGAAAGGGGAAAACAAATAAAAGGCGGCTAGACCACACGTCTCCGAATAATATTTGACCGGTGGCTTTTTTAGAAAAGAAAATTTTATTCTGGGAACAATCATTGAATCATACTTTGCCTCCAACTGTCTATGTTGTTCAAACACGTAGTTTTATTTCATTAGACACCAGAAAAATCATTAAATTCTAAGTCTATAATCAGGATATTCTAAGTCAACAAGGGTGTCATAACTCAGATAAAAATTAGTGGACAGAACCCAATTTCGAACTTTAGTATTCCATGCGAGTATTCCATAAACCAAATTTGAAAACAATCAGATAATTAATACTAAACAAGAAAACCATAGTCAGAAATGGTAACGCCACCAAGATTATAGTATTACATATAAATAGAAATTATAAAAAATACATAAAATATTTTGATAACAATTGCGTTTAAACAAATAATCCTTCAAATTATTACTAACAAAGCAAGTAAACGACTGTGGGTTCACTCAACAGATTATAAAGACTTGGACTTAGTATACTGTAAATACTAAAATTTAAATGAAATAATTAAAAGATAAAATTTAGCAAGTAGTAAAAGTTAATTTTCTCATTTAAATTTTTTTTTTGGTTAAATAAAGCAATAATTTAAATGTAACATTTGGTTTTTAAAAAATAATTGACTGTGGCTCTTCCAATAAGTGTGCGACTGACCTGGTCAATTGTTCTTAAGAAGTTGTTTTGAGAATTACTATGGAGGGAAATAGTTATGGTTGTGGCTTCGCAAGTAATTAACTTGGTGACGTGATGTTAACAAATCTGAACTCCAGTAAACCAAGGATGTTCCGTACCAAATATAAGGTAAATTAATAATTCTTTAGAATTTGTTTTAAAGGGGTACTGTACGCCAAATGTTGTTGTTGGTTTCTATAGTCTCCGAGTCGGAGAATAAGGTAACAATTTTTCCATTATTTGAAAGTCTGTTGAGTAAGAAGTCATGTTACGGATGACAAATTTACCGGAATGCAAAAATACAAATTGTCGTTGTCGAGTAATTTTTGTAAAGTTTTCAACCAAATGAATCAAATAAAAGTTATATTATATGCATACTAGTCCCATATAATCATTTAAGATATTGTATCGTCGCTAGTCAGTGAGTGGCTTGAGTGTTCTCCCCGTATCATCATAATATTTTAAGCGATCGTGTGTGCGATCGGTTTAACAATCCAGTATCCCTCAATTACTGTTTTTGATTACGGTAATTCGTAATTTAATTGACGCCATTTTATGGCTCCAGTCATAAATTCAATTTATATCAAATTAAATTATAAAATTTTAAGATAGCCTATTAACCTGAGCGTTTACAGAATACATCTTCGACTCAAATTACTTATGTTTCTATATATTATCGATATTAGATCATTGTTGTCACAGGAAATTTAATGAAAATGGCGTACAGTACCCCTTTAAGATTTACTATGGAGGGAAAGAATTGTGGTGCTGGCTTCGCAACTATTTGACCTCATTGTAACAAATATAAATATTAGTCACTCAGGCAATAGATGTATCTATTCTGTATATTAAGTTATTGGGTCTTACGTGTCTTGAGATGTCTAAATAGTTTTTGATGGACAGATCGCACAAGGGACCCACGCCAATCTTCTCTGTTGGGATTCCAATTGTTGGCTTATTATATATGCACATATGCTTAAGATACAGTTGCGCGCGAAGCACGCTCCCGTAAGTCGGGTTTTGGATCCCAGTTAATGAAAATATCATTGAAATAATCAGTTTCCCCCAATAAACATCCATATATTCAATATACATGTTTTGGAGCAGAATTAAGCAGTCCATATTGGACGCCATCATGGAATTTATTTTGTTTTGTTTTAATTTTCACACATAATTATTAGTTATGTGGATGGAGTTCTCATTAAACCTCACATCCTTATATTGGTTACAGTAATGCCCAAAGTAATTGACCACTTAACCACATCAGACTTATTGGTAATTTTTTAAAATTACAAATAATTCTGCTCTGGTTAAGTGGTCAATTACTTTGAACATTACTGTATGAGGATTGAGTTATCATTAAACCTCAAATCCTTATATTGGTTACAGTAATGCCCAAAGTAATTGACCACTTAACCACAGCAGAATTATGGGTATTTTTTCAGCATTTAAAATCCTGATAAAATTACCCATTATTCTGCTGTGCTTAAGTGGTCAATTACTTTGAACATTACTGTATGAGGATTGAGTTAT
The DNA here is from genome assembly GCA_032622095.1 of Siphonodentalium dalli. Classification (NCBI taxonomy): domain Eukaryota; kingdom Metazoa; phylum Mollusca; class Scaphopoda; order Gadilida; family Siphonodentaliidae; genus Siphonodentalium; species Siphonodentalium dalli. The sequence continues at coordinate 196,254,706 of CP136064.1, forward strand.
CATTAAACCTCAAATCCATATATTGGTTACAGTAATGCCCAAAGTAATTGACCACTTAACCACAGCATAATTATGGGTAATTTTTCAGGATTTAAAATCATGAAAAAATACCCATAATTTTGCTGTGGTTAAGTGATCAATTACTTTGGACATTACTGTATGTATATGGAGTTAAACCTCACAACAGTGTGTTGGGGATTTGGACCTTGACTTAGGACCTTTGGTTTTTAACGCAACAAATGCGCGTACACCTTATACACAAATTTCTTATGTAACCAGAGTTTTTCTTGGATAAGATGAGTTTGAAGCCTGCTAACATTTCAAAATGTTGTCAGTTTTGTATTCTCTGCAGCGGAACTCGACGCATTGAAGCAAAAGTTACAAGAGATAAAATGTGTACGTAACGAGACTATAATACAAATGAAAAAATAAATTCAGGGAGGGGTGGGCGATACAGGGAACTAAGCGTTGAACCGATATAAATTTATAGAGCGATAATGACCAATGTTGACATATTATGCATCTCAACTCTACTGAACATTGCAACAAGGCTATAAAATAGGGGGTGTCAGAATCTTAGTCATCTCTATATAGTGCCAGAATAGTCATTTATGGACTTCTATAAGATGTTGGGTTGGTACGTTATATGGAATTGGAGAAAAGGGGGTTTGTACCGATGATCTGACATAAATTAGTGGAGCGATGTTGCCATGTAATGTATCGCGACTGTACTAAAGCAGCAATGACATAAAATGGGGGGGGGGGGGGGGTATAAAATTATCTCTATCTCTATAGATCGCACCAGGATTATATAGAAAGGAATAGCAATTGATATACGTATACGGTATACTATAGTAATACCATAGACATATAAGTACAAGTATCACGCAATAAAATATTAAGTAACGTGACTATAGCGATGAAAAAATTTAATAAATTGGACCGGGATTAGAGGTTGGGTTGGTTATATGTGGATAATTGGATATGGATTTCATACCGATGAAACGATACAAATTAGTGGAGCGATAAAGACCAATGTTGACACTTAGTCAGGCTACGCGGGAGAAAATAGGGGTTGATACGATAGGCCGAAATAATTTTGTCGGGTGATAATGACCAATGTTGACGTATAAAGTAACACGACTGTACTGTCGCACAATTATCAGATATAATGGTCAAATATGGACTCTAGTGCCCAATATGGAACAGCTCAGAAAACATTTGCACGGCCCTAAAATTTATTTAACAAGGCAATTGGCATCTGCCAAATACAAATCGATTTAAGTCGATAAATCTCTTATTTTTCAAACTTTTTAGCTCACACTTGGTGTGTGTGAGTGGGATACTTATATATTCCTAAAATGACAGGGTACAGCACGTAATTATTTTTTAGATCGAAGAAATGATTTTTTTTCGATGACAAAATTTAACAGTAGAATAACACAGGATTTCCCATTAAAATCGATTTATGTCTATAAAACTGTCATTTTTCAAAATTTTGAGCTGAAATTTGGTGTGTATGTGTGTAAAACTTATATATTTTTAAAATGACAGAGTTCAGCGTGTAATTATGTTTTAGATGGAAGAAATTGAATTTGTTTTCGATAATAAATTTACACTACAGCGTGGACCGTGGACGGGTCATCGAGTAAACGCATTTTATAAACAGGCTTTTGTCAATTGCCATTTTGGTCAAACTAAACCCTTTTCGACCGGGACAGCAGATCCGAATAGTAGCTAAGATGTATTTAGATAGAATTATCAAAAGAATTTGACTGATTCGGGTGCAGTTTAAGAGAATCGAGTGGAGAAATCTTGGTGATAATTCCAGAAAATAAAGATGGCGGAGAATCACAATGAAACTACCCACAATTCACTTCACTATACCAGGGGTTTGCAATGGGTTACACATTATTTTCAGTCTATCAAATTATTTATATTTTCAACAACAAGTGACTTTAAGTTTACAATTTCAGCCTATCCTGACTCTATCGATACGATTTATCATATTTTCAAAAACATATTATACACTGGTGGCGTTAACTTTACAATTTCGGCATCTACGTGATTCTATCGGTACGATTGAGTAATGGTACAAAACAAAATGTCCAAGAATACACAAGGGGCTCCCAATGGGTTATATATTATTTTCAGTCTATCAAATTATTTATATTTTCAACAACATATTATTATTACACCGGTGACTTTAAGTTTACAATTTCAGCCTGTCCTGACTCTATCGATATGATTTATCATATTTTCATAAACATATTATACACCGGTGGCGTTAACTTTACAATTTCGGCATCTATGTGATTCTATTGGTACGATTGAGTAAGGTACAAAAAATCTCCAAGAATACATTCGCCCTGTCCACCACACAATATCAAAATCACAGAAACTAGATACACCACATGTGGCGTAATTATCATCCGGAAACCAAGATAATCAGCAAATTATAAGTCAACAATGGAGCAACGCTCACCATCTAGCGGTCACCCAAATGATCCATATGAAGTTTGGTGATGATCGTATGAGGGATATGTGGGTGTGCCAAAGGATTTAGTCATGCAAAGAGTAAAATCCAAAATGGCTGCCAGCGGCCATGTTTTTCATGGAAAATTGCTCAAAGTTCAAACTCGATAGCTCATATCTATAGGTGATCCAAAACATGCCTGTAAATTTTCAAAACAACTCTCCAATAAATGCTGGCTGCAGTGTGTGGTGATGGACTCAAATTTGAAATCCCAAGATGCCGGATGACGGCCATGTGTTTGAATGAATTTCGAAAAAAAATTGATGGCTACCATCTTGAGGTCACCCGGAAGAGCCATATGAAGTTTGGTTATGATCGGATGAGAGATGTGACATGTTGGGCATGCTAATGGAAATTGTTGAAGGATCGCGGATGCCAAGCCATGGCAATAGTTTAAAACATTTTCATGACGGGAGCTGCGCTGGTACAGCATCAAAGATCCTGTGCCATTGCATTCTTATATATGTATGTCTCCCAGAGAACCTCGCATATATAAGAGAATGCACTGATTTTACAAGGTCAAAAATGGGTAGAAGGAGATCCCTCGATCTATTCGACCATCCCAGGTGCTTTGCACCCAACTACTCTCTATATACTCTATATACAAGGTCAAGGTAAATAGTTTGGCCAATGTATTCTCTTATATATGTGAGGCTCCCTATACATGGGACAGACTTTTCTTCACAAAGTAAAGTTGAGCTAAAATGGGCAGACCTCACTCAGAATCAAATGTGCTGTGCCCCTCATCGATAAACTCACATACCAAATATTGTTTAATTTCATTAATTATTTACTGAAGATATCATCCAGAAACCATCTGGAAAGGACGGACACTTGATTTCTATAGTCCCAAAATTTCTCCCAGTGGGACTTAGGATAGCCACCTGTCCCACAGTGAAATTAGGCCACAAATAAGGGTATGAATTGTACACAAACAAATTGATAACAACTGAAAGATAATGTTTTATATGTAATTTTTATTTATCCTAGAATAAACACAACATTTGTTTTGTATAATTATATTATATTATATAATTAAACAAGAGTTTATTTAGTGAAATGAACACTGAGCATTAGGTTTATTTCCTATAAACTAAATGACATCACATATTGTTGCCCTAAACCACTCATGTCACAATAATACTTTAGAGAACTGGAGGCAATTTGTTTTTTAACATTTAGATGAATTTAGATTTAGGTTGTTTTAAAAAAAATATAATTTACTCATTATTTGTTACAAGTTGTTTTGTTACTTATGAATTACCTGTAATAAAGAGCTTTTATGTTGACATATTTAACAATCCATTATCATCCCTCTTGAAAATAATTTATCATATACAGCCCTCATAATTGGCTACGGCAATCGGCATTGCAATTGGCAATGCCGAAGCCATTTGCTGAAGCAAACTGGGCCACGGTAAAGGGTTGCCGTAGCAGATTGCCGAAGCCAAACAATCTGAATTAAAAGGGCTGCATATATAGTGAGGTTGAAATCTTTTTGTATGGACCAGCTCTCCCTTCATATAGTCCACCATCTGTCCACACCCTCTACAGTGTGAATTAAGCTTTGGACAGCGGCTGGCAGAATGAATGGACAGGTTATTTAATAATGTGTATTCGTAATGGTATAATGAAAGCTGCTCTTTGTTATTATGTAAGAATATTATGTGTGAAGTCCAGAGGTGGTATATCAAACAGATTTTTGAGTGTTGAGTGTTTCATAGGGAAATTTTATGCTATTTGGGTTTAGGTATATAATGCGAATAAATCTTGGACACTGACGAAAGTTATTTTTTAAAGAGGAATTCCATGTGCAAGATAGTTTTGTACTCTTTTTGTATAAACTGGATTGTTACTTTTGTATTTAGTTTGCCTTTATCACGTCTGGTAATGTAGATACCTTGTTCAATCAGTAATATTTAGATATGGATATTCAAACAGAATTCAATATTGAAAGCCATTCATTTCCGTTTTGAGGTAATTCAATTAGAAGAAATAAGTTAATTTTGGAAAATTAAGATTTCAATTCGATCCTATATGAGGCTGAATTTGAAGTTTTATCATACAATAAGCTTTGTAGTGAAAGTTATTGCCGGTATTGTAAATTACAATATGAAAGATTTTAAATAATGGCTTCTAGTTATTTTCTGTTTTACTTCAAATTATTTTCTGTTTTACTTCAAATTAGGTTTTTTTAGCAACAAAAATTGGATGGACACACCCCATCCTGACCATTCAAACCCATGCCTATATAACTTATTTTCATAAAGTTCCTTTGTTTATGTAGAATAAAACAAGAATGGATAGGTTGTATATTGTATAGAAATTAATTCTTTCACCCTGTGCCTTGATTATGACCTAATTATAGTGTGATCGCCGGCAACAGAAATCAATAGTTAACTTGAAGGGGGACTTTACCCTAAATCCGGCCATTTATGGGACCACTTCCTTTTATACTCAACAGAATATATATATGCAACAGCTGAATGAATTTGAGCCATCATGGATGAGTGCAAAATACACTCATATAGCTATTTCTGTTGCTACGGATGTTATGTGCATTCAGGCTATAATAACAGCACAGTGTGATTGCATTTAATAGTATACATGTACATCCCTATCCATTCATGTTTTATTCTACATAAACATAGAACCCGCACGAACAAAACTGTTGTTTAACCACAGAGGAGGATGAACCAGTAGTGAGACAGATGTGCCAGCCAGATAAGCATGTCTTCAAATGGTAGGTGCGATTTATATAGTAAATTACCCACTGTTTCAGTTGGTCTCAAATTCTCAATGGTCTAATTAATCACTTCAATTTCTTTAGTTTAGCTTACATTGCCTCATAGAAGTTCCATTCTAATAGAAATAGAATTATGTAAATTACTTTCCGAAAGTTACTCAAGTGTTCCAAATAAACATGCTGGGAGGTGCAGTTCGAAACCCCAGAGACTACAGTAATGCCCTAAATAATCGACTCCTAAACCACAGCAGAATTATGGGTAATTTTTCAGGATTTAGATGGAAATATGCCATATTTCCGACTAAATCCTGAAAAATTACCCATAATTCTGCTGTGGTTAAATAGTTGATTATTTAGGGCATTACTGTAATTTTCACAGGGGAAATATATGGCAGGACCAAGTGTGAATATGTGCAGATACTAGTACAGGTATAATTAGTTGCATTTTTTGGATACACTGAGAGTATCCCAATAAATAAGTTCCACAGCTGGCACCAACAGATAAATAAATCCCCGTGATTTCTGATATCAAACATACAGTATACTCAAGTTTCCGATGCAGGGAGTAAATAAAATAGATGTGCAGACCCAAATTTAAGCAATGTGCAGGGTGGAAATTTCCGAAGAAATTATTAACTAAACATATATGCACGTTTATGTGGCACAATAGAGTATGTCAATAAATAAAAGAGAATTTTATAAACCTTTTTACAAAATTCAAAAGTACAATTTGTCATAGAACCAAGAATCTCTGGAATTACTTATTTTGTAATAAATTAGAAACTATTCCAAACAAATATGTCATCACAAGTAGCAGATTATGTGCAATATTTACAGCATGATGTAAAATATTGACAATTATGTTTGAAAAGCGAAAAGTCGCTATAACAGACCAAGAAATAGGTATTTCACCCATGAAAATGAGTTGTGCCCTCCATCGTACAAGCCTGACAGACAGACAGAATCAAAACAGGGAGTATGAGCTACCCTGCTTCTAACTGAGTCTTTTCTTATTAGAAGGAGTGCACTAGATCATTTGCCTTAGTTCACTTTGTTTTCTGTCAGTGAGCCCCTTTTAATACATGACTACATGTAGAGAGCTAGTTAATTTTTCTGGGTGAATATCATGCTTTTTGAGGTGATTGTGACCCCTTAAAGGTGTTCCTGTCTATCCTTATCCTTTATGTTTAGATTTAACAGGATTTACCTTCATTTTCATACTTCAATGCAGGATAAAGATACTTTTGGGATGCATGAAAAAATAACACTTCATTTTCGAAAACTGGTTATCATTCTTTCATCAGTGAGCGATTGCTATATGCATGATTCTGAATAAATCAAGAGTCTGATAGAAGAATATCAGTGTTGACACAAATCACAATAAAATCACAAAATAAAGTTCTTTCGAGTAATTGCCATATGACAGAAAATAATTTGCAGTTACTCAAGAAAGATCATTGACCCAGGCAGACGCAACTGAATTAATGACCCTCACCTCACGAAGATGAGAGACGCTGTCGCTGCATATAAGCGATGGTAGCCAACATTTCATTGGCCTCTGTTGGAGAAGTATCAGGGTGGAGCCCCAGGCACTTGTGTAGGCCTTCCTTCTGAGATTTATCTTCCCATTGTTGATCACTCTGACTAGAGGTACTGATGACAGTACACATGGTGGCATGGTTTCTGGGTGGGAAACCACTTCTCTGTAGATGCTATCTTCTCTTCACCTATTGCCTTCCTCCATATCAATCTCGCCGTTAGACTGTAAATAATAATATATATAATTATTAGTAGTGCATACAATAGAAGACATTCTCGCAAACAATAAATTGAGTGTACATATATTTTGAACCATGCAACTTGACAAGAGGCTATATGGGCACATGCACATCAAGAAAAGGTGGTTACTTTGCACTATTAGCTCAATGCCTAGAAAAACATTTTACATATTTTCAGGCAAGGATTGTAAGAAAATTTAATAAACTGTTATCTATGAAAGGACAGCAATATATGGTAAAAATTTCATTTTGAAAAATATCAAAATTAAAGTTTGAAGTGCATCTTACAAATTTCCTTTCTTTTCAAATTCAGAAGGAAATAAAATTTGTGATATTCATAATTTTAGCCCTATGTGTTAAAATTATGGTGAAAACTTTTCAAAAATAGTTTAACCAAATTTAAACCTTGGATATCCATCAATTTTGGTAACATCTGATGAATTTAACCCTTTCTATACTAAATATTCATTGATGAGTAGTTCCCTCATAAAATGTTCATATAATAAGTTCAACAAATAACCATAGGTCATTTGTTGAACTTATTTTCTGAACATTTCCCTCCAATAAATAGGACTCTTTCTGTAATTGATCCTGTTCATCCATGTACAGTAATGCCCCAAATAATCGACTCCTTAAACACAGCAGAATTATGGGTACTTTTTCAGGAAATATGGCTTGTTGAAAGCTTTCCGATGAATGGCAACAAGCCATATTTCCGACTAAATCCTGGAAAATTACCCATAATTCTGCTGTGGTTAAGGAGTCGATTATTTAGGGCATTACTGTAGAAAGGGTTAAGCATCTTGTGCATTTGGCACATAGTGCTCATATCGGTATAGAGAGAAGTGATATAATTATTAAAGCTGCCTGTAATGAATCAAAGTGAGAGAGAGAGAGGAAATAGTCATTTATAAACTAAAGTTATTATTCTAAACATTTTGATTATTCTAAATAGAATATGTCCCAGTTGTGCTTAATATTGAGAAATTTTCCACATCATGGAAACTTAAGATTAAATTTTCCAAAAAAACTTGAGATTCTCTCCACCTGTCAACCTCAGGAGAATAAAAGTAATACTCACTAGTCCATTATATGAGCCAAGTTCGAGTTCATCCCTTTCACTATCAGAATAGCGTGCTCCATTTTCGTGTAGTAGCTTAACAATATCATAGTGGCTATGTCCTGTGGCAAGACCCATTGCAGTCTCTCCGCCATATGTCTTACTGTTAACATTCAACCCAGGACGTTTCACAAGAAATTGTGAAAGTTCGCTATTCCCACTTTCTGCAGCATAATGCAAGCATGTGCGTCCACTTTTGCCATCCTGTAATAAGAAATATTAAATTAAATTTAACCTTCATTAAAGCTGTATTCATATTTTAAACCTCCTGTTGGGGCCACAACAATACTATTTATAGCCTGTTTTACAAACATAAGTGGGATAAAGTTGATGCAGCAGGGGAAAACAAGTACATTATCACCTCAATAATCAACATACAGTGGAACTTTAGACAACCTTTATTTAAACAACATCATTTATTTCAAGTTTTTTACAAATATCAGCTGAGGTATTTACTCCCACAAAATAGTTTAAATAATAGAAATTAAGAGAAAAGCAAAGTTTCTCCCATCTCTAGTCACTCACTCACCGATCAACTATTTTCTTTGATAAATGCATCCTATTTTAACCAACAAGAGCATTAACCAGCAAATACAGTAATTCCCTAAATAATCGACTCCTTAACTACAGCAGAATTATGGGTAACTTTTCAGAATTTAGTCGGGAATATGGCTTGTTGCCATTCATCGGAAAGCTCTCGCTGAGAGCTTTCCGATGAATGGCAAAAAGCCATATTTCCAACTAAATCCTGAAAAGTTACCCATAATTCTGCAGCATAATGCAAGCATGTGCGTCCACTTTTGCCATCCTGTAATAAGAAATATTAAATTAAATTTAACCTTCATTAAAGTTGTATTCATATTCTAAACCTCCTGTTAGGCCACAACAATAATATTTATAGCCTGTTTTAGTGTTTTACGAACATAAGTGGGAATAAAGTTGATGCAGCCAGCTGATGCAGCAGGGGGAAAAAAGGAGCTATAAATATTAAAAAGTGTCACCTTGTTATGAATAATGTGATAATTAATGATGTCCCTCTAAAGCATCAAAACTATACATGAAGTAAATGATACACAAGATAGTGTTTGGGTAGCTTTTTCTCGATGCATTTTTTACTAGAATCCTGAGTATACAGTAAAAGAGGTTTTGTAAAAGTTGGCATGGAAACCTGAATATATCTTAAGGACACAATCAATTTAACTTATACAAAACCTGATAAGTGGGAAATTTAGGCTGGTGACTAGAAAATTTTGTTTTAAATTAGTGAGATTGCAGCCCAAGTTTCAACTCTCTGTTCTCCTTGAAAAAAAGAAGTGTGGTCAGCTCATTGCTTGCCCAGATTGTACTATGAGTTTGGATCAGGAAATCATTCACTATTCCAACCAACAATATTTTATAGTGTAATACTTGTTGTTTAGACCAAAAGGACAATAATTAGGAAATTTCCAACCAGAAGGGGAGGGATGTTACATATAGGTTGGAAATGTTTAAAATGCCATATAAGGAAAGGGGGGGGGGTTCTCAGATGAATAAAAGACCATTTCAATATATACAGTAATACACTAAATAATTGACTCCTTATTAAACCACAGCAGAATTATGGGTAATTTTTCAGGATGAATGGCAACAAGCCATAATTCCGACTAAATCCTGAAAAATTACCCATAATTCTACTGTGGTTAAGGAGTCGGTTATTTAGAGCATTACTGTACTTTTATAACTGATGGATCCCATTTAGTATAAAAAGGGTTAATTGATGGGCACTTACCTCAGCATTTATGTCTGCTCCACCATTTAATAGCAGGTTCATTATAACTATATTGCATTGTTCCGCTGCAAGATGCAAACATGTCTTTCCTGTGAAAAAAAAAAATCTGTTCAGTTTTGACAACGTAAATACCATAGTGCTCCAAGAAAATTGTCCCCAATTTAAGATAAATGCCAACACACTGGTAGAAAGAGCTCTGTTACAATTGTACACTGAATATTCCTATTGATATGTATACCATGCACTGTCACCACATCTTCAATTCTCAACAATTATTACATGTAATTGAAATAATTTCAGACATGTTTTATATGCAAGGGACCTATTAAAGTGTCGCAAGATGAGCATATCATCATGGGCTTAATTCTGGGTATGTTAGATTGTTTTGGCCGTACCAATTGATTGATTGAGACCCGGGATGACAGAGTAAAATTGTTTACAATTTTGCCAGCCGCGGATCTCTTCCCACAGTTGGGTTCTTTAACATCCACATAATACCTCGGAAATGTATAGTACACGGGACAGATATTGATATCAGCACCCTAGCACCGACCTATACACAGCATTTATGCCACTCTGGCTTCTGCGGTGGTCGTCGTGTTGCTTAACAGTCCGTGAAAATGCGGCTCTCGATCTGCTAACACAGCCAAGTGATAAACTTAGAACATGCATTGACAGCACTACGTCAAACTATGACAAAGGCAATCTATAACTTTTTACATGATTGCATACCGGTAGTTGCCTGATTTTATTTTTTTCCCCTAGGAATCCGAAGCCCATTTTAACAATTCTCATATGCCCAAGAGTAATGGCGCTAGGACTCAATAATCAATATTCCATAGACATATTATCAGATACATGTTCAATCATCAACCTCCATTCTTGATCTGGTCTGGATTTGGTATCATAATCAAGTGAGAACGTCGTACTGAAATCTACATTTTTTCTTTTTATACCATCAACAATACTTCTGTATTGAAGTTTCAGTGGTAGGATCTGCATTTTCCAAATATATTGTTACTAGTGCTGGAGGGGGTCAGGTTACTACGTTTTCAAATTTTGCAGCTTTGGTTCAGGAACCAGTCTATTCAACAAGAGACATATATGCGCGCAAATAAACAGACATGAGATTGAGAGTCACAGAAACAATTTTCGTGCACTAAGTAATTATATAAACGTTGTGATGAATATCTGTTAATAAAATGTGCTTTAATTCCATGAAGTAGAAAATAGAGTTGTTGCCGAATTTCACGCATTAGACTGGTCCTTACTCCAATTGAACCAGATGCCCGAATCATGACCCGATTCATAGTAACCTGGCCCTGTCTGCTTTACTAGTTAACCTTGTTTCTTTTCTTCACCCTGTAATGGAATACCCCTTCGAAGGTACACCCTTACATGGCATCTTTGTCCACTACTCCCCTATCGTTTAGTATATATGGTCCCTCCATATGTACATAATAGTTTCCAGATACACAATCGCGATCAGCAATATCTATTGTCAGAATAGCATCGGATGCAGGAATGTCAACAGCCATTGGATTGGCATTTTGCTGTCAATCTGGCATTAGTTGCTCCTGTTCTTTCGGAGATACTCGGTGTTTGTACATCAGAGAGTCGCAGACTTCATGGTCCTAGGCATCTAGTGTTATGACATTGGTTGTCATGGAGCAAAGAGCATTCATATGCTAGTTGGATAATGTAGCATTATTCGTGGTGACTGTTCCAACAACACTGGCAGGATTATAGTGCTCACCTCGTGTTGATGATTTTGGTAGCTGGAAACTGGCTCCCTGGGAGATACAGCTGGTCATGTGGAGATGCTGTCAACTGAAATAGCTCAGAGTGTACTCATTGGAATGATACTGCATATTATCCGATAATTGTCAAGGGTTAACAGGGCGAAATTCTTTTGTACGCTCATTGTCGTTGATAAGTTGGATACCTTCAAATTTATGTTGGATAGTTGTCGACTCATTTTAGTTTGATCTCCCATTGGTAACAGGTCAAGCAATTTCAATTAAATTAGTTTTTCTTTTGTTCTGTTCTCATGTGCCATGTATCAATCATCTCACCAAATACACATTCGAATATGAAGCAGCAAAAATTTTGTATAATCTCCACACATGAGACTTTTGTTAGTTGTTTAGTACAGCTGTCCCATCACAGTGATGTGGCAATGGCAGTGATGTGTGACTTTGGAAATTAGATGGCATTACAATTCACTGAAATCCAACTACAACTGTGATCATACCGTAGTTAATAATGGCATCTAATATTAAAGAAGAATTGCCAAAATATCAACCTTGGGTTATTGTGTGTATTTCTTGATTGAAGCTGTTTGCCCGATATGGACAATTAGACATACATATTAAAGTGAGGTGAAAGACTCTGGTAGGGTGATCACATAGAAATGGAGAATAATTATATTTTTACAAATATTATATCCAAATTGACAATGCACACTGTCATTCTTGTATATTAATTACATTAAAGTGATTATCGATGGCAAAATCATCTTCATTATTTTATCGCCGATAGTTGCGTCCCGAATCGAGATGTGAATATTTACGATTGAATGTAGTTCGGACGATGTTCTCTGTGGAGTGGTACGGTCGATTTGGTTGAGATTTTCGGCGATGTTAGTAGAATACTACATTCCTCCAGTTTTCATAATGCCTGAATAGTAACTTATCAGTTTCACGAGTCCATAATATGTCTTTAAATGGTAAAGAATATCCCTTTTCCCGAACTCACTGTCTGCACTACACGAAATTAAACTCTCTGGGCTGGTCAGCACAATCTCTCCTCTCTTCATGGTTACTGGTATACTGGATGTATACATTGTATAAGCACACAGCATTGTGATGCTATTGACAGCGATGTTTAATAGGTGGCATTAATCTCTCCAAAGTGAATGATTGTAATGTCTGTGCAATATAATATGTGTTCTTTACCAGACAGAATTGTCAATGTGATGGTTACCTTGTCCGCTCCTTGTTCCAACCATAACTTCAAGTATACCTCAGACAACTTCTCTGCATACTGTGAACATCCTTGGATCACACCACACCTTATGTGCATCCACAAACATACATGTACTGTATTTGCATAAAATTCATGAGAAAATTCAGAGTTTCTAATTGTATGCCATCATATCAATAAATATACAACGAGAGTGTACGGTATTGTTTCTATACACAATGATATTGGTACAGGGTAACTATCTGCAACAAATTTTCTCTATCTCTAAAAGTTAAGAGAGCTCCTACCCATTTCTGTGGAGTTCTGTGAAATAAAGAGAGAGCTTGATAGAGAGCTTCTAACAAACTATGCTACCCCTCTCATTCATGCATATAACATCTGAAACACATCTTAGAAAGACACTGATGGAGTCAAATAACTCATACAAAGTATTATTGGTGAGAAAAAATGTCAGACTAACCTTCATAGTTCTTTATCTCCAGATTCTGTGGTATCATCTGGGGATGTAGAAAGCCTTCATCACCCTGCATTGGCATTAAGAGCTTCCATGCAGCATCTACATCATTCTGTAAGCATGCCACATGAAGTGGCGTGTAACCTTTTGTGTCTTGTAACGTTATGCAAGCTCCGGAAATCATTAGTCGTCTGATAACATCAGGGAGTTTTGTAATCACAGCTAAATGAAGAGGTGTCTGAAGAAGGCAGTTTGGAATATCCAGCCAGTACGAGGTCGGAGCTAAGTGTATGAACTCATAACAGATCTCCTCCTGTTCATGTATCATAGCCATGTGAAGCTTCCTGGTAGAAAAAAATAAAACAGGCTTGAGTAAAGATGAATCATATTAGCAGGTTTCCACTAGGTTTAAAATGTAGGGTCCATAGAACACAGGATAGGATGGGCTGACCATGGTTTGTCCCGTCATATGCAAAAATTGAAATTCCATGAGGTTCTATTGGGCTATAAACATACTGCCGTAATTTCAAAATTACACCGTGTTACACCTGATAATCCTGATTGCATGTTTTTTCCATAAATATTAAGCACTTTCACTGAATTTATCATCTACGAACAAAAGACAACCCTGGTCACCAATATAGATGTCATTGTCATTGTAATATCTGATAAATCTGATCTTGAACGCAGAATTACTATTTTTGTACCGGTAATTGTCAATTTTCATGACACAAATTCACATCGTGATTATACATTCCCATTTAAATTCATAATTTTCTAAAAGAAATTCTAGTACATGTACATGTACAGTAATGCCCTCAATAGTCGGAAATATGGGCTTGTTGCCATTTATCGGAAATCTCCCAGAGAGAGCTTTCCGATGAATGGCAACAAGCCATATTTCCGACTAAATCCTGAAAAGTTCCCCTCTGGAATTTTTGTTGGAACTTTTCATCTGAACATTTTTCACCTATTAATATTAAGGACATGATTTAGATCATACCATTAATCTCTACTCTGGCTTATGTCCGTGGCCAGAGCAGAGATTCATGACATGATCCAGGATATTGATGATAAAGTTTGTATCTACAATTAATAATGCATGAATAGTACAAACAATTTAACATACAAGTAAGGATTATCAATTCATATGCTGTATATATTGCTTGGGGTGACATAGCCTTGCCATGTCGACTTCCTGCCACCACATGTTTATGGTATAGCTTGTGTTCACGATATGAAGATGTGTGCGTTCATCTTTATGCCCACTACACAAACTGCAGACGGAAACAATGGCATTGGCATATTGATGGAGAGGCATAGATGAAACCACGACAAATCATGCATGTGAAGCAAGCTGCAAATCATATCTTTCCAAAAACATTGAAAAGATTTCTGGAAAACTCTAAAAAACACTTTGAACAGAGGGTGGGTTAAAAATAGGGGTTGTAGGAACCCCAACCACAGCTATTTTTGTTCGAATTATTTACGCTTTCCGCAAGCACTTTTCACATGAAAGCATTATTTGACTTAAAGTGATTTTGAAATATTGGAAAAGATTTCTGGAAAACCCTAAAAAACACTTTAGGGTGTGGGTTAAAAATACACAATGTAGGGGTTGTACTAGTAGGAACACCAACCACAGCTATTTTTGTTGGCATTATCTATGATAGCCTGCAAGCACTTTTCACATGAAAGCTTTATTTGACTTGAAGTGATTTCTCCATTATTAACAAGAGGTATGCTGACGCGTGGCATTTGCCCCCGACTGTAGCAATTCGGATTAAGCATGGACGGTATCACCATACCAAATATCAGCTAAATCTGCCCAGCGGTTGCTGAACAATAATGCAAAATGTTTGTACGGACGGACAAAATTGAATTTTCTAAGTAAAAAAAGGGCCATAACTCTGGTGAAAATGGGTGGACGAAACCCGCGCTATGCATGTAGCTGTTCCCCCATGCTGCTCTATCACCATACCAAATATCAGCTAAATCTGCCCAGCGGTTGCTGAACAATAATGCAAAATGTTTGTATGGACGGATGGTTTCTAAGTTGAAAAAAGGGCCATAACTCTAGCAAAAATCATCAGATCATACCCAAATTCGCACTTGACATGTATTTTCATATAACTGATCCACAAAAATACGGGATTTGCAATCGTACTACCAAAGCTCACGCTATCATCTGGAAACCCAAAAAACAATAGAAAAATTTAATTTTCTAAGTAAAAAAAGGGCCATAACTCTGGTGAAAATGGGTGGACGAAACCCGCGCTATGCAATTAGCTGTTCCCCCATGCTGCTCTATCATCATACCAAATATCAGCTAAATCTGCCCAGCGGTTGCTGAACAATAATGCAAAATGTTTGTACGGACGTACGTACGGACGGAGACGTCGACTATATACCCGCCGACTTCAAGTCGGGGGCATAATAAATGGATGCATAATAGGGCAGCTGGATAGGGTATATTTTCTGTGGAAGACAGTTTTTGGTGTTTGCAATGAAATGAGGTTGGAGTGTGCAGTGTTTGTTTTTGTACATCGTTTTTGTCTTGCTAATGCCTGTAGAGATCATATTCCACCAGTACAAAACCTGGAAACTTTTTGACAGGGAACCTTATAAAATTGAAAAAATAACACAGGGAATATATTTCTTAGTTAATACTTGTTCCTTAATATTATGTAAAATTTTAATTGGGACCCTTAGGAAATGTTCAGATAATAACTTTTTATCTGAACACTTCCCTCCAATATCTATATATATATGTAGGACTCCTTCTACACTTTATTATCTGTTTTCTGCTTATTTTTCCTGAAAACCCCTCCAGATGAATACCAGATTATTCCAATGCCTATAATATTATAACTGAGTGAGTTGGAGAATATATGGTGCATTGCTACTAGAATATATACAAGCACACAGGCTGTTATTGGTTTGGGTGCTGGTCTTTCGGAGTGGCATAGACGATCTTGAGAAATTAACAAATTTATCTTATATGTATATAATATCGACAATGGAATCAACACAAAGTATGACTGTAAACAGTAAGAGGAGTACCGGTAAGGGGTACTAGTTGACTAGTAGTTGTGCCCATGTTTTGTATACATGTATACTGGTATGTTCAGTTTGTTGTTTAATGTTGCATGTTTGTTCAGTCACAGTTACTGGACATAAGGATACCGATTTCTAAACTCGATTAAAACCTTATTTTTGGGACTTTATGTCCAGTAACTGTGGTTCAGTTCACTATATTCCATGTCTGTATTTGCTGTATGTTTGCTGCCTGCATGTAAATTGTTCTGTGAACCCTGAATGTTCTACATGTATGTGTAAATAGTGTAAATTATCTTTTTCTATAGTCACATGTCACATACAAAAGTTGTCGAGAACAAATTTATACAGTAAAATGAACTAACGTATCTCCATCCTCATCTTGAGCATAAATCTCATCAACAACATCTTTAGGAACATCCACACCAGTCAAACTTTTATAACATCGCTCTTCTTTACGCAGAGGAATAACTTCTTCATAATGTACTTTTACAGGGGTCACATGTTCTGAAATATTTACAAATGATTCATTGTTCTTTTCAATTATTGATTGCGAATAAGAGTCTCTGTCTGTATTAAGTTTCAATCGTCGTTTAAATTCATGGCTCAATGAGTCGTATGATTCAGTCTGCGAACTACATGTACCATATCCAGAGTCACAATGTGAATGTTCATGAGAGTGTTGTGAACTTGAACATGAGTTACCAGCGGAGTCCAGTCCACTTTTATCAACATTGCTATCATTTTGCATTTCATTTATTTCATCTCTATATGAAGGGTTATTCACTCGATATCCACACCCTTCACTATGATTGGTTTGCACAGGTTGTTTCCATTCCAAATTCGCGCAGTCTTCTTCCACATCATCACACGAAAGAATCGACATGATTTTAACACAGGAATATCAGATTATATTACAACGGAATAATTATCCAATATGGCTCCCCAGACCAGGACAGCAGTTTTGAATGTGAATATTGAAAAATACAAATCCAGTTCAGATCAACAAACGGTTAGTTTCTTTAAGTCAGTGTTTATACGTCAAATGATAAATCTGTAGAAGATATAGTCGTTTAAAGCCGCATTCGTGGGAATTTACACAATAGTTTATCCAAAACTGATTTCATGGATATGAGAAAACATTCCAGCCCCCGGATGACTGGGTTTTTCTTCTTCTCCGTGATTGGCCAATCCCCCAATAGATCAGTGCTGACGCACGCAAAAATAAACCAGGGGATTCCCCGACTTATTTCCCGACGCCAGATAATTATTGAGGCTGAACAAATAATTACTGGGTACCGGTACTTAACCCTTTGAACCCGACTGGCCGCAAAAGCGACCAGCCAGAAAACGTTCATACACCCGACTGGCCGCCAAAGCGGTATCCAGCTAACTGGGACCTTGGCTAACTGGGACCTTGGCTAACTGGGACCTCAAGTCAGGCTAACTGGGACCTTGGCTAACTGGGACCTTCTGGCTAACTGGGACCTTGGCTAACTGGGACCTTCAGATATATTTCATTAAAATAAATTTTTATTAAGTCATGAGAAAGTCAAAAACAAATGAAATGTTAACCTTTTAGATAAATAACATTAAACAAAACAGTAAAAACACAATAAAAACACTATACAAGTCTGCTGGTTTTGCAGTTCTGTGTAGCACGATGGAGGCTGTAGCACTGTATCTGCATGTATATACCCATACTGGTATGCTGTATTTACTCTCTGTCACGCATGTCTGGCACACTGCTGACAGGACCACTGAATGTCTGTCAAAACAAACTCACACCTTCACTGTGAATGCCATGAGTAACAATCACTTTATTGCATCTTAACTGTGAATGCCCATAATAACCATCACTTTATTGACTTTATTATCAATAAATATTCATAGAAATATATAAGATACAAATAAGATACAAATAAGAAATTAAAATAGTGACCTTCAGTTTTATAGATTGACAATATATATATATATATATTTTTTTTTTATTAAGTCAGGTTGAAACAAATCTAAAACATTTTTGAAGCAATAACATAAATAAAACAAACAATATTCTATTATCAATGTTCTATTCTACTAATATATTTAATAAATATAACCAAGGTCCCAGTTAAGCAAAGGTCCCAGTTAGCCAAGGTCCCAGTTGGTCATGGTCCCAGTTAGCCAAGGTCCCAGTTAGCCCAAGGTCCCAGTTAGCCAAGGTCCCAGTTAGCTGACATTCGCAAAAGCGGCCAGCAGCATTCAGTGACATCATAAACCTATGTAGCATGTGTATACATGTTAATGTTATAACCATTGGTATATCCACTTATATATATGTAAATGATCCCAAGGAACTTCAGCAGTTCCATGGGTGCATGTGTATGAGTTTGTTGCCGACTAGTTGGGGTAGAAAACACGCGCATGCGCACAGCGCAGAATTCAACAAACGTACATTATTTGAAGCGATTCGGGTAAAGCTCTACATTGTTGCGCGGTTCGCAGGATTGTAGAAAGACACCATTTCGATCACTCTTTTTGGTTTAAATTAGTATTGAATACATAACCAGTGCTATGTTATGTCATATATATGCGAGGAAGGCGCACGCAGTTTCTTATTTTGAGTTGATTTGTTTCGCGCATGCGCATAGGATAAAATGATAAATGTATGGATTTTTGTGAAATGATACAATCACATCAAGGATCTCCATAGTACATACATTTGCGTTATACAGCTGCACGTTTTGACATTGCACCAAAGTAGTACTGTGGAAATGAATTGCATGGTCACAATACCATCTAGTCCGATCTACTTGCGAGTGCACATTACAAACACGTGGTCAAGTCGTGCATTATTGAGCAATTATGTAAAGTTTAAGACTCGTGGCACCATTTGAACATGACCATCACCGTGCCTTTTTGGCGATTTATACAACGGGACGTAATGCCATTGAAGCACAGGGAAGTGGTGTCATTCGATCACTTGGGCTGAATGCTTAGCAACCGTTGATACCGTTAAATACAAACTACATGTATGTTCAATCTTCTGACCTGATGTATCTCCAGTTTCACAATAGGCTATTGACTGCATAGAAAATGCCGTTTCTTAGCGCGGAATTATACGACGCTATAAGCTATAATTGCATTATACTTCCAGTTCCGGGTAGTTGCTTATCTGTAGTTGTTACGTCCTAGTGACCAAAGCTGGCTTTTACAGGACGGTGAAGATCCCGTTACCAAGGAGTGATCGTGTGGCAAAGTATACCGTTCTAAAAAAAATACATAGTGGCCCATGGGAACATATACCTGTAAAATTTCAGACCTGTAGCACCATTTGAACGTAACCGGATGCATCAGCATGTGCATGCCAAGAATGTCTAAATTGGGGCATAATACAATTGGATTCACAGGGCAACATTTGTGTCATTCGATCATTTGGGGTATTTGCTTAGCAACAGTTGCTACCCTTAAATACAAGTTAGGATCAGACTTCTGGCCAGATATATCTCAAATTTCACAATAGGGTGTTGACTGCATCAAAAACGCCATTTCCTTGGGCTGAATTACGACCGTAAAAGCTATAATTGTATTTTACTTTCAATATCGGGTAGATGCCTAGCAACCGTTACCAGGGAGTGACCACGTGGCAATGTAACCATATCGTAAAATAATCAGTGGTCCATGGGGAACATACATCTAAAGTTTCAGACATGTGACACCACTTGAACATAAACAACACCATACATCTAAACACTGGCAACAATATAAAAAATACCACTGGGAGCCCAGGGTCAGGGTGTCGATCGTTGTGGGGAGCCAGGGTTCAAAGGGTTAAATGTGTTTGACGTATCGGCTCGGTAGTTTGGGTTATGCGCTTTTAATTAAACTAACTATATTGGGTATTTTGCCACGAATCGAGCTCCCATCAACCACCAGATTTCACAAATGATTTTCCATGAAAATGATTAGCAGTAATTTCTAGAGCACATTTAGCAGAACTTTTCATAAAAATTCATTGGTTTTTGTTTTGGATATATATATTTTTTTAAAGATAAAATCGACCGATCTATACCCACAGAAAATAAATTAAAACATGAAATTATTTCTGTCATTAGAATGTTTCTAACTTTATTTGTCTTTTCGACAAGCATAATTAGGCTTGAGATGATCTAGTTGTGCAATATTGATAGCGGGATTATATATCATTTTCGGAGCTCTCTTATCCTACTGCGTATAGTTGAAATGGTCATTGTCACCCCCTTTCGTTCAGTTGATTACACAGCTTTTTAAAACTTTCAGTTGGGTACCCATGCAGCTTTTATCAAATTTACAGTTGGCTACCCAGCTTTATAAGCAGTCAATCTGCAGTACGGTACCTATATGTCCTATGCACACAATTCTTCTCCGCTATTATTTTCAAGCATCGTGACGAATATATAGACATCATAATTGATATGTAAACAAGAATTCACAAATTTACCAGGTTCATTTCGCAATCAACTGAGGGCAATCACTAATTAAAAAATCAAGCTCTGTGTGAGATTTCATAAAGCTGGGTACCCAAATGTAAATTTTACAAAAGCTGGGTACCCAACTGAAAATAAAAAAGAGCTGGGTACCCAACTGAACGAAAGGGGTGACAGTGACCATATCAGCCTAAGTATAGGCCCATAGGCTAGGCTAGGTACCACGGAAAGAATTATTCATTTCATTTATTCAACTTTAAACAATAAGTAGCATGATCCAGGTTGTTAGACATACCACATTATGTAAAACTATATCTCTTTCAGTCGAACTGTCGACTGAATTCGTCCGTATTTTGGAATATATGAATTCCCCAGCATACGATAGTAGGGCTGAAGGGGTCACTCACGCTGAAATGGTCATTGTCACACCCTTTCATTCAGTTGTACCCAGCTTTTTTTTAATTTTCAGTTGGGTACCCAGCTTTTGAAAAAATTACAGTTGGGTACCCAGCTTTATGAGCAGTCAATCTGCAGTACCTATGTCCTACGCATACAATTCTTCTCCGCTATTATTTTCAAGCATCGTGACGAATAGACATCATAATTCATATGTAAACAAGAATTCACAAATTTACCAGGTTCATTTCGCAATCAGCTGAGTGCAATCACTAATTAAATCAAGCTCTGTGTGAGATTTCATAAAGCTGGGTACCCAAATGTAAATTTTACAAAAGCTGGGTACCCAACTGAAAATTTAAATAAGCTGGGTACCCAACTGAACAAAAGGGGGTGACAGTGACCATTTCAGCCCTACTTATACCGGTGCGTAACGGTATCCGGTTGGAATTTTCAAAAAGTTGTAGATAAGTTACCAATTTAAAACCCTTCCAACTCTGGAACGAAAGGAACACAACTTATAATACCCAAAATACTCAAATTACATTTGCGCCCTTTTTGGGTTGAACTCTTCCAACTGCTGCTATATATCAAGATTACCAACCGTTGGAAGTGTCCCGAGTATCACAATTTTGCAACTGATGGCCATTGCAGTCCCGAAAAATAAAAAATAAACATTCTTCTTTTTGTCTATAAATTAAAAAAATTCACGCTGGAAAATCAAACTATATATCAGAACAATTTCAACCTATTCTTGGCCCGAAATTTCCAAAGTTCTGAACGTTGTATGAGGCACAAAATGTCCAAAATACTGTTGAACATTTTAGCCAATGTTGGGGCGAGACACACACTCCTTGACCTTAAGTTTGTCGACACGTCCCTGTGGTAGGCCTATAGCATATATATATAGCGTTTGTAAATGCAACGAACTACTTGTCTGTGCTCGTCAGAAATATTTGTCAGCGGAGCCGATCGACTGATGGTACAGATGCCGGCTCAGATAGAGATCACGTCTGAATGATCGATCGGTCAATGAGAGCTATATAAATAAAGAATTCATTGCTCAAGCTCCATGCAGACTTCAGACAGAGCGTAGCGAGGGGACTGATCTCTGTTTTGCAGCTTTTCCATTGCTGTGGCCTTAGATGTCTGTTCATGCGCAGTAATGTCAGACTGAGTATATTAATTTATGTATGTGTACAAAGGGACAAAGGTTGCTATTTGTGTTAAACACAATCATGGAGACGAGATCATTTCGAATTTTAACTCAGGGTGTATATTATAGGGCGTTATATGGCCCATATATGGCCAGAGGGCAACTTAGAGTATGAACAAATTTGAAACTCCACTTAATAATGCCAATTAGTGCTCAAATAAAAACCACCACGCAATTTATGCTACTCGTAATAATAATATTAAATGGTGACGCACAGAACTAATCAACAACGGTGTGTGCAGGGGATTATCGGGAAAATTCAAACCCACAGCATAGTATGAATAGCACGTTCAGTCATAATCTGAATTTTACCCAGCCACAATACATTCGTGACTCTATGAAGGGATCGAATATTATAGATATATGTAGGTATATAATGGCTATGTATAGTTGATTATATGTGACATTTTTGTATGTGTGTATATACTGTGCACTTGGTAAGAAAGGATGTGAAAACATTTTTAAAATCGGACTATTAAAGTGTGTTCACAAAGGGAGTTTACGTTCAACTTGATTGAAAGGTTCATCGCAAACATGCAACGGCCATTGCATTGATGCACCAATAACCACACACCCATTGCCAAAATAAGTAACAAACGCCTTGACGATTGACACGTAGGCCTAGTTGATTATATGTGACATTTTTATATGTGTGTATATACTGTGCACTTGGTAAGAAAGGATGTGAAAACATTTTTAAAATCGGACTAAAGTTTAATTTGAAATATTTACACACCATGCATACGTCACGCGTGATATGTGTTCACAAAGGGAGCATACTTTTCAACTTGATTGAAATGTTCATCGCCAAACATGCAACGGCCATTGCATTGATACACCAATAACCATACACCCATTGCAAAAAATAGACAAACGCCTTGACACGTTATTATTTTGACGCGCTGCCAGCTCGCGGAAAATACAAAAAACTGTTGGTTTCTTGGTTCTCTTATTCGACATTTGAATTGTTTTCGGCTGGCATGTATCTTTTCTTTGTTATTTCTTCTAATTTCTATTGAAATAGAGGTTTGAATAGTGCATGAAATAGCATGCAGAATAATAATCAGGCCAAAAGCTCTCAATCTTCGTTACATGGTTCAAGTACGCAAATACCGAGTATGTTTCTAATCACATTTACTCCATCCAAGTATGCAAATATCTGTTCTAATTTTTATCGAAATAGAGGTCTGAATCGTGCAATACCATGCAGGATAATTAAAATACACGTATGGTATCGTGAGGGTTAATTAAAATATGGTCACACCCAGAGAGGGTTAATTAAAATATGGTCCGATGAGGGTAAATCAAAATGGTCACATGAGGGTTAAATAAAATATGGTCCCATGAGTGTTAATTAAAATATGGTCCAATGAGGGTTACTAAACTATGCCCCTATGATGTTTAATTAAAATGGTAACATGAATGATAATTAAAATATGGTCCCATAACTTATCTGCATGGGTTAATTAATATACACATGACGGGGGGGGGTTAATAAACAATTTGCAGGAAGGTATGCCGGGTGGGTGGGTAGTCAGAGTCTCAGAGAGGCAAAACACGTGTTTTTTTTACATCCCTATGCAATTTTATTTTTACTAAAGACCTTTTGTGCCCAAATGTGACATTTGTAACAGTTTAAAACATATTATAACTGTAAAAACACCATATTTATGTTACTGGGAGATCATCTGGGATTAAGAAGCTATGGCATGTTTCATATGGAACGGTGATGTGAAAAACTTCCTTCCCGACACCATTCGGAAAGAACCCGGCATGGACAATTTTAGAAGAAAAAAATTCTGAAATCATGTTTTCAACAAAATAATATTATACTAACTGGTTATCATTAACATATATGTTGCCCCAGTAGACTAACAAAAGTTGTATGGAATAATGCTGAGCTGGTTGACAGAAAATAGTTAGAAATTATGGAATTGTGTGTATCCTGTGTGGACATCGGCTTGCTATACTATCATCAATTGATCAAATAATAGTTCCAAGTACAGCAGGGGGGGGGGGGGGCGGAAAAAAATTCCAGGCACGTATGATGGGGTGGGTGGGTGTCTCTTGGGTCCAAAATACATTTTTTTCCATATGCCAATTTTGTTTCTCCATTCCTGCTACTGAGTCTTATTTTGATGTGTTTTGAACAGAAACAGGTCATATATAGTTAATACTAATGCTATACTACATATAGAGGTTATCAGAAGTTGTATCAGTTGCACAATGGCCAACAATAACCCAAATTCAACTTGATAGAACTAGACACTGCGCTATTGGAAAATAAAATCTAATCAGGATTCCATCTACTGATACAACAAAATAAGAATAACTATGCAGAACTCAGCTGAAAATAAGCAATAAAATGAAAGCACACTTGACCATATGTGACATGGAAATAAAGATATAATAAATAATGGAATAAAATAGGCTTTTGACAACGTAAAACATAAAATATTAACAAATAAATTGAAGGCCAGCCGGGCCAGCTTGAACAATTTCACATTGTTTTCCATGTTAATGTGGATCAGCTTGTAATGTTAATCACAGTAATGAAGATTTTATCGTCACTGATATCGTGAGCAAAAAAGAAGTGAAATTGGGCTATCCATCAATATTATTCCCAATTATTACGAAGCCTATTACTTCAGGCAGTGGCTACCAGCCTGCCATTACATGCTATAACAATGTTTCCTCAGTTCTGGTTTCTGAGATGCCCCAAGAAGAGTCACGCATGTATATCATGGTTATGTTTGGTATTAGCATTATTCTTCAAACTGGATGAACTGGGATGAACAGTTGTATTTCCACATGTTTTGATAAACAATTTGATTCCAGCAATACAGTAATGCCCTAATTAAACGACTCCATAACCACAGCAAAATAATGGGTAATTTTTCAGGATTTAGTCGGAAATTAAAATTAAATTACCCATTATTCTGCTGTGGTTATGGAGTCGATTAATTAGGGCATTACTGTATATCACATAGCAAATATCAAAATATCAAATAATCTGAAATTTGTTGTACCGGTACCATGTATTCTGTAGAATACTCAAATGTGATTATGTGACTAGATCATGTGACTATATATTATGAAAATGAATGTTAATAAAAACCTTGGCACTCTGCCTATATATCCCTAGAAATGTGATTATGTTGACACATTTCTTGATTAATGACACTTATATGATAAATTCAAATAGTATAGTTATCTCATTATGCACTGTTCTATTCAAATATCGGGCAATAAATTATGATAATGCAGGATAATCAGCTATTTGGTTGCTCAATTGATAATTTTTCTCAAATTTAAGAGGGGTGGGTGTCCAAAACTGACCGGAAAAAACTTCCTGAAACGGAAAAAAAAGAAATTGGGTGGGTGGGTCCCCCGTGGCCGGAAAAAATTAAAATGATCATACGTGCCTGGAAATTTTTACAGCAAAAATAAATCTCATCTCTGCCTTTATCTAATTTCAAAAATATGTCAACTCTAGTCGAATTGGAGCTTAACATCTGATATGTCACCGATGTGTCTGCAAAATGTCAGCAGTGACTCGAAAGCCAAGATTGAGTTCACTGTCATGAGATAATGCTATCAGTTAAAAGGGTATTAAAGCCAAAGATCCAAACACATGTTCGGTTCATGAAATAGCTTGCATGGGGAAATGATATCTCACTGGATATGTATAACATTTTTTGTAAAATTGGATAATGTTATACGTTTTATGCGGTTTCGGTCCAAAATTAGTAAAATTTTGGCGGTGGGTGTACAAAAATTGGGAGTTAAAATATTTTGTTTGCAGGTTGGGGGGGGGGGGGGCGGGTCCATGAAAATACCAGATGCAAAAAAACGGCATACCTTCCTGCAATTGTTTTACACCCCCCCCCATTGCACACGACGGACAATTGACACGAAAAAGAAGATGCGCATACGTATGTACATAGTCAGATATATACAACCGTGATATAAGAATTTGACGGTTTAACCATTTTTGACTAGAATGCTACCAAGACCAGTCAGAAACAGAAGACTGACCATCGTCGATCATGGTGGTATAATGTAAAAATACACAACAAACTTGATTGTCATGTGAACGAACCATTCGGCAATGTCCTAATAAATAGGGACAACGTTTCATCCACAAAAAAAGTATTTAAAGCTGGTCGTTCATTGCGGCAGACTAAGGCTACGTTCATACGCTGGCAAGTTTGTACGGTATGTTTTTGCGGCCATTTCGTCATAGAAGACCACATGGTGCACGCTAGAATATGAACGGAACCGTCACCGTGCACATAACATGCATCTTTACCAAACTGAAAGACATGAGAAGTAACATTTATCTAATTCCACGTGTAACAGTGTTATTGGAATTTGCCTTCAAATACCTGTATGATTTATTCTTGCGAGATAATTGCATGATATTTACAGGCAAATTCCGGTAGCAATGTTACTAGTGGAATTACAGAGATGTTACTTCGCACGTAGTTAGCTGTGGCACAGATGCACTTTATATGCTTGTGTCCGTTCATATTATGGTACCATGTATCGTTTTCTACGACAAAATGCCTGCAAACCATACCGTGCAAACTTGCCAGTGTATGAACGTACCCTAATGGTCAATAAACATTGCGACCTTTATACCGGGCTTTGAATGATCCAATCAAAATTTGGGATCGCATGTGGACGGGGTGGTGGTTGGGGGGGGGGGGGGCTTGTGGGTGTTCATATGTTGAAAAGTGAAATGGCGATATAGAGGTTGTGGAGTTGTGACAGTAATCGTGTTCGTGGTCCGATGAGGGTAAATTAAAATATGGTCATATGAGGGTTAAATAATATATGGTCACATGAGGGTAAATTAAAATATTGTCCAATGAGGATAACTAAAATATGTTCCCATGATAGTTAATTCAAATGGTACCATGAATGTTAATTAAATTATGGTCCCATAACTTATCAATTAAAATATTGTTCTATGAGGGTTAATATATATAGAGATATGTCCCATGGGGTTAATTGAACTATGGTCCCATGAAGATCAATTAAAATATGATAACATGATGGTTAATTAAGGTTAAAATATGGTCCCATTATGAGGGTTAATTAAAATAAAAAATATGGTGTCATCAGTGTTACGGTCCAATAAGGACTAATTAAAATGTGCCACCCCCCCCCCCCATGAGTATAAATTAAAACATGGTCCCAGGAGGGTTAATTTCTGAACATTGTTCAATTCATATAGCATTGTGATATATGCTGCGTACACCGAAATAAAAATGAGGTTTAGAATAAGGTCACAGTGTATGTTACGGGTCTGACGTACTTTTTGCCAAAATGTCCTGGTATTTCAAAATGGATTTTCTCAAAATATGTTAGGAATATCTTTATGATATTTGGTATAAGCGATTATTGTTACACAATATTTAAGAACCATCGACCAATAACATCCATTATAACCTCATTTACTTTAATTGTATGCATGAAAAATATTTAAAATTTCACTGTTTTCAGGTACCAAGACCTTATGTAAAAATAGATTTTTTTTCAAAAGTGCAGTTCATATATCCATGATATCATATCTCAAGATCATGAGAGGAGACTTAAATTTTCTTTATTTCTGAAATGTAATAATTATTTTCATTAAGAAAGGCAACTACCCAATGAACAATTGGGCTGAGATGAGTTGTGGGCCATGGGTTCATGACCAACTAAAAGCTGACCACCATTATTTTGATATCTACAGCATAAAAACCTTTCAAAATTAACTGCAATAAAACGGTATGAATGATATTC
Source organism: Siphonodentalium dalli (assembly GCA_032622095.1). Taxonomy (NCBI): domain Eukaryota; kingdom Metazoa; phylum Mollusca; class Scaphopoda; order Gadilida; family Siphonodentaliidae; genus Siphonodentalium; species Siphonodentalium dalli. The sequence goes on from CP136064.1 coordinate 196,283,003, forward strand.
ATATAGTACTGGGTAAAATGCGTATAGATCCTATTGTCCGTGTCTAAAAATAGTAGTCATAGTTGCCTCAGATCAAGTGATAAAACACGAATATTTCGTTTTCATAAGAATGCATGGTGGCATACGATGAACTAAATTTATTAAAACACAAAGGAGTACCATATACTATCTTTAATAAATTATAAAATTGACCAGATTGCCTACATACTCAGTGACATAGACTGTGTTTATACCCGGAAATTATCTTTGGTTGAATTCATCAAAGCCACATCTACGCGAAACTTACTACGTGTTCTTCAGTCGCATCACCGCGTTTACTCCTTCTCCCTAATGTCACACGTAGCTGCTGCACACAGAACCACAACTAAAAATATTGCGATGATGATGATGATTGTTTATTTGTATAATATTTACAAGCTTATATGACAATGGTGATAATAAACAAACAAAAATGATATTATACAGGAGCGACATGGCCCAGATGGGCCGTCTTCCTGTCGCCCCTACGTAACAAACATGAAGTGGCAACTAATGAAGTGAAATGTTCAACGTTGACATAACATCTTAAACGATAACCACCTGATATATTTAACACGATTACGGTGGTAATTAATGGTATAAGATATTTTCAAACAAAAAATAAACTGAAAACTAGTAGTGTGCTTCGCGTGGTAGCATATCCCAGTTATAAAGTGGCGACTGAAGTAATTTAAACAAAATTGTCTACTAAGAAACTGGTTTGTTTGCAGCATGAGAATTAGTCTTACATGCAATGTACGATGTACAGTCTCTTTGATCTGGTGATATGCCGTGCCAATCTATTGAAAATATGAGTGTTGCGAATATGTGTATGGTTTATTATCACCGGGAGTGTTCACAATTCCGGAAATATAACTAGTATTTATACCGTTAGAGTGTGCATTTAAAGATACGGGCGGCGTTGGCGGTGGGTATGCTGCTAAAGGTACTCATTCCGATCAGACGATCCTGAATTACTGTTTCTTTGGCTTCAGGGGTAAAAAATATTTGATTCGAGTCGAGGAACCCACCCATCAAAGCTCAGAGTGATTAGATATCGATGTTTTAAGTTTGCTGTTTCTATTGTTTGTGGACCAAATCTTGTCCATGACCACGTGCTCAAACGGACAAATTGCGGTTGTAAGATGGATAACTCTATTGTTAATAGTAACCACTTGATTTTCGAGTTATCCATCTTTTTAAAACAGCAGCCCTCATCTCTTCCTCTGAGATATGGTTATTCAAATAAGATAGATGTTCCGGATCATGAGCGTTTGCTATATATAATATCGACAAATCTCCGAAATCCGTCGGTTCGTTCAAACTTATAAATGTTCAAGGAACATTTATAAGACTTATGAATGAGTTTGATGCGAAAAGCCACAAATTAATGTGGAACATGCATAATAACATATATACACTATGTACATTGGTATGAATAACATTGTGATCAGAATTTCATGTTCATGCATAATAAATTGTATGTAATACTTATATAAATATTTCATATGTATACTGTATACATATATTTGCCCACGAAAAAAACAATTATATATGTATACAGAAATATGTGTATATAACTATCTTAGTTGTATTCTTTAAAAACATGTTTCAAACAAATGCTAACGTTCTTCAATATTGATATATTTTTAATCGCAAGGAGGCCATATAACTTTTCTAGTTTAAGGGTTCAACCAGTAATAGTCAGGAATGCATTTTCTTCTGAGTGTGACCAAATTATCGCAGATCAAAAGAATATGATACTCGCCACATGTTTCCGAACCGCACATTTTGCATAGTAAACTCTCGTGTTTTCGCCATCTTGAAAGCTCGTTTGGCAGTCGATGGTTTGCTATCCTAAATTTCACCAATGCTTACTTATGAGTTTTGTCTTTACCTTACATAATTTATTTAGTTTGTCCCAGAAAACATTACTGTTTAAGGTCGGAAATATTCTTATGTTTATATATATATCTTGTTCTCCATATATATATCCAGAGTCCCAATGATGTATTTATTCTTCTATAGGTTTGGTAACTTGATCAGTTACAGGCCTATCCACGGAGGTCATATTAGGACTCAATCCAACTCGAATAGTGGTTTGCAAAAGGTGTGTGAAGTTAGTTCGACGTTCGATATTCAAAAAAGAAAAAAAATCGTTTCATGCTAGAGTGAAATTCCGCGCTTTTCCAGACCATAGCTGGACTTTTACACTGAAAATTTACAGAACACTTACAAGACATAACATAACATAACATAACATCAAGATACACAGAACGAGTCTAATGACTCCTAGTTCCGGATTATATCAAAAGTTATTTTACTGCATAGCAATCCATCCCTTCTGTATCATATTCGTACCGTATTGGGTGGAAGTGATTGTCCAATAGAGTTTTGAATTCTGCTAGCATTTGCGATTGTACAATATAATCAGGCAGAGCATTCCAGCTGGAAACAATTCGGTTGCAGAAGAAGAACATCCCAATATCCTTCGACGATCTCGAATATGCCAATTTCATAGTGTCGGCGATATTTCAAGGACATCAAACCGAGGTTTATCATTTTGTCTCTATAACTTAATTTTCGAAATTTCGGCACCATTTTTGTTGCTCGCCTCTGCACCCGTTCAAGGGTTATGCTTCTGTTCTTGTGATGAGTGTTCCAAGCCGTATTACAATATTCCAGTATTGGACCTGTAAAGTAGCTAAATGTATCTGGTTCTAAACTGACGAAAGTTCTCCTGATTATGTCCAGAGTTCTATATGCGCGATACACACACTGTTAATATGGCAATCAAACTTTAGTTGCGTATCAATAGTCACTCCCAGATCTTTTTCATACTCGCTCACTAGAATTGGTGGCCTTTCTGTCGAATCTTTCATGTTGTGTTGATGGCGAGGGTTGTTGAATCCAAAGTGCAGCACGTGAATTTTTGAGGAATTGAATTTAAGTTGCCAATTTGTTGACCATTGGCACACATTATCAATTCTGTTTTGGATGTTACTTGTATTAGGGTTGCCTACCAGTCTAGTGTCTACAGCAAATATATGGCATATCCCTTTAACACTATCTGGTAAGTCATTGATGAATATTATGAATAGAATAGGACCCAATACAATGCCCTGTGAAACTCCGCTCGTAACACTCATCCATTCTGAACACTCAGGTCCGAATCGGCATCTCCAGTTTAGACCTAGTTTAAACTACCAGTTTAAACTGGGTTTTAGTAGTAAAACCAAGTTTTTCTCCACCGCTGGGACGACATAGATTTGGTCGATTGCGTTACCTGTGGGCCTCACTTGTCCAATTGCAAGAATAGGAGGCGTGGTCTGTCTGTTTATTATCGCTACTTGTCAATTCATTGTCCGGTCACGCGACCTGTTGTCGCTATATAATCTCCTAATCAGGGGAATAACCCGTGCACTTTGAGAAATCACGACGAATGCACGGTCTGTTGTATAACGGTTAGATATTATCTAATATCATGGACGAACGTGACTTTTGGAACTCAAAAATATCTCTTGAGGGCATGGGTGGGGGCCCGCCACAAATACCCCATAGAAACACCACCACCCCGGGGGTACCATCCGGACGGGTGAAAATGGGGTATGGACAATTTTTGAGAACGGGAAGGATTTCGGCGAATTTGACGGCATGAATGGGTGGCTCGCCCATAATACCCGATAGAAACATCACCCTCACCCGGGATAACAGGGGTATGGACGGTAAGGATTTAGGCTAATTAATTTGGCAGCAGGAGTGGGTGGCACGATCAAAATACACCATAGAACCACCCCTACCCACCCCTCACCGGGGGGAGGGGTCCTACCAGAGGAGGTGGAAATTGGGTACGCCCAAATACCGAATAGAAACATCCCCAACCCTCACCCCGGGGAAGGGTACCCCAAATAACGCATATAAACACCCACCCCTCACATCCGGGCGCGGTGGGGTGTGTTACCACCCGAGTGGTGAAGATGGGATATGAACCATGTTCGAGAACGGTAAGGATTTCGGCCAATTTGACGACAGGGGTGTGTGGCCCGCTCCAAATATCCCATATAGACACCCTACCCTCATCCCTGGAGGGTACCACCCTGCTGGGGTGAAAATGGGATATGGAGCATTTTATTCATTATTCGCAAAAACATGCCTCTGTTGGTCAATATTACGATTGTGTAGGTGGCCCGCCCCAAATACCCCATAGAATGGGGTATGAACCGTTATCGAGAACGGTAAGGATTTCGGCCAATATGACGTCATTGGTGGGCGGCCCGCCCTCAAATATAGTCATAGAAACACTCCCACCCTTACCGCGGGTGAAAATGGGGTCCGAGTGGGGGTGGGGTGTTTCTATGGGGGGGCATTTGGGATGTGCCACCCACCGTTCTCGAAAATGGTCCATACCCCATTTCACCCCCTCGGGGTGGTACCTCCGGGTGAGGGTGTTTCTAGGGGGTAGTTGGAGCGGGCTACCCACACTGCTGGCGTCAAATTGACCGAAATTCTTACCGTTCTCGAAAATGGTCCATACCCCATTTTCACCTCCTGGGGTGGTCCCCCCAGCGTTCAGGGATGGGCTGTTTCTATGGGACATTTGAGCGGGCCATCCATCCATGCCGATATCCTTACCAGTCTCGAAAATGGTCCATATCCCACGTTCACCCCATCGGTGGTACCCCCCCCCCCGGATGTGATGGGTGGGGTGTTTCTATGGGTTATTTGGGGCGAGCCACCCACCCATACTATCAAATTGGCCGAAATCCTTACAGTTCTACAAAATAGTCCATACTCCACCCCCTCAGGGTGGCCGTTAACCTCCCCCGGGTGAAGGCTGGGGTGTCTCTGATAGGTATTTGGGCGGGCCACCAACCCATGCGTCAAATTGACCGAAAGAGACCTTTTTGTGAATAAGGAATCAGTTTCAAAAGTCATGTTCGTGTCTAACGTGTCAATCTGATCAGTCCGATCCCGCCATACTCTCAGCCGCCAAATCGACATCCGAACGAGCGAATTGCAAACAGACATATATAGCAAGAAATCATCCATCACACTGGCACATATTTTGTTAGAATTTATCTCATAAGTACCGACATCGCCTCCCCGAATTCCACTAAGACTCTCCTGCATCTACATTGAGTGACAAACGCCCGCGCATAAACGCCTCCCCCAATTCAAAATAAACACTCCCATATTCACGAAGAAACAACATCAATATTGGGCGAAAAATATCGGCCGAATAATTAAACCCAAAAAAATAGGTTTTAGTCAAACCTGGGGTAGGGTGGTTTAACTTTGAATTTTTTTCAAAGTATATTTAAAGGTGTATGTTCGAGACGAGACGTATGGTACGTATAAATCATATAAGCTTATATTGATGATTATATAGCCAATTCACCACAAACAATTAGTAATATTACCATAACTTTATCACGTTAATAAAACCTAGTTTCAACTTAAACTGAGTTTATCACAAAACTTGGTTTAAGTACGCTAAAACCCAGTTTTACTCCCATAAACCTGGTTTAACTACTGTAAAACCAAGTTTAAACCCTACTTAAACCTAGTTTAAACTGGAGTTAAACCTGGTCTAGAATAAAACCTAGTCTAAACCAGAGATGCCTTGTATACCATATGCTCTCAGTTTGTGAATCAACCTCTCGTGTGGCACCGTATCGAACGCCTTTTGGAAGTCTAGGTATATCACATCTACCGGTTCTCCTCTGTCGAGTTCTGATGTAACATGTCAGCCTCTCCTCCCGAAAACAAGAACATTATCTGCTAATAATAGAACTTATTTTGGTAGATAATCTGCTTAGAATCGCCTATTTTGAGTCGATAATGTGTTGAAAATGCGAGCGTTTAAGTCACAATGTCGACTCATAATGAGGCGTTCTAAATAGATTATGTCCGGATAATGACACAAATAAGCCATCTCACGACTTTTCGGGTGTATGCTCTTTAACTGTGTTTTCACTGTGGCCCGGGCCATAAAACGAAATGACGAATATGTCTCCATTATCGGCTTATTTCAGAATCAAATAATCACATAATGTACCTATTTCATATTAAAGATCAATTATATGCGTATTTCCGCGAGGATATGTTGCGAATACAATAGTTGGACTGAAAATTTCGGCTAACATATCGAAAAAAAAAAGATTCACAGAAAAATTTATTGCACTAGGAAACTTCTATATAGACTTAATTCGTGCACATTATCTGCTAATAATAGAACCTGTTTTAGGTAGATAATCTGCTTAGATCGTCTAATTTTGAGTCGATAATATGCTGAAAATGAAAGGATTTTCGTCATATTGTCGACCCATAATGAAGCGATTCAAAGCAGATTATGTGTGGTCTGGACAGCGCCACAAATAAGTCAACTCACGAATTTGTGCGCTCTTGAACTGTGTTTTCACTGTGCCCGCGCCATAAAACGAAATAACGGATATGACGCCATCATCTGCTTATTTCAAAATCAAATAATCATAGTATGTGCCTATTTCACATTATAGGTCGATTGTGTGCGTATTTCCGCGAGGATATGTTGAGAAAACATATATGGGAATGAAATTGCATACTTATTTTACAGATCTTAGAGCTTTTAAAGGCTTAGCAGCGACCCAACATATATTTTTAATTTGTTAGTAAATAAAGTATTGATTTTTCTGACAAATAAGTATGGTTGTCACATATGTATATAGCCATGGTTGGAGACTGGAGAAGGATTAGCAGGAATGATTTTTATCTAGATAATCATACAAAAAGAAAAAATATATGGGAATGAAATTGCATACTTATTTTACAGATCTTTTTAAGGCTTAACAGCGACCCCGACATTTTTTTTAATTTGTAAGTAAAATAAGTATTAATGTTTCTGACAAATAAGTATGGTTGTTAAATAGCTCGGTGTGTTTGGAGAGCTAATTATCGGGGAATAATCTTTTAAGACTATCATATACCAAAAGAACAGTTAGAACAAGAAATGCGTACCGATTTTGCAATTGTTTTAATGCTTCTGACATTAACAAGATATTTTTTCGCTTGCAAAATAAGTATTGATTTTTCTGACAAATAAGTATGGTTGTCAAATAGCTTTATCGGTATGGTTGGAAAGCGGATTAATTAGCGGCGATGGTATTGGCCGAGATTCTTATACGAAAAGAACATTTAGAAATAGAACTGCATACGTATTTCACAATTGTTTTAAGGCTTCTAACGTTGACATGACATTTTTTTCGTTTTCAAAATAAGTATCGTTTTTGTAACAAATAAGTATGGTCGTCTAATATGTATAGGTATGTATATATGTTTAATTGGTTGGACAAGTGTTACATGAATGATTTGATCGATACGAAAGGAACATTTGGCAAGATACCATACACAATAAGTATTGATATTTTTTTCTGACAAACAATTATTGCTGTGAAATGGGTATGACTGCCATGAGAGCGGATTAGCAGGGATGATATTGGTCGAGATTATCACATAAAAAGAACATTTAAGAATAGAAATGCATACTTGTTTTACAATTGTTTAAGATCTTACATTTTCATTAGCAAATAAATATTGATATTTATGACAAAAAAGTATGCTTGGCTAACTCATATCGGCTACAAAACTGCATACAAAGCTTAATTTACATTTTTTTACAATTGTTCAAGGCTATTAAAATTGACTCGACATCCTTTTGTTCGCAAAATAAGTCCGGAAGGAACATTTGGAAAGAATCCTGCATCCTTATTTTCTGCCTGGTTTATTAGTCCACGTTCACAAGTCAGACATAATTATATCCCCTACATCATATATCGGTATTATGATATATATCGTTCTATGCAGTTAATTGCCTGACATAATTTCGTTTACATAATAAGTATTGAATTTTTTTCTTGACAAATATTCATGCACTGTTATCAGATAGGTATATGGTCGGAGGGGCGTTATCAGGGATGGTGTTGGTCGAGATTACCACATCAAAACAAGATTTGGGAATATTATTGCAATCGTTTAAAGAGTAAACAGCAACCCCACATTTTGTAATTTGTGAAATAAGTATTTTTTTCCCTGACAAATATGTATGGTTGTCATATATGTAGTTGTCGTTTGTAGCACACAGTCTGAGAAGTCTGATTGTTATTGCTCAGTTCAACTCGATAAAAGAGACGAAATGATTGACAGTCGGTCGGTACAGACTTCACAGTGAAAGTCATAGCGCGCGCCTGCGCAATACTCGCGCAATAGATATTTTGAGTTTTATGCGCATGTGTAAGCCAAAAAGCATACTTATTTTACAACCATACTAATATGTCAGAACACCGCCTTCTGTCAAAACAGAATAAACCCATAAAATATTCTCTCAACTAATAATGGCTGACAAAAAAAACACCACACACTTCCTGGGGAGAAATTCTTGTAAACACAATACAAACGAAACTGCTTGTAACCTATGCGTTGTCAAATAACAACTGAATCAAATCGTGAATTATTGTTACTTCATTCAACGATTCATGCATGCAGTAAGCATTTATTAAGATGCCAATTCGGGTTCGAACCATGTTCAATGATGCCGAAAACAAGCCACGTGGCAAAAGGGACGCAATTGTATGGAGCTTTACTGTCAATCAAGACTTGCAGGAATATACCGTTACAAAGAAGGGGACTATCGTTTTAAACCAGATGAATTGGACTTAAGTCTAATTCGCTAATTGGACTTAAATCCAAATCATTTGGACTTAAGTCCAAATGAATTGGACTTAAGTCCAAATCAATTCACTAATTGGACTTAAGTCCAAATCATTAAAGTCTAAATAAATCAAAAATGTGAAAACGGCTTGCCATAATATACAAGTTACACCGGCAGCTGTAGAAAAGAAACTGAGAAACCTGAACCCATTCAAAAGTTATGGCCCGGACATTATATCACCTCTGATCTTGAAAGAAACTGCAGCAGAGATCAGTAAACCGCTCTGCAATTTATTCAATAAATCATTCGAAGAAGGAAAACTACCAGAGATTTGGAAAAAGGCAACAGTTTCCTGTATATATATAAGAAAGGTTAGAAATCCGATCCAAGTAACTATCGACCCGTGAGTCTCACTGGTATATTATGTAAGATCATGGAATCGTTTGTCAGTGACGCTATCGCCACACACATGGAGCAGTATTCCTTATTCACTGAGTGTCAACACGGCTTCAGGAGTAAACGCTCATGTAAAACACAACTGTTGGAATATCTGTCACATGTTCAACCTATCCTCCCGGAAATACGCACATAATCGACCTATAATGTGAAATAGGTACATAATGTGATTATTTGATTCTGAAATAAGCAGATAATGGCGTCATATCCGTTATTTCGTTTTATGGCGCGGGCCACAGCGAAAACACAGTTCAAGAGCGTACATCTGAAAATTCATCAGTTGACATATATGTGACACTGTCCAGACCACAGTAATCTGTTTTGAATCGCTTCATTATGAGTCGACAATGTGACGAAAATCCTCTCATATTCAGCATATTATAGACTCAAAATTAGGCGATTCTAAGCAGATTATCTACCTAAAGCAGGTTCTATTATTAGCAGATAATGTACACGAATTAAGTCTATAGAAGTTTCCTAGTGCAATCAATTTTTCTGCAAATCTTTTTTTCTTGATATGTTGATCGAAATTTTCAGTCCAGCTATGGTATCCGCAACATATCCTCGCGGAAATACGCATATAATCGATCTTTAATGTGAAATAGGTACATTATGTGATTATTTGATTCTGAAATAAGCCGATAATGGAGACATATCCGTCATTATGTTTTATGGCGCGGGCCACAGTGAAAAACAGTTAAAGGGTGTATACCTGAAAAGTCGTGAGTTTGCTTATTTGTATGATTATCCGCACATAATCTGCTCAACACATTATCGACTCAAAGTGGGGCGATTCTAAGCAGAATATCTACCTAAAATAAGTTCTATTATTAGCAGATAATGTGCTTGTTTTCGGGAGGAGAGGCTGTTGTGACTTAACGCTCCCATTTTCAACACATTATCGACTCAAAATAGGGCGATTCTAAGCAGATTATATACCTAAAATAAGTTCTATTATTAGCAGATAATATGCTGTTTTCGGGAGGTGAGGCTGTTCGTTTTATGGCGCGGGCCACAGTAAAAACACATTTCAAGATCGCACATATGAAAAGTCGTGAGTTAACTTATTTGTGGCACTGTCCTGACCACACATAATCTGCTTTGAATCGCTTCATTATGAGTCGACAATATGACGAAAATCCTCTCATTTTCAGCATATTATCGATTCAAAATTAGACGATTCTAAGCAGAGTATTAACCTAAACCAGGTTCTATTATTAGCAGATAATGTTCACGATATTATGTCTATATAGAAGTTTCCTAGTGTAATCAATTTTTCTGCGAATTTTTTTTTCTCTAGATATGTTAGCGAAATTTTCAGTCCCGCTATGGTATCCGCAACATATCCTCGCGGAAATACGCACATAATCGATCTTTAATATGAAATAGGTACATTATGTGATTATTTGATTCTGAAATAAGCCGAAAATGGAGACATATCCGTCATTTCGTTTTATGGCGCGGGCCACAGTGAAAACAGTTAAAAGAGCGTACACCTGAACAGTCGCGATTTGGCTTATTTGTGTCATTATCCGCACATAATCTGCTTAGAACGCCTCATAATGAGTGGACATTGTGACTTAAACTCTCGAATTTTCAACACATTAACGACTCAAAATAGGGCGATTCTAAGCAGATTTTATGTACCTAAAATAAGTTCTATTAGCAGATAATGTGCTTGTTTTCGGGAGGCTGGTATTCGATATTGAAAACGCATGACGCTGACCATGTCTGGACTTGTAGACTGGCATGTGCAATTCTCATATGGGAGTGACTATAATTATCAAATTTCAGCTCAATCGGCCCGTCAATACAGTCTGTGCCCTTTACAGCTATATGTCTTGTAAGTGTAAACTAATTTCACGCGAATCTCGAATGTATATCTGAATATCGAATGATTATCGAACGTGAAATAGAATTTCATCTATAGATGTCAAAGTGGAAAATTTGTGTGCTGGATAGCACGAATTAGGTCTATAGAAGTCACCTAGTGGAATCAAATTTTCTGCGAATGTTTATTTCGATATGTTAGCCGAAATGTTCAGTCTAGCTATGGTATTCGCAACATTTCGTCGCAGAAATACGCACATAATCGACCTATAATGTCAAATAGGTACATAATGTGATTATTTGATTCTGAAATAAGCAGATAATGGCGTCATATTCGTTATTTCGTTTTATGGCGCGGGCCACAGTGAAAACACAGTTCAAGAGCGCACATCTGAAAATTCGTGAGTTGAATTACATGTGACACTGTCCAGACCACAATAATCTGCTTTGAATCGCTTCATTATGAGTCGACAATGTGACGAAAATCCTCTCATATTCAGCATATTATAGACTCAAAATTAGGCGATTCTAAGCAGATTATCTACCTAAAGCAGGTTCTATTATTAGCAGATAATGTGCACGAATTAAGTCTATAGGGCCGGATTCGTCATCTCAGGTTTAAACCTCCGAGTTTAAACCTGGTTTAAACCTACATTTGCGGTCCAGCCAAACCGGGTCTAAGGGGGCGTTTTTATCGTTCAGTTTCCAGCTAATTGACAACTCTATTCGGTGATATGAGCAAGCAGTCAAACTACCCTCTTACCAATCGGACCAAAAGACAAGCCGAGATTTATATTAATATTTGATTGTTTTAAATTTAATAAAATATTTTTTTAAATTAAAATGTTCAAATGATCAAAATGTGCGCAAATTTGACGCAGGCTCCTTTCGCACGAAGGGGCCGCAGGCCCCTCTAACGCTGAATAACGGCTCCATAATCGAGTCAATACTGGACCAGGAGGTCAGTCAAGTAAAAGCAATTTGCTTATGAGTGCACTCCAGAAGCGGCATCTGAACTGTTTGAAGTGGGCAACCATATTACATGCGTTGCTTTTTTTCAATGTAATAAATTTTCCGTCGTACAGAAAATCAAAAAGTTCCCAGGTTTTGAACTGGTGGAATATTATGGGAATTTATGGGCGGAGCCAGAGTAGAGCTTTGTGGCATGATCTACATCAAAATATGTTATCAAATTTGACTCACATAGCAATATAAGTTTAGGATGGCAAACTATGTGTATAGCATATCTGGTCACGCAGTAGCATGGTTTTGGTGTCAAAATTAAATGAATTCATAGACAACACCAGTATTTGTGATTGCCACAAGAAAAAAAACAAACAAACACACAAGATATTTGTAAAAATCATATTGAAGGAACATGTCCATATCTGAGCAAAGCTCGCGTGCGAATGAATCAACTGTGACATGATAACACCAATCGACAGCCGCCACTTATACACGCCCTCATTGGAGATAATTTACAGCTCCACCCTTTGATTGATTGTTTGACAATTCTAAACCGCGATGAAGAAAAGACGGATTCGTCATCTCAAGTTTAGCTGGACCGCCGAATTAGATGGTTTAGTTGCCGGTTTAAGCTTATAAAACGCAAACAAAATATCGAAATTGACAAAAACTTATCCCCACATGCTTTATAGGTGTGAGTGCTTCTCGCTTATAAATTTCCAAACAAAATATGGTCGCTGTCGTAATTATTGATTTTCGCAATCAATAAAACGAGCCGGTCCGCATTAGGAAAGTACGATTAATTATCTCGACGATACAGAGACACTACTGCTAAACCACTGGTCTGGCTGGACCAGGTTTAAACCAGAGATGACGAATGCGTCACTTAGACCTGCGGTCGCGGGTTTAAACCACGGATTTTGCTGACTCACGGCGGTTTAAACCTAGAGGTTTACGTAGACCAGGTTTAAACCTGAGATGACGAATCGGGCCTAGAAGTTTCCTATAGTGCAATCAATTTTTCTGCGAAACTTTGTTTTCTCGATATGTTAACCGAAATGTTCAGTCCAGCTATGGTATCCGCAACATATCCACGCGGAAACACGCATATAATCGATCTTTAATATGAAATAGGTACATTATGTGATTATTCGATTCTGAAATAAGCCGATAATGGAGACATATCCGTCATTTCGTTTTATGGCGCGGGCCACAGTGAAAACACAGTTAAAGGGCATATACCTGAAAAGTCGTGAGTTAGCTTATTTGTGTTATTATCCGCACATAATCTGCTTAGAACGCCTCACTGTGAGCCGACATTGTGACTTAACGATCGCATTTTCAACATATTATCGACTCAAAATAGGGCGATTCTAAGCAGATTATCTACCTAAATTAAGGAGAGGCTGCGCTGCAACCCAATGCACACCAAGTGATTTATGTATTTAAAGTTTGGACTTTCTGCTTTGAATACCTCCAACAGTTGGGCCAAAACAAATAATTTCGGTAATGCAACAGACGAAGTAATGTTTCGATACACAGTGCGTGGTAGTTTCATTCGACATAATGATTAATTATTGAATTTAACGCAGAAACCGAAGTCCACACCCTTACGGTATAAATACTTGTTATATTTCAGGGATTTTGAACCCTGTCCGTGATAACAAACCAAACACGTATGCCAAAATGCTTATTATACCGTAATGAAAAACTACTCTATTCATATAAATTTTCACCCATCTAACCAGATCAAAGAGAATGTACACATTGCATTTTATTAAAACAAATGTTCATGCTGCTACCAATCCGGTTTCTAATCGGACAGTTGTGTTCAAATTCCTTCAGTCCGCACTTTACAACTAGAAAATGCTACCACGCAATTGCCCAATATTAGTTTGCAGTATATATCTGTTTGAAAACATCTTACCACCACCCCACATATTTGTGATCAATATCAGGTGATCAGCGTTTAGAGATGTTATTTTGAGAGTAGCCAATTCACTCAAATGTTGTTATTTGTGCTATTAGACAGAAGGGATAAACAAGTTGATGCGGTTGCAGAAAACTTAGTACCTGTCGGGTATATATGCCTTTGGTGAATATAACAAACTATAATGTCTAGGTATAATCAGTCTCTGCCACAGGGTGCGTATGCAATTTGGGCAAGTTTATAATTTATTGAAGATAGTCGATTGGTCTTAGTATTTTGATAAATTGCGTTCATATTATACCATCATTTATTCTTGTGATAAAATCAAGGTGTGTGAAGTTAGTTAGGCGTTCGACATTCGGTTGACATTCGCGTGAAGTTGGTTAGGCGTTCGGCGTTCGACATTCGGTTGACATTCGACTTAGAAAATTTCATTAAAAGTCCAATTTCGGGCTATGGCGGGAGAGGTGCTCTATTGGTCCAATTCGTGGTCCCCCGCTCGAATTTTCAGAAATTTCATCGGTTTTCCCATTTTCCAGACGATCGCTGGACTTCGAAAATTTCGACCGAAAAATGGAAATTTAGTTTTTTGCGCTAAAGGTGTTCTTTTTACCCAATTCGTGCTCTATCAAACAAATCTGGTCCAACTTTCATCGTTTTCCAAAAAAATTATTTTACCGCCGGACTTTGAAAATATCGACCCAAAAATATATAGGCCCCTACAGAGGGGGACATGCCTCGTTTGTTGACCGATCGACTCCAAATTTGGTGAGGAAGTGCGTCCCCAGAAGTAATCTTCATAACCAAACGCACGGGTCGCAGACTGTTGCCGATTTCAAGTTTTTAAGTGAAATCGAATGTCAGTCTGGCTTTCAGTTAGGCGTTCGACTTAGAAAATATTTCAGCCCAAAAATGGATTTCGAGTTTTTTGCGCGAAACATCATGTTTTGACCCAATTCGTCAATCTGGTCAAAATTGTGAAGGAAACTCGAAAAGGAAATTCGAATGTCAGTCTGAAGTGTGAAGTTGGTTAGGCGTTCGGCGTTCGACATTCGTTTAACATTCAACTTAGAAAATTTCGACCGAAAAATGGAAATTTAGTTTTTTGCGCTAAAGGTGTTCTTTTTACCCAATTCGTGCTCTTTCAATCAAATCTGGTCCAACTTTCATCGTTTTCCAAAAAAATTATTTTACCGCCGGACATAGAAAATTTCGACCCAAAAATATATAGGCCCCAACAGAGGGGGACATGCCTCGTTTGTTGACCGATCGACTCCAAATTTGGTGAGGAAGTGCGTCCCCAGTAGTAATCTTCATAACCAAACGCACGGGTCGCAGACTGTTGCCGATTTCAAGTTTTTAAGTGAAATCGAATGTCAGGCTGGCTTTCAGTTAGGCGTTCGACTTAGAAAATATTTCAGCCCAAAAATGGATTTCGAGTTTTTTGCGCGAAGCATCATGTTTTGACCCAATTCGTGCTCCCCCACTCGAATCTGGTCAAAATTGTGAAGGAAACTCGAAAAGGAAATTCGAATGTCAGTCTGAAGTGTGAAGTTGGTTAGGCGTTCGGCGTTCGACATTCGTTTAACATTCAACTTAGAAAATTTCGACCGAAAAATGGAAATTTAGTTTTTTGCGCTAAAGGTGTTCTTTTTACCCAATTCGTGCTCTATCAATCAAATCTGGTCCAACTTTCATCGTTTTCCAAAAAATTTATTTTACCGCCGGACAGAAAATTTCGACCCAAAAATATATAGGCCCCTACAGAGGGGACAGGCCTCGTTTGTTGACCGATCGACTCCAAATTTGGTGAGGAAGTGCGTCCACAGTAGTAATCTTCATAACCAAACGCACGGGTCGCAGACTGTTGCCGATTTCAAGTTTTTAAGTGAAATCGAATGTCAGTCTGGCTTTCAGTTAGGCGTTCGACTTAGAAAATATTTCAGCCCAAAAATGGATTTCGAGTTTTTTGCGCGAAACATCATGTTTTGACCCAATTCGTCAATCTGGTCAAAATTGTGAAGGAAACTCGAAAAGGAAATTCGAATGTCAGTCTGAAGTGTGAAGTTGGTTAGGCGTTCGGCGTTCGACATTCGTTTAACATTCAACTTAGAAAATTTCGACCGAAAAATGGAAATTTAGTTTTTTGCGCTAAAGGTGTTCTTTTTACCCAATTCGTGCTCTTTCAATCAAATCTGGTCCAACTTTCATCGTTTTCCAAAAAAATTATTTTACCGCCGGACTTTGAAAATATCGACCCAAAAATATATAGGCCCCTACAGAGGGGGACATGCCTCGTTTGTTGACCGATCGACTCCAAATTTGGTGAGGAAGTGCGTCCCCAGAAGTAATCTTCATAACCAAACGCACGGGTCGCAGACTGTTGCCGATTTCAAGTTTTTAAGTGAAATCGAATGTCAGTCTGGCTTTCAGTTAGGCGTTCGACTTAGAAAATATTTCAGCCCAAAAATGGATTTCGAGTTTTTTGCGCGAAACATCATGTTTTGACCCAATTCGTCAATCTGGTCAAAATTGTGAAGGAAACTCGAAAAGGAAATTCGAATGTCAGTCTGAAGTGTGAAGTTGGTTAGGCGTTCGGCGTTCGACATTCGTTTAACATTCAACTTAGAAAATTTCGACCGAAAAATGGAAATTTAGTTTTTTGCGCTAAAGGTGTTCTTTTTACCCAATTCGTGCTCTTTCAATCAAATCTGGTCCAACTTTCATCGTTTTCCAAAAAAATTATTTTACCGCCGGACATAGAAAATTTCGACCCAAAAATATATAGGCCCCAACAGAGGGGGACATGCCTCGTTTGTTGACCGATCGACTCCAAATTTGGTGAGGAAGTGCGTCCCCAGTAGTAATCTTCATAACCAAACGCACGGGTCGCAGACTGTTGCCGATTTCAAGTTTTTAAGTGAAATCGAATGTCAGGCTGGCTTTCAGTTAGGCGTTCGACTTAGAAAATATTTCAGCCCAAAAATGGATTTCGAGTTTTTTGCGCGAAGCATCATGTTTTGACCCAATTCGTGCTCCCCCCACTCGAATCTGGTCAAAATTGTGAAGGAAACTCGAAAAGGAAATTCGAATGTCAGTCTGAAGTGTGAAGTTGGTTAGGCGTTCGGCGTTCGACATTCGTTTAACATTCAACTTAGAAAATTTCGACCGAAAAATGGAAATTTAGTTTTTTGCGCTAAAGGTGTTCTTTTTACCCAATTTGTGCTCTATCAATAAAATCTGGTCCAACTTTCATCGTTTTCCAAAAAAATTATTTTACCGCCGGACAGAAAATTTCGACCCAAAAATATATAGGCCCCTACAGAGGGTACAGGCCTCGTTTGTTGACCGATCGACTCCAAATTTGGTGAGGAAGTGCCGTCCCCAGTAGTAATCTTCATAACCAAACGCACGGGTCGCAGACTGTTGCCGATTTCAAGTTTTTAAGTGAAATCGAATGTCAGGCTGGCTTTCAGTTAGGCGTTCGACTTAGAAAATATTTCAGCCCAAAAATGGATTTCGAGTTTTTTGCGCGAAACATCATGTTTTGACCCAATTCGTGCTCCCCCACTCGAATCTGGTCAAAATTGTGAAGGAAACTCGAAAAGGAAATTCGAATGTCAGTCTGAAGTGTGAAGTTGGTTAGGCGTTCGGCGTTCGACATTCGTTTAACATTCAACTTAGAAAATTTCGACCGAAAAATGGAAATTTAGTTTTTTGCGCTAAAGGTGTTCTTTTTACCCAATTCGTGCTCTATCAATCAAATCTGGTCCAACTTTCATCGTTTTCCAAAAAATTTATTTTACCGCCGGACAGAAAATTTCGACCCAAAAATATATAGGCCCCTACAGAGGGGACAGGCCTCGTTTGTTGACCGATCGACTCCAAATTTGGTGAGGAAGTGCGTCCACAGTAGTAATCTTCATAACCAAACGCACGGGTCGCAGACTGTTGCCGATTTCAAGTTTTTAAGTGAAATCGAATGTCAGGCTGGCTTTCAGTTAGGCGTTCGACTTAGAAAATATTTCAGCCCAAAAATGGATTTCGAGTTTTTTGCGCGAAACATCATGTTTTGACCCAATTCGTGCTCCCCCACTCGAATCTGGTCAAAATTGTGAAGGAAACTCGAAAAGGAAATTCGAATGTCAGTCTGAAGTGTGAAGTTGGTTAGGCGTTCGACATTCGTTTAACATTCAACTTAGAAAATTTCGACCGAAAATGGAATTTAGTTTTTTGCGCTAAAGGTGTTCTTTTTACCCAATTCGTGCTCTATCAATCAAATCTGGTCCAACTTTCATCGTTTTCCAAAAAATTTATTTTACCGCGGACAGAAAATTTCGACCCAAAAATATATAGGCCAGGGGACAGGCCTCGTTTGTTGACCGATCGACTCCAAATTTGGTGAGGAAGTGCCGTCCCCAGTAGTAATCTTCATAACCAAACGCACGGGTCGCAGACTGTTGCCGATTTCAAGTTTTTAAGTGAAATCGAATGTCAGGCTGGCTTTCAGTTAGGCGTTCGACTTAGAAAATATTTCAGCCCAAAAATGGATTTCGAGTTTTTTGCGCGAAACATGTTTTGACCCAATTCGTGCTCCCCCACTCGAATCTGGTCAAAATTGTGAAGGAAACTCGAAAAGGAAATTCGAATGTCAGTCTGAAGTGTGAAGTTGGTTAGGCGTTCGGCGTTCGACATTCGTTTAACATTCAACTTAGAAAATTTCGACCGAAAAATGGAAATTTAGATTTTTGCGCTAAAGGTGTTCTTTTTACCCAATTCGTGCTCTATCAATCAAATCTGGTCCAACTTTCATCGTTTTCCCCAAAATTTTATTTTACCGCCGGACAGAAAATTTCGACCCAAAAATATATAGGCCCCTACAGAGGGTACAGGCCTCGTTTGTTGACCGATCGACTCCAAATTTGGTGAGGAAGTGCCGTCCCCAGTAGTAATCTTCATAACCAAACGCACGGGTCGAAGACTGTTGCCGATTTCAAGTTTTTAAGTGAAATCGAATGTCAGGCTGGCTTTCAGTTAGGCGTTCGACTTAGAAAATATTTCAGCCCAAAAATGGATTTCGAGTTTGTTGCGCGAAACATCATGTTTTGACCCAATTCGTGCTCCCCCACTCGAATCTGGTCAAAATTGTGAAGGAAAACTCGAAAAGGAAATTCGAATGTCAGTCTGAAGTGTGAAGTTGGTTAGGCGTTCGGCGTTCGACATTCGTTTAACATTCAACTTAGAAAATTTCGACCGAAAAATGGAAATTTAGATTTTTGCGCTAAAGGTGTTCTTTTTACCCAATTCGTGCTCTATCAATCAAATCTGGTCCAACTTTCATCGTTTTCCAAAAAATTTATTTTACCGCCGGACAGAAAATTTCGACCCAAAAATATATAGGCCCCTACAGAGGGGACAGGCCTCGTTTGTTGACCGATCGACTCCAAATTTGGTGAGGAAGTGCGTCCCCAGAAGTAATCTTCATAACCAAACGCACGGGTCGCAGACTGTTGCCGATTTCAAGTTTTTAAGTGAAATCGAATGTCAGTCTGGCTTTCAGTTAGGCGTTCGACTTAGAAAATATTTCAGCCCAAAAATGGATTTCGAGTTTTTTGCGCGAAACATCATGTTTTGACCCAATTCGTCAATCTGGTCAAAATTGTGAAGGAAACTCGAAAAGGAAATTCGAATGTCAGTCTGAAGTGTGAAGTTGGTTAGGCGTTCGGCGTTCGACATTCGTTTAACATTCAACTTAGAAAATTTCGACCGAAAAATGGAAATTTAGTTTTTTGCGCTAAAGGTGTTCTTTTTACCCAATTCGTGCTCTTTCAATCAAATCTGGTCCAACTTTCATCGTTTTCCAAAAAAATTATTTTACCGCCGGACATAGAAAATTTCGACCCAAAAATATATAGGCCCCAACAGAGGGGGACATGCCTCGTTTGTTGACCGATCGACTCCAAATTTGGTGAGGAAGTGCGTCCCCAGTAGTAATCTTCATAACCAAACGCACGGGTCGCAGACTGTTGCCGATTTCAAGTTTTTAAGTGAAATCGAATGTCAGGCTGGCTTTCAGTTAGGCGTTCGACTTAGAAAATATTTCAGCCCAAAAATGGATTTCGAGTTTTTTGCGCGAAGCATCATGTTTTGACCCAATTCGTGCTCCCCCACTCGAATCTGGTCAAAATTGTGAAGGAAACTCGAAAAGGAAATTCGAATGTCAGTCTGAAGTGTGAAGTTGGTTAGGCGTTCGGCGTTCGACATTCGTTTAACATTCAACTTAGAAAATTTCGACCGAAAAATGGAAATTTAGTTTTTTGCGCTAAAGGTGTTCTTTTTACCCAATTTGTGCTCTATCAATAAAATCTGGTCCAACTTTCATCGTTTTCCAAAAATTTTATTTTACCGCCGGACAGAAAATTTCGACCCAAAAATATATAGGCCCCTACAGAGGGTACAGGCCTCGTTTGTTGACCGATCGACTCCAAATTTGGTGAGGAAGTGCCGTCCCCAGTAGTAATCTTCATAACCAAACGCACGGGTCGCAGACTGTTGCCGATTTCAAGTTTTTAAGTGAAATCGAATGTCAGGCTGGCTTTCAGTTAGGCGTTCGACTTAGAAAATATTTCAGCCAAAAAATGGATTTCGAGTTTTTTGCGCGAAACATCATGTTTTGACCCAATTCGTGCTCCCCCACTCGAATCTGGTCAAAATTGTGAAGGAAACTCGAAAAGGAAATTTGAATGTCAGTCTGAAGTGTGAAGTTGGTTAGGCGTTCGGCGTTCGACATTCGTTTAACATTCAACTTAGAAAATTTCGACCGAAAAATGGAAATTTAGTTTTTTGCGCTAAAGGTGTTCTTTTTACCCAATTCGTGCTCTATCAATCAAATCTGGTCCAACTTTCATCGTTTTCCAAAAAATTTATTTTACCGCCGGACAGAAAATTTCGACCCAAAAATATATAGGCCCCTACAGAGGGGACAGGCCTCGTTTGTTGACCGATCGACTCCAAATTTGGTGAGGAAGTGCGTCCACAGTAGTAATCTTCATAACCAAACGCACGGGTCGCAGACTGTTGCCGATTTCAAGTTTTTAAGTGAAATCGAATGTCAGGCTGGCTTTCAGTTAGGCGTTCGACTTAGAAAATATTTCAGCCCAAAAATGGATTTCGATTTTTTTGCGCGAAACATCATGTTTTGACCCAATTCGTGCTCCCCCACTCGAATCTGGTCAAAATTGTGAAGGAAACTCGAAAAGGAAATTCGAATGTCAGTCTGAAGTGTGAAGTTGGTTAGGCGTTCGACATTCGTTTAACATTCAACTTAGAAAATTTCGACCGAAAATGGAATTTAGTTTTTTGCGCTAAAGGTGTTCTTTTTACCCAATTCGTGCTCTATCAATCAAATCTGGTCCAACTTTCATCGTTTTCCAAAAAATTTATTTTACCGCGGACAGAAAATTTCGACCCAAAAATATATAGGCCAGGGGACAGGCCTCGTTTGTTGACCGATCGACTCCAAATTTGGTGAGGAAGTGCCGTCCCCAGTAGTAATCTTCATAACCAAACGCACGGGTCGCAGACTGTTGCCGATTTCAAGTTTTTAAGTGAAATCGAATGTCAGGCTGGCTTTCAGTTAGGCGTTCGACTTAGAAAATATTTCAGCCCAAAAATGGATTTCGAGTTTTTTGCGCGAAACATGTTTTGACCCAATTCGTGCTCCCCCACTCGAATCTGGTCAAAATTGTGAAGGAAACTCGAAAAGGAAATTCGAATGTCAGTCTGAAGTGTGAAGTTGGTTAGGCGTTCGGCGTTCGACATTCGTTTAACATTCAACTTAGAAAATTTCGACCGAAAAATGGAAATTTAGATTTTTGCGCTAAAGGTGTTCTTTTTACCCAATTCGTGCTCTATCAATCAAATCTGGTCCAACTTTCATCGTTTTCCCAAAATTTTATTTTACCGCCGGACAGAAAATTTCGACCCAAAAATATATAGGCCCCTACAGAGGGTACAGGCCTCGTTTGTTGACCGATCGACTCCAAATTTGGTGAGGAAGTGCCGTCCCCAGTAGTAATCTTCATAACCAAACGCACGGGTCGAAGACTGTTGCCGATTTCAAGTTTTTAAGTGAAATCGAATGTCATGCTGGCTTTCAGTTAGGCGTTCGACTTAGAAAATATTTCAGCCCAAAAATGGATTTCGAGTTTGTTGCGCGAAACATCATGTTTTGACCCAATTCGTGCTCCCCCACTCGAATCTGGTCAAAATTGTGAAGGAAAACTCGAAAAGGAAATTCGAATGTCAGTCTGAAGTGTGAAGTTGGTTAGGCGTTCGGCGTTCGACATTCGTTTAACATTCAACTTAGAAAATTTCGACCGAAAAATGGAAATTTAGATTTTTGCGCTAAAGGTGTTCTTTTTACCCAATTCGTGCTCTATCAATCAAATCTGGTCCAACTTTCATCGTTTTCCAAAAAAATTATTTTACCGCGGACAGAAAATTTAAACCCAAAAATATATAGGCCCCTACAGAGGGGACAGGCCTCGTTTGTTGACCGATCGACTCCAAATTTGGTGAGGAAGTGCGTCCCCAGTAGTAATCTTCATAACCAAACGCACGGGTCGCAGACTGTTGCCGATTTCAAGTTTTTAAGTGAAATCGAATGTCAGGCTGGCTTTTTAGAAAATATTTCAGCCCAAAAATGGATTTCGAGTTTTTTGCGCGAAACATCATGTTTTGACCCAATTCGTGCTCCCCCACTCGAATCTGGTCAAAATTGTGAAGGAAACTCGAAAAGGAAATTCGAATGTCAGTCTGAAGTGTGAAGTTGGTTAGGCGTTCGACATTCGTTTAACATTCAACTTAGAAAATTTCGACCGAAAATGGAAATTTAGTTTTTTGCGCTAAGGTGTTCTTTTTACCCAATTCGTGCTCTATCAATCAAATCTGGTCCAACTTTCATCGTTTTCCCAAAATTTTATTTTACCGCCGGACAGAAAATTTCGACCCAAAAATATATAGGCCCCTACAGAGGGGACAGGCCTCGTTTGTTGACCGATCGACTCCAAATTTGGCGAGGAAGTGCGTCCCCAGTAGTAATCTTCATAACCAAACGCACGGGTCGAAGACTGTTGCCGATTTCAAGTTTTTAAGTGAAATCGAATGTCAGGCTGGCTTTCAGTTAGGCGTTCGACTTAGAAAATATTTCAGCCCAAAAATGGATTTCGAGTTTTTTGCGCGAAACATGTTTTGACCCAATTCGTGCTCCCCCACTCGAATCTGGTCAAAATTGTGAAGGAAATTCGAATGTCAGGCTGGCTGGTGTGAAGTTGGTTAGGGGTTCGGCGTTAGAATATTCGACTTAGAAAATTTCGACTCAAAACTAAATAATATCGCTATAGAGGGGACAGGCCATGTTTATTGACAGATCGACCCCAAATTTGGTGAGTAAGTGTCCCCAGTAGTATTCTTCATAACCAAACGCACGGGTAGCAGACTGTTGCCGATTTAAAAATATTAAGAAAAATCGAATGTCAGGTTGGCTTTCAGTTAGGCGTTAGGTATTCCACTGAAAATATTTAGAACACAACCCTCCAGAGTCCAGACAGCAAAGAATCAACTCGGCGATGCAACTGCTGATGTAGATTGTGTTGAGCTGCAGGACCTGGGGCAAACCGCAAAAGAGGCCTGGATTGTGGAAGGGCGAATGGAGACCTCCTTAACGGATTCCCAGATTGAAGATATCCTCGAAACTGTGCATGACCATCCCCCACTAAACCTCCGCGAGCTCAGGGGACTGGACAAGGCAATGCAGACCATCCGAGGCGAGCATACCAACAACATGGCCAAATTATCCGCATTGAATGAGCACATCGCCTTGGAGAAGCGAAAACGTACCGAGGCAGACAGTGGGGCTGTCGATGAGAATACCAGGCGCCGCATCGCAGAGCGATTGGACAACCTAGACGATGAACGGGCCTCCCGCCTGGAGGCTGCCGCAACGACCAGGGAGACTCTCCGATCTCAAAATAACCGCACAAAAGAGACGACTGGCAGGGTTCTCAATGAAGACACGACGCTGGGCGAGCCCGTTCGCACACTCTTCCGTGAACGGGGCATTACGATTGCTTCTGTACTCACAGCGATTGGGATGCACCCGTCGTCCCGACCCCGCCTCCGACAGATAACGGTGGCCTCAAAGAGTGGGTGAAAAACACTTGCAGGCCCTCGGGCGTGTCCTAGCCAAGCTGTTCGGGATGCTCTCTAAAAACAGCTGGGTGGTTGGCCGAAAACGTGTGGGCTCTGGCTCTCGCTCTCGCTGTCGGAGGGCTGCTACTGGTCGCTTGGCGCGGGAATGGCTATCACCTAGATACAAGCCAAAGAGTAATTAACCCTATGGCAACCCCTCCTGCAACGATAGCAACTTTTTTGTCCTGACGTTGGCGAGTCACCTGTTACTTTGTTCAGTTGTGGCGGAGCCACTGTAACTAGGAGCAGACACAGCTGGGGTGGTGGGAGCGACTGACAGCGTCGATTTCCCTGCATGTGTTAGCGGCTTGACCAATCCTGTTTCAGTTCCGTAGGAACTATCAGTCGGTAGTGGGGTGGGTGCTCTGTTAAGGCTGTATTTACACCCAGGGTTTGGTCTTGTGTAGCAATAACGATTTCGTTGTTGTACCCTGCCACTTTGCCTATGCGGAGCAGCATGTCACCGGGGCCATGTAAAGCCCGGTCCCAAAGACAAGGTTGACATCGGAGCTGGCGTACTGTAGGACATCCTGATATCGCTTGATCGCCGAGGGGAGATCAACGGGGGATGGAATTGCATCTTTCACGTTAGCTAAGAACTGCTTCTGAGCGTCAAATGCTGTCCCTGTCTCGAGAATTTGTGTTCTTGTCTGAGCTTGCGCCCCTAGGATTACCCACACGTAGTTCCTGATACTATCGTTCAGCCTTTGAATCCCCGGATGCGTGAACCCTTGCAACTTGTCCACGATGAAGGTGCTCCAGGCGTTATCTGCACCAGGCGATTCCTGTTTGAAGAAGTCCACGTGGATGACACCATTTGTTGTCTCTTTTGTGAATGACATTCGACTGGGATAGTATGTCCCATCCGATGAGACAGGATGAGGTCCCATGTTCGTCCACCAATTATAGGTCCTGCCCAATCCATGGTTTGAGCCTTTCACGTGCCAATCGGTATATGGAGAGACCCTGAACTCACTGCAAATTCGTTCGTACGCCCGTCGGTCATACGGGTTGCTAAAGGCGTCACAGGTTTCATCCAGGGGTAGTGGAGCCTTCAGCTCGTCGAGGATCCTGCGAACCTGGTAGTAGACATGAAAGAGATAGAGAGACCACAGGAAAGATTGTTCCGTAGGAACATCGGTGTTAGTAACACCTCCGGTGTTTCTGCAACTGGCTCCGCCACGAACAGACAAATGGTCTTGTGCAGACACACCACAACTCGTTGTTGCACACCAGACGGCGAAATTTAGCTGGTTCTGCCAAAACTGCATCGGGCTGTCGCCCCATGTAGCCATTGTCATACTCGACTTTAGGCAGCAGGTACTTTTGAAACATATAAGGAAACTCAGCTTGAAAGGCGCCCGCGGAGAGTAGTTCAGTTCCTACGGAACTAGGAACTGTCTGTATCCGGATATTGGAACGTGTTAGCTCTAGGTAAATATTGGAGTTGAATACTCCACCAGTCCTGTACTTAGCCTCGCTATTAAAGACGAACGCCTTAGTCGTCATGATTATATATATTATATGAAATATATAAAATATATATTACTTTGTTAATTATAGCTTCGCTACAAGTATATATAGCGTATTACTTCGTAATAATAGGTATGTTCATAACACTCACAAATGTCCAAAAAGGCGAGGCGGTGAACCTCCTCCAACACATTGACAACCGCGGTGGAGATCTACAAGTTGGCCTCCGATCCATCGTTTATACAGTTGGGTGGTACAACATAAACAATGGGGAGTTGTTCTCGTAGAAGAACAGTCGCGGAATTATTAAAGATATAGACGTTCCTCCTGGGCTGTATAACTTCACACAGTTAGGGGACCTTGTGGAGGAAAACAGCGACACCATACTGACGGCAGGCAAAGTTAATGGTTTGGTAACTCCAACCGTGGGTGCTGGTCAGGAGATCTTATTTACAGTTGGGCTGCTGTCCTTTCTCGGATTGGACGACGGTTTAAATGGCCAATGGCTCTATGTGGGCATATATACTGGGGACCGCCCCGTCAACTTTGCATCCACAAAAATGCTGCATCTGCACTTGGAACAGATAAACAGCAACACAAACGTTGTAAGTTGTTCCTACTGGCAACGATTGGGCTTAGTTGTCACTCATGTGGTGGCATCGGCACCATCCGAGTCGAGGATCATGAGTTCAAACGTATTCAGTGCGGAGCACTCAGTGCATTAAAGATAGATGTCCGTGATGATAGAGGTGCACGTCTGAATAGCGACCTACCGATCACCGTGGTACTAGAGATACGATGATCATCTACGGCCCTATATGCTGTGAGAACAATACTCCGCCCGGTAGTGCCCTGATTAATATCGGGGCAGAATACAATGGCAGCACCACGTGTACGTGTGGGGGGGGGAATCGGAAGCGGCGATCGGTCATTCGCCATGGGGAGCTCGGCTAGATAGCTTTTGTGGATACCTAGCTAGCTGTATACCCAATGCTAGCGCATGGTAAAATAATACGAATGTGCTTGTCCGCGTCTCACAATCATAATGGTGACTGTAAAACGGTTGTGGTTATAAACGGCAAAAAGACGGACCACGGAGCAAAAATACCTAGTGGGAAACTAAAGAAGACGAGGGGTTTTGCACATCCACCGAAGATGCGGCGGGGCGATGTAATAAGGTTTGACTGGATAGACAGCCACTCGCGGATCTGTGCAGTAGTGAATATCCTAATTATCCAATTGGACTTGTGAATATTATTACAAAGTAATTCATATATATATTATATGTATAGCTTTGCTATAATATATATATATATATAATATGAGGATGAATCAACCCACGGCACCGAGCCCTGATAGTGACTCTGTAACAATATTACAAAGTAATATATATGCTCTCCTCGAAAATGGACAGAAAACTTCCTACCGGCTCCACGAAATATCGCAACTGAAAAAGCAAATGGAGGACGAGAGAGATAAAAGGGTGGCGTTATACAAAAACTACCAACGCGGGGAGAATGCCCTGGATGGCGTTGACACCGCATCGCTCACAGCTAGCATGGGAATGGGCGTTGGGGGCTTGAGCCTTCTGACCAATGTCATAGCGGCCCCAGTTATTCAGGGGTTGGAAATCGCAGCTCTGGCCTGCGGAGTTCTCGGCGTGTCGGGCAAATATATTTGTCGCCGCCTAGTTGTGAAGGCCAAGAAGCACGACGAGATTCGAGTCCTGGCCAGCAGCAAACTGAACAGTCTCAAGCCACATGTCCACTGCCTTGATCGACGGGCAGATTTCGGACGACGAGTTCCGCCTGATTGTGGACGAAGTCGCAAAGTACCATGAGATGAAAGCTGAAATCCGGACTAGGGCACGAAAAACGCACGCCGCGGTGATGGATGACGAGACAAAAAAAGCACTTATTAAAAAAGGCAGAGAAGAAGCCAAGGCGGTTATAGAAAAGTTATCAGTTTCGCGGTAGTGTGCACTCGTTCCGCAGGAAATGTTGATGCTGTGCATCGCCCGCCTCCTTATTGCGAATCGTAATCATTAATTATATTACTGGCTTATTATTATATTCATATTATTATATTTATATATCTATTTCACTGCATATATGCAATAATTATTAGTCGGCACGGCAACATGTTGGTGGACGAACTATACTTCGCGATGCTGGAAGTGGGCTACTGCGCCCGAAGACATAAAATCCCTGGTCCCCTGGCTCATGTGATGATCGACGCGGCGCATAAGTTTCTCGATCTCTGGCGCTGTGACGAAAGGGCAGCCAGCAGCTTTGCAAAGACGGTGCTGTCGTGACCACACAACCTCGGCGAGACGACAGTTCCCATGGAAATACAGCCACAGGATGAAGTCGCACGGGCCTGTTGGGGCCACACAAACTCTACATGTTGACTGAATAGCTACCGGAGAAAGTCGCACGGACCTGTTAGAGGCTCTTTGCCCAGTTGGGATACACCGCTAGCTGTTTTTAATTATATGAAATATATTACTTAGTGACTCTGTCACAATAATATGCACAGTAAGGTGTCCAGACGCCTCGGGACAATCTACTACAGCCCCAAGGGTTACTGAAAGGGCCTTGCGGCCATCAAAAACCTCGCGACAGCAACCAAGGTTTCTGAAGATGTGGCACGGGCGTGGCCCAAGAAGCAGGCCATCTGGCAGATATACCTGCGCAATCCGCGGCATGTGTCAAAGCGCCCAAGTTTGACGTGCCAGTGCCAAATGAAGTCCACCAGGCCGACCTGCTCTTTCTGCCCCATGACCGCGTGGGTCGCAAGACATACAAATACGCGCTCACCGTCGTCCGCGTGGCCTCTCGGTACAAAGAAAACGAGCCCCTCGCCACAAAAAAAGCCACAAAGGTCGTGGATGCCCTTGAACGGATCTACAGGCGAGGCCCTCTTAGATGGCCGAAATTGCTCCAGGTCGATCCGGGCGCGAATTCATGGGTGCTGTGAGCCTCCTGCTAACCAATCACAGCATTCAGGTGAGACGGGGTCGTTCGTGTGGATGTCCACCGGAACCAGGGGGTTGTGGAGCGCTTCAACTGGATCCTGGCAGAGCGGTTGTTTGGGCACCAATACGCACAGGAGATGAAGCTTCCCGCCGGCCAAAGGTCGACTGAATGGGTGGCTCGGCTGCCCGCTGTTGTATCGGCTCTGAACAATGATGTGACTCGTCTGACCAGAAAAAGCCCTCTTACCCCATTATGGGTATATACAATAATATAGAAATAAAAACACCTTCGGTGCTGACCCAAAAACCCTCCTCTGTGGTTCCAGGTCGCCCGATGGGACTCACAGAGTAAAAGCTCCCATCGAGTGTGGGCGTTCGTTACCTCTACCGACCTGGTGAGCTGGAATGTGGTCGCCGACCCGCAACTGACCTTGGGTGGTCCATCCAGGTGTACCGGCTTGAATGCTGTTACCAAGCCCGACGAGCCTGTGCTCTATTATTTAGTGGACGGGCCAGCACGCGGATTTGTCCGGGAAGAGTTGCTTGTAGTGCCTCCCGACACCCAGCTGCCACCAGATAGTTTTGTAGGAACTATTGACAGATTCAATAGGACAAGACGCTAAGTGCTGCAGCCCCTCTTTTTTGTTTGCACTCTAGACAGGTCAGCCTCACATTTCCTCTGCAGTGCCCTTTGTTGTCGCAGCGGTTCTGCTGGGCCTCATGGAGCTCGATGATCTAGTCGACCTTGAGATTGAATCCCTGTATGCCACAAACTTCCTTTGGATTGCCTTGCGAAGTGTTGATGTTGTTCTATAGGAACTACTACGGGCCTGGCATCGGAAAACTCTTCCGGTGGACAGATTACCTGTTAAGAGTTGCTGCATATACTCCACGTGGGATACGGCTAAGTAGCAGATATTGGACCACTGGAGGTAGTCGTCGATTATCCAGACCTTCTGTGGGTCGTGAGTCGTAAGACCGTGGCTCGAGTGGACGATGAGCACACTTCGCGGTCCCGATAGAGACCGCGACGACGTCGTTGAGAACGAGCCATTCTCTGCGCGGCGGGTCGCCAGTGCCTGGGATTGCGACGTCAATGTTCTGCTTTCGGTTGTCCTTGGGGTGTTAAAGGATAGGCACTGGGGCATCTAGGAAATGCTCCTTATGGCGCCGGAGCAATAGCTCCTGCGCCCAGACGCGTACCTTCTTACGGCTGGTGAGGATTAGGTTACTGGGCCACCACTGCTCCACAAACCGGTCCCACCCCAGGCAACTGGTGAGAGTCTTCCGCATCCCCTGGCACTGGACTTTGTCACTCTGAAGGTGTATGCGCTATTTCAGGGCTTTGAGGGCTTCATCTTTTGCTCTGTAGTCGACGCCAATCTCTTCGTAGTAGTCTGCCTTTTTTGAAGCCAGTGGTGAAGCATTTCACCTGCAATCGTTGGCGGCTGTCCTTGAACTCCGCAGCAAATTACCTGGACGTCGTGTTGGTCAAGCCAGTTCAAAAACATCTCCTGGATAGGCAGGGGCACAGCGCAGACCTCGTCCCAGATGATGACGCGCGGGATCAACTTCTGCCCCATGCGGTCGGGCGTCCAGTCATTCTGACCACTCCATCGGAAAAAGCTGTGGTATGTCTGGGCTTTGACCCCAAGGACCCGCATTTCTTTGACGAGGCGATGGGTCGGGGTAAACACGATGGGATCTCTTATCCGAAAGGGCTCGATCGCTCTTGTGGTCTTGCCACTGCCTCCTCCACCATTAAGGTAGCTCAGCCGGTGCCGGGTCATGCAGTTCGTCGTTGTAGCTGGGCGCCATTGATTCCGCCATCGGTTTGGCTTGGCTATAGTATTCTGGCATGGGGGGGGGGTACGCGGTGTGTTCCTGCTGCATGTCCGGCGGTAAAATAAAATTTTTGGAAAACGATGAAAGTTGGACCAGATTTGATTGATAGAGCACGAATTGGGTAAAAAGAACACCTTTAGCGCAAAAAACTAAATTTCCATTTTTCGGTCGAAATTTTCTAAGTTGAATGTTAAACGAATGTCGAACGCCGAACGCCTAACCAACTTCACACTTCAGACTGACATTCGAATTTCCTTTTCGAGTTTCCTTCACAATTTTGACCAGATTCGAGTGGGGGAGCACGAATTGGGTCAAAACATGATGTTTCGCGCAAAAAACTCGAAATCCATTTTTGGGCTGAAATATTTTCTAAGTCGAACGCCTAACTGAAAGCCAGCCTGACATTCGATTTCACTTAAAAACTTGAAATCGGCAACAGTCTGCGACCCGTGCGTTTGGTTATGAAGATTACTACTGGGGACGCACTTCCTCACCAAATTTTGAGTCGATCGGTCAACAAACGAGGCCTGTCCCCTCTGTAGGGGCCTATATATTTTTGGGTCGATATTTTCAGTCCGGCGGTAAAATAAATTTTTTGGAAAACGATGAAAGTTGGACCAGATTTTATTGATAGAGCACGAATTGGGTAAAAAGAACACCTTTAGCGCAAAAAACTAAATTTCCATTTTCGGTCGAAATGTTCTAAGTTGAATGTTAAACGAATGTCGAACGCCGAACGCCTAACCAACTTCACACTTCAGACTGACATTCGAATTTCCTTTTTGAGTTTCCTTCACAATTTTGACCAGATTCGAGTGGGGGAGCACGAATTGGGTCAAAACATGATGTTTCGCGCAAAAAACTCGAAATCCATTTTTGGGCTGAAATATTTTCTAAGTCGAACGCCTAACTGAAAGCCAGCCTGACATTCGATTTCACTTAAAAACTTGAAATCGGCAACAGTCTGCGACCCGTGCGTTTGGTTATGAAGATTACTACTGGGGACGCACTTCCTCACCAAATTTGGAGTAGATCGGTCAACAAACGAGGCCTGTCCCCTCTGTAGGGGCCTATATATTTTTGGGTCGAAATGTTCTATGTCCGGCGGTAAAATATATTTTTTGGAAAACGATGAAAGTTGGACCAGATTTGATTGATAGAGCACGAATTGGGTAAAAAACGCAAAAAACAAAATTTCCATTTTTCGGTCGAAAGTCCAGCGATCGTCTGGAAAATGGGAAAACCGATGAAATTTCTGAAAATTCGAGCGGGGGACCACGAATTGGACCAATAGAGCACCTCTCCCGCCAAAACCCGAAATTGGACTTTTAATGAAATTTTCTAAGTCGAATGTCAACCGAATGTCGAACGCCGAACGCCTAACCAACTTCACGCGAATGTCAACCGAATGTCGAACGCCGAACGCCTAACTAACTTCACACACCTATAAAATCAAAATATTTGTGTTTCATGACTTGATCGGAGCCAGCTTTGACTAATATTGTGAGAAACGGACACTAGGAACTACTCATTTTATCCAGTACTATATGCTTTTTTCTCATCGTTCTATAGCTGTGAATTTTGAAAGTTTTCATGTTGTATATATCTCAACATAAATGATGATCTGCCACATTCGTGTGACTGCTCAAGAGTTCACATACTTCTGCTTCAAGAAATGATCACAAAATTAATACATGCCTGTTAAATCCAATGCAACTGTTTAATAACACATCTATTAAGCTATTCAAGAGGAAACAGCATAACTAAACCGTGTTGTTTCTTGACTTCTGGGTGCCAAAATATCCAGATTTAATAGTTGTTTGAACCATACTTTCACTTGCTCCCTCCTGTGATACATTATAGAGATAAATCGTGTGTCTCTGATTATAAGTTTGTGTTATAATCTTGAAGCATTCCTCCTATCATAATTGGATAGTGTTTGTGTGCTCTTATAGGACTAGCTAATCAATTTTGTACAAATCGTATATATATAAATTCATTCGATTTTGCCCATTTTGGGACAGACATTCTAAAGATATGATTTACGACTATCCATTGTTTGTGTATATTTCAATTTATTACTAATTGTCGCACCTACCGCAGAAATTCAGCTTTTTACGATACCGACGGCCATAATGGACGCCATGTTGAATTGTCAATATTCCCAAAGTTGGATTTTGGATATATTATTCTGCAGTCATTTCCGCGTCGATGGACACCAGAATCGCTTCAGTAACAATTTATTCCGGGTCCGATGCTAAATCGACCAGACTATTATCTGATTAGCTTAGTTTGACAAGTGTTTCATCCTTTCGTTTTTCATCTGATCTGTTATTAGATTTTCTATCTTTACAATTATTTCTTTGTAATTTGCAAAACGTTCATGTATTGCGATCTAATTCACCATGTAGGTCATGTACGCCTTCTGTATTTTCACATATTCTTCCCTCCAGTCTTTGCATTGCTGCATCATTTTATGAACAGTTGTTTCTGCTGCTCCTTTTGGAATTGAATTTTCGGGAGGTGTAGACATCAATAATGGTATTGGTGAATTAGTCAAAGACATATTTTGTGTACAGGTAGCTGTTTTTGTCATCCTTTGGTTTTACTATTTGTGTGATTGATATGTGAAGATGATTATTCAGCAGTGATTCATCCACATACCTAGGGGCTGTTTTATTATATTCAACAGCAGAGATAAATTGGTATTGGGAGTGGAACTTGTAATGCTGGTAATTCTAGATTCTTTTGAACTTGAAGTCAGAGTCAACAATGGATTTTAAATAGCAGAACTCATCTTCCGCCCAAGATTGTTATTGGTGACCCTGATCCATGTTGTTGGAAAAATATGGAAGGTTAGTAGCTTTTCCGATTGCTGAATTATGTGCCTGCATGCGGACTTATTCCAGTGTCACTGCAAGTGGGGCTTCACAATCCAATAATTGAGTCAGAATTATCCCCAACTAGTTGGATAAACATTTCAATTACAGGTTCGTCGTCCTTGATTTTATCCACCCATTTGACTAAATAACGTTTCAGCATGATACCAAACTGAGAGTGCTATATGTATGCCATTGTCGTAATCCAACCAATTAGTCTTTCAACAGTTGCTATCCGCAATGCGACCATCCGAACATTTCGCGGGTAGATATCTGTTTGTATTACCTCATATGCTGCATTAATTTCCTTTCCTGGCGGATCTCTTTGTTCTTTGTGTATCTATTTAGTATAGTCTTCATCAAATAATCATATTTTGTTTGTTACCTCTTCTATCGGCAGTTTCTCGAGTTCGTCGAAAATGGTCATATGATTGTTTCCTATTGTTGTACTGACAAATTTTCTTCTTCGTAGATATTTAGTAAACGTGTATTTCCGTTTCAGAAATTAATATTGAATGTTCATTTATTAGGCACTTCCCGGCCCTTACCGATAGTTTTTAGCAAGTTGTCTTTATTTTCATCATTTTATTCTTTAACGGTTTTTTTTCAGCTTCAGTAGTTTACACTAGTTAACGTTACCATTAAACCGGAAGTGTAGGATTGGTAATATCATATATTCGATTGGTAGTATATATTCGATTTTATTATATCATAAATTCTGTTTGTGACATCCCTAATTCGAATTAGTGATATCATATATTCACTTTGTGATATAAGTAAATACCAATTATTTTATGATATCACATAGTCGATTTTATGATATCATACTTCGACGAATTTCAGTAATAGCGAGTTTGCGGTTTAAAAACGTTACGGGTAGCTACCGCTACACGTTTTATAATGATGTAATCTCAAACTATTTTACCAGTATTATGGACGATTTGCTACTGGCAGAGTTATCGTCGTGCGTTCTCGGAGTAACCTCAACAAAGCGATGTTATATAAAACATAATCAGCATGGTGATTTTATTTAAGAAATAACTCTTGTTTTGATTAAGGTTATGCAGTTATAACCGAAAAGTTTGAAGATAAATCTATAACGCGCGTACGCAGTTATAGCAAATTTATCTTCAAACTTTTTGGTTATATTATAACTCACAACCTTAAATTGATGTGAAACACTCGGTATGGTGATGAAATAGAAATGGAGAATAATCTTAGTAAAATTAGTTATATTATACAAATATTATATCGTCATTCTGATATACCGTATTAATTAAATGTAGCCACTCTCGATGATGAAATAGTTTCAGTTAGTTTATCGCCGGTAGTTGCGTCCCGAATTGATAGGTAACTATTTACAATTGAGCGTAGTTCAGATGTTTTCTATGGAGTGTTACGGTCCATTTGCTTGAGATTTTCAGTGATGTTCGTAGAATGCTACATTCTACCAGTTGGCATAGCGCCTGAATACTAACTTATCAGTTTCATGCACCCGAATAAGTCCATAATATATCTATAATCGAGGCAAGAATTATCTTTTTATAATTGAATCCCTCATTTCACAAGAGAACCACAAAATGTAGAAGTTATAAGTATAACGAGCGTACAACATTCAGACTATTTCCGACGAAAAGACACGTGAAGTTGAAAAAGACACCTGTCACTCATCGTTGATCACGTCGCGTCGGATTTAGCGTTTTTGATTGGCTTGTCGCAACTGATCACGCATCGCTAGGCACCGGACAGCTGCAGTGGCACGTTGGATTGATATTCGACCGCGGTGGCACAAACCCTTGTTAGATTTAATTTCCTTGTTTAATTTCATTGCAAATGTTCCATCTTGTTGATTTGTCTGGTTACTTGTGCACTGAATATTAGCACCTAGTACAGTTATTGTCGATACAGCCATACCCGAATTTAGGATTAAGTTTTTGATTATTGACTTAATAGAACGTC
The DNA here is from genome assembly GCA_032622095.1 of Siphonodentalium dalli. NCBI lineage: Eukaryota > Metazoa > Mollusca > Scaphopoda > Gadilida > Siphonodentaliidae > Siphonodentalium > Siphonodentalium dalli. The sequence goes on from CP136064.1 coordinate 196,318,273, forward strand.
CCATATGCATGGTGAAGGTATATTTTCCTCAATATTCCACGAGTGTCTTCCAATCACCCGAAATACCAACAAACTTACCCAGGACTGCATTGACCAAAATACTGCACTAGACAAATGACTGATTCTCTTCTTGAATTCAGCCAACAACCGAGTTGGATTCTCATTTTGGCAAAATAAATGGGCAATATATTCTGTGTGAGGCTCTAGCAGGTTTGACTAAATAAGTGGAAAACAATATATTTATAGAACAAATATAACTTTATTAGGTAGCTGCTAACCAACATATGAGTCAGCCTATAATGGAACTAATATATAATAACAATACGTTTTTGTACTAGTAGTACACTGTATTTCAATATGAAAGCACGCATATATTGGGAAGCAAACTATATATTATTGTGCTAATTATGTAGCAACCGTAGGTATGCTGCTATGAGGGAATTTTGCAACTTAGAGCAACTTGTACAACAGCTGTCATAATACCCAAAGATAGTGGCATTATATTGACGATTGCGTTTCTTGTGGTGGGATGTATTACCGTATATTTTGGTTATCAAGGTCTATATAATTATACCAACTGTAAAACTATTGAGGTGATTGAATTTGAATTGAAACACTTTCGGAGTCAGACAGTGTCAATATAGATAGAGCATTCAGTCTATAATCAACGATTAATATAAGAAATGTGCTAATATGCGGAAAGTGAAGTCTTAAATATCTTACAATGTACAGTTTGATTGTGTTCTAATTATAAATACTTATCAATATGGAGCTGGTTATGACAAACGTGGCAAAGGCACAAATGCCACATGCTCTATAGACACGTGGCTTCTTTGTTGGCATGTCAGAGTAAGCGTCTAATTATTACAATGAAGGTGGAATCATAAGAGAAACTATCCTTATCCATATCAGCACCGAATTCCACCTACAATATATGGACCAAGAAGATGTGTTGCAGTAGAATTCTTTGTGAAGGACAATACAGGCACGGTGTACCCAAAAAGTCTTCATGTGTGTTGCACGACCACATGGTATGATAATAATGTTTCTACACAAAGTCAACAATGTTCTTGGAAGGCAACTCAACACATTATAACTTGCAGTGGCAACAAGTGGCGCTGCGTCAGAAATTCGTCGGCTCGTCGCAAGATACAATTTACTTAAAACTGTATATGTCTCTGCATGATTGATGTTTGATTAATTCACTCAATGTGCGACCGTCTTTCTATGAAGGTTGTCATAGCAAGGGCATGTCCCCGTGTGTTTCCAGGATGGGCATGGTGGCATCTGTTTATAGTCTAATACTTTGGACATGATCAAGCATAGAACAAATATTAGGACCAGGTATACAAGTATTCTAAAAGTTGAGTAATAATAAATTATCGCCGTAGCCTGAAGTTAGGCCTCCTCTTGTGTCACGATATGACCTTAGCTGTGAAAGTGACATTAAACCCCAACTAGCTAACAAACTAACCCAGGGTTTGTCACATGGAAAGACAGCTAGACGTGTTTGAACTTAATTAAATCAGGTATGGGTAGAAATGTTGTGAGCTTCGTGTTCTGTCAAGGTAATGTCACTGGGATAATAGAATTACTGAATGTTATATATTAAATGTGGTAGATTTTAAAGGCCAGCTATTTTGCACAATAGTTTGCAAACAGGTGTGCGAGGTTAGTTCGACGTTCGATATTCGCGAAAACTTAGTTCGATATTTAAAAAAAAAAAAAATTCGTTTCATGTATGAGGGGTGCTCCATGAGTCCAATACTCTCCCACTGAAACTTCGTCCGAAATTCCGCGCTTTTCCTGTGTTCTGGATTATAGCTGGACTTAGAAAATTTACACTTAAACGACATATAGCTGTTGAGGGCGCAGGCTGTATTGACGGACCGATAGAGCTGAAATTTGATAATTATAATCACTCACATATGAGAACTACACATGCCAATCTACAAGTCCAGACATGGTCAGCGTCGTGCGTTTTAAATATCGACTATCACAGCTAAAAAAAAAGTGTAAAACTTGGTGAGTTGGAGATAACGGATTAAGTCTATAGAAGTCTCCTAGTGCCATCAATTTTTCTGCGATTTGTTTTCTCGATATGTTAGCCGAAATTTTCAGTCCAGCTATCGTATTCGCAACATATTGTCACGGACATACGCATATAATCGATATATAATGTGAAATACGTACATAATGTGATTTATTTGATTATGAAATAAGCCTATAATGGAGTCATATCCGTCATTTCGTTTATGGCGCGGTCCACAGTGAAAACGCTGTTAAAGAGCTTACACCTGAAATGTCGCGAGTTGGCTTATTTGTGTCATTATCCGCACATAATCTGCTTAGAATCGCCTCATTATGAGTCGACAATGTGACTAAAACGTTATCATTTTCAACACATTATCGACTCAAAACGAGGCGATTCTAAGCAGATTATCTACATGAAACAGGTTCTATTATTAGCAGACAATGTGCTTGTTTTTGGGAGAAGAGGCTGGTATTCGATATTGAAAACGCATGACGCTGACCATGTCTGGACTGGCATATGCAGTTCTCATATAATTATCAAATTTCAGCTCAATAGGCCCGTCAATACATCCTGCGACCTCTACAGATATATATCGTGTAAATTTTTCCAGCTATGGTCTAGAAAACAGGAAAAGCGCGGAATTTCGGACGAATTTTCAGTGGGAGAGCACGAATTAGACTCGTGGCGCACCCCTCATGCATGAAACGAACATTAGTTTTTTTTAAATTTTCTAAGTGCCGAATATCGAACGTCGAACTAACTTCAGGCGAATCTCGTATGAATATTGAAGGTTAAATAAAATTTCATCTATAAAACAAAGTGGAAAATTTGTGAATTGGAGAGCACGAATTAGGTCTATAGAAGTCTCCTAGTGCAATAAATTGTTCTGAGATTTTGTTTTCGATATGTTAGCCGAAATTTTCTGTCCAGCTATGGTATTCGCAACATGTCGTCGCGGAAATACGCATATAATCGATCTATAATGTGAAATAGGTACATAATGTGATTATTTTATACTGAACTAAGCCGATAAAGAGTGTTTAATATTTTAGTCTGTTCCTGATATGGTAGAAATAAAGATTATTTATTTCACTTCTGTGTGAAAAATTTAAAACAGCTGGAAAAATGGCTATAATGAGCCATGTCCATTTAAAGATAGATCATCACTTCCTAAATACCCTTTATATTGTTTCCGGAGTATAAAATAATAAATGAGTCCAAGACACCTGTCCTTTCATGTGATCTCAGATAGAGATAGAGTTATCTCACTTCTACACTCCAAATTGTAAAAGGTCAAACATTTATTGATGTATTATTTCAGAAATTTGAAATAAGATAAAAATGAATGTATATACTGGTGAGCGTTTCCGGACAGTGGTCTTCAATTAATTTGTATTATTTTAATCCCAGAAAACTATATAAAACTTGTTATAGGAAGAGATAGTCTATCGTTAATAAGGGGACCACAAAAAGGTCAACTTCTCAAAATTTAGAGATAATATCTCTCCTCACAGTATATACATTATCTCATAGAATTCAGAAGGTTATCCTGAATTACCTCAAAATATTGAGATCTTATCTCGAAAATTTGAGATAATTAAGAAATAACTCTTGTTTCGATTAAGGTTATGCAGTTAAAAATTTATCTTCAAACTTATCGTTTATAACTCATAACCTTAATCAAAACAATTGTTATTTCTTATAATTTAATCCGTCATTTCACAGGAGTACCACAACAGTAGAAATTAGAAGTATAACGATCATATCACATTGAGACTATTTCCGACAAAAAAGGCACGCTAAGTTGAAAACTGATCACGGATCGCGGGTCACCAGGCCGATACAACTTGCACGTGGGGTTGATATATTCGACTGCGTTGACACAAATCCATGTTGGTTGTTTTAATTTAAGTATTCATCTCTTTGCAATGTTACATCTTGTTGATTTGTTTGGTTGCTTGTGCACTGAATATTAGCATCTAGTATTAGTGTCAATACAGTCATACCAGAAGGAATTATGAGCACCAAAATTTCATGTTAAATCGTAGGAAGTATCGAACAGTTTCCAGGTACATTTTTAGGCAAGCGGTATAGGCGTGGCCACTCTTCTCACAGCCTCACCTCTGTTAAATTGGCAATCTACGGTGGCTGGCTTTGGACATACGAAAACAAATATTTAATCCCTTCGCTCAATAGCCAATATATATCATTCGCTCAATATAATATATCGTTCGCCCAGTACATCTATTCCATTCACTCAATACAAGATATCGTTCACTCAATATAATATATCATTCGCCTAATTTAATTATTCTGTTTGCTAAATATAATATTGTTTTCTCAATATAGTTCTTTTCTTCGCTCAACATAATTATTCTGTTCGCTCAATATAATTTTTGCATTTAAATGCAATAGTATAGAGGGGACAACACATGTCAATGATGCAGTACTGTAGCTACATCTATAAAGCACCAGAAATAAGAATGCTTGTGTGTTGGCCACATTGCATCGGGTGGGGTCTGAGGGTTCTTCAAAATGGGTCCGAATAGGGCAACTATGTAATTTTTAGATTAAAGGTACGGTTGGCCTTGGCGGTGGGTATCCTGTGAAAATATTTCCACCCGTCAAAAACCGCCACAAACAGAAAGAACATCAAAATGTAGACAGACTTTGTCCGTACACAAATAAGAAATATCGCATAAACATAATGTTATTGTCAAATGTTTGACCATTGTTATGTAAACAAAAACATAAAAAGTTACTTTTCTGGTGTTTGTTTATATTATGATGGTAAACATAAAGAGCGTTCTTTGTTGGTGAATTCCTGATATGGAACTAATAAAGAGCGTTTATGCCATTTGTGTGTGATTAGTCAGTAGCATTGTGCTGTCTTCTGTAACACAATCAGGCTCTTGCTTAGGTAAAATATAGTAGGTCTTTATGATAACATGCTGTTTACGCGAAGGTCGTGGTATATATGAACGAAACTGTATGCGTTTTAATGTTTTTCTGTTTACGGTGATTAGAACAAATATGAATATTTTCGACAACTAAGGCCTCACGTGCCTTTAAACAATGGGAGTTGCATGGTGCCACCTTGACCACACCATATGCAAAATAGCCACCACCCAAAGGCAACACTTTATCAATGGAGCCTAGATTTTGCTACAATGTCATTCACATAAGCTGTGTCGTCCCCTCTACTATTGCGTTAAAGGTACTCAATCTGATCAGACGGTCCTTATATGATCAAGTTACAACACAACAACATTTCTACAAAATACGCTTTTGTTATCAGAATCGATTAATTACAACAAAATAATGCTAGCCGCTGTCAGCTATGGTATAAAATTACCCAAAACGTGTTATTTATCAACATGTTGTTCGACGATATATTGCCGTATTATTACTTGTATATCACGAAATTTTGCCATATTACCACTTGATTTTAGGGTTATCCATCTTCATCCGCAATTCTAACCAAGACCATCAGTTTGACAACTCTTTTCTGGGCAACAAATAATTACACATTTTCGAGAAATAACAAATTTCTAAAATCAATATCTGATCACTCTGAGCTTTGATGGGTGGGTTCCTCAACTCGAATAAAATATTTTTCATACAGGAAGCAAAAAGAAATAGTAATTTGGGAGCATTAATTCGGACTATGTATTTAAACACAAAGCTTATATTGAGCAAACAGAATAAATATATTGAGCGAATGATAGATTACATTCGGAGAAGGATATATTATATTGAGTGAATGGAATAATCATATTGAGCAAACGATATATATATTGAGCAAACAGAATAATTATATTGAGTGAACGATATATTATATTGAGCAAATGGATTGATTATATTGAGGGAACGATATATTATATAGACCAATTGGAAATAAATATTTGTTTTGTATGTCCTAAGCCAGCCACCCGAGTAATTAGTATCAGAAGTTGAAGAAATTGTTGTACTGATCAGTTTTCATAATTGACTAAGACAGGTTTTTGAGGTATGTTACTTTTGGCTTTGTTATTAATGGTAATACATTACTGGCTTCTTCATTCAAATTGACGGTATCAAGTGTGGTTGATTCGTTTTCAGCCATTTGTGTCTGTCTCAAATATTAGAGTGGATATTTTTTTGTGTTTTAGTTGGCACTGTGATTTCCTTGTGAAGCTCCTCATTGTTGTAGCAAGATAATCGCCAGATAGTTGACACTCATCTTTTAATTGGTCGACAGGCTTTGAACGAGTTGCGAGTGATTTAGCAAACGTATCCAGAATGTCGTCTCTTTTGGCCCTCACCCGCTTTGTCCTGCTCGGGGTAGTTACATCGGATTGTGATAAGTCTTCGAATATTTCCCCTTCCTCTTCCATCATATAATTCTCCATGGTAAAGGGGCAAGCTGAAAAAAGTGAAGTGCATATTAACTTCTTGCTGCTATAATACAATGCTTGAAACTTCAAATATCTGTGGGGGTTCAAATATTGATTAACTGGTATCAAAATGTAGTTTGTTCTAAAGACATCATCACGCACTCCAACTATCGATATTCCTACTTGTCTATTTTGACTGATGTTTATGCTCACCTGATTGCTATATAAGCAACGTGATGGCACTGCTATACCCTAACCAACATGTGTTATGTTATTTCAGACACCCTCAACACCTGGAGAATGGCAGTTGGTTGCGGAGGAGTTTAAGAACAGATGGAACTATCCATTGTGTCTAGGTGCTTTGGATGGGAACCATATAAGAATCAATAAATCAAAGGGATCAGGTTCTGAGTACTTTAACTATAAAAAGCTTTTCAGTATTGTTTTGTTCGCGCTTGTGGATGCGCAACACAAGTTCTTGTTTGTGTATGTGGGAGCGCCAGGGCGCTCAGGGGATTCCGGAATTTGTTCAGCCTCCAATCTGAAAGCGGGTATTGATCAAGGCTGCCTGTAGTTTCCACCACCACTCAATATAACGGTTGGTCACAATACCAGGAATATAGATCATCATATCATCGGAGATGAGGCTTTTCACCTTCAGAAAACGATTATGAAGCCATACGCTCGTCGTAACATGAGCTGCGACCAAAGAGTTTTTAATTATCGGCTATCACATGCAAGGAGGGTGGTGGAATCAGCTTTCGGCATCTTGGCGAACAGATTTCGTGTCTTCCACACGAAGATCAATCTGGAACCATCAGATGTTGACAATGTCGTTCTGGTCGCTTGCTGTTTGCATAATTTTTTAATAGAGAAGCAGCTACTTTCATATATTGCAGCTAATCAGCAGGTAACAACAGAAACAACATTCCCTGATGGTAGTTCTGTATTTACAACATTGAAAGGGATGCCGAACAAGAACGCATCAGCGTCTGCCAAGTTGATTAGACCACCTTCGGGGTTACTTTGTGACCGATGACAGTGTACCATGACAGGAGGAGATGGTCACAACAAATTGAAACATCTGAAACAAATTTGTATCATCTGATCATAAGCACCATGAACAGACTTCTGCCAATCAAAAGTAAGTCAAACCTGGTGTAGTTTGACCTGTTTTGGTATATACTGAATTTGGGGAGTTTCTGGGAAACTAGTGCCCTTCACTGTATTGATGAAAACTGGCAACTAATTTTGGCGACCTTCATCATGCAGTGATAACTGGTAGTTTCATGGAAAATAATCACCATGTTCAGTATATATCAAACACAGGCCATACAACACCAGGCGTGCTCGTACCAAATACGGTGTATGTCAAACCTGGTCTTGTTCCACCTGTTCTGATATATATACAACACCAGGTGTGCTCGTACAAAAATGTGGTTATGTCAATTATGGGTCTGATAGTTTGAACAATTCTTGATATATATTGAATTTGGGGAGTTTCTATTAAGCTTGCGACTTCTAGTGCATTAATGAAAACTGGCAATTTGTATTGGCTATCTCCATCATGCAGTAATAAATGGTAAATTAATTGATTACACTCCCTAGTTCCAGTATATATGAAGTACAGATCATACAAAACTAGTTAGCCTATTTATACATATAATATATGTATGTCAAATACATCAAGTCTGATGATATCACTCAATATTAGTGAGTAAACTGAGCTAATCTCTCCAAATTTGTTTCTGGTCTCCGAATGAACTTTGCTATAAACCAGTAATGTGGATTGAGTTACCACATTTGACTGAAAATAAAAAAAATAATAGCATATACACTTACATTTTATGTACGAGTGAACATTGAACTACTGTAGCAGAGTTTGCATAGGTACCGTCAATGACTGGTTCATCCACGAAACTTCCTGGTCCCATGTTTACCCTGCTGCATATTAGTACACTATCCAGTATTTAAAATCATTATTTTTAAAGTAACATTTCTGGTATTCGATATTGAAAACGCATGACGCTGACCATGTCTGGACTTGTAGACTGGCATGTGCAATTCTCATATGGGAGTGACTATAATTATCAAAGTTCAGCTCAATCGGCCCGTCAATACAGTCTGTGCCCTTTACACTTACAAGACATATAGCTTTAAAGGGCGCAGACTGTATTGACGGGCCGATTGAGCTGAAATTTGATAATTATAGTCACTCCCATATGAGAACTGCACAAACAATTGTTTTTTCGATGTCAGCCGAAATTTTCAGTCCAGCTATGGTATTAGCAACATATTCTCGCTGAAATACGCACATAATCGACCTATAATGTGAAATAGGCACATAGTGTTATTATTTGATTCTGAAATAAGCAAATAATGGCGTCATATCCGTTATTTCGTTTTATGGCGCGGGCCAGTGAAAACACATTTCAAGAGCGCACATCTGAAAAGCCGTGAGTTAACTTATTTGTGGCACTGTCCTGACCACACCTAATCTGCTTTGAATCGCTTCATTATGAGTAGACAATGTGACGAAAATCCTCTCATTTTCAGCATATTATCGACTCAAATTTAGGCGGTTCTAAGCAGAGTATTAACCTAAAACAGGTTCTATTATTAGCAGATAATGTGCACGAATTATGTCTATATAGAAGTTTCCTAGTGCAATCAATTTTTCTGCGAATCTTTTTTTTCTTCGATATGTTAGCCGAAATTTTCAGTCCAACTATGGTATTCGCAACATATCCTCGCGGAAATACGCCTATAAGCGATCTTTAATATGAAATAGGTACATTTTGTGATTATTTGATTCTGAAATAAGCCGATAATGGAGACATATCCGTCATTTCGTTTTATGTCGCGGTTAATGAGCGTACACCTGAAAATTCGTGAGTTGGCTTATTTGTGTCGTTATCCGCACATAATCTGCTTAGAACGCCTCTTTATGCAGTCTCTCCCGAAAACAAGCACATTATCTGCTAATAATAAAAATTATTTTAGGTAGATAATCTGCTTAGAATAGCCCCTATTTTAGTCGATAATGTGTTGAAAATGCGAGCGTTTAAGTCACAATGTCGACTCATAATGAGGCGTTCTAAGCAGATTATGTGCGGATAATGACACAAATAAGCCAACTCACGACTTTTCAGGTGTATGCTCTTTAACTGTGTTTTCACTGTGGCCCGCGCCATACAAACGAAATGACGGATATGTCTCCATTATCGGCTTATTTCAGAATCACATAATGTACCTATTTCATATTAAAGATCGATTATATGCGTATATCCGCGAGGATATGTTGCGGATACCATAGCTGGACTAAACATTTCGGCTAATATATCGAGAAAAAAAGATCCGCAGAAAAATTGATTGCACTAGAAAACTTCTATACAGACATAAATCGTGCACATTATCTGCTAATAATAGAACCTGCTTTAGGTAGATAATTACTAATTTTAAGTCGATAATATGCTGAAAATGAGAAGATTTTCGTCACATTGTCGACTCATAATGAAGCGATTCAAAGCAGATTATGTGTGGTCAGGAAAGTGCCACAAATAAGTTAACTCACGACTTTTCAGATGTGCGCTTTTGAAATGTGTTTTCACTGTGGCCCGCGCCATAAAACGAATTAACGGATATGATGCCATTATTTGCTTATTTCAGAATCAAATAATAACACTATGTGCCTATTTCACATTATAGGTTGATTATGTGCGTATTTGAGCGATGATATGTTGCGAATACCATAGCTGGACTGAAAATTTCGGCTGACATATCGAAAAGAAAAAGATGCGCAGAAAAACTGATTGCACTATAGGAGACTTCTATAGACCTAATTCGTGCTCTCCAACACACAAATTTTCCACTTTGACTTAGATGAAATTTTACTTCATGTTAGATATTCATTCGATATTCAGATATACATTCGAGATTCGCGTGAAGTTAGTTTACACTTACAAGACATATATCTGCAAAGGGCGCAGACTGTATTGACGGCCCGATTGAGCTGAAATTTGATAATTATAGTCACTCCCATATGAGAATTGCACATGCCAGTCTACAAGTCCAGACATGGTCAGCGTCATGCGTTTTCAATATCGAATACCAGCCTCGCCTTCTGAAAACAAGCACATTATCTGCTAATAATAGAACTTATTTTAGGTAGATAATTTGCTTAGAATCACCCTATTTTGAGTCGTTAATGTGTTGAAAATGCGAGCGTTAAGTCACAATGTCGGCTCACAGTGAGGTGTTCTAAGCAGATTATGTGCGGATAATGACACAAATAAGCCAACTCACGACTTTTCTGGTATACGCTCTTTAACTGTGTTTTCACTGTGGCCCGCTCCATAAAACGAAATGACGGATATGTCTCCATTATCGGCTTATTTCAGAATCAAATAATCACATAATGTACCTATTTCACATTAAAGATCGATTATATGCGTATATCCGCGAGGATATGTTGCGGATACCATAGCTGGACTGAAAATTTCGGTTAACATATCGAGAAAATAAAGATTCGCAGAAAAATTGATTGCACTAGGAAACTTCTATAGACTTAATTCGTGCACATTATCTGCTAATAATATAATATGCTTTAGGTAGATAATCTGCTTAGAATGGCCTAATTTTGAGTCTATAATATGCTGAAAATGAGAGGATTTTCGTCACATTGTCGACCCATAATGAAGCGATTCAAATCAGATTATTGTGGTCTGGACAGTGTCACATATAAGTCAACTCACGAATCTTCAGATGTGTGCTCTTGAATTGTGTTTTCACTGTGGCCCGCGCCATAAAACGAACCAGCCTCTCCTCCCGAAAACAAGCACAATATCTGATAATAATAGAACCTATTTTAGGTAGATAATCTGCTTAGAATCGCCCCCCCCCCCATTTTGAGTCGATAATGTGTTGAAAATGCGAGCGTTTAAGTCACAATGTCGACTCATAATGAGGCGTTCTAAGCAGATTATGTGCGGATAATGACACAAATAAGCCAACTCACGACTTTTCAGGTATACGCTCTTTAACTGTGGCCCGCGCCATAAAACGAAATGACGGATATGTCTCCATTATCGGCTTATTTTAGAATCAAATAATCACATAATATACCTATTTCATATTAAAGATCGATTATATTCGTATTTCCGCGAGGATATGTTGCGAATACCATAGCTGGATTAAAAATTTCGGCTAACATATCGAAAGAAAAACAGATTCGCAGAAAAATTGATTGCACTAGGAAACTTCTATATAGACATAATTCGTGCACATTATCTGCTAATAATAGAACCTGTTTTAGGTTAATACTCTGCTTAGAATCGCCTAATTTTGAGTCGATAATATGCTGAAATTGAGAAGATTTTCGTCACATTGTCGACTCATAATGAAGCGATTCAATGCAGATTATGTGTGGTCAGGACAGTGTCACAAATAAGTTAATTCACGACTTTTCAGATGTGCGCTCTTGAAATGTGTTTTCACTGTGGCCCGCGCCATAAAATAACGGATATGACGCCATTATCTGCTTATTTTAGAATAAAAGAATCACATTATGTACCTATTTCACATTATAGGTCGATTATGTGCGTATTTCTGCGACGATATGTTGCGAATACCATAGCTAGACTGAAAATTTCGGCTAACATATCGAAATAAACATTCGCAGAAAATTTGATTCAATTCGATATTCAGATATACATTCGAGATTCGCGTGAAATTAGTTTACACTTACAAGACATATAGCTGTCAAGAACACAGACTGTATTGACGGGCCGATTGAGCTGAAATTTGATAATTATAGTCACTCCCATATGAGAATTGCACATGCCAGTCTACAAGTCCAGACATGGTCAGCGTCATGCGTTTTCAATATCGAATACCAGCCTCTCCTCCCGAAAACAAGCACGTTATCTGCTAATAATAGAACTTAGTTTAGGTAGATAATCTGCTTAGAATCGCCCTATTTTGAGTCGATAATTAAGCAGATAAATCTAAGCAGATTATGTGCGGATAACGACACAAATAAGCCAACTCACGACTTTTCAGGTATACGCTCTTTAACTGTGTTTTCACATAATAACGATTATGTGTGGTCAGGACAGTGCCACAATTAAGTTAACTCACGACTTTTCAGATGTGCGCTCTTGAAATGTGTATTCACTGTGGCCCGCGCCATAAAACGAATTAACGGATATGACGCCATTATTTGCTTATTTCAGTATCAAATAATCACACTATGTGCCAATTTCTCATTATAGGTCGATTATGTGCGTATTTCAGCGATGATATGTTGCGAATACCATAGATGGACTGAAAATTTCGGCTGACATATCGAAAAGAAAAAAATGCGCAGAAAAACTGATTGCACTAGGAGACTTCTATAGACCCAATTCGTGCTCTTCGACACACAAATTTTCCACTTTGACTTAGATGAAATTTTACTTCACGTTAGATTTCATTCGATATTCAGATATAGATTCGAGATTCGCGTGAAGTTAGTTTACACTTACAAGACATATAGCTGTAAAGGGCGCAGACTGTATTGACGGCCAGATTGAGCTGAAATTTGATAATTATATGAGAACTGCACATGCCAGTCTACAAGTCCAGACATGGTCAGCGTCATGTGTTTTCAATATCGAATACCAGCCTCTCCTCCCGAAAACAAGCACACTATCTGTTAATAATAGAACTTATTTTAAGTAGATAATCTGCTTAGAATCGCCCTATTTTGAGTCGGTAATGTGTTGAAAATGCGAGCCGAAAGTCACAATGTCGACTCACAGTGAGGTGTTCTAAGCAGATTATGTGCGGATAATGACACAAATAAGCCAACTCAAGACTTTTCAGGTATAAGCTCTTTAACTGTGTTTTCATTGTGGCCCGCGCCATAAAACGAAATGACGGATATGTCTCCATTATCGGCTTATTTCAGAATCAAATAATCACATAATGTACCTATTTCATATTAAAGATCGATTATATTCGTATTTCCGCGAGGATATGTTGCGAATACCATAGCTAGACTGAAAATTTCGGCTAATATATCGAGAGAAAAAAGATTCGCAGAAAAATTTATTGCACTAGGAAACTTCTATTAGACTTAATTCGTGCACATTATCTGCTAATAATAGAACCTGCTTTATGTAGATAATCTGCTTAGAATGGCCTAATTTTGAGTCTATAATATGCTGAATATGAGAGGATTTTCGTCACGTTGTCGACTCATAATGAAGCGATTCAAAGCAGATTATTGTGGTCTGGACAGTGTCACATATAATTCAACTCACGAATTTTCAATGTGCGCTCTTGAAATGTGTTTTCACTGTGGCCCGCGCCATAAAACGAAATAACAGAAATGACGCCATTATCTGCTTATTTCAGAATCAAATAATCACATTATGTACCTATTTCACATTCCAGGTCGATTATGTGCGTATTTCCGCGAGGATATGTTGATATGTTGTGCAGCGACCGATATATTATTCAGATTGATATGTTTAGTGATATATGTATATTTAAAGATATCCAACAAAAGACATGTATATGAACGGTGCACATTTGCACACCCATATGGTTATCCAGTGTGTTGCTTTCGCCGTAGCATGTTTTGACAGCCATTTTATGTCCGTGTCACTCTATTCTCTTCCAACCTAATTTCACGCCTTTTATTTACTACAAATCATTTAACCATGAATTCTATGCCAAAACCATGCATCCCAAAATTTGACGTTTTCGATTTTGAGGAGCCCTAAAACATTTTCCCCAGATTGGATTTCCTTTTATTTTGGATATGTTGATGTATACAGTGTTCCCCGCGTCGAATGACACCAATATCGCTTCAGTAACAATTTCTTCCGGTCGGTAGTCCAGGCACGTTAGGTTTCACTAGTGCAAAAAATCCGGGAAAGCTGAATTTTTCAGGGATTAATAAGAACATGTTTATGAACAACTTGGCAAAAGTCCCCTAGAATCCGAGTTGAGCTTTTTGAGATATCTTGATTTTTTGGAATGGTTCAAATTCTGACGCAATTCCATCAAGCCATATGCGGCGAATACAGTCATATGTAGGCTAAGTTATGGACTCAATCTTCACACATACCCGTCCATCATGGAGCAGGTGTCGATATATATGCGTAAATGATGCTAGAGCTTACTAACAGTCGATATTCCATAATTGTGATGACATTTATTGCCGAAGAGAGAATATAAATCGCATGGTGATTCAAAATTCTCCTAACAAAAGAGGGCGAGTAAAGATATTCAGACGACAATGATCTAAAATATGAACCATTATACTAGAACAGTGGTTAATTCAGAAAAGGGAAGTGATAAGATATATCGAACCATCACCATCCTTAAGATTGTATAGCCGAAAACATAACACTACCCCCTAAAACGTACGCCATGGCTTTGAGTGCCTGAAAGGCAAAAATACCACATAATAGTCCTGGCATTTGGCGTAACAATTGTGCAAATGGTGATAACACTATGAAACTTGGCACATAGGTTTCTTATACACTATTAATCATTTTCAGATGTGTAGACATCGCGCCATGTCCTTCCTTGGCAACGGTTGCTAGGCAACTATCCCACATCGAAGAAATACAAATATGACTGATATTATGGCAGTTTTAACTTACGTCATGCAGCACTTTTATGGTGAAAATAATATTAGTTGTTGTTAGAGTGGATCAAGCTGGAAAATTACCATAGTTCTTACTTACAGGGGTGGTAACGGTTGCTAGGGACATACCCGAAATCGAAAAATCCGAGCTGACTGATATTATGGTGGTTTTGACAAACTAATATAAACTACGTAATTATCATTTTATGGTGAAACAATTTTAATAGTTATTGTTAGTATTGGTTCGACTTTAAAAATTACTAAATATTTCTGGTAATGGTTGCTAGGGACATACCAGACATCGAAAAATACACACATGACTGATATTATTGTAGTTTCAGCAAATTAAACTACGTTTTGTAACATTTTTATATTGGAAACAATTATTATAATTGTTGTTTGTGTGAACATGACAGTGAACTTGCTGCATTCGTTACATAACGGGTGGTGTAATGGTTGCTATGGACATATCCACCTTTGAAAACATACCATATGTATGAGTTTCTGGTATTTTAACTGATATAACTGTTTCATAATATGGTATGAGTTTCGGGAAATTTACATGATATAATTGTTTCATAATATGCCATATTATGCTTATATTGACAATAATGCATATCTAAAGGTTGTTGTGTTGTGTACTGATGCATTCAAATTGGTATTGATGTTTCATTGCTGCTAGGTAACCACCTACCATTGACAAATCTTCTTTAAACTGACACTATTCAGTTAGTTTTATCAGAATCACATATCTGTGTGGAATTTATTATTGTTTCTTCCATCAATCGATTGTTGGAATACATTTTAATGAGACATGTAAAAATATTGACCCACATTTATGTCGATACCCCTGCCCCCCCCCCCCCCCCCTCCCCATGGAATCGGACATTCGCACTACATCTGTGAATGGCATCCATGCAGAACACTCTATCGCGGTGTGGTAGCATCAACATACTAGTTGCTATACGGTAGGAACTAACTGTGTTTCCTTCATAACTACATATTTGTCAATACATGGTCATGAGTCATTTACAAGTCTATAGGAGCTCGTACATGAACGTGGCCTATATATTTCAGACTGAGATACCATGAACTACCCTTTGGAACCGGTGACCATTTCCCATTTACATGGGCAGCCATGGGCCCATTACCAACCCATAGTTACCAAGGAACTGCATCCAATGACGTGTCTTAACTACTGTGTCCATGTCATAGAAAGGGGCCTGGACCGATGATACACTATTTAGAGCTGGTTCTATTGATTTGCCGTATAGACCTGGGTACAATCATGTCGTGTGTTCATAACTATAGGCACATGTGTATTTGCACTGCATGTGGTGTTCATATGGGTCCATGGCGTATGTGTGGCTGTGGTTATAACCTAGATAGTCATGTAACATGTACATTCATGGGATGGGTTCATGTCTTACATATAATTGTCTGGTAATAAGGTCATAACTGTTGGATAAGGTCATAACTAAATCAGCCTGGATACATGGGCTGTCCATAGTGGCCCGTCTCAATTTCCTACCTATATGAGCCTGGGTCCGTAGCCAAGCTATAGTGGTGCACACGGCCTATCTATAGGGACCTCCATCCTATAGAGCGTTGGTCGAATGGCTGAAAACGGGCGTATGTATATGGTATGCATATAGTGATGTGGATCCATGCACATGCATTTTGGTCCATGACGTACCCGTAGGGGGCTGGGGTCCATGTGTCTCCTGTATATGTGGATCAGTCCACTTTATACCAGCATATATGTGAATCTATGAAATGACTAATAACGCCGGTTCCGTAGCTTTTATTTAGGGACCTGTGTCCATGTCCTACATATAGGCACCTGTATCCAATGCATACATCATTATAGTCACCTGTGTATTAGCACTATTTAAACTTGCCTGGTGTAGATATATCACGTATAAGGGGTGGGTCTATATCCTACATATAGACAGACACCTGATTATGCCTGGGTACAATGCTATATGGCATAAATATATCGGCCTTGGTCCATGGTCTACACGTATGGGTATGTGTCCATGGCCAACCTACAGTGCCATATGTGTATGGGCTATTTATAAGGGCCCCTCATCCTTAACTTTCGTATTACTTTAAACATATTCCATTCCTATATAAATATACAAAAGGCATCGGTCCAATATCTATATATAGGTTGGTCTGTCACAAAACTGTCTCATATGTTCATACCATATATACGGTCCCGAATCCATGTTGTACTAATGTATTGTGTATCGGACTTGGTGTATGGTATCTTATAGTGCAGCTGATGGGTTCGTTGTCACAAGGCATCGATCACATTCGTAGCCAACTTTTTAAATCGACCACAAATGTAGCCAGCTATTCTAAGGTGATCACAGTTGTAGCCAGCTATTCATATTCATGCAAGCTTCAATGAACAAGGTTATGTTAATCTCATAGTTCTGAGTTGATGGATGAAAAACAACTTGAATTTTAATTTGATATTAGTTCATTATAATCTAACGTTTCTGATCAATGTCGTTAGAATGCTCGAATTATATTCCAATATAAGTTGATAAACGTAGTCATTTTTGGAGAATGTCGTCGACATTTTAGTCACGAGCGCGATGGGGTCATACTTCGCGCCATATAGAGCATGCAAATAGAAAATCTGGCCACGAATGTGATCGCCGGTGAAAAGCTGGCTACATTTGTGATCGATTTAAAAAGCTGGCTACGAATGTGACCGGAACCTTGTGACAATGACCACATCGGCCTTAGTACATGGTCTATCTGTGGGCACTTGGGTATTTGCATCATGTAACATTGTCATGGTCATAGATACCATACATGTCCATCGCCATAGAGTATACTATTGTATTTCTACAACACGACATCGCTCCATTGCGGCCTCGGTGACCAGGTATAACCAGCCTAGCATCGCGGTTAAATGGTGTATGCCAATATATAATGGCTTATATGAAGCGGTCTGGTTCATGGACTATACATATCCTACGCACATAGTTTATGTGTATGGAAATGGGTCCTTTGACTATATATGTGCCTGGGTCCTAACCTAACTATTTTAGGCTAGGCCCATGGCTAACATATTGGTGGCTGGCCCTATGTTCTTCATATATAGTAGAGTGGGTCCGTGACTTACATTATACATCTAGCTGTGTGGGTCTATGGCTTATATAACTATTATGGTCATGCCTCATCTATATCTATATTTGCGAATGTCTGTCTGTCTGTCTGTCTGTCTGTCTGTCTGTCTGTCTGTGTTCTATAGAAATTCACGGGGGACCATCTAGATTATGCCAAAGGGGTCTACTAGGAGTAGCTTTTTACGAGAAAGATAATGTTCGGGGTTAGAATTTTCTAAAGTGACGCCGTTGTTGTCAGGGGCCGAAAAGGGGGAGGGGCAGAAAAAAAAATTGTCGCCGATTGCCACCAAACTTATATATAATCATCCCCATACTATGATGAATCTAATGGCGTGGTTTAAATATGGCAAAAGTCACGCCGTTCGCGTCAGGGGTGCCCGGAAGGGGAGGGGCAGATTTTTTTTCTGTCGCCGATTGCCACGAAACTTACATATAATCATCCCCATGATATGAAGAATCCAACGGTGTGGTTTAAATATGTCAAAAGTGGCGTCGTTTGAGTCAGGGATGAACAGAAGGGGAGAGGGGCACCAAAATTGATAAAACTAATTTTAGCGCCCATTTCCACCAAATTGATATATATTCTTCTTCATGATACAAGGAATCTAATTGTGCGATTTAACAACGCCAAATTGTTGTTTTTGGATGAGAGATTGGGAGGGGTGGGCATCAAATTTGATAATAAGTCGCCGATTGCCACCACACTTATACAAAATCATCCCAAATGGTATGAGGAGTCTAATGGTGTGGCTTTTATCTGTCAAATGTGGCCTCATTCGAGTCAGGGTTGCATTGAAAGGGACAGGGGCACCAAAATTGATGCACAATTTGTTTAGCCCCAATTTCCACCAAATTGATACACGTTCTTATCCATGATACGAGGAATCTAATCG
Organism: Siphonodentalium dalli; assembly: GCA_032622095.1. NCBI lineage: Eukaryota > Metazoa > Mollusca > Scaphopoda > Gadilida > Siphonodentaliidae > Siphonodentalium > Siphonodentalium dalli. The sequence continues at coordinate 196,337,364 of CP136064.1, forward strand.
TGATTTAAAGACGCCATAGTGGTGCTGTTTGGGTGAGAGATGGAGAGGAGTGATATCAGGAGTGTATTCGTGTGGTTTAAGGATGTCACAAGTGGGGCCATTCGAGTGAATGGTGTATAGAGATGAGAGGGACACAAAAAATTATATCTATATGTTTAGTGACGATTTCCACCAGATTGATACATATTCTTCTCCGTGATACGAGGAGTCTTATCGTGTGGTCTAGATACACCAAATTGGTGCCCTATGGGTGAGAGATATGGGGACCTTAAATTTTATACGAATATGTATACTCGACAATTTTCACCAATTTCATATATATGCATCTCTAATCTCTAATGAGTCTTAGTGTGTGCAGCTTGAGTCCGAAGTAGGGACGGGAGGGTCACCAAAACTGATACAAAATATTTTTAGTAACAATTATCATCAAATTCAGACACGTTCTTCTCAAATGATACAAGAAATAAAATCGTGCTCTCTGTCTGTCTTTTGTCTGTCTGTGTGCGTTCTATATATAACTTCCCGCGGTACAATCGAGATGGCACCAAGGCGTTCTAAGAGGGGTAACTTTTTACAAGGAAGATAATGGTGCGGGTTAAACAAATTTAAAATGACGCTGTTGGTGGAAGGGGAAATTAAAAAAATATGGTGAAATAGTTTTGTCGCTGATTTCCACCAAACGAATACATAATCACCTTCGCAATATGGCGTTGTTCGTGTCAGTGTTGCATCAACAGTTGATTTATATACCAAATTCCACCAAATTCATACACGCTTTTCTCTAATGATATACCATGAATTAAATCACATTTGGTCTCGTTTGCGTCATGGATGGCGAGCGGATATGCACTATCATTGATACGATTGCTATTCGCCGATATCCACATATAAGTTATATACAGTCACCAGACCATCTCCATATCATTTTAAGTAGTTGGGCGTTCACATTTCATAATCCCGACATATGGTGACCCAAATAAGTCATTTGAACAATGATATCTTCTTAACAGTCGTATTTATATGGGAATGGCAATCAAGGCATTCACACAATGAGCTAGCAAAAAGAGATAACTAGAAGAAGCATTAAACGTATATTTATCATTCTATTAAAGAGATACATATATTCGTGCAAACTGAGAGACCTCGAACCGTCAGAGGATTGCATATATATAATAAAAAAATTTAGTCTGTTCCATTCAATACAGTTTCCACAAAAAGTTACAATTTGTCAAGAGATATGGAAGGCCTGTTCAAAAATAGTGGTCACAATGTGCAGTCAAATATAGTTTCTTCTGATATACAAGAAAATGCAGTTAGTCGCACAAGACTTTTCAGGATCCTACCAATACTGACATCTGACAAGGGTTTTAGAACAGACTCATCGACTGACATAAACAACTCAAAATATCGCTCTGTGCCTGGCAGCAACATTTCGTTTAAACTAAGAATGTTTAGCCAATATATAGCACCATGAACAGAGGAGCACCTGGAAATTTCTCTGAAACATCTGTATCTTCATGGATATATGATAGCCAGGTGTCCTCGAGATCTTAGTCAAACCCACTAGATTGATTGATACATCGCAATATGTAAAACCCAATTATCATCTTTTATCGAACTAATGTGTTTATGATGTTCATGTATCATATTATAACGTCTAATGTATACGCAGTTGTAAATAAATAAATAATTCATTAATGGTGGAACGGATTAATCGCGATAAACAGAATGACAATTGACAAGGTGAGCCACTACTTATATCCCATGACTGTAATAATCATGTTTTGAATATACAATTTATGAGAAAACGTATAACACTTTAAGCAAGAGCATTCTCTATTCCCAACAAATATCCACAGCATACATTAACCTGGGCAACGCCGGGTAACCCTGCTAGTATTAAATATAAGCAACAACTTTTCAACTTTCACTTTGAAAAAAAAATTCTGGCACGTATGCCGGGGTGGGTCAAAGCCACCAACAAGCAATTTTTTCCCCAACTATAACAAAAATTCCTGCTTGTTTTTTAGTGTTTTGGCAATGAGTTGGGCTTCAAAACCACTTTGAATGAGAGAAATAATGTAATTCTAACTGGTAAACTAACTGCAGGCAGTTATCGTGTTGTATTTTGTTGCTGGCAGCCATGTTTTTTTTGGCCAAATGACCTCAAAATGACTCTTTCCTATTTACATGTCCATGTTAACATCCATGATAAATAGTATGCACAGAAATTCATATACAGCTGTTTACAGTGAATTTCCCCCCGCAAATCTCTGTTTTAGTGTTAAAAGGGGGGTGGGTGTAAAAAAATGGTCGGAAAAAACTGCCGAAAACGGAAAAAAATTTGGCGGTGGGGTGGGTGGGTACAAAAAATGATCGAAAGGGGAAAAATGCCATACGTGCCTGAATTTTTTTTCCGACCCCCCCCCCCCCCTGCACGACGTGGATTAGTTTGTTAGAACACATATAATATCAGTCTTATGCATTAATCCGATGCCGGGTAGTTGCCTAGCAACCGTTGATAAGAAGAGCCTGTCGCAAATGTCGTCACAGGTGAAAATGAGCAGTAGCGCATAAGGAACTTATGTGCCAAGTTTCATGCTTTTATCCCCCGTTTCACGGTTGGTGTGTTTTCTACAACAAGCACTTGGACTAGCGGAAGAGCAAAATGTGACGAGGGCCAGTTTAGGGGGTAGGGTTATGTTTTTACAAGTATTGACCACTTATCATGGGTATAGTTGCTAATCCCGCGTATTATATTGCAGGAGTGATGTCTGTGCAGTTTTTAAAACAAATCGCTTACGCCTACCCATATGAATAGCGCGAGAAATTTGACATCGAATGGGACAGTTTGTCTGAAAAAATCGTAATTTTTTGGGGTCATTATGTTATTTTATATTCATATCTGGAAAATTCATTCAAATCCCCCAGTTTAATTTGTATTTCTGGTTCGAGAATTGTGTATTGAACAATATTGAGCACATTTTGGTATATGTTTCCGCTGAAAAATTGTTATATCACCCCATTATTCCTATGATTGTGAAAAATATAAAAGTTTTTTTTTATGGAAAAAATTGGTTAACTCCGAAAGCTCAACTCCGATTTTAGGGGACTTTTCGTGGCGCATCCCCGATGTTATGGCCTAAATAATATTAAAAAATCAGCTTTCCCGGATTTATTTCCTTACTTTTCCCCATTCACGCCTAATGTGCCTGGACTACGGGTTTGGGTGCGAAATTGGGAAAATCGACTCGACTACACACCAACCTGTATTTTGAGGTAGTTGATAGGACATATACTATAATATATCATTATTAATGTATTTATACACTAATGAGTCTATAAATGTGTTATCATTCAATTCCTGTCATATTATAACTTTATCAAGATTCAAACGGCTATACATATATATTATCATCAGGAAATAGACAGAAAGTGCTGGTAAGTGATGAAAATTCTAATATTCTTCCAACAAATTTTGATTTCGTGTTTCTAGGGGGTGCATTGGTGTCGAAAAATGTTCGGAATAAAAATTTTAAAACGGAAAAATGGCCAAGGTAAAACAAAAACATACATTTGCTATCAGTGTATCAGCGTACTATCTATCACTTGCCCTTTTAAATATTATTATTAACAGGGAGTGATCTGGGCGTAGCTGTCGTGCAAATGTTGGCGCCTCAGATGAGATAAATGTAGACTGACACGTGCGTTATTCTCATCGACCATATACGTCTGACATATGTAGCTTGTGTCCTAATTACAACATGATTCTTTTGTCAGGGTATTGTTGCGTTTACAATAAACCTCATATGCCGTTAACACCGAGGCAAGGAACCACCAAGGTAACCACCGAAAACATGCCTGAGACACGGTATATTGTGTAGATTTATCCCTATTCCTTGAGCTCATCTCCTGATTATACAGACAAATTCTTATTTGACTAAGCCACTGTACGAGATCATATATGATACCCGAGAATTCAAATATCAAATATCTTGTTACAGAAACATATCGTTTTTCTCGTAATGGGATCCACTATATACATCTGACACGTGAACAAGAACAACTACGATTACCAACGAACACATACGTGAGACATGGCATATTGTATCAGTCGTATGAACGATTGCATGCGTGGATGAGATCTCATATGATCTACAAGGTTTCCGGACTAATTAAACGCCTTCCGACACACGTGACACTAGTATATATGGTCGATCGCCGGTGTATATTCTCTTGTGTGTTGCCAGGTTTTACAAGAAAACTAAGATGCATGCATCAGGTCGGCCGTGAACTATCTACCATAGAATTGTTGTAGCTATCGATTATACATTTTGGAACACCTGTCTGTATGTATGTGTGTATGCATGAATGCATGTGTGTATGTGTTATAGACTCTAACACTGCTCGACTGATCCGACTCGGATTTGGTATTTAACGTGTCAACTTGACCTCGCTCATAGGCATGTTTCTGGACCTTGACCGATCCGACTAAAAAATTGTGTGTAGGACTACTTCGATCCCGGGAGCAATATGGACGGGTCCAATTTCACGTGGGACCATGTTCTCGAACGTGCTGATGTAGGCATGTTTCTGGACTATTTGGACGGGTCAAATCTTGATCCCGACCTGACTTTGACACTCAAAAAGATCAATTCAAGGTCAAATCTGGTAAAACGAAGTATTTCAACGAAATATAATACCTACTGTTACTTTTGTCCCATGAGTGTTTCGGGTGGGTCAAATTATGACCCTGACCTGCTCTTGACATTCAAAATTGTCAATTCAAGGTCAAATCGGGTAAAGCCGGGCGGATTTCGACGGGTATTTTTGTCGTGACTTTTGTCCGGGGAGTGTTTTGGACGGGTCAAATCGTGACCCGACATGACGTTCACCTTTAAAATGGTCAATTCAAGGTTAAATCGCGCAATTCTCCGAAAATCAGAGGGGAACATCCCGGACGAAGTAGGGTCCACCAGCTACTATTATATATTTCTAGATTTAGTTACAAACTAAATACCTGTATATTGTACAAAGAAATGTTTGACAAATATATCTGTATCAATATTACCATACGGGTCATTAAAATAGATACGACGAAACAAATTTTGAAGGGTGCATGGTATCAGGTAAATTTTTATATTTCAAATGATGACAGGAATGCGGAAAGTTGAAGTACCTACGTAATACTGACTATCCGAATGAAGAGATATACATGTATATAAAAACCAAAATAGAAGATGACTGCTGGCGACAATGTTTTCCAAAAAAATTCAAAGCATTCGATAGCTCCCATCTAGTTGTCAGCCCGAAGATCAATATAAAGTGTGGTGACTATCAGATGAGGGATATGACTGTACAGTTGCTAAACAATTCAGTCACGCAAAAGAGGATCAAACAGTAAGATACCAAATTGCTGCCTGTGGTAATGTTTTTTAACGAAATTCGGGAAAATTAGATTACTCTCACCCTGGTTATCCAGAAGATCATTGTGGAATCTGGTGACGATCGGACAAGGGTGTCGTCTGTAGGATCAACCAAATTATTTAGCCATAAAAATAGTAAAATTCCAGATCACCGCTGGCAGTGATGTCTTCACAAGGACAGCTTGAGAACAAAACATGGCTCACATCTAGCGGTGACCCAAACTATCCACGTGAGAAAAAGTTCTCCAATAAAAGCTGGCTGCAGGGTGCGCCAATTGATTCAAATTCGAAATTTAACAGGGTGTACTGCTTGTGGCCATGTTTTCCCCGCATATTTGATAGACTTATGGACAAAACCACTGAATCCGTTGAATCAATATACATGTATACATGGATTAATTTATATGCATTGTTATACACAGTACTGGTATATAAAGGTACTGAAAATAACAATATTACTAGTATACACAAAATAAACCATATATCATGGCTATCGGTTCTAATATCCGAATATGACAGCTGATAACTTGGTGTGAATTGAAGAGTGTTGGTGTCTCAAGCATATCTAACCCTCCACGTTAGAAACATGCCATTAAATGTCATAAGTATAATCTAGCTTGAGGACAGAAGTTATCCATAAAACCCCCTTAATTCAACCAGGTCCTCGCGCGATGTATGGTCGATCACATGATGATCTAGGGGGGATTAGAATTGTTGTATAAAAACAGCACTGCATGTAAATATAAAATAAAATAGTGCTACATCTTATTACAGATTATTGCCATATATAATCAGTGACTATACAGACAGTCTGACAAAATAAAGTTTCAGTGACACTCTATCCGAAGAGGGGAATAATTCCATCTGTTACAGTCAATGGAGCAATTATGAATCTGGAAAGGTGAACTTTCTAACTAATACTAGATATCGACATGACGCGATAACATATAACGTAAATGTAATATGGCCGCTGGCGACCATTTTTTCCTATAAAATAAAAAAAATATTTGATAGGTCTCATCTGATAGATCAATATCAAGATAAATATCAAGTTTAGTGATGATCGGATGAGTGAAGTGGACTGTGCTAAACGGTTTAGTAATGCTTAAAAAGATTTTTACCTTAATATTTTTATGTTCACTTTATAAACTTCACTGAGTCATCTTTGTCATGTATTGAGTTTGATATCTTTTGTTAACAGTTTATAAATCATGTATGTCTCATGTTTGTTATTTTAATTTATGTGTTTATTATCATTAAATAAAGTTGCATTCCTTAAAAAGATTCTTACCTCAATGTTTTTATGTTCACTTTATAAACTCCACTGAGTCATCTTTGTCATGTATTGAATTTGATATCTTTTGTTAACAGTTTATAAATTATGTATGTCTCGTGTTCGTTATTATATTATATACACTTTATAGTATGTTTCAGAACGAAAACAAAATGAATAAAATCAACAAATTTGTAAATTTAAAAACAATTCAAACGTTGTTGTATTCCATGTCCCAGCCCGGACATATACACCAAATTTCAATAATATTCATTGAGAAACAACGGACCAAACGCCATATAACACCCCGTATGCATCTTTTATTCCGAGTTGGCCTTTTATTCCGAGTTGGCACTCGCCGATTGGGGCGAGTTAGCCATGAGGCGAGTACACCGATTCCGACACCTTTTCTATTTGCAGCAGGTTAAGTTTACGCGTAATTTAATTCACAAAGTTCCCCAATTGGTATCGTAAATAGAGCGACCTTATTTGACAGAGAATGCCTCTGTTATTGATTATAAAGTTGCTATACATTAAAAACGACAATTCACATGCTCGTTCAAGCGCAGTAGTCTATTTTCCCCATGTTGAAGGACATCCACAAATACTAAATAACGCTAACTTACTGCCGAATGTTTTACACGACAACTGTTAACATATTTGGGCTGAATTCATCTGACGCGGTATTATTCCTCAAAATAAACAACAAAACCATCGTTACTTGGAAATGTAGTTTGGGCTAACATTTACATAAATCCTCCATATCATTATTCCGACACACACGTCAGATGAAAAAGTCACATGAAGTAACCGGCCAAATTGGCCGAAATGATTCACTAAATGTCTTATGACACACGCAACACCGTATGAGCGATCGCCGGTGTTGGCCCTCTTATACATTGCCACTCTCCAAATATGACGGAATACCTTCCGACATACGTCACACTCGTATGCTCGAACATCGGTGTTGGTCGTCTTGTTCATTGTCAGACTCCAGATATGACTGGATTCCGACACACGTCACACTCGTCCTCTTGTGTTAGACCAGACTACAGATATGATTGAATTCCTTCAGACACGTCAAATTTGTCCAAAATCAACTTTTTTTTCGTGCAAAAACTTTGCGCTGATTCCAATCCTGGTGATCATGTACTTATTTGCCACAATTCGTTGACAGTCAGGACTGGAGGCCAATCTATGTTAACACTGAGGCCTATGGGAAATAATTACTTCACTGTACATAACCTTGATGGTCTATGGCTCGATCTCCGTGATATGGTATCATTGTAAATGTTTGCATTCAATTTCACTGACATCGAGAATGTATGTTCAAGTACTGACCGTGTCAATAACACAACTATGAAATATATGTTATCCGACAATACCATTCTTCTATTCGACAGCACTCATGTCTACCTGTCGAATTCTTCACACCATGGCATATAATATTCTGGCCATTATGGCGCCCAATTTGAAACAACTTTCATAATAGATGCCATATCGAAATGGGCAATGAAAAGGCCATTATGTTTTCGGCATTAGCTATGGAACAGTAACCTTTGGTCATAGACATCGCTCAAAAGAGCAATCACCCATACGATTGGGTGAAGGGAAATAACTCGTTGTACTGTTTTGATTCCGTTTGGCCATATAGCTATATATGTGCGAACATTGTGCTTCGTTAGTCAACAAATACAAGAACATTATCAGAAAAAGAAACAAATCAGGATTTGGTCGAGTTCGTATACGAACAGATAAATGAAATGACGTTATACCACATGGAATTGTGTGCATTATGGTGACCAATGATCGGTACATACCAATACATAAATTATTGTAGCCACCACGGATTTCTAATAAACTCTTGCTGTGGACATTTCAAAGGATAGGACACATTGTTGTGTGGTAGGGTCATCTGCCCTTTAGCGTGACACTGAAAGACGGAGCTACAGTACAATGCAGGATATATACTCTGGATCTGCTTTCCTGTTGACAAATGAATTGTTGCTGAATATTGGCCGCCCTTAGGTGCCTGTATAATGGCGGATCATGGGGTGAGTTTCAACTCTGTATATTACATCGAAACACCCTCCTGGAACGACGTTGCATGAAAATAACTTCTGAATTGAAAAAAGCCATCATTCTACTTCACTTTACTATACGTTATTTCAGACACTATATATAGGTTATTACATGCTATTGGGGAATATAAATGTGTCATATATTTACAGGAACAGTCATCAAATTAAGTTATTATGTTATAGGGGAAACAATAGATGCTTCCAGCTTCTGAATAGCCTATAGATGTAAATTTCAAACTAGCTTTATGAATATCTAATATAATATAATTCGAGTTGTCAGCTAATCTTGTGAGAAAACTATGTTCATGTTCACATCTTACGGCGATGTGGATCACTCCACTGGGGTGTCCAGAATGGAGTAGCAAATAAATTAGTTACTTTTATAAATTTGATATCTAAATCATTTGTAAATAAATACTAAGAATAATATGAAACAAAATGATATCAGCCTGGTTCTTTCCAGCAATTACTATTCCAATATATTAATACAACAAAAAACAGTGGAATGTTTGGTAGTAGCATGATCGGAAGCAAAATCATAAAAAATCAGTTCCCATGTGTATCTGCTTTCCATCTTTTTGCCAACATTGAACTATTGTCTGAGTGAATATATACACATATGCATTATTTATAGGGATTTCACATTAGGCATATAACATTCACCTCACAATTATAATGGTGAAGGTGCACATACAGTGTTAAAGTTTGTTGGCCAATGCGCCCCATGTGGTATCCTATTGGACTGGACAGTAAATCAGTGATTGTTTGATTGCTTTTGTGTGGTCTACCGTCCTATACACAATAATGTTTTTCATAGAAATCGTTCAAATTCGATAGCTCCTATCCAGACGTGATCCTAAGCATGCCTGTAAAATTTCAAAACAATTCTCAAATGAATGCGATGTCGATGGATTTGACATTCAAGATGGCTGCTGGCGGCCATGCTTTTTGACAAATTTCGGAAACAATCTATGGCTACCAGCTAGAGGCCACCCCGACGATCCATATGAAGTTTGGCGTCCAACGGATGAGGGATGTAGCCTGGGAATGATTGAATATAATAATAGTATTTTGCTCTAAAACACGAACTTCTGAATGGAGCTATTGGCCAACATTAATTGTTCCCAACACAGAATGACCACATATTTAGGGGGTAATTGATGTGGTCCAAACAAGGTGTACCCATAAAAATAAATATTTGAGTCCCCTGAACCTCAAACATCAAGGACGAAACAAGAATAGAAACTTGAATGGTGCAAAGGAAGTGAGTGGAAATCATCATATCTGCTCAGTAGGAACATGACCAGTCATAGAGAAGATTGAGATACCAGTTTGAATATTTTAACCCAAAGGGATTGGATGCAAATTCGATTTCCCTTTATGGGAATTTGGTCAAGCTCAAGAGGGGGCATGCAGTAATGTTGGAAATCGATACCCCCGTACGAAAACCACGTCCATGTTCATCATCAAATTATTCAATGCAACTAAACAATGGAGAGGACGTAGCGCGACCTTCTAGGCTATTAACTAACTAAGGTCCAACTTCTGATTTTGTTTGTTTGCAGTTCTATATATAATGCTTAACTTAAAATTGCGTCCGCTTCCTTGTTCGACGTAATCGAAAAGTCTACAACAGAGCGAATTTACATTGCATGGGAAAACTAAGACAATGACCAGTTGATCCAAGTGTGTGCGGTCAATTGTGCTCTAAATAGACCATAAGGCATACAGGCATATGCTCTAATCCTGACTCAATTTCCTTACCTCTTCCAGGAACTGTGAGAGAAAACCTATACGAGAGCTACCGCGCCCTCCGCCGATCAGAGTGAAGAAACCGTCGCCGATCGCGGCCACCAGAGATCATGAACGATACAACCACGAAACAAAACGATGGATATCGGTAAGACGATCGATTGCCTCACAAACTCAAACGGACAAAACGAAAGTCGATCGCGGCGATGTGTTGATGGCCCCATCTCCTTGGGTTCTGAAAAAGGATTTAAGAATTCGTGCGGACATGAAAGAAGCTATAAACACATCCGGCTCCCAGTCACAAAGAGGAACGCAGTATATGCCGTTGTAGCCGCCATGTGTGAAGTTCAGCTATGATGCATGGACGAACAGTTGAAATGGGCAATTTATCGACGATAGAGATAAAAGAGATAAAGACTTTCCAATACTTGTTCGTCTTATATTAAATGCTTCCATCTAAAGCAATCGTATATGTAAATCGTCCCTACTTGGAATCCAATGCAAACATAGGCTACCGGCACAATGACTATACATGGACAATGCTCATATCAAACTATATTCACACTCTTATCAGTTACCACTTGTTAAACTTCAATCTAGCTGAAAGGTCAAAGCTATCATAACTCAATAAAACATACCATAAAACAAACGATGTCTTTTTTTCAAATTGGAGTGTGTGACTGGGTCGCAGTTATCTACGGCAGTGTTGGACCGCAACATTCACCACTTTTACTTACCATTTGTGATTAATCAACTTACTATCTTGATTAATCTACTTTATTATCTGGATTAGTTAACTTGGCTCTCTTGATTAATCAACTTATCTATCTTGAGTAATCAGGTTAGCTATCTTGATTAATCAACTTAGCTCTCTCGATTAGGCCATAATAAATATATTCCTAGATGATCATCGGAAGTTTTTTGAAAATTGGGGCGGGGGGGGGGGGGGTATTTATTATTTATTATTTATTTTCAGCTCGGCATAGATGAACCAAGTAAAGTTGATTCAATTCATTGCTATGTTGTATACATGTGCAATATTAATAAAATGTGAGTTAAATGAAGTGAAAGATGGAAATAAATAATACCTGACAATACATGTCATGTTGTTATATATAAATATTCCCATCATTTATTTCATTTATAATAAAACACACATGTATATATTAATATCGCACACACATATGTTGTGGTGCAAACTATATTTCAAAAGATGCACATGTCAAGCATATTCGCATGCCCTATTTCTATGTGGCGTTTGGTATCCCGAGAAATGAGCAAATGCTTGCGGTACGGAACAAGCACGATTAAGCCGAAAAAATTAAAATATTTGTTTAGTATTACTATGCCAACAAATCCAGGTAGGTAGGTAGGTATTTTTTTGTTTTTTGGAATATTTTTTTATTTTTTCCCCGAACAGTTAAGAAGTGCATTAATGCTTACTCTTTATACTTGTGTTAATGCTGTCCATGTATATTGTAAGAAAACAGTTAATGTAGCACAATAATATGATAATTATTGTCAATGTGGACAAACAAATGCCTCCCAAGCACTCAACTATGCAGTTCTCTTGTAGTTATTCTCTCAGTTTAGATTGTGGTGGCACATCTTCCTCAGAGCACAATATTGACATATCAACAGGCCCAAGATGAACACCATAATAGGGCTTTTATATGACTTTATAATAACATAACTTGTATGATATTAATTCAAACCTCACTTATATATTTGGTCATACACCTCAGGACCTAAGACACACCTCTACTGTCAGGATATCTCACATGCGCCTCAGTCACATTGCACAGGGTGTAAATGTCCCTCGATTGCATTGAAACATAAAGACCCTCACCACATTGAAAATGGTACCGGTACCACAGGCCACACCTTGACTGAGGTACCACACCTCAGCGCTGATTCAAATTGCCCCCAACTTTGAAGTTCCTTATGCACACTGGCATTGCATGCTTGTAAGTTTTATACACCCATACAAACCAGTAAATAATTCCATATGCTGTTTTAAATAGTGCCCATCCCAGAAGGGTGTTTGATATGGTAGACATGCAGTCATATTTATACTGTCTGTATCCATACTAGTAACTACGCATGGACACTATGAATCCTTGATTGACTGGGGAGAGGCACTTTAAATTCTGATATAGAAAGTCTACTACATGTATATTGCTCTCTAACAGATAAGACTTTTTTCCCACAAGAGATGGGAGTTGAACAAACAAGATTACCACAGGCATGTTTTAAAGACTGCCGCCATCGACTATTATGTTTACCCATAACGACGCTGACAGTCCGGACCAGCCCGGACCATCCCGGTCCAGCCAGGACCCCCCATATGGACTATATGAGTTATTTTAAGGCCAATGTAAGTGGAGGGGTGTCATGGAAACACACTCAGGGTCGCTATAAACCCTCAAAATGCCGGCATCGGCGAAAATGTTCGCCGCGAAATGAAGCTAACAGCCCGGACGAGGGTAGTTCCACAACACATATGTAAGGAGTTATTAGAAGTAAGAGGACATTAAGGGGGTCCGGGCTGTGAGTTTGTTTATTGGGGGCGCAATTTTGTAATTCTGGCTGAATCTGGGAAGTTTAGGGGTTAATAAGCGGCACTTCCGTTTGACATTGACCACTCTCCGTGCGTATTTGGGTTTCGTTAACACCCTCGCACAGATATGGATACTAAAATCATACCTGGACGCAGCAGGGGCGGTCCGGGCTGTTAGCTTCATTTCGCGGCGAAAAGTTTCGCCGATGCCGGCATTTTGAGGGTTAATAGCGACCCTGAGTGTGTTTCCATGACACCCCTGCACTTACTTTGGCCTTAAAATAACTCATAGTCCATATGGGGGGTCCGGGCTGGACCGGGATGGTCCGGGCTGTCAGCGTCGTTATGGGTAAACATAATAGTCGATGGCGGCATTTTGGGGGTTAATTGCCAGGCATTTGTGGGCGACTCGCCCTTGTATCTTCGTGAGTGTAGTCGAAGGTAGTTCCACAACACATATGTAAGGAGTTATTAGAAGTACGAGGACATTAAGGGGGTCCGGGCTGTGAGTTTGTTTATTGGGGGCGCAATTTTGTAATTCTGGAATAATCTGGGAAGTTTAGGGGTTAATAAGCGGCACTTCCGTTTGACCTTGACCACTCTCCGTGCGTAATTGGTTTTCATTAACACCCTCGCACAGATATGGATACTAAAATCATACCTGGACTCAGCAGGGGCGGTCCGGGCTGTTAGCTTCATTTCGCGGTGGACATTTTCGCCGATGCCGGCATTTTGAGGGTTAATAGCGACCCTGAGTGTGTTTCCACGACACCCCTGCACTTACATTGGCCTTAAAATAACTCATATAGTCCATATGGGGGTTCCGGGCTGGACCGGGATGGTCCGGGCTGGTCCGGGCTGTCAGCGTCGTTATGGGTAAACATAATAGTCGATGGCGGCATTTTGGGGGTTAAATTGCCAGGCCTTTATGGGCGACTCGCCCTTGTATCTTCGTGATTGTAGTCGAGGGTAGTTCCACAACACATATGTAAGGAGTTATTAGAAGTACGAGGTCAATAAGGGGGTCCGGGCTGTGAGTTTGTTTATTGGGGGCGCAATTTTGTAATTCTGGATGAATCTGGGAAGTTTAGGGGTTAATAAGCGGCACTTCCGTTTGACCTTGACCACTCTCCGTGCGTATTTGGGTTTCATTAACACCCTCGCACAGATATGAATACTAAAATCACACCTGGACGCAGCAGGGGCGGTCCGGGCTGTTGGCTTCATTTCGCGGCGAACATTTTCGCCGATGCCGGCATTTTGAGGGTTAATAGCGACCCTGAGTGTGTTTCCATGACACCCCTGCACTTACATTGGCCTTAAAATAACTCATATAGTCCATATGGGGGGTCCGGGCTGGACCGGGATGGTCCGGGCTGGTCCGGGCGGTGTTTAGTCACACCGTTCATGACAGACATTTAATATACAGAAATTATCAAAAATCTACTTATCGTTTCGATTTATTTATATCTCATGCTTAATACTACAAAAACGCGTACACATAATTTTAATTTCGTTCATACACAGTGGTCATAATACATGCATGTGCATGGCTGTGAATACAGCTAAGACCACTGATACCGCCCCCACCCCCTCTCTCCCTATCTCTCATGTGGTGATCTTCCGCGTATCGATGCCGGTGATACATCGAATTAAGGTGCAAATATGGTCTAAAGAACATGGTATGTTTGATCGCAAGTGAGTCTATATGCTCAATATTTATAAACCTTGTATTAAAGGACCACTTAATTTTCGAATCACCAGATCACATTATATACAACATATTCCATATAACATTTGAAAGAGGAATCTCCAAAACATTGTATTATCAACTGATCCGGTCGAATAAACTGGGAACCTGTTTTGTCAAGGTACCGACGTGTGTCCTGTGCTTAATTTTGATCCGGACTGTACTATAAAGTCTATTATTCTCAATGGAAGGGGAATAACTATATCTCTTAGTTTGAATTCTGTCGCATTCTGGGTTGACAATGGGGGAAGTTTTGGAATGAATCTGAGAATCTCTATCACTTGGTTGGACATGCCTAGGCCACAGTTGTTCCGTATGCTGGTGGAACATATATATATATATATATATATATATATATATATATATATATTGAGCTCCTCTTCCAAATATGTTGTGTATAATGTTATCTGGGCAATTGAAAATTAGGTGGGTCTTTGAGGTATATACTCATGGTTGGGTTGTCGCACCAGGGGACCTGTGGCTATGACATAGCGATAGGGGAGCTTATAGCCTTCTCCACTTCCAAACTAAAACATGTATGAAACTAAAAATTGAATATGAAAAAGTTGGATATTCTATTAGCTGGTGTATATACTCGGTCCTTTCGTGGAAGACCACACATGTGTGTCCACATTCCAATGGGAATATTGCATACGCATCACGCGATTGTCGCGTGTATAGATGCGGCATTTGTGAACTCAAAATCTACTCTACAGAATGACGATATACTATATCAGTTTATATACTACTAAGTGTTGGCAAGGCGTGATTTTAAATAGACGGTTCGAACGCATATGATTTCGATCAGGACATGGGTCAATTGTCCTGATTGTTGGCGACTCAAAACTCCTTTCAAAACGTTTCAATAACCTTCCATTCAGTCCCAGATTGTCGGCCATGAAACAGTGCTGGCACAAAGAAACGTCCCATTCATTACTTACGTATGATATTCATGAAATGTTGAATATAAACAAACATACCCCGGTTTATACTTTTGTAGTTAAAGAACTTAAAGTGAACGGTGCGCGTAGGAGTTATTTGGATTGATATTCAGGACGCATGGGCGAAAGTTCATTTCAAATATAGTTACATACCGCTGTATAGGTTTGGTGCATGGCACTGCATGCAGGTACATTTGTGAGGTCTCAATTCAATTTATTCACTCAAATAATCAAGTATGACACAACATAGCGTGGGTGGAATACATTGCACAGTAAATTTCATGAATATTGGTGCAAACAGTCAAAGTGGTGTGCGGTGAAAATTACACCTATTTTAAAAAACAGTGGATTGAAACAGCCCATCATATAGCAAATGTCGGATTATATATAATACTAGCTGAAACATGCTCCCTTCTGGGGTCACATGAAGCGCAATGACAGTCAAATCCTACTTTTATATACATAGATATGCTACTTCAATATATCCTCGTGAAAATATGTTCATATTGGACCAACATATTGACATTGGTTCATATTGGACTTATTTGATTCTGGAATAAGCCCATGGTGGACTAATACCCATTATTCCACTGGAAGGCGT
This sequence comes from Siphonodentalium dalli, assembly GCA_032622095.1. Taxonomy (NCBI): domain Eukaryota; kingdom Metazoa; phylum Mollusca; class Scaphopoda; order Gadilida; family Siphonodentaliidae; genus Siphonodentalium; species Siphonodentalium dalli. The sequence continues at coordinate 196,353,748 of CP136064.1, forward strand.
GAGCCATACAGTGAAACACATCCTAAAGAGCGCACATCTGGTTCTGCAACACATCATCGTGCAAATAAGTTCATATTGGACCTAAATATTCACATAGGTTCATATTGGACTTATTTGATTCTGAAATAAGCCCATAGTCAGCTTCTTTTTTTGTATTCTTTTTAATTATTTAATACAAATTTTTTTTTGAGAAACTAACGCCGTTATAACCACCACCAGGTTACCCCGAATCACCACACCAAATTTGGTTTTTAATCGGTCCAGGGGTCTGGGAGAAAAATCCGAACAGACAGGCATATATATATATATGCCCAAGAGTATTAAAATAATACCAGGACCCGTATTATGAATAAAGAAAGGTTTTTCTTTGTTTTCCGTCGCTTACAGTTAAAAAGTTAATTTGATGGTATTTGGTCTACATTATAATATAATATCTGTTTATTTATTTGACTCGCAATTCGCACGGACACTGCAATATTACGTGGAATTCGTCACCTATGTGTTTACCTCGTAATATTAACCATCGCGGGCATGATTGCCAAACAGAACTTTGCAAGTTGATGAACTGTTGTTCTAAAAGTAAATACGTTGGGCTTCTTCAAGACTTCCCAGGATACACTCATCCGTTATGAACATATTTATAATAATATTTTCATAATTGCACCGTATAGTACAATATACTGATAATTAGACCACCGCGAAACTTAGAATATGAGAAAACTAACGGTACTTCCATTTTAACATAATGCATTACTTTGTTCTGTGTTATAGGATGACCAAATGAACAATATTGGCACTTACTTTGAGCAGAAAAATGAAAATTTTATATTTGTTTCAAGTAATTTGGATATGGCTCAATTTGTGAACCTCGATCCAATTAGACGATGTCTACGTTTTCATATATATTTGCTCTTTAAAATTTGCCTGCTGTTTCAAATGTTTCAGACATGAATGAGGTAAACGCTATCAAGAAATTAAAAAAAATAACGCTCTTTACTGATCCACACTGAAGCATAATCGGCGACCTGACTATCAATTCTATGACTTCAATCTACTTCAATAAGTATCTTTGTTACATATAAAGTCCATATAAGAGTATATAACTTTTTAAATAGATTATTCTTTATAAATATCACAATGGTTATAATACAATCAATGTATGAAAACAATGGTGGTTCGTTATGGGTGATACAACAACACGTTTTCACAAATGGAATACATTATAGCACATGCACTATACTATAATCAGTACCATTCCATGCATTAGAGTATAGTGTAGAGAGCGACAGAGCGTGTTACAATCGTGCACCCTTGACCCATGCAGTGGTTTCTTCGCTTTCTTCATTTTCCACACTTTATCCGCATTGAAATGTGAATACTGACTTAAGAATTTCTTTATATGTTGATATAATTGCAATATAATATGAACATTGTGATTCATAAATTACTGTCGGCTAACACTCAATACATAGAACGAGCGATTGGGCTGGTATTGATAGAGATCACCATTCGATATTTGTCTAAATATTTATGAAGGGTCTCACATATCGATGCGTGAACAATATGGATAATCAGACATAAGATTCCGTTTTCATGGGATTTTAAACCGGATTATATGTTTGATGAGTTGTATAATTTCTCAATGTGATAGACGAATTTTATAGAATGGGGTGGCTTTTAGATTCGGAATACGGTGCCATCGTTCTTGGTGCGATTTGTTTCGTTGGCGCCTTGATATTCTTTGGGGTTTGCTTGTGCCTCATTTGTTCATTCTGTTGTGGAAAAGAGGACAGAAAGTGAGTTGATTGAAGTATAACCATGATATATACGTAGGAAATATCATGTATATAATATAAATTCTTCATATATAAATTCAACATATTTATCTGATTTTCCGAATCTCGGCTAAAAGTTATATCCGTTGAAGTTCATATTTTGGATTTACTTCAGGGGCGTGACCAGTCCATTTTGAACTGGTGAAACCCCCTATAGTGACACCCATATAGTTCAAACTTGTAACCACAAGTACGAAATGATGCGACTATTTGTCCTAAAACAACAACTAATTACTGGTTGTAAAATCAAATTTTGTGAACAATAATGTCAGCTTATTTTGTTGTTTTTGTGTGACACATCCAACTTATGTTGTGTCAGGAGTGAATTTTCCAACTGTTGAAAGTTTTCACCAAAGTTGGGGCTGACACACCTCAACCACCCACCCAGTCGTCATGTCTCTGGTTGACTAACAATATTCGCATTTGAATTGTTCTCGAAATAGGTTGATAAATACACGAACTACCTTTCTACACGAATTATATGTCCCAGAAAGACGCATTGAAGTCATATCAAATACAACTCTGAACACGGCCTTTGGGTCCGAAGCAAAAACAGCCATTTGCATGGGTTGGAAAAGAAAAGATCGTTCCGTGTTAGTCTATTCCTGATATGGTATAATTAAAGAGAGTTCTTCACTTATGTGCGAAAAAGTTAAAACAGGTGTAAAATGGCTGTGACCATGCATGGCAAGTATTTATCAGAGAATATGAAGCCGGTATATCAATAGTTCGATGTATTTGTCAGCCTATGTCTTACTATTCTTATTCCGGCTTCCAATTTACGTTATAGACACAATTTGGAAGCCGATTGAGCCATGTCCGTTTAAGTGCCCGTTGGTTATAGTTTTGGTTTTCGGAAAGATACAAATAGGGTGTGTGTTGGGGTGGTGGTGTATATATACCGTTTGCAACCATCAAGGAAAGTGTGAGAGCACGCTTTCCTTTTTATTGCAACACAGCTTGGAGCCCACATTATAAACATCAAAGCATAGAGATCGAACGAATACAACGAAGAGCGACGAAAATGGTGCCTCTTGTGGGAAATTTGCCTTATCGGCAACGTATATACGATAAGTCTGAATTTAATGTCACTCAAATTCAGAAGATTCAGGGGGGGATCTCATTGAACTGTACAAAATGATGAATGGACACTATAACTTGAACCCCTATCAGTTATTTCAAAAAAGCCTGAGCACCAATACTAGAGGGCATGCCCAGAAATTACAAAAGAAAATAGTTTAAAAATAGAGTTTAAAATAGAGTTATTCCACATTGGAATTCACTACCAGATTATTAGTTTCTGCTGGGAGTATAGAACTGTTAAAAACATATATACGCTCGCATTTTTATGATATGAGATACGATTTTGATGACTCTTTTGGTGCATTTAACCTATAGCTTGCAGGTCAATATTTTGAGCTGGACATCCCCACCATTCGTGACACGTCCCTCAAATTACAGACGCTTTTGATATTCGTCCAGTTCTAACACTTCCTGTTGATATATATCTCCGGATTCTCCGCAGCCGAATTAAAAATGCCATGGTTATATTTCAGTCGGCATGTGAAGAGACGCCGAGTCACACCAGATCCAAGTCCTCCGCCTATAATATGGAACAAACCGGTCGTAACCATGACAACCATAGAAGAAGGAACACAAACAACAGAGCCGCCAAAAGAAGCACCGAAAACAACAAAATGGTCGGTTCCAAGAGAACGACTCATACGAACTGAAATGAAAGAGAACCCACCAAACGCGTACCCTGAGCCCTTCGGGATACAGGGGGTTTGGGCTCAATCGAAGGCGGAAGGGATCCCCTACGACAAGTGGGTGAGAAGTAATTCACCCATGCAAAAACCTGACACTCCAGATGAATCAGTCTTTCAAACAGGACCGAGGCCAATCCAGACATCAATGAGTCTGAGAAGCGGCCCCCTTCCATCGATGCCTCCATCTACAGCACCGTCTCGGCGTCTGGATCGGCTGTTCAAAGGATGAAAGCTATATGTTCGAAGTTTTGAAAAATTCGAAATCCGTCTGGATTGGCGGAGCCCTGTGTCTAAATCGTGATACTTGTGAAGCCAATATAGTTTTCCACTACCTATATATATGTGACCCGCCATATCAATTCCAGTCGTAAGTCGGGATTTTTTTTACCCTGTGCCAATGCTGTGCCTATGCATTCTCTTATATATGCGAGTCGATCACAGGTCGCCTCGCATATATAAGAGAATGCATTGGCCAAACAATTATTTATCTTTTTGTTTTAAATAATTGTTTCTTACAATTTTTAGGACATAAAATAAAAAACGTCCATTACCCTGCATGGAGCCCCACACATATATAGAAGCATATAGAAGAGTGTCGTCTGCTCATGTTTGTCTGGGGCTCTGTGTGTGTGAAATTAGAAAATTGTTAAAGAATACAAGAAAAAATTATTAAAACTGTAAAAAATTGTTAGGCCAATGCATTCTCTTATATATGCTAGGCGACCTATGGTCGACTCGCATATGTAAGAGAATGCATTGGCACAGGGTAAAAAAAATCCCGACTTACGACTGGATTTGATATGGCGGGTCACATATATGACACCATCGGGGGTAATACCACTTTCCGTACCATACACAAAATAATGTCCATATTCGCTTGCTCAATGGTATTAGTCCGTTTTAATGTTGTCAAATATCAAATATATAGTGGTAGATTCTAAATCAAAAGGATAAGGACGCGCATAACGACTCAAACCGAAAAGGCGGGGTTTCCCCAACCATTATATTGTTAAAACGTATCTTCTCCTTATTGTGTGGATCAAGAGTTGATTATTCTTCTATTTGTCAGGGGAGTGGGTGGGGATAACAAAAATATAGAAACGAAGGTCGGGACATTGGGTGGGATCATGGTCCATCAGCCGCGATACAAGTTTTTTAGTCAACTATATAAAATGATCAAGCCTTTTACATCAAATACGTTATAAAATGTGACCAATACATCAATATAAAGAATTACATTTATGTTTATAGCCTGAATGGTCATGTAGTAGCTTAGTTTTTGCTTCAAACTCCAATATTGGAGCCTTCAAATGGAGCCAATTAAATGCACCACTAATCGTAATTGCTGCAAGCCAAAATCGAGACTTCTCGGTATAGGAGATTACACAACATGCTGTCCACATTCCCTGCATACATGTATACAACATGATGATTATCAAGGGTCTATACAATGGATGGCACACAACTAGTACATGTATAGTCAATTAGGAACCACAAAATATTTGCGAACATAATGATCATTTCAGCTAGCATTAAATACACATTTGGTTGTTTCGTGACTATTGTGTTCCTAATTGTAAGAACCATGTTTATATGTATAAACATATGTGATACATTGGATGGCTATGTTACATGTAGATATTAGCGAAACTTTTTTCGAAAGAGGGCGCTGCATGGTGTCTAAAACTAATGGATAAAACATTGTAAAAATGATAAAGATGTGCAGAAAACTGGGGTGGTGGGTCCCAAAATTGGCCAAAATTAAAAACAAAATAGCTAACGTGTCTAAATTTGTTTGTATGACCCCCCCCACCCCCCAGTAAAAAATTATATAGATCGATATCGCCATCAGCTGGAAATTTTCTTACCAAAATTGGTGTTATTTTCGAATTCACTTACATTAACTGTTGGGAGAACTTACTTGAGGTTCACCAGTTGGAAACTCAATCCACGGGAAAGCAACGAAATTATCAGAGTTGGAAATTTTGGTCTTCAAGAGACAGGATGGGTTGTGAATTCGAAGTTAGAAACCCTACACACAAAAACAAACAACCTCCGGCGTCGTCCTTAGCCCTTTCATGACGGGAGCTGCGCTGGTGCAGCATTAAAGATACTTCATAGGGATCGAGCCTCGCATATATAAGAGAATGCACTGGCTTGCATGGTCAACGTAAATATTGTTAGGCCAATATATTCTCTTGTATATGCGAAGCTCCTATGTGAGAACATAAGAGAATGCATTGGAACAGGGTTTTCCAAAAAAAATCAGGAAGCTCTAGTTGTAGAAGTGTTGGGTATTACTTATAAATTATTCATAGAATTCAAATCAACGAAATGCTATTACTCACACCATAACGAGGATGTGGAAGAGTGACTTGTCATATTTTATTTGGGTCAAAATTCTCGGAAGATGTCAACGCTTGATGATAGTATATAGTAAAGACTTGGTATTTATTATAAATGTGGAGGAAGATGACTTCATGTCCTTGAGAAATTATTACCGTTTAAAGATACGGGCGGTGTTGGCGGTGGGCATGCTGTTAAAATATTCAGCTCCGTCAAAAACCGCCATAAACAGAAAGAATAGTAAAATATAGACAGACTTTGTTCTTATACCAATCAGAAATATGGCATAAACAGTATGTTATTGTCAAATGTTTCTCCTTTGTTATGTAAACAAAAGCAAAAAACGTTACAGAACCTGACTTTTGTTTAGATCCGGATATGGTAAACATAAAGAGCGTTATTTGTTACTGCTTTCCTGATATGGAAATAATAAAGAGCGTTTATATCATTTGTGTGTGATTAACCAATATAATTGTGCTGTGTTATGTTAACAGAAGCAAAACTTCTGTAACACAAGCAGGCTCTTGTTTACGTACACCATCGTATACGTCTTGACGACAATATACTATTTACGCCCTGATTATGTTTGGCATATGAACAAAACTATATATATTTTAATATTCCTTCTGTTGATGGCGATTTGAACAAATATGAATATATCTGCAACGAACGCCGCCCGTGCCTTTAATACTACACATATATACAGAGAGTAACATGTGCACACAAAACCGCATGACTTTCGTCGTTTACAAATCATTCTGCATTACTCTGAGAAACTGAACTGTCTATACTCATTTTGGACATTGGTTTGGTCAAGGCAGAATGAATTGTATAACTGACAAAAATCTTAAATACACATTATTATATAATTACGAAATATATACATGATGGCAGTTGTCAGGTCATAGTAGACATGGGAATGAACTCTGTCTTGCAGCTTGGTGCACACCTTGGGAATAACAGTTGTAATGATTTTTCGATTTGTATTTAAAATCAATGATGGCGGTATAAGACATACTACTTGGGCTCGCCATGCACGAAATGAAACTATTTGTGCTCAATCTGGAATGAATTGCCCTCTATAGACCTCGCCCATGATAACTTATAACTAAACTGTGTGTACTACATAACCCTTTCTATACTGAATCATCATTGACGAGTAGTTCCCATAGTAAATGTTTAGAGAATAAGTTTAACAACGTTTGTTCAACTTATTATCTGAACATTTCAACCAATGAATATGAACTCTTCTGCACTTGTATTATTTTTAGTACTTCTGTCGTCTGCTCATTTTACCTGAACACCCCTCCAAAGAAATAATAAACCATTCCAGTGTAAACTTTTACAACTGACGGGAGAATCCATGTAGTATATAACGGGTTACCACACTTATCACTTGTAATCTATCCTCTCCGCACACATAAACATTATATCAAAAATATATATTTATTTCAGTTGAATCTCATTACATGAAAATACAACCAAACCAAAAAATGTGTATATGTCGAATATAAAAAAAAATCAGAAATTCATCAAACAACATTAGTTTTGTTTTCTTGTTGCCATATAGTATGGTATTAGCTCTCTCGTAGCCCAACATTTATGTTTTTTAAATGAGAGATAACTCTTAAGATTCCCATTATCTCGTTATATCACTTTTACGATGTGTCTAAAGATTCAGACCACAAAGAGCCAAATTTCTGGAACAATATAGAAAATATACTTGGAATGGTGCGAGGGTTTGGGTTAAATTTTACAAAGCTAGCCCAAAGTTTCACTCAAGAGGGCAAATACCTCACATGGCCCACAGGCTACAAACAAACCAAAGAATGAGTATTATAAGTCGAATTTAAGTCTGAAATTCATCGAACACCATTTGTTTGATATTCTTATTGGCATAGTATGCCATTAGCCATCTCGGAGCCCGTTTATGTTTTCAAAATAAGAGATAATTCTAAAGATTCAAGTTATCTCGTTAAATATAACTTTTACGAAATAACGGACATGTCTAGCTAAAGATTCAAACATCAAAGAGCCAAATTTCTGGAGGTTTTGGGGTCACGGTTCAATTTTACAAAGCCAGCCCAAAGTTTCACCAAGAGGGCTAATGCCATACATGTACATGGCCTTATTGTTTTTGTTGTGTTATGTTTTGTGTGTAAATATGTGTTTTTCTTAAACGACAATTGTTTAACTCGTGTCAATAAAATCGCTATATATATCCTACTAACATGACCTTTAAATTATATTCGCTGATTCAGTTATCCTTTATAATTGACGACGACATCAGGACAGCCACACTGGCCGTTGTTGGATATTTGTATGAACTATAAGCCATATACAGTGTTTGATATCCTAATTATATTATTAGCTGAATTGGTCACTGCTTGTATAATTTAGCTCCATGTTTTTTTAGTTGTTTTTTTAGAGATGGTACGTTACCCGCGCTGTAAGAACATAAACTGTAGGAATTACACTCTTCACTCAAAGAGTCATGTTTGAACCAATCCTGTTATTTGTGTATTTTATAACTTGAAAATCATCAATAACCACCAAAGAATATCGAATTGCCTAATATTTTTACCATGAAATATATATATATATTATCTTAACGACACACTGTGTGTAATGTGCCACAGTACTCAAATATGAAGGTTAAAGGTTTAATCCGATTAAGCGCCCCTCAATTACTATGTATTCCCAATTCTCTCATAATCAAAAACAACACTCGTTGCAAACGAGCCGCACCGTTACCGAGCTGGCGTTTATTGGAAACATGAAAACTGCATACCAGTGGGCACATGTCACATGGAGTACAATTTTACAATCTACCTGGTCTGCGACGACGGTCAGGAAAAACCTCCTTTTATATAGGAGGAAACCTGTTTTCCGAAACCCAATCAAAGCCGCAGCTCAAATGTTCGGAAATTCATCTGTACAAATAATATCCTATGCAATGAGTATAAATACATATTGTTATGACTTAACAAGTTAACATGCAGAGTCGATAGCCGTGTAACTTTCGTATATTTCATGTTATAACATAATCTATTCGTTTACACATATATCTGTACACTGAATTTGAATTATCTATCATCTCTGTGATTATAAGTTTACGATCTAAGTCCGGCGAAGGCTAAGGCTAGAATGATACTCCACTATCACCGTGTTACTGATCACAGCTCATAACACAGCTCATATTGGCCACTGCCTTAACGCTTATCGCTCATGTCTAATTGTTCACTACTAATTATGTCACGCACTGTGAATACAAACTTTTTTCGCTAATCAAGCAAACGCGCAAAAGTATCATTATGTAGATTCGGGGGGTAAAAATATTTCATTTGAGTCGAGAAACCCACCTATCAAAGCTCATAGTTATTATATATCGATTTTTGACATCTATTATTTTTCACCATCGAGACTTATTAGTGGCACAGTAAAAAGTCGACGAGCCGACGGTCTCGGACAAAATTACGGATGAAGATGGATAACTCTAAAATCATGAGGCTTTGTGTTGATAATAAGGCCAAATTTCGTCGAACATCATGGTGATAAATAACACGTTTCGGGCAATTTTATACTATAGTTGACAGTGGCATCATTATTTTTGGGCAACTAATCTATTCTAATAACTGAAGCGGCATTTATAAAAATGTCGTTGTTGTTGGAATCTGATTATATGGGGACCATCGAATCGGATTGAGTACCTTTAACTGTTTGGTATTTGGGACATTTGCCCCATCCCGAATTTTTTTTCGAGTTATTTGACTTGAACTAGAGTAGTTACACGCTGGTGACGTAAAACACCTGCGAATTTTTGGTGCTTGGATGGGAAATAACAAGGATTGAGTTTTTACACAGACAAGGATTGGATCAATATATAATCTTGAGTAGAATTCCTGAACATTATTTATTCCAGTGCTAGACCAAGTCTTCTCGGCCGCCTGGGATATCGGTTGGTTGGGACGATGCTGTTTTGGACCGAGTTCCAATATATATATATATATAGACATGCAAGCAATATAACTCCCGCCCACGATTATGGGCGTAACGTCAGTTACAGAAGAGCAGCGGGCGGGACTTGGTCCAAAACAGTATACGATATCCCAAGCTGTTGTGGACTGAGAAGACTTGGTCTATTTCAGTGCAAGTTCTTTGAGCACGGATGAGAATCATCGGAGAAAAAAGGTCCCATATTTTCTAGTTGCAGTGATCGATATCTCTCGTGTACTCGGTGAGACAACCTTATTAAAGATGCCCTGTCATATTTGACACCATAACATGTGTACATTTTCTAAATATTTCACGAACGTAATTGTATCAGACCCATGAGCAAATTAGGTGAAGGAGAAGATCTTTTGATCTTTTCGAGCACCTTGCATGGCTCCAATCCAGACAACTACTTTAACCGTGGGCCCATAACATGAGATTTCGATAGCCAGATATCGATTTTCAAAGGAGGAAATTTCAACACGTTTTTAAAAACTTTTTGTCAGCCCAGCAAATATTCCAGTGATCGTCTCTTGTAAAGAGCGTCGAATGCTGCAGTCTCGCAAAAAATGTAGATAATCAAGAGCGCTCTCAATTATATTTGTGTTCAATGTAAAGCTGGTGGATGCTTTTGTGTTTTTTCGCGCCGCCTATGTCATACGAATGGTGGTAATTACAAAGCATTTTCTTTTGCCTGATTTAAAGGTACTCAACCCGATAAAACTCCTCTCAATTACTATTTCAATGGCTTCAGGGGTAAAAAATATTTGATTCGAGTCGAGGAAGTCACCCATCAAAGCTCAGATTTGTTAGATATCGATTTTAGAAATCTATTATTTTTCATTATCGGGAATACTATCTGGCCCAGAACTCAGTCAAAATTACGTTAAAATTACCACTTGATTTTAGAATTATCCATCCTTGTCTGTTTGAATAGATTTGGAGAACACATCCAGAGCAGATTACGGCAGTTAGTAGTACGCATCTCGAGTTTATAACAAATTTCAAAAATCAATATCTAATAACTCTGAGCTTTGTTTGATGGGTTCCTCGACTCGAATCAAATATTTTTTACCCCCAAAGCCAAAGAAATAGTAATATAGGACCCTCCGATCGGATTGTTGTTGTTGGAATCTGTTGAGATGGGGACCCTCTTTACGGGTTGAGTACCTTTAAGCTGAAAATTAATTTACGAAATTTTGACTTTGATGAACCACCCCGTTAAGTGGTCCTGATAATTGGTTATGCATGGCGTTGGTGGGCCCCATTGAATTGGTATGACGATTAAGAACAAAATGCCATTATATGCGAATCTCCCATTGGGAGCCTCGCATATATAAGAGAATACACTGGCCTAACAAAATTTACCTTGACCTTGTGAGCCAGTGAATTCTATTATATATGGGAGGCTCCTATATAGGGAATGCACCGGATCGCCGTTCATGGTATTTAATGCTGCACCAGCGCGGCTCCCGCCATGAAGGAGTTAATTAAAAGCATCGGTTTGCTCCAACAATATCATATCTTATCAAACCAGCAGAACTGACCAAATTATGCATGCGTATTACCATTTGAAACTGCAAATCACTACAGTACAATACTTAATTTTCGAATGCCCAGATAACATTATACGCAATATATTCCACATTATATACCATTTTGAAGAGGAACCAAATATATATATTCCACCAGAATGCGCAACAGCTGTGGCATAGGAGTGTCCACCAAGTGATAGAGATTTTGATTCATTCCAAGACTTCCCTAGTTGTAAACCCAGAATGTTATTCCCCTACCATTGAGAATAATAGACTTTATAATACACTCCGGATCAAAATTAAGCACAGAACACACATCGCTACATCGACAAAAACAACATGATCCGAGTTTATTCGACCGGATCAGTTGATAATACTGTGTTTTGGAGCTGCCTCTTTCAAATGGTATATAATGTGGAATATGTTGTGTATAATGTGATTTGGTGATTCGAAAATTAAGTGGGCCTTTGCCTTTATTACAGGTTCGGGCACTATATATGTCTTTAAATGATACTCGACCAGCGCTTTACGGGCACCTTTGTTAACTCTCTGTGTGGATGTAGGCAAACATTCGTTGTGTCAACATGCACTCTTGACACCGATGCCGGGTATAATTTAAAAGATTGAGCGATTCCTACCTACTTTTCAGGCTATATAAAGTATCCCCTAGAATGTGAACATAAATAAGTGCCTTTGATCAATATATTCCAGAATTACAATATATAAAATAACAATACTGACATAAAAATAGCCGTTTGAAATACAAGTGCGTGGATAGAAAAGATTGGTAGCTTTCTAAGTATCACTAATATACATAGTTTTAAAGATGTTCTATAACTTCCTAAATATGTTGTATATAGTTTAAAATAATAGACACGAGTCGAAGATATCTGTCCTGAAACGATTAGAACTATCAATTAATATTGATTTTATATCGACATTTTCTTATATAATGCATAATCAAGTGGGACATCTTTTCGTTACTATTTTTAGATAGAATTATCCGGCATTGTACGCTCCGAACGAATGAGATCCATATATAAGTTGTCCCAAAATGATTGTATGTTTATTATACCAGAAAGCTATGATGTTGATGGGCCCTGTTGAATTGCTATGGTGCTGTTATATGGCTAACTGATGAATTACCGTCATTTATTCTAAAGTTATAATTGGTTCATATTGAACTTATTTGATTCTGGAATAAGCCCTTAGTGATGGCGCGGGCCATATATATAAAGAGCTTACATCTGGTGCTGCAACATATCGGGCAAATAGATTCATATTATCGTGCAAATAGATTCATATTGGACCTAAATATTCACATAGGTTCCTACTGGACTTATTTGATTCTGAAATCGGCCCATAAGTGGGCTTATTTAAAAAAAATAAAATAAAATTTAATTAAATTTTTTTTAATCAAAATTTTGAAAAACTAATGAAGTTCCGCCAGGGTACCCCGAGTCACCACACCAAATTTGGTTGAAATCGGACCAGCAGTCTGGGAGTAAAGTCCGGACACACAGACAGACATATCCTACTCTTTTATATACGGTATAAAGATAGTCCATTGGCCCGTTCGGTTTGTCTTATATCTCTCTTGAACTCGGGTGAGGAAGGCTGTAAAATTAGATATGTACGGGAATCACGCATTTGGTTGAATATATGAAAGTGTCAAGATCAGTTACTATCAACGATATCATGTTAGCTTTGCAGTGTATGTGCACTGAATGGTGGCATAGAAGCAGTGTCGGTATATATCAAAAGCTTTAAAATATTTGAATGAATGGGAACTTACACAAGTATGCACGCATATGAGGTCAACCAATTCAAAACGCATGCAATTTGTTATAGGAACAATGACTCCACAATGTATAACCTTTCTTCAAATCTATTATGATCTATCGAGTATTATATTTACCAACACTTCCCCCTTTAAGTGTATTATACAGTGAAAGGGCTTGGCTTGTGTAAGACACAGAGAAATAACCACTTGATCTACTGACAATTACTCGGTATGATCTGCGCAGTTTTGTGTAACTATCGTGTGAAATACAACTAACGCACAAATATCTTCCGCAAAGTTGGCTTTTTGCCAAGGTTTATGAATTTACAAGGATGGCTTCATTTCAGCGAACGATGTCCTATTCCGGCTTGCGATCGATAACTGGTTCGCAAATATAACACCCGACCTTAGATATTGTTCATACCACCCGATCTAAGATGACGATATACAGGGATGGACGTATTTTACGCTCTATAATGCCATATAACTTCGGAAGAAATAAATGGAAAACTCCTGTTATTCATGTGGATATTGTTCATTTCATTTCCATGTTGCCACACTCAATATCATACTCAATATCATTCAGACATCACTCCTATACGATGACTGGGATACAGAGATCCAAAGAAACTGTTGGCAAAGATGCATTTTTTACTCTAAGGGCCATACCACTGCAACAATGGACGGAAGAAACACTTTCCGTTTGGATATCCCCATGACCAAACCAAATTTCATTTAAACCCCTTAGCGGTCGCGTTGTAAATATAGAAGGCCTATGACTTCTCTGCTCGAGAGGTCCAGATCTCTTGGTCAGGGTCGTTAGCGCCTTGTGTGATCACCGAAGTTAAGCAACGTCGAGCCCGGTTAGCACTTGGATGGGTGACCGGCTTGGGATTCCGGGTGCTGCCAACTTTCGGTGCGACTCCCGCACTTCTCTCTCTCGTTCTGTTACACTATGCTGACAGAGAGCTCCAAAGTTGTTATGGACGGACGGACACACATGAACACTGACGAGCGGAACCAATTTCTATATCCCCTGCCAAACTTCATTTGCACGCAGGGGATTTAATTTGCACAATTCCATGTATGACAGTCACAGGGACTAACTTAATCCAAGTATGATATTTGGCTGTACTGAATATACAGGCACACTCTTCAAAGCTGACCCCAGTTTATATGGATCGTATTGAGTACCTGCAATTGAGATGCATTATTGTTAAAACATATATTGCATGAATCCAGTATACATTGTGTTGAGTAAAATAATTATTATCGGTGGATTTAAACCACCCCTTACCATAAGTGAGAACCGCCCTGTTAGATATCCAAAAGATGGTCATCTGCTGGCAATCATTAACCCTCAGATATCCGCGTATCAAGTCTTCAATGGAACTTCTCTTAGTTCGCTACCATATGGCAAGATGTCACGGTTGTGTGGGAAGATATAATCTAATTTCTTCTCAAATGTGACAAGTGATAATCAAGGACATGAGAATATAAACGCTCTTTATATTATAGGAACGCTATATGTATTATGTGCCACTTTTAACAGTTTAAATCTGGCAATTCACGTAAACGTATAGAGTATGTATATCCAACATATAACCCCCTCATCTTTTTTCAAAATATTTTAACAGACAAAACTCATTGTTTTGCAAAGTATAAAATATTTCATTCTAAATGCAAAATGCCCAGATTATACATTTTGTAACACTTGTGACCGTGTTACAAAATGCCTAGTGGTGCTGAGTGGTGGGCAAATGTACCGGTTTCATGCAGTATCTAGTTAATATGGTTGGGGTTGGTCTCTTTGACCTACGAGTCTGAGTGAAATGTGGGGGGGGGCACCAGTGAACATAACCACCCCTAGTCAAGTGGTCCTGCTAATATGCTATGATGCCGTTAGTGCAAACTGATGCTGTTAAACAAAATATTCCGTTATCATTTATAAGGTTGTCACTTTCGCAGAGTTCGGATAATCTGGACATATCCAGGAAAATCCATTATGTGTATCAAACATACAAAAAACATTGGGAGGCACCAGTGACCAGAACCACCCTGATCAAGTTGTCCTGCTAATGTGCTATGATGCTGGTGGGTCCTGCTGAATTTCTTTGACACTGTTAGTGCAATTACTGATGCTGTTACAATTTTCCGTTATTATTCAAGTCATTTTCACGGTGTTTAGATAATCTGAACATATCCAGGAAAAGCCATATAAAAACATATGTATTGCAAAATATTTTAATACTGGTTGTATTAGTTGTTGCAAATTGACTATAATTAGAATGGTTCTTCACGTTGTTTTCAAATACCATCGGATTTTTTTTAATTTTTTTTTTAAATATTTATGTTCGAGAATGTTTCATAGACACTGGCTTTTTCTCAAATCGCTCTGATTAGCCAAACATCGCGAAAATGATAAATGTATGAAATTGTCAATGTGACAGAAAATATATTGCAATATTTTTAGCTATGTGGCTAATCGACCGATGTGTATGACAATCGCCTGATTGTCGGCATCACTTTATAGTCTGGTCGTTGAAGCATTGGACCTAGAACAAATTGTTTACAAGCTGTTTTTGGTGTCATATTGTCGGGCAGAATGTAGGGAACAACATATCCAAAATCCGCTAAAATCCGGTTTGGGGAAAATTCTCTATTGAAGATGGGGTCCATAATGTCTGTTCGGAAAATACTGAATTCTGCGGCAGGTGCTCCAATTAATGCCAAATTCGTAATAAATTGAAATATACACAAACATTGCTTAGTCGTAAACCATATATGTAGAATATTTTTCCCAAAATGGCCACCAAAATGGACAAAATCGAATGAAATTTACATTTAGTGCAAAATTGAAAAGCTAGTCCTATACGAGTGAACAAACGCTCGAATATTGCGAGGAAGAATGACTACAAGTATAAAAGAAACTTTCGATTAGAGATGTACGAATTCTCTCTGATGTATATCACGAGAGAGCAAGCGAAATCAGGGTCTTGTGGAACGGTTAAATCTGGACTTTTGGGTGTCTAGAAACGGAAAAATGACGCAGTTTTATCTGTACCGCTAATCTTGAATCGTGTGATATATGTGTAATTAAACAGCTAAACGGGATTTAGTAGGGATGTATTGACTATGCGGCCTTTCTCTAGAAGCAGAAATATATCATGTATTCAGAGCAGTCTCACGAATGAGACCGATCACCATTTATTTTGATATCTACGGTATAAAACCTTAAAAAATTAATTGCTATAAAACGGTATGAATTATGTTCATATTGTACTGGGGAGAATGCGTAGATCCTATTGTACGTTTATCAAAATAGTAGTTATAGTTGCCTCAGATCAAGTGATAAAACACGAATATTTCGCTTTTATCACAAGAATGCGTGATGGTGTACCATGAACTAAATTTATTAAATCACAAATGAGTACCATAGACTGTCTTCAATAAATTCAAAACTTGACCAAAATTGCCTACATAATCTGTGACAGAGACTGTGTTTATACCTGGAAATTATATTTGGTTGAATTCACCAAGGCCACATCTACGCGAAACTTACTACGTTGTCTTCAACCGCATCACCGCGTTTACCCATTTTCCATAATGTTACAAATGTCTGTTGCACACAGAACCACAACTAACAATATTGGGTGAATGTTCAACGTTGGAATAACATCTTAAACGATGATCACCTGATATTTAGCACGATTACGTGGGTGGTATTGGTAATATATTTTCAAACAAAAATATACTGAAAACTAATAGTGTGCATTGCGCTGTAGCTTATTCTAGTTGTAAAGTGGCCACTGAAGTTATTTTAACAAAATTGTCTACTAAGAAACCGGGTTGGTAGCAGAATGAAAATTAGTCTTACGTACAATGTACTATGTACAGTCTCTTTGACCTGGTGAGATTCGGTGCTAATCCATTGAAGATATGAGTGTTTCTTTACAGTATAATAACCATTGCGACATACGTGTATCGTTTATTATCACCGGGAGTGTTGACAATTCCGGAAATATAACTAGTATTTTTACCTCTAGAGTATGCACTTAAATTTCGGCGTTGCATTCAATATTTAATCACCATTCCGAATGAAACTACCATGCACTGTGAGGCGAAACATTAGTTCGTGTGTTGCATGCACAAGCTATTTTTGTTTTGCCCAACAGTTTGGATGTTGGATAAGCAGAACACCCAAACGTTAAAGACGTAAATCATTGGGGGGTTGACTTGCTGTGCAGTGACCGATGATCCTTCAGATTGATCTGTTTAATGATGTGTGTACCTTTAAATATATTTAACAACCGACTTGTATATTGCCAATACGTATTTCACTCTTTATGTAGTTACCCAATATGTTGCTTTCTACGTGGTATGGTTTGGAGTTGCGGCCATTTTGACAGCCATTTAAATTCATGGCCACGATTGTATAATTTTCTGTCCGTGTCACTCTACTCGCTCCCGCATTCTAATTTAACACAAACTGATATAACGGCATAATTCTGATGCCACTATATATCGTATAATGACTTATATCGAGAACTGATGTAGTATAGACAACCATGTTGGACGCCATCGTAGATAACAAAGTTTCCCCAACGCGGATATTTGCGGATTTTGGATATGTTGTTCCTGATGCTTTTCCGTGTCGAATGACACCGAAAACAGCTTGTAAACAATTTGTTCTAGGTTCACCTCAAAATCGAGTCTCAACGACCAGACTATTACTGATGCGCGGATGTTGCGATTGGCTGACACGGTGGTAATGCTTGCTGGTGGTAATGGAAAACCCACATAATTTATTCACACTCAGTAACGCGTAGCTGTCTGAGTCTGCTTTTATTCAGAACTGGACAGGACCCAGTGACCCACCAACATAGCAGGACCACATCAACAGGGGTGAGAACCGCCTGTCACAAAATATAAATTTGTCCTTAATTTTTATTTTTCAAGTCTACACACTATATGCCCAGGTGACAAATAGGGTACTATTTTGAGAACACTACGTAGTTTTGGAAGTGAACGAAACGTTATTTTTTTGTAAAAAAAAAAAAATATATATTTAAAACTTGTAAGTTGATTACTAAATGGGTTTTGTCTCGGAAATAAAATGGGGCCGAGGCCATTCATTGGAATATGGTAACATACTGATAACTACAATTAATGACATTAATTCTGAACTGAGTATGAAGAATATCTGATAAAATAAATGAGTTTTCTTGAGTTGTCGAATCAAATGGTTAAAGGCCCGCTTAATTTTCGAACCCCAAGATCACACATTTATGCCATATTATGTACCATTTGAAAGAGGAAGCTACAAAACAGTGTACTATCAAGTTATCCGGTGTAATAACTGTGAACATGTTGTTTTTGTTGAGGTACCAACCTGTTTTTTGTGCTTAAGTTTCATATAAATTGTACTGCAAATCAATTATTTTCAATGGAAGGGGAATAACTCTATATATTAGTTTTTATTCTGTTGCATTTTGGGAGGGATACAGGGGAATTCTTCTATGATTTCAGCTATTTTCTATTACTCTATGGGCACATTCTGAAACACAAGACGTTCCAAATGGTGATGAATTATAGTATTTTAATCATATTTTATGTCATAAATTGTTATTAAAACTGTATATCAAGGCATTATGAAAAAAATAATCGGTGACTCGAAAATTAAATGGGCTTTAAGAATGACAGATTTGAGAAGCATAAATTTGATGTAACATATGTACAGGTATAGTTAACGTCAGCAGTATGGAAACTGCTGTGTTCAGTCAAGTCTAGAGGTGACAGTTTCACAAATATTTGCTCCATGTGGTAAAATATGATGATACATGCCAATGCGCGATGAATTTATTTCTTGTGTAATTTAACTGCAAATAAATGTCAGAATGTGACCGATATGCAGATTTGGAATTTTTAATCTCATAAACACTATAACAGTCCAATTTTTTTGTGGTATAATTTTCCACCAGAAAGTTTGTCTCTTCTAACTGAGACTTCAAAAACCACTATTGAATGTCGGCTACTTTACAAGGTATCTTCTAAAAGCTTTCCAGTTTTGTATGCTTACTTCTGTTGTATTACAAATCATAACTAGCGTAAGGTAAGTAGTGTTCCATGCATTCACATCATATCATTGCTTTCAACCAGTTGCCTCTGGTAAGAATTAGGAGGGTTCTGAATGTTCTGAGACAAAGACACAATTTTTTGTGTAACATTCAATTTTTTGTGGTACAATCTAAAATTGTTCCCATTGGAACACGGACTACTGACCAATCAGGATCAGCAATGGAACCAGTTTTAGGCAAAGTCATATTATAGTCCAGTGTACCAACCATTCATTTTGTTTGAGGGGCCCAGTGGGGGTGTATATACCTGTTGCATAAGCTGAAACATAAAGTAAAGTAATGATTTTAATTTAAGTTCATTTAATATACAGATATATGTACAAACAAGATCTCATTCAACATAAATAAAACCAATCACAACTAACAATACCCTCATGCAACCACTGATTCATTCGATCAATCATAAAGTCAAATTCAAGTATTACTAAAGGGACGGGCGGCCTTTGTTGTAGGTTATAATTTAGAAATAACATGATCAAATTATGATAACTTCCTCAAGAATATACTAATAGTATAGCATAATTATGATATGAATGCAATATTATTCACAAAACACGTTTTGTGTCTGACAAAATACAGGTCGGTTGTTGTTTAGTTTCTCGCAAAAAGGGCAGTGAATTGTTTATAAGATGAGTCACGATATTGTGCCATTTCCTTATTTAGATTCGTGCGCTTTACGTCGGTTGTAAAACCCCTAATTTGGTGCGCTTACAATTTACAATATGACTCATCATAATATTCATTATTTGGTATGTATTACCATATATAGGTTAGGAGAAAATACTATCTGGATTGAAAAATATTCATCTCTTTGCGAGCAATTATATTACGTACACGTTTTCTGTCGGATCATTCCCCATCATGAAGTAACATGGATTAGCTTGATTTTGAACTGACAGCGGGTAGAACGGGTCGATTAAAATAAAATTTGGTGTGATTTGAATGCGATTGTTGATTGAGGCAATAATTTTATTTACGAATTCCACAGCGCAATGGAACATTTTCATTGGACGATACGGTAGTGCCGAGTGTTTGTCTATAAACAATCATAACATAACTTTTTTTGATGTTTGTTAACATAACCAAGGTTACAAACGTGACAATAACATGCAATCTACACAATATTTATGATTGGTATAAGAAAAACATCTGTCTATTATATAATATTCTTTCTGTTTATGGTGGTTTTAGTGGATGTGACTATTTTAACACAGGGAAGGCCGCCCGTATCTTTAAATGATAACCCAAGTTATCTGTGCATCGTACACCCAATAACAAGTAAACAGCATCAAAGAACCAGGGACCAGGTGGGGGTAAAACATTTTAAGAAGTTACTTCTCCCTATTCATTCAGAGTCATCATAAAGACTGAACTTCAACTAACATCAAGACCCACCTTTGATTCAAGTATACTGTATACCACAATGTGAGAATCCATTTATATTCTCATCCAGCCCTCAAAATTAGAAAAAATGTCCCACTGCAAATTTAATGCTGTCGCATGTTAGATTCCATATATTGCCATTGTCTTTCCCACGGCATTGCTTATTGATTGATTGATTGGGGTTTTATGTCGCTTTAGCCACTAAGGCCATATCACGACATTGCCAGTTTTAATGGTGGAGGAAATCCGCACACTTACGGCTAATCTAACAGTGATTTCAATGGCTGATAAACTCGTCGACCATGTGCGGCAAACCACCGGCAAGTAACTGGCAACTTTCCCAGATAACGATTTCGAGTTACAAAGTCCACGATGGAAACATGTGGATTTGAACCCTTATCGCCAGCGCTGGAAGGCGAAACGGCTTGGAGTTGTACCCCTAACCGATTGAGCCACCGAGGGCCCCGCATTGCTTATTGCCATGGCCAATTTTGAGGACTGCCCATTATAATTATTTAATACACTCTTCCTTCGTAAATTAGAAAAAAAGTCCCATGGCAAATTTAATGCTGTGATGTTAGGAGATTCCACATGTTGCCATGGCATTTCCAATGGCATTGCTTATTGCTGTGGCAAATTTCGAGGACTGATACTACTTTCGTTTATATGTATAGTATATTTCATGTTTGTATTTAACCATTTCTTTACTGAATGGATTATCTCATAAATTATAATAGTATACATGGAATGGCCTATTATCCAACTGGAGGGATGTTCAGAAAATTTAATCAAACTACAGAGACGAATAGATAATACAAGTGCAGACTTATTCCAATGGCAATCTGTTGAACTCATTATCTAAACATTCCCCAATAGAGATACGGAGAGAGCTTTCCGATGAATGGCAACAAGCCATATTTCCGACTAAATCCTGAAAAGTTACCCATAATTCTGCTGTGGTTAAGGAGTCGATTATTTAGAGCATTACTGTACTCAATATCTCCCAATGTCTCCCTCTTGGCTGGTCCCTGATATCATTGCTGATGGCTGTTTTATGTTGGATGTGGAGATTATGCATCATAGCTATTCATTTTATGTGCCAAAATTCATTCCAATCAGGTGACTTGAACCAAAATAAATTGGTTGAAAACAAAATTCCGACAGAGAAGGCAGTAATACTAGAATACCACCATTCTAATCTCAAAGTAGGAGACTAGGAATACAGTAATGCCCTAAATAATCGACTCCTTAACCACAGCAGAATTATGGGTAACTTTTCAGGATTTAGTCGGAAATATGGCTTGTTGCCATTCATCGGAAAGCTCTCAGTGAGATCTTTCCGATGAATGGCAACAAGCCATATTTCCGACTAAATCCTGAAAAGTTACCCATAATTCTGCTGCGGTTAAGGAGTCGATTACTTAGAGCATTACTGTAGTCAAGCAAGTGTAAATTGTAACTGGCAATAAAATATATTTAGTCTGAGTATGTTTAGTCAACAAAAAAACAAACAACCGGTGTGATTTTATGATAACAGATAGAGGCATGATATGCAAAAATTAATTATTCATTCTGCACAAAAGAAATTTTTATTTATCAAAGTTGAGGTTCATAGAATTCTAACTGGTGTAGTTTTGAAAGTCAATCTTCAGTGCCAAATAACCCTTTACCAAATAGTCTTAGGGGATTTTGGCTGTCAAATTTCACAACCTCGAAAAATGGTGACTGAAGTCGCTTGAACACTTATATTTTCTCAACATATATATTAATATTGGGACGGGATTCATAGATAGTTGGCATTGATATGTTCCTGGTCTTTATAATGCCTACTGGTATATACACAGGCATTGTGGTAACAGTCACCTGTTTTGTCAATGATGCCCATAGCATTTATGGAAATATTTTTGTAATTAAATAATGAATTTAAATATGAGTTATTGAGGTAAAACTAACGCTGTGGTGAAGTGTGGAAAATTTAGTGATACATTATCAAAGTTTAACCATCCCAGTAACAGATATACAGATTCTGAATTGCTTACAGTTAGATTTTTACATTTGGTTTCTATGTGTTGAACGTATTTAGAAGTAAATGTATAATGATAAAAATAATGAAAGTGTCCATGACACTGTGGCTCAACTTGGAAGGGGGATTATTTCATGTGTTACAGTCAATGGAGCTATTAGGAATGCGGAAAGTTGAAGTCTAAGTAAAACTAGAGGTCTCCATGAAGAGATATATATATATATATTAAAATCCAGGATGGCCACAGACGACCCTGTTTTCTAAAAAAATTCAAAACATTTTGATAGCTCCCATCTAGTGGTCACCGCGAAGATAAATATGAAGTTTGGTGATGATGAGATTAAGGATGTCGTCTGTATGGTGTGCCAAAGAATTTAGTCATGCTAAGAGTAAAGTCCAAGATGGCTGCCAGTGGCTATTGAAAATTGTTCAAATTTGATAGCTCCCATCTAGAGATGATTGTAAACATGCCTGTACATTTTCAAAACAATTCTCCAATAGATGCAAGCTGCAGGATGTGCCGATGGATTCAATTTGAAATCCAAGATGGCTCATGGCAGCCATTTAAAAAAAAAAAAAATTCGAAAAAAATGATGGTTCCCATCTATAGGTCACACTGAAGATCAATATAAAGTTTGGTGATGATCGGATAAGGGAGGTGGCCTGTTGATGGCTGCCGACGGCCATGTTTTTCATCAAAAAATTTTCAAATAGAGGAAATCCTTAAAATGAATGTAAATTTTCAAAACAATTCTCCAATAAATGCAGGCTGCATGGTGTGCCAATGGTTTCAAATTGAAATCCAAGATGGCTGCTGATGAACATGTTTTTAAACAAATTTCAGAAAACAATTGATGGCTCCCATCTCGAGGTCAACCGGAAGATCCATATGAAGTTTGGTGATGATCGGATGAGGGATGATGGCCTGTAGGGTGAGCCAAAGGAAATGTTGACTGATGGACAGATGCATGGATGGCCCCACACACAGAATGATGCCAAGCCATGGCAATAGCTCAAACTTGACTTTGTCAAGTTGAGCTAACAATGGATAATTATTATATAGCGCTTATCCAAAGCTCTATGCTCTGTAACAATCATTCACATTACCCCATTTGTTGAGCAATGCCAAGCCTAATGCTGCTGCCAATTCACAGGTGCTTCATTGGAGCAGCTTAGATTATCCGACAAGTCAAGTCCCTATTTATCGTCTAGGTATGACGAAGATGTCACCGTATTTAAACCTTGATCAAGGGTCACAACTAAGCGCTAGATTTGAACAACATATAAATCGAAACCTAGCCACTGTTGTGGAACTCCGCAGTCCGCTGGAAATTATCAAACTCATATCACCAATCCTGAATTTAGTGTGTCTGACATTTGCAGAATGAGGTTCCAAGAGGTAGAATTTAGAGATGTTATCCCACACAGCAGGCTAGTATCACCAAATTCACTCTCTGGGGACCTCATTCTGCTTATGCCTAAACTGCTTGGGGGATACCTAAGATCAGATCGAAGTTCCCAGACCCCAGTTGAAGTTGGCGATGTTCACCCATTAGTCACCTTGATTATGCATTTTATCTTCTGCAAATTAGGAAATATAGAAACTGAAAAGAAGGGAAAATATAACTGAAAACAATGTTAATTTCGGACTATAGATACTTCCCATAAGACGAGGCCTTAGCAGAATGAGGTCCCCAGAGGGTGAATTTGGTGATGCTAGCCCTCCGTATGGGATAGCGTCACAGAGCAGTCACTAAATTCACCATCTGGGGACCTCATATTTTGCAAATGTCAGACACACTAAATTCATGCTTGCATATCCCTGTTTTAACAGTGGTTACAAGTTCACCAATTCAACTATTGAGCTACCAAGCTCCATAGAGAAGTACAGTAACGCCCTAAGTAATCGACTCCATAACCAAAGCAGAATTATGGGCAACTTTTCAGGATTTAGTTGGAAATATGGCTTGTTGCCATTCATCGGAAAGCTCTCCCAACTTTTCAGGATTTAGTCGGAAATATGGCTTGTTGCCATTCATCGGAAAGCTCTCCCCGAGAGCTTTCCGATGAATGGCAACAAGCCATATTTCCGACTAAATCCTGAAAAGTTACCCATAATTCTGCTGTGGTTATGGAGTCGATTACTTAGGGCATTACTGTACACAGCAACATCACATTCACTTTCCAGTAGTTTGCATCGGGGTGATAAGGGTGTGAAGGGCTCATAATTCTATTTAGCCACAAGACACACACATATGGGAAGGCAATAAGTGATAGAAATGAGTTGAATATAGATATCGATCCTTCCATGACTGGAGCTTCCTGAAATTTGGCAAAAACCCTGTGCCAATGCATTCTCTTATACATGTATATGCGAGTCTCCCATAGGGAGCCTTGCATATATAAGAGAATACATTGGCCTAACAATATTTACCTTGTAAGCCAGTTCATTCTCTTATATATGCAAGGCTCCCTATGGGAGACTCGCATATATAAGAGAATGTACTGGCACAGCTCCCGTCATGAAAGGGTTAAGTGAGCAATAGAAATTAAGTCATATTATAGCCAGTCATACCAGACATACTCAAAAGCCTGGTCTCCCGCTTCCAGTAAGTACAAGCGTCTTTGATTCATCAGAAAGCCTCAAAATCTCTTCATGATATCATTTATGTTAACCCTTTGAACCCTGGTGTTAAATGGTCCCAACCCGAGGTGCCTGACATTATATAGTGTTCCTACAATATAACTCATAATGCTCTTTTATTCCGGTCTCCCGGGATATAGGAATATAAGGATTGGACTGGTATATACCGGTCTATCGGATTCAAAGGGTTAACGTTATGGAGAGACAGATAGAAGGTTTAGACATTTTGCGCTAATCATCCGAAATAAATGTCAAATTTCAATGGATGACTAGGCCTGTCGGCAGAACATACACATTATTATGGTTGATTGGCGGTAACATGGTGTGACTGTGACAAGTTGGAACCTATGTTCAACCTCATCGTGGGACTCATAGCTTTGCGACTCGGTTGAACATAAACTCCATGATGTCATTGTCATACCATGTTACCATCAATCCACCACAATAACTTATAATGTATCAACAACTTCAACAGAAGAACTTTCTGTCTTGATTCACCATCTTTGCAATCAGGGGTGGTGCCAGGATTTGCCCCGATGCAGAGGCTAAAGTATCCCGGAAGCTACAGGGCTGACCATTGAAGATTGTAGGGGGAGGGTTGTTAACCCTCACCAATGGGGGACCATTCACCTGGTGCTGCCCCTGTTTGCAATGAAAGGTATGTCTTTTTACATGGAACAAGACATGTTCATTTGAATTCCTCTATCACAGAATACACTTATTGCAGAATAAATGTGGGTTATTTCAGAGCTTTTCAGCTTCTAGTATAGGCTATGAGTATTCATACTGAATAATAATAATGTATGCAGTTTATAGTCCATTATGCAGTCTCTTTGCTCCATGTGGCTAACACCTAAACATTCATAGAAAAGAACATATGTGGGTGATATGTAGCAGATGACATGTGAACAGAATCCTGACTCTGAATCAAGAAGCTATATAAAATGAGTTGATAAGCAAGTTCAATGAAGGATTAGAGATTCTGATATGCATTGTATTCTGTATCAACAGTTAAATTAAATTGATTAGCAGTTATCTTGAATTTTGATGGAAATCAGTAAATGATTTTGTCGTTATTACAAACACAAGGTGACGTAACGTACATTATAATGACAGCATAAAGTAGATCCAGCTTTTATTCCAACCATGTAAGACCAAAATCTTCATTCAATGGCAAGGACTCCACTGAATACATGTATATCAAAACTGGAAATATCACATAATTGGTGCAGGACAAAAACGACATGATTCGTGTCCTATGATGCCTCCCTCCACCCGCAAGACTGTGGTTCTGACTATGAAAAAGTGATTAGTATTTTGCGTCAAGTTATGCTGCAGAAAAACAAAACAAGATTATTTTTCATACATGATAATGATATTAGCACTGACATTGATGACTGGTACAAGTTAATACATGCTGGTCATTTACAACCTACATACTATTGAGAGTTGAGATTTAATTCAATTTCAATTCCGCAACTGCTCAATTGAATCCTCATTTTGATTCGATAATGTTTGACTTGCAGGGCTCCAATCAATCTACTCAATAGAAACCTCTCTCAACTTTGGTCAAACTATCATAACTACGGAACCTTACTATTTTTGATTCTCTCCATGCCGGCCCAATAAAACCAACAAACCATGTCGATCAACAACAAAATGAAACTCAATGTTTATGTCCTATGGACAAAATCACTGGAATGATGGCACCCACAACCAACGCAAGAAGTTCTATGTTCCTGAAGCCTTTCCGTTCATGAACAACCACTGTTCCTTCGATTGTGGTTACTTTGGATTGTCCAGTTGAGATTTCTGGAAGAACATGGACAGTAGCCACATAAAGGAATGTTCCCGCGCTGAATAACATAGCTATGCCAGTAGTGTTCATATATTTCAACTGTTCTTTACTTTGCTGCAAACAAAAAATATATACTGTAAATATCTTTAATTTCATTGGTTCCAATTTTCGTGGTTTAGCAACTTAATTATTACCTTTTCTTGGGTTTGTGAATTTGTGGGTCTGCCACTACTAATTGTTACCTAAACTCCCAATAACAATATTTTTCAAAATAAGTAAAATATATATCTCCTAGAAGTATTTTGCCCACTGAACTATATGGTATATTCCCAATTTAACTAGGAAGGGTTAACTCCCTTGAGTTGAAAACGGTACGAAAATTCTATGGTACATTTTATCATGTTTCATGACCTCCTGTATAACCTCTGACCACGTGATCTCCAAATGTCCATTTAACTCGAAGCCAGATAGCATTCTCTCACTTTTTTCCCCATTAGGACATTCCTCGTGAGCGGGGTGGGTGCGAAACCCTGGGAGGGAGCTCAGAGTTCAGTGGGCAAGATACTTCTAGGAGATATGTATTTTACTTATTTTGAAAAATATTGTATCTCCGTCAAAGTTATCTTGCCCACTGAACTATATGGTAAAATATAGAATTTTCTGGCAGGTGGAGGCCACGAGTAAAAATAAACACCTCTAAGCACCTCAATCAAAGAACTGGATTGACCTGATAACCTACAAGATATACAATATCACCATAAGCCAATGTATGTAATTACACCATAAGACTAATACATGTTGGCCGACTACCAGAGGGCCCAAACTAAACAAATAGTGGTGACTTGGATTGAAGATCCTGCAAATAAAGTAGATAGTTTCAGATGACCTCCCTTTCGGAGCTTAGAGCTATCAACATATCAGCTGAGTACTTTGCTGGACAAGTAATGTGTAACCCAGAAAGCACCAGAAGAATCCCATGTGCCAAGATGATCCACTAATTGAGATTCCAATAGGGCCGTGTAGTGTATGACTAACTTGATTCAGCATTCGATGCTCACAAAAGTAAATGCCTTTGGAGCCTGGTGTTGATATTTGTCACGGTTTCCATAAGGCTTTCCATTTCCAACCTGATGATATTCAATATGTTGAAATCCCGACCAGGTCCAAAGTTAAACCCAACTGAGAAATCACAGGAAACATGCACCGTGATTGTGGCACCAGCCCAAACCAGCAGAAACAGATGGCAGGTTGTACTAGAGAAATACAGATACCCAGACGCAGTGCGCCCCCAAACATTCTTGCTCTTCTGGCTGATCCCCGACGGGTCGATGGTTCAAGGTACCCCTTCTGGGACGAATGGGGTGTCCCTCCGATTGCACCTTGTTCTTGAGATAACCATCGCCCGAAGTGCGAATCTAGTGGGCGGATCATATGATCTAGCATCCTACACCCAATGCAAGTGAATATCGCGCACGAGGGGACGTATCTGGCCAGGATCTTCTTCAGACTGTATGAAGTGTGCACAACGTTCTTAATATATGTTGCCCTCAAAGACGCAACATTATCCTGGAGTGGCGATCATAGAGGTCAGCAATGGACCTTGTTTTGTATATTAAATGAGTCCACTATGCGAACCAAACACAATCAGGAAAAACATAACCATTGTGTACCTACAACAGTGCCAATAAGAAGAATTATGCATTAGAACCAAGGCAAAGGCCGATATCACAGAAGTCTGACGTGCTGTGTCACCCATTAAGCCCGAGCGGGATGGCTGATATAGACCTCACTTCAACTGCCGAGACCATGTCACAAAATCATGTAAGTAATCCAATAGTCGTCCCAACAGGCTGATCGCGGATAACTTCCTGATTATGAAAATGTGCATTGCATGGAGTAATGTGAATCGTGATGAGAGGAAATCAGTTGCGTTCTGAAGATGAGCATATGTATAATGGACCCATAAATGTATTATTTACTATGAAACTGAATTTGAGTTAGAATTGAATGCAACCTGCAGATAAAAAAAAAATATGCGGATGCACCCTCATAAAATATATAACCCACATGTACCACTTCATTTATTTACAAGATAATTTTTATACCTATATATGGGTATTTGTCAACCATAGCTGGTATTAAAGTCAGGAATATGAACGGTCACGATTAATATAGTGACCCAGTGTATCATTACCGCCCTTAGTGATATGACTGACCCATCATCCAAAGAATATTCCTGAAGACTATCGACACAGGCGACACTCTATTCTAGCAATGACCATCACCTCGCAGGAGCTGGATGGCTCATTGAAAGAAGCAACAACCTATAAAGCAAGGAGTTGAACTCTGTACAATCCGAGAACAATAAAACTTTTGAATGCCTCTCAGCATGGTCGATCCCATGTCGCCAAGTTTGCAGTCCGTCGGATGGCATAACCACTCAGCTACGACGACGCTTGGCCAGGGAGCAAATTAACCGGCAACCCATCGCAATTTTCTACCGAAACTCGGACAAAAGCCATGCAATTTGGTTCTTATGAATATTATATGATTTTAGAACAATGCTATCTAATCATGTCAATGTGAGGTTATTTGCTAATCAAAATTTCAAAAGTAATCTGTTTCCTGCGCTTGGCTGCATCAGAGAACCCCGAACAACTATCTGAGCTCCCTCATGAGCGCATGTATGGGTGACCCCAAAGGAATGTCCAAAGCAATTTCACCTCGGGCTGGAGCTACTGCTCGTCCTGATCCCGATCTCCATCCGTCCGAACTGGCGATGGGTGGTTAGGAGCTCAAGTCTCAACGACAAGCTTCCTCGTTATGTCAGGTAATTGGGGACCCCTGAGGATTGTCCAGAGTCTCTTCATCTCGGGGATGGAGCGACAGCTCGTCCGGATCCGATATCCAACCGACCGAACTGGCGATGGGAGGTTAGTAGGCACTGGTTCCGAAGCATGCCTCCTGCTCGATTGGCGTCGGGGAACAAATTCTTTGGCATTTGGATTCAAACCGAAGTTACTGGCTGCTGTTGGCCAGAAGGCGGCCAGTAACCTGTCTGCCAACCTGCCACCGGACGACCCGAGGGTACAAATTGGTGTCCCATTAAGTAGTCCAGGGAGCCCACCAATTGTGGCCGGATGGGTAGCCCCTCCTGCTCCCTGTTTGGTGTGACTATCGCCCCGAGTCGCAAAGCCAATGAGGGGAGCACTATCAACAAGTGTCAGTGTCCTGATTTCAAAGGTGGGACCCTCGAAACGAGGGATGCATCCTCCAGGGGAACTACAGGGAAGGAGATCTTCTTACCTGGTCTTACATCGTGTAGCAGTCCTTGTCCTGAGAAGGTATTTAGTGTGATTGCACTGTCAACACCAGTCTAGTCTTT
Source organism: Siphonodentalium dalli (assembly GCA_032622095.1). Taxonomy (NCBI): domain Eukaryota; kingdom Metazoa; phylum Mollusca; class Scaphopoda; order Gadilida; family Siphonodentaliidae; genus Siphonodentalium; species Siphonodentalium dalli. Next base: position 196,384,379 of record CP136064.1, read on the forward strand.
TTGACAATTGCTAACATTCAAAATTACACCTGTTTTGTGTTATGTTGATAAGCACCTTGGCTGTGGCAACTAACGGCAATAAGCCAATCGATTGTGACTGCCGAATAACCTTGGTTTGCACGAAATCAATTTCCTAACACAATATTATTAAGTTGAAAAATTGTTAACAAGTGCAAATGTCTTACTCGGGATATTACAATACTATTTCACAAGATTGAAATACTGCTTCCGTCAGTTGTACACCAGACGACGATTGTCATAGTCTAAATAAAACTTAACTTAACAGGGCCGTCCAGTGGCCGAAACTCGAAAGTAAGTCACCTAATTTCGTGATACCATTATTTAGAGTCTGGCCACGTGGCACTCGCCCTTAAACCATAGAATAACCCGCACCTGTATGCAATAGATTCTTTGCTATAAAGAAACGATGAGAGTCTTTTGTCATATCCAAATGTGCATCGATTATTTTGCCTTTTTGTCGGCAAATCTACTGAGACGCCATTGTAATGATTGTTTTATGGAAACAAAATTTCGTTAAAACGAAACGAGTCATCCGAACTGATAAAGCCGATATTAAAACGCTATAACAACGCGAGTCCACTCGCGTAGTCTTTGTGTCAATTGCACACTAATCAATAATAACCAAAGGAAATAATGTTTTTTGTACAACACAAAAACAAAACTGTCTTTTGTATAATACAAAAAACTGTCAACACTTAGCTTCGGTTGTGGGAGTTGTCCTCCGGCTAGCGAACTAGGGAAAAAATGTGAGAGAATGCTATCTGGCTTCGAGTTAAACGGACATTTGGAGATCACGTGGTTATGTTATACAGGAGGTCATGAAACATGATAAAATGTACCATAGAATTTTCGTACCATTTTCAACTCAAGGGAGTTAACCCTTCCTAGTTAAATTGGGAATATACCATATAGTTCAGTGGGCAAGATACTTCTAGGAAATATATATTTTACTTATTTTGAAAAATATTGTTATTGGGAGTTTAGGTAACAATTAGTAGTGGCAGACCCACAAATATACCATATAGTTCAGTGGGGAAGATAACTTTGACGGAGATATATAAACTCTGAGAAACAACAGTGTATCCACTTTGGAGGGCCATCAGGAATTGCATAATTATCCGTGCATTCCTTCATTAATACACTCCCAGATCATATGATTTAATATATCCCTACACTTGAATGTACCTCTGATTAAATATTTATCTCCCGCATAGTATTTCCCAAAATGGTGACCGTGTTAGTTTAAAGCACCGCAAGGTCTTCATAATTGAAAAACAACATTGATGGCTTATAATTACAAGGAATAAACTTAAATTCTCTTAAAGTTAAGTTTTAATTTTTTTAAATATTTTTAAATAAGACAGAAATACATTTATATATATTGAGATAAAACATTGAAGTTTACAAACATATTTCGGTTGAACAGGTGGAATTATAATGTCAAGTATGTTTAGCTTTATCTAGCTTTCATCTGTGAAAACTTCAAATAGTTTGAGTTCAGGTTTGTTATCATACAGGCTGCTGTGAAAGGATTTGCGTGCCGCCCTTCGACGGTGGTGGGCTCATCCAGAGATCGCCCTTACATCCTGACTTGAATTTTCTATTTTCTTAGTCTCTGTTATCATACAGCCTTCAGACTTCAGTATTTCAATCAAATTCAAGTGAAATTACACAATATAGTAAAGGAACAATGACATTTGATAAAATCAATCTGGTTATCAGGTGGGATCTCATAATAACAAATGAATAATTAACATAGAGATTGGTACTACTAGTAATTACTAACTGTGTAGACATTGTTTCTGCACAATATTATGTATGTGAATTAGAGTGATAATTGGAGATAATGGCAGGCAGACAAGCTTTATATTGTTGCCAGGGATGGAGATGATTTCTCAAATAACATTGTGGTATTATGAATGTGAAAGAACATTTGTAACAAGGGTAAATGTACTTACTGGACCCTTCAATTGGCAAGGGTAATGATCTGTCTGTTCATGATTTTTCTCCCAGACCACTAGACCGATATCAACTAAATTTGGTGGGGTGTCAGTGTACCCTGGCGGGAGTTATAACATGGTTAGTTTTTCAAAATTTCAAATTAAAATTTAATTTTCATAAAAATAAAAATTGAATGCTTTTTTTTGGTGTTAAATTCATCGATTTTTTGGCTCCATATGACCCAGTCACCTCATTTGAACAAATCTGAACCCCAGTCATCCAAAGACCCTTCATACCAAATATGAATCCATTTGGCCCAAAGGCACTCGAGAAGTTGTTTTAAGAATTACTATGGAGGGAAAGAGTTATGGCCCTGGCTTCGAAACTATTTCACCCAGTCACCTCATTTAAACTGATCTGAATTTGAGTCAACTAGGGAACATCCACACCAGATATGAACCCATTCAGTCTTATAGTTCCGGAGAAGAAGACGTTTAAAGAATTGTTGATGGATGGATGGATGGACAGACGATGGACAAGGAGTGATGATTATAGCTCCACCAGAGATTTCATCTCAGGTGGGCTAAAAACTGGAGAAAACTGAAGGGCTTTTTCGTGTTTTAGTAATTTCCTCACTAGATTAAACACAAACAATTATCAATATGTGTATCTAGGATTAAGAAGAAGATTATATTCTCAAACAAAATATGTGTTCCATTGTATGAACAGCAAAATTTGCCTCTGACACTTGTGTGATGAAATGAATATTTGAGGTCATGTAACTCAATAATTTGATATCCATATGCCATGTTTTTTTGGTATCCTTTTAAAGTATACTAACTTGAACAAATTGTAAAGATATTAACAGAACATTGTTCAAGAAAATCAATTATGGCCCTTTGAATAAATAGTCTTAACTTGGTTCCAAAAATGCAATTTTAAGGCATTTTTGTCCATTCTAAAAGGTTTTGGGGCATAATAGAAAAAAAAATAATGGGTGTTTTAATGTGTAAAATTATTTGAACTTTCCTCCCAACACTTTAGTGTTGAAAAATTAGCGTTACATTGATTATGTCATCGTACCACAATAGCATTTTCGGGAAAGAGGCTGGACTAAGAGTTCATAGGCCAATATTTTAATTTTCTTCACCAATTGATGTATTTGGAAATTCCTTCACAATTTGTTCAATCTAGTATTCTTAAAAGGTTTTGAGACAAGTAGAGCATATGGATATTAATTTATTGAGTTACATGACCTGAAATATGGCATTTTATCACGCGAGTTCTTTGTCAGAGGCAAATTTGGTTAAGTCCAGGCTTCTCAACTGTACCAGTATGGTACGGTTGGTACCGGAATTGTCGGTATTTGATCAATTTTCACAGTACTGGTACTGAGTGTTGAATTTTTCCGATTTTTGCTTATATTTAGTATGTTGTTTATAGACGGTTTATGTGCCTATTCCAGCGAAAAAGAATTCTGTTGCAATTAGTTCTGGGTAAAACCATAAATTCTCTTGACTAGGAAGGGTTTAATGGCACATAATCAAACTTATATTAAAATAACAAATTTACTTCTAACATGGTTTTAAAGAGAGCTGTCTCAATGATCAGATTTCATGGCCAGAACAAAGTTAAGCAAAACATAATGGGTGTTTATGTAAAATGAATGTGTTATGATGCAGTAATCAGTTGCAATGATTTACTACCTAATGTAAGAGGAAGTAAACGCAATTAAATGATTATGGTCGCTCATTGAACAATTTTGATCAACTACATGTATGTGATGATTAATCATGACGGCCATAGTTTAACTGATTATATGGGTAAATGACCAAAACTACACCCAAATTCTCTTGGCTTTCATATGAAGATGCATAATAATGCTGACATAAACAGCTGAGAGCAGCTGAGCATCTGCAGATGGAACTCTCCTGGTGGTTTCAAAATTTTTCATTGCATTAGAGGCAGATATGGAAGCATACTCACTCGACTTAGACCAGCATAAGTAACAATCGCTAAAACAGGAGCAGCAAGAGAAAAGATGAGTAGATGCTTTCGTATCCTTGACCTTTCAAATCCCTCATGAAGTAAAAATGAGACTAACCCAAATGCTGCTGGAGCCTGGAATGATTATAAATGAGATATATTGGAGATATGGAGAATACGAAAAAATTGACGAGGAAATACTCAATCGTGTTGCATTTGTGAAAGAATATGTTTCAAAGGTTGGACCCCGGGCTGTTTGTTTCTGCAGCCTATTTATACCCCAATGCTTTGATGAACTATACAGAATTATATCAAATTCAACCCAGAAAATGTCAAGTTATTGAGCAAATATAACTGCTACTTTTACAAACCGTTCAATTGTCAAAATAAATTAAAACCCTCTGTAATTTTTTTGTAGTACAGATTGCAACATAAAACTAGAATGCACTCAGAGAGATGCCAACGTGCGCAAAAATGTAATAAACAATAAATTAAAAAATAATTTCACTGTATTTTACTTAATTTATTTAATTTAATTTAATGTTAGCAAAAATAGACAATTACCATTTCTCATTTCATCACAGATAAAAGGCAAATTACTATATTAATCATTTAAGTAATTAAAACCAATTCCATGTTGCCGAAAGGATGAGACTTTAATATCGATTACATTTTTTTCAGCGGCATATTTTCATTTTCATTTTCCGATAGTCAAAGTTGACCAAAGGAGCAATTATAAGAAATAATTAATACCATTTGTGTAAATATTGATAGCAGCCAATATGCAACAATAAATATCAATAATTAATCAATAACGATCATTTTATGTAATAATAAACTCTTCAAACGGTGTTTGTGTCAACAAATGCGTTTTGTTTTGTGTTACGTCATTCGTCGTATTTGACCCGGAACTCGGCTGAAGGTTAGGCTATTCAGCCTATTGCGCCGAATTACGAAATCGCGTTTTGAATGTCTCTCTTTTCCCGCACGATAAAAAGAGGTTTTCGCATGAACCAAAAATGATAAATCTTCCCAATTATAAGTAAAAATACCCAAATGAAGGAGTCTATGTAGGTCCCGAAGGAGTCTATAGACTCTTTGATGTAGAGTTCTGATGGAGAAAATGTAGGTCGATCTATTTTTGTCATAACTCTGACGTATTTTGACCTGGGAGAAAAAATCAAAATCGGGGCTCACTACGTGCATGCCAGTTTTAAATATAGAAACAGGGAATCCCGATAAATGGCGATATCGGCGACAAACAAATAATCGAAAACAACACATAAAATAAACATAGCAAAAACGCGGCACAGTAAAAATGTCAGAACGCCACGAGGTTTTACGTCGTTTTTGGTGACGTCATGGAGTGAAACGGAGTAGGGTGACACCAACGTACGAATCTGTCTGATCGCCATACTGTTGCGAAGCATTGTTGGCAACACAGATGCATGTTTTCGAATGGTCCTTGTGATAATCGGTGTGCTAAAATTAGTAAGCGGAATATCATGCTCAGACAGAACTATCAGAAATAGTGAATGTCAAGCAACTAATCACAATAGTGGATTAGGCTTAAATAGTCATGTGAGATTAATATTATCCATCATGACCTGGGGTGTGGGATCGAAAAATCTCACCCGAGGGGCCAGATATTTGGGCCGGACACGAGGCTTGCCGAGTGTCCGGACCAAATATCTGGCCCTGAGGGTGAGATTTTTCCATGCTCACATCCCAGGTCATGATGGATCATTTTTCTCCAAACCCAAGAGCCTCATTACGATTTTTTGTTTTATACCAATCTTTGGTACATTCCAGTAGCTTCATAACGGTACATCTGGGGAGAAATCTGATGCGATATTCGTGATTATCTGGGATGATTTAGGTATATACCAAAGGTATATACTGTAATAACAAAGCGCGCCATCCGTGCACGCAGGGTTAATAGGTTAGAGTGAAATCGACATGAATACGTCCCATCGTTGCACCTGCATAGATTCCGAGAAATGCGCGTATTGATATGAAGTATAAACAACCAGACTAATCGTTTTTGTCATGGGAAATGTCCATATCGGTACCATTAGAAAAGGAAACATGTGTATATATGCCAGACAAATGTTTGTTAGACCTGTTCGACGATTTATTGCGACGATGACAACCGTTCGAATGTGGAACTATTTCATTCGTCATTTGTGAATCGGCTATTGTTTACGTGTTACGAAATGTGCAAGTAATGCAAGTTTTGCATTGGGGCCTTCTGTTCGATGAAATGTGTTCGCACAATTAGTCGTTTATATTGCATGTTGTGCAACTCTGCGTTTGCAAGTGAGGTTATGTTGATGGATCTACGTGATTAACATGTTGGAGACTTATCTCCATTTGTATTAGCGTCCACGAATTCGTCCGTATTTATTTACTTGAAACGTGAAGCATAACTGGTTGGTCGCCATTGTTTTAGTTCACACAAAATATGATGACGGATTGTTAAATTAGTTCCGGCTCTAAATTAAATAGGTAAATCAGTCACGTGGGTGGGGTGAGACAGCTGGTCACGTGTTGGGTGAGACAGGGAAATCTCACCCAGGTATCCCACATGGGCTGCCTGTGCTAAGATGTGTAGGGGTGGGAGAAAAAATAATCTATCAGCACATAATTAAAATTAAATATATATTCATAAATGGGATAACATAATGAAAGTGTCAATGACACTGTAGCTCAACTTGGAAAGGGAATAATTTAATGTATTACAGTCAATGGAGCGATTAGGAATGTGGAAAGTTGAATGTCTATTACTAGTTTATGGACATGAAGAGAAAAGTAAAATCCAAGATGGCTGCTGGCGCCATGTTTTCGGCCGAATGACCCCAAAATGAATCGTTCCCATCTACATGTCATCGTTAACATCCATGACAAATTTGATGACGATCAGACTAAAGGTACGACCTGTAGCCCGTGCTAAAGAATTTAATCATACAAAGAGTAAAATCCAAAATGGCTGCTGGCGGCCATGTTTTTTGGCCAAATGACCCCAAAATTACTCGTTATTAACATCCATGACAAAATTTCATGATGATCAGACGAACAGTACGACCTGTGGCCCGTGCTAATGGATTAAATTTTGAAATCCAAGATGGCCACTGGCGGCCATATTTTTTGTCCAAATGACCCCAAAATGACTCGTTCCCATTTACATTCCAATTTCAACAGCCATGACAAATTTTATGATGATCAGACTAAAGGTACGACCTGTAGCCCGTGCTAAAGGATTTAGTCATACAAAGAGTAAAATCCAAGATGGCTGCTGGCGGCCATGTTTTTTGACCGAATGACCCCAAAATGACTCGTTCCCATCTACATCTCATTATTAACATTCATGACAAATTTTATGATGATCAGACTAAAGTTACGACCTGTAGCCCGTGCTAAAGGATTTAGTCATACAAAGAGTAAAATCCAAGATGGCTGCTGGCAGCCATGTTTTTCAGCCAAATGACCCCAAAATTACTCGTTCCAATCTGCATGTCAATGTTAACATCCATGACACATTTGATGATGATCAGATTAAAGGTACGACCTGTAGCCCGTGCTAAAGAATTTAGTCATACAAAGAGTAAAATACAAGATGGCTGCTGGCCGCCTTGTTTTTTGCCTGAATGACCCCAAAATTACTCGTTCCCATCTACAAGTCAATATTAACATCCATGACAAATTTCATGATGATCAGATGAACAGTACGACCTGTGGCCCGTGCTAATGGATTGAATTTTGAAATCCAAGATGGCCGCTGGCGCCATGTTTTTTGTCCGAATGACCCCAAAATGACTCGTTCCCATCTACATTCCAATTTCAACAGCCATGACAAATTTTATGATGATCAGACTAAAGGTACGACCTGTAGCCCGTGCTAAAGGATTTAGTCATACAAAGAGTAAAATCCAAGATGGCTGCTGGCGGCCATGTTTTTTGACCGAATGACCCCAAAATGACTCGTTCCCATCTACATCTCATTATTAACATTCATGACAAATTTTATGATGATCAGACTAAAGTTACGACCTGTAGCCCGTGCTAAAGGATTTAGTCATACAAAGAGTAAAATCCAAGATGGCTGCTGGCGGCCATGTTTTTGTGCCAAATGACCCCAAAATTACTCGTTCCCATCTACATGTCAATATTAACATCCATGACAAATTTGATGATGATCAGACTAAAGGTACGACCTGTAGCCCGTGCTAAAGGATTTAGTCATACAAAGAGTAAAATCCAAGATGGCTGCTGGCCGCCATGTTTTTTGGCCGAATGACCCCAAAATTACTCGTTCCCATCTACATGTCAATATTAACATCCATGACAAATTTCATGATGATCAGACGAACAGTACGACCTGTGGCCCGTGCTAATGGATTGAATTTTGAAATCCAAGATGGCTGCTGGCCGCCATGTTTTTTGCCTGAATGACCCCAAAATTACTCGTTCCCATCTACATGTCAATATTAACATCCATGACAAATTTCATGATGATCAGATGAACAGTACGACCTGTGGCCCGTGCTAATGGATTGAATTTTGAAATCCAAGATGGCCGCTGGCGCCATGTTTTTTGTCCGAATGACCCCAAAATGACTCGTTCCCATCTACATTCCAATTTCAACAGCCATGACAAATTTTATGATGATCGGACTAAAGGTACAACCTGTAGCCCGTGCTAAAGGATTTAGTCATACAAAGAGTGAAATCAAAGATGCTTGCTGGCGGCCATGTTTTTTGGCCGAATGACCCCAAAATGACTCGTTTCCCATCTACATGTCATTATTAACATTCTTGACAAATTTTATGATGATCAGACTAAAAGTACGACCTGTAGCCCGTGCTAAAGAATTTAGTCATACAAAGAGTAAAATCCAAGATGGCTGCTAATGGATTGAATTTTGAAATGCAAGATGGCCACTGGCGGCCATGTTTTTTTACCGAATGACCCCAAAATTAATCATTCTGGTCTAAATGTTGATGTCAACAGCTATGACAAATTTCATAATGATCCGACCAAAGGTACGACCTGTAGACTGTACACACGCACACACGGACACACAGATGACGGACGACAAAGCCATGGCAATAGCTCAAACTTTACAAAGTAAAGTTGAGCTAACTATTGTTTAAACAAAACTAAGAGAATTGGAATACTTGTCACAAATACCCAACGAAAAATATCAACAAGGCCCACAAAATTAAATCTGGAATAAAACATCTGAGATGAGAAGTGTTAGTTATACAGACCTTGTGCAGCATTATGGCAATAAATACTATAGCAGTGAGATGAGTTTGAGCCATTGTGATAGCAGCACCCAGAGCAACACCATCAGCTGTAAGGGATATAATATAGCAGTAAGATGTTTGTAGCCTGTACATGTAGGTGGCATGTGGGTTGACTTTTGTGAGCCCCACTTTTAGTGGGTCCCATCATGTAGAGGCTCAGACAGAACCCATAGTGGACAGTCACTCTTAACCCTTTACCCAACAGAACAGCCCTGTGCCAATGCATTCTCTTATATATGCGAGTCGACCATAGGTCGCCTCGCATATATAAGAGAATGCATTGGCTTAACACATTAAAAATTATAAAATTGTTAAAGAATGTAAGAAAAAATGGTAAAAAGTGTTTTTTTAGGCCAATGCATTCTCTTATATATGCGAGGCGACCTATGGTCGACTCGCATATATAAGAGAATGCATTGGCACAGGGCATAACTGTAACCATCACAATGTGGTCAATGAACCGGTTCCAATGATATCCATATTTGTATGGTTTTATTGAGACAGACCCAAGATATTTTAGGCTGTTGAAGCTTTATTTGGCCGGTTTTGGCCGGTTTGTTGGGTAAAGGGTTAAAGACATATCGTAGACTTATTTCATTGAATAAAAACGATCATTCATTTTGTATCCAAACACTGTACTCACTGGAAGAATGTAGCAAAGAACTAAGATTGTTGAAAGTTCCAACCACATTGAAAGTACTATTTCAGAGAACACAACAGTTGAACCAAATGTAAATATGTACTGCTTTATTCAGGACGCATTATTGGGTATAAACATTATGGCATTATACCCCCCCACATTGTCTTGTTTCAAATTGCATATTTTAGAAGAATACCTGAACAGTTGGTTATCCAAAAACCAACAAAAGAGGATCTTAACTCATTGGACAAATCTCTGATTCAAACACAGCTGCTTGTATTTGTAGCCAATTCAGCCACGTACTAAGCTTTGTGGTGATAAAGCAACAATAGTTGGAGTTATCATCCATAAACCAAGAATTAACAAGCAGTCGCAGACGGCGGTATCCCCCGCCGAAATGTGCAGTTGGGGAAGTGCATTCTCAATAATGTTTGCATTCTCAGTATGTGCTAAACAAGAGGTGGGATTTTGTTAAAAACCCTGGCTTGCGAACTCATTTTAGGACTGACATTTGTGGAAATTAGCCATGTGACGTCGTCCATTTGCACAAGTCCAATAACTCTGCTGAAAATATCCGGCCGGACCTGGTTTGCGAACTCATACTAGATACTGGTCATGTGAACTCATATAACAAAAATCTTTGAAATCCGTTGACATTTGTGGTAATGAGCCCTGTGACGTCGTCCATTTGCATAAACAAAGTCCAATAACTCCGGTAAAAATATCCGGCCGGACCTGGCTTGCGAACTCATTCTAGGTAATGGTCAGGTGAACTCATATACCAAATAATATCTTTGAAATCCGTTGAGATTTGTGAAAATGAGCCCTGTGACGTCGTCTATTTGCTATTTGGTAAATTTGACCAAAATAATAAACAAAGTCCAATAACTCCGGTAAAAATATCCGGCCGGACCTGGCTTGCGAACTCATTCTAGGCAATGGTCAGGTGAACTCATATACCACAAATCTTTGAAATCCGTTGACATTTGTTCAAGTTATAACTCTTACAAATTCGGGACAGACGGACGGACAGTACGACAGACGGACGGACGGAACCCATTACTATATCCCCCGCAAATTTTAAATTTGGCGGGGGATAAAAAAAAGTTTAACTAGGGCAAAAATGGGCAAATGAAACCTAAAATTAAACTTTACGAATATTTCAATGGTTGTAAATCTGCATACTAAACTTCATACCATTCAGTCAAGACTTAGTACTTTAAGTTAGCATCCAGAAACTAGGAAAACCCGAATTTCAAAGTTGAGAAAGGTCAGTAAATTCTGGTCAAAAATAAGCATACCGGTACCAAACTCAAAAATCTAACTTGACCTGTATTTTATTGTTGCAAACTAAATTTCATTCCATTAATTACAATAGAACTAAAATTATCACCCAGAAACAAAAATTGAGCCCAAATTCCAATAAAGGGCCATAATTCTGGTAAAATGGGCAGTCAGAACCCAAAATCGAAGTTGACCTGTATCTTGTGGTAGTAACCTATATACCAAATTTCATTCCATTAAGTTCCATAGAACTAGAGATATCATCCGGAAATGAATTTGCACGTAGATCTATGCTGGATGGGCAGAGTGACTATGAAGGCCTTTAAACTCACCAGCAGCATGTACCACCAGACCTATTGTTGCTGTAATTTTATTTCTGTTTTGTAAGGTTGTTGTTTGACCATTGTCTATAAGAGAAAAATAAACCTATTAAATGAACAAGACATCACTATGGAAGATACCTGCAAAATCATGTAATGCATGATACATGTATTAACCATTTCATGACAGGAGCTGCACTGGTGCAGCATTAAAGATGCTATGCCAGTGCAATCTCTTATATATGCAAGTCTCCCATAGGGCTTCGCGCACATACATTTGTATAAGAATGCACTGGCTTACAAGGTCAAAGTAAATATAGATAGACCAATGCATTCTATAAGAGAATCCATTGGCACAGGGTTTTCGTAAAAATATCAGGAAACTTAATTCATGGAATGGTTAGACCACAAAATTATTGGCATTGTTGTTGACGTCTTTTGTCTATGTCTAAATTCCATGTTTTCATTCTTTCTGTCCGGATTTAGTCGGAAATATGGCTTGTTGCCATTCAGAGAGAGCTTTCCGATGAATGGCAACAAGCCATATTTCCGACTAAATCCTGAAAAATTACCCATAATTCTGATGTAGTTAAGGAGTCAATTATTCAGGGCATTCCGGTATTTGGGCGAGTTGATCCCAATTGAACCCCTTTTGAAAACAAAGAAGAAATAAATGTAGACTGGAAAATTTGAGCATCATTAGACCCTCTTTAGAAGCTCAACTTCATAGAAAACCTATGGGATATTACAAATAGCTTTTGACACATGACTTGGATATCTGTGCAATTAAACAGAAAATTAACTTTTATAGGTACACAAAGAGGGATAACTCTAGAATGAAAATGTGAAAAACATCATTAATCTTCTTGTCTTTCTCATTATTCTGTTCATTGTCACACATGTTGAAATAATTTCTATTCTGCAGTAATGAGCTGAGCATGAGTTGTTTATACATACCTGCATTTGATGAAAGATGTGATCCACCAATCTGGTCGACTAAGAGCATGAAGATAAAACCAGAAACCAAGGCTATTCCTATAGAAGAATGACCATCAGACTCTCCATGATCATGGTGGTCTGAATGCTCATGTTTTATCACATCTGCTTTCAATGGCTTCTCTTTCAAGCTAAGTTTTTCTGCAGAAAGAGGCGCCGTCTCTTTTATGTTCACAGCACTGTCATCTGTAACATAAAATATTCAGGGTAGTCTTTAACCCTTTCAGTGCCAAGTCCGATTTTTGTATCAACCCATATTTACTTGATCATTTTTCAAATTTATTGATTATAAAAATGATCAAGGAAATATGGGTTGATACAAAAATCGGACTTGGCACTGAAAGGGTTAATTATTGACCCTTTATCTTTGACTGAATATTTCCTGAGATTCCTTAATATATTCATTAAAGAAAGGGTTGTCACACACCACTCGTCATTACTTTCAAACTTGAAAATTACATCCAAAGAGTATCTACTCATGCGAATAAAATAGACAAAATGGACCTTGACAAACAAGAGTACAATTAATTGCTTTGACTTATTTGACTTAATTTTAGCTATAAAATAAACGCCCACTATATATTTTACAAAAAACCCTCACTATAAATTTTTAAAGAGGGGAAAATTTCTGCATAATCAAAGAAGGATAACTCTAGAAAGGGAAACAAAATCGTCATCCTTTTGAAAGCAATCATGATGTCGAACATCAGTACCAAATTTCATTTAGATTTGCTAACCATGGCTAAGATCAGGCCTTTAGATTAGGCTAATTTGGGGACATTTTGGGGGACAGAGGTGATAGGTTTGAGTGAGGGGGGGTACCCCCTTGTGACTATTGGGGGTATGGGGGTTTCCCCGGGGAGAATTCTTTTTAAAGTAAACATAAAATGGGGGCTGTCTGGTTGTTCTGAAGCATATTAAAGGTGAAATAAATGAACCAATGGCTCCCATATCATTTCCTGGCAACTTGGGCTTATATCAGCATTCAGCAAGTTATGTTACATGTACCCTTATATTTTCAAGTTTTGTAGGTCACAATTTATTGAATATTGGGAATATTGGATCATTTGACATCAACAAAGCCATTTTATAGATGTATGGTGCTTGAAAGTTCACCAACATACTGATCATGGGTATTTCCAATTAAAATTTAATTTAATCTAACTACATGTATATGTGAACCTGAAAAAAAGTTAGAAAGTTGATTTGTTGTGGTCAAATGAAGCAATATACACACACAAACAGGTCATAAAAATGGTGATTTTGTGGTGACATTTTGTCAAATGTGCCCTCTAATTTGGGGACATTTCTATAATTTGGGGACATCGGTAAACGCTGTGAGCTGTGGGGAATATTAAGGCCTGCTAAGATATATGCCCGAAAGGATAGATGGACAAAGTCAATCGAATATACTCATTTTTCTTTGATCTGATCAGACGGTCCCCATACCATCAAGATACAACATTTCTTCAAAATACACTTTAGTTATCAGAATCGATTTATTGCAACAAAATAATGCTAACCACTGTCAACTATGGTATCAAATTTCCCAACACTTGTTATTTATCAACATTTTGTTCAAAAAAATATGGCCGTATTATCACTAAAGCATCACAAAATTTGACCGTATTACACTTGATTTTAGAGTTATCCATCTTCATCCACAATTTTGTCCGAGACCCTCCGCTTGACCACGTGTTTCTGGGCCACATATTATTACACATCTCGAGAAATAACAAACTTAAAAAATTATTATCTGACAACTCTGAGCTTTGATGGGTAGGTTCCTCGACTCGAATCAAATATTTTTTACCCCAAAGCCAAAGAAATAGTAATTTAGGAGTGTCTGATCCGATTGAGTACCTTTAACCAATAAATTTCTGAGATATGTAGCACTATAAAATTATAAATAAATGATCAGGGACAGTAGTCACAGGCTTTGGAAGTTTATTTGTGTATGGATGATAGATACCATCACATGACCCCAACTCAGCTCAGCCTCAAGTTATGCTACATTTATGTAAATAAATAATATGGAGTTTTAATTACTTTTAAACGAGTTTTGAAAATGTTTCTATTGGCCACGTACAAGCCTTAAAATCCATAAAACTTTTCGAGAATCAAAATATAGCATTTCTACAGCGAATCAGCTGCTTTTACGAGAATCAAACTAAGAATCGTGATTCTGATTCTTGTCAAATTTTAAGCACTAACATTGAATTGTACAGGAATCATAACAGCGAGAGCTTTCCGATGAATGGCAACAAGCCATATTTCCGACTAAATCCTGAAAAGTTACCCATAATTCTGCTGTGGTTAAAGGAGTCGATTAATTAGGGCATTACTGTACTTGTAAGTTGTATGGGTTCCAATAACACTAACCGATTTCACTACTGTGTGAGCCTAAGGCATGAACTCCTTCTGGAATGATAACAGCCAAAGCAGTTCCAACCAACAAACCTGCTCCCAGTACAGTTACCAACTTCAAATTTTCCTGGAAGAAAAAAATAGCAATAAACTGGCCGTAATTGTATTTATCATGCAGAGATGAGATGTGATCTTTTGACTTAGAGACATGCATATCAACTGGAAATAGGATCACCTGAAATCGATGACAGAGTAACTGAGAACTTTGAGGGAGCCAATCTAATATGCCGATGGGGTCATTGTCACGACAAGGCTCCGGCTACATTCGTAGGCAGCTTTTTAAATTGATCACAAATGTAGCCAGCTTTTCGTCGGCGATCACATTCGTAGCCAGCTTTTCTAATTCCATGCTTTTATGGTGCGAAATATGACATCATCGCGTTCGTGACTAAAATATCGACGTCATGCTCCAAATCTGACTTCTTTTATCTACTTATATTGGAATATAATTCGAGCATCTAACGACATTGATCGGAAACCTCAGGTTATTAGATGAACTAATATCAAATTAAAATTTATGTTGTTTTTCATTCATCAACTCAGAAAAATGAGACTAACCTAATCTTGCTCATCGAGGCTCCATGAATATGAAAAGCTGGCTACAAATGTGATTGCCGTAGAAAATCTGGCTACATTTGTGATCGATTTAAAAAGCTGGCTACGAATGTGACTGGAGCCTTGTGACAATGACCCAATCAGCCTAATTAATGGGGTGGGGGAAAAACAGATAAAATCTCCAATTTCAAGTGTCTTTCTGACCTTTTGCCTTTATGACCAGACTCAAGAGAAAGTATGATGATGCTGCCGATTCCTCAAAGTGCACAACATGTGACCACAAAAAACAGGTTATAGTTAATGTCACTTTGTCCTGTGTGGCATCAAGCTTAAACCTAGACATAAAGTGCATCAGGGTCACTTTACTTACTGAGATTGGAACTCATTGCAATAATTAAATCAAGCGATTGAAGCATACTAGTAGGCCCATAAAAAGTGCTAACACGCATGTATGCTGGTGAAAATGATAACCGGTAACATGAAACAACACATTATTTTGGAATGCTAATTAAAGGCATGGATGGTCTTCAATATAGGTTATAATTTATAAATAACAGTTACCAATTTAAGATAATTTCCTCAAGAATATACAAATAGTAGTATATTGATAGTATGAATGCGATATTATCCATAAAACACACTTTGTATGAACCAAGCATTTGTTTATGTACAGTGCAAAAATAGTGAGCGATAAGCAAAACACTCCATACCGTGACAATTTGTTTTAGGAAAGTGACCCATTCAACACCGGAATATTGAGTGGCGACAATTAACGAGCGCTATACCGGAATGTGTTTTGTTTATCGTCCACTCTTTATGTACTGATTGTTTACATAACATGGCATTTGCTTATATAACACAGAGTACAAACATGGCAATAACATGTAATTTATACGATAATTGTGATTGGTATACTGTATACACCCGTCAGTAAGCGCGGGGGCTCGTGCATGTTTTTGCTCAAAAAGTGGGTACTGGGCTTTATACTCACGAGACCCCCCTGTGCAAAAAATCAGTTAGCCTTCAGGTGCCAATCTACCATCATGTTTTATACCAATACCATATTTTTGTATTGAATAAAGATAATAATGTGTTTTATTTATATTATTAAGAAGATAAAATCATGATAATAACCAGAAACAGTGATAGACATACATTTGGGATCAATTTGAATAAGATTGTAAACATAATAGGGTTGTATGGTGAATAAGATTGTAAACATAATAATTGTATAAATGTATATATCCATGTTCTGCATTAATTTGCAGCTTTGACAATTAAAGTATAGCATAGTTGTATGATGAGTTCACAAGTTAATTTAGTTACACTAATACTACTTAATCAAGCTAATTCTTATAAATACACAACAGTCTGATGCAGGTGAACGTACATCACTCTTCTGCATGATCAAAGGATCCCACAAAACACCAGGTCATTACTCCACATCCCATTGGATTTACTCTGATAGAGGTGTGAACAATAAGTGACACATCCTTTGATTTTATTGATTTGATGCCTCTTTGATTGATCCAACAACAAAGATAATATTAAGATGTGTATAATTCACAACAATATTAACACAAGTGTATACTATTATACATCTTTATTACTTAAGAAAAACAACTGGAAAAAATAATGTGCTTAAGTAACATCTCCTATTCTAAAGGATAGAAAGACATGATTGTATTCATCTTCAAAATGCTCAAAAATGGGGGTGGGCTTATCAGCCTTCATAATTGGCTACGGCAATCAGCATTGCCGAAGCAATTTGCTGAAGCAAACTGGGCCACGGCATACTGTTGCCGTAGCGGATTGCCGAAGCCAAACAATCTGAATTAAGAGGGCTGGCTTATCTACGACGACCACCCCATGTTTTATTTATGGTAAAAAACCCAGACTGGGCTTATCTTCAAGGATGGGCTTACTGACAGATGTATACAGTAAGAAAACAGTTTGTCTATAATACAGCATTCTTTCTGTTAATATTTACAGTTTATGGCGGTTTTAATGGATGTGCATATTTTAATAGCAATACCACCGCCAATGCTTAACTTATCTTTAATATAGAATATTACAGTGATCCCTCGGGCCTCAGCCCTCTTAAGGTAGCAATACACAATTTCTGGCCATTTTCACCATTTTGAGTGGGGTACTGTACAACCTTCTGCTGTGCCATGGTCATTGATAAAAAGCTTGGTTAAAAGATACAGAAATGGTCAGAGCATTATCTGTATTTTTATGGAATTGTCACATCACAAGTTGAATTATCTCCCTTTGACTGACTCTGCAGAATCTTCATTTTAACCATTTTTTTTGCCGAAATTGGTCATCTGTCAGTCTATAATCACCTTATGAGATGATAAAACCTAGATATAAGTATGTACCGGTATATTAAATGAAAGTGTCAATGACACTGTAGCTCAACTTAGGTAGGGGAATAATTTAATGGTTGACAGTAAATGGAGGAATAGAAAAGGTGCTAATTGAAATGTCCAACCTGCGCCAAGGATTTAGTGATGCAAAGAGTAAAATACAAGATGGCTGCTGGTGGCCATTTTTTTTGGCCAATTGACCCCAAAAGAACTCGTTCCCATCTACGTATAATTGTTAACATCCAGGACAAATTTTATGAAGATCTGACCAAAGCTACGACCTACAAATTTCATGATGATCAGACGAACAGTACGACCTGTAGACCGCGCCAATGGATTGAATTTTGAAATCCAAGATGGCCGCTGGCAGCCATGTTTTTTGGCCGAATGACCCCACATGATCTACATGTCAATGTCAACATTCATGACAAATTTCATAAAGATTAGACCAAATTTAAGGTACAACCTGTAGCCCGTGCCAAAGGATTTAGTCATGCAAAGAGTAAAATCCAAGATGGCTGCTGGCAGCCATGTTTTTTGGGCCGAACGACTCCAAAATCACTCGTTCCCATCTACATGTCAGTGTTAACATCCATGACAAATTTAATAAAGATCAGACCAAAGGTATGACCTGTAGCCCACGTCAAAGGATTTAGTCATGCAAAGAGTAAAATGCTGGTGGCCATGTTTTTTGACCGAATGACCCCAAAACGACTCGTTCCCATCTACATGTCATTGTTATAATTCATGACAAATTTCATGACCATCTGACCAAAGCTACGACCTGTAGCCCGCACCAAAGGATTTAGTCATGCAAAGAGTAAAATCCAAGATGGCTGCTGGTGGCCATTTTTTTTGACCGAATGACCCCGAAACGACTCGATCCCATCTACATGTCATTGTTATCATTCATGACAAATTTCATGATGATCAGACGAACAGTACGACCTGTAGCCCGCGCCAATGGATTTAATTTTGAAATCCAAGATGGCCACCAGCGGCCATGTTTTTTGGCCGAATGACCCCACAATGATTCGTTCCTATCTACATGTCAATGTCAACGTTCATGACAAATTTTATAAAGATTAGACCAAAGGCAACCTATAGCCCGCGCCAAAGGATTTAGTCATGCAAAGAGTAAAATCCAAGATGGCTGCTGGCGGCCATGTTTTTTGGCGGAACAACTCCAAAATCACTCGTTCCCATCTACATGTCAGTGTTAACATCCATGACAAATTTCATAAACTTCCGACCAACACAACGACCTGTAGCCCGTGCCAAAGGATTTAGTCATGCAAAGAGTAAAATCCAAGATGGCTGCTGGCGGCCATGTTTTTTGGCCGAACGACCCCAAAATCACTCGTTCCCATCTACATGTCATTATTAACATCAATGACAAATTTCATGATGATCAAACGAACAGTACGACCTGTAGCCCGCGCCAATGGATTGAATCTTGAAATCCAAGATGGCTGCCAGCGGCCATGTTTTTTGGCCGAATGACCCCAAAATGATTCGTTCCCATCTACATGTCAATGTCAACATTCATGACAAATTTCATAAAGATCAGACCAAAGGTACGACCTGTAGCCCGCGCCAAAGGATTTAGTCATGCAAATAGTAAAATCCAAGATGGCTGCTGGCGGCCATGTTTTTCGGCCGAACGACCCCAAAATCACTCGTTCCCATCTACATGTCAATATTAACATCCATGACAAATTTCATGATGATCAGACGAACAGTACGATCTGTAGCCCGCGCCAATGGATTGAATTTTGAAATCTAAGATGGCCACCAGCGGCCATGTTTTTTGGCCGAATGACCCCACAATGATACGTTCCCATCTACATGTCAATGTCAACATTCATGACAAATTTCATAAAGATTAGACCAAAGGTACAACCTGTAGCCCGCGCCAAAGGATTTAGTCATGCAAAGAGTAAAATCCAAGATGGTTGCTGGCGGCCATGTTTTTTGGCCGAACGACACCAAAATCACTCGTTCACATCTACATGTCATTATTAACATCAATGACAAATTTCATGATGATCAGGCGAACAGTACGATCTGTAGCCCGCGCCAATGGATTGAATCTTGAAATCCAAGATGGCTGCCAGCGGCCATGTTTTTTGGCCGAATGACCCCAAAATGACTCGTTCCCATCTACATGTCAATGTCAACATTCATGACAAATTTCATAAAGATCAGACCAAAGGTACGACCTGTAGCCCGGGCCAAAGGATTTAGTCATGCAAAGAGTAAAATCCATGATGGCTGCTGGCGGCCATGTTTTTCGACCGAACGACCCCAAAATCACTCGTTCCCATCTACATGTCATTGTTAACATCCATGACAAATTTCATAATGTTCCGATCGAAGCTACGACCTGTAGCCCGCGCCAAAGGATTTAGTCATGCAAAGAGTAAAATCCAAGATGGCTGCTGGTGGCCATGTTTATTGGCCGAACAACCCCAAAATGACTCGTTCCCATCTACATGTCAATATTAACATCCATGACAAATTTCATGATGATCAGACGAACAGTACGACCTGTAGCCCGCGCCAATGGATTGAATTTTGAAATCTAAGATGGCCGCCAGTGGCCATGTTTTTTGGCCTAATGACCCCACAATGATTTGTTCCCATCTACATGTCAATGTCAACATTCATGACAAATTTCATAAAGATTAGACAAAAGGTACAACCTGTAGCCCGCGCCAAAGGATTTAGTCATGCAAAGAGTAAAATCCAAGATGGCTGCTGGCGGCCATGTTTTTTGGCCAAACAACTCCAAAATCACTCGTTCCCATCTACATGACAGTGTTAACATCCATGACAAATTTCATAAACTTCCGACCAAAACAACGACCTGTAGCCCACGCCAAAGGATTTAGTCATGCAAAGAGTAAAATCCAAGATGGCTGCTGGCAGCCATGTTTTTTGGCCGAACGACCCCAAAATCACTCGTTCCCATCTACATGTCATTGTTAACATCAATGACAATTTTCATGATGATCAGATGAACAGTACGACCTGTAGGCCGCGCCAATGGATTGAATCTTGAAATCCAAGATGGCTGCCAGCGGCCATGTTTTTTGGCCGAATGACCCCAAAATGACCCGTTCCCATCTACATCTCAATGTCAACATTCATGACAAATTTCATGAAGATCAGACCAAAGGTACAAACTGTAGCCCGCGCCAAAGGAAATTGTTGACGGACACACGCACACACAGACGACGGACGCCAAACCATGGCAATAGCTCAAACTTACAAAAGTAAGTTGAGCTAAAAAAAAAGAAAAGATATCGTATCAATTTTGAAATTTGGTCTTGGAAGTGCAGATGACTGATTTCAAGGGAGATAAATCAGGCTCTTTTCCGGTGGAGTGCCATATAGAGCTGGCCCACATGAACATATTCCAACGAGAGGCCGATCACGATCGGCAGATGTTTAACCCATACCTTGGCGATAGCGATCTTTTCATGAGTGCAAGAATTTCAACAATTCACAGCGTACTATTATTTATTAGTTTCATAGTGGAATCAGACATATTGAGCAACTTGCTCATTTAAACACAATAGGAACATGGATATGACATTCGATTTCAACCTATTCGGTCACTCCAACAGAGATACATGTATGTGTGATAGATTGATAAAGATAATTATACCCAAACACAGTCAGACATATGCACCATAGCTGATAAAGATATACAATATACAATATTAACATCATAATAACTCTATTTATTTACTTCTTACAATGGAACCTGAGTCATAACAGATTATGTTGTTGTGTTAGCTGCATAGTAAAAGTTATGGGATGATTGAGATTAGAGACCAACAAACACCTGAACATCTATATAAGTGAGGGGTGTATAGACCTTGATATTAAATATGATTGATAATGGTTGGATATAAAATATTTTAATACAGAATTATCAGATAACTAAAGGAGAGATATGAGAAGGGTCAAATTGAAAATATTAGAGTCATAACATTGGATCGCGTACAGTATACATGTACCTATGGTTAATTTTATTCTAAGCTGATCATTGGAAAGATACAATGTCTGTAACAGCAGAAATATTATTAAATATTGGGTTAATATTCTCAAAACCATTCAATCAATACCAAAATCTATACACATGAAGAATGTGTCACAATCAACCTGAATGAGATTATAAAAGTGATTGGGTGAAAAATATTTGACCAAAAAGTCAGCTTCAAGAATACCAGAACCATTATTATTATCCTGCAGCCCAAATGCAATAGAGGGAATTTCAAAATAAGATATATCCTCAAATGATGAATATTCAATTGGTGGCTTATAATTAATAGAAATTCTTAGTGAACCTGGCCTAAGGCGAAAGAGATAATTTAAAATCTGCGTATCAGATATGATGTGTCTATGGAATAGGTTAATTTTAATCCTGAAATACATGCAAGTGAAAAGTGGATCACGATCAACCTGGACATAGAATAGGAGAATGAACATATGATGTGTGGAGAGTGTTAATCATTTTCAATGACATCATATGATGGAACTAATGTGTGGATAATTTTTTTTCTCAAGATAAGACAACAGTGTCTCTGTAAACAACAATTCTCTAAACAGTAGTGTTGAAACGATTAGCGATTTTAAGGAATCGACTAGTCGCCAGAGGTAATCGACTACTAGTCGACTAGTCTGACCCTTCTAAGAGTTCCCGTTTCTATGCCCATATGACGTATAAAATGGGCCATGTGGCATCGCAGTTTCGAGTATCCAACTCTTCCGTGTCAGAACGTTCAAACGGAAAGCACGTGAACTATGTAATCTCCGTTATGCCCGTGAGTCTCCCAATTTGATGTATTAAACCCGGCTCTCCTGCAACCTCCATATAATCTCACGGTTTGGGGAATGCAGGTAATAAAAACATTTTATTTAAACAAAAATTGTCGCCGGTAACCTGGATTAAATAGGCAAGTCTCGTTCGTAAGTCTCGTTAACGAGATGTCGGGTGTGTTCTATTGTCTCTCTGAATTGGTGCCTCGTGTGTCGTGGGGGGGGGGGGGGGTTGGGGGGGTATGGGTATAAGAATGATCTAGAATTTATTTAGTTACTGAGTTGGCTTTACCAGCTATTTGCATCATTACTCCAGTTATAAACGTGCGACAGTGAGAAGTTATCACTGGTCAATTGCGTCCCATGGAAATAGACAGTGTTCAGTCGGCAGCGACACTTTGAACACGTCTTTGATGATCAACATAAAAGAAACTGCGCCTACACGTGCATACATTGGGTTCAGTTCAGGTCATGGAGTTCACCGCCCGTGCATGACTGGCAGTGGCACCGTTAAAGGAACAATGTAATAAGGCTTTAAGAAGTTAATATGTGTTAACTGTTACAGATTACATGATAATATGGCCGTGCAATGGCACTGCTGTCATGATAGCACATAGGTAGTGCTTTTTCCAGACTAATCGACTAGCAGATTTCGGGATAGACTAATTTAATAATCGCATCGATTTCGACTAGTCGATTAATCGTTTCAACACTACTAAACAGCCATGCTCCAGAACATCCTTCACATGGACAATGGACTATTTGTATTAATGCCATGAACATGTTTCAACAGGTTGGGTTAAATTACTATTGCACACAAACTGGAGTAAAGTATCATCAATCACTTAAATTTGACAGCTCTGGGAGCAGCAGTGGTTTAGCAAAGAGTATCCCAATAAAGCAGATTACTGTGTAAAGTTGTTTGTCTTAAATTCTCACAGGGCATATACAATAGGTAGTAAATTACTTGAATTATAAAGGGCCATAACTCTGTTAAAATATATCGGATCAAACCCAAATTTGAACTTGATCTGTATTTCGGGGTGAGGACCACATGTACCAAATTTGGTGTAGATCATATGAAAAATGTTTTGAGTCATAGCAGCTTACGTGAGTTCTAAGTAAACATAAGTTTGAAAAGGGTTAATTAAACGATACCAAAAACCATACAGATAAAGAACGTGCTAAGAAAAACCTTGGTAAGAAATATGAGGCATATCAGAAGAAAACAGTTTGACTTAGATGGATCAGATAGCATTTGTGTGCAGGGTTAATTATTTTCTAAACCGATCGATACCAAAAACTATACAGGTGAGGGGTGTGTCATTATAAACCTACATATCAAATATGAAAACAATCGGACAAAAAATACTTTGGTTACAGCATCAGTTAGCTCATGCCTATGTGCGGATGCAAAGTGTTAATAATTTCTAAACCGATCAACCGATCGATACCAAAAACTATACAGGTGAGGAGTGTGTCATCATAAACATGCACATAAAATTTTAACAAGATCCGATACAAAATATTCAAGTAAATGAATCGGATAGCAAGTGTCTACGGACAGACGGACAGACAGACAGACGGATGAACGACGGATGGTTGATCCGGACGTCGGCATTATGTGTACCATACATGGTATGGGTACACATAACAAGACAGTCAATGACTGTGGGGTCGCTCACCAGACTGCAAAGACTGATAAGACTGGGACTCTGGAGACTACAACAGTCAGAACTTTTCATAATCACTTTAAAAGAAGTAGATATCTAAAGAGTTAAATCTAAAACAAAAAATTTGGAGTTATGTCCCTGGCCCCGCCCACATTTGACCCAGTGACCTGATTTGAACAAATCTGAACCCCAGTCACCCAAGGATCCTTCATACCAAATATGAACCCATATAGCCTGATGGTATTTGAGAAGAAGTCACTTTAAGAATACTATGGAGGGAAAGAGTTATGGCCCTGGCTTCGCAACTATTTCAAGTAAACTCATTTGAACAAATCTGAATGTGAGTCACCTAGGGAACATTCACACCAAATATGAAACCATTCGGTCTTATTGTTCTGAAGATGTTTAAAAGAATTACTATGGTGGGAAAGAGTTATGGCCCTGGCTTCGCAACTATTTGACCCAGTGACCGCATTTGAACAAATCTGAATGAGAATCACCTAGAGAACATCCACACCAAATATGAACCCATTTGGTATTATGGTTCCAGAGGAGAAGATGTTCAAATAATTGTTGTCGGACGGATGGACGGACAGACGATAGACGGACGAGGAGTGATGACTATAGCTCCGCCGGAGCACAGGTAGGGTGGCTGTTTGATAATTAAATCTCTTATCTCCGCCCCTATTTGAACAAACGTGAATCCCCATCTATGAGATCCATTCATTTGGTAATTTCAGACATTAGATTTTAAGAGTTGAACTGAACTGATTTTTCTAAAATGACCCCAAATCTGAAAAAATCTAAACCCAGTCACCGAAGGACCATCCATACCAAACATAATCTAAATAGTCCAGATGGTTCTTGAGAAGAAATTGTTTTAAGAATTACTATGGAAGGAAAGAGTTATGGCCCTGACTTCTCACATATTTGACCTGATGAACTCATTTGAACAAATCTGAATGTGAGTCACCTGGGGAACATCCACACCTAAATATATAAACCCATTTGGTCTTTAATATGTATCTGGAGAAGAAAACAATTGATGGACGGATAGAGACATAATGACAGATGGATGGATGGGAGAACAGTCTGACATAGAGACTGACAAATTCAATCCAATATACCCCCCAAGTTTTCTTTGCAAAATCAGGGTATAATGAGTTCAACTGGATACTGGTGGTTAAGAACATAATATTCGAACAGACAAGCGTGAACATAGTGTCTGACATTTGCAGAATGAGGTCCCCAAAGGGTGAATTTAATGACACAATCCTGCAATGCGGGCTAGCATCACCAAATTCATGCTCTGGGGACCTCATTCTGTGTATGCCTCAACTGCTATGGGAGACATAGCATTAGATTGAAGTTCTCCAGTTAAAGTTGGTGATGTGCACCCATTGGGCACCTCAATTATGCATTTTATATTCACAAATTAGGGGATATAGAAACTAAACAGAAGGGCTAAAGTAAGTAAAAATGTCAATTTAAGTGCCTATATACTTCCCAGAAGATGAGGCCTAAGCAGAATGAGGACCCTGGCTAGTGTATTTGGTGATGCTAGACTGCTGTGCAGGGTAGCATAACTAAATTCACCCTCTGGGGACCTCATTCTGCAAATGCCAGATAGAAGACAAATTTGATCCAATATATACCCCCCCCCCCCATTTTTCTTTGAATATTAGTCGTATGATTTCATCTGGATAAGTGGTGATTAAAACAATAATATGAAATGGCCAAACCTGAATTTAGTATGTCTGACATTTGCAGAATTAGGTCCCAAAAATGTGGATTTAATGACAATATTCTGTAAGGCAGGCTAGCATCACCAAATTCATCCTCAATCTGATTAGGCCTCAATGGCCAATAAAACCAAGGAACAGATTGAAGTCCTACAGTTGAAGTTGGTGATACACACCCATTGAGCACCTCAATTATGCATTTTATCTTCTGCAAATTAGGGGGACATTGAAACTGAACAGGTGGAAAAAGTGACTAAATCAAACTGTCAATTTGATACTTAGGATACTTCCAAGAAGATGAGGACTAAGCAGAATTAGGTCCCTGGCAGGTGTATTTGGTGATGCTAGCATGCTGTATGGAATAGCAACACTAAATTCACCATCTGGATTCTGGGGACCTCACTATGTAAATGTCAGACACACTATTTCCAGACTTGAAGAAATCAAAGCCATTCACAGTATCATTGAATGTCAGTCATTAAATTGCTACAGATATGTTTAGATTAGAATAATACATGTCATCTGGCCAGTTTATATAATTAATGACCTGTACCTTTACAGATATATATGCCTCTGTGGTGAGAAGGGGTATTAAATTGAGAGGTGATATGGCTTGGAAGGGATGTTGGTTGATGGCAGGGTTGGGCCTGGGCCATATGGGAGGGGGTGGGTGGGGGAGGGTGGAATGTTTCCATAATTTCATTAAAGAGTAAAGTTTCATAACTCTGCAGATGTTATATATAATGGTGTCACTTTTTTTCAAATTTTAAAAAAAGTTTTAAAAAAAATTGTCCCAGAAGATGAGGCCTAAGCAGAATAAGGTAATTGAGGTGTATTTGGTGATGCTAGCCTGTTGTATGGGGTAGCAACACTAAATTCACCATCTGGGGACTTCATTCTGCAAATGTCAGACACACTATGTCCAGGCTTGGAGAAATGAACAATGGACTATTCCTTGTAAACTCTGATAGTTGTTTAGCTAATGTCATGTCTTGTAATGACAGATGATAAACTGGTCTGAAGCAAGCAGTATTCAGCAAGAGGATCGGGTGACCACACTATGATAAATTGGCTTTTTCAATAATACAGGCTAGAGTGTCCTCTTAAAAATGAATAGTGCATAGCAAAGGGGTGTGAATTATAAAGGGCCATAACTCTGTTAAAATATATCGGATCAAACCCATATTTTAACTTGATCTGTATATAAGTGTCAAAAATTCATATACCAAATTTGGTGTTGATCAGATGAAAAATGTTTGAGTAATCCTGTCTTGGATGAATTCTATATCAAAACAAGAGTGGAAGGGGTTAAATAAACAATACCAAAATCCATACAGATGAAGAACATGCTAAGAAAAATCTAGGTAAGAAATATGAGGCTGTGATGTGTCCTAAACAAAAATTAAAGGTCAAAATGCAAAAATTAAATTTTTTGTTTTTAAAGTTATGTCCCTGGCTCTGCCCCTATTTGACCCAGTGACCCCATTTGAACAAATCTGAACCCCAGTCACCCAAGGTATTTCTGTACCAAATATAAGCTAAATCGGCCAAATATTTTTTTAGAAGAAGTCATTGTAAGAATCACTATGAGTTATGGCCCTGGTTTCTCAACTAATTGACCGGGTGACCTCATTTGAACAAATCTGAACACCAGTCACCCAAGGACTCTCCATACCAAATATTAGCTAACTTGGCCCAATGGTTATGGACAAGAAGTTGTTGTAAGAATTACTATGGAGGAATAGAGTTATGACCCTTGTTTCGCAACTATTTGACCCAGTGACCTCATTTGAACAAATCTGAATGAGAGTCACCTAGGGAACATACACACCAAATATGAACCAATTCGGTATGATGGTTTAAGAGGAGAAGATGTTTTTAAAAAAGTTGACGGACGGACAGACGGACGTACAGCTGGACGGACAGACGGACAGACAGACGGACGACGGACAAGGAGTGATGACTATAGCTCCACCGGAGACTTTGTCTCAGGTGAGCTAAAAACATAAAACTTCACTTCGTATTCAAACATCATCCCATTTTGTATACTATGATACCTTTATAAAATAATTAAACCATCAAACCATTAGTCCCAGAAATAACAGAGGCCAAACTGACAGTTACATGTAAGATGTATAGCCCTTATATGCTTAATTAAAATCCTATTTTCCAGCCCTCCTACAAACCCATGAAATCGTGTATTGCTACCTAATTCAGATTTATATTTGGCTTTGGCAATCAGCTACGGCAACCCTTTGCCATGATCCAGTTTGCTTCAGCAAATGGCTTTGACAATGTTGCTGATTGCCATAGCCAATAATGACAGCTGTTCCCAAGAACATATAGAAACTCTTGTTTGGTTTATTTGTGGTTTATGGTAGTTTCAGCTACTAGCCTAACTTGGACATGTCACGACATTGTCATTTTTGTTCACAAATCTGCGCTTATTTACTGGAACGTGTTTTCACATTTGATAAATAATTGGACTTAAGCATTATTGAATTGCATTATACATTGTATTGTTGTACCAGTACTGGAAAATACAATTGAACACTCAATTAATTGCCCTCATAGTAGTGGACATCCATACCAAATTTCATTGTTGAGATTCATCAAACGGTGGGCGGATATATCTGCTTGGATGGAAAAAAAACATCCAAATTTCCAGATAAATAAAGATCAGTGATGTGTATATACGTTCATGCAAAGATGAATAACATCAGCACTTGGATGGACAAAAATATTCCAGATAAGGCCAATATAAAAATATTGCTTGATTTACATCCCCTCCCGACCTTATTTTTTAGTCCCCTCCTCAATTTTTTTTATTTGAATATCTGTTATGCAAATTTTTTTCTCATGCCTTAACTCTTTCATGATGGGAGCTGGTGCAGCATTAAAGACCCTGTGCCAGTGCCATCTCTTATATATGCGAGTCTCCCAAAGGGAGCATCGCATATATAAGAGAATGCACTGGCTTACAAGATCAAGGTAAATATTGTTAGGCCAATGCATTCTCTTATATATGCGAGGCGCCCTGTGGGTGACTCGCATATATAAGAGAATGCATTGGCACAGGTTTTTCGAAAAAATCAGGAAGCTCCTGTCATGGAATGGTTAATCAAATTACATTTCAATGATCCATTAATCAGTCTATTTTGGTCAAATAGGGACAATCTAAATCACCTTGTAATATATAAGATAGGATACTGCTTCAATATCTAGAACTCTCCATGTACATTTATGTTAGGAAGAATAAAATATAAACGAGAGGCCGATCACGATCGGCAGATGTTAACCCATCCCTTGGCGATAAAAATTGACTATGATCGGATAAATGAGAGTTGAATTATAGATTGGGAACCTTTTTATCAACTTGTATCATAATCATCAATATCTAAATGAAAACCAATGAAAGAGTCAATGACATTTTGTTTATTATTATTATAAAACATAAAAATAAAAATATTTTTTTTTACGAAAAGGGTCATAACTCCTTTAAAATAAATTGGATCGAACCCATATTCAAACTCGAACTGTATTTTGGGCTGAGAAACCTATATACAAAATTTGGTTCCGATCAAATAGAAAATGTTAGAGTTATCACAATATGCCCAAAGTGTCTACGGACATTGAAACTATGCACATAAAAAGTTAAAAATATATCAAACCTGGTGTGCCCCTTTAATATTTCAATTCACATTTGTAATCAATTGAAATTAATGTCCAACAAATCTACTAAACACAATCACATTATTAATCTTCAATAGTAATGCTATTAAACAATGAAACCTGATTATGCCTTTAAGATGGAATTTAAATAACCATGCATATAAAATATATAGTAGAAACATTCCATCTGTGCTATCTCAGCATATGGTCAGAGATACTTTATAGAGTATAAAGTATATATGATATGGCCAACACATCCCCTAGTAGTTAATTATCTCAATGCAAGAGAGAGACAATTCATGGCATTGTAACTGGATACTAACTCTGTGTGCAAAGACAACCTCAGACCTGATTTATAGGATTCTATTTGGACAGTGCAAACTGGGTATCTTTGATATATTTTAGCGATGAATAAAATAATCAAAAGACCATAACTCCAATAAAATATATCGGATCAAACCCATATTCGAACTCGATCTGTATTTTGTGTTGAGAAACTCACATACAAAATTTGGTTCCTATCAGTTGAAAAATTGTAGATTTATTGAAACATGCATGAATTCTATGTCAAAGGGCCATAACTCCATTAAAAAATATTGGATCAAACCCATATTCGAACTCTATATGTATTTTGGACTGAGCAACTCGCATACCAAATTTGGTTCCGATCAGATAAAAATTGTTTGAGTTATGACAGCATGCGTCAAACCCATATTTGAACTCGATCTGTATTTGGTGCTGAGAAACCCATATACAAAATTTGGTTTCGATCGGATAGAAAATTATTGAGTTATCGCACCATGCGTAAAGTGTCTACGGACAGACAGACAGACGGACGCACGACGAGTGGTCAATCCGGACGTGGACATTATGTTTACCATACTATGGTATGGGTAAACATAAAAATAAAATACGCCCTCCCACCCCAGTTTTCTGAAAAAGTTGGATGTAAATCTAGCAATTTATTTTTATTGGCCTAAACAAAGATGATTAACTTTACTACTAGTACTAGTAGTTGAACGGAAAATTATAATGAGCATCCATACCAAATTTCAATCAGATCCAACAAACGGTGTTTGTGATATTTGCGCAGACAGATGGAAAAACAAACAGATAAATGTCCGGACGGACGGACAAAGTCAACTTATAAGTATACCACCATTCTCTTCTACAGGTTCGAGAATGGGGCATAATTAGCATTGCTGGCTATTCTGTAGTCCAAAATTTATTATACATTGAACGTATAGTCCAACTTTCCCACCGCTGGCAACAGAGGGTTTTGTTCAAGTCCGAAAAGAAGAATATGACACAAGACATGACCAAAATGCGATTTTCCCCGGACAACACATTATAATAATACATCACCTTGACATACCATTTACCTTCCTTTTCCAATAATTAAAAAGACATTTAATGAGACTTTTTCCCGATCAGGCAAACAACTTGCAAAGTATTGCGGCCATTTTTGGGTATGTTCGATCGAGTTCGAGGCATATTTTCCCCTCAATATTGGGCGGAACTCAATCGAACAGACCAGAAAAATGGCCAACCTGCATCACGGGTCATACGCCTGATCGAGAAAAAGGCTCGTTAAAATAAATCTATCTTTTTTTGAAAAGCAAGGTAAATAGTATGTCAAAGTGACGCATTAGCGGTTACACTAAACGCAGCAAGTCCCTGGATATGCAGCAAGTCCCCGGTATATGCAGCAAGTCCCCGGTAAATGCAGCAAGTCCCTCTCGCCTAGGATGGATTACGACGGATTAGTCATGCGTGTTTCAGCCTTCATAATAGGCTACAGCAATCAGCATTGCCGAAGCAATTTGCTGAAGCAAACTGGGCCACGGCATACTGTTGCCGTAGAGGATTGCCGAAGCCAAACAATCTGAATTAAGAGGGCTGGTGTTTACACAACGATATGTTTAATCAGTGGAGGTGCTGATTACAAAGGGCTTTAATCAAAGGGCTTTAATTTGATCGTTATACTGATCGATTATTGAAGGGAATTGGACTGAATTGTGGGACTGGATGATAAAATTAAGAGTTGGATTTTTTTTCTCACAATTATTTTTATTGGTAAATGCAAACAAGTATAACATGAGAATATTAGAACAGCAACAAAAGAAAAATAGAGCACAGTTTTATAAATATACATATATATAGCAGTGAGCTGAAAGAAAAGTTTATTAGAATAAATTATCAATATATATATGGCCAGGTATACCATAGCAGGAATAGACTAACAAATAAACGCTAATTACTAACATAGTTAATGCTTTTATAATATTGTCAATATTATATTTTCTCACATCAGTGATGTAAACGCTCTTTATTTATACCATAGCAGGAATAGACTAACAAATAAACGCTAATTACTAACATAGTTAATACTTTTATAATAATGTCAAATATTATTTATAGGTGTAAAATGTTCTCACATTAGTTTATTATTTATATGTGTAAAATGTTCTCACATTGTTTCGTCATTGGAACACATTGGTAATGTGTCCATTGTTTACAGCCGGTACATTCGATGCAATCTTTAAAACATCAAATACCACACACACCACAAGGGTAATGAGGATCAGTAAGACGCACTGTGTAAATTCTAAGATTGGTTATAATTTCTGAAATCTTAGTTGCAGCTTAATTACATTTGATTAAATACACAACATGCCATCCCAGAAGTGAGCTGAATCTTGAAATAACACTGGTTGATAATTATTCAGTCTGGTTAAGTCCCTGCTATAGTCGCCGAGGTCAGCGGAAACAGGGACACGGACACCAACCCCGAGGTTCCTGCCACTGACTTTGGGGTGGAGATGGACACGTTGACACCTTGGACACCGGAATACCATTACATATACAGCCCGGTGTCCTCCATCTCCACCACCAGCAACAACAACAACAGCACCAGCTCCACCCACATCATCGAAGAATTAATGCAAGATGTGCGGGCGACTCAGGCAGAGGCAGTAAGGACAGAAGCAAGGGCTTCCTGTCTGAAGTTAGATCAACAGTACGAAGCCCAACAGAAGATCTTTGAAGCTGAAGACGGGCTACTTAAACAAAACGGGTTGGAGCCCCCTACATCAACAACAACAACAGAAGAAATCCAAAAAAGAAAGAAAAAGAAACCCCAAAAAAACATCATCATGCCTAGATCATTTATTTTTTTCTTTCATCTTCATCATTGTTATGTAAATGTTATACCATTTCATAACCCCGTCCATCAGTCCAAAGTGAGGCCCCCACCCCCCTTTTCGTACGCCGTATTCCATGCCCTGTTATAATAATAATAATAATATTTGTATAGCGCTTATCCCCAATAAGCGGGCCCTAAGCGCTTGACATAAACATAAACATGAAATATAAATATACACAATATCAAAGTCATTTTCTGAAACGCCGCGCAAACAAGTAAGTTATCAATGGGTCATTCTACCATTAGGTATCCCAAAATTGTAAAAAATGGCAAAATTTCAAACATGCTGAATAATCCTGGCACTTGATTCGTTCAAAAGTACAGATTTTCAGCTTTCCAAAAATGGTATTAAACTATATTGTTGCCTACCTGTTTGTATATATTTGGTTTGTTTGAAATAGTAGTACCCAACTCTGTTATTTTTGCATAATTATCAGAGTGGCCACGTAAGCTGTGACATGAAGGTTATTGATAGTAAACATTAGAATTTTGCGGCAATACATTGTGTATATTTTTCCAATAAAAAAAATATAAAACATACCCACATTTTCAAAATTTTGAACATTTATTCATCAACATCTCCATGACTAATCATCTGTCACACACGTAACGATTTAACATTAAAGTTTAAATTTTTCAAAAACTACATGAACATACATCGTAGTTTTCTATATTCTGTGACTCCATGGTTTGGATGAAGCACTGAACATATAATACTTTTTACGACTTTTGCAGTGCTTCCGATATCTGTCACACACGTAACGTTACGTGTGTGACATTATACAATCAACCATTACCAGTCACAAACCACACAACTCATGTTTCTTTTTGGCTTTATTTTATTGAAGAAACTTCTAAATATCAAGAAAATGTATTTTACACATGTTTTTATCTTAAATTCATTCATTTTATCATTCTGAAGTAATTGTGCGCAATAAGGGCACATTGATGGGTCTTAAGCATAAGGCACTGTTCAGTTTAAACTCAATGCAGACATGACCAGGGTTAATAGTAACCCCTTTAAAGCATCCATGGGGTCCTGGGTACTTAAATACAGTGTTTCTGCAATGTGAATGTCATTTAAACTATTAAAAACTTTTAACATTACATAAATTTAAAACCCAGGATCTATCTAACCCAACTTAATGCCCTCTTTCACATGTACATGACCACACTACTCTTATTGGCCAAATTATATATCATTGAGGGTATTGAATTCCAATAATCTAATAGCAATTTCACAGCGTCACACACGTAACGTTTTTGTGTCACACACGTAACGCTGCCTCTTTGGTGGTTATAAGCCTTGGAATGGAAGGTGGTTTGGTGTTGACAATTCAGAAACTATTTTTTGAATAGCTGAACATATTTCCATTCAAACGTGACATTTATTGTATATTCTAGACTTACTATTTCACAGGAATATAGACTCAAAAAGAGGACATGCAAAAAACTTATTTTTGTGCGTCACACACGTAACGCACCAAATAATGTCCTGCCAAAAATGTTTGGTACACAATGAGTTTAAAATATGTCTCAAAAGTCGTGGACTAGCCTCTGGCAAATAAAATGCAGCATCCCTTGACTAAAATAATTTTATAAAATTAAAGTTATCTTGATTATAAAGGCTCTAAAAACCTCTAAATGTCACACACGTAACGATAGAATGACCCCAATGACTTTTTAAAGTCGTCAAGAGATGGTGACTCTTTTATGTTCAATGGCAGAGGATTCCATGCATTTGCGGCTTGCGCATGTTACTTTGAAAGATCGGTAGCCAACCGTGATCAAATTAGCACCAGATGGTGTCAAAAGAAGTTTGTCCTCTGAACGAAGTGATCGGTGTGGGACATACGCAACAAGGATATCACTGAAGTATGCTGGAAGAGCTTTTGAGTCATGGGTTGCTTGATATGCATATGTAACAAGTTTATAAATAATCCTATGAGGTACGCCGTATTCCGGCCCCTCTGTTAGGAGGTATTAGGTATTCCAAAAATACCGGTATTCGTACGCCGGCCTTCCAAAAAATGATCATAATAATAATATAAATGTGATTTTTGTCACAATAAATTCACTGTTTGACATACAGATCGTCGATCATCGTCATTTTATATCATTTTAGACGTGGACACTGCGGGATGACAGGTGTTCGTACGGCAATAGAAAATTTATCCGGAAAATAAATTTTCCGTGACATCATTAGTCCTTGAACTATCCTTCCGTTTAGGCAAACCCCGCATTAGTATATGTATTTTCGGGGGGAACATCTACATCTACATCTACTTGATACTCCATCGCCCTCAATGTGATGAGGATTATGTGGAGGTCCAGGTGCTACCACGGCCGAGTAACTTTATAACCCTGTGGTGACTCCAGTAGCGTTCTTTAACGTGCACACACCGAGGCGTGTACACGGGTCAGCCATTAATGTCCGCGCCCGATCGGACAGCGTACTGCACCCACGACAACATACCTGGACAAGTGTTGTAATGGGGGGAAGTCTGCATTTTGCATTCGAATCTTGATTCAGTGATCTCGAATGAGACTTTTCAGCCTGACAAACTTGGTACGGTATCTGACCGAGTTCTGATTTTTGTCAGAATACCCTGACCAGGTTGCGATCCCCGGTCCGATAGCACGAGAGACCAGTACGCTACCTCTCGGCTACCGACTTCCCGTGTCAACATTGCAGTTTGGTCGTGTCTTGTGTCATATTCTTACTTTCGGGACTTGAACTAAGTTGAAGAGACATCACACATTATCATTACATGCATCGCTGATATTTTTATGGGATATCTTTATCCCGTAGATTTTCGACTAGCTATTCTTAGTTTACCTCAGATAAAGACACTGTTAGGGGTATCACACCAGCCAAGTAACAGCCCACAAGCATGGCAAGGGATAAAAGGAGCAGTGTCAAAAGCGGATCCATCGCTTGATTTCGGCGTCGTCAATTTCAATTTCTTCGTGGAACTTCCACTGGAAGGACTGACAGTGACATGATATATCTGGAACAGTGGAAGTCTGGAAAAGCTTTTCGACACCGTACTGTCACTGTGATGAACTAAACATGCGTCACCGCTCCAAGACTGCAAGAGTCTGGAGTCTGTTGTTATTTTTATGCCACGGTGCAAATTCAGCTCTGATAATTTTAACTTTTTCACTTTTTATTTTCGAATTAAAATTTTAAGAAATTAAGAAAAGAAAACAATATTCACACATTAGATACGTCTATTTTCTCTCATTTTCACACCTTGGAGTACTTATTTCTCTATTTAGACTTTTGATAATTGACATTTTATTTTAATTGTTTTACGAAACTGAAGCTACGATTCTGTATACATTTTTTTTTCCTCTGCAGAAAGTTTCAAATAAAACACACAAAACGATGGTAAATTCAGCGATGCTTTCTTTCTATTATTGAACATATATTTGTGTAGTTTATGCTTGTAATATAACTTTATAAATTGACATCTTTATTGTAGAATTTGGATGTTTTATTTTGCCTCACCTTATTTCGGGGGATTGTGGCACGCTGAGCACGCGTTAGAAACGTAAACTAAAAATTAGTAAAATGGTACAGCTATATTAACTTGTAAAATCTAGACTACGCTAGTGGCTGATTGTACGTTAACTTAAATGAGCAAATTAATGTCTTGTTGCTTTTACTCACTCTATTTTCCAAAAATGAACCATTCTAAATTTTTTTGCATGAATACTAAGTTATAGTAACTTATAGTTATACCACATTACCAGGCAGGTCCATTGCCATTGAGTTGACATCAAACATTGCCGCTAATGCCAGTAATTGGGTCGTTGTCGTAACGTTTTATACATAAATGCACACCAGTCTCAGTCGGCGCGAGATTGAAATGTTACCGTAAATAATTGCCGTCTGCTTCAATTCATAACTATTTTTCTTCTGTAGTTCTGATAAAGGCATTCTTTTATAACAATGACGAAACTGCAATAAAATTGGTTATCGGTCGCATATTGTTCTTAGTATTAAACAGGGACGGAAAGAACTGCATGGTTGTTTGATCGATGAACGGAAGTCGAAGAAAATGAACTTACAGAATATATCAACACGTGTGCATTTATGTAGAAAACACTACAACAATGACCCCTGTCACATGACACTACGCAACTACGCAAGACTGGTGTGCATTTATATATACAGAAATGCACACGGTGTGCATCTATGTATAAAACATTACGACAACGACCCCATTAGCAACATAGCCTGGTATGGTACAATGGTAGGGGATGTGGCCCGAGTGGGGTGGATGAGGTCATTGTCCTAATGTTTTATACAGAAATGCACACTGTGTGTATTTCTGTATTCATAAAATAAATAAAACATTTCTTTTTTATACAACCCCATCAGTAGCAGTGGGCTGGTGAAGAAAAAAAACATATGCCCTGCAATGATGCCACAATCTCTTAATATTAAATATCCGGACCTGTGATATTTTGACTGACTTTTTGTACAATGCCATCTGCCTCCCCTAGTGTTGAAACAATTAATCGACTAGTCGAAGTCAACGTAATTATTAAATTAGTCGATCCCGAAATCTGCTAGTCGATTAGTCTGGAAAAAGCACTACCTATGTGCTATCATGACAGCAGTGCCATTGCATGGCCATATTATCATGTAATCTGTAACTGTTAACACATATTAACTTCTTAAAGCCTTATTCAAGTTATTGCATTGTTCCTTTAATGATGCCACTGCCATCAGTCATGCACGGCAGTGAACTCTATGACCTGAACTGAACCCAATGTATGCACGTGTAGGCGCTGTTTCTTTTATGTTGATCATCAAAGACATGAAGTGTCGCTGCTGACTGAGCACTGTCTTAGTTCGATGTGACGCAATTGACCAGTGATAATTTGTCACTGTGGCACATGTAATACTAGAGTAATGATGCAACAAAATGATA
Source organism: Siphonodentalium dalli (assembly GCA_032622095.1). Classification (NCBI taxonomy): domain Eukaryota; kingdom Metazoa; phylum Mollusca; class Scaphopoda; order Gadilida; family Siphonodentaliidae; genus Siphonodentalium; species Siphonodentalium dalli. The sequence continues at coordinate 196,422,299 of CP136064.1, forward strand.
TACGAAACATAATTCGCGACAAGTCAAGCTGGTAAAGTCAACTCAGTAACTGAATAAATTCTAACCCCCCCCCCCCCCCCCCCCCCGCGAGATGAGGCACCTATTCAGAGACAGTAGAACACACCCGACATCTCGTTAGCGAGACTTGCCTATTTATTTCCGGGTTACCGGGCAAAACGGGAGATTATATAGTTCACATGCTTTCCGTTTGAACGTTCTGAAACAAAGAGTTGGATACTCAAAACTGCGATGCCACATGGCCCATTTTATACGTCATATGGGCATAGAAACGGGAACTCTTAGAAGGGGTCCGACTATTTGATTCATTAAAATCGCTAATCGTTTCAACACTAGCCCCCCCAAGCCCACACACCCTGAGTTCGGTATTTCTGATAAATACGTTTTGTGACATCAGGTGAAATATGGTGTTTGTTTGGTCACTGCGCTCTCTTGGTTGCTTTCTTGGCATGAGCTCTAATGACATATAGGAATTTGCTTGGCATTTGTGTCACCGTCATTTCTGATCAGTCCTACCCATGAGGAAAACATAGTGAGAGCACATATTTGCTCCCGCAATTTGAACAGAAGATGGGTACAATTGCACCCGTGGGTGCAATTACACCTGTAATATAATGATAAGTTTGGTTTGTCTTAATTAAACAAAACGACATTGTGGGATAGACATAATTATGTCCAATTACACTTTCATATTCCCATAATTGAATGGAGGCGGGACAGGATCAAAGTAAACTTTCAAATACATGTAGTTCCAACATTGATTTGACGTATAGAGCCACCAGTTAGCACCTGTGAATTGAAAATTGTGAGTACATAAGGGTGCAATAGCAATCGCGCCCGTCTCCTGGGAAGGACTGTTACTAATGCTAATGGGGTCGTTGTCAAAATGTTCTATACATAGATGCACATCGTGTGCATTTCTGTATACATAAATGCACACCAGTCTCGCGTAGTTTCACGTGACAGGGTCATTGTCGTAGTGTTTTCTACATAAAAGCACACATGTTGATATTTTTTGTAAGTTGATTTTCTTCCGTTCATCAAACAAACAACAATGCAGTTCTTTCGGTCCCTCTTTAGTACTAATGTCAATATGCGACCGATGATCAATTTTATTGCAATTTCGTTAATGTGATAAAAGAATGCCTTTATCAAAACTACGGAAGAAAATTAGTCTGAATTGAAGCAGACGGAAATTATTTACTCCAACATTTCAGTCTCGCGCCGACTGAGACTGGTGTGCATTTATGTATAAAACGTTACGACAACGACCCCATTAGCGTTACTGATGAATGCATGGATAGAGAAAAGTTAGGAACTACATGTGATAAACGGGGGTCTAAATTCCAGGTATTCCCAGATGATTATATTGTGTACGCCCAGGTATGAAGTTGTCATTTTTCATGTTCAAAGTGGCAGGGCAATATTGTGTCGCGAGACAAATGATGTATAGACATTAGTAATGCGGACCGGACGCTTTGGACCGGTCCGCGGTCCACCGGACCGGACCGCTTTTTGTCGCCGGTCCGGTACTCTCCGGTCCGGTCCACTATTTTACTTCAGTTATAATAAACTATCGCGAATATTATTGCATATTTGCCGTCCTATCAATTAGCAACGATGTATTGACGCATTCAAGTGGTTAATATCTATTAAACGTGTGATGCCACGAAAACAATGTATAGATGTACATGTCAAGTTCCTTATAATGAAAGACAAGACAGTCACATTAATCCAATAGTAGTTGTACTTAGGTATATAACTGTAATTGTCAGGCCTATACAATCAGCCATCACAATCTCCAAGACTCCAATATTAATGTAGTAGTCACATTTGTATAATTGTCATCAGTATAGTTATTTCATTTAAATTTCAATTTAATGAAAATATGTATGATACGAATCATGCATACGATCAGTTGAGTGCCTTGTTAGATTGGTTATGACACATTCTGGCCCTAGCTTTTTATCTGTCCAATACATTTAATTAGTGCATGCATGTTCGCATTACTAGAAATACTATTATCATGCATCGTTCCCAGTATATCCCACCAGAGACAGACAATGATGCATACAATCGGCAAACAATGTAAGTTTTAACATATATGGACTCATTGCAATGCACTGAACTCAGTAACCTATAGTTTGTACTATACAGAATAAAAACTTTGAGAAAACAGAGAATTCATTAACATATAGCCTATTATAGGTGGACCGGACCATTTTGGACCGGTCTAGGCATGTGTACCGGACCGGAATGGACCGGACCGGACTGGACCGCCTTGGTAGTGGACCGGACCACCCAAGGTGGTCCCGTCCGGTCCGCATCACTAATAGGCATGATCCAATGTATGTAGTTTTTGTCAAAATTCAAATTTAATTGTGGGGCCGACTCGTAGCAGGTCATGATATGCTATTAAAGTGATGTGAAACCCTCCGGTAGGGTGATCAAATAGAATGGAGAATATCTTGCTCAAAGTAGTTATTTTTACAGATATATCCAAATTGACAACACACACCGTCATTCTTATATATTAATTAAATGCAATAACTCTTGATGGCGAAATCGTTTTCGTTAGTTTATCACCAATAGTTGCGTCCCGATTCGAGAAGTAAATATATACAATTGAGCGTACTTCAGACGATGTTTTCTATGGAGTGGTAGAGTCAATTTGCTTGAAATTTTTGGCGATGTTAGTAGAATGCTACATTCCCCCAGTTGGGTATATAGCGCCTGAATACAAACTGATCAGCTTCACGCTCCCAAATAAGTCCATAATATGTCTTTAACCTTTGATCCTATAAATATGGAATTTCAGTCTCAAATATCTCTACAGCAGCCAAAAAGTCCTATATCACAGACCCCCTTTGATTTTTAGCTCAATGCCACTTTATTAAGACATGATTAAGGTGGTGTGAATTTAGGTATTCTTGTAAATGTCTTTTATAAATGTCTTTGGGGTGGTGGGGTGTATTATGCCAAATACCTGTTGGTAAAGACACAAACCATCTCTATAATAAATTATCGACAAAAAACATTACTTTTTTTTCTTCACATATTCATTCACATCGATTACGAATTCATTTTATATTTCTAATAGGCATGTTGTTGGTGTGGTTCATAGAGTCATTGCATGATGTGTTCTCCATATATTTTGAAATGGTATTCATTGTATTGAGGTGAATGCTTGTTTGATATTTTTGTGATATTATGTAAAATTGGATCTGTCTATGTCATAGATACAATTGGTTGCCACAATATCATCAATTTATAACAATGGGTCCATAGTGCAAGTCGGTGGGTATTTGTAACTTTTTATTTCCCCCTAGAAGGTAAAGCTTGCAGAAGGGCCCTAATGATACACCCCTGCTACGATTAGTACGATACTATACATATATACGTGTATGTACATATCACAATTTTTTATTACGGGACGATATGCATATTCCGATTCATTTTAAACTGAAACAATTTTGAAATTTTAACACTCAGTGACGAATAGTATTGGAAAATCAAGTGGTTACTATTAACAGTAATAACCACTTGATTTTAGAGTTATCCATCTTACAACCGCAATTTGTCCATTTGAGCAAATGGTTCTGGACAAGTTCTGTTCCACAAACAATAGAAACAGCAAACTTCAAACATCGATATCTAATCACTCTGAACTTTGATTGGTGGGTTCCTTGACTCCAATCAAATATTTTTTACCCTCGAAGCCAAAGAAATAGTAATTTAGGAGAGGCTGATCGGATTGAGTACCTTTAACTACATCCAAGTTTGATACTCAAAAAATACTAAGTCTATTCGATGACCTCTTGTACAAGTTGAATTAAAAATTAAATGCCTACCTAACCTATCTTTTCAATCTTGAAAGCTGGGGTAGGGACAGAGGCAAGCTCAGGAAACAAAACAAATTAGTTGTGGCCTGACACATTTGCGACTTTCTTGGACAATTAACTGATCAGCTGAAAGGAAAAACTGGCAAGTCTTAAGGATAGTGTGTCTCTTCCTGGTAAGTTTTATATGGATTTCGGAGTATAAAATTATAGATATAAATCAAGTAACATGTCTTGAAAAGCTTCTATCAATTGATATTGATTTTATTTATAATTGTCCTCATATAATAGCTGCCTCCTTACTGGATGATAAAAGGAGCTAATTTTAGAACATATGACCAGTGGAAACATTTGAAATGTAGCAATAGCAAGAACTCTGATCTTGTTGCCACCCTCCCCATCAAGGCAACTGTCATTTTGACTTAAAGAGGTTTTGCCTGGCTGCATGAGAAATAAACCACTTTAGCATGCCTTTGTAGACAACTAATACACCCAATTTTCGGTTTTGTCTTGTGTTTTATTAAAAAAAAGGGAATTTGTAGTCTTGAAATCTGTTTTTTTTTAAATATGGTTGTTGCAATTGTAGCCAAGAAGAGATACACTATCTTTAATCATAAAATTCTCGTCTGGAGACTTGAGTATTACCTGGGTTTGCCCTCAGGACTTTTCAAAATGAATATGTATGCTTGCTGAAATAATTTGAATAATTCCAAAAGTGGATCTATTTGGACTATGATGTTTGTTTATTGATAATTTCCTGAATATTGCTGATCCTTGGTTCTCATTCCAGGCTTTTTTGAAAAACTCCTCATCAAAGACAATTCATCAGACAGATAATAGTTCGGTAACTCATAAATTTATGCCAATATTTTCAAATCTGCAAATAGTATGTCTGTCATTTGCAGAATGAGATCCCAAGAGGGCTAATTTAGTGACGCTATCCTGCACAGTGGCTAGCATCACCAAATTCACCCTCTGTGGACCTCATTTTGCTCAGGCCTCATCTTCTGTGAATTATCTCTAGTCTCAAATTAATATTTTTCCTTTCTCTTCAGTTTCTATATCCCCTAATTTACAGAAGATAAAATGCATATTTAAATTGAGGCGACTAATGGGTGAACATCACCAAATTCAACTTTGGAGCTTCAATCTGATCCTAGGTCTCCCATAGCAGTTAAGGCCTAAGCAGAATGAGGTCCCCAGAGGGTGAATTTGGTGATGCTAGCGCACGAGTGTTACTAAATTCACCCTCTGGGGACCTCATTCTGCAAATGACACACTATTGCAGCCAATATTTTAGTTCTGATTTTAATCCTTTCACTGCTGAATTGATTTTCCCATTTAGTTTATATAAAAGTATAATTTCGGAATGATCTATTCTTCATTTTAAAGGGGTGTTTTGATGATATAAGTTCAGAAAAATATAATATTCCCTATCAGTATATTTTTAGGGAATCCGATTGTTTAGTTAATGAGCTTGATGTTCAAACGGCCTCAGTGCATTGTTAAACTTGTTATCTGAACATTCTCAAAGTGAAATATTTTTCAGCAGAAATCCAGTTCCATAGAGTTATTAACGCATATGTTTAACATAAAAACATTTTTCATTTACCATACTCTCTCCTGAATGTTTTGTGATTTTATTAATTATACCCCCCCGCAACGAAGTTAGGGGGGGGGGGGTATACTGAAATCAGCTTGTCCATACGTCCGTCCGTCCGTGGACACAAATTTGTCTGGAGTTTTTCTCAGTCGTTTTATGATCAATTTTCGTGAAACTTGGCACAGACATCAACCACCATGGGAACCTGTGCACCTTCGATTATGACGTCTTGTCAGACTTTTTTTGGTGGAGTTATCCCCCCTTTTTCGACTTAGAAATTTTTCGCAACATGTATAATTTTGTCCGAGCTTTTATTCCTACATTTTTCGGTCATTAGGTTTAAGATTAGTGTTAGGGTTGTGCACCTGCAATGGGAACTGTTATTTAATTATTTTAACTAAATGTTTGAGTCTCACATGTGAAACATCTTAGTATTTTAAAAACACGGGGGGGGGGGGGGGGGGGGGGGCGGTATCCTTAGTCCCATTGGGACAGTCACACCTCTAGTTGTATTTTGAAGAATTCTCCTTTCTTCTCAGCTGTTTGTAATTTTGCATCTTAAATCACATTGGGGATTAGGGCCCTGCAAATGATAGGAGTGAATCAAAATCAGGTAGTAGAATCAAAATCGCATTAAATCTCGCATCAAATCTTTGTGTCAAGTGAACAGGAGTGGAGCAGTTCAGAGAAACAGGAAATTGGCTGCCGTTATTCATGACCGAAAGCCTCATAATAGAGACTATCAATACAGTATAATTAGAATAGATCCTGTGACCTGTACAGTAATGCCCTAAATAATTGACTCCTTAACAACATAATTATGGGTAATTTTTCAGGATTTAGTTGGAAATATGGCTTGTTGCCATTCATCGGAAAGCTCTCACTGAGAGCTTTCCGATGAATGGCAACAAGTCATATTTCCGACTAAATCCTGAAAAATTATTTTAGATATTTTGTTACCATTTTGTGCGATTGTTTACTAGCATCCGAAGTCTCTTTGTCCCAAACTTTTGTTGTCTGTACATAGAGCATGAATATCCACCTGATATAAGATTCGATATAATTCCAATCAGGACAGCCAATTTTGTAACAAATCGAATCTAGAGGAAAAATTTTGAATCGTATCGAACCAAATCGATTTTGCAGAGCCCTACTAGTATTGGGGGGGAGGGGGGAGTATACCTATGTCTCATATTGCGAATATCTCAATGTCTGAATACAGAAATAGATAAATATATTTTCATTCAGAATTTCAGACTTATTTATACATGCAAGGGTATCAAGATTGAGACGTTGAATATGATATGCAATAAATTGTTTTTCATCATCAACAATCAGATGCTGAGGAAAATTCCATTTAATATTAATCCTGAGTTCGAATTTTAGCATGACCTCCTTTGATGGAATATTGACATTAGAATTTTAGGAGAAGAAGTTGTAGAATTAAAGTGATGTGGAACACTCCACTGAAGTAATTTGAATGGAATAGCAAACTATCATGCCAAAATTAGATTGTGGAGATTGTAGTTATTTTTACAAACAGTATATCCAAATTGATAACACACACTGCGATCATTATATATTAATTAAATGGAGTTCCTCTCGAATGCCAAGTCGTTTCCGTTAGTTTGTCATAGATATTTGCATCCCGAATCGAGAATAAATATTTACAATTGAGCATAGTTCAGAAGATGTAGTAGTACTGTTGATTGTTTGAGATTTTTGGCGATGTTAGTAGAATGCTACATATGTACATTCCTCCTGTTGGCATAGTGCCAGGGTACTAACTTACAGTTTCACGTGCCCGAGCAAGCCCATAATTTGTCTTTAATATTCACAATTTCAGCTGAGCGAACAATGTAGGCACATTATTACAACTATAATTATCAATTTATGATGAATTTTATCTGATATGATTATAAAAATTTAAGAAAGCATTATTTATCAATTAAAATTTCATCATTTGTAGAAAGTTAATGATATCCTGTCCGATCCGATTTAACACCCCTAATTTACTATTTCTTCAGAATTGGGGCCCATTCGGGGGTAAAAAATATTTGATTTGAGTCTAGGAATCCACCTTCGGAGTTCAGAGTTATTACATTTTGATTTTTGAAATCTATTTATTATATTTTATTCTCATTGAATATTTGTCAGCCCAGAAAAATTTTGATTGGAAATATATATGGACATCCGCCAATGCCGTAACGAGAGTTCAGGAGGTCATGCAAAGTCATGGTGTGGGGTGGCTTTGACATATTGGAAATTATTTTCTGAATAAAAAATGGCTGTATCTTGTTGTAGTAATTGGTGGCATGCGGATACATAGGTATACTTGTATACCCAATTCAGTATTCATGGTTTATTCATGAAAATAGACAAGTTATAATACCATGCCAATCACACACGAAAGAAGATATTTGTTTACATTTGTGATGACACGTGCTGGAGAATTCCAGTTCTAACCAGGCATCACCATATATGGAATTGGAGATATATAAAATAAATATATTTCAAAAATAGAATTCTAATAACTCAGTGATTTGAAATGTGGTGGGTTCCTCGTTTCAAAACAAATATTTTTCTCACCTGAAGCTGAAGAAATAGTAATAGAGGGGTGTTAACCTAGATGGGGTATCTTTATGGAGCAAATTTTTTCTATGAATTCCTGGTAATTGTCAGACACTGTGAATTTTCAAATGGTGTACTGGTAAAATAAATACATGAACAAATAGCTATAGCAATTTTTTTCTTCTTTCAAATGGCTTTTCTTGAATCCAACTGATTTTTTTATACAAAGGGAAACACCATTGAATTATTCTATCTTTTATTTTTTATCTGGGAGTAGAAATTCTATCATCATCATGGTCCTTGTTCTTGGCTCTGGTTCCTGTCCAGGATTTCTGTTGTAAAGTAAACAGTAATGGATGTTTTTATGTGAAATTTTATGTTACTCCATAAATTGGTATCGACTTACGGCTATGCACTAATTAATCGACCCTCCTTAACGAGGTTGACCACCGGTATTACTGCAGTACTCAACCGCGTTCATGCGATCAACCACAGTCAATTATACCGCCGACGACCATGGTACCTCATCGCATTCACGGTTAGACCAACTTAGACCTTATTTCTTCATGTGATATTTATATGAATTTTATTATCGACATTGTAACCACACCAGAGAATTTGTTTATTTTTGGTATGGTATGATGCTGCATTGATGATACAATCGCAAATGTCAGTCTGTGACCAACTTTTGTAGGTTGAATAAACCATAAACAATTTCTTAATTGAATTTATGAAATTTTGTTTTGTGTTTAGTTAACTTGAAAATAAACATCAATTGAAACTGTGGTCATTGAATATAGTACTGGACGTCAAACTCTCACGTGTTTCAAAATTTATAGATTGAACTCGCGGTTTTTAAAGTCGCAAAAAAAGTAACTTGACAGTAATTTACTTGGTTATCCGCAGTTAAAATACTACCATGGTAAGATTACCGCCCGATACTGCATGTCAACCACTAGCATTCCACTTGACTGCGGTCATTACTGGCCTACAACCGTGTTAAAGGAGTCGATTGCTTGGAGCATAGCAGTATACATGTATATTGTTTTGTTGTATATTGCTTTGAAGATACATGTACTGTGCATTAACTTTCTAGTGAAATCAGGCCTGGCTATGAGTGAAGAGCGCAGTACTTGTAAATATTTTCAGGAGTGCAACTTTTTGTAACAATGTCAATGAGTAGACATATAGGTTTCATTTCAACTAACAGATTTCCTTGCAAATTAAGCTCTGTTTATAGGCAATTAATATACATTCTTCAGTTTTATCTGTAATTATTCACAAAAAAGCTGTTTATAGTTTTGAAATCTTGTTTTCTATGTTGTAATTGTGGCCCGGAACACATATACTATCTTTAACACCTAGATAAATTGAGGAGGCAATTCTTTTGCACTCTCAGTTTTGAAGAGTTCCATGCCTTTGAGATTGATTTACATTTTGGAGTTAATGTACATTTGATGCTATTCTGACTTCACTCTTGTGCGCTTAAAACTGGTTTCTCTTCTTCTCTGCACCTTTTAGCTCACCTGAGACAATGTCTGTGTTGGAGCTACCGGGTATAGTCATCACTCCTTGTCCGTTTGTCAGCAATTGTCTTCTCCATAACTGCAAGACCAAATGGGGTAATAATATTTGTTGGGAATAGTACTTACATAGGTGACTGATTCAGATTTATTCAAATGGGGTCACCAGGTCAAATAGGGGCCAAGCCTTTAAAATAACTCTTTATCATGTTTCAAGTTTTATTCAGCAATATCACTGAATTTTGGTTTCTGATATGACATAAACAAACATATATTACAAAAACAAAACAAAAATAACATTTGTTATATGTATATGTACGTTAAAAAAAAAGTGTTTTCCTATAGTAAATCTTAAAATGTCTTCTCAAAGAACCATCAGTCCTATTTAGCTTATGTTTGGTATGTAATGTTCTTGTGTGACTGGGATTCAAATTTGTTCATATTGAGTCACCAGGTCACATAATGCAGACCCAGGGACATAACTATTTCCCTGATAGTAATTCTTAAAAGGTCTTACTTCTCCTGATCCACAAGAATGAATGGGGTCATATTTGGTGTTGATGGTCCTAGGTATTAAACTGGGATTCAGATTTGTTCAAAAGGGGCTGCCAATTCAAATAGGGTTGGAGCCAGGGACGCAACTCTTCCTTCCATAGTAAATGGCTTCTTAAAATGTGGTATAGAGGGTCCTTGTGTGACTGGGTCAAATAAGGTGGACCCAGGGACATAACTATTTCTCTCATAGTAATTCTTAAAAGGTCTTCCTTCTCCTGAACCACAAGATTGAATGGGGTCATATTTAGGGCCCTGCGAATCGGGTGTTTTCATTTCAAATTGATTCTCGAATCAAATCAGGCAAACGATTCTAAATCGAATCAAATCTCGAATCGAATCATTGTGACGGAGCCAAATGAGTTCAGATACATAGAACTTCGTAGAAACACCCAAAATTGACCGGCAAAAACTGCCTTGTGATCGTCGATGTAGTGCAATATGTGCAGATTATGTGCTTATCTACACACCTCTCTGCATTTTCTGTGCCTAAGCAATCGTTGAGTACAGATAAGAGCATACATGCATGTGAAAACCAATGTCGACGTAAATACGGACAAGCCTACCACGTGATGCCTGTTTCATTTCGTTGAATAGCGCAGTATTTTTTGCTATATTTTTGCGATGATTGTGTTGTCTGTCGCTTGAACTGACAGACTTACAAGACAATGTTTACAAGATACTCAGAACTTAGATTCCGACTTGCTTTTACGCAAATCAAACAAAGATCTATAATTTAAATTAGTTATAGATTAGTTGGCGATAACATTACATGTCCTGCCATCGAACATAATGGTACATTTGTACGTTTAAGTCGTTTACTACATTATTGTAGTGAATTTTCTTTTCTGGTAAGAGCCTTGTGGTCTGTAGAAAGCACGGAAATTTACTTGTCACCAAAGATTCGACGAAATCCGAATCATCGTCGCCGATTTCGAATCGAATTGAATCCGACGAACGACTTTGAATCACATCAAATCGAATCATTTCGCAGGGCCCTAGTCATATTTGGTGTTGATGGTCCCAGGTGACTGGGATTCAGATTTGTTCAAAAGGGGCTGCCATTTCAAATAGTGGCGAAGCCAGGGATGTAACTCTTCCTTCCATAGTAAATGACTTCTTCTTAAAATGCCAGTCCTATTTAGCTTATATCTGGTATGGCAGGGAGGTATGTTGAGACTTTGAGCACCTGCATTCCCTCTTCCCCGGCACTCCCACCCCCTAGTCTTTGTTAGATTCATGTACAAATGCATACTTTCATTGGGGGGAAAACACCCTTCTGAATGTTGTGCCCCTAGCCATTGCCCTTCACTGATACAGCCACCCCTGGTCCCGAAACATATTTTACTCAAATTCTTGACCGAGTTATCTCTCTTGTATCTCTCTTCAGTTGTATACATGTAACAGGGTTGGCCTACACTTGCCATCATGTTGATATTATCTGATCTCATCTGACATTTATATAAGCATTCCCCAGAGCTCAATAATTTAAAATTACACTTTTCTCAGAGCCAATTTTACAATGGATCATATGTATTTGTTTAAATCTCGCAATATGAGATTTAACACTCCCCCACTCGGCGCCAACCACTCCACAGTGAAAACATATTTGTGCTGTTGAATTCATGTTGGTACTGTTAGATATATTGATTCCTTTGGTGATAGTTTTAATATATTATCTGTTACTAGTACATGTACGGTACAAGTAGGTGTTATAATGTTAAATATATGTAGGCTGTTAACCCTTTTTAGCTCACATATAATCCTCCTTAACTCCTTAAAAACCATGAGGCCTATTAGCTTATATTTGCTATGAAGGGTCCTTGGGTGACTGGAATTCAAATTTATTCAAGCAGGGTCACCAGCTCAGATAAGTGCGAGATCGGGACATAACTCTTTCCCTCCATAGTAATTCTTAAAACGTCTTCTCAAGGGCCATCGGACTATTTAGCTTATACCGTATATATTATGAAGCAGCCCTTGAAATTAGCTATGGCAAAATGGAATGCCATAGAAAAAACCGTAGAAGCCAATATAGAATTTCATGCAATTGTAAATAAATGCCATAGAAGAAAAATGTTCGTTTCGATGTCGACAGGTCAAATAGGGGCTAGGAGAACTTACCCCTTTTCTGTCCAAGGTGTGTAGGGTCCATGGATAGTTGGGCTTCAAATATTTATAAATGGGGTTGGTCGGTTAAATAAAAAAGGAGCATGTCAGGTTGGAAATTTCTAACAGTTGGAAAAAAGTTTGAGGTACTATTATCAGTTGTGAAATTCCAACCTAAGGAAGATGTGCAAAAGGAATTTGATGCACTCTGGAGTTTGATCCTGTTGGGAGGGGACTGGTTATGAGCTGTGGCGGGGGTGTGCAGATGGAAATTTGAAGGTGGACATTCCCCACCCATCTACGGAGAACCTCTAGCTACATCCCTGTTTAGAACTACTTCTTCTAAAGTGATTTTGACATGTACTGACTTTTGTGGTATCCAGAGTCCAAGTCTTCTCAGTCTTTACAGTCAGGTTGTTTCTCAACAGTTATTGACTGTCTTGTTATGTAGATCCAGGCATATGAAATAGAAATATTATGTCCGAGGTTTTCTGACTGGAAATATTCTTTTCTTTCAATTTTTTCCTAGCACTAAATTGAACTGGGGAGACAAATATTACTATTTATAGTATATTTAACTGTTTGGTTGTGATTTCTGCATCTTTTTCAATTGAACATTTCTATTTTTAATCACTTTCATAGTTGAATATGTGTGAAATCAGATGTTCTACTAAATGTGCCTGAAAGTTATTTTTAATGAAAATTTCTATTGTTAATGTATGTTTTATCCAGGAAGAGAGACCACATCTTTATTGAAGATGGTCTATCTCTTCCTAAATACATGATATATAGTTTCCAGGGTATAACATAATAAATATGAGTCGAAGACACCTGTCTGGAAACGCTTCTATCAATTAATGTTGATTTTATAATTTAAATAAATATTTTCTTATATAATGCGATAAGCAATTGGGGCAATTTTTCATTACTATTCTTAGAATTTTTAGATAGTTATCCTGCATGCTACACTGAAAGAATGCCAGCCGTAAAATGTCCCAAATGATTGTATGCATTATATACCAGAAAATTTAAAATAAAATCTATATTGATTGATAGAAGTATTTCCAGGCAAGGGTCTTCGATTCATATTTATTATTTTATACCCTATATAAAACTTGTTATAGGAAGAGATAGACATCTTTAACTGAAAATTGTATTTTTCAGATTCTGTCTTCATTGATATTGCATGCTTAGAAGCTTGAGTTTCATGTCGTATTTGTCTTGATTTTTATATAACTTTCAAATTTCTATTGTTGTAGAGTCACACCATCCTCCTGGTGCAGCCCACGGGTAAACCTGACTCCAGAACATATTCTGACTATGAGACTCTACAGGAATGCCTTGAAGGTACACTCTTTATTTTTTCATTATCTATATACTAAATGGATTCTCCCATTCAGTTTTAAAAGTATACATTGGAACGGCCTTTTGTTCATTTGGAGGGGTGTTCAGATAATAAAAGCAGATGACAGACAATCCAAGAACCTATTCTTTACTAAATACTCATGGATTAGTAGTTCTCTTTGAAAATGTTAAAACAATAACTTTAATAAATGGCCATTATATGTTCATCTGTTAGTCGTCTGCTTCTATTTCTTGAACAGCCTCCAGATGGATAACAGACCCTTCCAATGGATTCTTTTATTCAAAATTCAAAGCTCTGTTATGTCAAACTCAAAACTCTCATGCTGACCAACAGTTTACACCTCGCATGCAAATACAATGAGGATTAACTTTTGCATACTGAACACATCCATGTTTCTGTGGGACAAATATTGTCCACAACAATTCCATCTGATTTGTGGTAATAGATTGTGATCGCTATATAGTTTGTTGGAGGTACAGATATGGATTCCATCCATACATCTGTCTGTAACAACTTTGAATCTTATCTCATTCATTATAGACATTATTGAATGCAAGGCAGAGTTCAGTACCATCGATGGTCTGACCACTGCCATTATGAATATGCGTAATTAAATCTAAAAAAAATTATTAGCTCAACTTGACAAATTCAAGTTTGAGCTATTGCCATTGGTTTGTTGTCTGTTCATGTGTGTGTGTGTGTACATCCGTCAACAGTTTCCTTTGGCATACCCTATAGGCCTCATCCGATCATCACCAAACTTCATATGGAACATCAGAGTGACCTCTAGATGGGAGTTTACCATTTTTTCCGAATTTTGTTAAAAAAACATGTCCGCCAGTGGCCATCTTGGATTTAAGAATTACAAGGTGAATGTAAATATTGTTAAGCCCAGTCCTCGAAATTGGCCACAGCAATAAACAATGCCATGGGAATAGCCATGGCAACATGTGGAATCTATAATACTACAGCATTAAATTTGCTGTGGGACATTTTTCCAAATTTCAAGTGCTGTAGGCCAATGCATTCTCTTATATATGCGAGGCTCGCTATGTGTGATTCGCATATATAAGAGAATGCATTGGCACAGGGCTTTCGCAAATTTTCAGGAAGCTCCAGTCATGGAAGGGTTAACATATTGAGCATTAATTATACTTCAAGATTTCATTTCAAACTACTAATCCTTTTTCAGGCATTTGCAAAATATATGAAGAACACTTGAAGAGGTCTAACCCCCTCTCAGCAAGCATCACATATGATATTAGTCAGTTGTTTGACTTCATCGACCAGCTCACAGATCTTTGTTGCTTAGTGTGAGTAGACATAACAGTATATTATTTACTCTCTTTATCCAAGTCAAATTGCCCCTTAGACCGAGTCCCATCCCAATCGTGCAGCGTTTAAGATCCTGAGCCAGTGCATTCTCTTATATATCCGAGTCTCCCATAGGGAGCCTTGCATATCTAAGAGAATGCACTGGCTTAAAAGATCAAGGTAAATATTGTTAGGCCAAAGTATTGTCTTATAAATGTGAGGCTCCCTATTGGAGAATGCATTGGCTGAGGGTTTTCGCAAAATTTCGGGAAGCTCCAGTAATTGAAAGGTTAATGCAGACAATGGATCATGTCATCACAACGGAACAACGTAATGCAGTCTTCTGACCTCTACTTTAGCCAATCAATGGGTCACATAATTCCAGCATCACCATTGCACGTTATTTTAAAATAACTAGGTAATATTTTTATTTTCAGTTTTCAGAAGCAGGCTGGTAGTTACACGCCGCATAACAAAGAATGGTTGAAGGAAAAGATTTATGTGATGCTGAGGAAACAGGCTGGTAAATAACCAGCATTCGAGCCACTTGGACTCTATAGTTTCATTGAGACAGCAAATATGAGCAACCCTCTGAAACAAATAAGAGGATTTCATGATTGTGACCCTGGGCTTACTAATTAACACAGTCAAGATGATGTTAAAAATTTGGGAACATGTTTTCTTTCTTTCATATGATGTTATTAAAACATGGATTTTTAATTCACAATACATGTAGGATGAATATGCATTGCATGTTTTATCTCAAGATTAACTAGAACCTACTCCAGTTGGAAGAATTCTGTTACATTATTCTCATGGAAAATTCCTGACACAGGATAGAAAAATCCTGGCCGAGGGATTTCAAGCAGAAGTTTGCTTCTACTTGGATGTCTATTTTTAGTTGTTTAACAGATTACTGGCTAGCCCAGGGGTTGTTTATAAGACTGATGATGATCATCCATTGCAAGTGTATTATAATCATGTTTGTAAATTCATATTAAATTCACCTTATTTTCTAGTATGTTCATACATGTACTCGGCTAATTCTAAGTAACGGTGTTTAGAAATGTGAACTTCAAAGGTAGAGGCTGCATTTGAATGTCTGATATGGGTCATATGGTCCAAAAACCTATTCAGACAAGAGTCAAATCATCAAAGCTGTAGGGGGCCTAATTCAGGATGAAAATGCAATTTTCTCATAGATTTATTTACACATGAGCAATTTAGTAAAATGCGTATTGATTATAAAAAATCATAATTAAATGTTTACATAGCCTTTGTGCATTACACTAAATATTGTTCGGCTATTGGTCAACTGCTAACTGGGTCATGTGTTTCATATCACAATTTAAACACACCATAACACAGGGACCAGCCAAGAAGGCTACTTTGGAGATATGTTCTCCCTAAACTATGCCACTTCTCCATATTTTTGTCCCAGGGAGAAATGACATATCACTCATATACCATATTCATATGACCAAACAGGATATTTAAAGTGTATTTACGTATAATCATAATGGTGTAGTCCTAATTAAAAGAGCTTTTATAAATGGGATCTTGCATGGCAAGTAACTTCTCTCAATTTGAAACTTCTAGGCTGGTCCCTTCCATAACATGAACTGACATCACATCTTGTTGGCCTATTTGACTGGATGCTTTTGATAAAATTACTAGGCATGTTTTTTGAGTGCGCAGTCATACACTAAACGATCGATAACTCACAGGTAGAATATTTGGTGTAATAATATGGTAAACCCTCAAAATTAGAAAAAATATCCCACGGCAAATTTATTTCTGTGGCATTGTAGATTCAACATGTTGCCACGGCATTGCTTATTGCCATGGCCAATTTTGATCACTGTATGGTATAATATCCAAAATGCACACAGATTTCAGAAAAATAATTTGTTTGTAGAAATTAAGAAGGAAAAATTTATATAAACATGAAATACATGTAGTTCGAGTATGTTTATTAAGGAGTATGACTCTGTGGCCGTTGGAGCACATTTAGTGTGAACTGCTTTACCAGTAGTCAAGCATAGAAATTAATGACACTTCAATAATTTATATTTTCTTTTTCAAAACAGTTTGAACTATTGTGAAGTCAGGATAGGATATATGTCCTATCCTTTTCATAGCTTTTGGAAAACCTGTTTCCTGGTTATAAATTGTAAATATTCTTGGAATGGTTTTAGTGTGAAATAATACTTTACATGGCAGTTAAGTTAAATCCAGCCATTCAGTCACAGTCAGAAGAAGTGGACTATTCATAATCTCTTTTCTGTACCTGTCATTTGTCAAAATTCAAACCATTTGTATGTGGCATAGTTTATTGACTGAATTTTAGTATAATAACTTAGCTTGCATTACATTTAGCAACTGAATTAACGCTAAGGCCAGATAAACAAGATAGTTGTTTTTTTCTCATGGAATGCTTGTCCCCCAAAAAACCTGCAATGTTTACCTATTAATGACCTGC
Source organism: Siphonodentalium dalli (assembly GCA_032622095.1). Classification (NCBI taxonomy): domain Eukaryota; kingdom Metazoa; phylum Mollusca; class Scaphopoda; order Gadilida; family Siphonodentaliidae; genus Siphonodentalium; species Siphonodentalium dalli. The sequence goes on from CP136064.1 coordinate 196,439,676, forward strand.
CATAAATAAATATATAAATCGCTGCTGAATAAAGCTTAATGGTCAGTTCTCATTTTAATACTGCTGTTAGATAGAAATTTAAAGATAAAGCTGCCATTTCTGCATGAGTAATACTGTATCTACACAACATTTACTATTACAAATCTGTGAATATGAAATTGTTTGTATATGTGATGGCCAGTAGTCCTTATTCTGTAAATTTCCCATATTTAGTATCTTTGCTGAATAATGGACTCCAATAAATATTTTATAAATAAATACCTGCCTCCTCACAAAATTAATTTGACATAAATAAATAACAAATTTAAAAATATTCCCCTGAGAAACGGATGATTTTTTGTTTATCTGGCATATGAGAGAACTTTCAGTTGGCAACTGAAAGAAAATTGCATGTAATTCCCTCTATAATCCTTAAATCTAGTACACGGCCATTACCATTAGGCCATGGTTATTTAAGTTTTTGTTTAGCATCCAGTATTCTGAGAATGAAATGCTATGATTATTCAATATTAATTATTCTCTATAGGTTTCTGAAGTTATTTATGTAGTACAATGTAATTATAATATGTGAATTATGTGAATGAAACATATGTCAAGGACTAAGAGTAATGTTCCTATTATAATTTTCACAAGGAAAACTCACTGGGACAATAATGAATCAAATTCATTTTTATTTTCTATCAAGAAAGGAAATGCGGTGATTGACGCTAAACATAAAATTAAATAACCATGGCCTTATTCAGATGATTCATATCACACTCCGTAAAATGTGCGCTCCTAATTTTATCAACAGTTTGATAAATTGATATCTACTCTTCTGACTGTTTATAATCTTAATGTAGGTTATATCAGTCAATTGTGCATGGAAAGAATATTAATAAATGTTCCAATTATTAACTCCAATTTGCTTTTAGGATTATAATTGATTGGCAGGATTACCTGTAAAGTAAAACACATATCTTTATATGGCCTTATAAAACATAAAACAGTCTCATTCATCTTCACAAATCATGTCTGTGAGATACACATGTTTAGTTCAACCATAGCACCATTGTATCTGTATAGGTATCTGTTTACATTACTACATGTCACAATTTTCTGTTTTGTTATATATGAGACTTTCCACAATAAAGTATATAGTGACATATCCAACCACAATGTCTTCACACTTCCTGAATGGATATGCAGTGAACTGTCTGATAAATAATAGACCAAATATTAAGTCTTCTCTGTCCAAGCCTTGAAATAGTGTGTTTGTCATTTGCAGAATGAGGTCCCCAGAGGGTGAATTTAGTGATGCTACCCCGCATAGCGGGCTAGCATCACCAAATTCACCCTCTAGGGACCTCATTCTGCTTACATCTCAGCAGAATGTGGTGCCCAGAGGGTGAATTTGGTGATGCTAGCCTGCTATGCGGGGTAGCATCACTAAATTCACCCTCTGGGGACCTCATTCTGCAAATGACAGACACACTATTTCAAGGCTTGAGCTTGGGATATCAGTTGGGTTGATGCTGCTTTGGACCGAGTCCCACCACTTTGCTCTTCTATAACTGACTTTCAGTAAAAAACAGACATACTACATGTACAACTGGAGCCCGGGCATTCATGTAAACCCATGAAAACCCATGAATGTGATTAATCATGTGACAAGTCTTCGATTATTCTGTATTCAAAATGATATATAATTTACTGTCATAGAAAAATATATAGCGATGATATGATTGTTTAATGTATTTACGTGTATTTTTTGATAGCGATACAAATCAAAATTCTCTGGCAAACAAAGCTTTATTTACTCTTGTTGCTTTGATATTTAACGGACCTCTGATCTCTATGCATGTTTGATATCATCATGCTTGGGAAAGGCTACACTCATATATGCAAAGTTTCCATTTGACCGAATCTGCAGACATACAAGCAAGATAACTCCTGCCCATGATTCTGGGCATAACGTCCGTTTTAGAAGAGTAACTGAATTGGACTTGTTCCAATATAGCATCAACCCAACCGATATCCAAGCTGTTGTGGACCGAGAAAACTTTGTCTAATAGAATATAGGTTCAAGTATTCCAAGAGTAACCCTAGAGGGAATGATGATTCAGCTGTAACATATCCCATTAACATCATGTGTGCTTAACCCTTTATATACAAAATGGATTCTCCCACCGAGTCATAAAAGTACATACTGGAATGGTCTATTATACATTTGGAGGTGTGTTGATGAAAAATGAGCAGACAACAGTATGACAAACGAAAAGATAATATGAGTGTAGAAGGATTCATATTCTTTGGTGGAAAATGTTCAGATAATAAGTTCAACAAAGGAACTAATGGAACTACTTTTCAATGAGTATTTAATATAGAAAGGGTTAATTCTAGCCACATGTATTCCAAAGTCTGAAACTAAATGTGACCGCCATATCAAATCCAGTCGTAAGTCGGGATTTTTTTACCCTGTGCCAATACATTCTCTTATATATGCGAGTCGACCATAGGTCGCCTCGCATATATAAGAGAATGCATTGGCCTAACAATTTTTTACAATTTTAATAATTTTTTCTTGTATTCTTTAACAATTTTATAATTTCACCCATACAGAGCCCCAGACAAACATGAGCAGACTACACTCTTATATATGCTTCTATATATGTGTGGGGCTCCCTGCAGGGTAATGGATGTTTTTTATTTTATGTCCTAAAAATTGTAAGAAACATTTATTTAAAAAAAATGATAAAAAATTGTTAGGCCAATGCATTCTCTTATATATGCGATGCGACCTATGGTCGACTTGCATATATAAGAGAATGCATTGGCACAGGGTAAAAAAATCCCGACTTACGACTGGATTTGATATGGCGGGTCACAAATGTCATGCATTTTGATAGCACATAGTTCCAGCTGGGCCGTGAAAAACTACAATATCTTTGAATCTGAAAAGAGAACATTCTTTGCCTGATGATTACTTAAATAGGCATGGGGATCTTGAGTAACAAGTCTGAGTTTAGTGCCTGTCATTTGCAGAATGAGGTCCCCAGAGGGTGAATATAGTGATGTTATCCCACACAGTGGGCTAGCATCACAATATTCACCCTCTTGGGAACTCATTTTGCATGATCTCATCTGCTTTGGGAGACATAGTCTCAGATTGAAGTTCCCAAATGGTGAATATTGTGATGTACACCCATTGGGAACCTCGATTATGCAATGTGTCGTCTGCCGATTTGGGGATATAAAGAAACAGATTGAGGTCTGCAGAGGGTGAATTTAGTTATACTAGCCCACTATGTGGGATAGCGTCACTAAATTCACCCTCTGGCGACCTCATTCTCCAAATGACATGCACCTTATTCTCAGGCGTCCGGCAATTTGTAGTTGTGGTACATTTATACTCATTTACTCATTGAAATTATTTCAGAATAGATGGGCTTGAATCCTGTTTAATTTTGTTGAAAAAGGGCAATGAATTTCATTATTTCAGATCTGCAGGAACCTTGTATTACTATTTTCCACAAACGAAGTCTGGCGGGAGAGAAATATATGGGCTCCGTCTGTTATGTGAGTCCGTCCATCTGACTCCATCAGGGAGTTCATTCGCAAACAACTTTAAAGCTATATATGTTGGTCATGTCAGTTAGATTTTAATGACTTCAGTATGTTGATGAACCAACATGGGCGGGGGTGGGAAGAGTATTTACAAATATCGGTTTCTTCCATTGAAATGTTTCCAGAGTTATGGTCCTTATTGTGAAATGCGATTTTAATGTGTGAAAACAGATTTTACTCTTTGAATGACTATATCCTTTGGCAAACCCAACAGGCCACATCCCTCTGGAATATTTTTTTGTCTGTCTGTCCATGTCTCAACCAATGGTTGTAGGATCTAAATGAAATTTGTTATGGAGGTTCATCATCATGACAGTTTCAAAATGTGGGCAAATGACATTCATGTTTTCTATTTTAGATTTATCCGCTGTTTATCTGCAAATCATTTCTTTTTGTTCGTTCGTGCAGATATCTCAGCTGTGGGTTATCGGATCTGAATGAAATTTGGTATGGAGGTTTGACATCACACACACGAATGCCTTCAAAAGAGTTCCCAATGACGTTTGCCTTATCATTTTGTCTGAGTTATTGACATAGTTTTCAATATGTCGCATTTTTGGTCTGTCCGGCTTGATAACTCAAACAAATATGAACCGTCGATTTCAGTAATTTTTTGGCCAGATTAAACCATCTTTTGAATTAAGACACATCAGAAAATTAATAAGCCTCAAAGGAAAGCCACCTTGGTGGGGGGATACTCTGCAGTGTGCAATTGTTCTGGGTGGTATTTTGACACAAGTAACTTTTTTGACATTGACCTCCCTACAGGCTGTCCATCAGCCTATAAACACATTTTGCATGGTAACTCGGGTTTGTATATGGAATCGATGGATGTTCCAATTTAGCTGTTCTTAGGTACCATAATTATTTACTTTGACATCGGGTCATTTGTAAGAACCAACGGCATTTATCAATTGAATGTTCCATAATATAGATTGCAGATGTAGTTTGGATGCTGTTAAAATCTTCATATAATACAGGTTGAATTCAAAGTTCAGCTTGTTAGTCATGCTGAATCGGGAAAGATACGGGCGGCATTGGCAGTGGGTATATGCTGTTAAAATATTCACCTCCGTCAAAAACCGCCATAAACAGAAAGAATGGTAAAATATAGACAGACATTGTTCTTATACCAATCAGAAATATGGCATAAACATTATGTTATTGTCAATTTGTCTTCCTTTGTTATGTAAACAAAAGCAAAAAATGTTACGTTACTTTGCTTTTGTTTAGATCCGGATATGGTAAATATAAAGAGCGTTCTTTGTTTCTGTTTTCCTGATATGGAAATAATAAAGAGCATTTATATTAACCAATAGAATTGCGCTGTGTTATGTAAACAGAAGCACAACTTCTGTAACACGAGCAGGCTCTTGTTTATGTACACCATCGTACGTCTTGACGACAATATACTATTTACGCGCTGATTATGTTTGGCATATGAACAAAACTATATGTATTTTAATATTCCTTCTGTTGATGGCGATTTGAACTAAATTTCGGAGCTGTGTCAGGAGGTGGAAAGTTTAGATGGACATGCACTGAAAACTACTTAATTGTTACGCCAGTACACCACGTGAAGGAATCTATACTATCTGAAGACCACATATCAAGTATATTATATAGCAATAAAAATGTCAAAAAGATCACATTAATCATAGTTTTAGAACTGACATTTTGGGAAGAGTCTTTTCAGAGAGTATGCAAATTGAGTGGAAATGAATAACTGCCATAAAAACTACATGAAAGGCTCGAATGACAATTTATTTGAGTTCAGATACAGCTTCAATCATCTCAACATGTTAGGTGAGCTAGAAAATTGTGAGAAGCCATTGGGCCTACCATGAACTGTTACATCAAGGAACAATGACGTAAAAGTGAGGCTAAAACTCATCTCAGGCCAAAGGTTTATATAATTTCTTGCAAAATGGATGTCACAATTTTCCAGCGCACAACCTAACATAATTTGAGATTCTTTAACCCTTTACCCAACAGAAGGGCCCTGTGCCAATGCATTCTCTTATATATGCGAGTCGACCATAGGTCGCCTCGCATATATAAGAGAATGCATTGGCCTAAAAAAAAACCCATTTTTTCTTGCATTCTTTAACAATATTATAATTTGTAATGTGTTAAGCCAATGCATTCTCTTATATATGCGAGGCGACCTATGGTCGACTCGCATATATAAGAGAATGCATTGGCACAGGGCCGTTCTGTTGGGTAAAGGGTTAAGCTGTACTGAACTCAGTAAAATTGCCATTCCAGCGTTTTTCAGATCATGTAATTTTTATGGCAGTTATTCATTTCGACTCAATTTGTAAACTTACTGAGAACACCTGTCCCAAAATTGACTTACATCTACTTATTATGCCCCCGGTCTCCGATGGAGATTTGGGGGTATATAGTGGAGCCCTCCGTCCGTCCGTCCGTACGAACGTTTCAACTCATAACTTTGGTTTCGCTAACTCAATTCAGTTGATCTTTGGTATGCCAATTGACCAGCCGGGGGACAAGATTTCCCCATAGCCGTGGTTTCGTCCGCCCATTTTTTCCAGAGTTACGCCCCTTTTTGGACTTAGAAAATTCAGTTTTCTGCTACTTTTTTTGGTTTCCAGATGATAACTTGATATTGGATTGTTTATTTGCAAAACTCGTTTTTTTGTGTATTACCAATATCGCAATACAGGTCAAGGTAAAATTTCGGTTCAATCGGATAATTTTCGTGAGAGTTATGACCCTTTTTCGACTTAAAAAATTCAGTTTTTTTTATAGAAAATTCAGTTTTCCTTCTATTTTTGTGGCACCAGACCAAATTTGAAGCTAATATAGAACAACATGTGGCATTTTTATAGCGCTTAACCAGAAAGTTTCTCTGATTGTACAGTCGGGGGCGTTACCTCCGCCCAGCGGTGCACTTGTAATGTTTATAAAGTAATCTTTTTGACATTTGTATTTTTATATAATAGGCCTATGATTGATGTGATCTTCATATAGCATAGATCCCTTCATGTTACTAACAGCTTAACAATTAAGTAGTATACTGTGTAGGTCCATCTAAACTTCCCACCCCCTGTCATAGCTCAGGTGTGGAAACCCCTTAGGCCTACATTTGAATTACGATTTTGTTTATACTAATTTCTTTCAGACAGACTAGATATCTTCTAGACATGAAAATATAGCTCAACTCAATATCAAAGCTGTCTGGCTAAGTTAGCTACCCCCCCCCCCCCCCCCCCCCCCCCCCCAGAACAACCATTGAACCGGATGAGATCCTGGAGGCAGAGACACAAGACACAGTATATTTAAGGTTTTTAGCTCACCTGATACGAAGTCTCCGGTGGAGCTATAGTCATCACTCTTCGTCCGTCCGTCCGTCAACTTTTAAAAAAAACATCTTCTCCTCTGAAACCATCATACCGAATTGGTTCATATTTGGTGTGGATGTTCCCTAGGTGACTCTCATTCAGATTTGTTCAAATGAGGTCACTGGGTCAAATAGTTGCGAAACCAGGGCCATAACTCTATTCCTCCATAGTAATTCTTACAACAACAACTTGTCCATAACCATTGTGCCGATTTAGCTAATATTTGGTATGGAGGGTCCTTGGGTGACTGGTGTTCAGATTTGTTCAAATGAGGTCACCCGGTCAATTAGTTGAGAAACCAGGGCCATAACTCATTGTAATTCTTACAATGACTTCTTCTAAAACAATATTGGGTTGATTTAGCTTATATTTGGTACTGAGGGACCTTGGGTGACTGGGAATCAGATTTGTTCAAATTGGGTCACTGTGTCAAATAGGGACAGAGCCAGGGACATAACTCTAAAAACAAAAAAATTACATTTGATCATATTTGGTGTGGATGTTCCCTAGGTGACTGTCATTCAGATTTGTTCAAATGAGGTCACTGTGTCAAATAGTTGCGAAACCAGGGCCATAACTATATTCCTCCTTGTTAATTCTTATAACGACTTCTTGTCTAGAACCATTATGCCGATTTAGTTTATATTTGGTATGGGGGGTCATTGAGTGACTGGGGTTCAGATTTGTTCAAATGGGGTCACTGGGTCAAATAGGGGTGGAGCCAGGGCCATAATTCCAACAAAAAAATATAAAATTCAGGAACTCCTTGATCAATTTAACATACAAAACAAAAATATCACCCTCCCCACATGACCCAGAACCCCACCCTGCCCCCAACCAACAGCATTCCACCCTATCTCATCTCCTAACTCACAGGATCTTTCCCACCAGCAGATTAAGTCAATTGTATTAGGTACAGACACAGAGAGAGAGAGTTAATATAAATACACACACAGTCATCAATTGAGATGTTTATCAGGCTGACAGGTGTGAACTAATGCTTAGCTAGCACTCATGCCAGTGTGTGTTATTAAAATAAAGTATTGTTCTCTAACCTGAATTTAGTGTGTCTGGCATTTGCAGAATGAGGTCCCCAGAGGGTGAATTTAGTTATGCTACCCTGCACAGCAGTCTAGCATCACCAAATACACTAGCCAGGGTTCTCATTCTGCTTAGGCCTCATCTTCTGGGAAGTATATAGGCACTTAAATTGACATTTTTACTTACTTTTTCACTTCTGTTTAGTTTCTATATCCCCTAATTTGTGAATATAAAATGCATAATTGAGGTGCCCAATGGGTGCACATCACCAACTTTAACTGGAGAACTTCAATCTAATGCTATGTCTCCCATAGCAGTTGAGGCCTACACAGAATGAGGTCCCCAGAGGGTGAATTTGGTGATGCTAGCCTGCATTGCAGGATTGTGTCATTAAACTCACCCTTTGGGGAACTCATTCTGCAAATGTCAGACACTATGTTCAGGCTTGTCTGTTCGAATATTATGTTCTTAACCACCAGTATCCAGTTGAACTCATTATACCCTGATTTTGCAAAGAAAACTTGGGGGGTATATTGGATTGAATTTGTCAGTCTCTATGTCAGACTGTTCTCCCATCCATCCATCTGTCATTATGTCTCTATCCGTCCATCAATTGTTTTCTTCTCCAGATACATATTAAAGACCAAATGGGTTTATATATTTAGGTGTGGATGTCCCCCAGGTGACTCACATTCAGATTTGTTCAAATGAGTTCATCAGGTCAAATAGGTGAGAAGTCAGGGCCATAACTGTTTCCTTCCATAGTAATTCTTAAAAAAAATTCTTCTCAAGAACCATCTGGACTATTTAGCTTATGTTTGGTATGGAGGGTCCTTCGGTGACTGGGGTTTAGATTTTTTCAGATTTGGGGTCATTTTAGGAAAATCAGTTCAGTTCAACTCTTAAAATCTAATGTCTGAAATTACCAAATGAATGGATCTCATAGATGGGGATTCACGTTTGTTCAAATAGGGGTGGAGATAAGAGATTTAATTATCAACCAGCCACCCTACCTGTGCTCCGGCGGAGCTATAGTCATCACTCCTCGTCCGTCCATCCGTCCGACAACAATTATTTGAACATCTTCTCCTCTGGAACCATAAGACCAAATGGGTTCATATTTGGTGTGGATGTTCCCTAGGTGACTCACATTCAGATTTGTTCAAATGAGTTGCGAAGCCAGTGCCATAACTCTTTCCCTCCATAGTATTCTTAAAGTGACTTCTTCTCAAATACCATCAGGCTATATGGGTTCATATTTGGTATGAAGGCCTTGGATGACTGGGGTTCAGATTTGTTCAAATCAGGTCACTGGGTCAAATGTGGGCGGGGCCAGGGACATAACTCCAATTTTTTTTTTTTAGATTTATCTCTTTAGATATCTACTTCTTTTAAAGTGATTATGAAAAGTTCTGACTGTTGTGGTCTCCATAGTCCCAGTCTTATCAGTCTTTGCAGTCTGGTGAGCGACCCCACAGTCATTGACTGTCTTGTTTTTTAACCTACACATGTTAACTCAGCAACTATGTGGATGTTAGTTAGTCTGACACTACAGCTCAGACAACAATGTGAAACTACATCAGTGGATATGTATATATGCATCACACTGGAATCTGCCTTTACCTAGAGAAAGTCCCAACTCCCAATTGCGTACGAATTATCGCGGGTACGAAAAGCGAAATTTCACAGTCAAATCTCCTTCCGGTCGAAATCATCACAAAAAATAAACTAACAAACAAACATGAAATTCGCTGATATCTCATCACACTTGGGAAGCTATTTGATCTCAACGTGAAAATTATTATGTTTAGAACAAAAGGTGATTTGTAATTCTAGATTTATGATGATTCATACTCAAATATTGTACAATTTGGTTGCCTATTTTCGACGACCAAATCCGTCAATAAAAACCACGGAAGTAACTAAGACTCAGTAAGAGTAACAATGTGGACTGCCAATCGGTGCATATAAGAATGCATCTGTGATAAGTTGAGTCAATCTAAAATGTTCTATAATTATCTATCATGTACGATGTTGGTAACTTATGTCACGAAGGCAATAGAGATGGGCGGTATCGGTATCAGCTTAATACCGATTTACAGTACTGTCCGTAGGCCTACCGAATCGACAATAAAAATATTGTATTTTCGGTAATGGAATTATTCATGTGTTGCTAACTTGTGTGTGTGTCCTTGTCACTGTGGCTGTGACCGGTCAAGAAAATTGCATATGACCAATTAACCATAAGCAACGAGAATCTGAGAATAAATTATAGCAACTCGCTACATCATAGTACATGTATTAATTAGTCTATTGCAACATTGTTACATCAACTTCAAGGGCACAGTTGGCCGGCGGCATCTTTGATCTTTATGACCACATATTAATGACAGTTTAACTAACATCATGAAGTTTGACTACACCTGGAGCGTTATGTGTCAATTTTGGTGTCCGTGCAAACTGGAAAATGCGTGGGCAACTTGATACAGGCCGAAATCTATAATCCATGTCCAAGTTGGACTCGAAGCATGTTGAATCAAAGCACGTGCTATGGAGGGTCCTCGTGCACACAGAATTGAAACCCCCACAGGTTACTTTATAATTAGATGGTGATGCATGATCTTGCCAATTGCAAATAGCATATCTTAGCAAGTTGTGTACGACATATGTCTGTACATGTATACATGTATATCCTACTATAAATTACTTTATTAAACATATATACTTACCGGTATATTATATACTAGTATGTGCCTATAGCTGGCAAAAAAAAAATCAAGTGATATTAACTTTAAATTAACGCTTGAGCACCATGTGCTCATATAGCTAGCCTGATATCAAAGCACGTGCTATGGAGGGTCCTCGTGCACACAGAATTGAAACCCCCACAGGTTACTTTATAATTAGATGGTGATGCATGATCTTGCCAATTGCAAATAGCATATCTTAGCAAGTTGTGTACGACATATGTCTGTACATGTATACATGTATATCCTACTATAAATTACTTTATTAAACATATATACTTACCGGTATATTATATACTAGTATGTGCCTATAGCTGGCAAAAAAAAAAATCAAGTGATATTAACTTTAAATTAACGCTTGAGCACCATGTGCTCATATAGCTAGCCTGATATCAATAAGAGGGACTCTTATATACATGTATCCATGGATGGTTTATTACGCTGCAAGGAGGAGAATATGAACCACCCGTACTAGTAGGTTTGGGTATCTGCAGTTCGGAAATTGCCATGGTTTGCCGATTTTCATCACATCACGCGAACGTGCCTAATTTAGCTTTCACAAATGTAGTAAATCCGTGGACATATATACATGTATATTGTTCAGTTAAAACTTGAATTACCGCAATTTACCTGGAATCTTTGCCCTGGTCTTATAATTTAATGGCAATACTGATTACCGTACCGTACTGTTACTGAGGTAAATCAACGAAAATTTACCGATACTGAGATTGAAATTTCAATACCGCCAATCTCTAGAAGGCAATCATAGTACAATTCTCAGTGATTCAGTGATTGCATTGGAATGATTTTGAATAATAATTTACTGAGAATCGATATAATTTGAAAAACATGTAACTAAGTTAGTACGGTAAGTAAATGCTTCAATATTCAAGAAATTTAGAGTTTGCTATCTTACATCAGTACAGACTACTCTGACAGGACGACCGTTACCAATCGGTCTAATAATATAGGCCGAACGGCAGTTCACCCAGGCCCGATCCTATTTTAGTATTTAGAATTCACAAGTAAAAATATAGAAATCTATCTATATAATTATAAATAATAAAAGTCACTTGAGTGTGTGTGCGTCTGTAAGTTTAAGTTTGTCACGCTTTTGAAAATATATCACCTTCATGTCCGATTGCTCCCAATTTAGAATTTAGAATAGGACACTAAAAAAACATTCAGGCCAATCTCTTCAAGACGAACTGAGATATAACACATTTGCCAAAGGTTATCGACGATATTTTCCCTGATATATAAATGTGTTTTTCATAGGTGGAATGTGCTTTCAGCGGCACCTGTCATATGAAACACCAAAGCCAAATTCCGGACAAACTCTGCGCACCGTTTGTTGACCTTCTATATATCTTTATTAGCAGTGCAGCAGCGATGATATTTTGAACATTTAAACGATTTAAGGGGGCATAAGTTAGCAATACAGAGCATTCATTATTATAATAGCTTATAATTGGTACACCTATATTCACATGACCAGGGGAATGTCATGGGATAGGTGCCTTTGACCTTGAGCAGATGACTTAAAGGGGTGACTAATAAATTGCATGATCAATAAAAAGCATTTATAATCAGCTCAGAATATTTGTGGGGAAATTGATGCACAGAGGTAACATGACACAGGATAGGTGCCGTTGACATTAAATGACTTAAAGAGGCACCAATAATTAGTAATAAAGAGCGTTTATTATGAGCTTAAAAGATAGATGGTAACTTTACCTGGAGAGTGTCATGCAATAGGCGCTGTTTACCTCAGGTGACAAATAATTATATTGAATGACTTGAATGGGCACAAATAATTGGCTCAACTTTACAATGTTGGTGCCGTTGTGCGTGCGTGTGTGCATCAACAATTTCCTTTGGCATGCCCTACAGGCCACATCCCTCATCCGATCTGCACCAAACTTAATATGTAGCTTCAGGTTGACCTATAGATGGGAGCTATCAAATTTTTCAAAATTTTGATGAAATACATGACCGCCAGCAGCCATCTTGGATTTCAAATTTGAATCCATCGGCACACCCTGCAGGGCTCCCGTATTTATGGCCAGATCATTTTTAGCTCAACTTACTTTTGTAAGTTTGAGCTATTGCCATGGCTTGGCGTCCGTCGTCCGTGTGTCCGTCAACAATTTCCTTTGGAGCGGGCTACAGGTCGTACCTTTGGTCTGATCTTTATGAAATTTTGCATGAATGTTAATATTGACATGTAGATGGGAACGAGTCATTTTGGGGTCGTTCGGCCAAAAAACATGGCCGTCAGCAGCCATCTTGGATTTTACTCTTTGCATGACTAAATCATTTGGCGCAGGCTACAGGTCGTAGTTTTGATCGGAACTTCATGAAATTTGTCATGGATGTTAACAATGACATGTAGATGGGAACGAGTGATTTTGGGGTTGTTCGGCCAAAAAACATGGCCGCCAGCAGCCATCTTGGATTTTACTCTTTGCATGACTAAATCTTTTGGCGCGGGCTACAGGTCGTACCTTTGGTCTGATCTTTATGAAATTTGTCATGAATGTTGACATTGACATGTAGATGGGAACGAGTCATTTTGGGGTCATTCGGCCAAAAAACATGGCCGCTGGTGGCCATTTTGGATTTCAAAATTCAATCCATTGGCGTGGGCTACAGGTCGTGCTGTTCGTCTGATCATTATGAAATTTGTCATGGATGTTAATATTGACATGTAGATGGGAAACGAGTGATTTTGGGGTCGTTCGGCCAAAAAACATGGCCGCCAGCAGCCATCTTGGATTTTACTCTTTGCATGACTAAATTCTTTGGCGCGGGCTACAGGTTGTAGCTTTGGTCAGAACTTCATGAAATTTGTCATGGAAGTTAACAATGACATGTAGCTGGGAACGAGTGATTTTGGGGTCGATCGGCCAGAAAAAATGGCCGCCAGCAGCCATCTTGGATTTTACTCTTTGCATGACTAAATCCTTTGGCGCGTTTACAGGTTGTACCTTTGGTCTGACCTTTATGAAATTTGTCATGAATATTGATATTGACATGTATATGGGAACGAGTCATTTTGGGGTCATATGGCCAAAAAACATGGCCGCTGGCAGCCAACTTGGATTTCAAAATTCAATCCATTGGCACGGGCTACAGGTCGTACTGTTTGTCTGATCATCATGATATTTATCATGGATGTTAATATTAACATGTAGATGGGAACGAGTCATTTTGGGGTTGTTTGGCTAAAAAACATGTCCGCCAGCAGCCATATTGGATTTTACTCTTTGCATGAATAAATCCTTTGGTGCGGGCTACAGGTCGTATCTTTGGTCGGAACTTCATGAAATTTGTCATGTATGTTAACAATGACATGTAGATGGGAAACGAGTCATTTTGGGGTCGTTCAGCCGAAAAACATGGCCGCCAGCAGCCATCTTGGATTTTACTCTTTGCATGACTAAATCCATTGGCACAGGCTACAGGTCATACCTTTGATCAGATCATTATGAGATTTGTAAAGGCTGTAGATGGGAACAAGTCATTTTGGGGTAATTCGGAAAAAAAACATGGCTGCCGGTGGCCATTTTAGAATTTACTCTTTGCATCAATAAATCCTTTGGCACACCATAATCACCACATCCCTGATCCGATCATTATGAAACCTGTTATGAATGTTGATATTGACATGTACATCTAGTCTTACTTAGACATTCCAATTAGCACTTTTCCTATTCCTCCATTTACTGTCGACCATTAAATTATTCCCCTACCTAAGTTGAGCTACAGTGTCATTGACACTTTCATTGAATTATGCAGGCACGATTGTGATCACCTGTAGCTGACGATTTTGAACGATTTAAGATGAAAAAAATGGCTGTCGGCAGCCATCTTGGAATTTACTCTTTGTATGACTAAATCCTTCAGCACACCCTGCAGGCCACACCTCTCATCCGATCGTCACCAAACTTCATATGGATCTTCGGGGTGACCTCTAGATTGGAATCTCCTATTTTAACCGAAATTATTTTTAAAAACATGGCCGTCAGCAGCCATCTTGGATTTGAAATTTGAATCTATCGGCACACCCCCGTAGCCCGGATTTATTGGAGAATTGATTTGAAAATTTACAGGCATGTTTAGAATCACCTCTATATGGGAGCTATCAAATTTGAACAATTTTCTATGAAAAACATGGCCACTGGCAGCATATTCGATTTTATTCTTTGCATGACTAAATCCTTTGGCACACCCTACATCTCTCATCTGATGATCACCAACTTCATTTGTATCTTCGGGTTGACTTCTAGATGGGAGTCTCCTATTTTGACAGAAATTCGTTGAAAACATGGCCACCAGGAGAATTTACTCTTTGTATGACTAAATCCTTTTGCGCACCCTACAGACCACATTCCTCATCCGATCATCACCAAACTTCATATGGATCTTCGTGGTGACCTCCAGAAAAACATGGGTGCCAGCAACCATCTTGGAATTTACTCTTTGTATGACTAAATCCTTTGGCGCACCCTACAGATCATATCCCTCATCCAATCATCACCAAGCTTCATATGGATCTTTGGGGTGACATCTAGTTGATGAAAAATGTGGTTGCCAGTAGTCATCTTGTTTTAAAACAGTTTACCTTAAACCAATGTTCACTTATGTCCACTCACAGTATTGAATGTAACACATGAAGTTATCCCCTCTGAGCTACAGTGTCATTGATACTTCCATTTACTTATTCTTCGTACAATTTTCTTGCATGTCATGGTTGTCACCCATCAATTTGTCACCCATTTTTGACGGGCAATAATTATAATAATTAGCGAATCCTGATAAAGTCAGGACATTGATAGCATTAATGTTCTCAGAACAAAACATCAGTGTTAGAGTCTTCAAGATCGTTAGATATTTAGTTGTATAAGGCCCATAATAAAATAATAAATGTAGACAAGGATTAACCCACACCAGCAGATTACACTCCCAGCAGCCACGCAGCAGCTACTACACTGCTATGAGTGCTGACTTAGATAGCAGCACACCAATCATTATAGATGAAATTTCACCACCACTCCAGATAAACAAAACACAACCAGCTTCTAACACATCGCTCCATAATATTGGATACACCCCCCCCCCCCCCCCCCCCACATTTGTACCAAAACAACGACAGCCCAAAACCAGGCAACAGTTTCTGGAATGACATTAGGAATGAACCTATCACTCAATTGGATACCAGTCCCCAAACCACTGGAACCACAAATAATGTCCACTCGGAAGAAGACATCAACAGTTGGATGTTCCGATACAGTCCAACAGACATACCTGTGGACTCATGGGAATTTAATGATTTCTTCACGGACTGCTTAATCCCTATATATGCAGATCACTCATCTATACCACATCCAATCCACACAGATTATATTGCCACACATCATGGCCATACATCATCCAGAGAAAGCGGCCTCAGAAGGAACAGATTAAATATCAACAAACTCCTGTTGAAGGTTAAAGATGAACTATTTCAAAATAAACCCGGACGTTGACTGTAAATAAACAATATATTACCACACTCAACCTGGACCACACATTCCCCTCATTTCACAATAGGGAGAGGGGGAAAACGCTTGCATATTTCTTGTCCTTTCACACAGCTGAAAACTATATTTACCTTGACCTTGTAAGCCAGTGCATTCTCTTATGTATGAGAGGTTCCCTAAGAGAAACTCGCATATATAAGAGAATTCACTGGCACATGATCTTTAATGCTGCACCAGCGCAGGCTCCCATTATGAATGGGTGAAGAGATGCTAATGATCAGCACATAATGTTATATCAACACTTGACATGACATGTAAGGCAATAATTGAGCTGTCAGCTCATTATTTTATCGGCTCTGCACATCAGGTTATTTCTATCAAATGTTTTATCTAAGTTGTATTATAATTGATATTTAATCCGCAATGAGACTATATTCTGTGTTAACAGATAGTGGAGGACCACTGCAATTAGTTGGAGCTCATGGCTCGCCATAACATGTTTTAGAAAGCGGCCGAAACAACCCAAACCCACAACCACCCTGGGGAGTGCATGTATATGTAGCAATTTCATATGCATGATTAATGTATATTTCTATATTGTAAACCTTAAAAGTTTGAATTGATATTCCACAATGAAATTCCATCATGAAAATTACAGTTGAATTTAGACCAGAGAGTTAAAATTATCGAAGATCTCAAGTCTACACCTATTTGTAGTTGACTTTGGTAGTTTAATAAAAAAAAAGTCTCATTAATCAATAATGCATTGTGTCTCGGTCACTCTTGGTAAAGGCATCAATATATTCCGATGGTGGCATGATTTTCTATAAACCAAACACCTCTCTAAACCGATTGGAGGGCCGGACCAAAAGTGTAAGTGTTCAGTTTAGAGAGGTTTTACTGTACCACAAAATGATATTGGACTACTCATGGATATATATGAAGTATATGGCACTTTAAAATCCCAATAAATACTATTGAACATTGTTTTTCCATTTATTTCTTCTCAAATGTTTCGAAAAAATCGCACAAATATATTTGCACTTTGAAAATGTTTTATTGCCCTACTGATGCGCAGATAAAACCCCTGGCTGAAATCTCAATTCAACATGTAAAATGGATATAATAATTTAAGCCCTATTAGTATATGCCTGACTTATATCACATTGAGTATCATCTTCCATATTCAAATCATTTTCAGGTCCCAGAGAGGTAATTGAGAGATATGAGACAGAGCATAGGTTGAAGATAACAGAGGCTGTGTCATCATCACTAAAAATACTGCAGAAAGAGCAGCCGATCGATGAACCCATCTACAGGTGATATTTATTTTATTATATTTTAATTCAGGCAAATAAGTTCATATAATGCGGTTTTACAAAGTACAACATATACATAGATCTGCATTCTACAATCAGAATATAACATACTTACAGATATCAAAATAGAGCATTTACATGTAATTCCAGTTCACAAATAAAATTGAAACATGGTAAGCCAGAAGTACATGAAGCTCGAATAACTGAATGCTGTTAAAAACAATCTCTCTTGAAATGATTAATTGATTCACTTACTTACACCAGCACACACACAAAGATGACACTCTATCATAGATAAACATACCACTATCGCTGTGTTAACCATGAAGTGAAAGACAGCATATTTGTCAGTCTTATTGAGCCCGGACATCTTATTAACCCTTTCTATACTGAATGGATTCCCCAATTCAGTTATAAAAGTATACATTGGAATGGACTATTATTTATTTAGAGGGGTGTTTAGGTAATACAAACAGACGGCAGATAGAAAAACAGATAATTCAAGAGCAGAATTATTCATATTCATTGGTGGGAAGTGTACTGATAATAAGTTCAACAAATGACCAAAGGTCGTTTGTTGAACTTATTATCTGATAATTTCTTCAGGGAACTACTCATCAATGAGTAATTAGTATAGAAAGTGTTAATTAAATATCAATTTTACATCCTCTCGCATTCTCTTGACTTCTTACTTTATCATCTTCTTGAGGCTATATTAATTTGGAGGTAAACCGTATAACACTTTTTAGCCTTTTAGTAGGTTTTGGCCTTAACCCTTTACCCAACAGAAGGGCCCTGTGCCAATGCATTCTCTTATATATGCGAGTCGACCATAGGTCGCCTCGCATATATAAGAGAATGCATTGGCTTAACACATTAAAAATTATAAAATTGTTAAAGAATGTAAGAAAAAATGGTAAAAAGTGTTAAAAAAGATGTTTTTTAGGCCAATGCATTCTCTTATATATGCGAGGCGACCTATGGTCTACTCGCATATATAAGAGAATGCATTGGCACAGGGCATAACTGTAACCATCACAATGTGGTCAATGAGCTGGTTTCAATGATATCCATATTTGTATGGTTTTATTGAGACAGACCCAAGATAATTTAGGCTGTTGAAGCTTTATTTGGCCGGTTTTGGCCGGTTTGTTGGGTAAAGGGTTAAGCCTCCGGTCTCTTCAGCAAGTTTGCTATATTTGATATTCGGAGAACCACTGTATTTCAGAGCAGTTAAAATGTTTTAATATTTGTATTTCAGTGATGATAAGGCGAGTTTTTTGTGTTCGGCACTCGAAGCTGTCTTTCTCCATGGACTTATTCCTTCGGTTGGGCAGAAAGTGAGTCACCTATACCCATTTTTATCTGAATTCAGGATATAGGGATGAACACAACGGTTAGTTCGTCCATCAACTATTTCCTTTTTGCATACCATATAGACCACATCCAATCATCACAAAACTTCATATGGATCTTTGGGATGACCTCTAGATGGGAACCATCAATATTTTCTGAAATTCGTTAAAAAACATGGCTGCCAGCAGCTATCTTGGATTTCAAATTTGAATCCTTCTACACACCCTGCAGCCCGAATTTTTTGGAAAAATGTTTTGAAGATTTACTGGCAGGTGAGGGATCACCTCTAGATAGGAGCTATTGAATTTCTATGATTTTCTATGGCCACCAGCGGCCATTTTGAATTTTACTCTTTGTATGACTAAATCCATTGGCACAACTTTACGCTTAGAAACCACATCTCTCATCATATCATCACTAAACTGTATATGAATCCAGATTTTTTTCCAAAATTCGTTGAAAAACACGACTGCCAGTGACCATCTTGGATTTCACTCTTTGCATGACTAAATCCTTCGGCACACCCTACAGGCCAATTCCCTCGTCCGATCATCACCAAACTTCATATGGATCTTCAAGGTGACTAGATTGGATCCACCTATATTTAATAGGAACAATAATTACCACAATTCACCTAGCAATACATGTACTACTATTTTACTTTTTATAATACTATTAATTGTTATTCCACTTATATGTAATACTTGTTGCAATATGATTTGTGTTCATATTTAGATTTATCAATACTGGTAACAAATAATAAATTTAAAAAAACCTTAGAATTTGCCAATTTTGGTTTCCGGTTGATAGTTTTAGTTATCTGATTGTTTAAAAATTTTATATGTGGATTACCTACATGAAATTATAAGTCAAGTTCGAATTTGGGTTCGGTCCTCCCATTTTTGCGAGAGTTATGGTTCTTGTCGACGTAAAATTTGCTAATTGTTTTGGTTTCTGTGTGATAACTTTAGCTTTAGTTATCTAATTGTTTTCAAATTTGGTATATGGATTACTCATATAACAGTACAGGTCAAGTTCGAATTTGGGTTTCATCCACCTGTTTTTACTGGAGTTATCATCCTTGTTGACTTATAATTTGATGATTATTTGGTTTTCGGGTGTTAACTTTAGTTTTAGATATCTGATTGTTTTGAAATTTGGTGTATTGATTACTCATATGAAAATACAGGTCAAGTTCAAATTTGGGTTCCGTCCGCCTGTTTTTACCAGAATTACTTCTGATGAATTTTGCGTCCATGTCCTAAATTCCGTGATTCAGTCATTGACTTATTTACAATTTGAGGATTATTTTGGTTTCCAGATTATAGCTTTAGTTATAGTTATCTGTTGCACATGAAAATACAGGTCAAGTTCGAATTTAGTTTCCGTCTGCCTATTTTTACCGGAGTTATGGTCCTTGTTGACTTAATGTTTAATGATTATTTTGGTTTTCCGGTGATAGTTTATTTCTAAAAAGCCCCCCCCCCCCCCCCCCCCACCACAAATGAAGCCACCTTTCGGTGGATACTGTGGCTAAGCAGCATTTTATCATTATTAATAACTCTGGAATTACCGATTAAAGTCCAATTAGTTCAATAAGATTCCAATGTTTATTCAAAAGTTGAGGTAAACATTCGAAAAGGTCGAAGCATTAAAAAATATTCAAAACATCATATTCAGACTAAAATAATTGAATTTACTACATGATTAGCGATGTTGGAGAACTATCAATAATGAATATAAGAACAAAGTTGATTTATTTCTCCATCTTCTTCTCAGTGGTGATGTTTTTACAGATGTTTATATTTTTGGCTCATTTATCGACTGTGACAGCCTTGGTTCCCTTTAAAACAGTAAGCAAATTCATGTGTATACAGATACTTGTAACTTGAAGAGAGTAACACTCTCTAGTCTCTACTGACTGAGATTTCATGAATTTCACTCCACGCTTTTATCTGTTCTTCAGATGGCACAGTACATGGGTGCTGGGAATAACGCTGATGCTGCTTCAAACCTGGTATGTTTATCTTATATCAATACAAGGAATATTCTGTCAGATCATAAATAGAGGATCTCACATGAGTTTCTATTTTATACGGAATTTATCAACCGAGTTCACTAAATTCGATTTGAGCCGAGGTTTACCGAGGCTCAAATAGAATTTAGTGGACGAGGTTGATAAATTACGTATAAAATAGGACGAGTGTGAGATACTTTTTATCACATAATCAAATAAACGCGAAGCAATGCGAAATATCCATCCAAAACAACGATAAAAACCGCAGCGATCGCAAGTCATTTGAAGAACGATGTGACGTCATCGCATGCGCTGATATTAAACGTGTCTCTTATCGATAATTATGAAACTGCTTTTATGGGCAAATTATGTGATAATACTTATCATTCACTGAGCAACATTCATATTAGTTAACATTCCTTCTAGTCAGTTGGGAGGGAATCATTTTCTTTCTATGGCTTCTATGACCTGAACATCACTACCACAGAAGAATATACCATTTTATTGTATACTTTTATAATGAAACTGAATTTTTACCTTTTCTTTACTCATTGACAAAATAGTTGCCTTAGGAAATGTTCAGAGAATAAGTTCAACAAATGACCATACGATGTGAATACGTCTGCACTTGTATTAATGTTTCATCTCTCTGTCGTTTGCTTTTATTACCTGAACATCCCTCAAAATGAATGATAAACCATTCCAATGTTTACTTTTATATATGAACTAGCTGGTGGACCCGACTTCGTCCGGGCTGTTTCCCCTCTGCTTTTCGGCGAATTGTGCGATTTGACCTTGAATTGACCATTTTGAAAGTCAAGGTCAGGTCGGGGTCACGATTTGACCCGTCCAAAACACTCCCCGGACAAAAGTACCCATCGAAATCCGTCTGGTTTTACCCGATTTGACCTTGAATTGACCATTTTGAAGGTCAAGGTCAGGTTGGGATCATGATTTGACCCGTCCAAAACACTCCTCGGACAAAAGTAACCCTAGGTATCAAATGTTGTCGAAATCTCATCAAAATTCGCGATTTGACCTTGAATTGACAATTTTGAAGGTCAAGGTCAGGTTGGCGTCACGATTTAACCCATCCAAAACACTCGCCGGACAAAAGTACACCCAGGTATCAAAATCAGTCCGTTTTACCCGATTTGACCTTGAATTGACCTTTTTGAAGGTCAAGGTCAGGTCGGGGTAACGATTTGACCCGGACAAAAGACTCCCCGGACAAAAGTATCTCTAGGTATTAAATATCGTCGAAATTCGTCCCGTTTTACCCGATTTGACCTTGAATTGACCTTTTTGAAGGTCAAGGTCAGGTCGGAGTCACGATTTGACCCGTCCATTTCATCGGAATCCATCCCGTTTTACCCGATTTTACCTTGAATTTATCTTTTTGAAGGTCGAGGTCAGGTCGGAGTCACGATTTGACCCGTCCAAAACACTCCCTAGACAAAAGTAACCCTAGGTATCAAATTTTGTCAAAATCCGTTGGGCAGTTTTCCCGGCCATAGCTAACAGACAAACAAACAGACAGACAGACAGAAGTCCCAAAATATATAGTAGATGTGAGAATCCATTTAGTAAAGAAAGGTTTATGATCTACTCTCCAGTAAACCCTTCATTGAGTTCATCCATGGGCTATCTTTTTACCACAAATAACATTTCAGAACTATTGGGGATTTGCTGTTAAGTTTACACACAGAGATGTTATAGATCAGATAAAGAAGCTCTCACAGATATTAACTGATGTTGGGAGATGTCGAGTGAGTATTGGTAGATATTATATTGCGGCAATAGACCGGTATTGCAGAGTACATCCCATACACAAGGGTACCTTTATATTAACTCTTTGAATTTATTCAATACCTGTTGATGCAAGGTATGTGTATTGAATGCAATTCCAGCCATTGAATACATATTACTGTATACAACATGAGTAATACAAGCCGGGAATTACTTCGTGTTGATGTTATTGCCAAGAGTGATGGCATACATAATGTCAATGATCCACTCATGGTGGTGGACAGATTATTACCATTTTTTTTATCAGAATTTAATCACAATAAAGGTAGTTACAGTATCAATGGTGGTCACAATCATGGATTAAACTTATCTGACACAAGGATGTGAAATAAATACAGAATACAATGTGCATCATAATCTAGAATCTTTATCGTTGCATAGGTTCTTTATTGATAAGATTTATGACTGAATATGTAGATATTGACAAATTATAAGTTTAAATATATATTTCAGATGGCGTGAATGCACTTGTGCATGAGGAACTAGACTATATGTATAGAACATATATTCAGAGTATATGCATTGACTATATGGTAACCCTTCCATGACTGGAGCTTCCTGAAATTGTGTGAAAACCCTGTGCCAATGCATTCTCTTCTATATGCGAGTCTCCCATGGGGAGCCTCGCATATATAAGAGACTACATTGGCCTAACAACATTTACCTTGACCTTGTAAGCCAATGCATTCTCTGATATATACGGGGCTCCCTATAGGAGACTCGCATATATAAGAGAATGCACTGGCACATGATCTGTAATATATATGCTGCACCAGTGCAGCTCCCGTCATGAAAGGGTTAATAGTTAGAGCTGTATTCAATGAATAAATACATTCTTAAGATGATCATGTACTTTATATTATATTTCAGACATGGGTGAGATTAGCTATTAATGATGGACTAATTGAAAGTTATGTTGATGCAATGATTGCAGACAAGGGAAGTTTGAAGTGAGTTCATAACCTACATTCTCTATTGAATTCAAGTCTGGATATAGTGTATCTGACATTGGAGAATGAGGACCCGGGAAGGTGAATTCAGTGACGCTATCCTACACAGTGGCTAGCATCACCAAATTCACCCTCTGGGAACCTCATTCTGCTTAGGCCTCAACTGCTATGAGAGACCTATGATCAGATTGAGTTTCCTTGGTTGATGTTGGTGATATTAAACCATTAGTCACATCGATTATGCATTTTAACTTCTGCAAATTAGGGGATATAGAAACTTAACAGTAGGGAAAATTTAACTAAACAATGTTAATTTGAGACTACAGATAATTCCAAGAGGATGAGGCCTAAGCAGAGTGAGGTCCTCAGAGTGTGAATTTGGTGATGCTAGCCCACTGTATGGGATATCGTCTCTAACTTAGCCCTCTGGGGACCTCATTCTTCAATTGTCAGACACGTTATATCCAGGCTTGATTGAATTCATTAATCAATCTTTTTAATTTAAAAAAAATTAATGTTTGTAAGCTTAAAGGGGTACTGTATACTAAATCCGACCATATATGGACCATCTACTTTTAGACTAAACTAAATATATGCAACAAATGTCATAAACTCATTTTCATTATAAATACCATGTTGTTTGCACACATAGAGCACATAAGTGTATTTTGCACTAATCCATGGCTCAAATTCATTCATTTGTAGCATATATTCTGTTGAGAATAAAAGGAGATGGTCCCATAAATGGCCGGATTTAGTGTACAGTACCCCTTTAAGCCAAATCAATTTATTTTCTGAATCTATGAGGGAGGGACTTTTTACATGATGACAATCAACATGTTCAAATTACAGCCTAATATACCAATTTAACTTAATGTAAATGAGACATCATTCTTATTATTGGTGTATGGGATTCTGAAAATACAGGTCAAGTTTGAATTTCAGTTTCATACACTGGTTTTGACTAGTTATAGCCTTTTGTTGAAAAAATGAAGTATCTATTGGTTTCTGAAGGACAGCTAAAGTTTATATAGGCATGCCCATTTCATATATAATGTAGTTCAACACTTGTTGAATTTTCCTTAATTAAACGTTTCTATGCTAAATTGAGTTATAAAGGTATACATTGGAACGGTCTATGGAGGGATGTTCATGTAATAATTCATGTAATATTCATCGGTGGGAAGTGTTCAGATAATAAGTTCTACAAACATTAGTTGATCTTATTATCTGAACATTTACTATATGATAACTACTCGTCAATGATGCTTTAGTATAGAAATGGTTAATTACTCCCACTTCTTTTATATTTAAATCCATTTCTATTCTATTTTTACAAGAAAATTCTACAATAAAACAGCATATTTAAGAGATGTCGAACAAGCAGAAATTCTCAAGACTTACTTTCACAGTAAGTAGAACATTAATAATGTACCTGTACACCCTTATACAGGGTTTCCGCCAGGCCGGCTGCGGGTCCGTCCCACGGACCCATTCCCCCCGTTGGTCGTTGCATGAAATCCCGCTCATACACAAATAAATGACGTTATTAAAAACTTTTTCAGTCTGTGTCGACAGGCTATATATCATTATATCTACAGTTATTTTCATTAATATTGACAAAATGAAATCGACACAGTCCATCTCCCGAAAAAACAATAAGAAAGAGGTGTCAAATAGCGACATTAGATACAGCGTAATACATGTTGCAGTAACATCAAAGACTGCCGGACTGTTGAGTGCGGATATATTCTTGTGCACGGGATTCCATGGATGAAACTACTCACGCTCCAAGACCCCGTGCTGAGTCGGGGATATTTTTATGCACGGGATTTTTCGTGGATGAAACTACTCAATGTTGATCATTTATCTTATTGCTGTATTATCATTTGTTTTGAGTTCGATTTACCGGTAAGTGAAGTTCCTGAAAAATACATGTGATTCTCTACGTGTGCTGATTATTATGCGTATATTGCCATGCATACTTAACAAAACCCCAAAGTGATTTATTTGACAATAATACGGAACCTGTCCCAAATCAGTCTTTATATCGGGAATTCATAGTGATAACACCATTCATTTGAGCCATATATTACATGCATGGAGGATAAACACGAACACATACCCCTCCCCCCAATATGAAGATAAAGTCAAAGTACGGTCAATAATAGTTTCGTTGTCCCGCATGGGTCGCCAACCACAATAATCAACGACGCACATGTTCATACTTTCCGCCAAAAACTCAATTACATTTTGTAACTCGTTGGCTAAAACTCTTTTCTATAGCTGCGGTCATCAGTTGTTAGAATAATACAGACTATTGAACAAGCTACGCGTTCCGGGTGACAGATTTCTCTACCATTCGCATTTCGCCGCTATAATTATCTCCTGCAGACAAACCCTGCTGCAGTATGACATCACCGCGCACAAATAGTTTTACGATTGACAGATTATATAATCCTGTCAGTTTAATTTTCACTGACGCTACTTGAAATTCTAAGATATACTTTATTCAATTCTCCTTGCTAGGTGTTATTGGTCAATGCGTAGATGCTTTTTAGTGTTTAGATTCATTCTACCTGTTGGAATCTTATTGTAAGTTATAAATTTGTAAACACTGTATTAAACTCGTAGCTCGTTCATTTATATAGTCTTCAATCAGATGGTAGTCTTACGTACGTAATTAAATGACTAACTATTGGATACCATCAACAGAATTAATGCACCGACGGATATAATAAGACTTGCATAATATATGTATAGCTTTGGATTGCTTTGTGGG
Organism: Siphonodentalium dalli; assembly: GCA_032622095.1. Lineage (NCBI taxonomy): Eukaryota > Metazoa > Mollusca > Scaphopoda > Gadilida > Siphonodentaliidae > Siphonodentalium > Siphonodentalium dalli. The sequence continues at coordinate 196,466,196 of CP136064.1, forward strand.
ACACCCAGGTCCAAGGAAACGGCTTCTTTTCAGTGTCAAATAACAAAATTTTCGCCCATCGGGACGAACCATGGTCGTCCCGTCGCGTTATGTGTTTCTCCAATACGGACTCATTAATTCCCCCCTGGCGGAAACCCTGCCTTATATCCAAGTATGTCAGGTATGTGATAGTATAAATTTAAACTAAAAGGAGAGGGATCAAAATCTAAACTATTGTTATGATTATTACAATGTTGTCAGTCCATATTGTCAACAAATGCAACAAAAGATAATTATTAAGATCAGACAACTTTCATTTTGATCAGATACCATCGCTGTGTATTACTCATTAATTTATTTGTAGCAGCAATGGTAACACCCAAGTTGCTGTACATTATGTTTTGGTATTAAAGTGATGTGAAACACTCCGCTGAGGTGTCCCAAACAGAATAACAAATAATGATGCCAAAAAAGCTATTTTCATAAATATGATATCCAAATAGTCAGAAAACAGTGTCATTGTTATAAATAAATAGCACGCAGTGACTTTTATTGCGGAAATCATTGCCGAATGTTTATGCCCAATAATGCATCCCAAGTACAGTAGTAAATAATTACATTTGCACGTAGTTCAACCATTATAATCTCGGAAATTGTAGAGTTGATATGGTTGTAATTTTCAACAATCTTAGTTCATTGCTACATTCTTCCAATGGGGATAGTGTTTGGATACTAATGAAATAAGTCCTTTAAAAACAAAAGAAAACTTTATTTCCATAAAACTTTTTGGCAAATACCGTAATTTGGACACCTTGAGAAGTAAATATGTATTTAGGTGATATCTGATAATACACTGGCATTCTGACATGTAGTATTATTCATGGCTCAGCCATTCTGCTCACTGCTCTTTGCAACTTCGCGATGTAACGCTTCCACCGGCAGAGTCCAGTAAGTGCCACCATATTTGTAGGTGGACAGGCGCAAGTCTGAATATAGTGTGTCTGACGTTTGCAAAATGAGACCCCAAGAAGGTGAATTTAGTGACGCTATCCCACACAGCGTCTATATCACATGTTGATACTTATTATTTGAGTAGCAGAATTTCAATAACATTCTATTCACATAGCAAGTGCCTTGAGGGCCATTAACCCTTCCATGACGGGAGCTTCCTGAAATTTGGTCAAGACCCTGTGCCAATGCATTCTCTTATATATGCGAGTATCCCATAGGCAGCCTTGCATATATAAAAGAATGCATTGGTCTAACAATATATTCCTTGACCTTGTAAGCCAGTGCATTCTCTTATATATGTGAGACTCCCTATGAGATACTCGAATATATAAGAGAATGCACTGGCACATGATAGTTAATGCTGCACCAGCGCAGCTTCGTCATAAAAGGGTTAATTCTATGCTTTGATATTTTTCTTCGTATACTTTTGTCTCAATTGTATTGTCTGAATTTTTCAGGTCTTTCACTATTTAATTTCCAACTGTCTTTCAACTCGAGTGTTTTGAACTTCTGGTCACCTCTGAGCGTGAGCTTGGCTGGATTGAGTGACAACACTGCTCCACCTCCAGTAATCAAACCTTCGCGCAACAAAGGTAATTTGTAGTATAAATGGTAATATTAGTGACAATACGCATCATGAAATTATTGTTCTTTTGCAACGAAAATCATATAAAGCTGGATTAAGGGAGAGAGGAAAGGTTGCCAATGATCACAAGAATATTCCGCGTTAAAACAGGATGGCTTATGTTTTTGGTTTGTCTATCTGTCTGTATGTCTGTTCATGTTTTCTTTCCGGATGAAAACTTAAGTAATCAGGTGAACAATTGGAAGAAATTTGGTATCACTACCACAATATACAGGTCAAAGTCGATTTTATTTTGTTGAAATTGGGGCTTAATTTGGTTTCCTGATGATAAATTTAGTTTTCCTGTTGATAAATTTAGTTGATGTTAACTGAATGGAATGAAGTTTGGTATGCAGGTTTAAAATCATAAAATATGGGTTCCGTCCGCTAAATTGTTACCAGAGTTAAAACGTGAACCGTTTTCGGGTTATCTTGGTTTCTTGTTGATAACTGTAGTTAGGGTTAATTGATCGCCACCAAACATTTCCATCCAAAGAATATGAATCTCTCTGCTCCTGTATTTTCTTTTCGTCATACTGCCATCTGTTAATTTATCCTGAACACCATCCAACGGAATAATAGATAATTCCTATATTATTGGAGAATCAATTTGGTATAGAAAGGTTTAGTAAATGTTTTTTGTTTAAATGTTTTCCAGTGTCAAAAGGGTGGAAGAAAAAGGAACAGTCACAGGTAGGTGGTGTGCCTGGACGAGTGCGGGTTCATAGCATACAGTCAAGGTCAAGTCGCCGAAGCAGTGAGTCATCCAATGTTAGCAGGAGCCGAAATAACTCAGTGCTGTCTGACCAGTCTAGCCAGTGTGATGTCTCTCAGTTTAACAGTGCTGATTTCCTTGACACATCTTCTTCCGTCGGAGATGAAATCGATATCAATGATTCTGTAAATTATGGCAGCTATGATGACAAACTTTGTGCTGAACAAACTAACATATCTTCTGCGGTGACCTCAGATAAAATGAACAATGACTCTACCCGCTCACAAAATTCTTCTGTCCCGGACAATAATGTATTCATTCAGACTGCTGATGAGTCATCAAAACGACATGCGAAGTTACTTCCAGAATCGGGGTCTGAGATTAATGTTAGCATCGAGGAATTAGATGAGGTGACAGCAAGACTTTTAAACATTCCAATGGATCAATCGGGTCTAGATTCACGAGAGAACCAGAGGTATGGATACATCCTTCCAAAACCAGCTGTGGGTAATCCTTTTTCACAAAAACAGCTTGAAAAGATGGAGGAATGCTCAAACAATTCTTCGGAAATAAGTGGTCAAATTAATCCCGAGACTGCTGCAGCTACTGATCAACTTACAACTGAAATTAATGGTGCTAGTGAACAAAACAATTTAAATCAAGCAGAAAATAGCTTAGATTCTGTGCTGTACAAAATTAGAGACAAATATACATTATCTAGTGTAAAACCTCATGAATTAAAAACAGAACAAACAGAAACAGTGCTTGATTCAGTGACTTGTGATAATGTGGATGGTCGTATATTAGAATCAAACTCTGAATTGGATTATACTCAACATTCCAAGTGCCTTGATAACAATATTCAAAAATCAGAGAAAGTACCAAAAGACAAAGTACCACATCTGACTGATCCCTCAACTATTCAGAGCCTTATCACTGCAGAAGAATCAGACTATAAAAAATTGGTTGTCACGGAAATGGCTAACGATGTTGGAGATGCCTCATTTTCAGGTGTTAGCGAGAATATGTCTGATGATAAGGACCGAGAATTCACTGACTCAGTGGCATCAAGCAACGATGGTATTTTCAAAGACAAAAGGTCAAAGTATGAAAATCCCCTGAAAGGAAGCCCTATTAGTAGGAAGTCTCAGGCAGATGGACCACAGCTATCACCTGCAACTGCAAAGAACATATCAATTTCTAGGAGTATACTGAGTAGCCTTCCATCTCGTTTGAGAAAGTCGAGGTCTGAACAGAATCTTCGGCGAGGACAAATAGTTTCACAGCCCATGTCACTGCCGAGTGGTGTAAATTGTGAAAGAAGGTGCAGTTCAGGAAATAGTTTGAAAAACATTAGCACATGGTCGTCACCTATTCTCAATGGCAGCGGAGAGGATGAGGGAGACAGTGGTGTAGAGTTTCCTGTGAAAATGGACGATGATGGGTCTGACACTGGTATAGAAATTACCAATCACAAAGGTAATCACAATGACACATGTTTTATTTTTTTTAATTTACCGGGAATTATTATACAAATTACAATCATGTCTCACATTGTTTGCTATGGGGTTTTAGAATACCTCGCTTCAATAAATTATTTTGTTTGTTTACAAGAATCAAAAAGATCCATTGCCTTTTTTTGCATTGAAACCCATGCCTTCATCACGCTCATAATAATAATGTGGATTCTCAGCTGATTTTTAACCCTGTACCGGGTGCACTGCAGTGAACATAGACATGTACAATATGCTCCAGTTTGGAGTTGTAACTTTGGCAGTGAAAAAATCTATCAAAATAAATTGAAAAGAATATTGTACAATATTTCTATTCCAGGGTGCCCGATACCTGGCATTGATGATTAGTTACTCGTCTTCTTTCTACAAAGAAGACGCGAGTAACTAATCATCAATGAGTATTCAGTTTTGAAAGAGTTAAAAGCTTATGTGAGATATTTAGTATGTGCACCTGTGATTATGACGTCTGTCAGCTTTTTTGGTGGAGTTATCCTCTTTTTTTTTACTTAGAACATTTTTGCAAAGCTTTTATTCCTACATTTTTAGGTCAATAGGTTTTGGATTAGGGTTAGGGGATAGGGTTGTGCACCTGCAATGGGAATCTGTTATTTTATTATTTTAATATAATGTTTACTGACATGTGAAACATCTTAGTGTTTTTAAAAAATATGGGGGTAATCTTAGTCCCATTGGGACAGTCACACCTCTAGCTTAATTCGTGATCAAATGATCTAACGAGAATTCTTTGGAGCATTGTCCCTGTCGATAACATGCTGACAGTTCTAGTCCTCCATGGTCATTTACTATTTGTTTGAAAGAGTAGTATTGACATTGATAACATTGTACTTAAGTAAATAGCTGAAGAAGCTGAGATTGTATGAGCAGATGGTGAGGTTTCACTTATCATTATGTCTCGAGATGTCAACATGGAAATCATGAGACATGTTTCTAGCCAACCTATGACATTGTTTAACCGTTTCTATTCTAAATGGATTCTCCCACTTATTCATAAAAGATATATATTAGAATGACATATTATACATCTGGAGGGATGTTCAGGAAATATGACCAACTGGCAGAATATACAAAGTGTAGAAGGAATTCTATTCATTAGTGGGAAATGTTGAGATAATAAGTTCAAAGAACTATCTATGGTCGTTTGTTAAACTTATTATCTGATCATTTCCTAAAGGATAACTACTCATCAATAAGTATTTAGTATAGAAAGGGTTAATTCTTAAGCAGAGCTTTGATTGATTACTGACCTAACTGTTACCTGTAACTTTTTTCAGATTCTATTGTGGACAGCTTTGGATCCTTACTTCAGAATTATTCTCCAGCAAAGCCTTCCCTTTCACCGTCCCTGAACAGTATCATAGAAGACTTACCTAATACATCATCCCCTACACCCATCAACAATGCTGAACTACTCGAAGTGAGTGTTTCAATATGTGTTTTTGATTGACAATACATAGACCTAAGATTAGGGGTATCCAGGCTAGGGCTGCAACGATACACATGGTCACAAAACTATACGAATCACGATACATGATCAACGATATGATACATATCACGATACACTAAATTAGTATCTCCAAATGAATACCGCCTGAATGATCAGAAACAACAAGTTTATAACTGGAGGTTGAGTTCATTTTAAACTAAAAAACTAAAATGGACTTTAATTGTTGGCTAGATGAGTCAATTATGCATAGTATACATGTATGTAAACTTGAGAGATAATTGCAGGTTTTGCTTTTTTACACTAGCTTATCTTCAGACCCTACTTTTATTTCCTGTATTGTGATACACATGACACAATATGATAAGCATATCATTTGAAAATGTATGCCGTGATACAAGTCGCGTATATTTCTTCTTCCAAAAGTGATGGAAAACCTCCTTACCATGTACAATGCAGTGGAATGTCAATATAAACCTTTGTATACTTTGAAGTGATAGAATTGTTTATCGGCAAACCATCAACATGACCTCATATCGCCATTAATCTGGGAAAATGTGACCCTCTCTCTGATTGGTCGGTATTTATGGAAAGTTAATAACGTTTGGAAATTCCCAACCTGATACTATTTATAAATTTCACACAAACGCAACTGCATGTACAAGTTCTGAACTTCTGAAGGGAGAAAAAATGCCCAAAAACTTCACCTTAAAAAGAATACTTCCAGTGTCATGGTAAACAAAGTAGCCTTATTTACTATACTATTAAATAAGAAATGTACCACATTAGGTTGATACCCTTGGCTATATAATTCAGGTGACATTGCAGGAATTTGTTTAGAATTCATGAAAAATATGGAAGTTAATCGTATAGAATTTACAGATCATTGGTGTGCTTTGGGGGTCTTTATAGATTTATTTGTTCTAATAATGGAACTATATATTGAAGTTGTCATTTTCATATTACCTTTGGCTACCAGTAATATTTACGAAAACACAGTTAGAGAAAAAACATTATGTATATTAAATATCAACCAATGAGAAAGAGGGTTACATTTGCTCCCGATTAGTAGCTGTAGAGGTCATTTTGATGGTTCCCCACAAAGCAATTTTATCACTTCAAAGTATACAAAATGGAAATTTCTATGGACATTCTATTGCATTTGACAGTGTAACAAGGTTATTTATCGCTTTTGGAAGAAGAAAAACAAGCGACAATGCCATTTACGCAGCCATAATCAGTGATTTTTTGAAATTGGATACCAGCAATTGTCTGCTCTTTACTATATATTTATTTTATTTAAACATTGTTTTCTACAAAGGTCCCTGTGGTCACATGAGCATATGATGGCACAGATTTGATAAAAAATCATGAAAAATATAAGTGCCAATGATCACTTTAGTGTTTATGAGAACGATGCCACAATGTATGTGTTGCTCAAGCTTGAATTCATTGGTACACATAATGTTGTTCAAAGTCACTGTCCTTGGAAATATGGCAAGGCCATTCTTAAGAATACATTTTCAAAAATTATCTTTCAAAATATCAATTTGAAGGAAATAATCATAATCCTTTATAACCAATGTATGCTATAGTACAACACCTGTTCACCCTCACAATATGAGAGATATGTGCTAATTACGGTATGTAAAAAAAGAAAAAGTGGTTTAACCCTTTCAGTGCCAGGTCCGATTTTTGTATCAACCCATATACCCTGTGCCAATGCATTCTCTTATATATGCGAGTCGACCATAGGTCACCTCGCATATATAAGAGAATGCATTGGTCTAACAATTTTTCATCATTTGTTATTATTTTTTACAATTTTGATAATTTTTTCTTGTATTCTTTAACAGACTTATTTTGTAGGTTTAGTGCCAGGGAATCTTAAGTTTTTCATGGGCATCAAAATTATTACTATGAATAATTGGTGATAGTTTTGAGTTATAACATCCCCCTAAGGTTTTATCCAGTTTGTTTTTAAATTCGCTATAGGCTATAGCATGCTTAAGCATGCCCAAAAAAGGGCCGATTTTACAGACCGTAAATTAGGGCCGATGAGATTGGCCCCTGGCACTGAAAGGGTTAAACAAAAAAACAAACAAATCAATTTTCAAGGCTGGTCATTGGAGAGTTTGACAAAAATATTTTGCAACAAACACACTGAATTATCTAGCTAATGAAACCAAATAGGGTATGCGCTCAGTTTACTATCTGTAAATTAGAGTGACTTTCCCTTTTAGTAACTTTCACAGTGAATACATCTTGGTTGAATTTGTGTTTCTCTGAAACTGTTTCAGCAATGGAGCCAAGCATAAACTGATGATGACCTGGTAATAAAAATAAAAAAAATAGCAGAAACGTCCAGAAGGAATACATTGTTGGACTTTAACCCTTCCATGAATGGAGTTTCCTGAAATTTTTAACCCTTCCATGAATGGAGTTTCCTGAAATTTTGTAAAAAACCCTGTGCCAATATATTCTCTTATATATTTATAATGAAATGGAGGGTATACTGGATATATACTGGATATTCTATATTATGAATAATATACTATGCTATGAAAAATTATGTAATTCTCTTATATATGGGAGTCTCCCTTGGGGAGCCTTGTATATATATAAGAGAATACATTGGCCTAACAAATATTTACCTTGACCTTGTAAGCCAGTGAATTCTCTTATATATGTGAGGCTCCCTATGGGCGACTCAGATATATAAGACAATGCACTGGCACATGATTGTTAATACTGCACCAGCGCAGCTCCATCATGAAAGGGTTAAAACTGCGTCCATGGACTTTTACTCTCTCAGTTGAATTGATGATGGTTCACACTTAGTAAATTAAAGTCAGTTGACTATGAAATTTCATGACGGGAGCTTTCTGAATTTTTGTGAAAACCTTGTGCCAATGCATTCTCTTATATATGCGAGTTGACCATAATGGTCATTCGCATATATAAGAGAATGCATTGGCCTAACATATTTTATATTATTTTTCATAGTTGTTAAAAATTGTAAGAAAAAAATGAAAACAATGATACAAAATTGGTAAAGAATATGAGAATAATGATAAAAAATTTAAAAAATTGTTAAAGAATGTGAGAAAAAATGATAAAATTGATAAAGAATGTAAGACAAAATGATAAAAATTATAATATGAATATAAGACAAAAGGATAAAAATTGTTATAGAATGAAAGATATAATTATATAAAATGATAAAAATTGTTATAGAATGCTGTAGAATGTAAGAAAAATTTATTAAAAAATTGTTAGGTGACCTATGGTCGACTCGCATATATAAGAGAATGCACTGGCACAAGGTCCTTAATGTTGCGTCAGTGCAGCTCCCATCATGAAAGGGTTAAGATAATAGCGTTCCCTGCATGTTATTGAGAATATACACTGTGTTATATATGTTGCCTTAGTTCTTGATTTGCAGAAGTCTGAGAAATTCTTTCTACCTCTTGACTATGAAGTGTTTGAGCCCAACTTGAATATACATTGTAATACATGTTATATATCTTACCTTAATGCTTGTTTTGCAGAAGTCTGAGAAATTCTTTCTATCTCTTGACTTTGAAGTGATTAAGCCGAACTTGAATATATATTGTAATATATGTTACATGTACCCGGTATGTTATCTTACAGTAATGCCCTAATTAATCGACTCCTTAACCACAGCAGAATTATGGGTAACTTTTCAGGATTTAGTCGGAAATATGGCTTGTTGCCATTCACCGGGAAGCTCTCGAGGAGAGCTTTCCGATGAATGGCAACAAGCCATATTTCCGACTAAATCCTGAAAAGTTACCCATAACTCTGCTGTGGTTAAGGAGTCGATTACTTAGGGCATTACTGTAATTAATGCTTGCTTTTCAGCAGTCTGAGAACTTCTTTCTACCTCTTGACTATGAAGTGATTGAACCCAACTCGAGCCATTCTCTCATTGATTCAGTGAGTTGTGACTCTTCCTGTCTGTATTGTAGTGTAAATTGTTAGATATATTCTAGCTATTTTGCTTTTAACCTCTAATTGCATGGTGCCTGTATTGAGGTTTTTTTTATTATCAATTTGTCATGCTACATGTAGTCTTTATATACTCAGTTTTGATATTGCTTATAACTTAACTTAAAATGCTAAACAAATCCTTAAAGTTTCCAATAAGTTTAAACCTTGATTTATCTTGTATTGAAACACAACCTCATTTCTAAAATTTCAATGATAATACATATACTGATTAAAATAAACACTTTACAATAAGGAGATGTTTGCTACACATTTTCAACTTTATTGTGAGTTCCATGTTCCATGTTTGAGCATGGCCTAATTTTTAACCAAAGAGTTTTAATACATGAATTAAGAAATGTCAATTTTCCTGTTTTCACATTTTTTTCGTTGTTTTTTACAGAGCATTTAATTGTGCTGCCTCGCTGTCTATTGTGACATCATACTATCTATCTATCTATCTATGTGCGGTAAATATGCTGGCATCCACAAATATGTCATTATCACTTATTGATTATAGACAGTCTTAATATTTAAAAATTGGACTAAATAGATAGAATAGAAAATCAAATTACTAGTACAGTACACAATAATTTTGGAATCCAGTGTGCTCATTCTCATTTTTAACAGGTATTTGTGTTCTCTTCACCAGATTCTAAAGTATTTGTAATTTTCCCATGTTTGTGCGAGTCTAGATGATAAAACCCTATCTGATAATCTTATACGGGCTCTTATCAATTTATATACTTATACAGCTGATCTTAGACAATTTAAACTACAAACCACAATTTCAGTGAATGAAGGGTTGAGTTAATTCTGACCGTAATAATCACAGGATTGTATAAAAATATGCAGAAAGATTGCTATGTATTTAGCAGTCTTTTTCAATAGTTGTTGTCTCAAGCTTATAATTTTAACACTGGAATTTCCAGTATGAATTGATATATTATTTTCTAATTATTCCCCAGAAGAGATAGATCATCGCTAACAACTAGCGTATGTACTTGACTAACATATGTGTTCTAGTGTTGTGTGTATATATATATATATATATATCTGCTTCGTTTTACTACTTCATTGCCAAACCTTATTATTGCTAAATAGTACCAACTATATAATTTGCATGCATCTCAGGTACACAAAGGACTAACAGGTTGACCCAGCGTTAACCAGGTTAAAGTGATGTGAAACACTCTGTTGTGGAAATTTGATGGGAATGGAGAATACTCTTGATAAAAGTAGTTATTCTCGTAAGTGTTATACACAAATGGGCATCACAAAATATCATGCTTATAAATGGATTATAAGCAGTGACTCACCTTTTCAGTATATTTGCCATTTTGACCCGGCGTTGCCCAGGTTAAAGTTATGTGGAAGATTCCGCTGGGGAAATTTGATGGGAATCAAGAATATTCTTGCTAAAAGCAGTTATTCTCATAAATTTTATATCCAAATGGGCATCACAAAATGTCATACTTATTCAATGACCAGCTGGGGTACCCGTCATTGCTCAGGTAAAGAATGAGTACATTATTAGTGCGTGTTCAAGTCATTTAAATTAATTATTAGTCACCTGAGGTAAACATCACTTATTGCATGACACTCTTCGGATAAAGTTACATCTATCTTTTAAGTTTATAATAAACACTCTTTATTGCTAATTATTAGTGCCTCTTTAAGTTATCTGAGGTCAATGGCACCTATCCCTTGACACTCCCCATGTCAAATTACCTCTATGTGCCAATTTTCCCACATATATTCTTTGCTGTTAATAAATGCTCTTCAATTAACGCTCTTAATTGCTAATTATTAGTGCCTCATAAGTCATCTGTGGTACCTATCCCATGACAGTCCCTGTGTCAATTACCTCTGTGTGCCAATTTTGCCACATATATGTGATCTGATTCTTCATTGATCATCTATGTTAATATAATTTATTAGTTCCCCTTTATATCATGATATTCCCCTGGTCAGTTGATCCCTGTGTACCAATTTTCCAACATAACCATCTCAGCTGATAAGGAACACTCTTTATTGCTCATATATTAGTGCCCCTTTAAGTTGTGTGAGGTCAACGGCACCTATCCCATGACAACCTCGGGTCAATTACCCCTGTGAATAAATTTTCAATGACCAGATTCCAGCCTTTTTGGGTATATAATTAACGATTTAGTTAAATTAGTTATTAGTGCCCTTTTAAGACTTCTAATGTCGATGACATCTATCCCATGACACTCCCCGGGTCAATTAACCCCAATGTACAAATTGTCAGCTCTGAGGGTCCAGCCATTTGGACGCCCATAGCCTGACAAACAAACAAAATTGAGATTTATTAGTTTTTATGTCCCTGCCCCCGACAGCATCACTTCAGAAATTTTAACCATCATCTTCCTCGTAAAAAGTTACCCCTGTTAGACCCTATTGGAGTTCTCCAGATGGTCCCCTGTTAATTTCTATAGCAGACAGACATTCGTAAATATAGAAAAAAGATGCACTTGTGGCATTGTTGGAGTAGTCTGGAAAAAACTCTGGTTTCATGTGGCAGTTAAATAGTTAACATTTATTTCTATTTATTCATTTATTTCAGCTTGATATTGTCATAACTCATTGTGGTCTCAATTTTTGCATGTTTTGCCATTTACCTTTTAAATTCTTGTGAAACTTCTAATATCATGTGCAGACCACTTATAATTTCTGTTCAGATTACATATAAGATTATGATAACATGGATATCCTATATACTATATAAGAGTACCATTAGCTGTGTAAATTCTGAAGACCTGTATAATCATCTTTAAAACATTAAAGGAACAAATATTGAAATTTGCTATTAGAAGTTACTTATGCATTTTGTGTATTTTCTTTGATACACAAAATAGTGTGGTCGTGGTATCTCAATATGGGAGTGACAGGGTGTCCACCGGGAAAAAATTGGTAGAGAAGCATTTTTGCTGTCTTTCTATGCAGGAAAGTCTCATGTATACCATTTTCAAAATCCGCTAAAATCTGCTTTGGGAAAACTTTGTTATCCATGATGGCAGCCAACATGGTTGTCTATATTACATCAGTTCTCGAAATAAGTCATTATCTCATATATATTTTGAAGACCTCTGTTTGTCTGTATGTTTGTTTGTCTGTATGTTTGTTTGTCTGTCATTTATACAAATCTACGATTCTCGACCGATCGGGACGAAACTTGGTACGTGTGTGTAGTTTGACCAGGCGGTCGACGTTGTCGTATTGGCGAGCCCGTGCGGCGCCCGCTTCGCGCATGCACAGACGAGATCTCGGAAACGGGTGGAGCTATCGACTTGAAATTTGGTATGTGAATGTATCTTGCCCCAGATACGAATTTTATCGGGTCACCGAGCCCGTGCGACGCCAGCTTCGCGCATGCATAGACGAGATCTCGGAAACGGGTGGAGCTATTGACTTGAAATTTGGTATGTGAATGTATCTTGCCCCGGATACGAATTTTATCGGGTTGCCGAGCCCGTGCGACGCCAGCTTCGCGCATGCGCAGACCAGATCTCGGAAACGGGTGGAGCTATCGACTTGAAATTTGGTTTTTGAATAGCCCGGACAACGTCGGGCTCATCGGCTAGTATCATATATTTTGGCATAGGAATTACGCAGGTATACCAGTTTGTGTGAATAAGAGTACTGGAGAATAGAGTGACACAGACATAAAATATTACAATATCAGCAATGAAATTGCTGTCAAAATGGCCGCAACTCCAAGCCATGCCACGAGAAAGAACATATTGGATAACCACCTGGGTGTGAAAATACGTATTGGTAATATACAAGTCTGTTGTTTGATATCTTTAAATGTACATAGATCACTAAAACAGATCCATCTGAAGGATTTATCAGTCACTGCAACGCAAGTCAAACATAATGATTCTGCTTAGAATACATGCAACAGTCGGGCCAAAAATTATAATTTTGGGCATACAACACACAAAGTAGAGTTTGCCACAGAGTGTGTGTTAATTTCATTCGGCATGAAAATTAATTTTTGAATGCAATGCTGAAACTGACGTGCATACCCCTGCAGTATAAATAACTAGTTACGTTTCCAGAATTTTAAACTCTCTCCATGACAATAAACTATACACATATGTTACAATGCTTATTATACTGTAATAATAATAATAATAATAATAATATTTATATAGCGCCTATCCCCCGCAAGGGGCCCTAAGCGCTTTACACATTATATAAATACACAAGAAATGCACATGGAAAATAATCAATAGATATGTGGAATTATATATAATCAGATTTTGTTAGTTTTCTTTGTGTCGGGGTAGCGTCGTCGGAATATGTGAGTTTTTAAAGCAGATCGAAAATCGGTTAGCAAGCAAGATTGTCGCATTTCATTTGGTAGAGAGTTCCAAATGTCGGGACAGGCTACAGAGAAAGCTCTGTCGCCGACGGTCAAAAGATTTGCACCTTGAGGGCAGAGAAGGGACGATTCACCAGAACGAAGTGTTCGCCGGGGAGTGTATGGATATATCAGACTGTTAATATATTCGGGAAGGGATTCAGAGACAAACATCCGACGGAAACCAAATGTTGCTATTTTGAATTGTATCCGATCTTTGATAGGTAGCCAGTGAAGGTCGGCGTGCATGGTTGTTACGCTACAGCCTTTCTTTCTTCGGAGTACAATATCTCTTTAATATATTAGCACGCAATCTCACCAGATCAAAGAGACGGTACATTTTATGTAAGACTAATGTTCATGCTGCTACTATACAAACCAGTCTACAATTGGAATATGCTACCACGCAATGCACAATATTCGTTTTTAGTATCTTGTTGTTTGAAAATATCTTAGCAATTCCACCCACGTACTTGTGCTAAAAATATCAGGTGATCGGCATTTAAAGCTGTTATTTCAGTGTTGTCCATTCACTTAATGTTGCTATTTATGGTTTTGTGTGCAGCAGATACATTTTATCCACCTCCTACCCCTCTCTACTATACATACAAAGCCCATCAGATAAATCACGCCTCTATCCGTCTACTAGACAGATAAAGAATCCTCTACTAGACAGATAAACTTAATAATATGAGAGGGAGAAAGGTTACAAGAACTTGGTCCAGCTGACCTCCAGCAGTTCGTAAGTTACGTCACTGGATCGTAACAACGTTATGGAGCATCATTAGAACGTACCCTGCTGGTTTCCGTTGTTAGCGACAGCATCCTTAGAAACGTCAACATCCACAACGTATTTTCTTGCAATCGGTGGCAACACCTTTCTAAAAGATCAAACGATGCTCCACAAAACGCACTCAAATAGAATCTTTCAATGTTCAGTTGGTGAAGTCTATAACATGGCAGTTTGTTACTATAAAGTATACGATATTCATTCTGTGAGCTGGTGCATTTGCATTGCCTATCTTGGTGCTAGTGGCAATATTGCCACTGCTAAAGTTAAGAATTTCAATTCATTAATAAGTTTCAAGCACAAACATCCAAATTTACATGACTGCTATAGTCGTACATTTCAGTTTTAGATTGGAATGTTACGCGAATCATTTAGATTTTATTAGAAATCACACCATGCTATGATATTTTTCCGGCATAATTTAGAAATTATAAAGCGGACTTTTTTGCGGTGCCGTCGCATGAATACAAACTGTTTCATAATTAATTAGTCTGTACTATACAGATAAAGTCGCTAAGTAGGTCATCGCTTCTCTATAAGGAACCTATGAATTTTGGGATTTTTTTTGGACAAAAACTGCGATAAAATACTTTTAAAAAATTCGGTGGATAAACAGAAAATCCACATAGTGTAGCTGAATAGAGAATTAATTTTTGCTTGTATGTGGGCATCTATTTGGCTCGCCAAATAGATGCCCACATACTCGCAAAAATAGATTCTTTATTCAGCTACAATATGCGGATATTCTCTATGTATGTGCAACATTAGGGAAATGGGGTAAACGTAGTGATGCAGTTGCAGAAAACATAGTACCTTTCAGGTATATGTGGCAATGGTGAATATAACCAGATATTATTTCCAGGTATAAACACAGTCTCTGCCATAGAGTATGTAGGCAATTTTTGTCAAGTTTAGAATTTATTGAAGATAGACTATGGTACTCCTTTGTGTTTTAATAAATTGCATTCAAAGTATACCACCATTCATTCTTGTGATAAAATTGAAATATTTGTGTTTCATCACTTGATTGGAGGCAACTATGACTAATGTTTCTGCACATTTTCACCAAGTACTGTATGATTATCTCTCATACTGTTCTATACAATGTATTTTGAAAGGTTTGATGTTGTAGATATAAAAATCAATGATGATCGGTCACATTTGTTAGTCCACTATGAGTACATATATTTCTTCCTCAAGAAAAGGTCAGAGAATCAATACATGCCTGTTAAATCCCATTTAACTGTTTAATTACGGATAGATTACATGATTAAAGATAAACAGTACAGATAAAACTTATCTGTTTGTCTGCTTCCAGGCACACAGAAGTCCAGATTTAACTGTTATATGAGACCCTGCTTTCACTTGCTCTATAGAGATATATTAGCAACATTTTGTATGTCTGTCAGATCAAAATTTTCTCTTAAACTCTGCAATAATTCATTCTTGCACAATTGGAGTGTTTGTGTACTCTTATAGGACTAGCTAGTCAATTTTACAAAAATGTAATTTCCTTCGATTTTGTCCATTTTGGTGGCCATCTTGGAACTCATATTCTACAGATATGGTTTACAACTATGCATTGTTTGTGTATATTTCAATTTATTACTAATTTGTCATTAATTGATGCACCGCAGAAATTCAGATTTTTCGATTACAACTTCCATTTTGTACTCCATTTTGAATTGGGAATTTTCCCCAAAGAGGGATTTTAGCGGATTTGGCATATGTTATACAGGACACAGACCAAAAAACTTCTCTACCAATTTTTCCCTGTCTAACTCTCTAATGATCATACTAAAAATGTATTTTCATAATAAAATAAAATATGATGAATGAAAAGAGAGAAAAAGTGTTTAATCCTTAGCTCAAAAGTTTTTCGTCTGCGTGCATGCAGTAGCCATCTTGGATTTAAAATTATTGGAGAATTGTTTTGAAAATTTGCAGGCATGGTTAGGATCCCATGGAAGCTATCGAACGATTTTCGATGAAAAACATGGCCATCTTGAATATAATCTTTACATGACTAAATCCTTTGGCACAACATACAGACCACATCCCTAGTCAGATTGTCACCTATCTTTTACACGGAACCATCAAATTCACTGAATTTTGTTTAAAAATATGGCAACCAATGAAAAACATGGCCACAGGCAACCATCTTGCATTTTATTCTTCTAAATCCTTTGGCACACCCTACAGGCCACATCCTATCATCACCAAACATGATATGGATCATTGGGGTGACTCCTAAATAGGAGCCATCAATTTTGTTCAGAAATTTGTTAAAAAAACATGGCAGCAATCGTGGATTTCAAATTTCAGTCAATCAACACAGCCTGCATTTATTAACTGTAACATTTGACATTAGCCCCTCTCCAAGTTGAGCTTCAGCGTCATTGACACTTTCATTTATTTTGTAAGCTACATACATGAACCTATTGTATTTTGGATGAAATTCTTACATTTTTCTTTCTTTTGACAAACCGAGACATTGTTGAAATGCCAGAGGATCAAGACATTGTGTCAATGACAGAGGTTTGGACACAATAGTGGATCTATTTTACTACCTTCATTTACATGATATTCTCTTTCAATTCTAAGATATTGATAATTTTCCCAATTAAATTATAAATAATGACCAAGGGAAGTTTGAAGAATTGAACTCTGTATCGAAGCACAGTCTTTGTCACTGCATACATGTACTAATGTATTGTTCCTCTGACAGTTTTGACAGTATCTCTCTTAACCATTTGATACAGAAAGGTCACTGAGTTAACCCTTTCTATACTGAATGAGTTCTCCCATTCAGTTATAAAAGTATACATTGGAACGGTCTATTATCATTTGGAGGGGTGTTCATGTAATAAAGCAGATGACAGATATACGAAAACATAAAACAAAAGCAGAATGATTCCTATTCATTGGTGGGGAACGTTTAGATAATAAGTTCAACAATGTCGTTTGTTGAATGTATTATCTGATCATTTCCTAAGGGAACTACTCATCAATGAGTATTTAGTATTGAAAGTGTTAACCCTTTGAGTGCCAGGTCCGATTTTTGTATCTACCCATATACCCTGTGCCAATGCATTCTCTTATATATGCGAGTCGACCATAGGTTTGTCACCACTAAGATGAACTTGGAGAATTGATAAACTATTTTACATTCATTATTGATAGTTCACCAATAGTTAAATTTGTTCACCATTGTAGGACTACTATGAAACCCAGATCGGTATGGTTGGTACTATCATGAGTGAGAAGGGTTTAGATTCACAGAATTACCAGTGTAAAGGCTGCAAAAGGCCCATCGGTATATGTGAGTACCTTAACACAGAGTAGTTTTTTTTCTTTGGTTAAATTAGCTCACTGTAATTCAGCATAAACTTGAAGATGTGATTTTTTGACAATATTTAATATTTTTTGTTAATAGTCAATGAAGAATGTAGCAATAACATAAATTCAGATTCCACACAATAATATAACAGTTGAAATAGTCTCTTTAATAGCAAGTTGAGCATTAATACTTTTATAAAGCATAGGTGTATTTACAAAAATAAACTACTAATTAATATAAAGACCTTAAGCTTCCATGACTGGAGCTTCCTCAAATTTTGTGAAAGCCCTGTGCCAATGTATTCTCTTATATATGCAAGTTTCCCATCGGGAGCCTCGCATATATAAGGGAATACATTTGCCTAACATTATTTACCTTGACCTTGTAAGCCAGTGCATTCTCTTATATATGCGAGGCTCCCCATCGGAGACTAGCATATAATAAGGGAATGCATAGGCACAGGATTTTCAATGCTACACCCTATGGGAGACTTTAAAAAAAATTATTCAAATTGTAAAAAATAATAACAAATGATGAAAAATTGTTAGGCCAATGCATTCTCTTATATATGCGAGGCGACCTATGGTCGACTCGCATATATAAGAGAATGCATTGGCACAGGGTATATGGGTTGATACAAATATCAGACCTGGCACTCAAAGGGTTAAACACACTAAATTCAGGCTCAGGTGATAACCTGACAATGCTACTCTATGACAGAGTTGACCAAAATTCTAGATAAATCTGTGTCTGCAAAGACACTCATACATTGTAACAAGTTACAAATATATGTCGTATAGCAGTATATTATCTAGAACATGCATGTGAAAGGACTAATCACATTGACTAGGTGTAGGTATGTAATTGGTCATTTGAACAATACACTAGTCAAAAAGGCCAACTTAATAATCGAATCACCAGATCACATTATATACAACATATTACATATTCTATACAATTTGAAAGAGGAAGCTCCAAAACTCTGTATTATCAACTTATCAGGTTAAATAAACTGAACATGTTGTTTTTGTCAAGGTACCGATATGTGTTCTGTGCTTAATTTTGATCTGTACTGCCAGTTTATTATTATCAATGGAAGGGGCATAACTCTATCTCTTAGTTGTGAATTATGATGCATTCTGTGGTAAATAATGGAGGAAGTCTTGGGGTGAATCTGAGAATCTCAAGATATAACTTGGTGGACACTACTCGGCCACAGCTGTTCCGTATTCTGGTGGAATATATATATTTTTGATTCCTCTTCCAAATTGTTTATAATATGAAATATGTTGTGTATGATGTGATATGGTCATTCAAAAATGAAGTGGGCCTTTAACCCTTTACCCAATAGTCTAGTGGATCTGGTGTTGAACCGTAAACAAATTGCAATACAAATGATTTTTACTGGAATACATAGCAATAGGTCATACATATGACATCTGAAAATGACCCATCTCTATGTTGAGCGGAAATTTTCTTTTTTAGGGTTTTTATGATTTAGAGAGCGTTTGATGATAACGATATTGAGTATCGTGTCTAGTTTCAATACTAATCGCAAATTTGGTGCTGTAATCGGTTAATACCCAGCTGAGACACTGTGTGAATGTTAAATCATTGTTATCATGCCAATTTTTGCGACGATTCAGCGATATTGTGTAATTTAGAGAGCGTTTAGTGATAATGATATTGAGTATCATGTCTAATTCCATTACTATTGCAAAATTAGTGTTGTAAACGATTAAAACCCAACTGACATACTATGTCAATGTTAAATCATCATTAGCATGCACATTTTTGCGATACTATATGTGATATAAAGAGCGTTTCATGATCACAATACATCACTAAATGTACTCATTCGTCCAGGTAACAGGGTGCGCTGTCTCCGCTGATAAATAGGGACACTAGTCGATATGGAACCCACTTATAGCATGTCTACAATATAAAACTCCCACGTAAGCCCTACTCAGTCAATTAGTGAGTGATCAATGCATAATTATGGGTGTTTGTTTGTTTTTTTTCCAAATTTCGCGGCATGGTAAGAGGCTTATGGGTTTCCGTAGAACAAACAAACTATTGCTATTTTTGACAACATGAGTGTGCTTCGTCAGCCTATTTGAATAAATGGACAAAAAAAGCGGACCGCCAGATGGTAAGTTATTAACAAGACATTATAATAGCCCACCTGATGGTCATAGTCTCATACTTTATGCACCAATATATAAAGGGTGCTTATTTATACATTATAAAGCCAAATTTAAAACTACGCGCGAGGTAGTGGTGTTGCAGAGTCAAATCGCGCTGTTTGGCTTTCCTCAATGCCTGTTTGTTCAGAATATAACTTCGCAATGCAAACATTCACCGGAGTTAAATCCGAAACAAGTGACCAGCATAAGGACATATCCGTAGCCAGAATGAATCGGGATCAAACTGGCAGTAATACGGTTCAAGAATTCAGCAGGAAGCATTCTCCATTCACCGAGGACATGGTTTTGCGAAACATCGTCTCAGGTGTCACTGCCCTGCCTGGTGTTAATGTTCATCTGTTGTTTCTCCACGGAGAGTCAGTAGTTCGAACATTAGAGGCACAAAATGTATATGAGTTCTCTCTGAAACGAAAGGAAAAGGCGACCACACTGGCCAGTTCAATTGGAGTTAAGGTTGCTGATGGAATTAAGATAGACCCGGCGCTTCTGTTCCAGAGACACTTCGTCCTTGCTACAAATACGAAACTGAATTTAGAAGAAGCCCTAGATCACAAGCTATGCGCATTTCCACCATCGTTGTTCGAATCATTCAATATCTTGCGTAAAGCGGACAAGCCACCACTGTGTAAGGCAATCTCGGAGCATGTTGCAAAGACATCTTCATCAAGTGGCACTCCGTCTGACTCGGACAATCTCAACCCAAAAACCGAACAATACGTGTTAGACGGGGGTTCCCTTCTAATGCGATTGCCATGGACAAAAGGCATTTCCTACAATGACATAGCGTTGACATACTCGAAGTTCGTTAATGCAAAATATGGAAAGGCTATCGTTGTATTTGATGGGTACGAGCACCCTAACACCAAAGATGTTACCCATACAAGACGAACAAAGAAATCAGAGTGTACACCTGTATATTTTGACGATGGCGTGATATTCCATGGAAAGAAGGGTGCATTCCCCCAGAACACCGAGAACAAAGTTAACATTCTGAAATTGATTGCAAAGAAGTTAGAAGATATCGGATGTCGAGTTATACAGTGCAAAGGCGATGCAGATGACGACATCGCAAACACTGCGGTTGAATCAGCGAAGACTGTATATATATATGTACAACATTGATTGGTGAAGATACAGATCTTTTAATCCTTCTGATCTACAAATCTGATGCCACTGGACCTGGTCTATTCTTCAGGAGCGACCGGAAGCAGAAAAACCCACCTCTATACCGAAAATAATCAGATTCGACATATTCGAGAAATCTTAGGAGATCAGCTGTCTCACATTTTATTGTTTCTGCATGCATACACAGGCTGCGACACGACATCTCGGATTCTCGGTATTGGCAAGCCGAAAGTTTTCAAAAAGATGGTCAATGACAAGTACCTGCAAGAAATCGGGCACAGACTCACGGAAACGATATCACCAACAGACGTGGAGCAGTTTAGTCGAGCTGCCATGATCGCTATTTTCGGAGGAAAACCTACTGATACTTTGACATCTTTACGGCATAAAATGCTAATATCCAAAGTGGCATCGACCAAACTCTTTGTCAAACCCGAAACGCTACCGCCCACGGATTCAGCTACAAAGCACCACAGCAAACGAGTATACCATCAGATACAGACTTGGATCGGGAATACTGTCGAAAACGAGATCAACTGGGGTTGGACAATCGATGATGGCAAGTTTGTTCCCGTGGCTACAGACCTCCCACCTGCACCAGAATGCCTCTTGAAAGTAATCAGATGTACTTGCACGACGGGTTGTACTACAACAAGGTGCAGCTGCAAACGTAATGGACTGGTGTGCACGGTAGCCTGTGGCAATTGTCAGGAAACTGTGTGTTCCAGTTACAAAGAGGACACACATTTAGATGAAGATGTGTAGATCAGTCATGTATTTTTGTATGTATAAAAGAAATATGTGCACAGTAATCGGTATAAAATTATATCCAGATCTGATTATTTTCGGTATCTGCCACGCCCATTTTATCCGTAATTGGAATTAAATTGATACCATACCATATGTATGTCATATACGATCATATACAGCATTTAGAAACATTTCCACACAACGCCTGATACTTATTTAACATTGTAAATATGTTCTGCAACATATATCCAAGAATTAACGCATCAGACGCGAAATTTGTGTAATCACTAAACGCTCTCTAAATTGACAATAATAAAAAAACGACTATTACTCAAACACATATGAATATGGGTATTTTCACATGTCATATAGTGTATCACTACTGCAATGTACTACACTAATTACAATGCCAAATTTCCAATTACGAATGGAACTGGACCATTATATCCATTATCACAATCACGAAACGCTCTCTAAAACTTTCAAATGTTAGGCTTGTCCAACGCCCAAGATGACTGGGTCATTAACATATATTATTAGAATGCCGTTGCACATATTACAACGAGCTAATGTTCATTGTTAAGATGTATTCATGATTTATGTGTTGGAATTCCAGATTTCACCAGTTTTTCCTCGAAAATGTGAATTTTATCCCAAAAATTGACAATTTTTGCAACTACAATGAACGTATCATACATGCATTCAATAATGGATCCAAATACCCATCTCACCAATGGTAGATAATAAATGTATATTATTTATTTTAGCGAGTATGATGGAATTCCAGAAATCACCAGTTTTATACAAAAAACAGCATTTTATCCCCAAAAATGAGGCATTTCCGCCACTCCTATCAATGGGTCATTCTAGGATACTGTTGGTGACACCTATACACATATTATAACGAAAGAAACTTTTGTATTGCAATTTGTTTACGGTCCGGTGGTTTATTTGGCCAGATCCACTAGACTACAACAAACCGGCCAAAACCGGCCAAATAAAGCTTCAACAGCCTAAAATATCTTCGGTCTGTCTCAATAGAACCATACAAATATGGATATCATTGGAATCGGCTCCTTGACCACATTGTGATAGTTACAGTTATGCCCTGTGCCAATGCATTCTCTTATATATGCGAGTCGACCATAGGTCGCCTCGCATATATAAGAGAATGCATTGGCCTAAAAAAAAATCTTTTTTTAACACTTTTTACCATTTTTTCTTACATTCTTTAACAATTTTATAATTTTTAATGTGTTAAGCCAATGCATTCTCTTATATATGCGAGGCGACCTATGGTCGACTCGCATATATAAGAGAATGAATTGGCACAGGGCCCTTCTGTTGGGTAAAGGGTTAATCCCTTGATTAATGCATCAAGTAATATTCGGGAAGTACCCCGATCTTTAATCAGATCTTTAATCAGATATTCCAGCTTTATACCGTAAACTGAAATACGTTGAAAATATTAAAATTCCATTTATGCAAAGAAGTACCTCTTTTATTAGGCCACACCAGAATTAGGTTCCATAAAGTGTTTCCCTTACTGCACATATCATTTGATTATGCACATGTTTCATAGTTTACTACACAGTCTTTTGCACACAATGTACATGCAGCCTTAACCCTTTACCCAACAGAAGGGCCCTGTGCCAATGCATTCTCTTATATATGCGAGTCGACCATAGGTCGCCTCGCATATATAAGAGAATGCATTGGCTTAACACATTAAAAATTATAAAATTGTTAAAGAATGTAAGAAAAAATGGTAAAAAGTGTTAAAAAAAGATTTTTTTTAGGCCAATGCATTCTCTTATATATGCGAGGCGACCTATGGTCGACTCGCATATATAAGAGAATGCATTGGCACAGGGCATAACTGTAACTATCACAATGTGGTCAAGGAGCCGGTTCCAATGATATCCATATTTGTATGGTTCTATTGAGACAGACCGAAGATATTTTAGGCTGTTGAAGCTTTATTTGGCCGGTTTTGGCCGGTTTGTTGGGTAAAGGGTTAACTGTAAAAGTATAGAATGTGGCAACCTATCATAGGGGAGAGGGGGAGGTGTGGCCGTATATAACTTTGGGATAGTAATATAGGAATTATGTCACTGGTCAAAAGCTATGAAATGTTTCTTTTCTTCTTTTTTTTTGAGAAAACAAATTTAATATCTACTGCACTACATGTACCGTAATACTTTATTAATTAAAGGTACTCAATCTGATCAGATGCTCCTAAATTACTATTTCTTTGGCTTCAGGGGTAAAAAATATTTGAACCCACCCATCAAAGCTCAGAGTGATCAGATATCGATTTTTGAAGTTTGATATTTCTCAAGATGTGTAATAATATGTGGCCCAGAAACACGTGGTCAAACGGAAGGTCTTGGACAAAATTGTGGATGAAGATGGATAACTCTAAAATCAAGTGGTAATACTGCCAAATTTTGTGATATTTAAGTGATAATACGGCCATATTTTGTTGAACAAAATGTTGATAAATAACAAGTTTTGGGAAATTTGATACCATAGTTGACAGTGGTTAGCATTATTTCGTTGCAATAAATCGATTCTGATAACTAAAGCGTATTTTGAAGAAATGTTGTTGTTGTATCTTGATGATATGGGGACCATCTGATCGGATTGAGTACCTTTAATTCCTTTCTCTTTACATTTAATTTGGTCCACCTGATTTCTGTGGCAAACTTATTATTATTTTTGTTTTTATAAATACAACTCCTCTTCAAAAACCATAACAAACATGTCAGTAGATATTTTTTGATGCATAAGATTCCGAGCTGTTCTTGATGTGTTTGTCTTGATGATGCTTGTTTGTTCTGTTACACGGTTTCCCACAAACAACCAATATTAAGTCCAGATATATACAGTAATTCCCTAAATAATTGACTCCTTAACCACAGCAGAATTATGGGTAATTTTTCAGGATTTTGTCAGAAATATGGCTTGTTGCCATTCATTGGAAAGCTCTCAGTGAGAGCTTTCCGATGAATGGCAACAAGCCATATTTCCGACTAAATCCTGTAAAAATTACCCATAATTCTGCTGTGATTAAGGAGTCGATTATTTAGGGCATTACTGTAGAGAGAAAAAAAGCTTTATGTACACTAAACAATAAACAAAAGTTTCACTAGCTTACTGTCACTGCTAACTGACATTTGCTGAATGAGGTCCCCCAGAGGGTGAATTTGGTGATTCTAGCCCACTGTGCAGAGTAGCTTCACTAAATTCACCCTCTGGGGACCTTATTCTTCAAATGTCCAGCACCATATTTTGAGGCGTGAAACTTATTTCAATAATAGATTGCTTATCTGTTATCGGGACATATACTGCCACACATGCGACCAGGACATACAATTTATTAACATTATTTCCTTCTCACACTCGTATGTTCTGGTCCCGTACCAGGTGTGAAGGTATGCTGTCTCGAGCACTACATGTATGTCTGAATGTTCAGGTCAAGAACCCATTCAAACTTGTGAATATCACGTCCCATCCACAGGTTTTGCAGGTGATGACATGCATGGACAAATGATTTTCTTACAGTTGTCCAACGCCACATCAACAAGCATGAGAATATGGTGCCAAACATGTTCTGAATGAGGTCCCTGGGCTAGCATCACTAAATTTGCCTTCTGGGGACCACATTCTGCTTAGTCTTCATATTCTCTGGAAAGTAGCTTTATTATCAAATTAGCACATTTTTTAGTTTCTTTAGAAAGTTTCTTTTTTAGTTTTGTTTCTCTATAACCCCAAATTGTCAGATGACATATTGTATTACCGAGGTGCCCAATGGGTGCACATCAGATGACATATTGTATTACCGAGGTGCCCAATGGGCACATCACTCAGATGACATATTGTATTACCGAGGTGCCCAATGGGCACATCACTCAGATGACATATTGTATTACTGAGGTGCCCAATGGGTGCACATCGCCATCTTCACCATCTGGGAACTTAAATCTGTGTCAAGATCTCTGATAGAAAATGAGACTATTCAGAATGAGGTCCCCAGAGGATTAATTTGGTGACTAACCCATTGTGCAGGGTAGCGTCACAAAATTTACCCTCTGGGGACCTCGTTATGCAAATGTCCAGCACCATATTCTGAGGCCTGCACATCAATATTATAGCATGATTCTGCGTGGCTTATGAGTATTTTGCTGGGAAAAAGTAGATGCAGGGAGGGAAAAAATAATCTAAAAAAAAATGTTCATTACAACAAGAAGAAAACAAATGACTCAAACAAAAGACTCAACAATCTTCTGCACTACATCATATTTTCGTCAACATACAAAATTTTTGGCTTGCAATATGGGAAAAAATTGCAAGATGGGTTCTTAACCCTTTCATGATGGGAGCTGGTGCACCATTAAAGACCAGTGCCAGTGCATTCTCTTATATATGCGAGTCTCCCATAGGAAGCCTCGCATATATACGAGAATGCACTGGCTTACAAGATCAAGGTAGATATTGCTAGGCAATATATTCTCTTATATATGTGAGGCTCCCTATTGGAGACTCTCATATATAAGAGAATGCATTGGTACATGGTTTTCGCAAATAATCAGGAAGCTCCAGTCATGAAAGGGTTAAAGCACGCTTGTTGTCACCCAAACACAATATACTAGCAAGTCCGTAGCCAGCCACTAGCAAAGACAGTTCGTCATATATTATGAGGGCATTGGACACGAGCTGTGGAGCGACGAGAGGGGTGTCCCCTATAGCATTGAGGGGGGTCCGGGGGTTTCTCCCCCGGGGAACATTTTGGAAAAATACGATGCAAACGGCGTACTTTAGATCCACCCTGAAACAAAAAAGTTGAGCTTTGATTTTTCCAAGTTTTCTCTCACAAAACCTGAATCTGAACGGTATCTATATAGCCTAGCTGTTCTAAATGAACCAATTGTCTTGTGCATGGGGGAGTAACATAATCCACTGGGCCTGACCCTGGATCGAACCGAACCAGTATCAGACAAGTTTGTGACCTGAACCTGAAAATCTCTAAATTCTAACATCTATAGTAGTCTATCTGCAGGGAATATCACCTCCCCCAATTTGTTTTTCTTAAGTTATTTATAAGTTTTTAACTTGCCATATGGGAGGGACCAGGACACACTGAGAAAATTTTGAAATCTGAACATACAAATTACAAAATCCTAGTATCTATTGCGTAGCCTCAATGTTTCCAAATGTTAGAAACTTTAAACCTGACACCCCCTATAAGGTTGGAAAATTTCCAATTGATGGTCATTTCAGTCAAAAATTTGGACCAAAAGTAGGAAAATATGTAAATGATGGTCTAAAACAAAATATTCCCCACCAATAGATTGTTGGAAAATCGATCTACGAAATCGATTTTAACCTATTGTTTCATGTGACATTTCCAACTATTGTTATGTCGGGCATGATATTTAGAACAGTTTTGACCAAGGTTGATGGACATAGCTTAATTGGCACTCTGTAGTATTTTCGTGTACCTGCCTCTGCCCCGGCTATGTGCTTTACACGACACCCTTTCACTGTATGTATGGGTCTTTATATCCAGTGATTCCGGCAGGCTACTTTTAGTTGGTTATGTTGATGAACCACACGCAGGTCGAACTCCGGAGCCTTAAGCTGCTTTCACATACCTGCGGCTGATGCAGTTTAGACGCATCCGATTTCAAAACGTTGCGGTTAATTGCGTTCATGCACCACTAGTCTGGTCGTTGAGACTCGATTTTGAGGTGAACCTAGAACAAATTGTTTACAAGCTGTTTTCGGTGTCATTCGACGCGGAAAAGCATCAGGAACAACATATCAAAAATCCGCGATGGGGAAACTTTGTTATCCACGATTGCGTCCAACATGGTTGTCTATACTACATCAGTTCTCGATATAAGTCATTATACAATATGAACATAATTCATACCGTTTTATAGCAATTAATTTTTTAAGGTTTTATACCGTAGATATCAAAATAATGGTGATCGGTCTCATTCGTGAGACTGCTCTGAATACTTATATTTCTGCTTCTAGAGAAAGGCCGCATAGTCAATACATCCCTACTAAATCCCGTTTAGCTGTTTAATTACACATACATGTATATCACACGATTCAAGATTAGCGGTACAGATAAAACTGCGTCATTTTTCCGTTTCTGGACACCCAAAAGTCCAGATTTAACCGTTCCACAAGACCCTGATTTTGCTTGCTCTCTCGTGAGATACATCAGAGAGAATTCGTACATCTCTAATCAAAAGTTTCTCTTATACTTGTAGTCATTCTTCCTCGCAATATTCGAGCGTTTGTTCACTCGTATAGGACTAGCTATTCAATTTTGCGCTAAATGTAAATTTCATTCGATTTTGTCCATTTTGGTGGCCATTTTGGGAAAAATATTCTACATATATGGTTTACGACTAAGCAATGTTTGTGTATATTTCAATTTATTACGAATTTGGCATTAATTGGAGCACCTGCCGCAGAATTCAGTATTTTCCGATAACACCAGACATTATGGACGCCATCTTCAATAGAGAATTTTCCCCTAAGCGGATTTTGGATATGTTGTTCCCTACATTCTGCCCGACAATATGACACCAAAAACAGCTTGTAAACAATTTGTTCTAGGTCCAATGCTTCAACGAACAGACTACACAACCCCAGTGATATATATGTATGGTTTGAAACGTTGTGCCTATATAATCCGATAGCCGCATGCATCAGCAGCATGTGAGTGAAAGCAGCTTTATACCCACATGTGTTGGCGGTCTATATGTGTTGAAGTTGTGTGCACCAGTCTCTATTCAAACTAAGCCTGCATGTAGTATATGACTATATCTATATACGTACATACGTCGTTTGTTCGAAGGGAGGTCCCGCTCATCAAAATTTTGCCGTTTGGTCAACTGCTTCACATGACACGTTCACCCGAACGGCGAACAGCAATTACCACCACCGGGCACATGCAGACAGAAGGGCCGTTCGTCCGAAGGGTACGAACCCCCGTGGCTACGGGCTTGTACTAGACATCGTAATCATGATATATTAAAGGAGAATAGCAGCATTATTTTCTGGTAAAGTTTTTGCATCACTAACTGTCACTTTACTTAATACTTTGATGACGGGAGCTGCACTGATGCAACATTAAAGACCCTGTGCCAGTGCATTCTCTTATATAAGCGAGTCTCCCATAGGGAGCCTTGCATATATAAGAGAATGCACTGGCTTACCAGGTCAAGGTAAATATTGTAGGCCAATGCATTCTCTTATATATGTGAGGCTCTCATAGGGAGCCTCACATATATAATACATGTATAATGCATTGGCACAGGGTTTTCGCCAAATTTCATGAAACTCTGGTCATGAAAGTGTTAAGTGAATTTCTATTTGGTTTTAAACTTTAACTTGTACTTGTCAAATTTTATTTCAGTTTATGGAAAACCTCGGATTTGTATGTTCGATGGTGGTTATTATTGTTATGACTGCCATGAGAATGAAGAAACTACGATACCAGCATATATTGTTCATAACTGGGACTTCAAAAAATATGCAGGTGAATACTTACAAATTCTAGTATAAACTCGACATTCGCCAGTTGACGATCAGGTTTCATGCAACTGGTAGGATGTGCTGCATGTATACATAAAACCCACATGTTCCTGTGTGTGTCCTCAGAATAATCAAGTATAGACACTTGAAGATTATAAAGCCCCAGCACATGATGTCAAATCCTCTTCTTTCCTCTCTGACTTCTATCACATATCATATCAGATACTTCAAGTAAATTTATGTAATATTTGGGATAAATTAAGGGCGACTGTATCTAAATTTCCGGTATTTGAGCGATTTGTTTAATCTGAAGTAACACCAAGAATGCTAACAATATGCCATGTGTGAGTGACGATGGAGCAGATATTGCTTTGCAAAAAAATGTATTTGTAGATAAAAATATATCAACTTTCACTTTGATTTGAGTACAATCATTATTCATATCACTCAATGATACCAATATACAGATGAAATAAAAAACCAGAATATGATCGCCAAAGAGGTCTTCTAATTCTTATCATAATATTTCCAGATGAATATGTCAAATAAATGTTAGATTTAGGTCACCACATCCAGGTATTACTAAATGTTTGATAATTCATCAGCGGGTGTCTTGAATTTGATATCATATATTTCGTGATTGCTTTTTCTGCATGAAATGTGCTAATTTCTAATTGTCCCAATCCACCGCCGTTATGTTATTGTGGTTATGTCACAAAACCTGAAACTTCTAATATATCATAATAAAATTTATGGCTTGAATAATAAACTTTGTTTAATATAATTTTCATGTTAATACATGTGGTTCTTTGGAGTACGTGTGTGTATTCAGTATGCATCCTCAAAACAAATTAATTCATTTGAAGCATATATTTTCCATTGAATGAAGTGGAAGGTGTCTAATAAGTGGTATGATTCACATACAGCACCCCTTTAAAGCAACATGATGGTTTGCACTCCAAAATAAACATACTAAATTTGCTGGTATCAAAATAGGTTGATAAATAGCTGAACTCTCTTTCTATGAGCATATGATGTCCCAGAAAGAAGCATTGAAGTCGTAAAATATTCAACTTTGAACAAAAAAATTGGACCCCGAGCAATCCCTGCGCCAATTGTATTCATCGATTTCTGGAATCAGAAACAGAATAATGTGTGACTGTCCACAAAGGGAATATTGCATTATCTCAACAGGAAACTATTTTTTTGAGATTCCTAATACCAAATTTATGTTTAATAATTTTGGGGTTCGAATGAGCCATATTCTATAAATAATGTTTGCACCAAGATTATAATAATTATACCCCCCCGCAACGAAGTTGTGTGGGGGTATACTGAAATTGGCTCATCCGCCCATGGACACAAATTTGTCCGGAGTTTTTCTCAGTCGTATTTAGATTAATTTCCATGAAACCTGGCACATACATCAACCACCATGGGAACCTGTGCACCTGCGATTATGATGTCTGTCGGACTTTTTTTGGTGGAGTTATCCCCCCTTTTTCGACTTAGAAAATTTTCCCAACATGTATAATTTTGTCCGAGCTTTTATTCCTACATTTTTAGGTCAATATTTAAAAAACTTGCCACAGATATTTAGTACCATGGGAACCTTTGCTCCTGCAATTATGACGTCTGTCCGACATTTTTTGGTGGAGTTATCCTCCTTTTTTACTTAGAATTTTTTTTGCAACATGCATAATTTTGTCCGAGCTTTTATTCCTACATTTTTCGGTCAATGTTTTTTAATCTTGGCACTGATATTTAGTACCATGGGAACCTGTGCACCTGCGATTATGACGTCTGTCCGACTTTTTTTGTGGAGTTATTCCCCTTTTTTTACTTAGAACATTTTCGGAACATGCATAATTTTGTCCGAGCTTTTATTCCTACATTTTTCGGTCAGTAGGTTTAAGATTAGGGTTAGGGTTGTGCACCTGCAATGGGAACTGTTATTTTAATATTTTAACTAAATGTTTACTGACATGTGAAACATCTTAGTATTTTAAAAACACGGGGGGTATCCTTACTCCCATTGGGACAGTCACACCTCCAGTTAGCTACTATATGTTACTACTAGCCAAGTCTAATTGTTTTGTAGCAATTCAACTTCTATCACTTTAGTAAGAATTTACAGCTGTATAAATTCTGTATAGCGGGTATGAGTCTATAATAATTATTTATCAGTCCATTTCTATCACAGAGATGGGCAAACTCCAAAACATCTTGAACATAGAGTTAAAGGGGTATTATACACTAAATCCGGCCATTAAATCGTTCATAGAGCACACAAGTGTATTTCATTTGTTGCATATATTCTGTTGAGTATAAAAGGAGATTTTCCCCAAAAAATGGCCGGATTCAATGTACAGTCCCCCCCCTTTAACATTGAAGATTATAGTTCAATTAAATTCTTCACATAATTTATTTCCAGTTGCCAAGAGGAATTATGTTTTTCTACAAGATGTTGAAGACCAACCTGTGCTAGATGTTCATGCTGTAAATAATCGGCTTTATGAGCATGTAAAGGAACTAGGTGATATTAAGGTACAACAATTGTTCACAGAGAGTAGTTACTAGATTTAAATAATCGATGTATGAGAATGTAAAGGAACTAGATGATAGTAAGGTACACCCACTGTTCACAGAGAGTAGTTACTAGATTTAAGTTATCAGAAAATGAAACTTACAAACTGAACGGTGCTGAATGATTGTCCAGAACATAATTTACTTTGGTAGAAATTGCTCTAAAGTGCAACTTTGAGAGTAAATATATACATAGATGAATACTTGCTTTTGCAAAAGGTACATTTATTCAGTAATCTAAAGACACTGTATGTGGAATGAATGAATTCAGAGCCTATTTCAATGTTTATATGTTCCGGCAACCAAATTTTACTGGTTTTATAGTCCTTTGTTGGAATTTGGACTACATTGTATTCTATTTATTCAGTTTATGGATTACTCAAGAAACTACATGATAAGTTCAAATCTGGATTCAGTCAGATGAATTTTGACCGAGTCATTATAATTTGTGGATTTGTTTTCTTCTGGACAATAGCTTTAGTTTAAAGTTGTCTGATTGCTTTCAAATACTCTCATGAAACTACAGATTAAGTTTGAATCTGGTTACATCCACACAATGAACTTATTTGATGTTATGATTTATCAGTTGCTGAGGCAGCAGTTGTGCTATTTGAAAGCATATCTATTCACCTGTAAGCCGTCAGTAGCTGAGAACTTCAAGAAGAGTCTATGGCCCAGGGAGCATTTATTCGAGACCAACCATGTGTACACACCATCTGTAAGTATTCTTCACTTGTATGCTTGCAAGTAAGTGTTTCTAACTGCAAGCCTTGAAATAGTGTGGCTGACATTTGCAGAATGAGGTCCCCAGAGGGTGAATTTAGTGATGCTACCCCGCATAGTGGGCTAGCATCACCAAATTCACCCTCTGGGGACCTCATTCTGCTTACACTTCAGCAGAATGAGGTTCCCAGAGGGTGAATTTGGTGATGCTAGCCCACTATGAGGGGTAGCATCAGTAAATTCACCCTCTGGGGACCTCATTCTGCAAATGACAAGACACACTATTTCAAGGCTTGTTTAACTGCAGGGCCAGGAACCTACATCATAATATGCTCCAAAATGGCGGCAAGATGTCTGACATCGAAGTGAGTATTCATTGTTTTCTTTACCTCTATAAATAACTCAAAACAAAAAAGGGAGTGAATCAGTGAATGAGCTATATATAAATTTTTCTAGCTCACTGTGAATCCTGTTCCCATATAATTATGAATGTTGAGAAGATATAAGCATTCAAGTGACTATTGGTCACTATTTTTCGAGGTTGTGAAATTTGAATGCCAAAATGTCCTTAACCCTTTCAGTGCCAGGGGTCCGATCTCATCGGCCCTAATTTACGGTCTGTAAAATCGGCCCTAAAAAAATTAAAAAATTAAAAACCTTCTTTTCTTTTTTTTAGATTTAAAAAAAATTATTAAAATTGTAAAAAATTGTAAAAAATAATAACAAATGATGATAAATTGTTAGGCCAATGCATTCTCTTATATATGCAAGGCGACCTATGGTCGACTCGCATATATAAGAGAATGCATTGGCACAGGGTATATGGGTTGATACAAAAATCGGCCCTGGCACTCAAAGGGTTAAAATCTGTTTGATATATGTTGTTTTCATTATTTGAGATGATCATCAGTTGTTGGGATAGCTCATTATAGTCTAAATAGCTGAAAACAGCCTTTATTCAGCATCAGAGGAGTCTGGGGCCCCTTAGTGCGTTACGGG
The DNA here is from genome assembly GCA_032622095.1 of Siphonodentalium dalli. Classification (NCBI taxonomy): domain Eukaryota; kingdom Metazoa; phylum Mollusca; class Scaphopoda; order Gadilida; family Siphonodentaliidae; genus Siphonodentalium; species Siphonodentalium dalli. Next base: position 196,499,983 of record CP136064.1, read on the forward strand.
TGGGGGTGGGCATTACAAACGAAGCCTTTATTCAGCAATGGTCCCTTTGTTTGCATATGTATATTTTGTCCATATATCAGCTTGTCCTAAATTACTCTTTTATATATATAAATATAGCTTGCTGTTATCTTTGGAAATATAGAAAAAACAAATGTTGAAATGAAAGTAGCAAATATCCAATTCTAGTGCTTATGTTAACCCTTTCTGTACTGAATGGATTCTCCCATTCAATTAGAAAATAATGCATTGGGATGGTCTATTATTCATCTGGAGGGATGTTTCGGAAATATAAGCAGATACCAGACAGACCAACAGATAATGCAAGAGGAGAATGATTCTATTCATCGGTGGGAAACGTTTAGATAATATTAAGTTCAACAAATGGCATTTGTTGAAATTATTATCTGAACATTTCATAAGGAAAATTACTTGTCAATGAGTATTTAGTTAAGAAAGAACTCTACATATTGGATAGAATTGATCTTATCATCTTATCAAATAGGAAATGCATATAAAAACCACTGCATCAATTAGATTTCAAGCCAAATGTTCAAATGGAATAATTGAGTTGTATGCAATAATTAATAAAATATTGGCACGATCATATACCAAGACTGCATTTAAATTTCTCATTTATCTTATCTCTTACACAGGACCTACTCCAGATCCAGTCAGGCACTCTCGTGAGCATACTAAAGAAGATTGTGAAAACTTCAAGTGGTCATATCTACGGCTGTGCCTTATGTAGTCAGAAGGGTTTCATCTGTGAAATATGTAACAGCACAAAGGTTATATATCCATTCGAGCTCGAGAGCACATACAGAGTAAGTACTCTTAAAGACATATTATGGACTTGTTCGGGTGCATGAAACTTATAAGTTAGTACTCAGGCACTTGGACAACTGGAGGAATGTAGAATTCTACTAACATTGCCGAAAACTATATCGACAACACCACTCCATAGAAAACATCGCGCAATTTTAAATATTTACATCTCAATTCGGGATGCAACAAACGGCAATAAACCAACGCAAAATATGATTTTGCCATCGAGATTCATTGAGTTTAATTGATATATAAGAATGATGGTGTGTGTTGTAAATTTGGATTTATATTCATAAAAATAACTACTTTCAGCAAGATTATTCTGCATTTCTATTTGATCACCCAACTGGAGTGTTTCATATCACTTTAATTCTTTGCTTAGTGGATTGACTTTGTCCATCTGTCTGTTCAGGCATATATCTCAGAATTGGGTTATCAGGCGTGAATGTCTGCTTTCAAAAGAGAGGCCAATGACATTCGTGTAATCCATTCTAGAGTTATCATTCTTTGTTTATTTGGTAACCTTGCATTGGTATGGAGGTTCATCACCAATGGTGGCGTTTGTATTTTCCGTTCTAGAGTTATCCTGGTTTGTTTACATGAAATTCCATCCTGCCCATGTTTCAGTTTGGCAATGTGGGGGTATGCCAGCACCTGAGTAATGTCAGTTTTTAATTGTTGAAAAATGCTACTTTTTAAAATATAATTTTCCTTACTTTTGGATATCATTACTCTTTGAACTTTCGATCTATTAAATTGTCTGTACATAACTAGAACATTGGTGGGGGAATGTCAGATATGACTGTTTGGCTTTAATATAATTGAGACCCATCAATATAAACATCCATGTTCCCAGCAATTATACAAAGAAGGGATGAAGGACAAGGCTTTTTATTTATATTTTTCACGAATTATTCAATGGGATATTGAACTTTGAACTGCTTAGCTTAATTTTGTATGATGAGGAAGGTTTCTGAGGACACAGAATTTACATTTCCAAGAGAAATTGTACCTTATTGTATATTTTATCTTCCTACATATTGTCAAATTTAAATAAACTGTATATTAATATTTTTCAGTGTAATTTATGCAAAGCAGTCTACCACAAAAGCTGTAAGACTGATCTGACCGCCTGTCCCAAGTGTCAACGAGTTGAGAAGCGGAGATCAAGTGAGGGTACTCATTTTACATCGATACTTCCATCACATGGTGTCAGCGATTACTCTTATGATCCATGATTGGTACAGTAATGCCCCAAATAATCGACTCCTTAACCACAGCAGAATTATTGGTAACCTTTCAGGATTTAGTCGGAAATATGGCTTGTTGCCATTCATCGGAACAAGCCATATTTCCGACTAAATCCTGAAAAGTTAACCATAATTCTGCTGTGGTTAAGGAGTCGATTATTTAGGGCATTACTGTACACTGAGGCCGAACAAAGTCAGTTTCTCAGGCTTATTTTAAGGCTTAAAATTAAAATAGGTGTTTACCCATAGGCCAATATAAAAAATATGCTAGATTCTCATACCCATTTAACCCTATTTTTGGTCCCCACCTCAAACTTTTGTCCCCAAAAAAATCATGGTCCGATGATTTTCAACGGAGTTATGCCCCTTTTTAGACTTAGAAATCGCTGTTTTCATGGTAACTTGAACAAAATTGAACAGAATATCTTGATATTTGGTATGTGTTTCACATTTGGGAAGACGCAGGCCAATTTCGAATTTGGTCACGATCCGATGTATTTTGATGGAGTTATGCCCCTTCTTCAACTTAGAAAGTGCTGTTTTCGTGTGTTCCACATATTAACTTGAGCAATATTCAACAGACTTTCTTCATATTTGGCACTTGGTTCTCATTTGAGAAGTTGCAGTCCAACTTCTATTTTATTCCATTTAGAAATAACATTGTTGTTGTCTAAATGATAAATTGAGCATTCTTCAAAAGAATCTGATACTTGATACTTGATACTTGTGGCTCACCTTTGAGATTATGCAGGTCATCGTCTTGTTTGAGTTAAATTTTGCCAGAATTTGAATTTAATTGTTTGTTCTTAAAAAAGCCAATGTCCCAAAAAGCCACCCCGATTCAGGGGACGTGGGGTCTGCGACCTTTATTTCATTTGGATAATTATGAGGTAAACTTTTTTTTCTCATGTCTTAACCTTCAAAGTACATTGCAATGAACAATTAATCAGTCTATTTCAATTAAATTGGGCAATTTAAATCACATTGTATTGTATAGAACTGACCATGACCATTTAAAATATACATTGGAAGGGTCTATTATTCTTCTGGAGAGGTGCTCTTATAAAATGAGCAGCCAGCAGACAACAGGCAGACCAAAAGACAATGCAAATGCAGATGGATTCTTATACATGGCGGGAAATGTTCAGATAATAAGTTCGTTTGTTGAACTTATTATATGAATATTTCCTAAGGGAACTACTTGTCAATGAGTACTTAGTATAGAAGGGTCAAGAATAAATATAAAAAATAAACTTCACCGGCCCACCCCAATTTTCCAAAAGAGTTGGATGAGAATTTAGTAATTTATTTATATTGGCCTAACCAAACACAAATCTCTCTGGTCAGTAAGGTACGAAGAAAATCTGTTTTATTTGTAATTTATTTCCTGCATTGTATTTTAATTTGTGAAGCTCTTATAATGCATTGAATTGTTTTGGGAAGTATTTTTAGTGACTCGATTTTTTAGGATGCAAAGAGGACAGGTTAAACTGTCTTCAGATTTTATGGCGTCAAACCTACCCTTTTATTGATATCGGCCCAACATGCAGGAAAACATGCAAACAATCATCAGCAGTGACGACAGCTGCGAGCACTGATACAATTTATAGGCTTCGATTAAAATAAGTTCTTAAATAGCAAATAGGTTTCCGGGCAAATTCCGGCCCTTTGGTCTTAATGATGAATTAGCTGTGAGATAGTTTGGGATTGTCTCCGTAGATTGGCTATGCCTTGAGAATCAGTAGAGGTGTCGAATATATCAACCCTGGTTAAGTTGTCCTGTTAATTTGCTATGATATTGGTGGTACCTACTGAACTGTTATAATGCTGGTATGTCAAACTAATTCTGTTAATTTTATCTAAACTTGCTACGCCTTGAGAATCAGTAGAGGTGTCGAATATATCACCCCTGGTTAAGTGGTCCTGTTAATTTGCTATGATGTTGGTGGTTCCTGCTGAAATGCTATAATGCTGGTAGGTCAAACTAATTCCGTTAATTTTATCTAAACTTGTCATTTTCACGGTTTTTGGCTAATCTGAATTGAAGGCAGAGCAGAATGTCACCAATGTTACAGTAAAGTTTGTGCGGCTATTGATTTCAACTCGTTTGGTACAGTGATGCCCTAATTAATCGACTCCTTAACCACAGCAGAATTGTGGGTAACTTTTCAGGATTTAGTCGGAAATATGGCTAGTTGCCATTCATCGGAAAGCTCTCAGTAAGAGCTTTCCGATGAATGGCAACAAGCCATATTTCTGACTAAATCCTGAAAAGTTACCCATAATTCTGCTGTGGTTAAGGAGTCGATTAATAAGGGCATTACTGTAGTGCCCACAATTGATTTGTCTTGTAAATCTGATGGAGAATTAATTGACACAGGCATTTTGCTAGGAGTTTCTTACGCATTGGTTGTGAAAATTAACTGAACCCTTTCTGTATTAAATAGGTTGAACATATTATCTGAACATTTCCCACCAAAGAATATGAGTCCTGCACTTTTATTATCTTTCCGTCATTCTGTTCTCTGCTCATTTATCTGAACATTCCTTCAATAAATTATGGACTCTTCCAATTTATACTCTTTTAACTGAGGGTAAAATCCATTTAGTATTGAAAGGGTTAATCTGGTAGTTTCATTGGAATTCATCAGGATACACTGATAAATGATTAGTGTATATTTGGCAATACTGTTTTTATTTCCACTACTTTTGATTACGGCCATACTTGGGCTGACAAACTGATTTATAAACTTTGTTTGGCTTATTTGAGTGATCGATGTTATTTCAGTGCATAATAATGTATTCAAAATGATAATGGGCATTTTACTTATTTTGAGCATTATATATAGAGGATCTCACATGAGTTTCTATTTTATACGGAATTTATCAACCGAGTTCACTAAATTCGATTTGAGCCGAGGTTTACCGAGGCTCAAATAGAATTTAGAGGACGACGTTGATAAATTACGTATAAAATAGGACGAGTGTGAGATACCTTTTATCACATGATCAAATAAACCCGAAGCAACGCGAAATATTCATCGAAAACAACAATTATAAACTACAGCGATCGCAAGTTATTTGAAGAACGCCGTGACGTCATCGCACGCGCTGATATTAAACGTGTCTATTACCGATAATTATGAAACTGCTTTTATGGTAAAATTATGTGATAAATATCATTATTATAGCCTGGTTTGACTGTTTGAATAGGAAAAATGTTAATGCGGGAGGGCAAAAAATAAGATTTTTTTTCATTATTGCCTCAACAGTTAACGAACTGGAACTTTAAGCAAATTTCACAGGATTTTTAAAATATAATTTTTTTAAAACTCTGGAGAACTATCCTTGTCTTATTTTTATTTTTTGAAAACGGTACCATTTATTTCAATTATTAAAAAAATCAGGTGAGGAATTTCTTTCCATAAAACAGTTTTAAATCATAGAAATCAAGTTGAAAGCAAAAGAAAAACTCTTCCATCAACTAATTCCCTTCCAAGCCTTGAAATAGTGTGCCTGTCATTTGCAGAATGAGGTCCCCAGAGGGTGAATTTAGTGATGCTACCCCGCATACTGCAAATGACAGGCACACTATTTCAAGGCTTGTTCCCTTGCCACATGCTTAATATTTTAACTAACATATGTATAAACCAGTTAATAAATAGTTTTATGTTTTTTATAACATGGGGAAAAAGTTGTAGGAGGGGTTCGTAAACCAGGCTATTTAAAGGCACCAGCGGCGTTCGTTGCAGAAATATTTCTATTTGTCCAAATCGCCATCAACAGAAGGAACACCAAAATATATACAGTTCCGCTCATATGCCAAACATAATCAGTGCATAAATAGTATATTGTCGTCAAGACGTACGATGGTGGTGTACGTAAACAAGAGACTGCTCGTGTTACAGAAGTTGTGCTTCTGTTTACATAACACAGCACAATTCTATTGGTTAATCACATAAAAATGATATAAACGCTCTTCATTATTTCCATATCGGGAAAACAGTAACAAATAACACTCTTTATGTTTACCATATCCGGATCTAAAACGTAACGTTTTTTGCTTTTGTTTACATAACAAAGGGGAAAAAATTGACAATAACTTACTGTTAATGCCATATTTCTGATTGGCATAAGAACAAAGTCTGTCTATATTTTACTATTCTTTCCGTTTATGGTGGTTTTTGATGGAGGTGAATATTTTAACAGCATACCCACCGCCAACGACGCCCGTATCTTTAATTGCTGTTGCCGTATGTGATTTTTAAATTCAATTTCAAATTTACACCCAAAAACGAACAAATTCCCATACCATATCCTAAAACATGGTACTCCTAAGAGATTATGAAGTCAACAACAATATATGTGCCTGCTTTACATCATGGTAGTATACAACATACATGGCGTAAAGCAGGCGCACAAGGGTGTGGAGGGGGTGGGGCAACAGAGCATGTTACAAGCCCCGACGTAAGATGAATATTAGAAGTTTGTAATGTAAAAATAAATGCCAATCTGAGAAGCTCTGAATAATATCCCCTTTGCTATTGGCTTTGTAACACATAGGAATTATTTGTCATATTCAGATTTTCATACTTCGGACAATGTCATTCATGTTCTATATTTTTTCTCCCATCACTTCCCAGTTAGGAAATCCTAATTTGCATAATTTATGTCTGTACCTGATTAACTATGGTAGAGATATATGAAAATTTATGGAATGTCCAACATCATTTCATCATATGACCCATCTCCAAGTAACATGAAAATCTATTTTTAATAAGCGTTCCAATTTTAAACAATGTGGAGTGTGCTTAATAACACAGCTGCCTTATTCATAAGCATCGGCTTTCTGCTAAACCGAGGTAAAAATGAAATTCTGTCAGACATTTTCACACCTTGTATTTTATCCTTCCTGCTGCTGGCAACGGCGTTTATTGTAGTGACAACTGTGTATATCTGTGTACTTCATGTACATTAATGCCCTATATAATCGACTTCTTAACCACAGCAGAATTATGGATAACTTTTCAGAATTTAGTTGGAAATATGGTGTTTACTTATTCAGGAAATATACGCATTTTAAATCTACTATTAATTTCTTATTTCATGGAGGATAATCATGTTTTTATGTTAACCCTTTACCCAACAGAACGGCCCTGTGCCAATGCATTCTCTTATATATGCGAGTCGACCATAGGTCGCCTCGCATATATAACAGAATGCATTGGCTTAACACAGCATTAAAAATTATAAAATTGTTAAAGAATGTAAGAAAAAATGGTAAAAAGTGTTAAAAAAAGTTTTTTTTTAGGCCAATGCATTCTCTTATATATGCGAGGCGACCTATGGTCGACTCGCATATATAAGAGAATGCATTGGCACAGGGCATAACTGTAACTATCACAATGTGGTCACGGAGCCGGTTCCAATGATACCCATATGTGTATGGTTCTATTGAGACAGACCGAAGATAATTTAGGCTGTTGAAGCTTTATTTGGCCGGTTTTGGCCGGTTTGTTGGGTAAAGGGTTAATGTTTGCTGTATATAATTATGTAATGATGCTGCACTAAATTTTATTTTTGCTCTTATGTACAACATTTCTGTGCAATATTTTATAACATGCTGTGATTCCTTAAAAGGTCTTAAAATAGTCCATAAAATAATCCTATATTTTATCATGAATTTGAGTTTGAGTTATTTCTCACCAGCCCCTTCTGCTGTGATTTTGATCATTTGCTATGTCTAGCATAGACTTAGGATTGCATAATTTATTACCAATTTACATGATATTGTATGTACTGAATAATTTTTAAACCTCACAATATGATTGTTATACACCACTTTTTCAATCACTAACATAAAGCCTGATTGATGAATATTAATCCATCCATTAATGGATCTTCCAGAAATTTTGTAAAAACCCTGTGCCAATGCATTCTCTTATCTATGCAAGTCTCCCATAGGGAGCCTCACATATCTAAGAATGCATTGGCCAAACAATAGTTACCTTGTCGTTTTTGTATATGCGGGGCTCCCTATATGAGACTCACATATATAATAGAATGCACTGGCACATGATCTTTAATGCTGCACCAGCATGGCTCCCACATGAAAGGATTAACACAAATAACAAAGCAATCTTTTTTTTCTCCTGTAGCTTTTGCCCCCACTGAATTTATCAACCGCAAATGTAGAATGTACATATTGAGGAATTAACAATTTTGACAAAAGCTTGATGCAGTCAATGTTAAGGTATATGGTGTGGAGGTATGTCAAATTAATTACTCTCTTTCATGGTGACATACACCAAGGACCCCAATGGTCCCAGTGCAATTAGTTCTAGTGTTTATACCATTTGGAAGCAATGTTCCTAGTCTTTAATCTGAGTAATATTAAAACATTGGCCTATTGTAAAAAATAAATATTAATACAAACACTATTATGAAAAGCACAAATCAATGTAAATAATAAAATAACATCCATCTGCATGAAATATATATGACAAGTTTTCATTTAGGAGATGATTTTTCACAGTAACATAACATTTTGGGTTCTAATACCCTAGAACTACCATAAATGACATAATTGTCATTCCACCCACCAACCATATGGCGACAAATGTTGTTAAATCCATTGGTCCTCCCTAATCAATCTACAGCTGTCTCGATGCCTTCATGATTGTAAGGGCTTGTACATCCAGATCATCTGTCAGTGACCTGGAAGACTGAAATGCTCAGCAAAAATGGCTTATCCATATCAAGACAAATGTCCCTCAAATGTCAGGTGAATCTCTTCCCCTCCAATTGTCTTCATGCATCACTGACATACTCTTCCTGTTACATTACATAAATCATATACTGGTATCACGATTCGCTTGAATAATAATAAATGTTAAGTTTATTAGGTCATTGTAAGTTTATATGCCAGGCTCCCTGTTGGACTCGCATATATAAGAGAGTGCACAAGCAGAGTCTTTCAATGCCGCACCTCCCATAATGAAAGTGTTGAATAACCATTGCTTTTGTTTTCAGATTGAACATGAGGTAATAATCAATCCATTTAATTACATGCATGCAACAGGTACCAGTAGACTGGAATTAGTTTCAATTCATGGACATTATTACCCTGATGAGCCTGCACACTCAGTAACCATCCACTGCTCCCTGGGGACAGGAGGTACAGCCACAATGTGGCTACCATACTGACAAGACCTTTCACTACTCATAATCATATACCCTTGTTATACGCCCGTTTGAAAAAACGCTTGTATTATGTAAATGGGTTGTCCAGCCATCCGTCCATCCACTTTTGGTTTCCGGATGATAACTTTAGATTGAATCGAGTGAACTGAACCAAATTTGGTATGTTAGCTTATCACACCAAAATACAGATCAAGTTCGTATATGGGTTTCGTCCGCATGATTTTGACTGAGTTATTTCCCTTTTTCGACTTAGATTTGACCTGATTTGCGGTTTCCGGATGATAACTTTAGATATAATTTGGTATACAGATAAAGTTCAAATATGGGTTCTGTCTACATGATTTTGCAGGTCAAGTTCGAATTTGAGTCCGATCCGACCATTTTTGCCAGAGGATTTTTTGGTCTGAAAATAGCCGAAAATAAAAAAAAATATATATATTTTGGTAATTTTGGTTGCCCCACTCTACTCCAGAAATGGGCGTATTATGCCACGCCCCGATGGCGTGCTCTTGTTAACGCATGGGGTGGTGCGAATCAAACACAGTACAAGAGACCAGACCAGCAGCAGGGTACAAACTCATCTTGATGTGTTGACGGCAAAGACAAGTCCGACGAGCTGACCGCGGAGTTCCAGGTTACTTACCAGTAAGATATCATTTGTCACTTTTGTACAGACAAAACAAAATCTTCAACTTTGAGCTACTACATTTGAACCCCAAACGCTTTCCTTCCTCTGAGTTGATTATTTCAACTATTGAGGTATGTGGTGACAGGGTGTCTGGGGATGTAACCCCCCTAATTTCGATAAAAAAAATCAATAAATTGCATGCCTGACCAGGCATCACACAACATTTTTTGGAAATTTTACACCACATATACATGTAGGTTGTAATTGTTCTCATTGTTGGATGCCGCTTTGTTAAAAGAAAAAAAATGTTGAACATTTCTAAGTCAAAAAGGGTTAATAACTCCGTTAAAAAAACATTCCGTCATCTATATACATGTTGCACATCTCCAATATGTGGGTAACAATACTCTGAAGTTTCAAATATCTACAATCAAAACTGTAGGAGTTGATTACACCATTAAGGTACCCTCGTACAAAAAAATATAAAAAATGTTGAAAATTTCTAAGTCGAAAAGGGTTAATAACTCTGTAAAAAAATCTTTTTCCGTCATCTATATACATGTTGCACATCTCTATTATGTGGGTAACAATACTATGAAGTTTCAAAAATCTACGATCAAAACTGTAGGAGGAGTTGATTACACCATGAAGGTACCCTCGTACAGAAAATTATAAAAAATGTTGAAATTTTCTAAGTCGAAATAGTTAATAACTCTGTAAAAAAAAAATTCCATCATCTATATACATGTTGCACATCTTCAATATATGGCAACAATATCCTGAAGTTTCAAATCTCTAGGATGAAAACTGTAGGAGGAGTTGATTACACCATGAAGGTACCCTCATACTGAAAATTATAAAAAATGTTGAAATTTTCTAAGTCGAACAGGGTTAATAACTCCATCAAAAAATAATTTTTCCATCATCTATATACATGTTGCACATCTTCAATATATGGGCAACAATATTCTGAAGTTTCAAATCTGAGATGAAATCTGTAGGAGGAGATGATTACACCATGAAGGTACTCAAAAGTGTGAATGACGGCTAGACGAACGGACGGACCGAGCCTGTTTCTATAGTCCCCCTTTTCTTTCAGAACGTCGGGGGACAATAAATCCAACCCAATGCCCTACCCTCCACCCATGTCTGATAATATTAAAGATTTTGACCAAAATGGTTATAAGGGATACGCACCTGTGTAAATTCATGGGATTGATGCACCTTGTCAGAAATATTATTTCAATTTTATTGTATATATCTAGAATTGTTCAATAATGTTTATTTTGTCATCTAAATAGCATAAATTAACAACAAAGAAAATAAATAGATAGCATGTAATTATTGAAATATTGAAACGAGACTAAATAAATTGAGGTTACTCAAATAATTACTGACTGTCAAGATTTAAATAAAATAAATATGTGTTAAAGATGGATTATCTCTTTAAATAACAAATTTGAAATAGTTGCGTGGGTATAAAATAATGAACTGAAGACCCCTGTCCGGAAAGGCTTCTTTATTTTATTTTGAATATTTTATTGGGACCGTTTATTTGTCTATTTTTAGAACAGACCATTCGGGTGATACCATATATCGATATAGAGTATTAGGCTGTTCCTATGGCTATGTACCGAACGTCAAATGTCCCAAATTGATTGGTTGTATTGTTTTATTACATAGTTATAAGCGATAATGAGTATAATTAACGTTCATTTGTGAAAAAATTACACAATAAAATTTTTGGTCTCTGTTAACAGTAACCACTATTGTTCGTTAGTTATACAACCACACCTTTTTAGACCAGAAAATATTCAAAATAAATTAATATTAATCGATAGAAGCATTTCCGGACAGGAGTCTTCGATTCAGATCTAATATTTTATACCCCGGTAACTATATAATAGATGTTTACAAAGAGATAATCCACCTTTATAAATATAGATGCTAGATGTTACTTACATGTATAAAAGTGTTATCACAATACATCCAGATACTCGCCCTGGTGCCTTTTTAAAAATTGCTAGAAACCACATTCAACAAAAAAAAATAGGTTTATAATAATCATACATGTACCAGTAAATTTTGTGTGTGAAAATTTAATCTCAAATCCTAACAGGTCTGGTACTCAATTTGAATTAAATCTCAAATTAACCCTTTCATGACTGGAACTTCTGAAATTTTGTGAAAACTGCCAATGCATTCTCTAATATATGCTCGTCTCCCATAGGGAGCCTCAAATATATAAGAGAATACATTGGCCTAACAATATTTACCTTGACCTTGTAAGCCAGTGCATTCTCTTATATATGAGAAGCTCCCTATGGGAGACTCGCATATATAAGATAATGTACTAGCACAGGATCTTTAATGCTGCACCAGCGCAGCTCCCATCATGAAAGGTTTAAATCAGAGTACACTGTGGAAGAAGTACGATCATACAAATAAATATTACTGAAATTTATTTAGAAAATAATATTTCTTAGTTTAGCAAAACTAATATTTTGCTACCGTTTTTTCCCTGCTCACATCATAAATTCTGAAATCAAAATTATTAGGTGACATTGAATTAAAATTAGCATGGCTCCAAAAATTAGAACATTTGATAATAACTTTCAGTGTTCCTGCCCCTACTTTTATTTTTATTTAACCCTTTCTATACTAAATGGATTCCCCCAATCAGTTAAAAAGTGTACATCGGAATGGTCTATTATTCATTTGGCGGAATATAAGGTGATAAAAGCAGATGATAGATAACTAAAAATGCACAAGGCGCCCTATGTATTGAGGGAAATATGTCGTTTGTTGAACTAATTACCTAAACATTTCCTATGGAATGTCTACTCGTCAATGATGATTTAGTATTATACAAAGAGTTAATATAATTACCACCCCATTCTTTCATTTCACACTCTTCTTTTATTTTAATCATGTGTGGAGAAAATATGTGGCACAATGTAAATTATGTACACGAATCAATGAAATAGCAGCACACTTAGATTTACATACAGTAATGCCCTAATTAATCGACTCATTAACCACAGCAGAATTATAGGTAACTTTTCAGGGTTTCGTCGGAAATATGGCTTGTTGCCATTCATCGGAAAGCTCTCAGGGAGAGCATTCTGATGAATGGCAACAAACCATATTTCCGACTAAATCCTGAAAAGTTACCCATAATTCTGCTGTGGTTAATGAGTCGATTACCGGGTAATTAGGGCATTACTGTACACATGTTTGTCATGCATTTTTCTTCCAAACACATCCTTGGGCATATTTCAGTGAATTTCTAAAGGCACCTGACCATGCGTCTGATGATGAGCCCACATTCTGTACTCCTGTATTGTTTCCCATCACCAAACCGCTGTCTTTTCCTATAGAACCGTTTCGTTGATTCTCTTTTGAAACTTTTCTGAAGGAAGACTGACTGAATTCCAATCCATACTCAATCAGTGCCCTGAGATTTGGGAAATCAAACAGTTCAGGATGCACGCTATCAACGAGATAAACTGGAACATCATCCGCTGTATATACTGTAAGTTTCTCCCTGATTCCTTTTAAAGTCTCGTCCTCATTAAAAGTATTTGGGTGGCATTTTTTAAGACCATCCAATTCATTTTTCACCTTCGTTCTCACATAAAAGTACCTCTTGCCCATATGGGCTATGTAGTTTTGCAGTTGTATTTCATATTCACTTTTCTTGGTGCATCCAAGCAACAAATAGAAATCATAGTCCTTCAATTTGTATCGTTCAAAATATTTTTCTTCTGGAACTGACCTTGTCCCAAATCCTGGAATGTCTACAAGTTCAATATTTGAGTTTGGAAGATCATAGTGTATCACATCTTGTGTGCATTCAGTGACTGAAACAGATGCAGAAGCCTCATTACCCGATGTGTCTGAAGTTTCTAAACCATATGCAAGGAGAGCATTAATGAAGGTTGATTTCCCCACTCCACTTCCACCAATAACAGCGACTGTTCTCTTTGATTTTGTCATACTTGCCATGATCCCTATAAATCTTATCTCATCACAATGACAGATCTTCTAATGTCAACTAAATCCGACTTGGTTCCTAAAAGTAATAGAATAAAGAAGTTAGAATAAATTTAAATAAGATTACTCAAATATGTATATGTTAAATGAACCCTTTCGTGATGGGAGCTGGTGTAGCATTAAATACCAGGTGTCAATGCACCTGTGTGTCTCAATATGTGAGTCTCCAATAGGGAACCTAGAATACAATCGCTTACAAGGTCAATGTAAATATTCTTAGGCCTATGCATTCTCTTATATATGTAAGACTCCCTAGGCATATATAAGAGAATGCATTGGCACAGGTTTTTCACAAAATTCTATGAAGCTCTGGACAGTCTGGGAGGGTAAAATTAACAGTCAACCAAACATATGATAACACATGGAAGACCTTTATTCACAGATGACCATGTTTACTACGCTGACAGAATTCAGAAAGCTGGAAATTTGAAAGATGTGATGCAACAAACTGCATTATAAGCAGCATAGTTATATATCCATAAGCATTGGTGGATCTCAAAAGAAGAGAATTCATAAGACAGGACATTTCTAACAACAGAAAAAAAATATTTTGAAATAAAATTAATTGATCTGTAGTTGAATCCCTACAAATCACAATAACTGGTAGCTATTATATTAAAATCTAGTAATTAAGTCCAATTGTATGGGAGGCCAATTTTTTAAAATTTCACTGAAATGCAATTCATTGTAAGCCATGTAAGGGAAGTGAATTGCACTTAATTGAAATGCACTTCAGCACAATTATTATTCCAATTTCACACCCTGTCATATAACTAGTTAGCTCTGGGAGACTGACAGTGGAGACAAGCCATGCAGTGATTTTTTTTTAATTTAAGGATGGGGTAACAAGTTGGGAAGTAGGAGAGAAAGGGGAATGGATCAAACCTACCTGCATGTGTTTATGACATGGGAGCTGGTGGTGGGTTATATCGAGTGAATTCACGACTGATGTGTGGATATGGATAGTAGCTATATACAGGCAGACTTGCCAGAAAGTTTTTTTGAGGGAGAGAGCTAGTGAAGACTGGGGTGCAAAGTCATGGGCATGGTGGTCATGTCGTCTAGTTTGGGAAGCAAGTGAGCATACTAATGTTGGAAGATGACCGATAGAAGACACTGTACACAGAAGAGTGAACAAATTAGTAAATTTCAAGAGAAGGGAATACAAATCGTGAAAGAGAGGTCTACTGGTGTATGGAGGCAGTCAGCACTGGTCAGAGGGTGATTTGTATGTTATGTGTTGCAAAGCATCAGCCATCAGGAATATTATAATAATAGTAGACTACTAAGTAAATTATATTATACTATAACACTCATTGGTGAGTAGTAAACTGTTATCCCATTAGAAATGTTCCGAAATCAGAATATTAGGGGTTTTGCTAACCCATTTCCCCCAAAATTTGATGAAGTCAAAATAAAGGATTCTGTTCACTTTAATTAGCACCCAAACCCATTGATGCAACATATAATTCATGGTGGATTATTTTAGAAATACAAAATGTGAAATTTATAGAGGTTTTTTACCTTTATTTTTTTTTTCGAACCAAAATCCAACAAACACAAGTCCATATCTAAAAACAAATATGGGTATGTGTACTGAACACTGAAGAATGATGAACTATAAAAAAAAATCATGAAATTCATTGGATTTTTGGCTTGGAAGTAGTTGTTTACAAATGTAAGATCTCATTGCTCAGTAATACTATTTCGAAGCTGAATTTGATGGGTCAAGTTAAAGATACGGGCGGCGTTGGCGGTGGGAATTCTGTTAAAATATTCAGCTCCGTCAAAAACCGCCATAAACAGAAAGAATAGTAAAATATAGACAGACTTTGTTTTTTACCAATCAGAAATATGGCATAAACAGCATGTTATTGTCTAATTTTTTTGTTTGTTATGTAATCAAAAGTAAAAAACGTTACAGAACCTGGCTTTTGTTTAGATCCGGATATGGTAAACATAAAGAGCATTATTTGTTACTGTTTTCCTGATATGGAAATAATAAAGACCGTTTATATCATTGGTGTGTTATTAACCAATAGAATTGAGGGGAGATTCCCACTTCGCCGATGGCGCGAATTTCGGGTCAGGTGTGACTAATCCGTTCTTCAAAGAGATGCCGCTAAGTATGTGTTGAGGTGGTGTAGCTGGGGTAGTTTAGGGTTTTTGAGGCTGATTTGCTCTGGCAGGGAGTGGAGCGAACAGGTCGTGATTGCTTCGACCTTATTAGTTCCTCTTTGTCAGAGCGTTGAGCACGGGTGAGTTGTGTGGCCGCGTCCTCGGATGTAGCTGCCCCCGTGCTTGACGCCGGTGAGATGGTTTTGGATTAGGATTATGGACTTAATCCCAGAAGCCGTGTTGGCCGCAGTGCAAAGGAGTCGGGTAGTGGACATTGCTAACTGGAGTCTCCAGTCTAGCAGGGGCTACCTGACCCTTTGCCTGGAGTTCCGGACTGCAGATGCTGGTATCCAGATATCACAGACCCGGGAAGCCAATGCCAAGACTGCCTCCTGTCATTTGAAGAGTGGGAAGAAGAAGGGGCCGCCCAAGAAAAAGACGCCAGCAAGAAAGAGAAGGGACGCCGCCAGACGAGCTAAATGGAAACAGAAGAGGGGGGTGACTGTTGATCAGCCGGTCACCCCTCCCCTTGTGGTTCAGCCGGCAGGCCGGAGTTGTCTGAGAGACGCCCAGACGACCCGACCTGCATGGAGACAGGCGACATAGCACCAGCTAGCAGGGACTCCGTTGATCTGCCGGAGGTCCCTGCTGTCGTCGTCGATGCGAGCCGAAGAAGGGAGCAGGAAACCACCCCTGCTGATCCTGCCGCCTGCTTCGAGGTGGAACTGGATAGCCTGCCACCACGGACACCAGAGTATCATCACATCCCGGTGTCCCCCAGCTCCGCCGCCAGCAACAACAACAACATCAGCACAGACACCACTCTGTCTGTAGAAGACACCATCGCTGAATCCAGAAGATACCAGAAAGAACTAGAGGTGTGACTGTCCCAATGGGACTACGGATATCCCCCTGATTTTAAAATACCAAGATGTTTCACATGTCAGTAAACATTTAGTTAAAATAATAAAATAACAGTTCCCATTGCAGGTGTACAACCATAACCCTAATCTTAAACCTATTGACTGAAAAATGTTGGAATAAAAGCTTGGACAAAATCATGCATGTTGCGAAAAAAATTCTAATTAAAAAAAGGGGAATAACTCCACACAAAAATGTCGGACAGACGTCATAATCGCAGGTGCACAGGTTCCCATGGTACTAAATATCAGTGCCAAGATTAAAAAACATTGACCGAAAAATGTAGGAATAAAAGCTCGGACAAAATTATGCATGTTGCCAAAAACATTTCTAAGTCGAAAAAGGGGGATAACTCCACCAAAAAAAGTCGGACAGACGTCATAATCGCAGGTGCACAATTTCCCATGGTACTAAATATCTGTGCCACGTTTTTAAAAAATTGACCTAAAAATGTAGGAATAAAAGCTCGGACAAAAGTATACATGTTGCGAAAATGTTCTAAGTCGAAAAAGGGGGATAACTCCACCAAAAAAGGTCCGACAGACGTCATAATCGCAGGTGCACAGGTTCCCATGGTGATTGATGTCTGTGCCAAGTTTCAAGGAAATTGATAAAAAAAAACGACTGAGAAAAACTCCGGACAAATTTGTGTCCACGGACGACGGACGGACGGACGGACGGACCAGCTGACTCCAGTATACCCCCCCCCCTAACTTCGTTGCGGGGGGTATAACTAGAAGAGAAAGTTCAACGTATCATTCAGCAAAATCAACAGAGATATCCTCCACCTCCATCATCTCCACAATATTCAACAGAAGAAGCAAATCCAAAAAAGAAAAGAAAGAAGAAAAAATAACCATCCATCATAAAAATGCTTACTTCTTTTTTTTTTAATTATAAATAAAGGCATAAAATAAGGGGTTAGGGAAAGGGTCACTCGACCCTTTCGAAGATCCCGGGGTTAGCCCCCCCCCCCCCCCAAATCACATTCCCTGCTGGGGCTGATTTGTGTTTTCGGTGGTTTCAGAGAAGACAATTTTAGATACTTTGAATTGAACATTTTGATTTATTTTACGAGTTAAGATAATATATAGTTAACAAAACGAATAACATACGTTCTAAATAGTAACTTGGACAAAATATATTACATAAATTACAGGCAACAATAAACACATAATTTTACTATTGGACTCTATTAACGACCGCTGATGTTTGAAACGTTATCTAGACATGTCGATTTCGCCCACTCGCAGAACTCTCTTGAAGTGGCGCAGTGAGTTGTCGATGGCCCTCTATTTTCGGCGTCGAGGTGCCACCTTTCCACCGCCACTCAGCTGAAGAATTGTTGATTCTGAGTAGGCCTGTTCTTGTTTGAAGAAGTCAATGAGACTGTATATGTTGGGGTGTGAGCCAGCTATGATTCTTTGCAGTTTTCTATGCCATCCTTCGACATGGTTCGTTGTTCTGGGCCCGACGGTGTCGTGGTGATTCCAGACGGTAATGCCATGGGAAGGGTCCTTCAATCCAGTATGAAGTGACGTAGTCCAGGAACTTCGTGACTCGGTCGTCGACTTGTCGATCCACCAGGACATCTTCCCAGGCCTCTAACACCAATAACCATGTATCGCTGACTTGACCGATTGGAACGAATGCTAGGCCTATGGCACGCCGGATGACTTCTCGAATGGCTGGGTCGTGGTTCTCATGGTCGACTGTATATTCGTCTCGTAGTTTGCATTTGTCGGTGGCATACTTGTATATGGCTTGTCCGTAATGAAAGTGGCAACCTTTGATATTCGACGTAGGGAACACGTGGGCGATGGCGCTTTGATCTGCTAGTTCGAAGTCCGTTAATACTTGTTCCGGTTGCAGGTCGATTCCGATGTCGTTTCCCTTTTCTTTTACCATTCCGAAGAATATAACGTAGGCAGTAACCCGTAAACTAGTGGCAGCATCTTGTTGCCCACGAATGCATGTATGGTGTATAACTGATGGAATAGCTTTGGTGATTTTTAAAATGCCCCATCGCAGTAGTATGTGGAGACGTCGTTGAGCAGTTGCAAGTTTGAAGTTGTTGCGAATACCATCATTTTGTTGCTGTCACCGTCAGAACCTAAAAGAAAATTGTCACCGGCTGTCGTCTGTTGGTATGATTCGGACAAGTTGATGGCTGAACGAATCTTGGGAAGTTTTGGTCGCCTCTGTGCTCTGGATCTGTACAGTGACGAGCTAACTGAATAAAATGTGGGAACCTTGGCTATGATAAGAGGGTATGTCCCGTCGGATCCCATGGACGTCATCTGTTCGCGGTATAATGAATAAACTGTCTTGGAATCGTACCGTACAGCTTTTCTTAGGTCTGCTAAGACCGAGTCGGCGATAATCTGAAATATACAAATTATACCATTATAAATACAAATTAAAAGAAATAAATAAAAAATAAATTGAAATTTGTTTAACTAAATTTGAGAAAAAGTATGGAATTTTTAATTTAAAAAAAATTAATTTTAGGATTGTTTTGAGGTTGTATATAGAAAACTTGATAGTGACGACAGTAATTACCTGTTCCATGTCAGAGTCGTGGTTGTGTGGTTTCATTTGAGAACTTATGATGTCGTTTCTTGTGTTGATGGTTGATCGGCAGTCTTTATTGCAGCAGACCCAGTGAGCGTTTGGAGGTTTCTGTGATTTAAGACGGAATTTAAAGTGGTCGTAAATGAGATGTCTGCCGCCTTTGGAGTTAGGGGTGAATGCAACGATAACTTGATTACCAGCCATGATTGTGATGGAGTATTTTTTTTTTGGTTGTTTGGGGTAGCTAGCCCCGGCGGGATTGTCGAAATGGCCGAAGGGCCCTTTCCTTAATCCCTCATGATTTTGCTTTTATTAGAGAAATAATATAAGAAAAAGATAGCAATTTGGAGATTCTTTATGATCATTTTCTTTTTTCTGGTGGTCGTGGATGCTTCGAATAGGCCAGTGTGAATTTGCCATATGTCTGTGTTGGATTGACCGTTACTGTTCCAGATGTTCTCTCATTTTTGTCTCGATGTAAGTAGAGCTGGCGATCCCGCAGCAGGAAGAATTCGTATTTGGTGAGATGGTAAGTCGTTCCTGCTGCGTGCTGTGTTACAATCGCTGTTTTGATTCTTTCTCGTCCTTTTTCCATCCGTTCTTTGGTGATGGACGACGCCGGTGATGGAGTATAGAGAATGAGTGGTTCGGGGGGCTAGCCCGGGATTGTTGGAAGGACCGAATGGTCCTCCCCTTAATCCCTCATGTTGTTGCCTTTATTGGTGATAAAAAAAAACAAAAAAAGGTAAGCACTTTGTGATGGTGATTATTTTTTCTTTTTTCTTTTCTTCTTTGCATTCGGTTTTTCGGTCGATGATTGAGGAGATGATGGAGGTGAAGGATGTCTCTGCCGATACTGTTGAATGATGCGTTGTACTTCCGCTTTTTGCTCTTGTGCGATACGTTGAACTTGTTCTTTTTGTTCTTTCTGTTGTCTTTCTGCTTCAGCGATGGTGTTATCTGCAGACCGGAGCGCGTCTTCAACAGACCGAGTGGTGTCTGTGCTGTTGTTGTTGCTGGCGGTGGAGCTGGGGGACACCGGGATGTGCTGGTAATCCGGTGTCTGATGTGTGAAGCTATCCAGTTCCACGTCGAAGCTGGCGGCAGGAACATCTGGGGTGGTATCCACGTCCCTGTCTCCACAAGCCTCGACGACGACAGCAGGGACCTCCGGCAGATCTACGGAGTCCCTGTTAGCTGGTACTATGTCGTCAGTCTCCATGCAGGTCGAGTCGTCTGGGCGTCTCTCAGTGAGACAACTTCGACCCGCCGGCTATGACTCTAGATGGCTGAACCACATGGGGAGGGGCGACTGGCCGATCTACAGTCGCCCCCTTCTGCTTCTTCCATTTAGCCCGTCTGGCTGCGTCCCTTCTTTTCTGTGAGGGTAACTTTCTCTTGGGAGGCCCCTTCTTCATTGTACAGCGGGTCTTGGCGTTCCTGTTCTCGGCAGAAGACTTCTGGGTGCCAGCTTCTTCTGTCCGGAATTCTACACAGAGAACCAGAGAGCCCCTGTTAGCTTGGAGAGACCAACTAACAGCGTCCACTAACCGGCTTCTCTGTATAGCAGCCAACGCGGCGTCAGGGATTAGCTCCATAATCCGTCCTGAGCCTAATCCAAAACCATCTCACTCTGGCGTTACCACGAGGGCAGTTACAACCGAAGTCGCGACCGCACAACTCACTCGTGTTAACGCTCTAGCCAACGAGGAACTAATTAAGCCAAATAAAATCTGACTTGTTCGCTCCACCCGCAGCTAGAGACGTCCATTTATGACGATTTTCGCAAGCAACTCGTCAAAATTGCAGCAAATTAGAACTCTTGTGTCTGACTTGCCATGCGTGTGATTTTCGTCCATGTGGGTTTTGACTTTTGTGTTGATAAAATAATCGGAGAACCGAATCACACCTTTTCGAAATATAGTTCTTCGGTTTTAGTGGGACTTTTCAAACTTAATTAAGGTTCAAAATTTATACAAGAATTGGGTCGTACTACGGTAGAGCTTTCAAGGGGACAAGAGACAAACCATTAAGCCCATTGGCATCTTTGAATTTACTTTCATATATTACATTAAGGGCGCGAGGTATATCTCAGGAAATTGCGTTTTTGACAGTTGTAATGCACTTTATGCTTGATCTCAATTGCACACTGCCTTACCAAATTGCGTATAAATTTGAAATGATGTCGGAAAACTCAGGCATAACTGAAAGTATCGTGCGAAATACTATTGTTTTTGCATTGCATCTAAAACAACTATTAAAAACTAAAAATTCCAAAATGAAAAATAAAACATATAGGGCGTTACTTCAGAAATACATGCGAAGGAAACATCGCGATGTTACAAATAGTATAACAAATCTTTCCAGAACTATTGCACTTACCATAATTGGATTAATAAGGCGAGCATTTGATATAAAAATTAATCCAGGTCCTACCGCAGATAACTATGAACAGACATTCTCCATTATGTGTTTGAATACACAAAGTTTGCTTCCAAAATTAGACGTTGTGGCGATAGAAGCATCTAGTTACGATATTGTCTCATTCACTGAAACCTGGCTCACTGAACAAACTTCGAATGCAGAACTGAGCATACTCGGGTTCCATGCCCCAGAGAGATTAAATAGACCCACATTAGGAGGAGGAGTGGCTGTGTATATAAAGGATTCGTACTATTTTAGGAGACGTGCTGCTCTAGAAACTCCGGAAATCGAATGTATCTGGGTGGAAGTCATGCTTTCGTCGTCAACAAAGTTTCTACTTGGTACATTATATAAACCTCCAAATCTACCAGTAGATACATGGGAGAAAATATATTCAAATATAGATATGGCCCTTGGAGACAGGAAAGTTATTCGTCACGTGATTCTAACTGGCGACTTCAATTCCAATCAACTTCCATCTGAATCAAAATATGTTAAATATATTCGTAATCGATTCGGAATGGAACAGTTAATCAAAGATCCAACTCATTTTACAGAGAGTTCATCTTCTCTCATAGACTTATTTTTAACAAATCAAGGACAATTTGTTAAACATAGCGAAGTTATTGACCATTTCTTCTCAGATTTGACTCGATTTCACTGTCCAATAGTGATGTATTTGAATTTTCGTATAGAGAAATCGAGTGGAATCGTGAAAAGGAAGGTATGGGACTACTCAAGAGCAGATTATAATGCAATGAATGCCGAATTTGAAAATTGGAATTACAAGAAAGAACTATCTAATACCCCATACATCGAATTAGCGAATATATTGACAAATAAAATAAATGAAATAACATTGCAATATATACCAAACAAACAAGTAACTACTCGCCAAAATGAAAAAGAATGGATGAATAACGAAATCCGTGGTATGATAAGGCAGAGAAAACGATTATACAAGGCAGCCAAACGGAAATGTTCTCATGATGCTTGGGCAAAATATAAATCACAACGAAATTCTGCTATTTCGGCTATCAGACGGGCCAAACAATCTTATTGCGCCAAAACCCAAAGTATATTGGGAAGTTGCTTCACTGAATCCTCACTTTGGTGGAAAACTTTGAATAAATTAATGAAACCGGAACCTAAGCCTATACCAGCACTCATATTTAACGATGAATTGATAAATGACAACTTACAACGAGAGGCCGATCACGATCGGCAGATGTTTAACCCATACCTTGGCGATACCGATTAGCTATAACTGATAATTGGTCAAAGATATGATCACAGTGATACACATATCAGTACCTAACTTAAAATCAAAAGCTCAAATTATTTGTCTTAAGAAGAGGTTAAGGTAATTGGGGTGGGGAGGAGTCGTTTTAAATCTCATAACTCTGTCCCTATTCAACCAATGACCTCTCATTGTGAGATCCAATTGTTTAGCCATTAATCAATTTGACAGATAGGACAAACAATTATCCAGCCAGCAGGTTCATCTTTACCTTCATACAACCACCCCCTAGAGCTATGTAACATATGTCACCACTCAATTAATAACAGATTTCACTTGGAATGACATCTATTAAAGGTATTCGCATGTGCTCTGGATATTGGATGTTCACATGGCAATTTATTGATATCATTATATTACATGCAACTATTTTTTTTTTTTAACTCAATAATTTTTTTTATTATTATAAAAGTTTTTAAATATTTTTTATGTTAAATCGAGCGAGGAAATTCAATCTAAACAAATATGAAAAATCAAAATTTTAAATTTAAAAAAAAGAAAGAAGGGTCATAACTGCTTTAAGATAAATCGGATCGAACTCATATTCACTCGAACTGTATTTTGGGATGAGAAACCTATACACAAAATTTGGTTCCGATCAAATAGAAAATGTTAGAGATATCACATTATGCCTAAAGTGTCTAAGAACTGACAGACAGACAGATAGAGACGGACGGACAGACGAGTGGTCAATCTGGACATTGACACTATGTGTACCATACTATGGTATAGGTACACATAAACAGTTTTATCTCATGCAGAGTACAGGAAAAATACATCAAACTGGTGTGCCCCTTTAATATTTCAATTCACATTTGTAAACAATTGAAATCAATGTCGAAAAAGCTTTTGATTAATATATAGATAAAACAAACTAGACCTACAGTTCTAAGAGTGTTATGAACAATTATTTTGTTCCCATAGACTGATACAGAGCTCTCGTTTTTTAAAGTTTGAAAACCAAAGTTGTCTTCCCATGCAACCAACAAAATTCCAATGGTAATGCTTTTAAACAATGAAACCAGATTATGCCTTTAAGGTGAAATTTAAATAACCATGAATATAAAATATAAACATTCCACCTATGATATGGCCAGAGATACTTATAGAGTATAAAGTATATCTGATATAGCCAACACAACTCCTAGCAGTTAATTAACTCAATACCAGTACAAGAGAGAGAGAACTTCATGGCATTGTAACTGGATAGTATCTCTTGTCTCCATAGCATTGTGAAACTGATTTATTAGATATTATCTAGACAGTGCCACCTGTGTATCTTTGATATATTTTAGCGATGAATAAAATAATCAAAGGGCCATAACTCCAGTAAATAGTACCGGATCAAACCCATATTCGAACTCGATCTGTATTTTGAGTTGAGAAACTCACATACAAAATTTGGTTCCTATCAGTTGAAAACTTGTTGAATTATCGAAGCATTCATGAATTCTATGTCAAAGGGCCATAACTCCATTAAAAAATATCGAATCAAACCCATATTCGAACTCGATATGTATTTTGAGTTGAGCAACTCACATACCAAATTTGGTTATGGTCAGATAATTTCTTTTTGAGTTATGGCAGCATGCATAAATTCTAAGTTGAAACATAGCAGCTCTATTACAATTACCAACAGGACATTCATTGCCATTTTATATTGGTCTATATATTTATAAAATAGAAACTCATAAAAATTATGCAATCTTCATCATAAATTTTATTTTGGAACATGAACATATTTGGGCATACCTCCCGTAAAAATCTCACGGATTGACATTTTCAAAACTTAACAGGTCTGGTATAGACCTTGATATTAAATATGATTGATAATGGTTGGATATAAAATATTTTAACACAGAATTATCAGATAACTAAAGGAGAGATATGAGAAGGGTCAAATTGAAAATATTAGAGTCATAACATTGGATTGCGTACAGTATACATGTACCTATGGTTAATTTTATTCTAAGCTGATCATTGGAAAGATACAATGTCTGTAACAGCAGAAATATTCAAGAATACCAGAACCATTATTATTATCCTGCAGCCCAAATGCAATAGAGGGAATTTCAAACCAAGATATTTCCTCAAATGATGAATATTCAATTGGTGGCTTATAGAAATTCTTAGTGAACCTGGCCCAAGGCGAAAGAGATAATTTAAAATCTGCCTATCAGATATCATGTGTCTATGGAATAGGTTAATTTTAATCATGAAATACATGCAAGTGAAAAGTGGATCACAATCAACCTGGACATAGAATAGGAGAATGAACATATAATGTGTGGAGAGGGTTAATCATTTCCAATGACATCATATGATGGAACTAATGTGTGGATTAATTTTTTCTCTCAAGATAAGACAACAGTGTCTCTGTAAACAACAATTCTCTAAACAGCCATGCTCCAGAACATCCTTCAGATGGACAATGGACTATTTGTATTAATGCCAAGAACATGTTTCAACAGGTTGGGTTAAATTACTATTGCACACAAACTGGAGTAAATTATCATCAATCACTGTCAGCCTCTGGGAGCAGCAGTGGTTTGGCAAAGAGTATCCAGTGTCATTTTCTGATTCCAATAATGCAGAAGATTACTGTGTAAAGTTGTTTGTCTTAAATTCTCACAGGGCATATACAATAGGTAGTAAATTACTTGAATTATAAAGGGCCATAACTCTGTTAAAATATACCGGATCAAACTCAAATTCGAACCTGATCTGTATTTCGGGGTGAGGACCACATGTACCAATTTTGGTGTAGATCAGATGAAAAATGTTTTGAGTCATAGCAGCTTGCATGAGTACTAAGTAAACATAAGAGTGAAAAGGGTTAACAAAACGATACCAAAATCGATACAGATAAAGAACGTGCTAACAAAGACCTAGGTAAGAAATATGAGGCAGATCATAAGCAAATTGTTTGACTTAGATGCATCAGATAGAATTTGTGAGTGGGGTTAATTATTTTCTAAATCGATCAACTGATCGATACCAAAAACTATACAGGTGAGGGGTGTGTCATCATAAACCTACATTTTAAATATGAACACAATCGGACAAAAAACACTTGGGTTATTGCATCGGATAGCACATGCCCATGTGTGGATGCAAAGTGTTAATAATTTCTAAACCGATCAACCGATCGATACCAAAAACTATACAGGTGAGGGGTGTGTCATTGTAAACATGCACATAAAATTTGAACATGATCCGATAAAAGATACTCCAGTAATCGAATCGGATAGCAAATGTCTACGGACAGACGGACGGACGGACAGACGGACAGACGGACAGACGGACAGACGGACGGACGAACGACGGATGGTTGATCCGGACGTCAGCATTATGTGTACCATACATGGTATGGGTACACATAAAAAGCCAACACCTTCAACAAATACTTTTGTTCTATATCGTCATTGCCAAACGAAAGGGAGATAGAGTAACCTCGCTTTGACCAGTTAACAGAAAGCGAACTAAGTGACATAGAAATCGACGACGAACTTGTTCACAAATGCCTACGGTCAATTAAGACGTCAAAAGCCTCCGGTTATGATGGCATAAGCCCAAAAGTATTGAAAAACTGTGCCTCTTCCTTAACTGCACCATTAAGATTTATTTTTAATATTTTTTTAAAACATGCATACTTTCCCATTGAGTGGAAGAAGGCAAATGTATGTCCAATCTTTAAAAAAGATGACCCTTGTACACCGTCAAACTATCGCCCTGTTTCCCTTCTGAGTTGTCTCTCTAAAATCTTTGAAAAATGCATATACCGTCGTCTGTCAGACTATTTGCGTGAACACAAATTGTTGTCCGATCTGCAATCAGGGTTTACTCCCAACGACAGTACTGTGTTTCAATTAATCGACATATACCACTATATCATAACAGGAAATATGTATAAACTTCTTGAGAATTACTTGGAATCTAGAGAGCAGAGAGTTACAATCAATGGGGTGAGCTCTAATTGGATGCCTGTTTCAGCTGGAGTCCCACAGGGGTCCTTACTCGGCCCTCTGCTATTTTTGGTCTACATAAATGATATTGTTGGAGGGATAACTAGCAATATTCGCCTATTTGCGGATGATACTTCCCTTTTTCTTGCCGTTGAAGACCCCACCCTTGCTGCCAACGTAATGAACCAAGATATACAGCGAATATATGAATGGTCGCAAATCTGGGCCGTTAAATTTAATCCATTGAAAACAGAGTCTATCTTAGTATCACGGAAGAATATTATTGAAGATCATCCACCCCTTAGGATGGCAGGTGAAGATATCATAGAGGTGACTGAACATAAGCAACTAGGACTGACATTTAACGATGAAGGGAAGTGGAAAAATCACATCGAAGATATTGAAGAGCGAGCCTCACAACGATTATACATACTTAGGAAGAATAAATATGCCCTAGATAGGAGAACATTAGAACGAATTTATCTATCATTTATACGCCCCGTCTTGGAATATGCTCCCCCTGTGTGGGACAATTGCACGGCTGAAGAATCACAATTATTAGAAGATATACAATATGAAGCAGCACGTATAATAACTGGGGCTACTAGGAGTTGTAATAGGGATGAATTATTGGTAGAAATTGGATGGCAGAAACTATATAAAAGGAGAGAAAAATCAAAACTTGCTCAATTCTATAAAATGACGAGAAAATCAACCCCACAATATCTATATAACTATGTCCCAAGGGATTCAACAACTTCAAGTGGATACCCATTCAGGCACGATAACTTAAGACGTCCCTTTTGCTTTTCTACCTCTTTACAAAAATCATTCATACCACATGCTATTAAACTTTGGAATGAATTATCAGACGAAGCGAAAATGTGCGAAACGGTTTCCGAATTTAAACAATTCCTGAATAAAGATTGTATAGAACCTCCACAATTCTACGAGTATGCATATACACGGCAAAGTCAAGTAATCCACTGTCGAATACGTCTCGAATGCAGTAATCTGAATGATCACTTGCACCAAAATCACTTACAGGATAATGCCGATTGTACTTATTGTGGCCTGACAGAGACAACTGAACACTTCTTCTTATACTGTCGAAAGTTCACGAACGAACGAACGATATGCTTCCAAGGTCTTCATAACAGACCATGTTTAAATGATCTTATTAAAGGATCTCAGTCATTAACACTAGATCAAAACATCGATATCTTCGCAAGAGTACAGAAATATATTCTACTTACAAAAAGATTCGCGACTAACTGAGAGAAAACAAACTATGCTACCAACAATGCGGCAACCCTTGTCTCATTGAACGGGTTGGTGGGGACCATATGGGCGCTGAGGGGTGGGCAGGCAGGAAGCTATATATATCCATTATTAATTCGCAGTCAACATAACTAATTTAGATATTAATGATAAACCAGTTATCACCCATGTGAATATCCAATGGGGAAATGACAAATATAAGCTTACAAAGCTTACAGTCAGATCCTTTTCTCATCTCTTATATGCTGGGACACACGTGTAAACATTTTGTAATAAATATATGTGTTGTAATTAAAATTGTATATGTATGTACACACTTGCTATTGAGAATAAAATATTGTTTACACTAAAATTTATACAAATTTTGTTTGATTTTTTGTGTGCTTAACAAGAGCAATATATTGCTCTGTTCGCTTAGTATATATCTTAATTTCGCGGAAGTCCACCAGATCATGTGGGTGAAATGTAGCGCCATATTTATTCTAATGCTCGTTGTGTTTACACTGTTTTAAACTTTGAGAGGGTTGTAATTCCCGTAATTTATTTAAAGGTACTCAACCCGATAAAACTCCTCTCAATTACTATTTCAATGGCTTCGGGGGTCAAAAATATTTGATTCGAGTCGAGGAAGTCACCCATCAAAGCTCAGATTTGTTAGATATCGATTTTAGAAATCTATTATTTTTCATTATCGGGAATTGTTTCTGGCCCAGAAGACAGTAAACAATTCGTTGTTATTACCCACTTGATCATAGAGTTATCCATCCTTGTCTGTTTGAATAGATTTGGAGAACACATCCAGAGCAGATTACGGCAGTTAGTAGTACTAATCTCGAGTTTATAATAAATTTCAAAAATCAATATCTAATAACTCTGAGCTTTGTTTGATGGGTTCCTCGACTCGAATCAAATATTTTTTACCCCCAAAGCCAAAGAAATAGTAATATAGGACCCTACGATCGGATTGTTGTTGTTGGAATCTGTTGAGATGGGGACCCTCTTTACGGGTTGAGTACCTTTAATGTATTACATTTATATCTTCAATGTTTACTTAATTTATTTATTTTTTATTTATTGACACACATAATTACGATTACAATGGAGAATTCATCGTAATTTGCGTGGTTAGTCGAAAATCTACGGAATATTTTCAACGGAAAATGCCGAACACAGTTCGCGAGGTCAACTGAGTTCGCATACTTTTAAACATTTGTAAACACTGCGGTAAATGTCTCTTTTCACATTAAATTACCGCTTTCAATTCACAACTGATGTGGGTTTCAGATCAAATAGCATGTCTTCTGCGGAAAATATCCGTTTATTAACTGTCGCAATTGTGATATTTTATTTCATATAATTGTGGTTTTATTTGAGCGGGTCATTAACGCTTAACTCGTGTCATAAGAATGCTATGGGCGCGATCTCGGACTAAAATCCAGCATCTCGCCATACCAATATCTTAGCTGGTTTTAGTACGAGAAGACTTGGACTAGCCGCCGCGATGTTTATTTAAGCAGCTCGGCGAAGTGGGCATAACCCGAATTGAGCTGTGTTATGTAAACAGAAGCAAAACTTCTGTAACATGAGCAGGTTCTTGTTTACGTACACCATTGTATTCTTGACGACACTATACTATTTACGTGCTGATTATGTTTGGCATACGAACAAAAGGCTTATTCTCACTTTGCCGACGAGTCCGCTTTTGGAATGGGGGGGGGGGCTTTGCTTCCTGCCAGGGTGGCATGAAACCCATACTCCACAAGCAAGCATCAAATGACTAGGAAACACTCACAACCAAACTCAACAAACGCTCTTCAGCGGCACTATATCACTCAACCGTGGGTTGTAGGAGAGGGCTTACAGCCCTTTCAAATCTTCCCGGGGGGATCTTCCCAAACCCAAACTCCAAACTCTTCTTTGCCGACGAGCCTGCAAAAAATATCGCCGGCAAGGTGTGATCGTCCCGGCTCCCGTTTGCAATGTTGTTTTAGCATGCCGCTAAACGAATTTCACATGAGTCGTCATCAGATGAGCGATTTTCATGTTAACTCAGTGAAATAGTAGTAAACTGTTATTCGTATTGAACTATAAAAACCCCATGTCTCTCCAAAGTTGATCATATTCAACCACAGAGAAGAAAATATATATTATATATGCATATCAAGATTGCATATATACGCGAAGACTTGCACAGTTATTAGGCAATTATAATCTCGTAAACATTCCAATTTCCAGATGCCATTAGTCGTGTGTCAATAAAGAGCGTTTCGTTTTAATTATCGTAACGCGGTAAAACAACACAAAATTGGTTTATTGCTGTCGGATTTAATCAATTATAATCAAGTCATTCATTACCAATATGATATGTTCATTTTTCATTGGTTATGAATCATGTAATTATTTGGGCAATATGGTGTTTATATATATTTCGGAATATTGCTTCCCCCACCCCAAAACAATCTAGCCGACTGTCACTGATGGAAATTCACTACATCTATGCATGGTTATTGACCTATTAAATTAGCACTCTAGCGATGTGGTCTATTGAATATCCAGGTCATAAATCGACCTCTATGTGGCAATTACGCATAACAATAGGGTTATAAACATCCAATCATATATAAAACTTTTTGAAGGAGGGATAATAATCCGGTTTAATATGGAATCACATATTCAAGTGCTCTTTATTCGCAATATATCGTAATAGTGAACGCTCTTTATTGCGTCAAGGTAAAGGGACTCGACTTAGAACAGTTGTCATCGTGATTTTTTTACTGATTACACCAATACAGGTCAATACATGTACACGAACTTCCGATATGCATGCTTTATATATCCTTCCAAGTCATAGCAATTTCCGCTTTATTAAACTCTTTTTATTCGTACCATATTAGGAAAACTCTTAACATGGAACGCTCTTTATGGAGCCATGGTGAAGGAAATGGGGAATCGACTAAGAATAGTTGTTATCGTGATTTATTCA
This sequence comes from Siphonodentalium dalli, assembly GCA_032622095.1. Classification (NCBI taxonomy): domain Eukaryota; kingdom Metazoa; phylum Mollusca; class Scaphopoda; order Gadilida; family Siphonodentaliidae; genus Siphonodentalium; species Siphonodentalium dalli. Next base: position 196,531,511 of record CP136064.1, read on the forward strand.
ACATACTCTCCACTTTAACTGCAATTGTATGTATTCGTAACCATGACTGACTTGTCAAATTAAACGCTCTTTATTTGGTATATGTAATCGGTTTCTGATGATTGCGCAACGGGTTTCCCACAGAAATCCCGCCAAATGGCACGTAAACGAACATCGTTTGGAAATGAATACAGCATTATACCTAACTGAGAGTCACTAGACCGGCCACATCCGAAAACACTGCATTTATATGGCAATGTTACGAATGAATGATTGTAAATACGGGACACTCGGGGCATATATACGGAAAATTAAAACAACATCGTGAACACGCGCCCGAATAGAGTTCACATGCCTGCTCATGTCTTTATAAGCTTTATTTTTGACACGAATGTGTTACCTACCCCGCTCAATCGGCCTTCTATAGTTTTTTTGTCAAAACAATAACTTTCCAAACAGCGCTTAAGACAAATCACAAGTGAATATAACTCACCGCGCGATGACAATTAACCATGTGTACACAATGCTATTGATATGCCCCGCAGTAATTCCATCACGCTCACGAGCTGATGTCTATTCCGGATTTTCCATCGTCATATAGGTAGACACAAATAACTCCGATTCCGTGTTTTTAATTAGTTTACCTCGCTTGACGTTATGCGAGGTTTTGCGACGGAGATAGCCGACAACCGGTGGCGGTATTATTTATTTATTTTTCTCGGCTTAATTATTACGCGATTTTTATGGGACTTGGATTATTGTGATCACAATAGGGGTGGCTTTCCGATAGAGTTTTGTTGTTTCATGAGCACTGTAATCCCTTAAACGTCATGCTTACATAAAGACCTACTAAATTTTACCTAAACAAGAGTCTGATTGTGTTATAGAAGGCAGCATAATGCTACTGGCTAATCACACACAAATGGTATAAACGCTCTTTATTATTTCCAAATAAGGAATTGAGCAACAAAGAACGCTCTTTATGTTTACATCATAATATAAAGAAACACCAGGAAAGTAACTTTTTATGCTTTGTTTACATAACAGTCGGCAAATTTACGACTATAACATAATGTTTATGAGATATTTCTCATTTGTATATTAACAAAGTCTGTCTATATTTGAATATTATTTCGTTTGTAGCGGTGGAAATATGTTCACATGATACCCACCAAGGCCTTCATACCTTTAAGGTATACTACAACTGTTTTTCTTTTCAATAGCAGAATACAGAATGCTATTAAGAAGTGACACAAAACACAGAACATTTGTTTTAATTATAAGTATTAAGAAGTGAGAGATATGTGAGTCAAGGAAACCAGTAACGAAAGGCAATATTAACATGATTTGTCAGAGAATAATTGTTTACGTTCCAATGAATATGTACTGGAAACAAACTGTCTGTACCAGACTTTCATAAACACAAATTATGTATTAATGATCATTAATGGTGTAACGACATATTTCGTTCTTTAATGTCTCAAATGAAAGTGTCAATGACACTGTAGCTCAACTTTGAGAAGAAGTTAAATTTGTGTGATGAGCAATGAATGGAAAGATTTAGAATTGAATTTGGAAATCCAAGATGGCCGCTGGCAGCCATTTTTTTTTGTCGGAATGTCCCCAAAATGACTCATTCTCATCTACATTCCAATTTCAACAGCCATGAAAAATTTCATGATGATCAGACTAAAGGTACGACCTGTAGCCCGTGCTAAAGGATTTAGTCATACAAAGAGTAAAATCCAAGATGGCTGCTGGCAGCCATGTTTTTTGGCCGAATGACCCCAAAATGACTCGTTCCCATCTACATGTCATTATTAACATTCTTGACAAATTTTATGATGATCAGACTGAAAGTACGACCTGTAGCCCGTGCTAAAGAATTTAGTCATACAAAGAGTAAAATCCAAGATGGCTGCTGGCGGCCATGTTTTTGGGTCAAATGATCCCAAAATGACTCGTTCCCATCTGCATGTCAATATTAACATTCTTGACAAATTTTATGATGATCAGACTGAAATTACGACCTGTAGTCCGTGCTAAAGAATTTAGTCATACAAAGAGTAAAATCCAAGATGGCTGCTGGCGGCCATGTTTTTTGGCCGAATAACCCCAAAATTACTCGTTCCCATCTACATGTCAATATTATCATCCATGACAAATTTCATGATGATCAGACAAACAGTACGACCTGTGGCCCGTGCTAATGGATTAAATTTTGAAATCCAAGATGGCCACTGGCGGCCATGTTTTTTGTCCGAATGACCCCAAAATGACTCGTTCCCATCTACATTCCAATTTCAACAGCCATGACAAATTTTATGATGATCAGACTAAAGTTAAGACCTGTAGCCCGTGCTAAAGATTTAGTCATATAAAGACTAAAATCCAAAATGGCTGCTGCGGCCATGTTTTTTGGCCGAATGACCCCAAAAGGACTCGTTCCCATCTGCATGTCATTATTAACATTCTTGACAAATTTTATGATGATCAGACTGAAAGTACGACCTGTAGTCCGTGCTAAAGAATTTAGTCATACAAAGAGTAAAATCCAAGATGGCTGCTGGCGGCCATGTTTTTTGACCGAATAACCCCAAAATTACTCGTTCCCATCTACATGTCAATATTATCATCCATGACAAATTTCATGATGATCAGACAAACAGTACGACATGTGGCCCGTGCTAATGGATTAAATTTTGAAATCCAAGATGGCCACTGGCGGCCATGTTTTTTGTCCGAATGACCCCAAAATGACTCGTTCCCATCTACATTCCAATTTCAACAGCCATGACAAATTTTATGATGATCAGACTAAAGTTAAGACCTGTAGCCCGTGCTAAAGATTTAGTCATATAAAGACTAAAATCCAAAATGGCTGCTGCGGCCATGTTTTTTGGCCGAATGACCCCAAAAGGACTCGTTCCCATCTACATGTCATTATTAACATTCTTGACAAATTTCATGATGATCAGACAAACATTACGAACTGTAGCCCGTGCTAATGGATTGAATTTTGAAATCCAAGATGGCCACTGGCGGCCATGTTTTTTTCCCGAATGATCCCAAAATTAATAATCTGGTCTAAATGTTGATGTCAACAGCTATGACAAATTTCATAATGATCCGACCAAAGGTACGACCTGTAGCCTGCATTGTTGACGCCTTACGTACACACATACACACGGACGACAAAGCCATGGCAATAGCTCAAACTTTACAATTTAACGACATTTTCGGTCTTTAACAGTTTAATAGGGGCCCCCGGTGGTCCAGTCGGTAGAGTGCCAGGTGCATTACGTCGTCCCAGGCCGTCCAGCGCTGACGAAGCTGGTTCTAACCCCACCATAGGGAGGGTGACCGGAATCGTGTATCTGGGCAAGTTTGTCGATTGCTTTCCGGGGGTCGGTGGTTTCTACACGCAGTGGAACAACTTCCTGGTGAAATTGAGCCTCTGCGTGGTCTTTCCTCCACCCGTAAAATTGACAACGTCGTGTGTGGCCTAGCGGCTAGAATGACGATAAACCCTAATAAACAACAGCAACAACAATTAATAGTTAAATGACATTTTTCGGTCTTTATAATATCTCAAGATATAGGGGGTATTTGGATCTCTAGTTTAACGACATTTTTCGGTCTTTATAGTTTAACGACATTTTTCGGTCTTTAATATCTCAAGATAGAGGGGCCCTTAGGGGGTATTTGGATCTCTAGTTTAACGACATTTTTCGGTCTTTGATAGCAAAATGGAAGAAGTACATATTTGGAAGATGTGGTGGCCCTAAAAAGGAAAGTTGTTTGGTGGTCTTGAAATGCAGTTTTTCTTAACAGTCTTCCTTGATTAAAGTGATGTGAAACACTCCGGCAGACACCGGGCAGAGTGATCAAATAAATAGAAATTAAGAATAATCTTTCTCAAAGTAGTTATTTGTTACGAATATTAATCCAAATGGATGTTACACAACGTCATTCTTATATATTAGTTAAATGCAATGACTCTCGATGGCAAAATGATTTTTGTTTAATTACAGCCGATAGTTGCGCCCCGAATCGAGATGTAAATATTTACAATTTGGAGTAGTTCAGACGATGTTCTATATGAAGTGGTGTGGTAGATCTTTTTGGAAATTTTCAGTGATGTTAGTAGAATGATAACATTCCCCACGTTGGAAAAGTGCCTGAGCACTAACTTATCAATTTCTCGCTCCCGAAAAATTCCATAATATGTCTTTAAACATATATATAAATCTCCGAAAAAAAAAATTCTAAAGCATTAAACGATTTGCTATATTTCCACTAGGGCATATATTTCATCTGATTTTGCGAGAATCCATATATACTTTTTCATGAGAATCCAGGGTAATTTGCGAGAATCTAGATTTGGATTCTCGCCGAAATATAAGCCCAGATTTCACTCTGAAGTGTGCCTAAATGGCATAAATTGTACCTTGGTTCCCATGTTCGCTATAAACTAGCTTGAAATTCGCAAACCAATGAATTTTTTTTCTTCAGAAAATTTACATTTTTATGATTCGCGACATAAATTGTCACCAATAAAAACAAATTTGATTCATCGTGGAAGTTAGTCGGTGACTATAAATAATGTCACCATTCAACTGAATGTTGTTGAATTCTATTGAGATGTGGAGCAGACAATATATTGGGAGGCTCGGAGGCTCCATAGCATGAGGCCCCCACCCCCCTTTTTCGTATGCCGTATTCCATGCCCTGTTATGAGGTACGCCGTATTTCCGGCCCCTCTGTTAGGAGGTATTCGGTATTCCAAAAATACCGGTATTCGTACGCCGACCTTCCAAAAAATGAAGTTTTCATATATTTTTATGTATTCCATATGGTATTCCGTATTCCAACTTCTGTGTTAAGTGGTATTCCGTCTTCCATGGGGGGTGGGGGTGGGGGCCTCTAGCATCTGCTCCTCAATCCTTACCAGATGTCAGTAAAAGTTTCCCATTTCATTATTTCAGTTCTTTAGCAATCTTAATCATTATATGTAATGCCCTGACCATGCTCAATACTAGCTTGAAATTGGCGAAACAATGAATTTTTTTTCTTCAGAAAATTTACATTTTTATGACTCGCGACATAATTGTCATCAATAAAAACAAATTTTATTCATCGTGGAAGTTAGTTGGTGACTATAAATAATGTCACCATTCAACTGAATGTTGTTGAGCATATTTCAACCAATTTTGGAAGTTTAAATGAATATTTTCTTCACACTCAAAGTCAATTGACAAATTTCAGGATTTTAGCCTGCTTCGTTGGGACCAAATATTTGTTGTGCACACTGAAGGAACGTCTACCATCACTCGATAGGCCAGATTATGCCCTGACCATGCTATAAAGTATTAAACTAGCTTGAAATTGGCAAAACTATGAATTTTTTTGGTTGAACAAATTTACATGGGAATCTCCATAGAAAACGGTTATATTTCGATAAAAACGAAAGTAATGCGAAATGAAAGTCGGCACTGGCCAGAATTGTGCAGAATAACATATGAGTCAAGTTATATGCGAATATTTGACCTCATTCGATTAAATAGTCTCGTATTTAAGGAATCAATGCCAATGGCGCTCGGACATGTGGAAATTTTTTCCGTCGCACTCGCAGACTGTAAGGCGGAATTGTGAAATGTAAACACGCATTACCTTTTGTGAGAATAACACAAGCGCAGACTTTATCAAAGTAATGCAATACACAACAACAAATAGGATAAAACGGATATAAACACGGTATAAGTGAGAATAAACGTGGAAACAGTTGACAACATTTGTTCGGTTATTCGGCAAAACCGAAGGTATAGATTTATGGTCACTAACAAGAAATTCAATTAATTGAGGAAAAACACCCACTGTCCTGAGTGGTATTGATAAGCTGTTGGGGGGGGGGGAGATATTAATTGTGTTAAAGTGCAATGGGAAGTAATTGCGGTTAAGGGTAATAAGAAATGTCTTATTGCATTCTCATTGGGCTTAATCATAATTAGAGATTCCTTAAGTTATTGCGGTTAATCGAAATTGTCTATTAAATGTCAATTTTGATTCCCATAGAGATCATCAATGATGTCTATGCGCAGGGTCGACGTGCCAATCTTCTCTATTTGGATTCCAATTGTTGGCTCATTAAATATGCACATATGCTTAAGATACAGTCGTGCACGAAGCGAGCTCCCGTAAGTCGGGTTTTGGATCCCATGCAGTTAATGAAAATATCATTGAAATAATCAGTTTCCCCCAATAAACAACCATATATTCAATATACATGTTTTGGAGCAGAATTAGGCAGTCCATATTGGACGCCATCATGGAATTTATTTTTTTTGGTTTAATTTTCACACATATTTATTAGTTATGTGGATGGAGTTCTCATTAAACCTCACATCCTTATATTGGTTACAGTAATGCCCAAAGTAATTGACCACTTAACCACATCAGAATTATTGGTAATTTTTCAGCATTTAAAATCCTGACAAATTACCCATTATTCAGCTGAGGTCAATTACTTTGTACATTACTGTATGAGGATTGAGTTATCATTACACCTCAAATCCTTATATTGGTTACAGTAATGCCCAAAGTAATTGACCACTTAACCACAGCAGAATTATGGGTATTTTTTCAGCATTTAAAATCCTGACAAATTACCAATAATTATGCTGTGGTTAAGTGGTCAATTACTTTGGACATTACTGTATGAGGATTGAGTTATTGTTACACCTCAAATCCTTATATTGGTTACAGTAATGCCCAAAGTAATTGACCACTTAACCACAGCAGAATTATGGGTAATTTTTCAGGATTTAAAATCATGAAAAAATACCAATTATTTTGCTGTGGTTAAGTGATCAATTACTTTGGACATTACTGTATGTAGATGGAGTTAAACCTCACATCAGTGTGTTGGGGATTTGGACCTTGACTTGGGACCTTTTGTTTTTAACGCGACAAATGCGCGTACACCTTATACACAAATTTCTTATGTAACCAGAGTTTTTCTTGGATAAGATGAGTTTGAAGCCTGCTTACATTTCAAAATGTTGTCAGTTTTATATTGTCTGCAGCGGAACTCAACGCGTTGAAGCAAAAGTTAGAAAAGATAAAATGTGTACGTAATGAGACTATAATACAACTGAAAAAATAAACTGAGGGAGGGGTGGGCGATACAGGGAACTAAGGGTTGAACCGATATAAATTTGTAGAGCGATAACGACCGATGTTGACATATTATGCATCTGAACTCTACTGTTGCAACATGGCTATAAAATAGAGGGGTGTCAGAATCTTAGTCATCTCTATATAGTGCCAGAATAGTCATCTATAAGATGTTGGGTTGGTTATATGGACTCGGAGAAAAAGTGGTTTGTACCGATGAACTGACATAAATTAGTGGAGCGATGTTGCATCGCGACTGTACTAAAGCAGCAATGATGTAAAATGGGGGGGGGGGAGTCTGAAATTATCTATCTCTATAGATGGCACCAGGATTATATAGATAGGAATAGCAATTGATATACGTATACAGTATACTATAGTAATACCATAGACATATAAGTACAAATATCACGTGATAAAATATTACGTAACGTGAATATACCGATGAAAGAAATAAATAAATTGGACCGGGATTAGAGGTTGGGTTGGTTATATGTGGATAATTGGATATGGAATTCATACCGATGAAACGATACAAATTAGTGGAGCGATAATGACCAATGTTGACACTTACCGCTATACTTAAAGTAATTGACCACCAGCAACGTGGTGTCACCCCGTTAATACTGCGGTACTATACCGCGGTATCCTCCAATACCGCGGTACTGATACCGCTTGTTAACGTATGTGGGAGTAAATACCTCCCCTCAAAGTGTTCCATGAAAATCACTGCGGTATTCAAAAAAATTAATGCGGTGCCCGCTAAAAGACCGCGGTATCATCGCCCAATACCGTAATTCCACTGCCATGACCGCCTCGATACAGCTACCGTTTATTACCGGTATCACCGTGGTCATGTCTCATGACCGGGGTATCACCCCGTTTTTCTGGTCAATTACTTTGAGAATAGCGGTAGTCAGGCTACGCGCGGGAGAAAATAGGGGTTGATACGATAGACCAAAATAAATTTGTCAGGTGATAATGACCAATGTTGACCTATAAAGTAACGCGACTATACTGTCGCATAATTATCAGGTGTAACCGGTCAAATGTGAACTCTAGTGACCAATATAGAACAGGTCAGAAAACATTCGCAGGGCCCTAATTGGCCTAAAATTTATTTAACACTCCATTTGCCATTAAAATTGATTTATGTCGATAAAACTGTCATTTTTCAAAATTTTAAGCTGAGACTTGGAGTGTGTTGGTGGGATAGCTACATATTCGTAAAATGACAGAGTACAGCACGCAATTATGTTTTAGATGGAAGAAATGAATTTTTTTCAATGATAAAATTTAACATGGAATTTACCATTAACATCGATTTATGTCGATAAAACTGTCATTTTTCAAACTTTTAGGCTGAGACTTGGTGTATGTGCGTGTGATACATATATGTTCCTAAAATGACCGAGTCCAGCGCGTAATTATGTTTTAGATGGAAGAAATTGAATTTGACATTTTCACAAAAACACGCCAATTCCGAATCCAGATGACCTACTTGCAGACGAGCGCTCGTTAATATTCATGCCAAGAAATACAGGCGTCAAACTCATCTTTTTGGAAGGTTAATCCGATATACACATATTGAAATAATCCTTCCAGAACACCTTCCAAGATATAGAAGAATATTTTAATAGATTAGGACGCCAAAACAGTCGTAATGAAAGAATTAAAATGCACATCGCCTCCGCTTCGATTGTCATCGGCATTGGAATTAGACCATTGTATCTGTTTTGCGCATGCGCAAGTCACTTTCCATATTTGGAATTTCCATATATGGGATTTGTGTTAACATGAATACCGATCAATCCATTAACAAACAAATTACCACGCAATTATCTTAGCATAAAAATATATTGTAATTTATGCAACTACGACCCTGGTAACCCTGATAACTAATAAAATATACCGGCCAATTCATTTTAAGATCGTTATTTCACTTTGCTTTAAGCATAAATACACTCTTAAACGCACATAAACGACCCATTGGCGTTAAAATTAAATAAACTCGGTATTTATTATATTAGTTTTTTATTGCTCAGTATAGAGTTAGACCCTTGACACCTGTCAATATATTTGGGCTGAATTCATATGATGCGGTATTATTCCTCGAAATAAACAACAAAGCAGTCGTTACTTCGAAATGTCGTTTGGGCTAACATTTACACAAATCCTTCGCGTGTTCTCCTCAATTGGCACGCAGGTTCTCAGTCGACACACAGGTTATCCCAGAAAGTGGTGTGAAATAAACACCCAAGGTTTGGGTGAAATGAATCAGCTCGATGTGGACCAGATCCTAGCAATAGAAGGGGAGTCACTCTAATCTATTGTTTTGGCATAATTCGACTTTCGAGTACACCCTTATTACGTTGACTTTGAAAATCGAGCAAATTATACAAATAAGACACTTAGTAAATGCAATAAACGAAACTGCGTGTAGCCTACACTACATGCTGTCAAATAACAATTGAATCAAGTCGTGAATTAATTTTACTTCATTCATGCATGCAGTTAGCATTTATTAAGATGCCAAATAATTGGACTTAAGTCTAAATCAATCAAAAATGTGAAAACGGCTTGCCATAATTATACAATGTATTTGAGCTTCCATTTTCAAATGTCATATAACATGGAATATGTTGTATATAATGTGATCTGATGATTCGAAAATTAAGTGGGCACTAAACTGTCACCTCCCAGCCAGCAATGTTGAGCAAGAAAATATACCATTTGTAAACAATTGTTTCTTAGTAATCAAGAACGCTTGATAAAATATGAATATTGTTGTATTGTTCACCATTCTTCGGTACTATGTTCAGTACACATTGCCATATTGTTTTCTTTGTGGACTTTGTAACAATTATTTTAAAAACCTCTATAAAGTTAACATTTTTGTTTTTCTAAAACCCCTTAATTACTTCTTACCTGCTCATCGAATGTCTAACGTTTATGTGTTAACAGGCTTTGTACGCAGTTGGATGATTATGCTTCGTGTGGTGTTTTGGTTGGTAAATTATGCTGTGATCTAATAATAGCACATATAAATAGCCTAGATAACTTTGGGCGCGTTTGAAGACCAACGGTCTTATTTGACACCGTAAAGATTCGGGCGCCGTTCTTCTGTTTATTAGGTACCCATTTATATCACTAAATGCATATAATTATGATATCACAAATCGAATATATGTTAATCATAACATAGTAACATTTAATGATATCACTTATTTTTATGATATCATTTATTATTCATGTTGTCATATATTAATTTGTGATATATACCAATATAATAAATAATTCTGATGAAAAGAATTTTTATTGATATCACTAAATGCAGTTATAATATTATATGATATTATTTTATTTTGATAATAAAGGAAGTATGTTTTCATTTTGTTACTGAACAAAAAGTATTAAAAAAAACAGGATTTATTCGAATTTCTAAATGGTATATTACCAGTTTTTAAGTTTGCTCTTATATAATTTGTGATACCATTTAGAAATTCGATTAAATCCTGCTTTTTGGAGACTTTATGTCCAGTAATGTGGTTTTCATGTTGTTTTTTTTTTTAAATTATGTGAATATATTTAAAAAAATATTTTATTACATGAATAAATCGTTATTACTTACAAATTGTGTGGTAAATTCAAATATAATTTTACTCTAGTAAAATGGACCCATCCACGTAGGCCGTATTTCACCAAGGTAATTTACCGGGATCTAAGTACCGTATATGTGTGTGATGGTTCTACTAGAGTGATTCAACTAGGGTATGATTATATTTAAGGTAATTCGTCACGGTAGTACGGGGCTACGGGTTTAGAAACCTTAAAGTTTGAGACAACAGATTGAAGGTAATATGAATATGGCACATGTCATTACATAATGTGTTAAACTCTTTTAGCTGACTTATTTATAAGAATATTCTTGCCCCACTCTGTTAACTTTTGAGTACCGGTATGACACCGGGTACAATTGTTTTCCACTGATTAACTAACAAAATATGATTTTATTCTCACAAAAGATAGAAAACACATCAGCTGCGTATAATGTGCTATATATTCTGAACTGGTGTTATCAATCATGCCCGTGTAAAAATAACCCTGTAGAAAGCCACGTAAAACCAATGTGAAAAATACACACCCTTATAAATTCCAAATTTAAAGGTGTGGTGTAACCCACTTACATTATGCATACGTACATATACACAGAACGACACGATGTTTAAATGGGTTCGTCGATACGGCACGAGTGCTGTCGCGGAAGGATAGAACGAATGCCGTATCGACACACCCATTTAATCATCGTGTCGTTCTGTGTTTATTACACGCTTCGCGTCCTAGAATCAGTGCATTAAAAATACAGGATTAGAAGGTTTATTCAGGCACATACAGGGCGTATTTGTCATCTGTGATGATTCTTTTATTTAAATAGTTCCAGTTTCATGGTTGAGGCGAACGTCATGTACGTCATTTTGCGTCAACGAGATGCGTATATGGAACGTACGTTCCATACGGATTTGTAAATATTGAACAGCAATAACACTGTACTTCTAGGAACAAGCGTGTAATAAAATCAGCAAATTTCGGCAATCAGTAATGTTATAGCACTGCCAGTTTCTAACCATGCACGATGTTCTAAAATTTGACTCATGCAGGCTGCTTGTATAGATCCATGCATCTCGTTGTTTGGTTGAGCACTATATATATCTGACGATTTATTTTTAATTTGATCCGCTTTGCCAAGTGGATCAGATCGCATGCATGAATCTGGCAATGTGTATTTACGAATCCTTCTGAAATTACGATTATTATTTTATTTTAAATAATTAGAATCGATATCGTGTGTTTTCAAACGTCAAGTTGGTCATTCTCCGATCGCGACTTGATATCAGAGTTTTGTCAATCCATTATACTAAAATTATGAAAATTCCCCTGATCTGCCCAGGCTGTGTGCTCATGAAATAGTGCAGAATGAAACGATGTAGCTTCGTAGAGCCAGTGTCTAGTAAAATCATTCTGTTTGCAGTCCTGCCGGCACATAAAGCGTGTCAAATCAAAAATTTAGCTAATTGACATATTGTCATATTCCACATAATCATATTGCATAATACACAAATAAAAACAATTCTGGTATATGCATATACATTGACATTGTAAGCCAGTGCATGGATTCTGTTATATATGCGAGGCTCCCTGTGGGACATATATGAGAATGCACTGGCACTGTACCTTTAGTGCTGCACCAGAGCAAACCCCGTCATGAAATGCTTTAATAATGCAATGGTCACTGGTCTGTATACCTGTATAATGTATCATTGCAATGATCACTGCTCTGTATGCCTGTAATTAAAAGGTGTATTCATGCATGGTTCCAGACAGGGGTGGCACGAGGGTAAAGGTCGGGACATAGCCACAATTTGGGGAGATATCTGCTGTAAACAACCCTAGAAGCTATATCCTCCCCCTGTCGTGGGGATCGTAGCTCCTAGCTGCGTCGGTGAAATCCTGCATGGCACCACTCCTGGTTCAAGACCCCCCGTTAAAGGTACTCAATCCGATCAGACGCTCCTAAATTACTATTTCTTTGGCTTCGGAGTTAAAAGATATTTGATTCGAGTCGAGGAACCCACCCATCAACGCTCAGAGTGATCAGATATCGATTTTAGAAATTTGTTATTTCTATTGTTTGTGGACCAGAAACACGCCGTCAAAAGTATGGTCTCGGTAAAAAATTGCGGATGAAGTTGGATAACTCTAAATATGTGTAGACACATAATTATATCTGCATAATTACTGCTCAGTCCATGTTTCCCAGTTTCGACGTTTACACAGCATTAATTATCAAAACCGATTTCAGCATCTGGTTTACGTCGAAGAAGACTTTGACTATAATATCTGCTCAGCGTGGAGTATATGATCAATTTCCATTATGTGATCAAAATTCAAAAAAGGAAAACCGGAAAACAGTGGATGTACCTAACTCCAGGCAGAGTTATCTCTATATCGCAGTGATAACGGAGAAGGCTCTGCATGGAGTTTGTGCATGTACTTTAACCTATTCAATGCTATCGCAGAAAGTGGCAAAACTCTGCCATCGTGAATCAATTTATGGGCCACTATTATCGTATATTGGGCGTAAATTAATGTGTTATAATGTGTTGGGAAACCCAAGTTTATATTAGGATATAGAAAATGTGTTTTCCTGGAATTGATCTAATGAGTAAACATTACATTTTCTGCGCAGATCACCTTGACTGTTTATCGAACTAATTACATACTTCACAAGGATCAAGGTAAATATTGGTCTGTCTTTATGATTAATTATACATACAGTGTGCTTCCATTTACATTTGCAACCTTTGTGGTTATCGCTTGTCTTATCTACAACAGTGCCGATATCATTATGTTGTGAGCTGTTACATGGTACGTGCTACATTCGTGACTGAACTATATTTAAATGTACCGGTACTTTAATGTCAGACCAATTTTCACCCCCTCGGGGTGGTACTCTCCGGGGGTGATGGATGGTGGTCGGGGTGTTTCTAGGGGGTATTTGGGGCGGGCCACCCACCCATGCCGTCAAATCGGCCGAAATCCTTACCTTTCTCGAAAATGGTCTCTAGGTACCGCATTTTCACCACCTCGGGGTGGTACCACCCGGGGTGATGGGTGGGCGGTCGGGTGTTTAAATAATTATAGGGGGTATTTGGGGCGGGCCACCCACCCATGCCGTCAAATCGGCCAAAATCCTTACCATTCTCGAAAATGGTCCATGCCCCATTTTCACCCCCTCAGGGTAGTACCACCGGGGGTGATTGGGGGGGGGTCGAGGTGTTTCTAGGGGGTATTTGGGGCGGGCCACCCATCCTTACCATTCTCGAAAAATGTCCATACCCCATTTTCACCCCCTCGGGTTGGTACCCCCGGTGGTGATGGGTGGGGGTCTGGTGTACGTACGTTTCTAGGGGTATTTGGTGCGGGCCACCCACCTATTGCCGTCAAATCGGCCGAAATCATAACCGTTCTCGAAAAAGGTCCATACCCCATTTACACCACCTCGGGGTGGTTCCCCATCCGGGGTGATGGGTGGGGGGGGGGTCTGTGTGTTTCCAGGTGATGGGTGGGGGGGGGGGGTCGGGGTGTTTCTAGTGGGTATTTGAGGCTGCCACCCACCCATGCTGTCAAATCGGCCGAAATCCTTACCGTTTTCGAAAATGGTCCATACCGTATTCCCCCCCCCCCTCGGGGTGGTGCCCACCGGCAGGGGCGTAGGAAGCTATATTTATTGGGGGTATCATGGGGCGTAGGAAAGAAGTTTGTATATGAGGGGTCACCCCTCAGATCGCATTTCGTTGCATCTGTAACAGCATTTACGTTAAATAACCCTTTGAGGGAAAATATGGTATTTTAGTTTTTCACATGTACAATATAGTATGGAGATCATTTTTGACTCTCACAAGCGTGTGTGTACAAATGGAGCAGTCTTCCATGAAAACATGATATGTAGGTTTAACATAATTATATATTCACATTCTCAGTTTTCCCAGCCTAATCCATAGTAGTAGTGCATGTAACTGAAAGATGGCCTCGATAAAGCAGGCAGATTCGCCATTTAAGCAGTGCCAAAGTACTATAGCTGTGATGAAGCGTAGTTTCCGTATTTACTCTTCAAATAATTTCGTATTGAATTCATCTTGGAAATCTTTGTGTTGATTTATTTTGTAGCTTTGGACAAATTAGATACCGTTTGTGGGCTAACACAATGATTTCTGAGAGAGTACTGTAACAAGAAGGCTTATAAGGAGCAAAGGCCGGTGGATAGCACCATATGGGGAGTTTTAATTTATTACCCGATAAAAACCTAAATGTTTGTACTTGTATGATAACACAAACCAGTGAGACAATAACACAGTCATGGCAGTCAAGGCACCTAATCTCTATAATGGTAACCCCAACCGCTAATTTCCCATATAGAGTATACTATATATTTTATTTCAAACTGTGCAGGCGGAGAATGTGACTGGTTTGGTGGAATAAATAAGAAATACAGTTTAAGTGTTGACCATTTTATGGAATTTGGGGGGGGGTATTTACCCCCCTTATCCCCTCGTTCCTACGCCCCTGCCCCCGGGGTGATGGGTAGGGGGTCGGGGTGTTTCTAGGGGGTATTTGGGGCGGGCCACCCACCCATGCCGTCAAATCGGCCGAAAGAGAAATTTTTGAGAATAAGGAATAGGGAATAAGTTCCAAATGTCATGTTCGTGAATATACGCATGTGCACATAACGTAACGTGGAAATGAATGGAAAGATATGTTAGAATTACCGGTGTAGCTTTTTCCCAGTCATTATCGATGCACGCCAATCCAATGAGCATGTTTGCCGAAAAGATTTTTTTGATAGGCCGCCCGTATAACTGAAGTATATGCCGATTCATGCGACTGAATATTACATTGTGGATTATGCAGTCTGAATCATTTGACGCCGTACATGCCGTATGCACTGGTGCTCAGCTGTTTCACAATAATCGATTCTATCGCGTGTTAGGTCCGTCTCCATCGCCGTTGAGATCCGTCTCTATCTCGTTGAGATCCGGCTCCATTTCGACTTTTTAATTTTTTTTATAAAGTTTGCCGCGCAATTTAATAAAAAATATAGCAGAGGGGTAAGTTTCAATGTATTATTATTATCGATATATGACACTTCTATCATAGTAAAAACGCAAACGACGTTATATTACGTTCATGTATCTACACATTTAGATCATACACGTCAGGGGTGTGCATTTCCTATGTAAAATCATTGAATTACTCAACACTGAATACTATATGCCTATTCGCATGTAAATCCAGTCGGAAATGATCGAGACGTGTACTAGGGTGTTGGCAGATTATAACGAAACCATTTCTTGACATTCCCACAATATAACAACAAAAGAAATCAGCCGTCAATAATAGTGAAAAATGACCCGTCTCCTTTGTGATTTTATGTTTCAAATCGATTCTATCGCCCGTTTTAAAGTCCCGGTTCTATTCGATCGACACTTTTGTTGTTTCAGGCTGTTTGCCTTCATTCATTCAATTTATAGTGAAGTTTAGGCAACACGAGTCCTACCTGGTCATTGGTTGGTATTTATATGTCTTCCCACATATACGTGCTATTTAGAAACGGGAACTGAAGCATGCTAAATCTCGAAATGGAGCCTTCTGGGTATCAATTTCAATCATTTAATGAGAAAGTCCATACACAATTATTTTACTAAACTTCAACAGTGATGGTATAAGTGATATCACTTACTCGCGGCGAATCCGCCATTTGGTCTCCGGGGGTCAAAGTTAACAAGTAGAATCTATTTTTAGCTTATGACTCCAGTCTGGGAATTCCCAAAATAAAATGGCAACAGGTCGTTACCGAATCGCAGGTGCGATAACTTCATAAAACTAATTAAACACTCACCCTGGATACATACAATACGTAGGTTTCGCACAGTATAGATGGATTGAATGTATCACGTATGTTTTTGAGTTATTTTTTTGACGCAAGAACTCGCTATTTATCAGTAACTTATAGGAAGTTCGTTGACAAAAAAGGGCGTCTGAATGTCTGCATCGTCACCAGATCCTAACTCTATAGATGACATGGCCACAAAACAATTCTTAAACACGTAGTTGCACTCAGAATAAATGAAATTAAGCCATAAAATGTTGATAAAAAAATCTCGCACTCAACTGTCGAATGTTTACAAATGGATGCTACTTCTCAACTTTGACCTTTTACCGGCTTTTACCGGGGGTTGGATAAAAAGCTAGGAATCGGACCATATGGAACCATCGGCCATCTTGAAAATCGCGAACCAGTTAAAAGGCTTATATATATGTTCGATCAAAAATGTAACCGTTTGTTGAACAAAACAAAGGCTTGAAAAGAATAACCCTAAATTTAATGTTCTAATTTGAATGAACGCATAAATATCAGATATATTTCCAAAGTGATAAGGCCATATATAAGCTATCATGCGGTTCAGAATGTAGTTTGACGCTCCATAACGCTTCATATTTCAATAACCGTGTATCAACATCAGAATCATTTCTTGCCGATTGAACCGGAACCTATCATTTTGGGTCGAGAAAGAGACGGAACCAAACATTATAGAGTCGGAACCCACATGCAACTTTAGAATTACGCTGTTGTTGTTGTTGTTGTTGTTGTTGTTGGCATCATAATCATCTGTAGCTGATTAATGTCACTGGTGCTTTGACTGCTGATGCTGTATTCACTAGGTGCTATACTCTGTATGTGTGACGTCTTCTATCTGGTAAGGGAGAGTTATATACATATATAATATCATTGTTTAGACACTGATGCCTGAAGATCTGACAAAGTTGTGAACAAGTTTATGTCGAAGAAGTTCTGTATCTGCTGACAGTCCTTCGCATTGTCCGAGGAGAAGTGTTATTGTTATGCCGCTGTCATTTATAGAATCCTGGAGTTGCGGACTTTCGGTGAGATCAGAAAACAGAATGTCCCTGTACCCTTGGTTTAAGCTGCAGTTGAGAATGTAGTGCTGTATAGTTCCTTGTTCACCACAAGAGCATTTCGGTGTGGCTACAAGATTCATTTTGAACATATGCTCATTTAGGAGAGTGTGACCTAACTTGAGTCGGTTAACTTTCACCTCCGTGGCTCTGTCAGAGAATGAGAATTTGGTAGGCTTCATACCAGTTATTGGAAACAATTCTTGAGTGTGCTGGGAAGTTTATAAAGGTCCCACGAGGTTTGCCACTTACATTTAACAGAGTCCTTTATTGCATTTTTGTGTTCTTTGAAAGAGTTCAGATTAGAGTGGTCTGTGAAAGAAGCTTGCGGGACAGTAGAAGCTGCTTCTTTTGCTGCAATGTCTGCCAAATCATTACCCGTAATGTTAGTATGACCTCTCATCCATTTCAGAATAACCCTGGATCCCGTTTCATTGAAAATATCATTTATTAGAGAGTTACATGCACGAGTGTGATCTATGTGACCTTTATAATAGTCTCGATTGTATATTGTCTGTAACGCACTTTTTGAGTCACTGATAACAATGGTTGCTACAGATAGCTTTTTTGTTTTGACAAACGATTTGGCATATATTAGACCCAGTCTTAGTCCATAAAGTTCAGCATTGAGACTGTCATCAGAAGATTGAACAGGTTCACTTATGATAACCGGATCGCTGAGTAGGCCACTAGTGTATATAACGGCAGCAGAACCACTGTGTCCATTATTTAGCACTGATCCGTCCGTGAAAATAATCAGGTCTTTTCCACCTGTGCTCTGTAGGAATTTACAGTTATCATTACTTTCGATGTCTAGAGATGCTGCTTGAGATGTATTACTAGAGTTTGGTACAGTTTCAGTTTCAGGTGTTGAGTAGATGGCGTAAGTGCAGAAATCGTCACTTTCAGGGAGGTATATTGGTTCTTTTTCTATAGAGCCGAGTTTGTTACCCAACATATATTTTCCAAAGGAATAGAGTTTTGCCATGGGAGTGTTTTTGTTGGGAAATAGCATGGCATTGTTTAACATTAGTTTCAATTGAGAGTTGTCGGCTTTCCGAAGGATGCGGAGATATTCGGTGGCAGCTATTTCTTTTAGTATGAGAGTTAGAGGTGTCGTGTTTGTTATCACTTCCATAGAAACAGTACTTGTAGAAGACAGAGCACCAGTCGCTCTGATCAAAGCCGATCTTTGTGCACTTTCAAGTTTGTTTAACAGAGAATCATTTATTGTGCACCATACTGGGAATCCATAACTTAGGATCGGAATAACAACTGCCTTATATAGTTTTATGGCTTTCTCCGTACTCACTCCGGTAGGATTTACGAGTTGGCCTATCCTGTTCATAGCACTTGCAGCTTTGCTTATGGTTGTATCAACGTGTTCCTTATATGATAAATCTCTGTCTATGGTGATACCGAGAAGTTTTTTTGAAGGTACTTGTTTTAGATAACCATTGTCAAGCTGAATTGATAGGGATCTATCCTGATTTGCACAGAGTTTTTTGGTTGAATATGCATGAAATCAGTTTTGTCAGTATTGATGCAGATGTGCCACTTATTACACCAGCGATGTATGGATTTCAGACTGTGATTCATTGTGTCTTCAGCACTACTAAGGGATTGCGCAGAACTGATTACAGTGACGTCATCCGCGTATTTGACAATTTTACAATTGGTGGCTGCGCCTAGCTCTGATATATACAATACAAAGAGAATTGGGCTAATGACAGAACCCTGCGGGACTCCAATGGAAGTATTGATTAGGTCACTTTGAAAATTATTAACAATGTTCTTTGTTTTTCTGTTAGAAAGAAAGTCTGTGATGTATTTCATTATGCGACCTTTCAAACCTAGCTCCAAGAGTTTGTAAACAACACCTCTGCGCATAACAAAATCGAAGGCTCCTTCAAAGTCTATGAATGTAAGAATTGAGTGTGTGTTGGAATGTTGATTGCCAGAAACGAACTCAGTGATTTCAAGAAGGGCTTGTGTTGTACTTTTATATTTTCTGTATACGTATTGACCTTCATCGAGCCACTTGTTGCTCTCTGATTTCCAAATTAGACGGGTTGTCACGACTCGTTCCATCAATTTTCCCACAATACTGCTTAAACTTATTGGTCTGTAGGCTTTCTCTTTGTGATATGAATCTTTTCCCGGTTTTTTTTATGTATATTTTATTATCTTCTTTAAAGCTGTTGGGGATAGAACCAGAGGACCAGAATATGTTGAACATGCATGAGAGTTAAAGCTTTAACCATTGTTTCGCCCCCCCTTTTTTATCATCATTGGGTGTACTTCATCAGGGCCTGGTGCTGAGAAATTGTCCATGTTATGGATGGCCGTTTCCACTTCCGATTCACTTATATCTTGATTTTCTGCATTGGTAATGTCGTCAGTTAAATTGTGAGAAGTAATGTAGTCATCACTTTGTTTATTTATTACTGCTTATTTACGTACATTTTCAAATAGTTTGATGTGCCAAGATTTAACATGAGAGATAAAAGATTACATAAATTCTATCGAAACAGCCGAGATAATTTGGTATCTCTTTCAATTCCGAAGGTGAAGTCGGAAATTTGTAGAATTATCTTGAAAACCAACTGATCATCGCGTAAAACGAGCATCATGCGTGATAATATATAGTATTTCCAATCTGCATCACTTAAATTAACGTGTCCTGGATCTAAATCCACTGGGGTATGCGTGGGGTATTATTTTATAACTCTATACTTACCATTTTCCTACGTGGTGTCACATTTTATGGCGGAAAAATCATTAAAATGACGATAGGGACGGATCGGAAATGGCGATAGAATTGATTATTGTGAAACAGCTGAGCACCAGTGGTATGAGTGACTACTAGCGACACATATAATAGTGTCAAACTTGAAAGGCTGTCGCAATTGGCTTTTATCTATACTGATCGATTGTTTAAACAGAAACGGCTGGACCATCGGAGCTGCAAATGTGTACTAGATATGGGTAACTTGATCCCTGAGCATAATCATTAGTTAGGTCCCGTTGACATCAGATGTCTTAAAATCGCACTAATTATTAATTAAATAAAATAATCAATTATATACCCAAAATGTTTGCAAACGGTCGGTTAAAATTGAAAAACGGGGATAAATTAACCCGTAGATTGTCATGAGATAGATGCCGTTGATCTCGGACGATTTAAAGGGGAAATATGAACATTGAAGAGCGTTCCTTATGTATAGGAGGGCCATTCTCTGAAAAATGGCCAACATCCGACAGAAATGTGTCCATGTCCAGAAATTGGGTTTTAAAAAGATGATTTTACCTCCCAATGACTTTCTTTGACATTCACAGCATCCGACAATACAAAATAAAACAACATGAGCTCCATGCATAGGTCCGTCACACAATAAGGGATGCTAAATTGGTATGAAAATACCATTTTCTCCTTGTCCATTGATGTAGAATTTATTTGGGGAAAAAATGGTGTTTCTAGGGGGTATTTGGGGCGGGCCACCCACCCATGTTGTCAAATCGGCCGAAATCCTTACCGTTCTCGAAAATGTCCATACCCCATTTTCACCCCTCGGGGTGGTACCCCCCCCCCCCCCTGTGGTGATGGTGGGGGTCTGGGTGTTTCTATGGGGTATTTGGGGCGGGTCACCCACCCATGCAAATCGGCCAAAATCCTAACCGTTCTCGAAAAGGTCCATACTTCATTTTCACCACCTCAGGGTGGTACCCCCCGGGGTGATGGGTGGGGGTCGGGGTGTTTCTAGGGGTATTGGGGGCGGGCCACCCACCCACCCATGCCGTCAAATCGGGCCGAAATCCTTAGCGTTCTCGAAAATGGTCCATTCCCCATTTTCTCCCCCTCGGGGTGATTGGGTCGGGTCGGGTGTTTCTAGGGGGTATTTGGGGCGGGCCAGCACCCATGTCGTCAAATCGGCCGAAAGAGATTTTTTTGAGAATAAGGAATAGGGAATAAGTTCCAAATGTCATGTTCGTGAATATACGCCTGTGCACATAACGTGGAAATGAATGGAAAGATATGTTAGAATTACCGGTGTAGCTTTTTCCCAGTCATTATCGATACACGCCAATCCAATGGGCATGTTTGCCGAGAAGATTTTTTGGATAGGCCGCCCGTATAACCGAAGTATGCCGATTCATGCGACTGAATATTACATTAATAATTGTGGATTATGCAGTCTGAATCATTTGATGCCGTATGAGTGACTACTAGCGACACATAGTGTCAAACTTGAAAGGCTGTCGCAATTGGCTTTTATCTACCGATCGATTGTTTAAACAGAAACGGCTGGACCGTCGGAGCTGCAAATGTGTACTAGATATGGGTAACTTGATCCCTGAGCATCTCATTAGATAGGTCCGGTTGACATCAGATGTTATAAAATGGCACTAATAATTAATAAAATAAAATAATTAATTATATACCCAAGTTCCTTATAAATAAATGTAGGAGGGCCATTCTCTGAAAAATGGCCAAAATCCGACAGAAATGTGTCCATGTCCAGAAATTGGGTTTTAAAAAGATGATTTTACCTCCCAATGACTTTCTTTGACATCCACAACATCCGACAATACAAAATAAAACAACATCAGCACCATGCATAGGTCCGTCACACAATAAGGGATGCTAAATGGGTATGAAAATACCATTTTCTCCTTGTCCATTGATGTAGAATTTATTCGAAAATTGCACTGAACCTACCTATTTTTTTATTGCAAATGTCCTGGTTGTGGTTAAATTTACTCACATATCCTCTAGATGGAAATACTATAGCAGAGAATATGTAGAATAATATATTTTTGTTTTGTGGCATCGATGTAAGTAGTATAGTCTACGTATTCTAGTAGATGGTTTGACTTTGCTCAGCGCCTGTTCCTGAGCTAACAGGGGTTACAGGTCACACCGCGTGGGTGTAAATCGGTGAAGGTTATCACGAGAATAGCGCCTAATTATCGCGTGTATGTCTAGGTTTTTTTTTGGCAAAGAAAATATTCCGCATAAAGTCGGCGAAGGTTATCACGAGAATAGCGCCTAATTATTGCGGGTACTAAACAATGCGTGTATGTCTAAATGATATCTCTCTCGCGTTAACCCTACCGCTTATCGCCTATTCATGTAATATGAAAGAAAATATGTACTCGGGTGACTGCTATCAGAGGTATATATTAATCATGAGAATAACTCGCCAGCGTCGCGCGCGGTAGCGATAAACCAGAGCGCGTGTACAATACACAGTGGTAGATAATATATGTATTGGTTTTACTGCCTAAACCCTAAGCGCCTAATCCTGAGCTATCAGGGTGGGGTTATATGTCACGCCCCGTGGGTATATATGGGACAATGTTACCACGATAATAGCGCCTCATTATCGCGGGTACTAAACAATGCATGTATGTCTAAACGATATATCCCTCGCGTTAACCCTACCTCTTATCGCCTGCGTTTCCGATAAACGATATATCCCTCGCATTAACCCGAGAGCTTATCGCCTATCAATGTAATATGAAATAAAATAGGGTGTGTGTACTAGGGATATAAGTTATCCGCAGTATTTGAGCAAGGTATATATTAATACGCGGGTATATAATCGTAAGTATTTGTTTTTTGTCACGGAAGTAAAAGCATTATTGAAGACTTCCAATAGACTATATCTGAGAAATTTCTCGCGCACAAATTCTATAGTTATTTAAGAAATAATCTCGGTTTCCTAATGTAATTACACAGTCTAAAGGCATATGCCGAATCACAAACCTATAAATCGCGAAGCGATTTATAAGAGTTTGTGATTCGGCATATGCCTTTAGACTGTGTAATTACATTAGGAAACCGAGATTATTCCTTATAATTATGCCATCGATTGTTAAATATTGATTTTAAAGACATATTCGCCCTTAAAATACGATTGAAACAAGGAACTATATGTTCTCAAATAACAGACAAGACTTGAGCCGAAAACAACTCGCTGCATTCCCGTCCGAATAATATCGATCCATCTGCAGATCTGTAGATCGAGAGGGTTTTTCCCGAACGTATGTCAAGGACGAAACAAAACATTAATAAACTTTTGATCAAAATTAAACATTATTAGCAGAATTTTGGAAGAGGGAAATATACAGTTAGTCTCCATGTCAACTGGGAATCATGAACATGCGATAATAAAAAAAGTTTAGTGAGCATTTTCTTACAGGAATCCTCCTATCTATCGGCAGTGAGCCAAATACTTTTCAATTTTCGATTTTTCGCAGTCATTTTGTTTTTGTGTCATTGTGATTTTACCGAGAAACAAGTTTTCAGAAGAACTAAATCATCATGGCATTTAAGGAATTTTAAGATGATTTATTTTTCAAAAACTAATATATTTGGTAAAATTCAAAGTGATTATTAAATCGCTTGTGTCCAGATAATGCAGACACGTAAACATTTGTAACACTTTTTAACATATCGGTACACTGAGACGAGTAGAACTTAGAAGAAATATCCTGCTGTTTTCCCCACAGGGACGCTACATTATTTGTAACACCAATCAACGAGTGGTCTCTGTGGATCTCAGAAATCATGTGTATAGCGGTCGCGTTGTAAATATAGAAGGCCGATGACTTCTCTGATCGAGAGGTCACGGTCGTTACACGCTTTGTGTGATAACCGAAGTTAAGCAACGTCGGGCGCGGTTATTCCATGGATGTGTGACCGGCTTGGGATTCCGGGTGCTGCCAACTTTCGGTGCGACTCCCACACTTCTCTCTCACTCTCTCTCTCTCGTTCTGTTACACATGTAACGTAATGCTTCGTAACAATTTATCGCTACACTGAGACGAGTTGAAAAAATATACTGCAGTTTTCTCACAGGGACTTTATATCATTTGTAACACAGTCCTGTCTACGAGCGGTCACTGTGGATCTCTGAAATCATATAACGATTCGTAACACTTTTTAACATATCGCTGCATTGAGATGAGTTTTAATAATATGCTGCGGTTTTTTTTTTTTTTTTGAGACTTAATATCATTTGTAACATGTACCGGTAAAACCTCATAACACTTTGCAACATATCGCTACAATAAAAGGAGGTGAAGAAACATTGAATGCTGCATTTTTTTTTCACGGGAACTTTGTAATGTAAGTTTCAGTTTGTAGGGCCAGTCTTAGTCCAACAAATTAGACGATTCGGAGTAAGGCCTATTTTAATATTTGGACATTTATGTGGCCTTACTCCCTCATCGTCCAACCATGGGCGTGAAAAATAGGAACGCTGCGAAGCCACTTATTTTACATGGCAAGGGCATGCCCCTTTAACTTACACTGTTCACGTCCAATGACACAAATAAAACCATAAATAAAAAACACATACCTGTTGTTGGAATGTTTAGTATCATGACTGAACTAACTAGAATATTTTTTGTCACTATTAATCCATTAAAATTTGATCAGAATACACACGTCAGAAATATCAACATCGTCTGCGTGAGGATTTACGCGCGGTATTGAGATTACGCGCATGCGTAAAGGAACAGAAATCATGGAAAAATTTTAGGCCACACCAAACTTATTTCGCAGTTACACTATTCTAAATGAGAATTGGTTTACGGCTTACAATACACACATTAACGCGATCCCATTGCCCCAGAGAGATCAGAACGCATTTTGTTTCATGACATATTATCTATTTATATAGAAACGTGTGCCATTAGTAGGCATAATAATTATCTTGAGGAGTTATTAAAGCACAATGCGACGATTTCTGTCAAGTCTGTCAGCATTTGTTTTGATTCGTCCCAGGAATTTCTCTGGATGCTGGACTTTTTCATCAGATCGGTATTTTGGAAATGATGAGAACTGGCGACCTGGAGAAATATGAATAATATAGGGCTCATTAGTAACAACAGAATCGTCACTTTCAACATATCTGATATCTCCGCCACACGCTCTGTTCGAGACATTTACAATTCGTTGGATAAAAAATATATTTAGAGCAACTTGCAAGAAAACTCTATAAAATAAAATCATTTATCCAAATACCGTGCAAAAATTAAATCTGTTATATTTAAAAAACCCTGTGATATGCAGATAGTATACATATTATATCGGTACTTATCATTTTACAATGACCACCAGGTTGCTGATAATTTTTTTTTATTTATTTAAGGGGATGCAGGAAGACGGCCGAAATGGTCTTGTTATCATTTTATGTGTATATATTGTTAAGTTTATATAGAAATAAATTTAAGGTATCTATACACATACCTGGCAACTCATTAAATAGAGTTTCCTCCCCCAATATTTCAATTAGAAATTTTATATTTTTGTTGTGGTCGGGCTTCCGGTGTTTTTCCCGATACACCTCTGTCTCAATAATATTTCCGGCGAATACGGTGTCTAGAGCTTCACCGATGGGCCCCACAATCTGTGCACACCTATCAATTGTTTTTTCCGACACATGGCCAGCTGAATCGCCCAACAGATCTGCAAAGTCAATTTAAAATATAATTTTTTTATATATTATGATTTTTCAACTGTCATTCAGAGTGATTTTAAATCTATTTTCAGTTAATCATTTGGAACAAAATGGACATTGGTAGAAGTATTCCCATCGTTATGCAGTGTCATACTACATGTTAAAATCGGATGCGTGGGGAGAAAGCCAGGCCTTGGTGTGGCCATTGGGAGCGGGTGCACATGTAAATTTCAGAGTTAGAAAAATTTAGATCTGTCTTAATGGGAGGGTGCGAAGTGCAATTGGAAATTATATCTTTTTACAAAATCCAACGGGGACTCTATACATTCATCTATTTATGGGTTCAATGGTTACACAGTAGTATATACTTCCCTTTGAAAAAGCGATTGAACACTTCATTTATATAGTCCTGTGCTAGGTTTCGGCCAAATCCACCACTGTAGTTAACGGTCCTATTCCAGGTTATGTCGTGGGCAATTCTCGCACTCTTCCATCCACTGGTCGCTGCAGAGAACGGTAATTGTTCCATGTATATATAAATCATTATTACATATATTATATTATTATATATAATGTATACATCAATAACGCTGAAGGGTTCACCCTCAACAAAAAAAGTGCTGATGGGTCTACAGCACTTTAAGTTTTTTGGTGAGCCTAGTATCCTACATACATTTTGGCGCCGGAAGAGTATACTATGAACTATATTGTCTAGTTCCACGAATTTTGTTCAGCTTTTAAGCGAGAAGGTTTCACAGAATATTCGAAGGAGTTGCTGTTCAATGGGTAAGTTTTAATAATAATTATATATAATTATGTAATTTCGTTCTTTGCAGAGTATTTCATATGCATGCTATATTGTATTATTTTTGGACCAAATTGTTTATAAAATCATATCGTTACATGATTTATGAATATTTTTAACATTTATAAACAAATTGGACGTACCTGCTAGAAGGCGATGCGCAATGTTGAAATATTTTGGGTGCCGGTGGTTGAAGTAGTTCACGAGGTCTAACCGCCAATGTTTTAAAATTTCCAGCCCATCACCCTCCCGAACAGCATCGTGTCGCACCAGGAGATTTAAGCCTTGCCAGATGAAGGATTTGCAATATTCAGTCTTGAAGTCCATCCCACTTACATGCACATCAGATGGGTCTATTTCTTTATCTTTCTTTTTGCGGCCTCTTGTTTTCTTAGGTTTCCCGATCTCTTTACATTTGTCTGAGCAATACCATTCAACTTTCTTGGCTTTAGTCTGGGTGAGTTTAACACATTTCACATGATACCACTCCTTGCTTACACAATTGCTTTCAGCATCACAGCCAACCATTGCACCACCGATGTCCTTGCCACAATGGCAATACGGATATTCATCCCTCTGCTTTTTAGCATTTTCCTCACACTCTTTTGAGCAGAACCATTCATCGGGGAAGTCATCCTCATCTATCGTCAAGCATGTTAAGTGGAAGTATTGCCCTTTTACACAAAGTGACCCACTTGAACAACATACAGGTTCCTGTCAAATATAGGGGAAATAACAGTCTTAATGTAACGATAGCACTCTCATCAATCTCAAAATTTTCGATCACATGCATGTATTAGGCTAATTGTATTTGGCCGAAAATTTCTCACAAGGAGAGTTTTAATAATATCATACGTCGAGGGTCCCCGATATGACCAAATTTATCCCAGCGATGACGACAATATCAAGTCCTTATGATGCGGCATCCCATTAATAGACCATGTGGTCACAAACTATACTATTTTGGGGAAACAAATTAACCGGCTTTAAGAGATATGCAGCTGATGTATGCGGTAGTTTAATATGGTTTGAAACGTTGCACCCAGCCCATTGGCCGCACGCGTCAGCTGCAAGCTTGCATTGGAAGTAG
Organism: Siphonodentalium dalli; assembly: GCA_032622095.1. Lineage (NCBI taxonomy): Eukaryota > Metazoa > Mollusca > Scaphopoda > Gadilida > Siphonodentaliidae > Siphonodentalium > Siphonodentalium dalli. The sequence goes on from CP136064.1 coordinate 196,559,568, forward strand.
CTTTGGATGCAATTTATTCTAACGGATTGATACTGATCAATGTGCAAATACTTCACCTCATCCTTGTCCACCCCACAACAAAATAGCTCTCCGCTCTCAGCTACGCCTTCTTGCCGTGCCGCATTCCTGATGTTTTCAAACACATCCACGTCGTATGCCCAAACCTGGTTCACTATCTGCTTGGCAACAGATCGAAGATAGATTTTTCTCTCGTCTTTTGATTTGTTTTCTATATCTTCTGGTGCCTCACTTGGTCGTGCATCATGACCTGACATATCGGTTAACCCAAACACTAGGAGACATATAAACACTTCCAGTCCGACCTTCATGAGTTCCCACGAATGAGAGTAGTCTTTGTCCGTTTTTTTGGACACGCCATGGAAGTTCAGTAAATCTTTAAGATTAGCAAGAGTTCCCATTTCCCTCTGGCTTGATCCACGGAAGAATTGATTGTAAAAATCCTGCAATAAAATGTAGTCACTAAATGTATCCCCCAGAAGCGCCACGAATAAAACCCGGCGGTGTAAAGAACATGCATAACGCGGGTGCTAGCACTCCCAAATAGTGCCAACATGATAACAGTGATCAACATGTATAGGATGGAAACCAAATTAAAAATAAAAATGTTAATAATTTTGAAAGGCAAATACCACCAACACAACCACTTACGAAAGGCGATTCTGATATTATGATGAGCATTTATTTAATATACTATTATGTTATATAACTATAACTGACCAAGGGTGAGATATATAATATATACCCGATATGATGGACGGATGTATATACGGACGGACAATGTCATTCGAGTATATACCCAATTAGGACATAATCATGCATGCATTCTCTGACATGCATAATTTATGTCTAACGTTTGGTCATATATACCACAGCATAATGCACGCGTACATGCATGAGCGAGACTGATATTATAGATCAATATATAGCCATAACCATCAGCCAGTATAGTCAAATTATGCGCAACTTTGTATACCAATGCACGTTAATGCAAATTTATATAAGTGCCAGTACCTGCAAGAGTATCATTTCCTTGTGGAATTCTCCTGGCGACGGTTCGAGGCCTTCCAGTCTCCCTTCTGAACTGGAAGAATTGATACGCGCCCGCTGGGAATCTGCACCGCGCTCGCAACTGAGCCCGTCACCGAACAGCACAATAGGAAACATTTCACCATCTACTTTTGGCACATATTTCTGAAGATGCTCATATATCCTAATAACACCGGCAGTTGAGCTGGGGTTTTCCTTACACACACCTAGATTCACCTGCAAGTGGACGAATGTTAATTTGTTTATGCGTGCAGTTCGTCCCGAGTGTTAAAGTGGTGTGAAACACTCAGTTATGGTGATCAAATTCATTTGAGAATAATCTTGTTCACAGTTGTAATTTTTTTTGTTTACGAAAAGTGTATTCAAAATGAACAACACATCGTCATTCTTACATATTAATTAAATGAAGTGACCCTCTATGGCTAAATAGTTTTCGCTAGTTTATCACTGATAGATGCGTCCCGATTCGAGTAATAAATATTTACAATTGAGCCCAGTTCTAACATTTTGTATGGAGTTGTACGGTCGATTTGCTTCAAATTTCAGGCGACCAGATTCACGTACCCGAACAAGTACATAATATGTCTTTCAACGGGATGATTTATATACATTTGTACCCCCCCCGGTCGCCATCTGACGTATATGCATATCGCGGTAGTCAATGCTGATAACAACATACATTACTAATAATAACTGACAATGACATTTATATTAACCTCAACACGTTGTGTAATTATACTCTCATTGTTGGGTTCTATTGTGATTTTATATATATATATACGTACCAGAACACTTTTTTGAGATGACTCATGAGAGTGCAGGTGGTGTATATGCTGGATTGCACAATCAGAAAAATTCTGCTCGAACCATTTCAAATTTTGAATAAGAATCCTCTCAACGATTACTTCCATTCTTCCCCTCAGGGAATCGAAATCATTGTTAGTGGGAATGTAGGAAGTTAGTGGTACGTCTGCACAGTTCAGAGTATTCTTCTGTTGCAATGGGCCATCGTATGGCACTCTGTTAACTGACATGAATGATAGGGCCCAATTGTTGTATTTGTTTTTTGATTCTGGAGTGGGGTGTCTAACGACAGTCTTCTTTCCTACATTATCCCAACACATTGTATAGCCTGCATTACCTGAAACAATGATTGAAAGCTAGAAACACTCAATGGAACGAGAAATATATATATGTGATATGAATGTAATAAGGCCTAGATATATGGGAGGCCAAACTAGCATATATTAATAATTGGGCTTCATCGCAATTCAACTGCGCTTCAGCGCAATTGATGAATTAAGCTGGATTGCGCTTCATCGCAATTATTAATAAATGTGAATTTGGCCTCCCATATAGATACAGTGATTGTTTATTCGTTCCCAAACAGATATATGTTGGCTCGCCTTACATGAAAGTCAACGTGGTGTATGTATATATGAAACAGACACATGCTGCTGATGTATATACATGACAATAAACTCGACTGCGAAGTTGTAATGACATGCTTGAAGTCTGAGAGATATTTTTTTTTTTTTTTTTTTTTTTTTTTTGTTTTTTGTTTTTTTTTTTGTGGTGTATATTTTTGACACTATTTATTAGATTTTTATTTATTAAGATCGATATTATTTTCTGCGAATTGATTTTCTAAAATATAGCTATAACTTTATTCTTATAAGTGTGTTTGTACTATATATTCGTGAGGTAAACTAACTTTTAACAAATGGCACAAGAGACTCGTCGACGGACATTGATTCGTCAGAAGGTAGGTCATCTGCAATCCCGCTGATGTCGCAGTTACTTCCATCATCGGATGAGTCATTATTTGAATCGCAGGACCCATCACTACTTGAATTATCACTGCTGGTGTCACTCTCATTGCAACTACTGTCAGCGACATTATCCCCGACCTCAGCAAGATGGTTAGGATCCTCGTCTGACCATTCCTCAATATCTTCCCAACCTACATAATATCAAAACAACGTCGATTCATATAGCGATCTTTAAAATTGTGCCTCAATCTTCTGAACTCTACAATTACAAATATGTTTTTGCCACAAAAGATATATTAAATTCTGCATCCCAATCTGATCAGCTTGGGATGGGAAACAAACTAGGAAAGATAGAGATCATAATCGATTTAAATTGATAACACAGTGCAGTTATTTTAAAAGAGGCGATCGTTCAGTTAATTGTATGATGAATACATTATGGGTGGGCATACTGCATGTGGTACATATAAGTCACAACCAACCTGCGGAGTCAACTTCGTCCAGGCACGGAATCGTTTCTTCAAGGATATGGGACATTTCCGCTTCTTCACTAGTCAATGGGTCTGGTCTAAAAGCTTCTCCTCGTTTCATTTGTTCCTCAAGCTGCTCTTTATTTTGTTTTGCAACATTATCGAAGCAAACTCGGAATTTGTCAATGGCATGCAATGTAGCTGCATAGGAGAGACATAGACCAAGCCTCCCCATCTGGTCAATAGTACCACGCTTAAGTCCACCTCTCCATAGCATTATTGACGTCAAGGTTTGAAGAAAACTGGATTTTCTAGGATTTCTTGCGTGTAACAGACATGCTAACGAGAATCCGATAGCCGGTCTTAAGTTAGCAGGATTCCTATAAAGTAATAAAGAGCAAATTTACCTGTAAAGAACATTTTCCATAACAGATGTGGCATCGTTACGGGACATGAAATCTGAAAAGAACGCTCTAACCATATGCAATTTATATAACAGGATGTATCAGCGTATGTCACTGCATTGGCAGCGCCCAGGCGAAACAAGAATTTGTACATTAGTATACACGCAGCGCGCGTAATGAGAAAGAGTATATGATAATTCTTACCTTTGGAAATCCGCCTTCGCTAGCCTGGGTGAGACTATAGACATCAATACACAGTGCAGCAGGGGACATTTCTCCTCCACTTGGCTCATGGTCTCTGCCCAAGAGAAATTCCCGATATTATCCAATGTCATTTCACTACACAATGAAAAGTCATCTCTGATGAGAGTGCTGATTTCAGATTTCACTATTCTTGAAACAACTTTCCGAAAACCTCGGCAACTCCCTTTTGTGGCTCGATATAACCCACTGACGGCGGCGGTGTAATGTCGGTTTTGTACTTGGTTCGCAATTGTTACCCACTTAGAGAATTTGGGTTTCTTTCTGTTTGTAACTGGCGATACGCGCGGTGAGAAAACTATTTGACGTTTTTTTGATAGAGGAGTGCTCGTGGTTATAACAGCAGAAGATTTCACTACTGAGGAAGTATTCACCTTTGAACCAATATACAGAGATTCGTCGATGTCCTCGGTCAAAGATTTCCAGGCTCCTTGATATTTATATGCCCTGTTCACAACTCCCCAACACGCAGGACATAAGAATTTCCCTCTCCGAGTAGATTTAGATGGCGTTAACTCCGTATTGAGCATGGATTCTAAAGCTGATCTGCACGATACATTAGTTCCTATGAGAATTTTTTCCAAAGGGAATCTACTATATCCTTTGCCATCTTCGCGCTTTTGGAAAACCAAATCGCACTTGGCACAGTTATCCTCAGTCGATGACATCTTATCAATAGAGTAGAGATAACCAAATAACGACGTCCTCCGCGCCCGTTTATTAAGTTGCGAAAGAGGCAGCCTGGACAGGTGCCAATATATGTTCCACTCAACGGGCACCGACGACGTGCAGATGACCCACTTTCGCGTCATGCGCATGTATCTTTGAGATGGCGGATCATATCGATGCTAATATGGATGCCGCGAAACAAATAATGGAATCCCACCAATTCAATTTTGATCTTCGGAATGAACAGAAAGATATAGTTAATGCTGCTTTGGAAGGAAAGGATACTTTTGGTGTTCTGCCGACTGGGTTCGGAAAGAGTATCTGCTTCTATTTGCCGCCGCTGATCATGGATGTGGTATTTATAATTCACATATATTAGTTTATTCGTTGTGGATGGGTGTCCACCTTCGAATTCCCAGCTGCAACCTTCCATATCCATATCCATAATTTCGGGGGACTATTACAATAGTCACTGTCCGTCCGTCCGTCCGTCCGTGCGTCCGTCCATCAGTCGGGAAGTGGTTTCCCGGTGATAACTTTAGTTTCGGTTAATAGATCAAAAGAAAATTTCCCATCAAGATTTAACACACAGTATGTATGTATGTATGTATGTGTGCGTGCGTGCGTGTATGTTTGTTTGTTTGTTTGTTTGTGTATGTTTGTTTGTTTGTGTATGTTTGTTTGTATATGTATATATCATACACACACATATTGTGACATATATATATTTTTTTTTTCAACACGAGCAGCATAGTTATTGTTAATTTTCAGATTGATCCCTCCGTTCGACACATAGCCATTATAGTGTGTCCCTTGATATCCCTCATGAAGGACCAGACGATGAAGCTGACCTCGCATAACGTCAAGGCCAGATATATCGCTGCTGGCATGCCTAAAGATCACATACAAGGTATATTATATGGTCTGTTGTCAGTATATATATGAGTGGCGATACCAGGTTCAACCACTTAATTACTATATAATTACTATATATAGATTCCTATCTATTTTGTGTTAAATTGTCAGAAAATATAGGTTTTACAAAATTATTAACAGAACATTTCCCATAAGAGAACAGCCCTTCAAATGTTAGGAGATTCAAAAAAGAAAAGGGGCAATATTAGCAGATGGGTTACAATTGGTAACTTGAGTTCATGTTGGGGTGGGGTATTCATCGCAATTTCTATATATGACGAAGTCTATGATGCATGTAGTATCTAAATTGTTTTAACAAGAAAATAGCAGAATAATATAATATATCCACCTCTTCAGTTTTGTATGACCGTTAATTTTCACGAATCTATTTATTTTACATTAATATACTTAGGCATATAGATATATATATATAACACCTCTCACACAAATGCTTTTGTAGATGTCGAAAATGGGGACATGTCCATACTATTTATTTCCCCAGAAGTTATACAAGAGGAGAAGTGGAGACGGGTCCTTCTACAGAAATCTTACCGACAGCGAGTGTGTTTAATATGTATGGATGAGGCACATTGTTTATCTGTGTGGTAATTATTAATTTATAATGAAAGTTTAATCCTTTATCTTTAATCTCTCTGCATCGTATTGACAATTAATACAGCGCCGTTAATTAATTAATGCTCGGGACAACTTTGTTCATAAAACAACAAGCCACGGTGAAGAACAGTAATTTGAAGAACACAAACTACACTAAAATTTAGTGCAACATTCATGTTCTATACCAAGCTCTACCAGCGTCGCTAAGCTCTCTCAAGTTATGGCAGCCGAAAAATGATTCTGGTAGATATTGATTTTACATGCCAATTGTCGAGCATATACCTAATAAGGGATGTCCCACTTGGTCTGTTCTTATTAGCAATAATATTAAAATACTGTTATTTCCGTTGTTGATATACTTGTCGTTTTTCGTGGTATACACTGTTTTTTGCTGTATGTGATGAACAATAAGTTATCCCCAATATTATGTTTCAACTTTGTATTAATAAGTGAATCTTCTGCGTGCAGGGGAGGCGACTTCCGACCTGTCTATCGGAGAGTTGGAACAATTAGAGCCTGGTTCAGAGCACCAGTAATGGCTCTGACGGCGACCTGTGATGAGAGGATGAAAGAAGAAATATACGAGATTTTGTCTCTGCGTGAGCCGGAGGTCGTAAGCGTGATATTGGTGGCCAACAGGTGTGTTGACATATAAACATCAAATGTACTAGTTAACGATTAGGGTTTAATGGGGTAGACTACGCCATTTTTAATAAATTCCCAGCGGTGATTACAATGATCTAATATAGATTATAATATATAGTTATAAGTTATAAGTAATTTGAGTCGACGATGTATTCTAAATGACATAATTTCAAATAAGGGAAATCTGGTTACCTTATTCTATAACTCATAGATTAAGAAACTAACAACAACAACATTTGGATACAGTACCCCCTTAATACATTCACACACAAATGTCAGTATTATGAAATATCATCCACCGATTCGTGGAATGCGAGATGTAATTTTTTTCTCGAATTTGTTATATAGAATTGAGTTGGAAGACACAATATATAATTTATATATTCCTTTTATACACAGAGTTCAGCGCATGTGTATATAGTCGATCTTCGCCATACGTTAATGTGCTCTATATTTGTTATATTCAGGGAAAACATTTTCCTCCATTATGAAGAGGTTCAACAGAGTTTAGACCGGCTGGAGTGGATATTTAATAAGTTAGAGAGAGAGCGCCAGAAAATGCCCAAGATGATCGTTTTCTGCAGGTACGTCATTCATTGTGGTCTTCATGGAAAACATTATCAGAAACATCATACATTGACTAGTAGGGTACATGTGTATGTGCATGAGAAAACCAAATGTAGATATTTACATGTGGAACAATGTAAGAACGTGCTAATCTATATAGATGGAGTCAAATTCACGAATTGGTCGTGGATATAAGCATCGGTAATCAATGAGATTAAATGTTATTCTTACGTAATATTATATATATACCGGTATATACTTGAATTCACTTGAATGAGGAAATTAATTTCGGTCGTAAATTTGCACGATTTCAATGTTGGCCCAACGTTATACGCACGCATATATTGTCAGTTATAAGAATCCGATAGTAACGTTTCGTCGTTTAATTTATTAAATTTAGTTCGATATATATAGGCCTATATATATTTTTTTCAACTCTGAAATTCATGTTTCCTTCGTTCTAAACAGGAACATCAACGTATGCAGTGAACTGTATTGTGTATTCATGGACCGGTTGGTCAAAGCGGGAGTGGTGTCAGATGGAAGCAATAGAATTGTGGACATGTTTCATAAGGGGTGTGAGGATTCGGACCAAGACCGGATTCTTGAGATGTTTTGCAGGCCGGAGAGCACCATAAGATGTGTTTTTGCCACTGTGGCATTTGGCATGGGGATATCTATCCCCGATGTGCGTACTGTAGTTCACTGGGGGTGCCCCCCAATATTGCTAATTATTGGCAGGAGGTAGGGAGAGCGGGACGTGATGGCGGGGCTGCCAATGCGGTATGTTTGGCTTACCCTCGCACATTGGTTGATGCCACTGAGGTTTGTGTGTTATATTATATAGCAAGTATGTCATCTTATCATTAACAGAAAACGAAACAATTCGCATATCTACACTTTTCATCTTGACATAGGATGGAGCAACCAAGATTTTCAATTTGTTAAAACTGTATATGTATTCTGACAAATACATTATATATATTTGCTCACTAAATAAAGCACATGCCGAAATGAACGGTCAAACTGAATTCGTTCATCCATAATAATTTTTTTTAATAGGGCTATATATGTATCTATATTTATTATATGACTATCATTTTCTTTCCCAATACGGCTATTGTATAGCTATCATTTCCTGACCATCGGATCAGCTATACAGTTTGATCCGATATCATACCACCCTTCTCTATCTCGCATATTGCGCATGTCCGTAAAAATGGTTTCTTTATTCTTGTTACTAATGGCCTACATGTGGTTTCATTTCATAATTAATTGTACTTTTTAAATGAAAAGAATGTCATATAATAAACATGTTATCGCTGCAATGAATTGATCTAGGCTTCGCATAACGTCTCGTTGAAGAGGTCAGCTCGGATATCAATGGATCAAACTCGACGCCTGTAGCGGATCGTTTGATCCAGCGATCTGACCTCTTCAGCTCGGCTTGATACTTCGCCCATATCATGGACGTAAATGAGATATACATATATACATCGTTGCCCAGATCAATTGACTGCAGCGATAACATGAGTGCAGGTATATTATGCCTACTGTGGTAACATTGTAGGTCGTAGTGTCTTTCAATCGTATATTTTCAGGTGATGAAGAACATGAAATCTGCGAAGTGCATTCGTGAGAGGGTACTGGAAAACTTGTTGGGCAGACTGGCTTTAGATAGCGAGGCGTGTAAAACTATGGACTGTGATAAGTGCCAGTGCAGTAAATGCTGCTGCTGCACGTTTTGTGCCAACCAATGTGCTTGTAGTGGACGGCGCTCACCGGAATCTTTATTCAAATAAATTGGTCCTTTCTGTTTAGGGTGTATTTATACCCCGCACACACAGGGGCAAACCCAAACGTGAAAAGCTGAACAATTGAGGTGGCTATTACGTGTACATGTACATGCATGGAAATTAGCAAAGTCGTTCCTGAAAAATCGCAACAACAACAAAAAAACACCACTGTAAATACGACAAAACGTTGTGTTCTAACGTACAGTATAATGAAATGTCAACAAAATCGAACAACCACGCCCATATATATGGCTATTCATCTTTAAAAAACGACCTTTGATGTTAATATTCTATTCATAAATCACTTCAATTTAGTCTAGCTGATATTTATCGATCTACACCGCTAACCACATTCAAACGGCAAAGCATCCGGTTCGCCGGAAAGTACATCATGCTTTTTCCGAGTAATCAATTTGCGTGGCCTAAGAGTGACGTCATCATTATCGTCTGTGTTTGAAAATGGTGATATGTTTTCGACTCCGAGATTAAACTAACAAATCTGAAATTATGACAACGTTTATATCACAATCTATGTTTGAACATAAAGAATACTATCTCCGCTACAGGTAAGACTCATGTATTTGTAGAAAATTTCAAATAGAATGGTATTTTGAAGGGGTTATATCGGTGGTCACTGGTGTTGACCTGCTTCAAAATTTGTGCAATCTTGATTTTCAGCTGTTTTATTAGACTAGAAGGAGTAATACAATCGTAAATGTCCAAATATAAAAATATGTATTAATCCGAATAGTCTAATTTGTTGGACTAGGCCAGTCTCTGTGGAATCTCAGAAATCATGAAACGCTTTGTAACATATCGTTACACTGATACGAAGGGAAAAAATATGTTGCAGTTTTCTCACGGGACTGGTACAATGTTTGGGGACATCTGTAAACAGTAATTAAAAATTTCATCCTATAATATAAATTGTAGTGCATGCCCAGAATATATAACCACTAAATTTAATACTCTTACCACAGGAGCTTGGAACTTGATCAATAACTGCCTTAATTATGCTAATTAGCATTTTTTTTGGCCCAGCATTATGGCCAAAAAAATGGTAATTAAGGTAATTAATGCAATTATTAATCAAGTTCCACACTCCTGTGGTCTTACAAAATGACAAGTGGTGCCTGCTGGGAAAATGTAAATAAAATTATAAATGAAACGAAAACTAAAAAGTTGTGTATGTTTAGTCATGCATTTCGAAACGTCGCAAGTTCGACCAAATTTACACTCTGTAAACAGCTTGGGAATGTTTATTATATTGGGGCATTGTCTTTATTTGGATAGTTATTTATTATTCTTTTATTGGCTTTCATAGCGTTCGTGAACAAAAATTGTGTACTGCGAAGCCAGTGCGAATAAAATAGCGTCCTTAGTTACTATGCAACGGACTACAAATATCGTTACGCGCAAGTACTTTTGGGTCGTTTTTGTTGCACTGATAAAATCTCGACCTAATGTAATTATCCGATATAATTACATTAGCTTTGATAAACTCAACGGCAATTTACTATAGAAAATGAAGTGGGTGTAATTATAGTTATTATAATAGTGATTATTGTAAGCCTAATAAATCTGATAACAGGAATATACTAATGCACTATACGGTCTGGCAATTCTCTCGCTGGTTCAACAAAGAAACCTCTTCAATATTTATCCGGCACCTGATGGGGGGGGGGGTGACTTCACCGAGAATCCCTATTAACACACCCAAATATTGATATAGTGGTATGTCTCCACCCACACCCCTATAGTTATGTCCAAATACAATAAATGAAACCCAACACAAACAAATAAACAACTAATGTATCAACATTTGCTTTATTCGACACCAAGAATAACAGGTTTATGTCAGTTAATTATCCATGTTGTCATCGTCGTCATCTTGCTCAGAGTCTATATGTTTATCGTTTTTGTCCTTACTGTTATTCCTCATGTACTCCATCAGGAGGGGTTTATATCTCCTCAATGAAATCCGAACGGCAGGGAGTATATCATAGCTATCATCTAGCATCTTATACACACGATCCATGATTTTGATATGAGTTTTCCCACCACTAACTTCGAGTAAATTTTGTATAAATGCAGCGTATATGTTTAAAAGACGCCTCTCATATTCGGGCCATATCTTCACGTTTGATTTTTCTTAAGCCTCTTCTTCCGTCAACCCTTTCTTCATATAGCGTTTAACTAATTCATCTAATTCTGCTTTATTGTCATCTAGGGCCTGTAACCACACATCTTCGAAATATTCGTTTTCTTTTTCAGTCGGAAGTGTTAATATTTGTCTGTCCTGGTCCGGAATTGATTCTATTTTCTTTGTGTCAATTTTCTGTTTTTTATTATTCACCGGTGCTTCTTCACTTGCTTCTCTTTTCTTCCTATCAGAACACCAATTTTTAATGTGCCTTTGTACATCATGCTGGGTCTCAAACACGACACCACAATCGTCACACCTTGGCATGATACCGTCTTCGCTTTCAGAGTCGTATTCCTGCTCTGACAATAGCCTAGGGTATGTCGTTTCACTGAGGTTATCTTTCGTTTGATGCGTTATCACCTCGACGGACTCATCAACAGTACTGTTATTTGGTAATATGCTTTCTTCTTTTATACTGGCCTTTGTCAACATTATATTACTGCACAGTCGAAAACTTTCTGGAGTATTCGTTTTTAAGTCAACTACGAGATAACCAAATGGTTGATTGGTAGCTTTATTGAAATGGGACATAAAGTGTTGCGTTTTCTCTGGATACATTTGACGAGCTAGAGTCATTACCTGCATTTTATCTATGGGGTTGTTGAATAGAATCAAGTAGTGGCAATTTCTCCGTTGGGTGGGGTCCTTGTTATAGTACAGAGATTGGTTAATCGCAAACACGGATATACCCAAATGGTGACTGCCCTCGGTGAATAATTCAGTAACCCGCGAATCCTTGGACGCCGTATACATAAGGTCATCAAGTACAATCAGATATTTTGTTTTCCAGAATGAATGAGGGTGTCCAAATTAGTCGGAAGGCCTTGTATAAACAGGACAGATGGCGCGACTGTGTCCTTGATTTCATCGTATAATGGCTGCCAGTACTTATAGAACCAAATTATTTTCTCGGGTGAAGGCTGTATACTCGCTGAACAATTTTGAAGTATACTCTTAAGCAAGTGTGTTTTGCCGCAAGAAGTGGGTCCCGAAATCCACGCGGTAAATGGATGCCTGAACTTGAAGTCATCCTGCAGCGCGCCACCACTGCTTTCTCTATAAGGTTGTTGTTGTTGTTGTTGTAGTTGTTGTTGTAGTTGTTGTTGTTGTTGAGAATGTTTGAACTTTATATGCCGTTTTAAACTGTCTGGCCATACATATTCACTTGAACATGTTTCACACTGATGCTTCATCCTTGACAGACCGGAGGGCACTGAGTCTTTTCCAGTAAAAAGAGAGTCTTTTATGACAAGATGAACAATATCTATTAATCGAGTTTTCAGTTCCAGATTTTGTATCATCTAGGAAATTATGAGTATATATATATTTATTTTTTTTCGCGAGATACACACCATTGGACGAGGAGGGGTGAAAGCAACTCCTCGCCCCTGGGGGGGGGGGGGTTCCCCTATATCTACTCGTCTCCCTCCCCCAGGGGCGAGGAGTTGCTTTCACCCCTCCTCGTCCAATAGTGTGTATCTCGCGAAAAAAAAAATAATAAATATATACTCATAATTTCCTAGATGATACAAAATCTGGAACTGAAAACTCGATTAATAGATATTGTTCTTCTTGTCATAAAAGACTCTCTTTTTACTGGAAAAGACTCATGATTAATATATACCTCTGATAGCAGTCACCCGAGTACATATTTTCTTTCATATTACATGAATAGGCGATAAGCGGTAGGGTTAACGCGAGAGAGATATCATTTAGACATACACGCATTGTTTAGTACCCGCAATAATTAGGCGCTATTCTCGTGATAACCTTCGCCGACTTGTTGCGGAATATATTCTTTGCCAAAAAAAAACCTAGACATACACGCGATAATTAGGCGCTATTCTCGTGATAACCTTCACCGATTTACACCCACGCGGTGTGACCTGTAACCCCTGTTAACTCAGGATCAGGCGCTGAGCAAAGTCAAGTCAAACCATCTACTAGAATACGTAGACTATACTACTGATGTATCAGTGTCCCTTGGTACATTGTAAGATACGTTACCATAAAAGAGTGGTCGATATCCTATATTTGCGCCGCACAAACTGAACTTACCACGGTGATATGCACACATATCCATTGTTGACTTTAATATACAGTACCAAATTCAGTTCAGACAGAATCCAAGAAGTCAGTCACATATATGTCTGGAAAAACTAGTGTTACGATTATACGAGACAAGATACGTTACCTAAGCTCAGCCTCTCCCGGTGTGCAAACGGCCATATCTTGAATGATTGTAACTTTGAGTGAATGAATGCAATTGACATGAATAATTATGGTCATCAATTAACAATGGAGGGTCCTGCGTAGTCCCCATATTGCCAAAAAATAAGTATGACAGCAAGATACGCTACAGCAAGATACGTTACCACCATTTTCAAAAATTCCTTGAATGTCCACCAAACAGCTGTCGGCAGTTTCTGTGAATGCATTAATACTGACAGCAGCTATCCGAAGTCAAACCATATATATAATATATCAGCTGATATCTGCTTAGAGCCCGTCCATACAATCAATTGTGGGTGTAGCTTTTGTTGAGGTTGTCAACCAGAATCCGCCTGACGTTGACGATATTTCCTCGAAATACTGTATCATAAAGGCGACTTTGTAATTTCCCAAATGTTGGTGTCATCCTACTTATATGGTCGGGCCATCCACAAAGGTTTTTATTCACTGTTCGGCCCGATGTCGAATGTGTGAATGTATTGAATGCATGATCATTGAAACGGCGAAAATAGGTTGCATTATTTAGATACGCATAGTTGCACGATCCTTCGCACCTATTGTCTTTTGAGTGAAGTATTCTAGACTCGCCCCATGATATTGAACACGGGCGCTTAGCGCCATCTTACCAAATTTCCAGTACCTTTAACATAAGTTCGCTTATAGTGTAGTGTGTGGATCCTATGATTTTTTGGTGGTGTTTATGCTTAATTAAAATAAAGAACATAACTATTTGCTATACGTTTCCCGTATGATCTCTATTCTAGATCATCAAGGGATTTTTCGGGGAATTGTATACCGGCACATGTTATGTCTGTTTGGGCAAGACAACGTTCTTATATGAATCAGGGAGCTAAATATGTTCCAGAGTCGGGGAGCGAGTACACCGTGGAACTGCTAGAGGTGAAGGTAACTGAAGAATGACCCTCGCCTGATACATGTGACACGTTATTAAAGGATGACATCGTGTTTATTTGATTTGTACATCATATCTAAATAATTTAAACTAGTGAATTAATGGGGGGATGGATTTTTGTGATTGGGAAATTTATTTAACTAGATGCTGTAGTACTATGGCAAGCCGTTTTCACATTTTTGATTTGTTTGGACTTAAATTCAATTAATTGGACTTAAAGGGGTACTGTACACAGGGATAGACAATTTATTTATTTACTTCCATTGAAATAACTTTCAAGTTAGATTGTGTTCGTGTTATATGAGTTTCGTATAAACCTAATTTACCGAAGAAAATATTGATCTTGGAAACGAATATATTACGATTTCAAAGTACGCGCCATGTTTTTGACCTTCACCGGAGAATACTCAGGTCGCAGGAAGAACCGGAAGTTCATTGTTCACAGCTTCAATTGATGTCTTCAATCTCTTCCATCGAACAATCTCACTCCCTATAAAAATACTTGACGCTTTATGACCCTTGTTTCTTTCTCCTTTTTTTCCGAATCGGTTATAGCGGCCTTTCTATTGCAGGTAACATGTTTGATGTTTTGTTTGCAACTCAATAATGTTCGCGAACGGCCGTCGATAAAAGACACGCAACAGATACGATTTCAAGAACGGTAACTCGTACTGGCATAATACTCCATTTTATGACTCCAGCCATAAATTAATTTATATTAAATAATTCAATTTTACTTTTGTGATAGCCTGTTAACCGGAACGTTTTCAGTAGACATCGTCGACTCAAATTAGTTATTTTAAAATATACTATTGATATTAGATCGCTATTGTCACCGGGAATTTATTGAAATTGGGATACAGTACCCCTTTAAGTCCAAATCATTTGGACTTAAGTCCAAATGAATTGGACTTAAGTCCAATTAGTGAATTGATTTGGAGTTGGACTTAAGTCAAAATAATTGGACTTAAGTCAAAATAATTGGACTTAAGTCCAATTACTGAATTAATTTGGAGTTAAGTCCAATTCATTTGGACTTAAGTCCAAATGATTTAGCGAATTGGACTCAAGTTCAATTAATCTGGTTTAAAACGATAGTCCCCTTCTTTGTAACGGTATATTCCTGCAAGTCTTGATTGACAGTCAAACTCCATACAATTGCGTCCCTTTTGCCACGTGGCTTGTTTTCGGCATCATTGAACATGGTTCGAATCCGAATTGGCATCTTAATAAATGCTTACTGCATGCATGAATCGTTGAATGAAGTAACATTAATTCACGATTTTATTCAATTGTTATTTGACAACGCATATAGGCTACATGCAGTTTACAAGAATTTCTCCCCAGCAAGTGTGTTTTTTTTTATCAGCCATTAGGCCTAAACAAATAATACCTTTGTTTCCGCTAACGAGCTAAAAAAAATTAGGGTAGGTAGGTAGGCTTAACTTTTTTTTTTTTGTTAACTTTTTTTTTTCAGTATCTTTAAAAATAACTGTATAATACTTGTCAATAACCCAAACTATGCACTTCTTAGCCCCAATCAGGTTAACCCAGATGACAGAGGAACTAGAAACTCAAATTCAATCTTACATATGCTTTAATATTTACATATATACTAGTAGTCTAGTCTATATACTAAGATAGTCTTTGATAATCCTAATATTTCCTATATGGTCTGGCGACAACTGGAGTCAGTCCAGCACCGTTCACATATTGGAGTGCCTGTCTTGTACCGATCTCTTAAGGATGGCTTCACAACACCACCTTCTCCGCATTCAGTGAAGGATCTAGGTATTTTTTGGGGACACCTGTTTTTGGGCAATGATATGCCGAAGGCATAACCTGAAGGCCTGATCGGAGGAATGTTTGGGAAGGGTGACCCCTAATGATGGTGGGGGTTCTTCCCCTGGAAATATTTTGAAAATCCATTGCATTTAGATCTAATCTAAGGCTCTTTGAGTCAGTATTTTGAATTTTACAGAGAGGTAAATTTTATCAAGTTTCTCAAGCACAACTTTGGAACTTTTTATATATGTATGGATTGGAAATGCTTATAAGTTATTGTCAGATATCTTTTGGTTCTATGGATTATGCTTATCGGAAGCCTTATCCTGCTTGAAATTAGACTTGCCATCATCACTCTAATTCATAAATAGGCTATTTTATAAAATTCAAGTGAGACACATACCGTACATAATATACTACATGTACATGTAATACAGAAATCCTACATGTACATGTAGTACAGAAACAATGTACATGTATTAAGATAGTAATGACTATATATGGTACTAATCTCTATGTTAATTTTTCATTTGGTATTATGAGATCCCACTTGATAACCAGGTTGATTTGATCAAATTGTTAATGTTCCTGTGCTGTAATTGATTGAAATACTGAAGTCTGAACGCTGAATGATAACATACCGTACCTGAACTCAAATTATTTGAAGTTTTCACGGATGAAAGCTAGATAAAGCCAAACATACTTTACAGTATGATTCCAACTGTTAAACTTAAATCTTTTTGTAAACTTAAATTTCTTATGTCAATATATATAAATATATAAATGTTTTGCATCTTGTTATGATATGAATTGGGACCTAAATTAAAATAAAAAAAATATTTAAAATAAAAAAAAAAAAAAAATTGTTTTGTTTTTGCAATGGCAATAAAACGTTTAGGGTCGGCGGTTTAAAATAGGGTCGGTCGGGTTAGCGGAAACAAACGTATTTTTTGTTTAGGCAATATTAGTTGAGAGAATATTTTATGGGTTGATTTCGTTATGACAGAAGGCAGAACACATGCTATTTTGGAGCCTGCATGTGCAACAGAACCTGTTCAATTAACAAACAGAAAATTGCATGCTGGAACCTGAAATTAGGGTTCAGGCCCCTATATGTATAGTAGAGACTAAACCTGATAATGAACGTTTTGTATTCATACGACTGCACAGCGAAATAGTCCGCTTTATATTATAATTATATTTCTAAATTGAGCAGAACAAATATCATAGCATGGACCATGGTGTGATTTCTAATAAAATCTTATGATTCGCGTCAAGTTCTAACTGAAATAAAAAACTGAATTGTACGAGTATATATAGCAGCCATGTGAATTTGGTTGTTTATGAATGAAAGTCTGAACTTGAAGTTGAGCAGTAGCCAGTACCGTGAGTACGACAGTAGCACTAGCACTCGTCTAGACTGTAGCACTGATATCGATTATCGGTAGTGCCAATTCACCAGCTCACGGAGGGAAGAATATCGTATATTTTATAGTAACAAACTTCCAGTTGCTTAATCAAGTTACAGACTTCACAAACTGAACTTTAAACAATT
The DNA here is from genome assembly GCA_032622095.1 of Siphonodentalium dalli. Lineage (NCBI taxonomy): Eukaryota > Metazoa > Mollusca > Scaphopoda > Gadilida > Siphonodentaliidae > Siphonodentalium > Siphonodentalium dalli. The sequence goes on from CP136064.1 coordinate 196,577,441, forward strand.
ATATTATATCTAGCATGTGTCTACGGAACGGGGTTAATATGTGTGTGCGGGGTTAATATGTTGAGGCAAATCAACCAAATATATAGGCCAGGGGTGTGTCATCTTGTACTTTGCCGTGAAATTTAAACACAATCTGATAGCAAATATTTGAGTTTTCAGATCAGATATCATGTCTATGGTCGTTGAAAGGAGTTAATATTTCCTAAACTATTAAATCGACTGACAACTACAAAATAGTTCAATGTGACTGGTCCCATGAAACAAGTCAATGCCATAGAATATCCTGTGTTTACAAAAGAGACCAAAATATACTGCTACAAATATCATCCACCCCTTTTCTAAAAATGAAGCTGGAAGCGTATTCATTTACCGACGTTAAGGCACAACAACCTGATGAATTTTAAAAACAGGGCATCAGCACACCCTGCAGTCCACGTGTATTGGAGGAACGTTTGAAATGAGAATAATTTCATCAACACAATACAATCCCGGTGGGTATGCTGTTAAAATATTCAGCTCCGTCAAAAACCGCCATAAACAGAAATAATAGTAAAATATAGACATATCTTGTTCTTATACCAATCAGAAATATGGCATAAACAGTATGTTATTGTCAAATGTTTTTCCTTTGTTTTGTAAACAAAAGCAAAAAAACGTCACAGAACCTGGCTTTTGTTTAGATCCGGATATGGTAAACATAAAGAGCGTTATTTGTTACTGTTTTCCTGATATGGAAATAATAAAGAGCGTTTATATCATTTATCTGTGATTAACCAATTGAATTGCGCTGTGTTATGTAAACAGAAGCAAAACTTCTGTAACAAGAGAAGGTTCTTGTTTACTTACGCCACCGTACGTCTTGACGACAATATACTATTTACGTACTGATTATGTTTGGCATATGAACAAAACTATATATATTTTAATATTCCTTCCGTTGATGGCGATTTGAACAAATATGAATATTTCTGCAACGAACGCCGCCCGTGCCTTTAATGAAACGTTTTGACTTTCCTTCTTCTTCTTTATATAACATTAGCGCATCCCCAAGTTGAGCTGCAGTGTCATTGACACTTTCATTGAATGCGCATTGTGAATCTCCACAGCGCATGCAATTTGGGTTATTCTTAGAAAATATCTTATCAGATAGGTGAAGTATGTTCCTGACCCCGCAGTTGTACCCTGTCCCTTTGATAAACTTTTAAACTGTATAGTATACCTATATAAATATGCATGGACATGCATTCAGTCACGCATTCTGTGTTTGTCTACCTTGTGTCCCATGCATGGTGCAGCAGGATTGCGAACAAGCTTAGCCGTTATTATGTTACATGTTTTATATGCATGTTGTAACGGGTAGGGTTCTCAATTCCGAAGGTTCATTATTCTGGGCGTATTTAAAGGTACGGTTGGCCTTGGCGGTGGGCATCCTGTGAAAATATTTCCACCCGTCAAAAACCGCCACAAACAGAAAGAACATCAAAATGTAGACAGACTTTGTCCGTATACAAATAAGAAATATCGCATAAACAGTATGTTATTGTCAAATGTTTGACCATTGTTATGTAAACAAAAGCATAAAAAGGTACTTTTCTGGTATTTGTTTATATTATGATAGTAAACATAAAGAGCGTTCTTTGTTGCTGAATTCCTGATATGGAACTAATAAAGAGCGTTTATGCCATTTGTGTGTGATTAGCCAGTAGCATTGTGCTTTTTTCTGTAACACAATCAGGCTCTTGCTTAGGTAAAATATAGTAGGTCTTTATGATAACATGCTGTTTACGTGATGGTCATGGTATATATGAACGGAACTGTATGCGTTTTAATGTTTTTCTGTTTACGGTGATTAGAACAAATATGAATATTTTCGACAACTATAAGGCCTCACGCGCCTTTAACCAGAAATGAATCAAAATTGACACCCACAAAAACCGCATGAGGAATGAAAAATACGATTACGCTAGTATTCACATATAGTACATTTATACACCCCATTCTAATTCACAAATTGTCCCAGATGTCGGTTATTAATATGCCCTATCATTGACTGGCGGCCATTTTTGATCCAACAGGTCCGGTTCCGTGCTTGGTTTTACTTAACTTTCCATATATGGAAGTCATGAATAATTCAAAAGCTCCTTATATGGAAATGCTACTCCAAATCTTTGACCTGTAGCACTGAAACCACGGATCCGGGGCTGGATGAATCTATGAAACAACGGAACCGAACCTGGTGGATCCAAAATGGCCGCGAGTTAGTGATAGGGCATATTAATAACCGATAGGGCATATAGCAAGAAGACAGCATCAGTTTATCGTTTATTATGGAAAGTTGAAAACACGATTACTGCATGACTGAAATAAACTACGCGTAAGAGATGCAGTCTGTCCGAACTGGCAATCTGTATTGGAAAGAAACATCAACATTAACATTTAATTTTCGTGCCCCCAGATCACATACATAAAATGTATGCCATAGTATATACCATTTGAAATATGAAGCTCTCTAACATTGTATTATCAACTTATCTGGTGTAATAAACTGTGAACATGCTGTTTTTGTTGAGTTACGGACGTGTTTTGTGCTTAAGTTTCATCTGGTTTTGTTGCGCACAGTGTACTATTTTCAATGGATGGGGGAATAACTTAATATTTTAAAGATAACGTTATTCCCCTTCCGTTGAAAATACATTTTTAATTTGAATTCTGTTGCATTCTGGGAGCCATAACGGGGGAAATCTTTTTATGATTTCAGCTGTTTTCTATTTCTCTTTGGGCATCTTCTGAGACACAGACATTTCAAATGGTGATGAATTATAGTATTTTAATAATATTTTATAGCATAGATTGTTATTAAAACCGTATATCAAGGCACTATAAAAAAAACCTAAACGGTGACGAAAATTAAATGGGCCTTTAAAATCAATACAAAGTCACAATTGCAGTCTCATACCCGTCTATCATAGCTATTTCGCGATATTCTGCTACGTAGTATGTTATGGTGCTCCAGTATTCATTAACCGTTAAAGCCCCACTGCTATAATCTGCCTTTAGCTGGCGTATGCTTGCCTCTATGATTATACGTAATGACATTAAATCTCAAGGAAACACGCGAGAAAAAAAAATCATATTCATTGTTTTAATGTTTTAAGTTATTTCCTTCATAAACCGAGTTTACGTGACAAAGAACCCTGTTTTATGCTTTATAATATAGAATTAACCATTAAAATAACAAACACCTTTGGAATAGCGAACCTTCGGAATAAAGAACCTTCGGAATAGTGAACCTTCGGAATAGCGAACCTTCGGAATAGAGACATGTCCCCGCATGTAACCTATAGCTTTTGAAAACCATGCATGCTGCATCATGTGTGGGACAAACGTAGAAACACACATATATAGTGTCATGTCCACACAGCGTCGCATACGTTTACGATGGGACATTTATAGCTTAATGTGTTAGTGTTAATAATTTAGTGTTTTCATGAACATTTCTACATATTTTTTTCGGAAATGTATAGACATACCCAATGCACATTTCTTCCATGTATATATAAAAAGGATTAGTATATTTTGTGTGTTCTTTGCAGGAACCGCATGTTCCTGGTCCCCTGAGCAGAGTAGACATATACACATGTCTCTTTTCTTCCATATTCTAAAAGGATAGGTATTTGGTGTGCTCTTACACGAATGGACTACCAAATTAACAAATACAGTGTATGAGTATCTGGGGGCATAACTGCCCGTGTACTCGGAGTCGAGTGTGACATTACTGAAAAATAGCCCGATTTCTCCCCCTTGAATTTTGTCGTCTGCGCTTGCAAGACAATATTTTGAAATTGCTACGATAACTTATTTCTATTTAAAATATTTCTCAGTATATCATAGCTCTATCAGGTAGAGTGAACTTAGTTAGTGACATAGGGCTCTGTCCTGGTCTAATTTTGGATTGCAAATTTGTCAATTTTAGTATAATTTTTTTTTAGTAAAATTGGGCGATTTGTGTGAGCAATCCAATTAATTTAAGGGGCATATAACCTATTGACAAATGGTACGAACAAACGAAAGTACAAACGTTTGTTTATACAACCTACCGTTTCTGTGGACAATAAACAGTGCTCGATTTGGGCAAAGACCATAGATAATGGTTCAGCCAGGGGGGAGGGGGTAGTAAAAAATTTGCAGGAAGGTATGCCGGGGTGGGCTTCCACGAGGGGCAAAAATACGCGTTTTTTACACCCTCATTTGTAACAGTTTAAAACATATTATAAGAATTTATAACTGCAAAAACACCATATTTATGTTACTGGGACCTCATATGGGCCTTAGTAGAGATGACATTGAGCTATATGGCATGTTGCATATGGGGCGGTGGGGTGAAAAAAATCCTTCCCGACACCCTTCGGAAAGTAGATTCGAGAAATTAAAACTGAACTAAATAAACTTGTCTTGATATGTAACTAAAGCCAAGATCATTGTGTGCATGGAAAAAGAGCGAGCCACTGTCTCAAACATTAATGTGACTATCAATGGCTAGAATATAACTGTCATCACACTGTTCATCAGTGCATCAAGTCAATCAGTGAAATATTTGCATGATCTGTTACTCTCACAACACATAAAATATCCAAGTCTGGCATAGTGGCTGTTTGTCATTTATTATAACAGAGATTGCTCCAGTAGACTAACAAAAATGTTAAGGCATAATGCTAGATAATGGGCTGGTTGACAGACTAATCGGGAAATGGTTAGAAATTATGGAATTGTATGTATCCTGTACAATGACCTAAGTTTGCATATATAAGTAACCTTGTCCTGATGTACATGTAACTGATGACTAGATCATTGTGTGCATGTAAAAAGAGCGAGCAACTGTCTCAAACATTAATGTGACTATCACTGGGTAGAAACTATCTGTCATCAGTGCATCAAGCCAATTAGTGAATTATTTGCATGTCTTTCAACTCAGATGATCTCTCACAAGACCGAACGTATCCAAGTCTGGTATATAGTGCTGTGACTGCTTGTCATCTCATATATATTTTGAAGACCTCTGTCTGTCTGTCTGTCTGTCTGTCTGTCTGTTTGTCTGTCATTGATACAAATCTACGATTCTCGACCGATCGGGACGAAACTTGGTACGTGTGTGTAGTTTGACCAGGCGGTGGACGTTGTCGTATTGGCGAGCCCGTGCGGCGCCCACTTCGCACATGCGCAGACGAGATCTCGGAAACGGGTGGAGCTATCGACTTGAAATTAGGTATGTGAATGTATCTTGCCCCGGATACGAATTTTATCGGGTCGCCGAGCCCGTGCGACGCCAGCTTCGCGCATGCGCAGACCAGATCTCCGAAACGGGTAGAGCTATCGACTTGAAATTTGGTTTTTGAATAGCCCGGACAACGTCGGGCTCATCGGCTAGTCTATACTATATATTTTGAGACTTCGCATATATGTGTGTATGTATGTACTTCATAGAATCGAAAACGGTTCGCTCGATTGAGTTCAAACTTCCCATCTAAATGTAAAATCCCACCGACACGACCGTGGTCGCGGTTTAGAGAAGCTCAGAGCACCCGTTCTCCAATCTCAAATCACCGCAAAGGCACGGCGGGGGTTAATCAAGTGATTATTTAATGAGCGTTTGTTTTTGACGCATCTCTATAAAGAGCGTCTGTTTCCCATTCAACGTTATTCGCATCTGCAGAGTTATACGGGAACGCAAACGTTATCGATCGAAATTTATTCCCTGCGAGCACGGACGGTATATACCGAAATCATCCCAGATAATCACGAATATAGCATCAGATTTCTCCCCAGATATACCGTTATAAAGCTACTGGAATCTGCAAATCTACGGGAAATTCCAGGGAATGCCGATTGAGCTCAAACTTGCTACCTACGGGAAGTGTCATATTTAACTCCTTGAAAAACCAAAACAAATCGGGTCAAATTTAAAAACTAAAAATTCAATTAAAAAATTAAAAAGGCACAATTAACTCATTGAAAACATGTTTCTGACTATTGCCGAAATTTGGTGCAAATGCAGCACAAGTGTCTCGGAACCTGTTGCAATTGCTTTTTCGAACAAAGCCATGGGACGAATGCCGCCAGTGGCGGGCTAACCTGCTAGTCTATTATATATTTTGGAAGATCTGTTTGTTTGTTTGTGTGTAATCGATGAACTCGAAAACGGCCGACCCGATTTCGATGAAACTTGGTATGTGGGGGTATTTTCGGCCGGGGGTGACATAGGCCTATTAATTTGCCCGTGCGACGTGACCTTGACCTTGAAATTGCCCGAATATCACGGGATTTCGATGAAACTTGGTATGTGGGGGTGCCTTCTGCCGGGGAGTGGCATAAACCTATTAATTTGCCCGTGCGACGTGACATTGACCTTGAAATCGGGTCATTTCAAGGTCAAACGCCCGAATATCACGGGATTTCAATGAAACTTGGTATGTGTGGGTACTTTCGGCCGGGGAGTCTCATAAGCCTATTCATTTGCCCGTGCGACGTGACATTGACCTTGAAATCGGGTCAATTCAAGGTCAAATCGCGAATTTTGATGGGATTTCGACGAAATTTGATACGTGGGGTTACTTTTTTCCACTGAGTGTTTTGGGCGGGTTGAGTCATGACCCCGACCTGACCTTAACCTTCAAAATGATCAATTCAAGGTCAAATCGGGTAAAACCGGATGGATTTCGACGGGCACGTTTGTCGGGTACTTTTGTCCGGGCAGTGTTTTGGACTGGTAAAATCGTGACCCCACTTGACCTTGACCTTCAAAATGGACAATTCAAGGTCAAAGCCCGGACGAAGTCGGGTCACCTTCTAGTCTATATATATATATATATATATATATAAACGAGTAGGATCTGTCCGGATTTTTCTCTCAGACCCCTGGACCGAGTTCAACCAAATTTGGTGTGGTGACTCGGGGTACCCTGGCGGATGTTCTAGTGGTGTTAGTTTTTCAAAAAATTTCATTAAAAAAAAAAAAATTAGTTTAGGATAATAGAAGTAAGTTGCTCCAGTAGACTAACATAAATGGTATGGAATATGTTAGATAATGAGCTGGTTGACAGACTAATCGGGAAATAGTTAGAAATTATGAAATTTTGTGTATTCTGCACAATGACATAGGTTTACAGATGATCAGCAATTTATAAAACATTAAACTGAGCAAGGAATTCAATCTTTAAAAAAAAAAAATATTAAAACAATATATATATATATCAAAATGTTTCAATGACCAACTGTGCTTGAAGCGCACAAAGGGGCCGCCGCTAAATGAAGGCTCTGTCTAAGATCAAAATGTTTGCGAAGTCCCACAAAGGGGGCCACAGATATATCCGATGCTGAATATAGGCTCCCAAAGGGAGCCTGTTTCAGCTAGTTTAGGATAATAGAAGCAAGTTGCTCCAGTAGACTAACATAAGTGGTTTGGATATGTTAGATAATGGGCTGGTTGACAGACTAATCAGGAAATAGTTAGAAATTATGAAATTTTGTGTATTCTGCACAATGACCTAGGTTTACAGATGATCAGCAATTTATAAAACATTTTTGTTTCAATTAAAACAGCTTCTGAAACAGGTTAAACTGTTATTTGAACTAATTGAGATCATTCCCATTCATATGAGTGATATCAGTAGAGTTTTATGCGATTTTAGAAAAAAATTAGTGAAATTTGGGGGTGGGTGTCAAAAAATTGAGACTAAAAAAATATTTTTTTTGCAGGTTTGGGGGTGGTGGGTCCCCAAAAATGCCAGATGCAAAAAAAACGACATACCTTCCTGCAAATTCTTTACTACCCCCCCCCCTGGTTCAGCATAGATTTTAAGAACATTACTCACTCACAAGTTGGCCAAAATTGCTGGAAATTGTGCATTGCTACCTAGTATCTTTTTTACTTCCAGGTCAGGTGATCTCTCGTGCAAGCCGTCCTGGTGTCTCTAGATTCAACACAATCAGCGAGAACACGCGATGTCAGAAGCAGATCCCACGATCTTTTCACCAGAGGATGCGAAGGGCTTCGAGAAACATCTTCAAACGCACGGCCTTGGAGGTGTAGATGTGTACCTCGGAGATAAACTCACCAGCTGGATGGACAGTGACGTCAGTATTGGCATCATCGGTGAATCGGGATCCGGCAAGTCAGCATTCATCAACACAATTCGAGGTTTAACCGCCGATGACGAGGGAGGGGCTCCCGTTGGAACGGGTGACACAACTCTTGAGCCAATACGATACACACATCCTACAAATAGCAAGATAAGCGTATGGGACCTACCTGGTGTTGGCACACCAATATTTCCACGGGGAGATGCTTATCTAAAGATGGTGAATTTCAATCGAATCGACTTCTTTGTGTTGATGTCCGACACACGCTTCACGTCCGACGATGCTTGGTTGGCAGAACAGATATTTGCTGCTTCCAAAAAATTTTTCTTCGTCCGAACCAAAATAGATCTCGACTTCGAGTCACCTGATAGTAGGGGTCAAACAGAAGAGGAGGTCATAGAACGGGTTAAAAATTACATTAAGGAAGGTATGTTGGCCTCGCAAAAAGATGTCAAGATATTCTGCATCTCTTGCTTCGAACCAACAATGTGTGATTTCGATGATTTACAGAATGATATATTATATTCTTTGCCTGGAGTAAAAAGGGACGCCTTAATTCTATCTCTTGGTGCTCTGAGTAAATCGGTTGTCGCCAGGAAAAAACAATCACTGAAGAACCGGATATGGAAGGTTGCCCTACGGGCTGCTATATCAGCGAGTGTGGCTTCGACTGGTGTTGATTTGTTCGGAGACAAAGCAGTCCTTCAAGATGAAATTAAGCTCTATATAAGAGTATTCGGTCTGGATGTAACTTCGCTTCAAAAGTTCACAGAAAAGACACAGCCAGAGCAAGATAAACTGAGATCGAAAATAAAGGACGCGTCAAATACGTGCAGACAACTTTCCAATAATTTCGCTGGACCACTCATGAACTATCTTCTCACTACCCCTCAAGGCAAACTTGCCAAAGTGGTCGCCATCCCCGCAGTAACAGTAGTACTGTCGTCTGTGGCGTCATTCTCCCTCTGCTATTCCTTCCTCAGTGATAAGCTTTGGGAACTGGAGACCATGTGGAACGAAACTTTTGATGAAACGGTTATGAACACTTTGGCCAATAACTGAACCTATAGATTGGCCCTGATCGAGTATATCCTTCATGTAAGAATACATGAAATCACGCACCACCCTCCATTCGCCATATGTGTTAGGGTTAGTGCTAGGGTTAGGGTTAGGGTTAGAGTTAGGGTTAGTGTATTCTTACATGCATGAAGGACATACTCCTGTTTGGGCACCAGGCTCATGCAATTGTGATCAGACTTCTGAGGTAAACTATTGGACAAAAATGTTTTGACTTCCTGAGACCAAAATAAGTGCTTAGTATTTCTACAATTTCGTTTGATTATCATAACAAATGATGATGATTTGTGTTAAATATATGCGGTATAAAGGGATAAAACAAATCTAAATTAAAAAAGAGTGCCCCAATTTAACAAACGCACGCTCGTTTTAAATTTGTGCTATGATTATAAATATGTATACCATCCACACATTAATAATGCCATATTCATTATTTGTACACAATCTTTATTATATTGTATAGCAATAACAGAAACTATCTATTAGATATATAGTAATAATAAAATAGAACCTCCTGTGATTAAAAGTCTGAATTTAAAGTTGCATCCTCTGATTAATTTTTAATATATATATATATATATGCCTCCGCGAATTGTGAATGCGAGTTGAGGGATCTCCGCGATATATTTGCGTGATCGGGACATCCGCGCAGCATTCTGCGGGAGTATATACATATGCGCTATAGCTAATGAATAATATTATTTAATTGGCTGAATAACATCTATGCAGTATGTTTCATTTTATTCACAAATTTAAGGGTTCGGCTGTGTATATGTCAATTGAGACGTATTTTAGTATAATAGTGCGATGCGGTCAACACCCATGCACATAGCGTTCTTCTTGGTATACAATGTAGGCACTATAGTTAATGAATAATATTATTTAATTGACTGAAAAACATCAATTTTATTCATCCTATTCACAAATTATAATGGGACCGCGGGGCATGCATGGACACGCATTATATATGGGGACTTCCGCAAATGTTTTATCGTGATATATAATATTCAATCTCGGCAATGGGATATCCGCGAATATAATTGATGAATAATACCATTATTATTTATTAATGGATGAATATGTCTTAAAGGTAGCCAGTATAGACACCTTCTTTAAAGTTGTTCGTTTTGCCAATTTAGAAGGAACTCCGTGAATTATGAATGCGAGTTGAGGGACCTCCGCGATTTAATTTGCGTGATCAGGACACCCGCGCAGCAATCTCCGGGAGTATATATATATAGGCGCTAGCTGATGAACAATATTATTTAATTGACTTAATAAATAACATCTAATAAATATCTTCATCCTATTCACAAATTTAAGGAGTCCTTCTGGCATACGAGGACATATATATATTTATATAGTGAATATTTATCGTCGTTTGATTTGCACCAAGTGAACTCGGCGCATATAATTGATAGAACAAACCACTATTATGATGATCGTGTCGTTATTTGTTTAAAATACGTATCAATTGACATATACGCACCCGTTTCCTCATTAAAATCAACATATTTCGCCCATGTTATGGGACCTCCGCGAATTCGGGGACATCCGCAAAGGTATTTCCGCAAATATAGGGACATATATATACTGCAAATCGTCACACCGACATGACATTGGGAATTCCCATGTTTATTTATATATTTCTGACGTCACTTGAACAAAGTTTCTTCAACATAGCCACCAGAGACCTCTAGCGTTAATTACGGTTTTAGTTATTAGTTTTACATTCATCTTCATTGGTTTTACGGTTTTAGTTAATTACGTTTTAGATATTAGTTTTAGTTAATTACGGTTTTGGTTATTAGTTTTACATTCATTTTCAATGGTTTTACGGTTTTAGTGATTAGTTTTACATGCATCTGCATTGGTTTTACATTCATCTTCATTGGTTTGACAATAAGGTCTATTAGTTTGATAACGATAATCATTCATCGTGGGAAATCGTCTATTGGTTTGAAATATGTCTATTGATTAAGAAATTATGGCTATTGAAAAGGAATGTACGTTTATTAGCTCAACTTTACTTTGTAAAGTTTGAGCTATTGCCATGGCTTTGTCGTCCGTGTGTGCGTGTGTGCGTGTGTACGGGCGGCGTCAACAATAGAGGCTACAGGTCGTACCTTTGATCGGATCATTATGAAATTTGTCATAGCTGTTGACATCAACATTTGTACCGGAATGATTCATTTTGGGGTCATACGGAAAAAAAACATGGCCGCCAGTGGCCATCTTAGATTTCAAAATTCAATCCATTAGCACGGGCTACAGGCCGTACTGTTCATCTGATCGTCATGAAATTTGTCATGGATGTTAATATTGACATGTAGATGGGAACGAGTAATTTTGAGGTCATTCGGCCAAAAAACATGGCCGCCAGCAGCCATCTTCGATTTTACTCTTTGCATGACTAAATCCTTTAGCACGGGCTACAGGTCGTACCTTTAGTCAGATCGTCATAAAATTTGTCATGGATGTTAACAATGACATGTAGATGGGAACGAGTCATTTTTGGGTTATTCGGGAAAAAAACATGGCCGCCAGCAGCCATCTTGGATTTTACTCTTTGTATGACTAAATCCTTTAGCACGGGCTACAGGTCGTACCTTTAGTCTGATAATCATGAAATTTATCATGGCTGTTGAAATTGGAATGTAGATGGGAACGAGTCATTTTGGGGTCATTCGGACAAAAAACATGGCCGCCAGTGGCCATCTTTGTTTTCAAAATTCAATCCATTAGCACGGGCCACAGGTCGCACTGTTCGTCTGATCATCATGAAATTTGTCATGGATGTTAATATTGACATGTAGATGCGAACGAGTAATTTTGGGGCCATTCGGCCCAAAAACATGGCCGCCAGCAGCCATCTTGGATTTTACTCTTTGTATGACTAAATTCTTTAGCACGGGCTACAGGTCGTACCTTTAGTCTGATCATCATAAAATTTGTCATGGATGTTAACAATGACATGTAGATTGGAACGAGTCATTTTGGAGTCAATCGGCCAAAAAACATGGCCGCCAGCAGCCGTCTTGGATTTTACTCTTTGCATGACTAAATCCTTTAGCACGGGCTACAGGTCCTACTTTTAGTCTGATCATCATAAAATTTGTCAAGAATGTTAATAATCACATGTAGATGGGAACGAGTCATTTTGGGGTCATTCGGCCAAAAAACATGGCCGTCAGCAGCCATCTTTGATTTTACTCTTTGTATGACTAAATCCTTTAGCACGGGCTACAGGTCGTACCTTTAGTCTGATCATTATAAAATTTGTCATGGCTGTTGATATTGGAATGCAGATGGGAACGAGTCATTTTGGGGTCATTCGGACAAAAAACATGGCCGCCAGCGGCCATCTTGGATTTCAAAATTTAATCCATTAGCACGGGCCACAGGTCGTACTGATTGTCTGATCATCATGAAATTTGTCATGGATGATAATATTTACATGTAGATGGGAACGAGTAATTTTGGGGTCATTCGGCCAAAAAACATGGCCACCAGCAGCCATCTTAGATTTTACTCTTTGTATGACTAAATTCTTTATCCCGGGCTGCAGGTCGTACCTTTAGTCTGATCATCATAAAATTGTCATGGATGTTAACAATGACATGTAGATGGGAACGAGTAATTTTGGGGTCAATCGGCCAAAAAACATGGTCGCCAGCAGCCATCTTGGATTTTACTCTTTGTATGACTAAATCCTTTAGCACGGGCTACAGGTTGTATCTTTAGTCTGATCATCATAAAATTTTTCATGAATGTTAACACTGACATGTAGATGGGAACGAGTCATTTTGGGGTCATTCGGCCAAAAAAGATGGCCGCCAGCAGCCATCTTGGATTTTACTCGTTGTATGACTAAATCCTTTAGCACGGGCTACAGGTCGTACCTTTAGTCTGATCATCATAAAAATTTTCATGGCTGTTGAAATTGGAATGTAAATGGGAACGAGTCATTTTGGGGTCATTCGGACAAAAAACATGGCCGCCAGCGGCCATCTTGGATTTCAAAATTTAATCCATTAGCACGGGCCACAGGTCGTACTATTCGTCTGATCATCATGAAATTTGTCCTGGATGTTAATGTTGATATGTAGATGCGAACGAGTAATTTTGGGGTCATTTGGCGAAAAAACGTGGCCGCCAGCAGCCATCTTGGATTTTACTCTTTGTATGACTAAATTCTTTAGCACGGGCTACAGGTCGTACCTTTAGTCTGATCATCATAAAATTTGTCATGGATGTTAACAATGACATGTAGATTGGAACGAGTCATTTTGGGGTCAATCGGCCGAAAACATGGCCGCCAGCAGCCATCTTGGATTTTACTTTTCTCTTCATGTCTATAAACTAGTATTAGACATTCAACTTTCCACATTCCTAATCGCTCCATTGACTGTAATATATTAAATTATTCCCTTTCCAAGTTGAGCTACAGTGTCATTGACACTTTCATTGAATATGCGATAGCTGTACTAATTGTTTGTTATTAGATATTAGTTGAACAATGAATACTATTAAATTAAAATAGAACATTAAATCTGCATCGGTCAACAATGATTATGAATCTATATCTATTAAAACGGAATTGTCTCTTATTGAATCCACGAACGACTATTGGTTTGAAAATGGAGACTATTGCTATTAAAACGGGATAGACTTATATTGAATGTGCGATGCATGTAATTGTTTTCACAAACCACCATTAACTTTTATTTCATGTCATTTCCAACCGAATGACCATCCATTTTATTTCATGTAATTTCCGACCGAATGGTCGTACCATCTCCTACTCTATATATATACTTAATGAATCCATAATAAGTTGTTTCTTCCTGCCTAACTGGCGTTGGAATTAAGAACTCTCGGATAAATGAACCCTCTCGATAATTTCGGAATGAAGAATACTGAGTAGATTACATGAATCAAAGAATGCACATATTACGTCACGTATAGCATGTTTCATTGAATAGATTCTTTGAAGAAAATCAAGTTGATCGATCGTTCTTTGCCACTGTAATCAGGATTCGGGGCTGCGAAACATTTCCAACAAGATTTTGTCTGAGATATATAATATTTTTCAGCCATTTATAGCTGTTTCATTGAATAAATACCTTATAATGTTGTTCATTCGTTGTCATGATTATATATACAAAGCAATTTCTATATTCACTGACATGTCTAGTGACCTCTAAACAGTTATCATAATATTACTATATATGTGTGTAAATCATAAAGTCTACCTGTGGCAGAAAAATAATAGCAACAATCCTCACTTGTTTACTTAAGGGTGCATTTACATTGCTATAGAACTGCACATAGATCTACACGCAGACTAGTGTAAACGGGTTGATATAGAAATGCACACAGAAAGAAAACGGTATTAGTTCGTGTGAGCAAAAGTGGTGTCCGCTATTCGTCACGGTCAACGCCGAAGCACTGCGACAGGCAAATCTGTTTTAATTAATTGTTACTCGGGCTTGGCGAATGTGTTTTAGTTTTCGTTGTCATTTCAACCCGTGTATTTCGAATATTGAACACGGACAGGGACGTGGAAACTTTGGTCAAAATTTTCAACAGTTGGAAATTTCATACCTGACACGACATTAGCTGTAATTTCCAAACCAACAATAGGTTGAAAATGATCTTGTAGTTTGATTTTCAAACATTTTATTGGGGGGGGGGAGTTATTGTTTTCGGACCAATATTTGCATAATCTCCTACTTTTTATCAAAATTTTGGACTGGAATGGCCATCAGCAATTACCAGAGTACTGATCAGCGCGCGTTCACTATTAGTAATCATATTGTGATCACAGTAATGCGCGACTCGTGACTTCATACAGATCTGTATACAGTTCTGTATCAGTGTAAATGCACCCTAAGAGGTGCATTTTATTACAGTAACACCAATGATATGAGGGCAACACTAAGGACATTTTTTTTATATTTTGCTTTAGAAATAATTCTCCCTTCCTTTAAAAATCACAACATATCAAACTGCATATACCTTAAATTATTTTACTCCGTTTCTTGCCATATCTAAAACAGGTGTACATATGTAGAACAAATTGACTTACAACGGAGGCATACATACACTCCAAACTGTTTGCCGTTACAACCCACCCTCATGTTAATTGTTTGCTCTTGCTGATATGAAGCACATATTACTATATTATCTTGACAAGAATACTAATATTCAAGAACATTTCGTACCAAGCATTATTGCCCAAGAATGTGTTTAAAGGCCCACTTAATTTTCGAATGCCCAGATAACATTTTTCCATATTATATAATATACCATTTGGAAGAGGAACCAGAATATTAGGCAGCTGTGGCCTGGGACTGTCCACCAAGCGATATAGATTCATTCCGAGACCCCCCCCCTTGTCAACCCAGAATGCAGCAAAATTCAAACTAAGAGATATAGTTATTCCCCTTCCATTGAGTATAATATACTTTATAGTACAGTCCGGATCAAAATTAAAGGTACTCAATCCGATCAGACGGTCCTAAATTACTAATTATTTGGCTTCGGGGGTAAACAATATTTGATTCGAGTCCAGGAACCCACACATCAAAGCTCAGAGTGATCAGATATCGATTTTTGAAGTTTGATATTTCTCGAGATGTGTAATAATATGTGGCCAAGAAACACTTGGTCAAACGGAGGGTCTCGGACATAATTGCGGATGTAGACGGATAACTCTAAAATCAAGAGGTTATACGGTCAAATTTCATGATACTTCAATGATAATACGCCCATATTTTGTTGAACAAAATGTTGATAAATAACAAGTTTTGGGAAATTTTATACCATAGTTGACAGTGGTTATCATTATTTTGCTGCAATAAATCGATTCTGATAGCTAACGCGTATTTTGAAGAAATGATGTTGTATCTTGATGGTATGGGGATCGTCTGATTGGATTGAGCACCTTTAAATACAGGACACACCTTGGTACCTCAACAAAAACAACATGTTCCCAGTTTATTCGACCGGATCAGTTAATAATACAATGTTTTGGAGCTTCCTCTTTGAAATGGTATATAACATGGACTATGTTGTATATAATGTGATCTGGTGATTCGAAAACTAAGTGGGCCTTTAAAATTAGGTTAATATACCCATGGACAAAATATGTGAAGAAAATAAGGAAAACCGCAATTAAGTCAACTGCAATCCGCAAATATATACGTCAACTGGATTGAAATTGTATTTAACATAAGAGAACACCGTGCATACGAGTCCAGATCTATGGAACGTACATGTGATCGGATAACAAATACGGGGCCATGGATTTGAGCATGATTATGCCTTATATATCTACATGACAAAAACACGTTGGTAACTCAACAAAAACTAAATATTCAGAGTTTATTAAACCGGATAGGTTGATAGTACAATGTTTTGGAGCTTCCTATTTCAAAGCTGAATTGAATTAATTAAAGCAACAAAGTACGGGCACATAAAATGAACTAACCTCAAATCACAAATTGAGCTTCGGTGCATAAATGGGGTATCGACCAAACTTCTTTTGTGATATCATGCGAACTAGGAGCAATTCCATAACGTTGTCGAATGATTAAACACGCATCGAATTTAACCCTTTGGTCACGGGAACTACGCTGGTGCAGCATTAAAGATAGTGTTCCAGTGCATTCTCTTAAATATGAGAGTCTCCCATTAGGAGCCTCGCATATATAAGATAATGTTCTGGCTAACAATGTCAAGGTAAATATTGTTAGGCCAGCCGCCAATGTATTCTCTTACAAATGCGAGGCTCCCCACGAGAGACTCCGATATATGGTAGCAATACACGATTTCCCGTAATTTTTACAAACCTGGGAGGGGTACTGTACTTCAACTCTATGCTGAGCCATTATCTTTTGCATAAGTCCCATCCACAGAAATAGTAGGCGTAATCATATATATATGTCTGGATTTTAGCTTCTTTGTAAACTTTGTCATTGAGTTATGCCCTTGGTTTGCACACACAAAACACTCAATTTTACTCATTTTTTTTACTCAAATTGACCATTTTCAACCCAAAAACAAACCATGACAGAGCGAATGTCAGTAAATTAGCTTCTTCTACCTGATAGAGCTATGTTAGAGCTGAGAAATAATTGAAATAGAAAAAAAGTTATCATATCAATTTGTGAAAAATGTCTTGCAAACGCAGATGACAGAATTTAGGGGAGAGAAATCGGGCTATTGTCCTGTAACCAATAACACAGAGTTCGCCTTCATAATACTGAATACGAAAATCTTGTTGCTATCCAAATTTTTCACTTTTTTGTGAACTTTCCCAGTTTTGTAAAATAGTTAAACCTTCAAACCAGTAATGACACCTTTAACCCAGGCCCACTGGGTGTTATGCCCCCCATAGATACTTATTTTTCTATTTGTCAGACCCTCTACAGCCCGAGAAATCGTGTACTGCTACCTGTAATCAGAGATGTGGCGACAGGGGGTTTGGGGGTGTCTCATCCCCCCCGAACTTTGGTCAAAATTTTCAACAGTTGGAAATTTCATACCTGTCAAAGCATTAGTTGGAAATTTCACAGCAACATTAGGTTGATTTTTAAACAATTTATTAGGGGGAATTAATTGTTTGTGGACCAATATTTCCATATTTTCCTATTTGTTGTCAAAATTTTGGACTGAAATGGTCATCAGTTGGAAATTTTCCAATATTGGGGGGGGGGGGGGTGGGGTGGTGGTGACAGTCTGGAAATTTCCAACACTTGGAAAGCTTGTGTCCTGGTCCCTCCCCCGTGGCCAGTAAAAAAACTGCTAGTGGTCAACATTGTCATTGGAATTGGAAATTTTCCAACCAAAGTGTGGGTGTCAGGTTTGATATTTCCAACTCTAGGAAGGCTTGAGGCAAGCCTAGTCTAGATGCTAAGATTTTGCGATTTTCTTGTTCAGATTTCAAAACTTTCGCACACCGGGCCGAACTATGGTTGGCCCGGTGTGTCATTGTCCCTCCCCCGTGGCCAATACAAAACTGCTAATTAGTTCAACAAAACAATATTTTACTTCATTTGGTCAAACGTGTGGACTGAAATGGTCATCAGTTGGAGAATTTTCCAACCTGAGGGGGGGGGGGGGGTATGAGTTTTGAAATTTCCAACACTTAGAAAGCTTCAGTTGAGGCCAGTCCAGATTTTCTTGTACAGTTTTCAAAAATTTCTCACACCGGGCCGAACAACCATGGTCAGCCTGGTGTGTCCTGCATGGTCTCTTGCCCGTAGCCGTGTGCATTTGTCTGAAGTTAGTCCACTAGATGTCAGGATTTATGCAATTTTTCAGGTTAAAATATCTCCATGTTCTCATACCGGGAATATAGAACCACGGTTTATGAATATATAGGATATATATTAGGCCTGAGCACTGAGGTTGCACAGCTTGTGTTTGGTCTGATTCAAGGGGGAGGGGTGCAGTTGGAATTTCCAAAGGTGGACACACACCCAACGGATACCCTCTACCCACGTCCCTGCCTGTAAGAGAATGCATTGGCACAGGGTTTTCGCAAAATTGTCCAGTAAGCTGTAGTCATGGAAGGTTTAAACGATTTCCGCAAAATAGATTATCATATTGCAAACAATGCACTGTTGGCACCACCATGCTCCATTGTCTTAATGTGTTAAATCAAAACGAAATGTGACGTAACCTTAAAGCTGGAAACATCAATTGCCGCGTCAATCGGTTCCAAATTGGAATTTCTATCAGTATCTAATAGACTTTTTTTCACGGCAGCCAACTACCGATATTTGTATTCCACGATTCTCGATATTTCTGTGAGATATTGCTGCCAAGAGATTTTATGGAGTTCTGATAGATGAAATATAACATCAAATGGTTCGAGACGGGTGCGCGTGTTTGCGTGGCACCGCGTCAACTCATGCTGATATTTTCAATTCAATTTTAATGTAGATATTGGAACAGCTGCCAGTTCTGCCTCTGTGCAACTGAAGCCACATCAATGTATTTGTTGGAACCGCGGGCTATACATTATATTCCGTAAACGTTATGCTGTCGTAAAAGAGAAGTCTTTGTATAAGTTCATATATACGACGATACAAGCGCAGAGTAGAATATATATTACTCGATAGGTTTACACTTCATGACAATGCACGCACGTAGATAATATGGATACTATGACGAATTCACCACTATATACATGAAATTCTCAACTTAAAGGCCCACTTAAGTTTCGAACCCCCAGATTTTGTTTTTGTTGAGATATCGACTTGGGTTCTGTGATCATGTTTCATTATTTTCAATGGAATAACTCTATATCTTAAAATATAGAGTTATTCCACTTCCATTGAAAATACATTATGGGGTTTGAATTTTGTTGCATTCTGAGAGCCATAACGGGGGCAATCTTTCTATGATATCAGCTGTTTTCTATTTCTCTATATATGGGCATCTTCTGAGACACATATGTTTCAAATGGTGATCAATTATAGTATTTTAATCATACCATATGGCATAGATTGTTATTAAAACCGTATATCACGGCACTATAAAAATAATCAGTGATTGGAAAATTAAATTGGCCTTTAACGGTTTCTTTACTAAATAATCGTTGACGAGCAATTACTTTTAGAAATGTTCAGATAAAAGTTCAACAAACGTCCCTCCAATGAATATGAATCCTTCTGTACACATTATTATACGTTCGTTAGACTGTCGTCTGCTTAAATGCTTGCACCCCAGATAAATAATGGACCATTCAAATGCATGCCTACTATTATGGGAGAATCAATTTAGTAGAGAATTGCTATATTATTCCAATATATAGAAACGTTCACATATTTATTTACTTGGATCGGTAATAAAAGTTCGAATATTCAACAACACTGACTCTGTATATAAAGATATAATCGGGGACTCAAACATTAGTGGGCTTTTAAGTTTAGGTGTATGTACAATTTCGAAATAATCAATATAAGTACAAAATGACAACACGCACCAATGGGCACGCTCGTCGCCTTATGATTCGTGGTCTTGATTTTGTTTTGTTTACAAAAGGTATTAACAAAATGATATTTTATCTCAAACATTTTATATTATTATATACATATTACCAAACAGAACTATCATCTTGCCCAAAGAAGGTCATTAATTTTTAATAAGAAATCACCGGACATGTAAAGTCCGTTCGTGCGTCGATTCCTGCGTCCTTGGCCCACTATCGTTTAATGTTATGCATTGGCCTCCTACCGGCGCGGTATCGTTTAGTGTTATTGACGTACCCTTAAATATATGGATGAAACAGAAGCCTCTGTTAGAGAAGATAAATATAAGTTTGCCTCCATGCGGTCGTTTCAGATATTATCCAGGGCAGCTACAGTACTGTGAATACTATATTGATTTTTTATCCATAAACGAGCAATCGTATTTGATCTTACCCGGGTAAAGTCTGAAGCGTACCCTGTTGGTAAAATGGGATTCAGGTCGATGCCATTTTCGTGTTCGTATACTGCCTCCGAGAGAGACTTACTAATATTGATTTGTCGGCTGACAAAAATGGAAAATAAAGGCAATCATGTTAAAGAGTGAGGGTCAGATTTTGATAACCTGACGACCCCGTAGTTTCGAATGAACCAAACGTTAACATTCAAATCATATGCCAGATGCATACGATTCTACAAATTATCAAATTTGATCGAATGTGGGGAGTATAATGTCAATATTGGGACTGACTATTTTAATATTCAATGCCATATGATGTCGGCTATTTTATATCTTATCTTCTGCTTTTGGTGCAGTATCTGCCATGTTGTCCAGATACGAATTCACGTCGTGTGAGCGTCGTTTTGGATAGCACGTGCTATTTCACCACCAGATCTTCACAGTGTAAAAAACGCTATCCCAGATAAAGTTTACCTGTGTAAAATGTGAGTCCGTACAATCGTACATGGCTTACAAGATCGCTATGGGTATGATTGTTGCTGGAGATTCGCTCTCCTTGCTTCAGCAGCACTAGCATTGTTATAGCAGGGGATGACAATCAAATCAGTCAAATACTCAATCGGAGAGACAGAATAAAGTAAATTACCGTGTTTTTATAAACATAAGTAAGTAAATACGCCACATATCCCCTTATTTATAGAGTTATTTC
The DNA here is from genome assembly GCA_032622095.1 of Siphonodentalium dalli. Taxonomy (NCBI): domain Eukaryota; kingdom Metazoa; phylum Mollusca; class Scaphopoda; order Gadilida; family Siphonodentaliidae; genus Siphonodentalium; species Siphonodentalium dalli. The sequence continues at coordinate 196,598,805 of CP136064.1, forward strand.
TCTTTGAACAAATAATGTTAGCACTGTTAAATCAAGGAGGGCGGATCACAGGCTACAGAACCCCCTCTATTTTTGGTACGCGGAATTCATGCGATTTTCAGGCGGTATATAATAACACAGGATTCACATACCCTCTATATTAATTGGAATTATTCTCGTGATTCTAAGCCCAATTTAACAGATATTCAGGATTTAAGGCTGGGACGCAGCTTTTATAACACAGACTTACATGGACTTACACATATTTCGATTATTTTCCAGCCCAAATGGCATATTTTGATGTAATTCAGTCTAATATCTTTTATGTTGGATTTATCGACCCAACTTCAGCAAAAGTGTGAAATATATATATGATAATAGTGTGAAACAATGTATCCCATATGTTCTTAAATGGACGGGGGGGGGGGGGGGGGCTTCGTTGTAAGTTATCATTTAGAAATAACATTATGAAATTATGATAATTTCCTCAAGAATGTATTAATATATAACATACTAGCAGGGTTACCCGGCGTTGCCCATGTTAAAGTGATGTGAAACCCTCTGCATGCTGTGGATATTTGGTGGGAATAGAGGAATTGTTTCACGTGTTATATATACGTATTCATACACGCATTCTCATAAATTGTATATCCAAATAGCATTACAAAACATTATTCTTAAACATGGAATATAAGTAGTGGCTCACCTTGTTCATTGTCATTTTGTTTATCGCGATTAATCCGTTCCACCTATAAAGAAGTATTTATTCATTTACACCTGCGTATACGTCAGACGTTATGACATGAAACATGAACATATTAAATACATTAGTTCGCAAAAATAAAGACGACAATGAGGTTTACATATAAAGAGATGTATCGATCAATCTAGTGGGTTATACTAAGATGTTGAGGACACCTGGCAATCATATCTCCATGAATATACAGATGTTTTAAAGAAATGTCCAGGTGCTCCTCTGTTCAAGGCGCTATATATTGACGAAATATTCTCAGTTTAAAAGAAATGTTGCTATGCAAGTATATCAGCTACATGCGCCCAACAGAGCGAGATTTTGAGTGGTTTATTGTAATTTTTTGTGTGGAAACTATATTGAATGGAACATATTCAATTGTGTTCTAATATAAACATGATCCATTCTAATATGCAATCCTCTGGCGGTTCGGGGTCTCCCAGTTTGCAAGAATATGTGTATATCTTAAATAAAATGATAAATATATGTTTAATGCTTTCTTCTATGTATCAGTTTTGCTAGCTCATTATACGTTTTTAACACTCACGATTTGATTTGATTCCTCGTATCATTTGATTGATTGATTGATTGGGGTTTATTGTCGCTTTAGCAACTAAGGCCATATCACGACATTGCCAGTTTTAGTGGTGGAGGAAATCCACACACTTGCGACTAATCTAACAGTGATTTCAATGGCTGATAAACTCGTCAACCATGTGCGGCAAACCACCGGCCATCGGCGAGTAACTGGTGACTCCACCAGATAACGATTTCGAGTTACAAAGTCCACGATGGAAACATGTGGATTTGAACCCTTATCGCCAGCGCTGGAGGGCGAAACGGCTTGGAGTTGTACCCCCTAACCGATTGAGCCACCGAGGCCCCTACCGTATCATTTGAGAAGGACGTGTATGAGTTTGATGGTAATTGGCACTAAACATATTTTGTATCAGTTTTGGTGACACTCCCGTCCCTATTTCTGACTCAAGCTGTGCAATTCTCCCTGATACGAGGAATATATTTGTCATCACTAGACCACGCACTTAGACTCATTATGGAAATGCAAATATATGTACAATTGGTGAAAAGTGGCGAGTATACAAATTCGTATAAAATTTAGGGCCCCCATATCTCTCGCCCAAACGGCAACACACATCGAAACCACACGATTAGATTCCTCGTACCAGGGAGAATAATATTTTGTAGTTTAAGGATGTCACAGGTGGGACCATTCGCATCAGGGATGCATAGATGGTGAGAGGGACACACACACAAAATAAACAGTATGTTTAGCGCCGATTTCCACCAGATTGGTACATACTATATGCTCCCTGATACGAGGAATCTAATCGTGCGGTTTCGATGTGTGGTGCCGTTTGGGCGAGAGATATGGGGGGGGGGGGCTAAATTTGATACGAATTTGTATACTCGCCAATTTTTACCAATTGTATATATATTTGCATTTCCATAATGAGTCTAAGTGTGTGGTTTAGTGATGACAAAACTGATGACAAATAAATTTAGTGCCAATTACCATCAAATTCATACACGTCCTTCTCAAATGATACGAGGAATTAGACTCCTGATAGCATGGTGATGATTATTTATAAGTTTGGTGCTAATCGGCAACTAAACAAATTTTGATCAAATTTAGTGCCCACCCACCCCATCTCTCACCCAAACAGCACCAATATGGCGTCTGTAAATCACACGATTAGACTCCTCGTAACATGGATAAGAATGTGTATCACTATGGTGGAAATTGGCGCTAAAAAATATTGCCTATCAATTTTGGTGCCCCTCTGCTTGTCAGTGCACCCCTGACTCGAATGACGCCACTTTTGAAAGATTTCAGTCAGCCTCACCACTAGACTCCTCATACCATGGGGATGATATTGTATGGGTGTGGTTGCAATCAACGACTGAACCCATTATTATAAAATTTAGTGCCCCACACAATCTTTCATCAATTTGGCGCCTTTAAATCATATAATAAGATTCTTTGTATCATGGAGAAGAGTATATATCAATTTGGTGGAAATCGGCGCTAAAATTAGTTTATCAATTTTGGTGCCCCTCTCCCCTTCTGTGCATCCCTGGCGCGAACAGCGAGCACTTTTGACATATTGAAACCACACCATTAGATGCCCCATATTATGGGATTATTATATATAAGTTTCGTGGCAATCGGCGACAAAGATGTTTTCTGCCCTCCCCCTTTTCTGCCCCTGACAACAACGGCGTCACTTTAGAAAATTCTAACCCGCACCATTATCTTTCTCGTAAAAAGTTACCCCAAGTAGATCCCTTTGGTGTCATCTAGATGGCCCATCGGCGCTAAAATTAGTTTTATCAATTTTGGTGCCCCTCTCCCCTTCCAAGCATCCCTGACTCGAGCGGCGCCACTTTTAACATATTTGAACCCCACTGTTAGAATCCATAGATCGTGGGGATGATTTTTAAATAAGTTTCTTGGCAATCGGCGACAAAAACTATTTCTGCCCCTCCCCTGTTCTGCCCCTGACAACAACGGCGTCACTTTAGAACATTCTAACCCGCACCATTATCTTTCTCGTAAAAAGTTACCGCTAGTAGACCAGGTTGGTGTCATCTAGATGGTCCCCTGTGAATTTATATAATTTCATTGAATAGATTCTTTGAAGAAAATCAAGTTGATCGATCGTTCTTTGCCACTGTAATCAGGTTTCGGGGCTGCGAAACATTTCCAACAAGATTTTGTCTGAGATATATAATATTTTGCAGCCATTTATATGTTTCATTGAATAAATACCTTATAAGGTTGTTCATTCGTTGTCATGATTATATATACAAAGCAATTTCTATATTCACTGACATGTCACCTCTAAACAGTTGTCATAATATTACTATATATGTGTGTAAATCATAAAGTCTACCTGTGGTAGAAAAATAATAGCAACAATCCTCACTTGTTTCTTAAGACGTGCATTGTATTACGGTAACACCAATGATATGAGGGTAACACTAATGACATTTTTGGATTTTGCTTTAGAAATCATTCTGCCTTCCTTTAAAAAACACAACATTTCATACTGCATAATTATACCTGCATATACCTTAAATTATTTTACTCCGTTTCTTGTCATATCTAAAACAAGTGTACATATGTACAACAAATTGACCACCCCTGGTCAACTGGTCCTGCTAATCTGCTATGATGCGGTTGGGTCCTGCTGAATTGATGTTAGCTGTTAGGGCAAACTGATGCTGTTAGGGCAAACTGATGCTGTTAATAAAAGGTACGGTTATATTTTTTTAATTTGTCTTTTTCGCGTGTTCCGATAATCTGAACATATCCAGGAAAAGCTATTGTGCGTATAAAACATTCAAAAACATATTTATTGCGAAACATTTTTAATACTGGTTGTATTAGTTGTTGAAAGTCGACTATAATCAAGATGGTTATCCACGTCGTTTCAGAAACACCAGCGCAGCCATTATTATATTTTTCAAAACTATATATGTTCTTGGATGTTTCATACACACACTGGTTATTTCTCAAATCACTCGGATTAGCCAAACACCGCGAAAATGACAACTTTAGAAAAAATAACGGTACTTTTTCGTAACGGCATCGGTTTGCCCTACCCGCATCATAACAGGACCACAAGCATCATATCATATTAGCAGGACCACTTGGCCAGGGGTTTTGACTTAGGGTACGTTCATACGCTGGCAAAATTGCACTGCAAACTGCAAAAATTCCATGCATGCCCGATGGTCGTTTTGTTACCTGGCATTTTTGCAGGTTGCCGACTAGCTCGTGCTTGGTCGTGGCTGGCTGACAACAATCAACGACGATTTATGATATAGGCGTGTATCTCTTTGCCGGTGCCCATAGAATGAGGCCACTAACAATAATTTCGCCCAATTTGGGCGGTTGTATGATGGTGGTTTTTCATCTGATGTGTGTGTCGGAATAAATGAGGTGGAGGATTTCTGTAAATGTTAGCCCAAACTACAGTTCCAAGTAACAATGGTTTTGTTGTTTATTTTGAGGAATCATACCACATGGCCACATGAATTCAGCCCAAATATATTAACAGTTGTCATGTAAAACATGGGGAAAATAGACTACTACGCTTGAACGGGCATGGGCATTTGTCGTTTTTTAATGTATAGCAACTTGATCATCAATAACATAGGCCTTCTCTGTCAAATACAGTCGCTCTATTTACGATATTAATTGGGGAACTTTCTAAATTAAACTACGCACAAACGGATACCTGCTTCAAATTAAGGAAGCTTGCCCACGATAATGGAGCCACCTATAAAAGGTGCCGGAAACAGGCCCACTCGCCCCAGGGCCCACTCGCCCCAGTCGACCTGGGCCATTTCGGGACACACTATAATGTGTATGGCGAGGCCGGCTCGGAATAAAAGGTGTATACGGGGTGTTATATGGCGTTTGGTCCGTTGTTTCTCAATGAATAGTATTGAAATATGTCCGGGCTGGGGCATGGAATACATTAACGTTTGAATTGTTTTTAAATTCACAAATTTGTTGATTTTATTAAACTTTTTCGTTCTGAAACACACTATAATGTGTATGCGGCCGGCTCCAAAATAAAAGGTGTAAGCGGACTTGATGTCGCATTCATTATCTTCTTTGTTTATAAATGGACATGACTGAAATTTAGTACATATGTCGGGGTTATGACATGGAAAACATTAACGTTTGAATTGTTTTTAAATTCACAAATTTTTTGATTTTATTAAATTTTCGTTCTTTCATTCTATAAAGTGTAAGCGACCGGCTCCATTTAAAAGGGGTAAGCGGCCTATGTGCTTAGTGTTATAGGTAATCTGATTAACTAATTGGCGACTCTAAACTATTGTGTTTTGGGGTATTTGAGTTTTTTTGTGAAATAATAATTTAGAAAGTGAATACATTTATTTTAAATGATAACTCTATTTAATCATAATAAACACATAAAATATAATAACAAACATGAGACATACATGATTTATAAACTGTTAACAAAAGATATCAAACTCAATACATGACAAAGATGACTCAATGGAGTTTATAAAGTGCACATCAAAATATTAAGGTAAGAATCTTTTTAAGGAAGCCGATAAAATTAAATTTTAATTAAATTTTATTTTAAAAGTGGCAATTATTAATTTACTGTTTTAAATATAAAAATATTATTGAAATTATTATGTCAATTTTGTTAATTAATAAATATTATTAACTGACTTTTTTAAAATATAAACTTTATTATTCATATATATTTAGTCACCGATTTAGGTTGTCTTTTGTCTATAAAAATAAAATATTCTGTCGATATATAGTTTCATCATTGTGCAGTCGAAACATCCACAGAAGTCTTACAAAAATCAACTTTTCTGGTTTTGCATTTTTTATGTATAGAATGCAGCAAAAAGGGAGATAACTTGCCAAATATCATTAAAACATCGATAAATCTGGTTACTGATTGTTTATTGCAAAGTCGTCAATTAAGGCGAAACATGCTATAACATATATACAATATTTACAATATTTACAATACAATGGTTTATATATCGAAATTGGGTACAAATTTCGGGATTGAAAAAAGACCACACAATGATGAAACTATATATCGATCGAATATACATGTCTCAAAGTTATCGGGGCGGAAATGCCCTTAACAACAATTTTTTCAATCCCATGATTTTATAGACAAAAGACAACCTATATCGGTTCAACAAGGAGAGGTGTTAACAATTAAAGTGCAAGATAACTAGTTGTGACTGGTATGCAAAAATTAGGCATTTCGATCACACCCTTTTACGATCGGGTAGCATCATATCGCATCGCACGTTCCTAACTTGATTTTCACGTGCCACAAATGTACATTTTTATATTTCCACAGCCAATATTGCTACTTGTGCTAACAAATATTTATTAAAATGGTCAAATGTCACAGTCAAGATATGAGCCGCATTAGATCATCCTACAAATAGTCCTTGAATGTCCAATGTTTGACAGTTCCGCTTGTTTGTTATCTTAACTTGCACTTTAACTATCATAAGTAACCATGAAAAAAACCCACACTCTTTTGTTAATGGTAGTCTTTTATATTTTTAAACTATAAATTAACTATATAGTTTACAATGTGCTAGAATTTATCCAAAATACGACAAATTGTATCTTGTTACAAGTGTCCGTACTGTCCTTGATTCGAATTGTGTATCGGGGTGAGGCATTTCGAAAACGGCTGCACCGATCGAGACCAAACTTCCCACCTAAGGGTAAAAACCCACGGGACGCGTCGTCGCGGTATTTTGGAGAAGCTCCCAGCACTCATTCTCCACTCTCAGTCACAAAAAACGGCACTTCGGGTTTAATAGCGTTGATAGTTAAAGAGCGTTCCTATCTGCAGTGTCGTTGATAAAGATCTTCCATATTTGGGTTCGTTAACCGGTTAACGCTCTTTATTACCTTCGGCTTTCGCATACTGAACGGGGGACGGCGTTTGTTTACGTTATCTGGAACTCGCTTCCTAGGAACGGGGACATTTTCATCGGATTAGACCCCCACGGAATCCCCACGGCAATTTTAATTCACATTCCCAACACCTAGCAGGGACAAATATCTATTAGCCAGCATCGAGGCGAGTATTGTGACGTATTAATTCAAATGCTTTCGATCAAACAATATTCTCTGTCGCACTCATATTTCGTCATCTACGAATCCACTGCAATCGACCTATTTTTAGAACGCAATACATGGTACCAAAATTACGTCGCGTTGGTGTGGGGGTGAACGGCGGGATTAATTTAAATATGTCATGTTGGTAACAATATCTAGCCGAGAATTCCTCAGACCGACAGACGAATGCGAACAGCAAATTTCAAAATTGGTCACTTGACCTCCCCATGAATATCTTCTGGGAAATTCCAGGGAATGCCGATTGAGCTCAAACTTGCTACCTGCGGGAAGTGTCATATATATGTGTGTGTCCTTTATAGACTCGAACCGATTGAGCCCAAACTTGCTACCTACGGGAAGTGTCATGGACGGGTTAAATTGTGACCCCTACCTGACCTTGACCTTGAAAATGATCAATTCAAGGTCAAATCGGGTCAAATTGAAAAACAAAAAATTTAATTAAAAACAAACAAACAAATCGGATCAAATTGAAAAACAAAAAATAAAATTTAAAATTTAAAAAGGCACAATTAACTCATTGAAAAACAAAAAAATTAATTAAAAAATAAAATTAAAAAATTTATTAAAAAAGTTAATTAAAAAAATTAAGAATTGTCATGTTTCTGACGATCGCCGCCAGTGGCGGGCTAACCTGCTAGTTTAATTATACATGGAAACGCGAGGAATCTCATGACGTGGTATAAAGTGGTACTTTTCAGAAATGTTGGAGCTAGGGGAAGGGGGCTGGCAAAATGGACACAGGCAGTGTCGCAAACTTCACCAAATATATATCATGGTGGGGGTCTTGACAGTTAGTGTAAACATATTTTATTGCATAATAATATCGCAACGGGATTGAGACACAAGTTTTACAACTTACAAATGGTCTCTCTCCCCACATAATTGTATTACACAAAATTAACATAAAATATAATCACACACAAACATTATAATTCATATGTACAACATCTTTTCACTTATAACAATATAATGAAATAATCGCGAGTGTGACAATAACGGTGGATATTTCTCTTTATGGGGGGGGGTCGTCATGTGGGTCGGTGGCTCAGACGAGTCTTCGCCTTCTATATATGTAGTGATAATACAACATGTTACATTTGCAGCGTAGGTTTGCACATCAAGGTGTTTAATAAAATTTGAACAGCGATGTCGAGGATATGTATAATTGAACAGCCCTAAATATGTTCCGGTTTTGTGTACTATTCAGGTTAGTATCTCCAAGGAGGAGTTTCTCGAGATTAATAGTTAGTACACCAATGGTAGCGAGTTGGTGAAACAACAAACATCGTTGATCTGTGTAAAATGGACAAACAAAAAAATAATGATTTGCTTCTTCGGCCGGGTGACCACAACGCCAGCTTGGGTTGTCCGATATGAAGTTAGAAAATTTGTCAGCGTTTAACGCTACAGTAATTTCGAAGTTTGCAATGAATGATGTTTATCGCGCGATTTCCGAAATTAAAATAGTCTGGTGGCGCAAGAACTGGATCAGTCGTTAGGTATTTTGTTTTTAAAATACTAATGGAAGATGATTCTTTTATTTTATTTGACAGGGTATTCCATTCCCTAGTTGTATTTGGGAAAAATGTGTGTTCAAAATGGACAGTTCTTTTGAATGTGTATGGAGGAAAACTTTTTATCTCTAAAATCATATCTAGCAGCTGATTCTGGGCGGGTGGGTAAGAGATTGTTGAGATATTTAGGGGTATTGTTATTAGTTATTCTGTACATGATATTCATTCTATGAGATTTCCTTCTGTTTGTTAACGTTTGCCACCCCAATTCTACTAGCAAGTTTTCCACAGGAACGGATCGCGTGAGACCTGTAACAATTCGACCCGCGTCCGCTTGGATGCGATCTAATTTTGAAATTACATTTGCTGGGGCGGAGTCCCAGACAACGTCAGCGTAATCCATCAGGGGCAATATGTACGCTCGATAAATTGTGTCTAAGGTTTTCCTATTTAAAGAAAATTTCAATTGTCTTAAATATGCAAGGCGGCCATATATTTTCTTTGATAACTCATTGATATGTTTGTCCCAGTTAAGGTCACTCTGTATGTTCAAGCCAAGGTGTTTGTGTCAGGCTGGGCACCGGCATAAGAGAATGTCATGGACTTAGTTTTACTACTATTGAATTTTACTAGCCATTGTTTTGACCATTTATTTATGGCTTTAAGATCAGTGTTTACACCGTCCTCAAGGTCCTGGAGACTTCCATTGCTAGCAGTGATGCAAGTATCATCCGCATACATTCTAGTGAAAGATTTAATATTTTCAGCGAGATCATTAATATATACCAAGAATAAGAAAGGGCCAAGAATAATCCCTGGGGGACACCAGCGAGTATCTTTTTATATTCTGAAGACGTGGTATTTACCATCACCCTTTGTTTTCGATCTGAGAGATAATCATTAATGAAAGCAAGAAGTGGTCCGGAAATTTCACATCGTTCAAGTTTATATACCAGTCCCTCGTGCCAGACCCTCTCGAATGCCTTAGATATATCACAAAATACAGCACATGTGTGCAGTTTATTCTCGAGGGCCTGGCTAAGGGAATGGTTAAGTTCTAACAGTTGGAATATAGTTGAATGCACAGGAAGGAAACCCGATTGGAAATCGTAAAAGAAGCCTTTGGTCTCGAAATGCTTAAAAAGATATTTAAGAACAACTTTTTCAAAAACTTTCGCCAGTGTCGGCAGTAAAGAAATCGGTCTGTAATTCTTAGGATTTGAGCGATCGTCATTTTTAAATATTGGAATAACATTAGCTTTTTTCCATTCATCTTTGAGACATAATTCGAAAATAATTTTGAGGGGCTTGAACGATGGCATATTTTGTTTCAAGAAGCATTCTTGCACTTATTCCATCGTGACCGTGTGCCTTGTTAGGTTTAAGAGATGAAATAGCTTCCAATATATCTTCCGTCTTTACAGGCACATTACTAATGGTGGGGGGGGGGGGGGTGTACAGCCTTAACAATGTTTGGTTTGGCGGTGGGCAGCGCGGAGTTGCCGATAAAACTGTCTTTTAACAGAGTTGCCTTCGATAAATCGTCGACAATAATTTCATAGGAATCGTTCCCAGTTAGTAACTTAAGCGGGGGTAGGGATCCGTTTTTGGTTCGGTTCAGAATATTATTAACCATTTTCCAAAAATACCTCGGGGAGTCTGCTGATGTTAGATTATGCTGAAGATTGTTTTCAAATTTTTTTCTTGCCGGTTTTTTTCATATTATTCAGGGTATTTCGCGCCTTTTTAAAAGTGTTCCAATCAATTAAATTTCCGCTATGAATAGCCTTTTTCCTCAGTTTATCCCGTTTTCTCAGTTGCTTACGAATCTCACTGTTGAACCAGTATTTATCTTTCGGTCTGATGAGAACGACGCGACTATGTATAGTTTCTCGCATAATAGTTAAAAAATCGTTAGTGAACAGTTCAACAGTTTCGTTTACTCCAAAACCTTTCGTCAGTTTAAGCCAGTCCTTATTTTTAATTATTTGTGATGCGCGCTGAAAATCAGCGGATCCGTAATTCCACACGTGCCGTTCAAAATTGGGGTTTAAGGTATAATCGAGTTCCACAACTGCATAAGTTCCATAATGGTCGGATACCCCTGGGTCTATAACTCCCGAATCAATAGCCACAATGACACCACTTACCAAGATCGGATCTATACTAGTTTGCGAATTGTCAGTTACGCGTGTAGGTTCATTAATAAGATTTCTGATTACTAGACGGGCTTTCATTGCATTTAAATCCGAAGATGGATCAAAAGCATTTGAGTTCAAATCACCTACCAGTATTACGGAATTTGATACTTTTAAAGCCAATTCTAGTGAAGTCTCCAGGAGGTCCCAGCAGTTAGGTGCACAGAACTGAGCTGATCTATATGACACTGCTAAAAGGTATCTCATTTTGTTTGATATCACTCTAAACCACATTATAGAGTCGTCAAACTCGAGAGATGACTACCGTTCTGACAATACTTGGTCAGAAAAATAGACACAGATCCCACCGCCGTTTGAATCGCGATCATTCCTGATAGGGGGTCCATATCCATCAATCATAATATCAGATGATGGTAATGACGGGTCAAGGTGTGTTTCCGTGAAACAGAGAATATCGAAATCGGTAATCATATCAACTATTTTTGTCAATTTGTATCGTATGCTCCTGATATTATTCAGGGTATTTCGCGCCTTTTTAAAAGTGTTCCAATCAATTAAATTTCCGCTATGAATAGCCTTTTTCCTCAGTTTATCCCGTTTTCTCAGTTGCTTACGAATCTCACTGTTGAACCAGTATTTATCTTTCGGTCTGATGAGAACGACGCGACTATGTATAGTTTCTCGCATAATAGTTAAAAAATCGTTAGTGAACAGTTCAACAGTTTCGTTTACTCCAAAACCTTTCGTCAGTTTAAGCCAGTCCTTATTTTTAATTATTTGTGATGCGCGCTGAAAATCAGTGGATCCGTAATTCCACACGTGCCGTTCAAAATTGGGGTTTAAGGTATAATCGAGTTCCACAACTGCATAAGTTCCATAATGGTCGGATACCCCTGGGTCTATAACTCCCGAATCAATAGCCACAATGACACCACTTACCAAGATCGGATCTATATACTAGTTTGCGAATTGTCAGTTACGCGTGTAGGTTCATTAATAAGATTTCTGATTACTAGACGGGCTTTCATTGCATTTAAATCCGAAGATGGATCAAAAGCATTTGAGTTCAAATCACCTACCAGTATTACGGAATTTGATACTTTTAAAGCCAATTCTAGTGAAGTCTCCAGGAGGTCCCAGCAGTTAGGTGCACAGAACTGAGCTGATCTATATGACACTGCTAAAAGGTATCTCATTTTGTTTGATATCACTCTAAACCACATTATAGAGTCGTCAAACTCGAGAGATGACTACCGTTCTGACAATACTTGGTCAGAAAAATAGACACAGATCCCACCGCCGTTTGAATCGCGATCATTCCTGATAGGGGGTCCATATCCATCAATCATAATATCAGATGATGGTAATGACGGGTCAAGGTGTGTTTCCGTGAAACAGAGAATATCGAAATCGGTAATCATATCAACTATTTTTGTCAATTTGTATCGTATGCTCCTGATATTATAGTGAAATATAGCTAACGAATTTTCGTTGTTTCGATCAATTGTACCCGGATTTGGATGCACATCGGACGACATAATAAGTGATAGGGCGGCCAAAAAAAGAATGGTGTTGTAGTTCATAACGAAGCCCTGTGTGTATCGAGTTATGTGTACCTCACGCTTGCATTTGCGAAGATCGTGGATTCCAATAGCGGTATGCCATTATACTAATCGCCATTGGGACTTGATGAGAATAGTGCCATTGGAATCCCTCTTGTATACACATAGAACGACAACGCCCGGAAACCACAGACCCCGAGGTGAACCACTCACTTTGGTTTTGACAGAAAAGTTATATATATTTGATGTTGTACATATGAATTTGAATAATACATAGATGGCAATATGGCATACTACCGTGTTGGTGACAAGTGTCATGCAGGATGTTTGCTCTCTGGACGATCTTGACTGGTTAATCAGTTGCCCCAAAGAGGCAGCTGGACGCTTATAATTTATAATTTATGAGGCGCGGGTTTGCAATGACTGACCACACTGCCCAACATCAATACCAGGTTATTGACAGTTATGATAATGGTTCGCCTTTGGCATTCATAAAGCATATATATATATATGAGCTAAGTGCGGACCCACCATCTCTCTGGGTGACATTTATGGTACTCATATATCAGCAGCATCCCATCGATGGAGCTGGTCGTGGCGATCTCACATTCCAACATATCATGTGACATTATTTTGACTGGCCTAAGAATACCAACACGCACTGTGTTCTCAATATATTGCAAACAGCTCAGCGATATTAGCAATCACGCAAAAAACCGCTGTCGTATATGATCACTACTAACGCTGATTTGTTGACAACTGGCAGAAATTAATCCGTTTTGGAAATTTTGCAGCTGGAATTTTTGCAGTTTTCGGTGCAATATTGCCAGCGTATGCACGTACCCAAAAGATATGCGGTTATAATATTCACCTCCGTCAAAAACCGCCATAAACAGAAAGAATAGTAAAATATAGACATACTTTGTTCTTATACCAATCAGAAATATGGGATAAACAGTATGTTATTGTCAAATGTTTTTCCTTTGTTGTGTAAACAAAAGCAAAAAACGTTACAGAACCTGGCTTTTGTTTAGATCCGGATATGGTAAACATAAAGAGCATTATTTGTTAATGTTTTCCTGATATGAAAATAATAAAGAGCGTTTATATCATTTGTGTTTGATTAACCAATAGAATTGAGCTGCTTTATGTAAACAGAAGCAAAACTTCTGTAACGCGAGCAGGCTCTTGTTTACGTACACAATATTGACGACAATATACTATTTAGGCGCTGATTATGTTTGGCATATGAACAGAAATATGTATATGTTAATATTCCTTCTGTTGATGGCGATTTGAACAAATAGGAATATTTCTGCAACGAACACCGCCCGTGCCTTCAACTGGTATCCACGATTCGGGGTTATTTGACCATGTCCATGATTTTTGTGTTGGAGAATTGAGAAAATTTTATTCAGACGCGCATTGCCCCATTGAAATATCTTTGAATAGAAGCACTGTAACAAAACCACCCAAAATCAACACAGGGGGGGGGGGGGGGGGGGGGGTCATAGCTTGGGTAATAAACCACGGAAGTGGAATCACAAAAAGGCACACTTATTGGTCGACAAAGTTGTATTGTCCAACAATTAATTGATCCCATTTCAAATAGAATCGACAATGAGAACGAAATTAATGAATTATGCGAAGCAATTGAACACATGTTTATGTCATCAGCTGCCCAGGCATTCGGTGTATACAAGGGTGGGGGGTTTCGCGAATTAGTAAACGGGGGGAGCAGAAAGAATGGTATGACGGCGAATGCATTCGAATGCGAAATGATTTTCATAAATCAAGGAAAAAAAGTCGGCGACAGAAAACATCGCACAATCGCACTCTTGTGAACGCTCAGCGTGGAACTGCAGGTCCGTAATTAAAAATAATATCGCGGAATATAACCAAAAGAGATGTAATCAACTACGCAATGCATGCATGTAGAAATCCGAGTGAGTTCTGGAAAACGTTAAAAGATATGAAAGGGAAACATACCGGGCCCAAGAAAGAACCTACGATATTAATCGACCTATTCTATGAACACTTCAAAGGCCTCGCCGAGTCACATGAAGACGACAATGTAAGTATGTTACTTGAAAAACATGTTTGATATTGATGCACAAGGTCCCTTAAATTGTCCTATCAATAGCGACGAAATATTATTGGCTGTTGATAAACTTAAACTTAGTAAATCGTCGGGTCTAGATAATATATATGCCCAGAACACACTATACATATAATGTCTGAAATTTACTGTAAGCTATTTAACGCTATTTTAGAAACAGGTTGCTTCCCATCTAGATGGACCGAAGGTATGATTCAGTCAATTTATGAACGAAAGGGCGACAGGAATAACCCCGATTCATACAGAGGGATAACACTTTTCAGTGTACTTGGCAAACTATTTACATCCGTTCTGAATAATCGACTCACAAAATTTTGTGAGTGTGAGGGCATATTAACCCAGTTTCAGGCAGGATTCCGTAAAAGTCACTCAACTACGGACAATATATTCATTATGAAAAGTCTTATTGACTTTTATCTTGCAAGAGGAAAACAAATATACTGTCGTTTTGTCGATTTTAAGAAGGCATTCGACACAGTATGGATCATGAAGGGAGGGACTTTGGATTAAACTTATGACATCCAGTAGAAATGGAAAAATTTAAAGAATTATTCGTAGCATGTACGGAAACTTAAAATCTTGTGAAGTTCAGAATATCAAGCGGTCAGAATTTTTCACTTGCAGCGCGGGTGTTAGACAAGGGGGAATACTATCTCCGTTATCGAGTTCTTTTGCACGGGCAGATTTTGCAAAGCATGCAGTCAAAGCCATATCGGTGATTGGGAATAAGGCGATGCATGGGTTTTTAGAGAATATTAACAACCTAAATTGGACCAACGACCTACTAATAAAGCTTTTCAACAAAACTATAGAACCAATTCTTCTATATGGAAGTGAAATATGGGGTATAGAAACACATCAGAAATAAACAAAGTAATCCTGAGATTTTATAAACATATTCTTAAAATGAAAATCAGCACGCCCACGTTCATGGTGTACGGATAAATTGGCAGATATCCAATCAGTATCAGATGTAAGATGAGAATTATTCAATATTGGAACCGCATACTAAATGGCAAATGCTCTCCTCTAGCGCGAAAACTTTATTTACTTTTCGTCAGATTGGGGGAGCTGTCCAAAATACCTGGATCTAAGAATAAAATATATTCCGGCTAACTTTTGGCAAGAGCCATCTATAGAGCACGATTTTATATTTTACTCGGTAGCCAAAACCCAGCAATTCAGAAACGTTTAGTGATATTTGTTAAGGCGTGTATGAAGATTCACGAAAAAACAAGAGATGACCCAACATGATTCGATTAACCACGTGTACATATGCTGGCATTACACATGTGTGATGTCAGCATGTGTACCTATAATCTACAAAATGAGAAAACAAATTACGACGATTTTGACGCGGACGCCATAGGCGTTGCCAGGACGATAATCACTACGATGGCAAGATGAAGATGATTAGGTCGACGGCGCTAATGGCGACGATAATGATGATGACTGCATTGTACGATGGAGGTGATGACGATACTGACGACGACGATGACGTCGTTTATGATGATGATTGTGACGAAAATGATGACGATGTTGGTGATGATGAGGATAAAGATGACAGCGACGACAATGATGACAATTGACGACAACAACGGCAACGTAGCTGATGATGGATAATGATGACAACGGATGAGGACGAAGATGAAAAAGACAAAAATGTTGACGATGGTGACGATACGGATGATGAAGATGAAGATGACGTTTGTATTGATGATGATGATGAAGATGGTGTTGATGAGGATGGTGATGAAGATGGTGTGATGCTGACGGTGTTGATGGTGACGATGATAATGATGATGATGATGACGACGATGATGATAATAATGATGATGATGATGATGATGGCGATGTCGACGACGATGATGAAGATGGGGATGTTGATGATGGTGAGGATGATGATGACGATGATGATGTAAGTGACCCCATTGTATATATGTATATATCCATGTTCTGCATTAATTTGCAGCGTTGACAATTAAAGCAATCAGTTATAGCGCCGATACTCTCAAACAAAGATGAAATATATTTAGCGCTGGCATACAAGGCTTTCACACCATATTTATCAGAAATAATTAACAATCTACCCCATGATCATACATACAGAAGGCTTTGATATTCATTGATCATATCGACTTTCAAAAGAGGTAGTTATATCAATTATGTTCTTTATGTTACCTTACTCGTATTTAAATTCGCGCAGTACTATTTTCCGCTCAGTTTTGAAATCGTACACTTTAAATTCGCGCACATAGCTGCGCGAATTCAAAACTGACAAAAATATTTTAGTAATATTTTCGTGATATTTTCGTATATCTTGAAGCTGGTGAAGTTTCGGTTCTTAGTCATTGCTGGAGATAGTATATGTGTAGATTAAACACAATCGCGGCGGATTTACACCGTGTTGACAATAACTATAGTAACTACATACATCATAATTGTGTGGCCACCTGGAATATTAGTATTTCTTATATACAAGCATTTCAACAATGTCTATGTTACCATGAATTGTCGCTTGGCATTGTGAGCAATGGTCTTGGTAGCGGTTGGCCGAATGTAAATATATGCATAGGCCTACATGTATAGGCGCAATTGTCTATTCCACCGTTCATAATATATGTAAAAATAGCCCTCTTGTATTTCATATATGGACTGTCGTTTAGATTTACATGCAAATTTTTCCCTCTTGTATTTCATATATGGACTGTCGTTCTATTTTTCGCTCAGCTTTAAATTCGCGCACCATTTGGTGTGCGAAAAATAGTACTTCGCGAATTTAAATACGAGTAAGGTAGTTATCTCACGGGGAGATAGACCATGTACCTATTACAAAGAGCGATTATGATCTCTTTGTTGATATTTAGTGGCGAACATAATATGTTTACCTTATTTTAAAGCCACTTGGCAGTTTGTGCTCCAAAATACACCTAATAATATTGCCCGGTATCGAAATAGGTCGATATATACTTTAACAATCTTTTTACGAGCATTATATGTCCCAGGTGGACGCATTGAAGTCATAATAAATACAACTTTGAACAGGGTGTTTCGGTCCCAAACATAAGTGCCACCGCACACGCTGCGATTAAAATCGTAAGTGGGGAAAATCGCAGGAGGAAGCATCCAATGCGCATGCCCACGACAATATCGTAGCCAAATCGTAGCAATCAAGCACTGTTTGATTTTACCAGGAAAATCGTGGCGTGACTTTGGCAACGCGCGTGATCGTAGCTGTCACATGACCACTGTCGCACTGGTCATGTTGTAAATACCACGAAAATCGTAGCTGCAAAGATCGCAGCACCGTAGCGTCTGCGGGCAAGCTAAGATTTCTCCACCTACGATTTTCCCCACTTACGATTTTAATCGTAGCGTCTGCGGTGGCACTAAACCAGCCATTTCTACGACATGGAACAGAAAAGAGCGTTTCGTTTTATTCTATTCCTGATATGGCAGAAATAAAGAGCGTTTATTTCACTTATGTCCTAAAAATTTAAAACAGCTGGAAAATTGATGTGACATGAGCCGGTATATCAATATTTCGCGTTTTGTCAACCTATGACTATACCTCGTTCCAAAATACGTAGACATATTAATTTGGAAGCTTATATAAGCCATGTCCGTTTAACCCTTTGAGTGCCAGGGGCCATCTCATCGGCCCTAAACCTACAAAATAAGTCTGTCAAAGAATATAAGAATAAATTATTAAAATTGTAAAAAAAACTGTAAAAAAAATATAATAATAATAATAATAATTGTTAGGCCAATGCCAGGGGGGGGGGGGGGCGGAAAAACTGCGGGACACAACGTACCGGGGGGGGGGGATACATAGGCGTCAAAAATTTACACGCAAATGTTTTCCTTATTCATTTAGGGGGGAAATTTGCATGTAATTTGTTTCCAAATATGTATTTTCAGACTCACAACTTCAATTTTCTCTCATTTTATAGAATATGGATTAACCTTAATATCCAAATCATATATACATGAGTAGTACAATTCACCTAAAACAATTTTGGATAACCACTGTCTTGGTTTACATGTGATATTGACCCCATTAACCCTCTTAATAATGCCGACTATGTCAGTGTCTACCAGTCGAATGCAGAATTCTACCCTGCGATCGCTTATCTGGCAAATTATTACTGCAGAACTATCCCATGTATTAAACAATTTCTCCTCCAATGGTATCAGAAAACAGTTATATGCTGGTATCTCACTCATCTTATTTGCATCTTTTTCAAAGTCGAGATAATGACTAGTTGTCATTTTTTAAAGTGCATACAAAGCGTTGCGATCACCAATATACATGTCATGACATCACGAGGTACAAACCTGCGTTCTACTGGTAGACAATGACCATTTTAGTCATAATAATCTAAACTAAGTTACCAAGCACCTTCTCGTGAATTGTATGCTCCGGTGTTTTTTTCGGTTTCCGGTCAAACCGAGTTGTTGTCCGGCTGGGGTAGATTTGATTTTTTTTCTGGGGGGGGGGGGGGGGGGGGGGGGGGGGGGCAAATGGTCAGTGAAAAAAAACTGCAGTTTTTGCTGTTTTTTTGGGGGGGGGGGGTACCCAAACCGAAGAAAACAGTTTTTTCCACCCTGTGTCTGCAGTTCCCCCCTGCCAATGCATTCTCTTATATATGCGTGGCGACCTATGGTCGACTCGCATATACAAGAGAATGCATTGGCACAGGGTATATGGGTTGATACAAAAATCGACCTGGCACTCAAATGGTTAAAGACATATTATGTACTTGTTCGGGTGAGTGAAACTGATAAGTTAGTAATCAGGCACCATGTCAATTGGAGGAATTAAACATTCTACTAACACCGCCGAAAACCTGAAGCAAATTGACCGTACCACTTCACAGAAAACATTGTCTGAACTATACCTCAAATGTAAATATTTACTATACTCGATTCGGAACGCATCTATCGGCAATAAACTAATGAAAACGATTTCACCATCGAGAGTCACTGCATTTAATTAATAATTAGAATGACGGAGTATGTTGTCAATTTACTTTGAACAAGATTATTTTCCATTTCTATATTTGATCACCCTACCGGCGTGTTTCATATCACTTTAAAGGCACGTGCGGCCTTAATTGTCGAAAATATTCATATTTGTTCCAAACACCGTAAACAGAAACACATTGAAACGCATACAGTTCCGTTCATATATACCATGACCATCGCGTAAACAGCATATCATAAAGACCTACTATATTTTACCTAAGCAAGAGCCTGATTGTGTTACATAAGACAGCACAAAGCTACTGGCTAATCACACACAAATGGCATAAACGCTCTTTATTATTTCCATATCAGGTATTCACCAACAAAGAACGCTCTTTGTGTTTACCATCATAATATAAACAAACACCAGAAAAGTAACTTTTTATGCTTTTGTTTACATAACAATGGCCAAACAATTACCATAACATACTGTTTATGCGATATTTATTATTTGTATACGGACAAAGTCTATCTACATTTTGATGTTCTTTCTGTTTGTGGCGGTTTTTGACGGGTGGAGATATTTTCACAGGATACCCACCGCCAAGGCAAACCGTGTCTTTAAACCTATTTCGTCACTCGTATTATAACTGATGCCCTTCACGTCTTCGTGCTGCAATTGATCATTGTTTGGAAGTAATTCTATTTTTTTTATCTCCCTGGTTTGCGGAGAATTGACTAATTTGGGGTGAAATCCTTTGGGACCTCATCGAACCTATAAGTGGCACGCTATTACTAAGGATAAGCCTACAACGACAACCCCTATATACCCATCAGAAGGCACCATAATTATCCCCATAATTATAATATTGGGGGGCGCTAATTAGCCTGGAGTGACCATGCACACACGGGAAAGCTAGTTTGCGACAATGTTAACTACCCGACTACTTTGCACTGCAAGCAACGCGGCTTCGGGGATCAAGTCCATAATCCGTACTAAGCCTAATCCAAAACAATCTCACTGGCGCTAAGCACGGGGGCAGCTGCAACCTAGATCGCGACCGCACAACTCACCCGTACTCATTGTCTGACAAGAGGAACAGCAGACAGACAAAGCAATAATGAACTGTCCCGCTCGACTCCTGCCAAATAGCCCAGAGTTTGGAGTTTGGGTTTGGGAAGATCCCCCCGGGAAGATTTGAAAGGGCTGTAAGCCCTCTCCTACAACCCACGGTTGAGTGATATAGTACCGCTGAAGAGCGTTTGTTGAGGCTGGTTGTGAGTGTTTCTAGTCATTTGATGCTTGCTTGTGGAGTATGGGTTACATGCCACCCTGGCAGGAAGCAAAGCCCCCCCCCCCGTTCCAAAGCGGACCAGCGAGAAGACTTACCTTGATTGTAATACGAGTTATGTTTGTTTAACTTAGTTGATATCTTTTTATTTAGTGGTTTGTTGTAAACTAGTGTCCAAGTTGGTGCATGCTTGAACTCCGTTGCCTTAGTCTGTTATATTCAGGGCTTATACTACGGGCTCAACTCTAGGAAGGGTGTGCAAGGCCGGCCGGTTGACTTAAGGTCGGTCGGGGCCCCCCAACTCTCGGTGGTGCAATGCCCGCCTTACACTCCTGTGTGAGTCTCAGAGCCCGTTGACCTGGTTGTGTTGTTGCACGGATGAGGACGCAGCTGAGGCCAGACTGTTGGTGATATGTCTCTGAGGATTGGGTACCGACTGTTGTTGCTAGTATTGTGTCTTCGTGTATGTATGGGTGTGGTTGAGAACATGTGTTTAAGTTTGTATATGTGGTAGAAATATATGTATGTGCCAAATAATATCATTAAATTATTCATCATTATAAATTGACCCGATAAACATTATTCTTACTATTAGTAGTACTACTAGTAATATATCCTATACTAGCCACTGTTGATGAGATAGCAAATATGGTAAACATGTACATGGGTGGGTGGTGCTGCAGTGAGCCCCTTGATTCTTTGATCACAGGCGATTGGTCCATGGGGGATACTCCTGGTGCGTGTCACAGATACTGCACTTGGTAGGTGTCCCTTGAGGGATCGGGAGCTGGTGGATGAAGATCGGGGGTTCTATGATGGTGCTTCCCACCAATTATTATTATCGTATACCTCTAGCGTCTTGGTAAAAACTTCTTAAAAAACGGCGCATTGGAGCTACAAATTACACGTACTTGTACTGTACATTAAGTGGTATTGTAATAATAGAAACCATAGGCATTCACCGACCTGAAATTTATGACTGATCCATTATAATAGGATCATTTTGGGATAAAAGCATCTAACTGATATTAAAGTGGTATAGTGGACTCATTCTTTTACTGAACTGAGAATGGGAGAGAAAACTAAATTTCACTAATCCTTAAGCAGGATCTTTATACCACTACAGTCATGTATTTCTACATATTTCGCAAAATAAGTCTTGGAAATAGACGAAATAGACACAATTTCTTACATTCACTCAAGATACACTGCTGAGCCAGTTCTTTATACAATTATTATATTTTCTACATATACCGTATATGCTGAACTCTAACCTTCAACTGGACACAATACATGTCCAGAGGATGATGTATTACTTTTGTTTTCTTTATTTTTGTTTATTTGCTGTGTGTATAAATGTTATAGATTTCACATGTATGGAAAACATATTTGTCAGTAGAGCAGATGCCAATCATAAATTTCTGATGTATCAAACTTCCAACCCTTTCTTGCCCCCTGGACGCAGGAGTTTCCATTTGGTAACACACATACCCAATGGTTAGCCTAGAGCACTATAGGGCAAGAGTTGGAACTTTCTACACCAGAGCTATCAGATTGACAAAGAATCGTAGGCTAAGTGAAGCGCAGACGCATTCATTTATATTTTTACTTAAATTGCACTCAAGTGGAATGTCAATGAAGAAAGCATTCATTCTAACACTACTTATAGAAATGGTAATCTCTGAATCAAAACCTCCACCAATGCACAATAGCTGTTATAAAACCATGAGAAATAAGGATGATTGCTTGAAAAAATCTCAAAAAGACAAACTTGGTTTACTGTTGGCTAATAATAAACTAGTATTTTTAATGATCATCTGCCTACTGCTAATAGTCCTAGCAAATGATATTCATATGAATCCTGGTCCAACCTTTGAAACAAAACCCCAATTATTAAAAATTTTGTCGTTAAACATTCAAAGCCTCAAACCAAAAATCGATATATTAAGTGCAGAATCGGAAGATTATGATATATTAGCTCTTACCGAAACGTGGTTGGACAGTACAGTTGACAACTCTGAGCTATCAATACCAGGATTCCACGAACCTATCCGTATGGACAGGCAAGGCAAACAGGGAGGAGGAGTAGCAATTTATATCAGGAATACGATTGCATACAAACAATTAAATGACCCAGAAATACAGGTACCTTCACTAGAGGCAGTATGGGTGGTTATATTTTCTAGTAAATTAAATCTTTCTTTTGGATGCATTTATCGGCCTCCAAATATCTCCAATTGGGAAAGTATAGAGATGTCTATTGGAACGGTCAGGGACCATGGGCGAGACATAATAGTATGTGGAGATTTTAATGAGAATCAGCTGTACGGCCCAGGCAAAGAGATAGGACACCTTAAGGGGAAGTTTGAACTAAAACAATTAGTTAGCCAGCCCACACACTTCACAGAAACAAGTGCAACGTTAATTGATCTTGTCTTGACAAATAACCCCAGTATCGTGGATAATACTGAAGTCATTGGCTCATTTATCCCATCACAGCAAATAAGATACCACTGTCCTGTCCTAATCAAATTAAAAGCACCCCAAAAACAAAAGAATGAGTTATTGGAAAGAATTGTTTGGGATTACTCAGACGCAAATTATGATGCTATTAATGACCAAATTAATAAATGGAATTTCAGAAAGGAACTAAAAAACTTGCCCCTAAACCAAATAACCAATAAAGTAACTAATGTAATAATGCAGACTGTTAAAGAAAATATCCCACATAAACAAGTTAAAATAAGAAGTGATACCCCACCTTGGTTAACCTGTGGTATTAGAAAGTTAATTCGAAAAAGAAAGAGGTCACATAAATTGGCCAAGAAAACACAAAATATAAATAACTGGGCAAAATTCCGAGCTATTCGTAATGAAGTTGTAGATGCAATAAGAAAAGCTAAAAGGGACAACATATCTAAGAATGAAATAATACTAAATAATGAAAATACTGAATCTTCAATATGGTGGAAAACGATGAATAAATTTGTCATGAATGAAACTCGTAAACAAATCCCCCCCATTGCAGTCAGACGGTAGCTTCCTGACAGACAACTTTCAGAAAGCTGAATGCCTTAATACTCACTTTTGTGAGATATCATCATTAAATGGTAAGAATAGATTAGTGCCAAAATTGGATCATGAAAAGGGAAAACCCAAACTTGACCACATAAAATTAAATTATGATGATGTATTCACTGCATTAAAATCACAAAATCCAGCAAAAGCAATTGGACCCGACTCAATTAGCCCCAAGGTACTCAAATACTGTGCGGAATCCCTATGTGCACCTTTGTTACATATATTCAACATATTTCTGGAAAATTCATTTTTTCCATCTGAGTGGAAACAAGCTAACGTTGTCCCTATATTTAAGAAAGGTGACCCAGCTATTCCCAGTAACTACCGACCTGTATCATTACTCAGTTGCTTGTCAAAGGCATTTGAAAGATGCATATATAATAAAGTAATAACATTTATCCATGGACATAGGCTAATTTCAAACTTACAATCTGGCTTCACTGCAGGCGATGGTGCGGTATTCCAGTTAACGGATATATATGACCATATTAGCAACTCACTTGACAATGGGAAAGAAGTTCGGTGCACTTTTATGGATATAAGTAAGGCCTTCGATAAAGTATGGCATAAGGGTTTAATAAGCAAATTGGAATTCATTGGAATTGAAGGCAAATTACTGAGGCTGATGCAAAACTATCTTTCTCATAGAGAGCAACGAGTAGTGCTAGAAAATACTACATCAGAGTGGGGTAAGATCAATGCTGGGGTCCCTCAAGGATCCATAATTGGGCCTTTACTCTTTCTTATTTACATAAATGACATAACAGATGGTGTTATCAGTAATATACGTTTGTTTGCTGGTGACACTTCAATATATTTAGCAGTGGAAGACCCAGTTCTAGCTGCAAACTTATTAAATGAGGATATGAACAAAATCTCAGATTGGGCAAACAAATGGTTGGTTACTTTCAACCCTAAAAAAACAGAGACTATGTTGATTTCCCGTAAAAAGAATGAGACTTACCATCCAACTCTTAACCTATCTGGAGTGACAATCCAAGAAGTAAAAATACACGAACACTTGGGATTGACATTTAATGATCATGGGGAGTGGAGTAATCATATCGAGGACATACTTTCCCGGGCATGGAAAAGAGTGGGTATCCTTAGAAAACATAAATTTCAACTGAACAGGAGAGCACTTGAAAGGATATATACTGCGTTCATTCGACCCCTATTAGAATATGCTAGCCCTGTTTGGTACAATTGCTCAGCTGAAGATTCAAGATTATTAGAAGAATTACAATATGAAGCTGTTTAAAAAAGGAAAAACTCCTTGAAGAGGCAGGGTGGGAGACACTTGCAGCCCGCAGAAAAAATGCCAAACTGATACAATTTCTGAAAATGAAAATTGGTAAAGCACCATCATATATCTACCACCTATTCCCCAAAACGTCGCGATCAGCAGACAACTATGATATGAGATATATTCCCCTACGGGTACCTCCATATAATTACAATGCTTACAGGGACACTTTTCTCCCTTCAACAACTATCGAATGGAACAAATTGCCTGATGATGAAAAAAACTGTACCACCCTAGAAGAATTTAAATCACTTATATACACAGATGACTCCGAACCAAAATCGTATTATTACACAGCAACTAGTAGAGAAAGCCAAATTTATCATACTAGGATAAGAACGAAGTGTAGCAATTTGAATTCAGATTTGAAAGAAAATTATCTCAAAGATGACCCATCATGTGCATGTGGAAGCATTGAAACTGCGGAGCACTACCTCTTATACTGCCGACTATTTAGGGAGCAAAGAATAAAATTCCTTGAGAACTTACCATATACAATAACATGTGATATACTACTGAAAGGATCTGATAATTTATCAGCGGAAGAAAATGAGAACATATTTCTAGCAGTTGGACTCTATATTGACAGAACCGGTAGATTTCATAAATACTGCCACTGACCAGCATGAATAGCTCTGAGGTCTAAATGTATATTACACATTGGCAACTGCACTGCTGACAAATTCACTCCAGTTATATAATATGCACCATTTATTATATACATACACGTAGCACAACACAAGTGGGATTATCAATTGTGCTTTTCTTTTCTTTATTAACATTAATTTATTCTAGTTCTCTTTAAAATATCCTAGTCATACACTATTGACTGATAAGAGTACAATATATATACAGTTCATGACCAACTTCAGTTACAATATATTTTCGAAATCTTTTACCCATTCATATATTTTCTTTAAAGATGACCATGTGCTAATTTTCACCTGAACCAGAAGCAAAAAAGCTAACTTGGCATATAGTAACATATATTTAACAAATAATGAAAATGAAATAACTTCTGATTCAGAAGTAACACACTGAGGAGATGGCTTTATAAAAGCATTTAGCTTGTTGTCAGATCCTCCATCTCACAATAGAAAAACTCACCAAAACAAAGAAAACTAAAAATTGCACTTATTATTATGTAATTATTATGTATACATGTATGTGAGAGCTAGAATAAATATTGTTTACACCAAATAATATCATACAAATTCTTATATAGAACTTCTCGGATATGACACCATGAACTCACTTTCTTGTCACTCAACTGTTGTTTTTACAATCGTTGTCTTTCATGACGGGGCCTATCAAAAGCATGTTGTTTCTATAATAGTAGGCGCCACCAAACACTGATTGCAACTAATTGTCAAAACACTGAACTACAATAGGTGAGAGACCGCCACCAACAACAATTAAAGCCTTTCGGCTTAGTGACCACATGTCAGATATTAATTATCACCTAGCTAGACAACCGTTAGACTAATATATATCTTTATTATCCTCCATATTTGAAGAGTTCGATACAAACTTACAATAAATTGTAAACATATATACAAATACATGAATTGCCACAGGCAAAAACAGATTTTATACAGGAATGCATAATTACATCATGGCAACTTAAATTGACTGAAAAACGTGGGAAAACCGCGAAATCAGAAAACAAAATGTAAACATAGAGGAAAAGAGACTAATGCTTTTACGCATAAGAATACAAAACTAAATTAAAGATATTGCCTTAATTCTTATTCAACATGAAAACATCGCTTGCATACATGTATTTATTTCACATCACGTCTCTCGGGACGATCTCTGATGCACAGCCGGGAGTTCCAGTTATGCAATAATGCCATATTTGCGTGGCCTCTAGCACGAAACAATCGACTATGGCGAGGGCATCTTCAGCTATGTCGAATATAGAATTTGGGATGTGCCCAATAAACATGAGCATTTGATTGGAGGGAGAAATTCTATATCAATACACATAAAACAGTCTATATGAAAATGGGACAAAAAACCCAGTCTAACGGGGGTTATTTGACTCTCTGTGTTGAATTCCGACGGAGGATGCTGGTATCCAGAGATCTTCCACCCGGAGCAGGAACGCCAAGACCAGCCGTACCATGAAAGAGGAGCCTCCTAAGAGAAAGGCGCCAGCTCGAAGGAGAAGGGACGCAGCCAGACGGGCGAAATGGAAGAAAAAGAAGGGGGTGACTGTTGATCTGCCGGTCACCCCTCCCCGTGTGCTTCAGCCATCCAGTGTCACAGCCGGTAGGCCGGAGTTGTCTGAGAGACGCCCAGACGACCCGGCCTGCATGGAGATAGGTGACATCAGACCAGCTAGCAGGGACTCCGTAGATCTGCCGGAGGTTCCTGCTGTCGGCACAGAGACGAGCGGAGACAGGGACGCGGATACCACCCCCGATGTTCCTGCCGCCAGTTTCGACGTGGAACTGGATAGCTATACACCTCGGACACCGGATTACAATCACATCCCGGTGTCCCCCAGCTCCGCCGCCAGCAACAACAACAACATTAGCACAGACACCACTCTGTCTGTAGAAGACACCATCACTGAATCGAGAAGATACCGGAAAGAGCAAGAAGAGAAAGTCCAACAAATCATTCAGCAATATCAACAGAGACATCCTTCACCTACACCATCTCCACAATCTTCAACAGAAAAAGCCAACCCAAAAAAGAAAAGAAAGAAGAAAAAATAATCATCTATCATAAAAATGCTCACTTTTTTTTTTTTCATTCTAAATAAAGGCAAAAAACATGAGGGGTTAAGGAAAGGGCCTTTCGGCCCTTTCGAAGATCCCGGGGTTAGCGCCCCCAAATCACATTCCCGCGCCGGGACAAAAAACGATTCCAAGCGTCATTTCTCGAGTTGCTAAGAAAGTCACAGTCGTGAAAAACATGTTTGACTGTGTCATTATAAACTTGACCACATCTTGTGCATAAAACATCTTCCTTAAATTTCAACATACACAGTAGTTGGACAATGAAAAAATAACACTTCTTGTGTTTTGGAAATTTGTGACATGCTTTCCAAATATGGGACATTTGAAGTTTTTCCTGGACAATGGAAAAACTATCGAAATCACTCTGCATTGATACTAGTTGTTGCCATTGGTTATTTGAATTAACTCCGATCGCCTCATTAACTATGGTTTTCCAATGGATCTTAACAGGTATGATTGCTTCCGATGAAAATTCCAAATAAAAGGAACCAATTCTGAGATCTTCGAGATCCGATTCAACTGTCCTTATGAAAGGGCCTCCTTGGCCGAATTGAGATTCAGCTGTACGATGCAGGAAGAGTTAGTGTAAACATTTTTATTTCCAAATCCAAACATAATACACATAATACACAAGTGACATAAATATATAACATATAAGAGATAAATGTATGGAAATGAGGATCAGTCAACAAGCCCGAGGGCTTATATGAAGTCTTCTCCTCTTTGGCGACATGCCCCTTCCTCAATAAGTGAGGGCGGGGTATCGATCAGACGGGAAAGGATATAAATAATGTTTTTTAAAGGAGAAGTAACTAAGTTTGAGTTGGGGATGGAAACAGCGGGAAGATAGTGTTAGGGATAGCAGGAGGCAGAGAGAGAGATAGAGAGATAGAGAGAGAAAGAGAGAGAGAATGAGAGAGAGTGAGAAATTGGAGGGGCAGAGTTTTTAATAATTTAGTTGCTGCGTGATGAAAATTATGCTCGTAGTAATATGCATGCGTCAGGCTCCATGGGAGGGGGTCAATCGCAATGGCCATTTCCTATTTCAATGGGGTTCACTGTGAATATCGCTGCATTCTTCATGTAGAATCATTTCACGTATATACAGGATAGTGACAAGTAAGTAACTTACAAAATAATCGTTATCGGAAGACATTTAGTACTACATATATAAAACATCTTCCTTAAATTTCAACATACACAGTAGTTGGACAATGAAAAAATAACACTTCTTGTGTTTTGGAAATTTGTGACATGCTTTCCAAATATGGGACATTTGAAGTTTTTCCTGGACAATGGAAAAACTATCGAAATGCGGCGTTTTGCGGTATTTTACTGCGGCGGCGGCAACAACAACGGCGGCGGCAACAACAACGGCGGCGGCACCGCCGCCGCCGCCGCCGCAGTAAAATACCGCAAAACGCCGCAATTACGTCACTACAAATGACGAGGGAACCTCTCGGTGAAATTGATTTTGTAAATCGAAAAGTGATACCGAGGATAGATTGACCAATGACGGCTATTGTATCTTTTGACAGATATGCGTGCCCAGACTCGTTTGATGTTCGCTATCGCATTACTATGTTTTAATAGCCGGGACTTCACTTCTCGTCTGACTCTCTTACCGACAAGACCTGTTGATTCCCCGTCTACACAGTGCTTCTCCGGCAGACTATTTCATCTACATAAAGTTATCAAACATACGGACAGGACATATTTTTAGGTTATAATGAACATTTGTATAAAGGAAATCCATATACCAAGACATTTTAGTCAAGTATAAATGAAGCACCAGTGTTCAATTTGCTCTAGTGAGTATGTGCGGAACCATGATTTGATAAGACATGTACAATCTAAGCACACTGAGTTTGTTAACCGACACCCACAACAGCAGCACCAAGCAGCAGCAACAAACAGTAGCAGCAACAGGCAGCAGCATCATCAGGCACAACAACAGCCATTACAGCAACACCAGATACTACAACACCAGCAGGGGAAACAGCAACAAAGCGACATAACATCCTGCTTTGATGATCCAATGGCCAATGTCCAAGAAGATTTTATTTTCAAGCATCCATTCACGGCATGTGTAAGTGGACCGACATCTAGTGGTAAGACATACTTCGTGAAAACCTTGCTACAAAAGTCTGCCTCAAAAATATCACCCGCACCTGACAGAATAATATGGTTTTATAAATATTGGCAGCCCCTATATGACGAAATAAAGTATACCGTCACCCCTCATGTCAACTTTATACGAGGAATACCAGCAAACTTGGATTCTCTTATCAACCCCCGGTATAAAAATCTAGTTATACTCGATGACTTGATGCAAACTTCATCAAAAGACCAGAGAGTTAATGATTTGCATTCCGAAGGAAGTCACCATTTGAACTTATCTTTGATAAGTTTGAACCAGAATTTCTACTACAACAAAGATCCAACGCAACGACGAAATTGTCAATATTTGGTATTGTTCAATAACCCAATCGACAAGGGATTAATTTCAACATTATCAAGACAGATGTATCCTGAATGTCCTCAGCGTATGGTTCGAGAGTTTTCGGAAGCGACGAGTGAACCGTACGGTTACCTACTGGTGGATTTAAAAGCCGCAACACCGGACACATTACGTCTGCGACAGAATGTACTAAAAGAGGACACGAACCAACATATGGGTGACTGGAATGGCATGAAATATAATCTCCAAAAAGACAGAGAACACCAAGATGAACAGAATGGGATGAAAAACATACAAAAGACACTGAGACCCAGGGTCAACAGAATGCGATGAAATACGATGACAGAGAACTCCCTGGTCAACAGAAGGGCATAGCATATAATTATATTGTGCCCCAGGGTCAACATAATGACTATACTAACGACATAAGGCCACCTGGTGAGCTCGATGAAATTAATAAGAAGAACCGTCAAAACATAGACATTCGAGAAGACATGTCGTACCCTTGTAATGACTGTGGGCTTTTGTTCGAAGATCATTATGATGTTCAGAGACACGTAAAAAACTGGTGTCAAGAAAATAAGTTAAAACGAAAATTAACTGAGGACACGGATGATAGTCAGAATAAGAAAATTAAATTTAAATTGAATGAAGACGAATACTTCAAAAGTTTGTGTGATGAGAGTAGAGATAAAACACGTGAGGAATGGAGTGATAAAGTGGATACGTATAAGGAAAATGGTTCGAAAGAAACAGAAGCAAAAGAACAAGCTGACAAGGACCTTAAAAGTAAAGATATGAAGCACTTTATGAATGGTTATGCTTGGACAATAGTATCGTATCTGCAGCTGCGTAATGGGACTCTGCACAACAGAGTCATGGATAAAGTCGACAAATATTTGAATAATGGTTATGGAGAATGTGATGCAGTGAAAATGTCAATATTAAAGTACAAACCGATGCTAGAAAAATTCATGGACGAAACAAATGACACTTCTGACGAAAGTGATGACAATTCGGACGATTAAATTTCAATAAACTTCATCAACATGATATTCTCGTTTTCGTTATATATCTATAAGCGGGGAGAGAGTGAGTGGATTATTGGGAATTGTAGAGTGAGAAACGATACGTAATGATAAAAGGCGCATTAAGTGCCCGAAAATTTGAACTTTAAATATTGTTCTGTGTCATTTTAACTTTCAACCACTGCGCTTGTATTGTTAACATTCATTCATAATGAGTGTCCCTTTAGAGTGTCTTGTGTTCCTTTAATATTCAAACACCAATATTGCATCACGTCCCTTGTTTCGTGTCACTTTAACATTCCACACCGTGCGTGCGTGCGTGCAAGATGTGAAATATAAATGTCAAGACTCAGTTCATTCGTGTAGTAATTTCGTATCAGTTAAACGCTCTTCATTCGTGTATTACCAACAGGTAAGTTGCACTATTTTTGAAAGCAATCAATGTGGCGTACCTCGGTGTGACATTTTCATTAAATTACAATAACCCTCGGCTGTGGTGTAACATGTTTATAGTTTATAGTCAAATAACCCAGAGTGATTTAATTCACAATGAAGTACACTGACACTCCACTGATAATTGACATACAACTGTATAAGTGAACATCAAATAATGTGTGGCTCCAATGTGTGGGGGATAAAGGACATCATACTGTTTTGACTAAATGACCATCTATTATTGAGAATGAATAGACTCGATCACGCGCTTTGTTATTTACGTACAAGGTCATACTTCTCTATAGACAGTGACTATTTTATTCCAGTGTCTGTGAATGCATGGCTAACCTACATTCCAGAAATTCATTCAGATGCGATATGTATTGTTTATCCAGAGCTTAAGTGTGTAAACATCACATTTTGCTCGTCACGCTATGACCGCAGTCAGTCCATGTAAACATGATACAATTGTACCTGAGCTTATCGGCTGATGAGTAAATCCAATGATAAGCTGACAATATTTACGCATGGTCAAATTAGATTCATGCATAAAGGTAAGGTGATTTTTGTTATGGTCATGTTTTTTGTTAAGACCATGTTCTAACATAGATCGATAAATAAGTTAAAGGTCGTTATATTCCACAGTCAAATCTATTGGTGATCGAATTTGATAACTATTTTATTGGAACAACTAAGAGTATTATTTACGTGAGATAAATGAGTCCAATTATTATAAATAATACATTGCAGGCATCGGTGGATACCCGATTGCCACATTTAGTGATCACGTGATAAACTGATAAAAATGTCCAAGTGACGTACTATATGTATGCATAACTCAATAAACTGTTAATACGTAAGGTTGATAAAATTCTATTCATAACAACATCAAAGTAACTTCTATTATTGCGTGTATGATCACATTCTGATCCGCTGTCGTTATTCATTCCATAACGTAATGCCTCAGGCCAGTCGAAAATTGGTTGCTCGTCATCTTCATTATATATTGAAATTTTTGAAGTTTTTGAAATTTTTGAAATTTTTGAAATTTTTGAAGTTTTTGAAGTTTTTGAAGTTTTTGAAATTTTTGAAATTTTTGAAAGTTTTGAAAGTTTTTGAAGTTTTTGAAGTTTTTTGGACACGCTCAAATATCGTGACTGCTTTCAAAATAGTACAACATCTCAATACTTCCAATAATTCGCGATAATGCACACCTGTCATATACTCAATAACTTCGTCGGGATAGAGAAGTAAAGAATAAACGCTCTTTATTATTCATGTAAGAGTAATGGTGTCAAATTATTTCAGGTATGACAATTATATGATGCATGGACTGCGTCTGATTGATAAACACTGGAATGTATGCATTCATACCGATGGTCACAATGTCCAAAATTACAGCGACTCGGACCTGTCCATACACATATAATTGGTATAAAGCTATTTCTAAACATCGATTAATAAAATTAACAGAGTTTCATGAAAAATATTTAAAATTTGTTTGAACAAAAATAACGAAAGATATTACACGCAAATATTTTTAAAAACATTCGACATTTAATAGTCGGCCGATATTTGGGTAAGAGACCGAAAACTCGTTATAAATTTTGTGAGATTTTTTAAAACTGTTTTTTGTTTTTAAATTTTGAAAAAAAAATTGGGGTTTTGAAAAAAAAAATTGGGAATATTTTAGTACAAACAATTTTAGACCCAAAAATTCTATTTTTTAGATGTGGGGTCAACGAGCCACACATACTACTAATGAGTGAGAGAGGTGACTTCAGACATTTCTTGTTTGCCAAAAGTCCATTTTCGCTGGGAACTAGAGTAATCAGATTTTGATTCATTGAAAACGATAACATAACTTTTTGTGGCATTGTATTTGTAACGCCAAAGAGAGCTGTAAGAGCTGCAGATCGAGCGGAGTGACTGCAACCCTGATGCTGTTAATGACATTAACAACATATCATCCGCATGAGTTGGGCAACATACATTTATTCCACCAATTTTAGCCCAAATACCGAGCGCTCAAGATCATACAGTAATTGATCAATGTAAATGGTGTAGAAAATCGGAGATAATGTACCTCCTTGTCTGGTTCCGTGCAATACATCAATCCATTTTGATTTGTAACCATTGTATATATAAGAGTGAACATTTCATTCCAGTAAGGAGGTTATGAATTATTTTTAGGCTTTTTCCCCGGATGCTCCGTTCGTGTAATTTGAATAGTAGGCCGTCGGATCCACACGGTGTCAAATGCCTTCCATTCATCCAAGAAGCAAGAACATAGTTTGCTGTGGTTATTGGATGTATAGGAGACACATTCTTGTACTAAGTATGATGTTGCCATGCAATTGATATTTTGTTGAAATCCATTTTTCAGGGGATGGACCGCAATACTATTTGGTGCGTTTTGCTTCAAACGTGATAATACAATCCTTTCAAAAAGCTTGTACAATACAGGGAGTAGAGTTATCGCCCTGTAACTATCAAAAGACTCTTTGGGCTTCGGTGCGCCTTTATATAGCGAAAATATGATTCCAATCTTCGCATTGCGCGGAACGTAACTTGACTCAAACATCAATGAAAACAGGTGAGCGAGCGAGCCGGCTAGATGTTCACCTCCAAAGATAAGGTGTTCATAGTTCAAAGAGTCATGCCCTGCAGCTTTGTTTCTGCTTAGAGATTTATATGCGGATATCACTTCAGAGACCGATACCGGATAGCACAACAGTTCATCAAATTCCGATGCATTATTGTGGGAAAGTTCATTTGATACGAATTGGGATACTTTTGAATAATGGTCTTCGTTGAATGAGGTATCGTGTATTTGAGTTGAATATATGGATTCGTAGTAATGTATCCATTCGTCGGCGATATCCTGGTCATCTCTGATGACACGATCGTTAGATACAAAATATGACTGCGATTGAGTACCAAGGCGCGCGCGTTTTGCATTAAGGAGTTTGAAGAACGAAGTTTGATCTATTTCTACATAAGAATCTATCTTGTTAACACATTCGTCAAGAAAATTTTGCGAGCATTTACGATATTCCCTGCGGAAGTCAGATTTAGTCCTTTTGTAAGTAATGTGCAGTGCGTTGCTGGGGTCAGCTGGCCGACCATGTTGAATCCAATTATTTCTGGCATCGGTCATCTCCCGGTGCAACGCACTGAGCATATCATTCCAGAAGGGCTTCGGGTGTCTTTTGAAGGATTTTGTAGGGATAATTTCTCTAGCTGCTCTATTTATAGCAGTAACAATGGAATTGTATAAATCATCTATTTTCGACGGGAATGCGTTATATGTATTCAACGGAAGCAGGTACGATTCTAAGCGAGTTACATAATTAGATATCATGTTTGGGTTATTTTGAATTTTTTTCCAGTTGTACCTCAAATGAGTGTTTTGAACATTATTTGAGTTCTGGTGACTAAATTGTATGTCGGCATCGACAAGAAGAGGGCGATGGTTGGATACATTATATACATCCTCGTCGAAAACATGGGTGTGTATTATATTGCGTTTATCATTGCAAGACATAATAATATGATCAATCGTGGAATTGTGACCTGTTGTCGCTACAAATGTCGGAATATGCGCATGTGATGGACATTCGTTGACAGAGAATAATGTCTTTCTCCCTTGGAAATTTTTGAATGCATTTGATCTTGAGTCATGTCTAGAAAGGTCCGCATTGAAGTCTCCCATGAAGATAACTTTTCCAAGACAAAAGTACTTATCATAAAGATCGGATAGTTTGTCAAGATATTCTTTGTAGTACTGGACAGAGTTGTTAGTTGTAGGGAGATAAACTTGAAAGACATAGATGAAGTTGGAACTGGATATTTTCAGTTGTATACCGACTATGCGGTCGTCATCGATGACAAGCCTTTTTATGCGACCAGAAAACTTTGATTTGTTCCAAATAAGGCCCACGCCTCCCCTAGGCCGACCTCGCTGAAAGGGTAAGCGCATCGCATAATCACTTACAGCGTGGGATTCGAATTCGGAATTAATATTATCTATTAGGAACAAGTCCTTTTCTCCGAGCCAATGTTCAGAAACACCACATATATCGATATTATGCCGATCTAGCAACAAGTGCAAGTCAGCTGCCGACGACAACGCGCCTGTCATAGTCCACGTGAGAAGCGATAACATATCTGAATGTGTGTGACAATTAATTAGTTGGTGATAATTGTGCAAAGCCGCTATGATTAGAAGCAATCATTACTTTGTTCCGCATAACGGGGACTTAGCCCCCATGGTCGGCAAGTAACACCTTTCGGCCAGAAACCAGGCGCTTCCACTGTGGATTCGTTTTCTGTCGAAATGTTTATTCTGAGTGTAGAGAATCCGTTTATGGTGTTAATAATTCGAATTAATGAAAATTTGACATCTCTGTTCCTTAAGAAGCTTGCCACCTTTCTCATGTCGACATTGTCAAAAACTCCTATGAAATAGCGTGTAGTTGTCAAGGGAGTTTCATTCCTGTTATAGAAGAACCTTTTCCTGTCGCGCAGAGGATCATAAGTTTTGTCTTCATGAGGGTCAGTTGAACGTTCACTTTGGTTGTCGGAACTTACATTTCTAGAATGAGAGTTTTTATCCTCTCTCACAGTATTTGGTGGTGTGTTATTGCCTCTGGCTGACTCAGCAGGCGAGCCATGGATGCTGTTTGGGCGAGAAGAGTTGTGATCGCGGCTATCGTTGTGAACGCTGGGGGTATATTTAGTTGGAGGCTTTGATAAAACACCGGAGGGTCGGAATGTAGATCTGTTGTTGATATCCTTCATCACTGCTTCAAATAATTTTCCGGTGTAAATTTCAAATTCTTTCACCATTGAGTCCATGAATTTAGATAGGGTATTGTTGCACATATTTTCGCATTTACTCGCACAATCACATTTCACAGTTGTTTGTTTTGTTTGCACATTTTAAAGTTCCCCTTTAAGTGAGCCTATAGCACCAGTGATTGCCTTATTTTGGTTTATAGACTTCAGCACCGACTCGGACAATTCAACAATATCCTGCTTTACAGTTTTAAGATCATTTTTAAGTCGAGTGGTACCGTCATATTTCTCATCCTGCAATCGCTCTACTGCCGTTTGCGCTGAAATTGCCGCTGATGAACATTCGTCAACAGCTGTCCGAAATTGTTGCACATTTTTATCAATGCAGATCAGTTTGTTTTCTAGTGAATCTTGTTTTGCCTTCAACTTTGGTAGTGTTTCGTTAATAGTATGTTCAGCTGATTGGACACGACCTTTTAAATTTAGAATGTCAGCTTTACTCTGAATAGAGTAATCGATTAGGATCTTTAGACTCCATCCATCGTTACTACCAGTAGATTGATCTTTGTTCGTGGCAGTCGACACTGCTGACTGAGATTTTGAACTTTTGGATGAAGTTGAGACGAGATCTTGTAGGCATTCGGGATGTTCCTCTAAAAGATAGTATAGCAGGTTGAAGATATCATTGGAAAGTTTTTTTGGTACAGTATCACCGGATGATTTAACTCTGCGTTTGAGTGTTGCAGTTTGCTCAAATGGAAACGATGACAGTTTTTTACACTCAGTGAAAATAGCCGAACGAATCAGATCCAGTTTGAAGGAATTTTCACGACAACCACATTCTAGCAGGGATACAAATTTGTCTTTGGTACAGCTATGCAGACAGTCCATTGCCCACAGAACGTATAGAGGATATTCACTGGAGTTGTATTCTTCAATATTGGAAGAGAGAAGTTCGATAACTGACTCCGGATCCATTCCCGGTATCAATTTATGATTTTCAATTGACTCGCTACTTGGCGCTTGTGTTTGAATATCGAGATCAATTAAGTCACCACTGGTTGTACTGTTATCTCCCATTGTCAGTTATGATTATGATCAGCAGCGTGAGAGAGCGACAACTAAATACTTCGGAGGGGATTCCCCTGGTGCTCAGCGACAAGTCGTAGTATACTATTGGCACTCATGCGTGAAATTTTCACATGGCTAGAGGTCCTCTACTGTTGTAGTACGTGGTGAGTACAGTTCATGGGTAGATAGGAGCAGGGTGGAAAACATGGCGACTGTATCAAAATCAATTAAGACATCGAACAATTGGACATAACAAATGTTTTTCTATCACCTTTTGAGAGTCTGACGGCGATCATTCCAAATTCCATCACGATATGAAATGCCAAAAACAACACAATAAGGCGCCGCTCATCTTGTAACTGTAACACTATTCAATTTGAGAATAACACGATAATTTGCGGAGCATAAAACAATCAGACTTTTGTTTACACCGGAAGTAGAACACCAAGGAGGAACAGCAGACAGACAAAGCAATAATGAACTGTCCCGCTCGACTCCTGCCAAATGCCTGAGTTTGGAGTTTGGGTTTGGGAAGATCCCCCCGGGAAGATTTGAAAGGTCTGTAAGCCCTCTCCTACAACCCACGGTTGAGTGATATAGTGCCGCTGAAGAGCGTTTGTTGAGTTTGGTTGTGAGTGTTTCCTAGTCATTTGATGCTTGCTTGTGGAGTATGGGTTACATGCCACCCTGGCAGGAAGCAAAGCCCCCCCCCATTCCAAAAGCGGACCAGCGAGAAGACTTACCTTGATTGTAGTACGAGTTCTGTTAGTTTAACTTAGTTGATATCTTTTTATTTAGTGGTTTGTTGTAAACTAGTGTCCAAGTTGGTGCATGCTTGAACTCCGTTGCCTTAGTCTGTTATATTCAGGGCTTATACTACGGGCTCAACTCCAGGAAGGGTGTGCAATGCCGGCCGGTTGACTTAAGGTCGGTCGGGGCTCCCCAACTCTCGGTGGTGCAATGCCCGCCTTACACTCCTGTGTGAGTCTCAGAGCCCGTTGACCTGGTTGTGTTGTAGCACAGATGAGGACGCAGCTGAGACCAGACTGTTGGTGATATGTCTCTGAGGATTGGGTATCGACTGTTGTTGCTAGTATTGTGTCTTCGTGTATGTACGGGCGTGGTTGAGAACATGTGTTTAAGTTTGTATATGTGGTAGTAAGTCAGTTGAGGGAGATTATATTGATAGCTTATACTGCGACCACACAGGCAAACAACTAACAACGCGTAAAGGCAGGCTCGGAATATTCTTGTGCCAGCCTGTACACATTGTATTTGGTGTGCGGGGTAATACTATGTAGTATATGTTAAAGAGTTAGCAGGTTAGTCATTTTGAAACAGATAATTGCTCAATGGCTTATAATACGGCCACCAAAAGGGTATCTATGCCGCCCGAGGACATTCATCAGCGCCCAAGGAGCCATCTAGGGCCGGAGCCCGCTACCCTACGTTTTAATATTATGTTAGTCTTGTTAGACGGTCGATATTGCGGATGTTGCATACATGGGTTAGTACATACCCGATAGGTTGTTTAAGCTGAGTATTACCAGTGGGTTTTATTTAGGGCTTGCTTTACTGCAGAGAGGGCGTGGCCAATTCACTGTGATATCCTGTCGATGAGCAGTACGTCTCATCGAGCCCTGTTGAAACATAATTCATAATTACATGTCTTCCTGGTGGGGCTGACTCGATAATGTGATGTCTACTTGTATACTTACTTTCCTTTTGATTGAACTGTGTTAGTAACTTGATCGACCTAGCGTTTTATGATTTTTATGAGATAAGTCTATTTTTTATGTTGATTGGGAAGTGTTCATTGGATTGGGGGATTGATGGCATGACCATTGAGGGGTTTATTCCGGTGAACCAGAACCAACTTCGCCTCGCCGGCCAGCTGCTTTTGTTTTGTCTTTGGTGAGTAAAGTTTTCCTAAGTTCTAGTTCGTCGACTAAAGTACTGCCTTGTAGTCTTATAAGACTGTTTGCGGCTAGTACTTGTAATCTGACGCGGATAGTAGGTATATCGGCTGTATCATGTAACGTTCTGATGGGGGTACGTATGTTTTCCTGAAGGGCCATTCTTAATGTTTTATTCTGTATAATTTGGAGTTTGTTAAGTGTGGATTTAGGAAGATCGGCTGTTATTATGGTCCCATATTCCATAATTGGTCGTATAAATTGCTTATAAAGTTTAATCAGGGTTTCTGGATTGAGTCCCCATGAGGTGCCCCTGAGCATCCTTAATAGCCCAATTCTTTGGGAGGCCCTGGTCGAGATGTTTTTAATATGGGGGTGAAAAGATAATCTGCTGTCGAGGGTTATGCCTAATAGAGTTGCTTCCTGGGTTTGTTCGAAAGTTTCCCCAAAGATGGATAAATTTAGTTTGCCTTTAGTATGTTTTCTACTAAATACAATTAACTGAGTTTTTTTGGCGTTGAGTTTGATGCGCCATTTAGAACACCATATTTCCAGGTCATTATGTTGTTTTTGTAATCTTAATTCCAACGTTTTGGGGTTCCCCCCGGTGGTCCAAAGGCCCAGATCGTCGGCAAATTGTGATATTTGTATGTTATGAAGTGGATTGTGGGGGATGTCATTGACGTATATAAGGAAAAGTAGCGGGCTTAGGACCGACCCTTGAGGAGTACCTGCTTTGAGGTCAACATTGTCTGAGATTTCGTCACCCACCCTAACTTTG
This sequence comes from Siphonodentalium dalli, assembly GCA_032622095.1. Lineage (NCBI taxonomy): Eukaryota > Metazoa > Mollusca > Scaphopoda > Gadilida > Siphonodentaliidae > Siphonodentalium > Siphonodentalium dalli. Next base: position 196,639,478 of record CP136064.1, read on the forward strand.
ATAGATCTGTGCATGAGAAATGATGATATGAGTCGTAACATTTTGGTGGGTATGTCGGTTGTTGTTTTTAGTTTGTAGCGAAGGCCATGGTGCCACACGGAGTCAAAGGCCTTCTCTACATCCAAGAAAATGGCGGCCCCCTCCCAATCACGACCCAATGCTGTGCGCATATCTTCAACTATTCTGTAGATGTGTTCGGTTCCATCTTTGCCTTTACGATATGCACGTTGAAATTTATTTTAAAAGTTTTTATTCTCTAAGTAGGATAATAATCTAGTGCTGATGATTCTTTCAAAAAGTTTACCCATACACTGAAGTAGGCTGATTGGTCTAAAGTTGGTAGCTATTTTATGGTCTTTGCCCGGTTTTGGAATCATCACCCCAATAGCGGATTTCCAGGATTTAGGGAAGTATCCGTGCTGTAGACATTTGTTATATATTAGTTCTAATCTATCGAACAGTGATTTGGGGCCTTGTTTGATTATGCCGAAGGTTAATTCGTCGTCCCCGGGGGCTTTGTTTGGTTTCGCACGCTTGAGGCAGTCTTGAATTTCTAGGGAGGAGATGGGAGTTGCCAGTATATGCTTGTCATCTGCCTCTGGTATGGGGTATTTTAAGGAACCGTAAGTTTGTTTATATTGTCTTACATGTTCAATTACTTTTTTCCTGAATTTCCCGTCAAATTGGTCCCCCTGGTGGGTTTTGTGGATGTTTTGTAATGACGTCGCAAAAATTTTGGCTTTGTCTTTGTTGTTTGTCATTGTTATTGGAGGTGGCTTGGCTAGTTAGAATTTTGAATGTTTTCCAGAATTTCCCATCTAGTTGTCTTTCCCCAAGTTCGGTGGTAACCCTTTCCCAAGATTCCCTTTTTTCCCGTTTAACTGCTTTATTTACTTGTCTGGTTAGGTTATTATACATGGTTCTGTACTCTGAGTCTTTGGGATGCTTTTGCATTAATCTGCATGTTTTGCGTTTAAGGTGAATTAAATCTAATGTTTCCCTTGATACCCTCCAAGTATTTTGCTTAATTTTCTTTTTTGGGCATGCTATGTCAATGGCATCCTTAATAATATCAGATATTGTTTTGGCTGCCATCTCAATGTCATTTGGAGATTTAATTTCTGTCTTGTCGATGTTTGCGTTGATTAAGTCCCTAAATTTGTCCCAATTTGCATTTCTGAGGTTTCTTTTGAGAATAACTTTATTGTGTTGTGGTTTAGCATTTGTTATATAGAGTTCGACTGGGTAGTGGTCACTCCCTATATCAAATCCTATTTTGCATTTGTGTATGGTTTTTGCAATTGATGGCGTGGCAAAAGCATAATCTAATATATCCCAGGATCTGGTCGCTATGTTATGGTGGGTCGCGATGCCTTTGTTATTGAGTAACACTAGTTCTCGGTCTTCGGTTATGGTGAAAAGGGCGTCCCCGTATGGATTGGTTTTGCTGCATTTATACACAATGTGTTTGGCGTTAAGGTCTCCCAAAAAGATACAATTTTTGAATTTATCGGTGAAAAATTTGAATGCCAAATAGAGAGTTTGGAGTTTGGGTTTGGGAAGATCCCCCCGGAAGATTTGAAAGGGCTGTAAGCCCTCTCCTACAACCCACGGTTGAGTGATATAGTGCCGCTGAAGAGCGTTTGTTGAGTTTGGTTGTGAGTGTTTTCTAGCCATTTGATGCTTGCTTGTGGAGTATGGGTTACATGCCACCCTAGCAGGAAGCAAAGCCCCCCTCCCCATTCCAAGAGCGGACCAGCGAGAAGACTTACCTTGATTGTAATACGAGTTATGTTTATTTAACTTAGTTGATATCTTTTTATTAGTGGTTTGTTGTGAACTAGTGTCCATGTTAGTGCATGCATGAACTCCATTGCCTTAGTCTGTTGTATTCCGGGCTTATACTACGGGCTCAACTCTAGGAAGGGTGTGCAATGCCAGCCGGTTGACTTAAGGTCGGTCGGGGCTCCCCAACTCTCGATGGTGCAATGCCCGCCTTACACTCCTGTGCGAGTCTCAGAACCCGTTGACCTGATTGTGTTATGATGCCCAGATGAGGACGAAAAGATAAAAAAAAAAATTTTAATTGGGTTGGTTTGGGGTAGCTAGCCCCGGGATTGTCGAAAGGGCCGAAGGGCCCTCTCCTTAATCCCTCATGATTTTGATTTTATTAGAATAAGACGGGGGGAAAAATGAAAAAAATATAGCAATTTGGTGATATTTCCTATTTTTTCTTCTTTCTCTTCTTTTTTGAATTAGGCTTCTCTGTTGAAGATTGTGGTGATGGAGGAGGAGGACGAAGTGTCCGCCCCAAGAGGATTTCAATTTCTTCAGTTTGTTTCCTTTGTTCTTCGATTTGTCTCTCTTGTTCTTCGATTTGTCTCTCTTGTTGTTCCTGAGTTTTCTTTTGCATTTCTCTCATAATTTCCATCTGCTCCAACAACTCTATGTTGTTGTTGTTGGTGCTGGTGGAGCTGGGGGGACACCGGGATGTTTTGGTAATCCGGTGTCCGAGGTGTAAAGCTGTCCAGTTCCACGTCGAAGCTGGCGGCAGGAACATCTGGGGTGGAATCCACGTCCCTGTCTCCGCGTGCCTCGACGACGACAGCAGGGACCTCCGGCAGATCCACGGAATCCCTGCTAGTTGGTGCTATGTCGTCAGTAGATCGGCCAGTCGCCCCTCCCCGTGTGGTTCAGCCGTCTAGAGTCAAAGCCGGCGGATCGAAGTTGTCTGAGAGACGCCCAGACGACTCGACCTGCACGGAGACTGACGACATAGTACCAGCTAGCAGGGACTCCGTAGATCTGCCGGAGGTCCCTGCTGTCGTCGTCGATGCTTGCGGAGACAGGGACGTGGATACCACCCCAGATGTTCCTGCCGCCAGCTTCGACGTGGAACTGGATAGCTTCACACCTCGGACACCGGATTACCAGCACATCCCGGTGTCCCCCAGCTCTACCACCAGCAACAACAACAACAGCACAGACACCATACGCTCTGTGGAAGAGCTTGCCCTCCACTCTATGAAAACGGAACATGAAGAGGCAAATAGGAAAAACGATAACGCCATAAAAGAACTTGAACAGCGTTGGAAAGAACAACAACAACAACAAGAAAAAATAGAACTCCCCTTACAACAACAACAGAATTCTCCACCTTCTTCAACTGAGAAACCAAACTCGAAGAAAAAGCGGAAAAAGAAACGATAAAGCATATATGTAATTATTCCAAAGTGGCTCAAACAGGCGTTACGCTACTTAGTGCAATGAGTAACACAAAGGGGCGTCGATCAATGAATAGAGATTAATTACGCGCAGTATGTATAGGGGATAAGTACAAACAGGCGTTACGCTGCTTAGGGCATTAAGTAACACAAAGGGGCGTCAATAAAATTAAAGAATTAATTATGCGCAGTGTGTATTGGGATCAGTACAAACAGGCGGTGGTTTTGACAAAGAGTCTTTTCAAATGACCACGCGCAGATCACCACCAGTCGAGCACCAATAGGCGTGTCCCAAATATGCGGCGCACCAATGAGCGTTCGCCAACATATACGATAATGTTTGCACCGCCGGTTTTGGACACGCCTATTGGTGCCCGAACGGTGGTCACCTGCGCGTGGTAAGTTGAAAAGACTCTTTTTCATAAACATCGTCCCGTCGAAAAAAAAAATACTTTTACCATCAGAAAACAAGTTCAAACTTCTTATTTACTATTTAGTATATATTAGACTAACATTTTCTGCAATAATCCGTCACCCAAACATGAAAATGTGAACATAATGCTAGTTTTTCTGTTAAGATTTTCGAAGATTTTCGTTCGGCGGAATGCAGATTTTTCAAGAATGCGGATGTCATCGTCCCGTCGATAAAAAAACACTACTTTTATCAGCAGAAAACAAGTGCAAAGTTCTATTTTACTATTTAGTATATATTAGACAAACATTTTCTGCAAAAATCCGTCACTCAAACATGAAAATGTGAACATAATGCTAGTTTTTCTGTTCAGATTTTCGACGATTTTCGTTCGGCGGAATGGAGATTTTTCAAGAATGGAGGTGTCATCGTCCCGTCGATAAAAACACTACTTTTACCATCAGAAAACAAGTTCAAACTTCTATTTTACTATTTAGTATATATTAGACTAACATTTTCTGCAAAAATCCGTCACCCAAACATGAAAATGTGAACATAATGCTAGTTTTTCTGTTAAGATTTTCGACGATTTTCGTTCGGCGGAATGGAGATTTTTCAAGAATGGAGGTGTCATCGTCCCGTCGATAAAAACACTACTTTTATCAGCAGAAAACAAGTTCAAACTTCTATTTTACTATTTAGTATATATTAGACAAACATTTTCTGCAATAATCCGTCACCCAAATATGAAAAAGTAAACGAAATATGACTTTTAGTGTTTAGATTATCGTCCCAGAAGTGATAAATTTCCCTAATTTCGACGCTTCGTTATTCGAACGCCCACCGTTCAGCATACGCTCAATTTTATCGGGAAAACACCACATTCGTATAGAGTAGATACCAATAAACAAGTTGAGACCATGTTTGTGCCTCTAAACTCTTTCATTTCCGAATAAAATGACTTTTAAATATTCGTTCCGTCCCGTCCCGTCTTTTAGACAAATCGTTCCGTCCCGTCCCGGAAAATCGTCCCGTCCCGTCTTTTAGTAGATCCCTTATTCTCGGCTTAACGGCTTAACGGAATGTTATTCAACTACGAATGGTATACTTTACAACAGGAAGCATATACATCGGCATTTCTAAGTTGACCAATAAACCTCGAAAATTTACACTCCTAAAAAAAAAGTCATTTACAGTACTTAGTGTTATATACATCCTTATTTAGTTCTCAGCGCTGTCAGGAAGACGACATTTATGGTCATGACACCACCCGGCATGGATTAATTGTACATTTCTTTTTGACAAACCACTGTATTTAATAATGTATAATGAACATACTAAACATTTTATCTAATAAAATGTAATAAATCATCATTCATTAGGCACATCCACACAAATTCGTACACCGCACGTGGCAATGTTTGTCCGAAACTCCACGGGCAGTGTTTACCGCCGTTTTGGAGAAGCTACGAGCACACATTCTCCACTTCCAGTCACCAAAATTACCGTCCTTGGCACAGTGGAGTTAATCGCGTTGATAGTTAAAGAGCGTTTGTATCCGCAGCGTCGTTGATAAAGAGCGTATGCGTGTAGTGTGGTTCTTATGCCTGGGGCCAGACGTGAGTGTGTCTGTATCCAGACATGAGCGTGTTGTGTGATTCTTATGTCTGTCTTCGTACTTAGGGGTTCCAAGGAACGGGGGAGATTTTCATCGGGTAAGTTGGTACCTCTTTTAGGGACGTGTACCATCACGGGACGGGTACCATTGCACTCGGATCATTTATCACGGTATGGGTGATTAAGAACCATATGACAACTGACGCATAACATTACACGAAGAATGAAATACAAGGCCATAGTATACCAAATCAGTTATGGTATGGCAAAAGGATTACTATCGTTTGATGCCCTGTAGTCATTGTTACAGACAAACATAAACTGCGAATGACGCGGTGTGTGATTTCCGCCCCTTATGTAATTTAGACATGCATCCCGTGATTCTGAATAAATGATCAATTGTTCGAGAGTAGGCCCTATCAAATGGTGTGTAAACACCAAATCAAACTCCAGGTCCCATACACGATAAACATACGAAGAAAGGATGCCGAAGATAACAACATGAAGCCAGTGTTTTCATTCTATCTTTTTGCCGAATAAACGTGGTTCATCGTGATTTGAATCATTCGAACACAATCTGGAGATCGGAATGTTTCCGTCACTGTTTTCGGAATTGTTTGTTATCTTTATGTGTTTCTCTCCTATTTCGATCTATTCAAAGGTAACTTAGTATATATATGGTTACAGCCATTTTGAGGCGATATTTGCGAATATTTGAATCGAGCTCCGACAATACACAGATAATTTGCTTGTTGAAATGTCAGTGAGTAAAAAGATTCTCAAGAGTACTGTATGTTGGAGAATGTCAGGTAAAAAGGTATTTTTTTAATGTCAGTTTTATTATATAATTTCCAAGAGTAACTCATGATAAACAATTTATGAAAATAATATGGATGAATAATAGAGATTTATGTATACAATACAGATGAATAATAGAGATTTTTATGTATATAATGGAACATAATTATAGGCTACATGTGCCTCGACAGACAACTTGGTTATTTGCAAGACAAACAGGGAATTAATGTCCTCGATTGTACACAACAAAATAAATCACTGTCTAAAGTGCTTTTTCGTGTGTCACTTATGTGTATTTGTAATAAATTTAGGAAAATCAACATTTTGTAGCTATTATTTTAATGTTAATGACATTTCGCTGCGATCTGTTTACAAAAAGAACCCTACATTGATGTAACGTGATGTCTGTTTCTCCAGCGATGTATATATTTACGTCCATGGTTTCTCACCTCCAACACAGAAGAGCTTTCAATTTATTGTAACTCGGAAATGGTCTGTTGCAGTTAGGTTAATCTCATACCCGTCTATCCAGCGATGTTCGGGAAGAAAAAAACAAAAAAGAGGTTTTCGGGAAAAAAAAACAAAAAAGGCAACTTTAAAATTAATTTGTTATACCCCATAAGGACATGGGACAACCAGAATAGAACATTTAGTTGTCAGTTGATTCGCTAACATGTAAAATAACCAAGTGAGTCACAATTTGCTACATTTTCGGAAACGCAGATAATAATGTTCGGGATATATGTAAAAAAGGTTGCCATTTTTAGTAATTTAGTTTATAAACACATTAGTGTGACACATTTAAGGTAGATCAAAACAATAAACATCTTTCATACCAAACATAGTTACATTTTACTTGAAACTTTTTGTGCCGTTATATATGTCAAGTTTGTGAGAGAAAAATCCAATATTTCTGGTAATGTCAGTGGTGGCAATAGTAAATATTAACTAAGGTACATCAGGCATGTTAGTGTTCAATGTATAGAAGGCAGAATAGCCAACTTTATACATCAACCACAACTTGTAAGCGATTGCGGGACACGCTGGGTCAATATCTGCCATTTCCACATTTTGGCAGCCAAATATACAGAAGAATGCAGTTGTTGGGTTCCATTCATTCACAGGTAATAATTACCTTTCATCGTTGTTCCAAAAAGGAAAAAAAACACTACTGCCAGTTGCTGGAAAGACCATCAAGATATATGGAAGTCATGGCTTATTTAGGAATGAATTGGGTTTTGGACAGTGGCACACTTAATACAATCAAGGAGTTAACATGTGCCTTATACATGTATGGTCCACATTCGAGAAAAGTTAATTAAGCTATAGGTGGGTAAAGTTCCAGAAGAAGTTCGAGAATCAGCAAAAGGTAGTTGATCTTTCTGCACTTCCACCATGTGAGGAACTTTAATTCTACACTCAAAACGAGCCAACATGATAGCAAAACAGTGGATACTTGCAACCGTTGCCAAATCAACCACTCCCGATGTAGCACTTCATGGATGGACGGCCAATAGGCAGCCTGAGTTGTTTGAACCATTCTTACCGTAAGATGTTGTACATAAATTCTATTGACTGATACCATCACATTTGATGAAATTTACAGTGACAGGGAAGATGAGATTACATAATCCCTTGTTCAGAACTATTGCAATTTATGATATGAATTCTATCAACTAGTATGAGCGACCTTTCGAGTTTAGTATAGCATAAAATTGAAAGCATTGAGAACACTATTGTCATTTGCGTGGTGTTTATGTGTTTATATGGAGTGACTGTATGTTACTGGGTTGGTTATACATGTATACCTTGGGTTGCTATTGCTTTCCACAATAACTCAACGACATATTAATCGATAGAGAGGTCATGTCAGAGAGTTCTCCATCTTGATGCCGTTTATGCATTTCATGGATGGACGGCCGATAGGCAGCCTGAGTTGTTTGAACAATTCTTCCCGTAAGATGTTGTACATAAATTCTATTGAATGATACCATCACATTTGATGAAATTGACAATGAAGATGAGATTGCATAATCCGTGGGCAGAACTATTGCAATTTATGATATGAATTCTATCCACTTAAGTATAAACAACCTTTCGAGTTTATATAGCATAACATTGAGAGCATTGAGAACACTATCTTGTGGTAGGGTTAAGTTTTAATTTAATTCTTAATTCTGGTCTGGTACGTGATTATAGCATTTCATGTCTGATATTGGGGAAGAATTCATATTGTGGTGCATGTTGTGCAGCTGTATCCATAAAACTGACAGTCATGGGAATTTTTCAGAAATTTTTCACTTAAAAATAATATTTTTTTTAGCTAATTTACCCCCAAAAAAAAAAAAAATTCAACAAAAATAGACTCTACCATAACATAAACCTCCTCAGATACATGCTAATTCCATGATATATGATAAGACTCTGAATTGGTTAACAAAACGGAACGAAAGCGGGCTATTCTGACTTGACAGGTATTTTCAGATAGAAAATCAGTTTTAGGGGGGTGGGTTAAGTTTTTGGAAATATCTCGGCTTTTTGGAAATCATTGCTTGTGATGTTGATACTATTAAATCAGGTATATAATGCTGAAAATTTTGATGCACCAATGAGAGCTTTATACCGAAAAATGAAAATTTTATAGGAAATCTTCTGGATTGGAGATAGCGTCAAAATTTCTACCCTTTCGTGTGACACTACCCTCATCTGGGGGCCGGTCTATATGGTCTGTCAGCAAGTCAGCGCGTATATATAGATTTGTTGGAAAGTAATTTTCCATTTTCAATCGCAATTGACAATATTGATTTCACACGTCTGTGTTTCATCAAAATAATAACCGCTCGTGTTCCATTTTAGGTTGCATGTAATTCAAGATGAAATTATCCACTTGTGAGACGAATATGTCTTAAAATACACACGTCACCTTTGTCGCCATAATTAAAACTCAAGATCCCACAGAGAGAAGCATTTTTCTCTTGTGGAGTTAAGAGATTTTGTAAAATAAGACAAAATGTTATGACAGAAGTCGGTTACCTTTGAAATTCGCATACCACCCATGTGTCGACCGTGCAACTCTAGGTTCAGACAACAACAACATTTCTTTAAATGTACTCAATCCGATCAGACGATCCACATACCATCAACAACAACAACAACAACAACAACATTTCTTCAACATAAGCTTTAGTTATCAGAATCGATTTATTGCAACAAAATAATGCTAACCACTGTCAACTATGGTATCATATTTCCCAAAACTTGTTATTTATAAACATTTTGTTCAACAAAATATGGCCGTAATCGTGATCACTAAAGTATCACGAAATTTGACCGTATTACCATTTTATTTTTAGAGTTATCCATCTTCATCCGCAATTTTGTTCGAGACTCTCCGTTTGACCACGTGTTTCTGGGCCACATATTATTACAAAAAACTTCAAAAATCGGTATCTGATCACTCTGAGCCTCGACTCGAATCGTATATTTTTTTACCCCCCGAAGCAGGGGGGGGGGGGGGGTCGGAAAAAAAATTCAGGCACTAAAACAGAGATTTGCTGGGGGAAATTCACTGTAAACAGCTGTATATGAATTTCTGTGCATACTATTTATCATGGATGTTAACAAGGACATGTAAATAGGAATGAGTCATTTTGAGGTCATTCGGCCAAAAAAACATGGCTGCCAGCGGCCATCTTGGATTTCAAAATTTGCAACAAAATACAACACGATAACTGCCTGCAGTCAGTTTACCAGTTAGAATTACATTACTTCTCTCATCCAAAGTGGTTTTGAAGCCCAACTCATTGCCAAAACACTAAAAAAACAAGCAGAATTATTTTTTTTAGTTGCGGAAAAAATTGCTTGTTGGTGGCTTTGACCACCCACCCACCCCGGCATACGTGCCGGAATTTTTTTTTCACCCCTCCCCCCCTGCCCGAAGCCAAAGAATTGTAATTTGGGAGCGTATATGTGTGTGTTGTCAATTGGATTAATATTTGTAAAAATAACTACTTTGCGCAAGATTATTCACCATTTATATTTGATCATCCTACCGGAGTGTTTCACCTCACTTTAAACTATTTTAAATGTGAAATGTGCGTTGTACGTGACGTTATACTGCATTGCATTGGGGAAGCTATTTATAGTGGCGGTAAGATGATTGACGGTGAAATCGTTCATGCTCTCGGAACGTCTATATAGCTAGTTCAAGAGTCTGTCTTTCAATCCATTTTAGATACTTTGATTTTGGCAGTCATTTTGAATATCCTATAGAACAGCTTATGTGGGACTAAACCATCATATTGTAATTAACATCATAGGAAACACACTATTCATATCATGGATGTGGTACAATATAATTAGTATGGATAACATTACCAACACTCGGTTCGCGTGAAATGGCGGCCATTTTGAATTTAATTTTGGCGGCCATTTTGAAAGAAAAAGACTTTTTCAGGTGACCCCATTTTTATTTTCACAAGAATAACTCATTCTATCAAGAGGAGTAGAGAAACAGTTTGACAGGGAAACATGTAATTTCCCATCTGGCGTGATTTCGTTGGGAAATTTGAAGGACAAAGATAGATTACACCTCCTTAATATTTCGGGAGAGTTACCGTGTTTCGGAAGTAATATATTCACTAACAGTGGCATATCTATGTCGCCATAGTATATTTCCCACCAATTCCGGTCATAAGTCTTTGACTATCAACATTGATAACCAGAGCCACACACATTTTTAACTATCTGAACAAAGTGCTAGATGTTTCCTAAATTTTATATAATTATGTTAAATTGGTTCATTTTAGTTGTTAGTTGAACCTTAACCCTTTACCCAACAGAACGGCCCTGTGCCAATGCATTCTCTTATATATATGCGAGTCGACCATAGGTCGCCTCGCATATATAAGAGAATGCATTGGCTTAACACATATTAAAAATGATAAAATTGTCAAAGAATGTAGAAAAATATTATAAAAATTGTTAAAAAATGTAAGAAAAAATTATATAATTGTTAAAGAATGTAAGAAAAAATGGTAAAAAGTGTTTAAAAATATTTTTTTTAGGCCAATGCATTCTCTTATATATGCGAGGCGACCTATGGTCGACTCGCATATATAAGAGAATGCATTGGCACAGGGCATAACTGTAACCATCACAATGTGGTCAATGAACCGTTTCCAATGATATCCATGTTTGTATGGTGTTGTTGAGACATACGGAAGATATTTTAGGCTGTTGAAGCTTTATTTGGGCGTTTTTGGCCGTTTTGTTGGGTAAAGGGTTAATCGTCGTTTCATATAATTCAGGTAGAGTTTTCCAACGCATGTTCATTAGAGACCAGAGCCCCAACCCTTTCAGGCATCGGTAATTATAGCTCTAGCAGTGAGTCATATCTCTCTCTGATTCGAGGCTGTATACCCGGATAAGTTGATATCAACTGATGTTTTTGTTGACTCATTCTTCCACATCTTCATCTTCAAGTTTATTCCACAAACTCACATAACAACATGAGTATTGAGATACAACATTTAACACAAATACATTAAGATATAACAATAATATGTATATATTTACAACTGGGAGAGAGGGGCAGGCGGGATACATGTATATATTTACACACTAAGTGTTGTCATCACTAAATCCAGCATTCTGATTGGTCGGTGCCCACGTGGCTAGTTGCAGTTATTTCTCGGTGAATGCGCAACGCCCCATAACACCAAGATAATAACACCATCGATACGTCATTAGGTTTGGAAAGACGAACGCGTAATGCTTTGGGCGCATTTTGACTCGCGCAGGATTGACTTAATACATCATCTGGTTTCAACATGAAGAGAAATTGTTCCTATTAACTTTTGCCAAGGGTGCTATTGGGTATTTTGGGCTGATCTTGTCACGATACACTTTTCGATTTAAATATATTTACAAAAGTGGCTTTTTCGCTAAATGTATATAAATATAAGGATTAACTGTCATGTGGACTATTTTTATGGAGATGTAACGGTGAGGTAAGTGGACATAACTTGTATGTAAAACCCTTCAGGTTTTACACAACTTCCGGTTTTACACAAGTTGTATCCACTTACCTCACCGTTACATCTCCATAAAAACAGTCCACATGACAGTTAATCCTTATATCATTTCAATATTGTATGTGTGCAAAAATATTTCAATAACTTCAATGAGATTTAAATGGCTATCTGATCAGTCTCGGTATCTACGCTAGTTGCACATACCCAGAGCAGCACACATCAAGAGAAAGTTCATGTCCAGAAATAGTCCAAGTCTTCTCGTACTAAAACCAGCTAAGATATTGGGATGGAGATGCTGGTATTTAGTCCGAGATCGCGCGCATAGCCTTCTTATGACACGACTTACGCCCAAGGTTTGTGGCGGAAATTTGTTGTGTATTTTACTCGATTTACCTAGCAAATGAATACGTGATGCTATATACATCGGAAAAAGTGACATCTTATGGTCATAATGGTGTATAATAATCTAACTTTAATGTTAAATTACACATAGAATATTCCGGTTTGTTTGTTTACGTTTTAACTGAAAGCCGAAGTGGTCCGAATAACTTCGGCATAATCCGGAGTTTGTTCTGGGTATTCTAGTTTCCGTTTCTATATATAGCGCGGGGTTTTCCGAACAAAATGGCGAAAACCGATCGCCTCAAAGTCAAGTTTCCTATGTGCTTTGAGAACAATTCCCGCACTAAAAACTTAATGACATAATGGAGGATCAGAACGGTAGTTTTGTTGACAATTTTCGCAAGCAACTTGTCAAAATTGGAGCAAATTAGAACTCTTGTGTCTGACTTGCCATGCGTGTGATTTTCATCCATGTGCATTTTGACTTTTGTGTTGATAAAATAATCGGAGAACCGAATCACACAGTTTCGAAATATAGTTCTTCCGTTTTAGTGGGACTTTTCAAACTTAAGGTTCAAAATTTATATAAATTTTGTTTGATTTTTTGTGTGCTTAACAAGAGCAGTATATTGCTCTGTTCGCTTAGTATATATCTTAATTTCGCGGAAGTCCACCAAATGTGGGTGAAATGTAGCACCATATTATTTATTCTAATGCTCGTTGTGTTTACACTGTTTTAAACTTTGAGAGGGTTGTAATTCCCGTAATTTATTTAATGTATTACATTTATATCTTCAATGTTTAATTAATCAATTTATTTTTTATTTATTGACACACATAATTACGATTACAATGGAGAATTCATCGTAATTTGCGTTGTTAGTCGAAAATCTACGGAATATTTTCAGCGGAAAATGCCGAACACAGTTCGCGAGGTCAACTGAGTTCGCATACTTTAAAAAAATTGTAAACATTGCGGTAAATGTCTCTTTTCGTATTAAATTACCGCTTTCAATTCACAACTGATGTGGGTTTCAGATCAAATAGCATGTCTTCTGCGGAAAATATCCGTTTATTGTCGCAATTGTGATATTTTATTTCATATAATTGTGGTTTTATTTGAGCGGGTCATTGACGCTTAACTCGTGTCATAAGAAGGCTATGCGCGCGATCTCGGACTAAATACCAGCATCTCCATCCCAATATCTTAGCTGGTTTTAGTACGAGAAGACTTGGACTAGTCCAGAAAGTGCATATCAAACTAGGCGGGAAGTTAATTTCCTGGACTGGAAGCTTAGGCATCCGGGGAATGCTGCTGTAATCTGACTTTTTATGGTTTCATATTGTCCTTGATCCGGGGTCATGTCTTCTTTTATGACGAAGTTCATTAATCCGAATGTTCTTTATTCCGAAGGTTCTTTGTTCCGACGGGTCTTTATTCCAAAAGTATCGAGTGGGTCCTTGTTCCGAGGTTTCTTTATTCGAATGTAGGGATTCTAGCTCGTCATATAGGGATTCCTATATGTCAATAATAACCAGATTCCGATATACCCATCATTTTAAATGCTGTACCCGATTTAAAACCAAGTCCATTCAATTTTCATTAAAGGTACATAATCCGATTCGATGGTACTGTCACCTATAGCATAAACTTGCAAAAAAGTTTTATTTATCAACATTTTGTTCAACGAAATTTGGCCGGATTGTCAAATATCTAACACCCAAAGCCATTTGCTTTTAGAGTTATCCATCTTCATCCGTAATTTGGTCCGAGACCGTCGGCTTTGGCGAATATTTGTCAGGCCGCCAAAAATGACATATCTCGGGCAAATAACAAATTTCAAAAATCGATATCTGATGACTCTGAGCTTTTAATGGATGGGTTCCTCGACTCGAATCAGATATTTTACCCCCGAAGTCAAAGAAATAGTACTGTAGGAGCGTTTTATTCGGATTATGCATCTTTAACCAAATAATATTATATTTTAGATATTCTTATAAACACCCACCATTCACGAGTAACACATATGTGTATATGCAACATCGAGACCCAAAAGTACATGTAATATAATGCGGACCAGAATATTCAAATATATTATGAACGCTCTTTAATATCTTCGCGTTGCTAGACAACGGAAACATAAATGCTCTTTATCGTGGACTGTCGTTAGGGTGCCTGACAAAAGCTACAATGTAAAACATGACGAAACTACCACAAGGCTGCAAAAACTGTGCCTGTCACTTGCATTCATTCTGCTTGTGCCTCAACTGCTATGGGAGACCAACGATCATATTGAAGTTCCCCAGATGAATTTTGTGATGTTCAGTATTGTTCACCCATTAGTCGCCTCGATTATGCATTTTATCTTCTGCAAATTAGGGGATATAAAACTGAACAGAAGGGAAAATGTAACTAAAACAATGTTAGTTTGAAGCTATAAATACTTCCCAGAAGCTGTGGCCTAAGTAGAATGATGTCCCCAGAGGGTGAATTTGGTGATGCTAGCCTGATGGGCGGGATAGCATAACTAAATTCACCTCTACTGACCTCATTCTGCAAATGACAGACATACCATTTGCAGGCTTGACTACCCCTTTCCTTTTAAAAGTTATATATCTGACAATCAATACCTATCATGAATGGACCCCATAAATTCGAGTTCACAATTATCTGACATATATATAAACGGTATAGACACCGCACACATAGTAGTCCCGTTATATAGACGGTGTAGACACCGCACATATAGTAGTCCCGTCAACTCAGATGGGACGGGTTTAGTTGCAAGCCTTGAAATGGGGTGTCTGTCATTTGCAGAATGAGGTCCCCAGAGGGTGAATTTAGTGATGCTACCCCGCATAGCGTGCTAGCATCACCAAATTCACCCTCTGTGAACCTCATTCTGCTGAGGTGTAAGCAGAATGAGGTCCACATAGGGTGAATTTGGTGATGCTAGCCCGCTATGCGGGGTAGCATCACTAAATTCACCCTCTGGGGACCTCATTCTGCAAATGACAGACACCATATTTCAAGGCTTGTTTAGTTGTTTCCTTCTTAGTTTTCGACAAACGTTGAATACAATTTCCCAAATGTTTTCCAAAAAAAAGAACCGTCAGAATAAAGAAACTTCTTGATACTTTCGGGATATAGAACTTTCGACAAAAATTACACTCTTGATACCTTCGGAATAAAGAACCTTCGGAAAAAATACCATCCTGGTAATGTCGGAATAAAGAACCTTCGTAATAAAGCACCTTCGGAGTAAAAAGCCCAACCCGTCGATATAGAATTAAATGGGTTTATATGTCCCGACTGTCCGTCCATCCCTCCGGAGGGCCCGTCTACCCGTAACCAATTTTCTAGAGCTCTTTATCTCAGTCATCTTATTTCAGATTTCAATTATCGTTGGTATGCCCAGAAACCACCATGTTTTGGCGAAGGGGTTTCCACACGGGGTAGGATTCGTCCATGAATGTATTACAGAGTTATTGCCCTTAGCACATAGCTTTTGAATTTAGACACAGGTCGGCCATGGCTTCTCTCTAATGATACACCAACAGACCGACAGTATATGTATCATCCACCTACAGTGAAGTAGAATTTTAAGGAACAGATAATAACTAATAAATATATTCGCGCGTTTCGACTTTATAAGGTTCCCTGTCAAAAAGTTCCAAGGTTTTGTACTGGTGGAATATGATCTCTGCGGGCGTTAATCAGAGTAGAGATTCATGGCATCATCTAGTTCAATTGCACATTTAACTATCATATAAGTACCAGTGTATCCGCGGCATGTGTGTCTCTGCATGTCCATTATATACAGCGCCAAGCACTCGGACTGCATCATGTTTCTACAATTTGATAACAATATCTTCTGGTTGTTGTCGGCTTTATATTTTCTCTGATTGGGATGTCTGCACATGTTTTCCCACCCTTCTCATGTGTTCGTGGTCTTTGATGGAATGCTCCGCGCCATATCCACCAAAACTATACAAGCGCACCCATACTTGGTCTGCATATATAGGGTAAATACAGCTCCGCTATATATAACTGGACTTTTTTCCCTATTCAAGCAATGGGTAATGGCACCATCCAGCACTATTGTTGGTGATTCGGGGGGCTTGACATTTTCAATGGATTGTTCGAGGCACTGTGCACTTTAAATGTGTTTTTGTCGTTTTCCTGATAGAATTATCTTTGAAAAGTAATGTTGGCACTGGTGTGAGTTCACATTTGAAATAGCTGACCATGCCTTCCTCTCTTTGTGCTGTTGCTATAACAGACGGGAAAACAGAATAGTTGGACCAATATGGCTGTCAATCCTAATGGCGGGATACAACCTCTCTAGAATTTCACATGTGCACTCCTCTTATAATGGAAGCGACGGAAACAGTCTGACCATTCAGACCTTTGTGGAACTTCAAACCGATCATTTCAGTCTCGTTGCAGTTTACTCCATCGGCATCGCTATTAGTAGTCAACCCCGACGGCTGAAAACGTATCCGATCCACGTTGGTGTAAAAATGCTCGTCTTCGAACCACGTTTGTATTTTATCCAAACCTGTGTGATACATGTATCGTTCTCACCTAGACACTTCTATTTGTATATGCTTTTCGCTAGAACAATGACGGTTATTTGCCAAACTGACCACGACATCGTGTGCATGTCTCTGTATATTTGTGCATGCTACATGTACACACATTGAAGGTGAACACTGTTCGTGAAACCCCTTCCTGTGGTGAGACCGTCTCAATTTTTTAATCGATCTCATTAGGGCCTGTTATATTGCCAAATATGTGTAGAATATGTGTTCCGTGAAGCAGGGGTACAAACAGGGGTGCTCAATTTGTAGATAGAGGCGACAGCTTTTGGTATAATTAATGTGGCCAGTGGCTGCACAAAGATTCAAATATTTCCCACAGCGCCCAAATTAAGTTGTCAATCGCTAGTTTTTTCGCCCGGATGAGCGTTTTCAAAGTCTCAACATAATGTATGCATTGCAGCCACATCAGCATTCTTAGTAGTTCGAGATTATCTCCAAGAAGCGAATCGTATTCTGAAAGACATCCGTTCAGTTTCACAAGTTCCTGTGATTGCGACACGAGAACTGGAAGGACTTTGTTTTGAACTCTCTCAAATAAAATTTCAAGTGTATCGATACGCCAGACCTATCGAGCAGATATATCTCAGTCATATCTGAATAAACGTCCATTGAGTGACGAACAACAGCCATATCTACGGTATTACGGGATTCGTCAGTGATATTTTGGGTTTCTTCTAAACGTGATAACCCCTCCGTTTGAGGTAACACAAATGGCAATATGGCCTACATAATTCATAGAATTTACAGTTTCATGTTCGGTGCTGGGTGGCACTAAAATTCAAGGATATGGTCTCAACTCAAACGTGACAACACCCCTATTTTTTATTTAATAACTCTCCTACAGTCATGTCCTATCCACATATTCCGTATTATACATGATAATAAATATGTTTATATCAAAACTCGAACGTCGATTGAACCTCAAAAATTGCCACCAACTGAACGTGCTGCTCATTTTCACAGCTTAAGGGTGGAGATCACAAGAAATGGAGCTGAAAATTAGACAGAACTGTGAACTCCAATTATGTGACCTGCAAGCAGCCCAGATTGACTTATCAAATTCGTGCGTTGTCGATGTGAGTTAAAAAGCAAATCAGCATGCAAGAACGGTCTGAAATGTGTCACGAGTTGTGGCGATTGCAGCGGGAAGGATGGAACACTTGGAGGATGTTGGAGGATGTTCGTAGCTGCACATGTACAATTTCGGAAGAAGTGTATTATGCTGTTCCAATATAATGGTAGATCCGTTAATTTTGTGTTAATATTCAAACCCATGTTCAGACTGGTATACGCTTCATAACTATCGGTGAAAGGGTTTCCCTTTTAAGGATATCCCAGTAATCGATGTGGTTAGGTCGTGGATAAGATAATCGCAGTCTGGGCTAGACGAGGTTGGCACTGATTCCAACACCGGCATGGGCGAAAATATAGGGACCTGTTTTCAGGCTTGATCTAATTTGAGGGACATTGCAATGTGCCATTCCGATTGATACCTGACAATTTCGATAATAGAAGAGAATTTGTTCACGCTCACTGAAGCAAGCACATTTGAAGCAACGAACACTCATACTAATTCGTTTGCAGAACTACAAACCCGTGCAGTGTTCTATGTGTTGAACAAACAGCAAAGAAAAAAGCAAACGAACTCTTTGTGGTTAAATTCTATGAAAACGCATGGAACGTAAAGATAGTCCATTTCTACACAATGGCTTCGAGTCAACAATACCCTTATGTCTTTCAAATTAGTTCACACTGCCATGCGTGCCTGATATAAAGTCTATAGTCTACGGTCAATACCCTAGACTTCGCTGGAGTTTATTGACGTGTTGTGCTTCAAGCATCGGTATAATATGTATTTCCTTTCACTTGCATTCAGAACGATAAGAAAGCGATAAGAGTCGACCTCGCTTCAAATGACAGGGATCGTTAACGGAAAGAATTTGTTCTCGCACGTTGACGTCTTTTGGTAGCTACCAGAGGTTGTTATACATGTAGCTACCTGTTTCCTGTCTGGGAGAATTGTCGCTAATTCTATTAGTGATTTTTACACGTGTAGCACCTTTCTATAATGCGCTATTATTTAGCATGCGTATTGCCTCACAGTGTTCAGCCAAGAACTCTTCAAATCGATAGCACCAATATGCCACACTACTCAGCAAGATCAACACAGCGTGCGACCGAAGAACGCCAGTCGGGAAAACTTATCTAAACGCAAAACAAGCATTCGTTATCAGTGGACGTCTGATGTTTAGTGATGTTCTAGTGGCTAATATTCCTCCGCGGGAAACTGGATTATCGGCTTATACTATCTGTTTCCATTTATTATAACAATTATCAAGACTCAGAGGGAGCTTGTTAAATTTATCGAAAAACTTATTTGAAATTTAACCAACCTGTTCTTTTCTCTCCCGCGGCGTATTAACGGGTTGAGCGAACGATGTCTTCATTGCTTCACTTGAAACAATCGAAATTGTCATATTTGATCGTGATAACGTAATTCAGACTGAGAGGGAAAATACCTTATTACATTTACGAGTGCGACTTTTTTTTAAACAAAGTTATTATTTCTCGTGAATTGTGTGACGTGACCATGATAATTACATAACAAATATTCATTGACCAAGATCATGGCTTCACTTTTCGTAAATAACTCACAGATCGGACTAATGGATATACTAAAGAATAGTGGCAGCATTCAGGATCATGATATATTCCCTAAAATACAAGGTGAGCATATTATTTTTTTCCCGACTGTCCCGAGTCTGCAACATATTAAACAATAATTTCGACACCATTAATCCTTTCTATGCTAAATTGATTCCCCAGCTCAGTGATAAAAGTTTATCATATTGGAATGGTCAATTATTCATATGGAGGGATGTTATGGGATATATGAGAATACGACAGCCAGACGAAATGATAATACAAGTGCAGAAGAATAAGTATTCATTTTTGAGAAATGTTTAGATAATAAGTTCAACAAATGGTGGTCGTTTGTTGAACTTATTATCTGAATATATCCTAAGAAACTACTCGTCGATGAGTATTTAGTATAGAAAGGGTTAAACGAGGAAGCTCCAAGAAGTATGCATTTCGATTGTTCACCATCGACATAAATATCAGAGCGCGACAAAATTTAGATGCGGTGTCATAATTACTAGTATGGATACAGTCGGTTCTTTTTCTGTAAATGTAACCCGCTATATCAAATCCAGTCGGAAGTCGGGATTTTTTTTACCCTGTGCCAATGCATTCTCTTATATATGCGAGTCGACCATAGGTCGCCTCGCATATATAAGAGAATGCATTGGCCTAACAATTTTTTACAATTTTAATAATTTGTTCTTGTATTCTTTAACAATTTTATAATTTCACCCATACAGAGCCCCAGACAAACATGAGCAGACGACACTCTTCTATGTGCTTCTATATATGTGTGGGGCTCCCTGCAGGGTAATGGGTGTATTTTATTTTATGTCCTAAAAATTGTAAGAAACATTTATTTAAAAAACATGATAAAAAATTGTTAAGCCAATGCATTCTCTTATATATGCGAGGCGACATATATGGTCGACTCGCATATATAAGAGAATACATTGGCACAGGGTAAAAAAAATCCCGACTTCCGACTTTTTGGCTCCACGGGATATGCTGTCAAATTTTCACATATGCAGAAGTGACATGACGTAGCTTTATTTCACAGTACCCAGCATGCAGTATCAGATAAAAATAAAGAAGGAGCGTTCTTCATTTTTCATTGAAGAATAAACGGGATCTATTGAATTGTGTGTGTGTGTGTGGGGGGGGGGGGGGGGTAATATATTTCATGCGAATATATAAACTGGATCTATATAGTTAAAGTTTAAAGTGATGTGAAACACCCCGGTAGGGCGATCAAACAGAAATGGAGAATAGTCGTGCTTAAAGTATTTATTTTTACAAATATTATATTCAAATTAGCAATACACACCGTCATGTTTTATATATTAGTTAAATGGAGTGACTCTCGTTGGCGAACACATTTTCGTTAGTTTATCGCCGATACTTGAGTCCCGAATCGAGAAGTAAATATTTATAAATAATCACATGCCCTCTGCATTCACGCAAATAGCTTCCTTAACAATCAGTACAAATCGCGATACGGTTGGTTGCATAAATGTTTCCGACGTTCATCAGGCAATAACTGATGTCGACCACTTCATAAAAAGCTATGAACACCTATACGTCACTACAAGCTGACCGTATGCACGCACTCGGTGCGTGGTGTCCAATTCACAAAAAGCGATGAACCACCTTCATCTATTCAAGCTGCGTATTGTTCTTAGGAGACTGTGTTGGAATTTGAACAATATATGTTACTCGCAATTGTTGTTGTACTTTTGAAAAGTTGTTCAAGTTATTAAGGTTCTATTAAAATGTACTGGTATAGGATTATAAGAAATGACTTGCAGATCGAATGGGGTCATTGTTTTTGACCGGCAGAGTAATTAAACAAAGTTCGTGTGAATCCCGAAGTTTGTTTAATTACTCTGCCGGTCAAAATCCAATGACGCCAATCGATCTGCAAAAAATGAAAATGACAACTTCAGAAAAAATAACGTACATATTCTTTCAGCTTACCCTGCCAGCATTATAGCAATTCAACAGGACTCACAAACATTATAGCAAAGTAGCAGGACCACTTAACCAGGGGTGTATTATGCATATTTTCACCATAATTGTTTCAAAGTAGCACTTCCTGGTTTCAAAAATCAATTGTTCTCAACAACGTATCTATTTCAATCTATTTGAAGTAATATTCCAATCAGTATACACGATGACAACATCCACAATTGTTTCAAAGCAGCACTTCCTGGCTTTAAAAATCAATTGTTCTCAACAAAGTATCTTTTTCAATCTACAGTAATGCCCAAAGTAATTGACCCCTTAACCACAGCAGAATTATGGGTAATTTTTCAGGATTTAGTCGGAAATATGGCTTGTTGCAATTCATCGGAAAGCTCTCGCAAGCCTATTTATCGTGGTAATCTGTTTTCACGGTGGCCCGTGCCATTCAATGATATAACGGGTATAAAGTTCTCTACAAGAGAATGCACTGGCACGTGGTCTTCAATGCTGCACAAGCGCATCTCCCGACATGAAAGGGATAACCTATAACATATCGGATGTCACCACATTGATGGAACTGAAATAATGACGGCAGAGATGATATTATCGAGTTCATCTCGGCCACGGTCCTCGAAATAAAACACGCTTTAATATTGTATATCTATTCCCAGCAAGTCTGTATAGAATCCGGGGTTTATAAAAACAATATGTTGGAGTTGTATTTGTGGCATGGGGTACGGATAGTCCACATTTAAAGACCCACATAATGTTCGAACCCCCAGATCACATTATATAAAACATATGCCATATTATATATATACCATTTGAAAGAGGAAGCTACAGAACATTGCATTTTCAACTTATTCGATGTAATAAACTGTGAAGATGTTGTTTTTGTTTCAAGAGAAACCGACGTCTGTTCTGTGCTGACGTTTCTGTTACATTTTATGATTTCAGCTATTTTATATTACTCTATGGGCACCTTTTGAGACATAGACGTTCCAAATGGTGATGAATTATAGTATTTTAATCATATTTTATGACATAGATTGTTATTAAAATCGTATATCAAGGCACTATAAAAAAAAATCGGTGACTCGAAAATTAAATGGGCCTTTAACTACCAGCGCATGTCATCGGTGACGTCTAGTCGCCAACGTGAGCATGGTCAACCTTACATGGGGTGATTTCCCGCCAACGTGAGCATGGTCAACCTTATATGGGGTGATTTCCCGCCAACGTGAGCATGGTCAACCTTACATGGGGTGATTTCCCGCCAACGTGAGCATGGTCAACCTTACATGGGGCGCGAGGGTCACAATAAAGTATCAAAAAACGTCATGTTTGTGGCAACATTATCATAAAAACTCTTCATCCCAGATGATCAATTGACCATTTGGACGCCTGACAAGACAGCATATCGTAGTAAAACATTCTCCTTTGGTAATTTGTATCTAGCCATCAAAACATTTCACGAATATGCTCATAGGTTAGATCTCATTTTCTTTGGAAACAAATGTGGTATTGTCAGATAAACTGTATCTTTAAAGATACGGACGGCGTTGGCGGTGGGTATGCTGTTAAAATGTTCACCTCCGTCAAAAACCGCCATAAACAGAAATAATAGTAAAATATAGACAGACTTTGTTCTTATACCAATCAGAAATATGGCATAAACAGTATGTTATTGTCAAATGTTTTTTCCTTTGTTTTGTAAACAGAAGCAAAAAACGTTACAGAACCTGGCTTTTGTTTAGATCCGGATATGGTAAACATAAGGAGCGTTATTTGTTACTATTTTCCTGATATGGAAATAATAAAGAGCGTTTATATCATTTGTGTGTGATTAACCAATAGGATTGAGCTGTGTTATGTAAACAGAAGCAAAACTTCTGTAACACGAGCGGGCTCTTGTTTACGTACACCATCGTGCGTCTTGACGACAATATACTGTTTACGCGCTGATTATGTTTGGCATATGAACAAAACTATATATTTTTTAATATTCCTTCTGTTGATGGCGATTTGAACAAATATGAATATTTCTGCAAAGAACGGCGCCCGTGCCTTTAACGGAAATATATAACTAAATTTTAGTCAAGGAAGTTGCTGAATTTGTTTCTTTAAAACTATAGGACGTATTAAACTGATAAAGGGCTTGGGTTTTGGCGATAACGGTGTCATCATCAATTAATTGTAAACGAAGATTTCATGTGCGGTCTGTTGCGTGAGCTCAGCAACAGGTATCTGGACTAAATCCCGTTTATTTCGAGCAATTAATCTCAATTATCTGGCGCATTTCTGGCATACGGGCAGCAGACGGGGAACTGTTCTGATATGGATGTCAGGTCCGGGTACACTCATGTGCGTAGATATCAGACTCACCTTTTCACTTTGGCAGACGTCTTTATTCGTCTGAAAATCAAGATCAAACCAGCCTACATGCCTAATATATAACGCAAATGTCTTGATGTTGATGCATGCTCTAGTATAAGATTTCGATAACAGGCCCACACATATCACGTATGCAGTGTTCCAATGAAAAATCAGTTATCAGCAAAATTGGCCGTCTGTATACATGGGGTCTTCATAAATATACAAGACACAGACTAGGGTGTGATGCAACGTTTCCTGTTACATTAGGGCTGTTTAGATTGAAAACTTCTAACTTCGCCCGTCATGCAATATCAGACTATGTCATTCATCACGATGTGGTGGGAGATTGTGACCAATAATAGAATAACTATATTCTGTTGATAAACTTCGCATAGCGCCGTGTGTGAATTGTTACACACGTGTAGCGACATTATTTAACAACTAACGAAATCGCTGCAAGTGTTATGTTGTACGGACTTCGTTTGGAAATAAGTGAGCTACCATCCAACCCCCAGTCCGCGGTTTAAGTGCTACAGGTCAATGTTATGGAGTTTTGAATATTCATGAATTCTAATATTCAAAAGCTCCATATATGGAATGCTACTACAGAACTTTGACCTGTAGCACTGAATGCGCGGAACGGGGCTGGATGGATCCAATATGGTAGCGACTCAGTGATCTCGCTTATAGAAGACGACAGTCTAAGTCGAAAAAGGGCCGTAACTCATAATAAAATAATTGGACGGAACCCATATTCGAACTTTGTCTATATTTGTAACTACATTGGAAACACATGTGCATACCAACTTTGGATCAGAGCAAATAATCCAAACTGAGTTATCGATCGGCAATCGATAATGTTAACGGACGGATGGCAAGACGACAGTTAGTTTTTGTTCAAAAGGACGTATAAAAACGTAACCTCTTCATTTAGTCTACGATGAGCATTTTCGAATGGATTATACAATCTATGGAATGAACACACTCGCGAGATCAGGTGCATAGGAGGTCCCTCAGAATTACCAAAGGAATCCAAGGTATTTTAGCATTGGTTCTGGTTGGCGTTTGAGCCAAGAACCCAGGGAGAAAACAATGTGCTATTAGTCTGAACTTGAGGCTTGACCGACAAACGTCTGAGAAATCAGAAGTTGCTTCCATTGTATCACATGCTGTTTTGCATCAAAGAAACATCTGCGGTATGTTTGATATGTTTGTCCTTCAGAGACTGACCAATTAGCCAAATCAAGTGACTGGAGAAAACGCCAGCCTCGTGTTGCTAATAATGAAGAAATGCAATCCGCTGTTCTACGGGCGTGCTTATTTCGCGCCCCGCGTGTATACTGTTTCGCTGATTCTTGGTATAGGAATCACTGAACTAAATGGTTTCCCATAGGCGACAGTGTTAACGTTTCGGCCAAATTCACTGAATTGAAGTCTGCATGCCATACCAGTGATGTTTACCCAGCTAGATTGACACCAGTTGATCACGAAAATACAAGAAAAATCATAGGTCATGTGTTTATTTTTTAAAATAAATCCCCAAGTGTACGACAGGGCTATCACACAGCCAAATTTGATTTGGGAAAAACCCAGAACTACAGCAGCTAGTTAATTAAATTTCCCGCTCACAAAAATCAATTCCCCCATTAATTCACCAGTTTAAACTATTTAGATATGATGCACAAATCAAATAAACGCGATGTCATCCTTTAATAACGTGTCGCATGTATCAGGTGAAGGTCATTCTTCAGTTACCTTCACTTACCCTTACTTCCACGGTGTACTCGCTCCCCGACTCTGGAACACATTTAGCTCCCTGATTCCTATACGTGGGCCATGGGCGTTTTATTTATAGAAACGGGAATTTTTGGGACGGATTAAAAGTCGAACTGCGACCCGGAGGCCGAGTCCGATAAAAGGTGTAGTTGGGAATTCTGGTGAGATGCATGAGAAACCTTCAGTGATAAGCCGTATATAGTTGTTGTAATAATTTGAAGGATTAGTTGTTTTAACGGAATTATGAGTTGGTCATTCGTAAAACCAATATATTTTATATTCTATAGTTACAATCATTGGATATAATATATGATTTTGAGCGCGTTACTATTTCTGACATTGGTTTTCTTGTACATGTACCATCATAATAAAGTGTGGTTCTAATGACTAAGTCGCTTCAACTTGATTATAGTCTGCGGTATACACATAGCCGCATGGGCTCGGTGCTTGGGAGGAATGCAAAAAGTCTAAGACCCTCTAAAAATTCGGGCGCCCGTATACGGTATAGCGGTACGCCTGAAGTATACGTTCTCATGTTTCTACAAAATACTATACATGTATTACATTTGTAATTCGCTTCATGCATGCAACATGATGCCAGGGGCCAAAGGCGTGGCCGGATGGTCTTTGATGGTAGGGTGTCCAAATTTTCCAACTGGACCCCGACCCTTGAAGACATATATCTTTGGAAAATTCATGCACCATCTTCAGTTAGAAATTTCCAACATACATCTCCAGCATAACCTCTGCTCTATCGTTGTATATATTATGAATTCGATAATTTCCAACCGATTGTCCGAATATTTTGAGATTATAAGTTGGGACTTATAAGTATGTAGTATTTCGACGTCTAAAACAGCATAAATTCCCACCTGCTGTATAGTTTCAGACTTGAAATTTCCAACTTTTCAATTGTTATTACAGACATTGGGGGGGGGGGCATTCATAATGTAATAGACGCCGCTACATTCTTCTGAAAATGCGTGTATATATGCATGGTCGCGTAAGAATAAATTCAAGGATAACACATGCCTGACGGGAAATTACCTATGAATATATAGATTTGTTTGTATAGAAGTAGATGTTATTTCATGTGGGAGGAGATGTGTTGCTATGGAAACCACTACGGCTCCAGAAATCATGTCACGTGCGAAAATTCATCAGGATGGTCACCAAAAACTCAGATGTAAAGACGAAGCAGGAAACCACTCGAGAATATCGTATATACCATCATTTGATTCCGAATCCAATCTAATTATGAGACATCATGTCTGGCAATTGATAGGAGCTTTTTTGCGCAGTTGTTAATCGCTCGACCTGGACCCTTCATTGACTCGTTCCCATACAGCGATCAGCCTCCTCGATCTAGAGCAGACCCTTCAAGCGTCATGTCTACACTCTTGGTATACAGTAAATGCTGACAGGATCCAACCTATAAATACGAATTACCCCGGGGCAGATGCTCTCGATATCATACGCAGAATCTTCCGCTGGAATGCCTATCGAGATGGGATCCATCGATAAATCATAATAGAGGATCATCAGTTGAAGCAGAAGGACGGGTGATAACTCTAAATACGCTCCCTATATATTGAACAACGAAATTCGACCTCATATTTTCCTGTGATGGTGGCCCGAACCGGAATTCACACTGAAGAATGTGCGAATGTTACAAGTCAGGCGTTTGCGATTGGTTGATATTTTCGCTCGCTCGTTCCACTGCTTGATATACAAGCATATTATGTTAAAACGATCATTTGAATGAATTTATGTCATTGATGGACATAATGGTATATATCGGTCGCCATTTTTGGTGGGTGATAGCAGTTATATAATTTAATAATTCATCGGTTTGGTTCGTAATGGTTTTTGGCACAAAATAGAATTCTACGGGTCCGAATATATCAAAAATATTGCTAACTTTGGTTTTCAGCAGTTGAAAATTTAAGGGAGAAAACTGCTTGAAATTGTTCCAATAGTTCTCAGATACATTTTCAACAAGAGCGTTTTTTACCAAAATTCGAATATATTCTGATTACAGTTTAACTGAAATTGCTATGAAATGAAATATTTTCAATCTTTGGGGCGCTATATTTGTTGAACATTTCTAACAATTTGCATCTCAAGCTTTCCTTGAGATATCAGTTGGAAATTCCTTCTCAGTGGGGGGGGGGGGGGGGGGGGGTGCAATGCAAATGAAGTCCATATAATTGGACATTTCGTTTATATGGGCTGTATAGTTAGACCCACTTGACCTGCTATAGACACGTCCCTGAATTCACTCAGTTCGTACGTGTATAAGAAATGCTATCTCAGCATCACTGCCCTCGCGGCTTCGCTTGCGTTCTAGTTAGTGAATTGCGCTAGAATAATTACACGTCACCAACAGGGTACTATCTTTCTGCCTACTCCCAATCAATCAATCCCATTCTCGCGCTAACCTAATTATTCCCCATATGTTCGCAGTCTTTCTGCTGATAGATGGCCTAAAATGTTCGTCCCATCAGTATTAAACGCGGCAATATCACGATTATTTTACAGTGTACGGTTGCTATCTGGATTGTGGAATTGCTGCGAAGAATATCCATTACATCGTGCTCGTATGGGCAGCTCTATAAGTCATAAAGTATAAATAAAGGCATACTTAAACATCCCATCAGGATATATACTGATGACAGTCGTGTTCCAAAGAGCTGACATTCATTTCTCAATCAATATAACTCCGAGCGATGTCTTAGCGAATTGTAAACCAAATTTAGTTTTGTCTTTGACAGACAGTGATATCCGCCGATGATTGCTCCAGGCATGAACTTTCAAACTGTTGATAATGTTGACAAAAATTTAGGTGGCGAGACACTCCCAGCTTCAACCAAGTAGACATAGCCAGGGGCGCCGGAAGAGCGTGGCAGATGGGGCAGCTGACCCCCCTGCCCTTGACAAAGGGGGCGAGCGGGGGCAGGACTTGCCCTTTTTCTGGATACAGAAAATGTTTTTTGTGTGTTTAATCTTGTGTTTTTATAGCAAAATGTGACTTTTTTGGTCCAAATACCACCAATTTCACAAGGAATATTAATTTTTTGTCAATTTTATCACAAAACGGCCATAAAAACCGACAAATACCATTAAAATAGGGATTCTTGCCACAATGAATTTATGGTTATTTTCCCGAGTTTGCGGAGAAAATGCCCCTTTTTTGCGGAAAAGTGCCCTTTTTGTAGGCTCTGCCCCCTGCCCTTGGATGCTTCCGGCGCCCCTGGACATAGCTATGCTCCAGGCAAGAACTTTCCAAATGTTGATCATTTTGACTAACATTTAGATGGCGAGACACCCCAACCAAGTACTCTTATAGCTGTCGTAGCCTTTTCCCACACATTGGCATCCGCCGATGAGGGGAAATTCCAACCGCTATATAGATAGCAGTTGGCGGAAAGCTTCCAACTATTGAACGCCATTACTAATATGCATGTATTAAGGGGGTAAGACGTATATAGGTTGACACCATGGTGTATAACGAACTTGTCCTACAGTCGATGGACTATGGTAATTTGGTACTGGATATACAACAATGCCCTTCTGATGTGTATCATGCACCAGGACGCTACACATTTTCTTCATGTTTTCTTGTCAATTAAAACTCTGCCCATTAGATATACT
This sequence comes from Siphonodentalium dalli, assembly GCA_032622095.1. Lineage (NCBI taxonomy): Eukaryota > Metazoa > Mollusca > Scaphopoda > Gadilida > Siphonodentaliidae > Siphonodentalium > Siphonodentalium dalli. The sequence goes on from CP136064.1 coordinate 196,668,925, forward strand.
ATTCACCAATGTTGGAACATGTGCATTTTCGACTGTATGCAGCCGTGTTCAAAAGAGCTGACTCTCATTTGTCGGTCAATATTTCTCGAAGTGATTTCTTAGCGAATCGTAGACTCAGTTCATACGTTGTCTTTACCAGACAGTGCAAGGCATCCGACAATGACTTCAAACCGCGATTGCTGCAGGCATAGCATTTCACACTGTTAACAACTTCGACTAGATTTCAATCCCCCAAAAGACTCATGCATGACTTCGAGTTGGCAGTATGTAAGATTTGCAAATGCCATTAACATGTTTTATTTGATTATCTGACTATCACCAGTGCTGCGTATTGTAGCATTGTGTGAATCTCATATATATTTTTAAGACCTCTGTTTGTCTGTCTGTATGTCTGTCTGTATGTCATTGATACAAATCTACGATTCTCGACCGATCGGAACGAAACTTGGTACGTGTGCGTAGTTTGACCAGGCGGTCGTCGTTGTCGTATTGGCGAGTCCGTGCGGCGCCCGCTTCGCGCATGCGCAGACGAGATCTCTGAAACGGGTGGAGCTATCGACTTGAAATTTGCTATGTGAATGTATCTTGTCCCCGGATACGAATTTTATCGGGTCGCCGAGCCCGTGCGACGCCAGCTTCGCGCATGCGCAGACGAGATCTCGGAAACGGGTGGAGCTATCGACTTGAAATTTGGTATGTGAATGTATCTTGCCCCGGATACGAATTTTATCGGATCGCCGAGCCCGTGCGACGCCAGCTTCGCGCATGCGCAGACGAGATCTCGGAAACGGTGGAGCTATCGAATTGAAATTTGCTATGTGAATGTATCTTGTCCCCAGATACGAATTTTATCGGGTCGCCGAGCCCGTGTGACGTCAGCTTCGCGCATGCGCAGACGAGATCTCGGAAACGGGTGGAGCTATCGACTTGAAATTTGGTGTTTGAATATCCCGGACAACGTCGGGCTCATCGGCTAGTATGGTATATATTTATATTGTTTCCGAGATTGCCCAACCAAGTGCACCTACCTTACTTTGTCTTATGTGGAAAGTGACATCTGCCGAGACGCATGGGGCTGGCAATAGGGTATTCGTTCGGAGATGTTCATTTTTCAAATCCCCCACCCCCAAGACCAAACCAAACTCCAAACTCTAGAATGTCATTTATTTTATTCCCTATTTATATTTATTACACCTCTATTTTTCTCTTTTATTTTCTTTGATTCTGATCGGGCAAGGCCTTATATATAGTTGCTTGTTGCTTATATTTCCCGATAAAGATGTAAATGGCCGAGTCGCCGGCTTCACGAATTTATACAGTATGTTGTTCGGCCACTTACAATTTTATAAGCCCATAAATGCAACAAAAAATTAGAACAATCTTAATATATATTTCAGTCAGAAAATTTATAACCGCTGTTGATGCAGCCATGAAATTTCAAACTCTAGGATATTTAAAGATATTTGGCACAGCTGCATGTTATATGCATGCACTTGTCTCCGAGACTTGCCGAGCGTTGCCATAGTGACCTTTGTACGTGTCTGGGACTATATATAACACACACGGCGCCTATTTTGAAGCTGCAGTGTATTTTTTTGGGGGATTGGGTGGGATTCGAAACCCGGCCCGTGACGGTGAGCGCGCCTTCCAACTCCAAGTCCGACGTCAATACCACACAACCACCGAAGCGAGACCAATCAAGGTGGACTAGACACTGGCTCTATGACATGACGCTCCGACGCTTTGCTCTTATGCTCTTAAGACATTATATGCACATTTTAAGGTATATTGTGTCAGTTAAATACATGGTAGATATTTGGCACAGCTGCATGTTATATGTACTTGTCACCGAGACATATATACCGAGCGTTGTCCTTTGTAAATACCTGGAACTATATAACACACAATGCGTCGATTTTAGAAGCTGCATTTGTTTTTGAGACATTGCAACTTGGTGGGGGGGTGGGATTCGAATTTCGAACCCCATCCCCAAAAATATTAATCTTCATGATAAAAATATTATATGGAGAGCGAGCTAACAGCATGCAAATACGAATAAAACCAGACAACATTGTAGTCATATTTAAAGAAGTCTGGAAACATTCGCTTTAGACGAATATTTCCAAGAATGAAACCTCATCATAGCGGTAATCCGTCTGAGCGTCTAAAATGCAGACGCCCCCGCCCGCCCCTCCCAAATTGTGCCACTACCTTAGTGCAGGAAATTCAACAGAATATATGTAGCAAATGAATGAATTTCAGCCAGGGATTTTAGTGCAAAATAGGCCCATGTACTCTATGAACGATACAACCAACATGGTAACTATAACGAAAATGAATTTTGACTGGAGATTCGATTTGCTTGAAGGGAGACTGGACACCAAATCAGGAATCATAAACCCATTTCATTATAATTACCATGTTGTTTGCATCATTCATAGAGTATATGCATGAGTGTATTTTGCACTCACCCATGGCTCAAATTTATTCATTTGTTGCATATATTCTGTTGAGTATAAAAGGAGTTGGTCCCATAAATGGCCGGATTTAGTGTACAGTCACCCTTTAACGAAAGAAAGACAAATCCACGCATAATATCAGTTTTATCACTGAATGGGATAATCTCTTCAGTAATTTGAAGGTGTTAACCCTTTCTCTCTGTCTCTCTCATATATACTAAATGGATTCTTACACTCAGATATAAAAGTACACATTGGACGCAGGCGAATGGACTATTCCTCATCGAGGACCACTATTTTGCCATAGTCAACGACAAGACATTCATTATTTATTATATTAAATCGAACATTGTGTCAATTCTCTCACAATTACTGTGTCTGATTTTGTCACATTTTTATTTACCGTGAATTTTGGAAATCGGTTTTAGATTTTACAATTTACGGCAATCTTTTGACGATGGCTCGGGAGCATAAATATTGTTATTAGTTACATCTAACAGCATCTCTTCATGATTCATGCATTTATTTCTATAAATACGTCATTAGAAAAGACATTTTGGCAAACTTTTATAAAACGGAAAGGAAGTTATAAATAACGTCTACTGGCATTACAAAATTAGGATTGGTCGCTTGCCAACTAAACGGACAAACTATTAAATACATTGAATAGCTATGATTGGACATTTGTAAGATCATTACAATTCAAAATAAATCTAATGATATACCGACATTGCAACAAGTATCGTACCTTACAAGGTATAGTTTCAGATTAGCCTTATCTTCCGGTGGCAACACGATTTCGCGAAATGAGTTTGTTACTATAAATAGAAAAAGAATAGTAGGCATGTAGGAATCCTACTGGGGTACTATCGTAAAATAGTATAGCAGTGTGCAGCCAATCAGAATGCGAGAAAGTCACGTGAGATATAATATATATAAGTAGTCAATTACAGAAGGATTCACATTGATTGGAGGAAAATGTTCAAATAATAAGTTCAACTATGGTCGTCGGTTGCACTTATTATCTGAACATTTCCTAAGGGAACTACTCGTCAATTAAATGAGTATTTAGTAAAGAAAGGGTTTAGTTGTTTTAATGTGAGTCTGTTCCTAATTTCTTGTCACCACCTGTCTACGTTTACCCGTAATTCATCATGGGGAATAACCAATAATGTCGACAGTACTGGCTCCGAAAAAGTTCAGGCGAAATCGGAATGACCCACAATTCTTACTCCTAATTCAATAACGTAGTTTTAGAGACGATAAGACGCCATGAGCCGTTTGTCGCAGGTCCGTGGAGCGAATTACACTCACCACCACAATATCCTTTACCAACAATGAGTATCGAGCCGCTATTGAGCGAAATAAACCCCATACTATATGGCTATTGAATGGAATGCATATCGATCACGGAGTTGGTCCTCTCGAGAGAGTACGTGGAATTGAACTCATGGATTTCGTCTTCCATTTTACCTATCAAGAATTAACCATCGAAAAGCGAATATATCAAGTTTATCATTATATAATCAATTCGTTGATTAGTTTAACGGACAGGCTCCATTTGAACATCATGCAACTTATGTCCGGTAATTTCGATGAATGGATAAAATAGCTTGACAAATACTCGCAATACCAATCTATAGGTGGCCATATTAAAGATGCATTATCGGAATTAACGCTCCAAAATTACTATTTCTTTGCCATGGCTTCGGTCTTAACAAATATTTGATTCCAGTCGAGGAACCCACCCATCAAAGCTCAGAGTGATCAGATACAGATTTTTGAAGTTTGTTATTTCTCGAGATGTGCTATTATTTATAACCCAGAAAACAGTCGTCAAACCGACGGTCTCGGACAAAATTGCGGATGAGGATGGATAACTCAAAATTCAAGCGGTAATACGGCAAAATTTCCTGATACTCAAGTGATAATACGGCCATATTTCGTTGAACAAAATGTTGATAAATAACACGTTTTGGGAAATTTGATACCATAGTTGACGGTGGTTAGCATTATTTTGTTGCATTTAATAGATTCTGATAACTAAAGCGTATTTGAAGAAATTATGTTGTTGATATGGGGACCGTCTGATCGGATTGAGTACCTTTAAGTCATAGCAATTTCCGAAGTCAAAACAGAAGTTACACGAACGCTATTTACTGTCACCATATCAGGCATAATTATGTTAACAAGGAACCAAAAGGGCAATCGTCTAGTTGTTTTCAGTCTTAACACTGGTGTGAGGCAAACAGATTAATAATAACGCTCTTTATTGCTACTCTAAAAACAATGACATATCGAGCTTCTATTGAACGAAATAAAAGCAATACTTTAGTTATTGAATGCGTTTTGATCAAGCAGTTGGCACTCTCCAGAATACGTGGAATTGACCTACTGGATTGCGTCTTCCATTTCATCTTCCACATATATATTAACCAGCAAGAGCCGAATAAATTCGTGAATTATAATTGAATTGAATTTTTTGGAAAGCACCATCATCATGGCAATTATGGTCGTATTTTACTGATGATAACACAAGATGCAAACAATTTAACTAGATGAGTTGCGGATAAGTGAATGATTAGATGGGGCCATGCATGGAGGATAGATAGTCTGGGACAGGAGTTAAAAATATAAATTTCTCAAAACATTATAAGCTAAATTATTGTATATTTATAGGTATCTTGGCAAATTATGATGAAGTAGCTCACTTAATTTAGTAACATTAGAGGGGGAATGTACACTAAATCCGACATTTATGGTACCATCTCCTTTTATACTCAGCATATATGAAACAAGTGAAAATATTTTGAGAGATGGATTAGTGCAAATTACACCCATGTGCTCTATGAACGATGAAAACACCATGGTAATTCTAATGAAAATTAGTTTATGACTCGAGTCTTTTTAAAAGCCGAGTTCCAGGGGTATAGGGCGGTGATGGTACCTTCCTAGCTATATTGCATGGAATGCGTATTGTCACGGAGTTGGTAAGGTACTCTCCAGAGTACGTGGAATTGAACTCCTGGACTTCCGTCATCCATGCATTAGGCATTAATTATTAACCAATTAGAGACGATTTAACTCGTGGAATGACAACACACATTTTCCTATACCAAAAGATATATAATCTACTCAAACCCCCTTGAAGTAAAGTCAATGGCACAACAACTCAGGGACGTGGCTAGAGGGTCTCCGTTGGCGTGTGTCTACCTTGGAGAATTCAAACTGCACCCCCCTTGAATCAGACCAAATACAAATTTTGCACAATTCCATTTGCATCCCACCTTGCATATCACAGGCCTTATAGCCTATATATTCATAAACCATTGTTCTATATACCCTGTATGAGAACATTAAGATATTTACTTGAACCTGAAAATTGCATAAATCCTAACATCTAGTGGTCTAATTCCAGACCAATGCACAATGTTACGGGCAAGATACCAGATTTTGAAAACTAAACAAGAAAATAATCGCAAATTCCTAGCATCTAGACTAGCCTCAAGCTTTCCTTGTGTTGGAAATTTCAAACTTCATACTCTCCCTTAGGTTGGAAAATTCTCCAACTGATGACCATTTCTGTCCACGATTTTGAAATCTGAACACGAAAATCGCAAAATCCTAGCATCTAGACTAGCCTCAAGCCTTCCAAGAGTTGGAAATTTCAAACTTGATACCCCCACTTAGGTTGGAAAATTCCCAACTGATTACAATTCGAATGACAATGTTGACCAAATGTATGACAATATTGTTTTCTTAAATTAACTAGCAGTTTTTGACTGGCCATGTGGGAGGAACCAGGACACAAGCTTTCCAAGTGTTGGAAATTTCCAACCTGACACCCCCCCCCCCCCCCATAAGGTTGGAAAATTTCCAGCTGATGTCCATTTCAGTCCAAAATTTTGACAAAAAGTATGAAAATATGCAAATATTGGTCCAAAAACAATAACTTCCCCAATAAATTATTTGAAAATCAAACTACAAGAACATTATCAACCTGTTGTTGGTGTGAAAGTTCCAACTAATGTTGTGTCATGCAGGTATGAAATTTCCAACTGTCGAAAATTTTGACCAAAGTTGGGTGGCGAGACACCCCCAAACCCCCAACATCGTTCCTGCAAAAACTTCTGAATTCCATATAAATGTATGTGATGACGGAAACCTAATACTCTCCCTTAGGTTGGAAACTTCTCCAACTGATGACCATTTCTGTCCACGATTTTGAAATCTGAACACGAAAATCGCAAAATCCTAGCATCTAGACTAGCCTCAAGCCTTCCAAGAGTTGGAAATTTCAAACTTGATACCCCCAATTAGGTTGGAAAATTCCCAACTGATTACAATTCGAATGAAAATGTTGACCAAATGTATGACAATATTGTTTTCTTAAATTAACTAGCAGTTTTGACTGGCCATGGGGGAGGAACCAGGACACAAGCTTTCCAAGTGTTGGAAATTTCCAACCTGACACCCCCCCCCCCCCATAAGGTTGGAAAATTTCCAGCTGATGTCCATTTCAGGCCAAAATTTTGACAAAAAGTAGGAAAATATGCAAATATTGGTCCAAAAACAATAACTTCCCCAATAAATTATTTGAAAATCAAACTACAAGAACATTATCAACCTGTTGTTGGTGTGAAATTTCCAACTAATGTTGTGTCATGCAGGTATGAAATTTCCAACTGTCGAAAATTATGACCAAAGTTGGGGGGCGAGACACCCCCAAACCCCCAACATCGTCCCTGCAAAAACTTCTGAATTCCATATAAATGTATGTGATGACGGAAACCTTGTCGCATTATATTAATGGGCTGCATGGGGGATGTTGAGTCACTGATGTGTTATTGAACTGAAAGCCTACAAATTATATAGTTCCATTTAACCCGTGTTGAAGCTAGTTTCCGGTGCATGATTACGTTACGCTAGAAGCTTTCAATTCATTATAGTCCGAAGTGAAACATCCAATGTCATAAAGTGTAGATATAGTAGAGAATGACACATCTCGGCCACATATGTGATTCGACATTTCGAGTGACATTTCAGGCAAGTTCTGAGTAGGATTTGAGCCATATATATACGCGAGCGCATCATGTTTCCAATAATTAGCATTATGTTTATAGTCTGTATAAGCGGGCTCCTTCTCGACATCAATTAATTCCAACAATATTTCGAAGAAACTCATTTTGAAGGCACCTCTGCATTATTATCCAAATGAACATCTGGGCCACATGAATCATATGGTGTTTCACTTATAAAGGTGGATTTTTAATCGAAAATCATACACATGTCATGGCTGAACAGTGAAATATTCTAAAATAGCCACATTTTTAGTCCCATTTCGTGAAAAATTGAGGGAAAAAGGCATTGACTTTTCTCAAATATTGTAATTTTATACCTCTAAATCTTAACAGAAGAGATACACCATGTCTAATTTGGCTAATCCATGCATGCATGTCAGAGATACATGTAAAAACACCAAAACCAATTAACATCCTGTGTCACAGGTTGGTCATGATGTTACTTGACGATATGGAACCATCTTTCGGTGTATGTATCCACGTGCACAGTAGAAACATGAGCGTGACAAGGAACAGCTGGAAATTTGATGAATGAAGCAATAGCAGTTAGAAGTTGCAAACCAAAAATAGTTGAGATTGTACTGAATCGAATATTTTCGTACTTTCAGGGAATTGTTATTTCAAATGAGGTGTGGTTCCAAAGCGGCACCCCTACCAAACCCCTCCATCCTCTTCCCTGACTGCAAATAATATATCGAGGGAATTTCGTCGAACCGAAAATTAGCTTTTATATATATAACGACAGCGGGAGACGAATCAAATTTCGTATACTTAACACTGAGGTAGACTTCGCACTTAACCCGAGTGAGGTCAGATACGATTGGCCGTTTAGGAATAACAATATAGCCCGGTGAAACGTGAAACGACAGGCAATCGATATTTATATTCCCGATCAAACGATTTCAATAATTTTGCATGGTTCAATGAAAATCGTGTATTTAGCGATATGTTAATCGAGTAATGGTTGACTTAAGTGGACACGAACAAGAAAGTATACCCTAACATTATGATTATGACAAAGCGTTGACGCCTGCGTACATTGTAAACTGTCATTGGGGTTATGACAAAGCGTTGATGCGTGCGTACATTGTAAACTGTCATTGGGGTTATGACAAAGCGTTGACGCGTGCGTACATTGTAAACTGTCATTTGGGTTATGACAAAGCGTTGACGCGTGCGTACCTTGTAAATTGTAATTGGGGTTATGACAAAGCGTTGATGCGTGCGTACATTGTAAACTGTCATTGGGGTTATGACAAAGCGTTGACGCGTGCGTACATTGTAAACTGTCATTGGGGTTATGACAAAACGTTGATGCGTGCGTACATTGTAAACTGTCATTGGGGTTATGACAAAGCGTTGACGCCTGCGTACATTGTAAACTGTCATTGGGGTTATGACAAAGCGTTGACGCGTGCGTACATTGTAAACTGTCATTGGGGTTATGACAAAGCGTTGACGCGTGCGTACATTGTAAACTGTAATTGGGGTTATGAGAAAGCGTTGATGCGTGCGTACATTGTAAACTGTCATTGGGGTTATGACAAAGCGTTGACGCGTGCGTACATTGTAAACTGTCATTGTGGTTATGACAAAGCGTTGATGCGTATACCGCATGGATTCACCGTGTCATGAGTCAATACGCACTTAAAGGTCCACTTAATTTAAATACCCAGCTAACATTATACACAACATATTCCATGTTATATACCAGTTGGAAGAGGAACCAAAAATATATATTCCACCAGAATACGGAGCAGCTGTGGCCTATGAGTGTCCACCAAGTTATAGAGGTTATCAGATTCATTCCAAGACCCCCCCCCCGTTGTAAACCCAGAAGGCATCCGAATTCAAACTACGAGATAGAGTTATTCCCTTTCCATTGAGAATAATAGACTTTATAGTGCAGACCGGATCAAAATTAAGCACAGAACACACATAGGTATACCTCGGCAGAAACAACATTTTCCCAGTTTATTCGACCGGATCAGTTGATAATAAAATGTTTTGGAGCTTCCTCTTTTAACTGGTATATATACTATGGAATATATTGTATATAATGTGATCTGGTGATTCGAAAATTAAGTGGGCCTTTAATCCGGGCAACGCGTGTTTGCGTGTTACAGGGTTACCCGGCGTTGCCCAGGTTAATGTATGCTGTGGATATTTGTTGGGAATAGAGAATGCTCTTGCTTAAAGTGTTATACGTTTTCTCATAAATTGTATATTCAAATAGCATCACAAAACATGATTATTACAGTCATGGAATATAAGTAGTGGCTCACCTTGTCAATTGTCATTCTGTTTATCGCGATTAATCCGTTCCACCAATAATGAAGTATTTATTTATTTACAACTGCGTATACATTAGACGTTATAGTATGATACATGAACATCATAAACACATTAGTTCGATAAAAGATGATAATTGGGTTTTACATATTGAGATGTATCAATCAATCTAGTGGGTTGGACTAAGATCTAGAGGACACCTGGCTATCACATCTCCATGAAGATACAGATGTTTCAAAGAAATTTCCAGGTGCTCCTCTGTTCATGGTGCTATATATTGGCTAAATATTCTTAGTTTAAACGAATGTTGCTGCGCAGATATATCAGCTACATGTGCCAGGCACAGAGCGAGCTTTTGAGTTGTTTATGTCAGTCGATGAGTCTGTACTAAAACCCTTGTCAGATGTCAGTTATTGGTTAGGATCCTGAAAAGTCTTGTGCTACTACTGCATTTTCTTGTATATCAGAAGAAACTATATTTGACTTGCACACTGTGACCACTATTTTTTGAACAGGCCTTCCATATCTCTTGACAAATTGTAACTTTTTGTGGAAACTGTATTGAATGGAACAGACTAAATTTTGTTATTATATATATGCAATCCTCTGACGGTTCGAGGTCTCTCAGTTTGCACGAATATATGCATCTCTTCAATAGAATGATAACTATACGTTAATGCTTCTTCTAGTTATCTCTTTTTGCTAGCTCATTGTGTGAATGCCTTGATTGCCATTCCCATATAAATATGACTGTTAAGAAGATACAATTGTTCAAGTGACTTATGTGGGTCACCATATGTCGGGATTGTGAAATGTGAACGCCCAACTACTTAAAATGATATGGAGATGGCCTGGTGACTGTATATAACTTATATGTGGATATCGGCGAATAGCAATCTTATCAATGATAGTGCATATCCGCTCGCCATCCGTGAAGCAAACGACACCAAATGGTATATCATTAGAGAAAAACGTGTATGAATTTGGTGGAATTTGGTTTATTAAATCAATTGTTGATGCAACGCTGACTCGACCAACGCCATATTGCGAAGGTGATTATGTATTCGTTTGGTGGAAATCAGCGACAAAACTATTTCACCATATTTTTTTAATTTCCCCTCCCATCAACAGCGTCATTTTAGAAAATTTTAACCCTCACCATTATCTTCCTTGTAAAAAGTTACCCCTCTTAGAACGCCTTGGTGCCATCTCGATTGTACCGCGTGAAGTTATATAATAATAGAACGCACACAGACAGACAAAAAGACAGACAGACAGCACGATTTTATTTCTTGTATCATTTGAGAAGAACGTATCTGAATTTGATGGTAATTGGTACTAAAAATATTTTGTATCAATTTTGGTGACCCTCCCGTCGCTATTTCGGACTCAAGCTACACACACTAAGACTCATTAGAGATTAGATATGCATATATATGAAATTGGTGAAAATTGGCGAGTATACAAATTCGTATCAAATTTAAGGTCCCCATATCTCTCACCCATAGGGCACCAATTTGGTGTATCTAAACCACACGATAAGATTCCTCGTATCACGGAGAAGAATATGTATCACTCTGGTGGAAATCGGCACTAAACATATAGATATAATTTTTGTTGTCCCTCTCATCTCTATACACCACTGACTCGAATGGCCCCACTTGTGACATCCTTAAACCACACGATTACACTCCTGATATCATGGAGATGATTGTTTGTAAGTTTGGTGATAATCGGCGACTAATTTTTTTTTTTTATCAAATTTGGTGTGCCAATCCCTCCCCTCTCCATATCCCACACAAACAGCACCACTATGGCATCTTTAAATCACGATTAGATTCCTCGTATCATGGATAAGAATGTGTATTATCAATTTGGTGGAAATTGGCGCTAAAACAATTGTGCATCAATTTTGGTGCCCCTGTCCCTTTCAATGCAACCCTGGCTCGAATGAGGCCGCATTTGACAGATAAAGGCCACACCATTAGACTCCTCATAACATGGGGATGATTTTTTTATAAGTGTGGTGGCAATCGGCGACTTATTATCAAATTTAGTGCCCACCCCCTCCCAATCTCTCATTCAAAAACAACAATTTGGCGTTGTTAAATCGCACAATTAGATTCCTTGTATCATGAAGAAGAATATATATCAATTTGGTGGAAATCGGCGCTAAAATAAGTTTTATCAATTTTGGTGCCCCTCTCCCCTTCCGTTCATCCCTGTCTCAAACGACGCCACTTTTGACATATTTAAACCACACCGTTGAATTCTTCATATCATGGGGATGATTATATGTAAGTTTCGTGGCAATCGGCGACAGAAACAAAAACTGCCCCCCCCCCCCTTCCGGGCACCCCTGACGTGAACGGCGCGACTTTTGCCATATTTAAACCACGCCATTAGATTCCTCATATTATGGGGATGATTATATATAAGTTTGGTGGCAATCGGCGACAAAAAAAAATTCTGCCCCTCCCCCTTTTCTGCCCCTGACAACAACGGCGTCACTTTAGAAAATTCTAACCCCGAACATTATCTTTCTCGTAAAAACTACTC